>OX336388.2:1322309768-1323700888 GCA_946902985.2 Meconema thalassinum | reverse complement strand
TTTTTTACATGAAAAATATCTATGACACGTGTATCTTGAAGTTAAGCACCCATAAATAGTGTTATTTCCTCAGGAGCGTAACTGAGAAATAGCGGTATTAGAGGTACGGAACTGCTCCAGGATTTCATCCCACAACCTAAGGCGAGGCAGGTGAAAAACTCATCGCTGAACCATGCAGCCAATAAAACTGGATAGCTATGTACATTAGTTCCAAGATCTCAGGTTTAAACTCGGGCCATTTAGAACGAAATTTACTCCGATTCTTAGCTTACTTTGTTCATAAAAATGAGATTGAGAGCTGGGAAAGGTGTACACTCAGCATCGTGAGGCAAAACTGAGAAGAGATGGGTTTGATTCCTACCTCAACTATCTTGGACGTTGTTTTCCGTGGCTTCCCACCTACTCCAGGCAAATAGCCTGGTACCTAACTTAGGGCCACGGCCACTTCCTACCCAAATCCTAACTCATTTAAATACACAAACACTAGTAAAGAAATCACAGTGAAACAGGTTATCAGACAAATTTTACACACACCCAAGTACACGGAGCTACATGACCACCATGTGAAAAAAGCCTTCAAATAAATCAACAACAAAAACATTTATTTCGAAACATAGCCTACTGGTATGAAAGTAAATCGTTAACAGACTGCTTCATAATTAGTTTTTACATCTGGAAAGTGGTTCAGCGGTAACGTTCTCGCCTGTTGTGCCTAAGGTTGCAGGATCGAATCCTGGCGCAGGCAGTTGGTATTTGAGGGTGCGCATATGCGAGGAACCGTGCCAGTAGATTTCCTGGTACGTTAAAGATCCCCTTCGGGGCAAAATCTCGGCACCCCAATGGGACGTAAAACCAATAACATTATTATTATTATCCATCTGTAAAACTAATATAACACATTATTCTAATAACATGGCCTCGTCTGTATACAGGGTGTCTTTTATGTACCTTTGGAGAATGATAGGTCGTGTAGGGGACGGGTATAGAAGTAATTGGAGATAGGGAACTTGGAGTCGGATCGGCCTCCTTAGCCCCTAAAATAAGGGTTGATTCAGGCCCTCCACCCTGTACGTTAGGCAACCGACCCAAAACTCTATTACCTTTTTCAATCCTTTAACTCTTGGCAAGATTCATTTCACCATGTGGCGCTGGCGTAATGGATAGCGTTGCGGTGCGAAAAGGTGATAGTCCCGGTTTTGATTCCGGGCTTGGGCAAAACTTTTTTTAAATGTTATTTGTCGTATTGTAGTCACATGATACAGTCTGGTGCTACGTCAGAGAAGAGAGTGTAAATACGACAGATACCATAAAAAAAATCCCAAGCCTGGAATCGAACCCAAGACTACCGCAACGCTATCTATCACGCCAGCGCCACATGGGGAAATTAATCTTGCCAAGAGTTAAAGGATTGAGGAAGGTAATAGAGGCTTGGGTCGGTTGCCCAACTCACAGGGTGGAGGGCCTGAATCAACCCTTATTTTAGGGGTTAAGGAGGCCGCTCAGACCCCAAGTGCCCTATCTCAAATTACTTATATACCCATCCCCTACACGACCTATCTTTCTCCAAAGGTACATAAAAGACACCCTGTATATGATACAGTGTCAGTGCAAAATAGCATTTCGAACTAGGTCATAATTACGAGTGAAATCATAGTTCTTTGCCATGAGTCATTAAACTGTGTATATTGGCCCACTATAGTTTTGTGTAAATCAAGGTTGGCAAATACAACAACACAAGCGTCCACAAACCATCAATAACTAGCAATGATGTTTATAGAACCCACTTGGTAACGGCACTGCAAATACTGCGAAATAACATTAGCCTCAATACTTGTGAAACAAATAGTCATGTGATGTAATAAATCTTAGCAAAATGCTGCCAAACTGATAACGTCCAACTTTTAATAGTGACATTAACCGAATATCAAAGTAATATTTTTGTACCTAGTACAAAGTATGTCCGATAAACAAGATGAAAAAGTGCCCACATTAACCCATCGCTGCCACTGCAGCATGTTTTATACGTTTGATATCCGTATTTAACACAACACCTTTGATATTGATGTGATTCGTTTAAAAAAAGCGTTTATTGATGGTAATAATGTGTAAGAGACATTGTAATTACGAGTACTTCATTTATTGGCAATGGAAAACTTGGTCATATGGGCCATGTTTGAACATGGACGTGGGTTAAATTTTGATGAATAAATAATAATAATAATAATAATAATAATAATAATAATAATAATAATAATAATAATAATAATAATAATTTTCAGTTGGAGCAATTGAGGATATCTACTCCCCAATCTCGATATTCTGTCTAACACTAAATTACCATCTGGTAGTGAAAATTAGAACTCTACTGGGAGATCTGTGGCTGAGATTTAATTAATTTTATCTTGTTATCACCAAAAGTGATACGAGAGGTCATTCACAAACTGACATCGTACAATCCGTACTGTGCCCATTTGGACCGAGATCCAAAGACCACATTTTGTAAAATACCGAAATCAGATTAGCACGAGAAAATCTATCTCAGGGTCTATCTAGGTGAATATTAGGTCTATATCTGGCATCCCTGATCTCGGTAATTCACAAGCAAGGTAAGGAAAGAAATTATTTTGAAAATAACACACTTCTTAAAAATCTCAATTTATTTATAATTAAAATGTTAAATTGACTGGCAATAACCTCAAAAACACAAAAAAAAAACAATCACACATAAAAAATCAACAGTCCCTAAAAATACCCTTGAACTTCGCAGAATTGATATTCAGAAAATTAGTAGTCCATTCTGATATCAACAAAAACGAAAACTCCTAATTATTTACACTTGGGTAATCACTATTCAATGAAGAGTTCGAGTGATCCCTCTATTTACATATTTGTATATTTGTAGTTTCCTGAAACATTTTTGAAAAATTATCACTTGGTTAATTCGATGATGTTTCAAAAAAAAAAAGGTATTGAAAAATAATTATGTCACTGTTTCATTGAAGTATTACATCAACCTCATATCAATATTCGGCTAACATAAAGTCGAATGTTAATATTGTTGTGTTTGTAAAATTTTTGTTTCCAAGAAAAAAAAAATGTTTATAAATTTTTCATTATCATAATTATTTGAAAAATAAATCTTTTTTTTCTCATATTCATCTG
Organism: Meconema thalassinum; assembly: GCA_946902985.2. Lineage (NCBI taxonomy): Eukaryota > Metazoa > Arthropoda > Insecta > Orthoptera > Tettigoniidae > Meconema > Meconema thalassinum. The sequence continues at coordinate 1,323,697,726 of OX336388.2, read as the reverse complement.
TTTCAATATAAACAAAATTTAAATTTACTCATTTCAAAATTTGTTTTAAACATTAGCATAAATTGTTGTTAACAATATAAGTTGTTGTTATCCACTATCAGTGGATTAAATCATTATCTCTTTCATCAAAACTTTTCTCATTCAGAAAATTTACATAATATCTCACACAAAATAAATGTTAATCATAGAATGTATTATTATTATTATTATTATTAATTTCAAAATTTCTTATCAATTTATTTACAACAAGTTTTCTCACCCTCTCATATTGTGAATATTTAATGCTCATTTCCACAGTTATTATTATTATTATTATTATTCCAAGCACAAAATAAAAATATCTTCAATTATTTACTTTATTTTTGCATTTGCAACTATTCATTTCCTTGATATATTTTTTTCTCGGTCAGGTTCATCAATTCTAAACTCATGTTCTTCAATTATTTAGGCATACTATTGGAAATTCAAGTTGATCCAGAAAAAAAAATGTGCGGTTTGACAGATCAATGGAATTTGACTAGAATATGGGGCGGTCTACTTGCCTAACCCTCCTTTACAACTGAGAGCCCACATGCTCTTCTAATAACACACGCACAACCATGTGTGCCCATAACTACAGGAACAAATGCCCTCTTGGATGACCCCTCGGCCTCCACACAACTTTAAGTGTCGACAATTCGCACACTAAAATCATCAAATTATTTGACTTCAAATATTCCTCTCCTCAAAACATTATTTTTTATGATACTTTTTGTTTGATTGTAATATGCTGTCTTTCCACTGTACTGTGTGTTCTTCAATACTATTTTTCCAATAAAAATATGTATTTAATTCTGGTCAGTTTCTCCTTGCCTCCATTTACGTAATCTCTCCCTAACTTTATACATTTAATACCTGCCGCTATCTTTTTCTTCATCAAAATATTTTTAGTGCTTTTGGAAAATTTTACTGAGCTCAAATTCTTACTATTTCACTTCATTCATAAACTCATTTAAATTTATTTATAAATCCAAACTTCTATTCCACAAATAAACAAAGTTATTTTATTAAACTCTTCTAATTGTTTAAATTCTTCCACGAAATTATTATTATTATTATTACTAATGGAAAAATATTATTTAGGCATCGTTGCTTCACTACAACATCAGAATGATTATTATTGCTCTATTTCATCCAGAAATAAATAAATGTTTAAATCTTCTTCGCAAATGATTATTAATAACATCTCACTTTCTGATTATTAACGCAGTAATTATTTAATAACAATTAACAATTAAATTTAATTTATAAATTGGTGCTATCACCTCCCTAAAGAAATTATTTATAACTTTTAAATGGTGTCTTCTTATTTTTAATTATTATTCCACAGTCATTTATTATTATTAATAAATAAATCAAATTATTTAAATAATCCAAGTTATAATCGATCCTCTTCTCTAAATAAGAGTTAAAGAAAAATATTCCTATCCCTTGGAAATAACTTAAACATTTCATGTCGAAACACATGAACTTAACTGTCGTCCTGACAAAGTAGTAACATAGAATAATAAATTGTCGGACTACTAGCTCCATTTGTCATTCTGGACAAATATAATAGACGTTCTCATAACGATGATAAATATGTTGATTTCTTACAGTGACAGTATAAAAATGGAATTTTCAAATACTACTATAGGCTAGTGGATAGTACAAGTATAGTTGGCTTACTTCATTCTTGATGCGATGGTAATGCGTGTCCTACGGTGTTCACTATTCCCATAGCGTCCTCCCATGGCCATCTGCAGTTCCATATCACATCGTTCGCTTCCATATCACACCTACCCTCGTGTAGTTTGAACGGCACATGTCGGTGTTTAACATAACTCGTTCAAAAACACTCCCGTTGTTCTTGGAACAATCAGACATGTTGAACTGTTGTATAGTCTTATACTGTTGTAATATTCTTGAAACGTTCGTCTTAAGAACAAGTCCCATAACCGGAAAATGCGGTTTCATTCGCCTGCTATCACAGGAACACCTGTCAGCAGCGTAACATGAACTATAAGTATAAAGTCTTCCTGATATTATCGAAGTGCCTGATATATAGTTTCACCACAAGAAACATGCTGTTATTTGTAGGCTAACTTCTGTGAATGGTATTACAAAAATCACCATCACTTGACCAGTTAGAATAGTTGACCATAAAGTCATCCGATATTCTAAGTCTTTCGATGATACTATAAATGTTCGTTCACCTGACATAAACTAAGTCCACTGACAACTCGTCCAGCGACTAAGTTCCTTTCGGCGGTCAGAATTACGGCGTAATCACTCGTTCCGGATGTATCGTAGATGCGCACTCGAGCAAGTGCTCTGATGGAATAGACCTACCAAACTCTCTCGATTCTCTGGCTCTTTATATAGTCCTAGCGTTATACCTTCTAGAAAGTTCCATTCCGTATCTCGGCTTCCACTGAACGGATTTCCATGCTTGATAGCTCCAATTTCTTCTAATTCAATTGCCAGTAAACTGTGCTACTTTTCTAGGTTCCATTCTTACGTCTAACGGAAATTCTAGAAAACTTATTTTCATTACATAGGCAAGCTCTCACGTCACAGTTCCACGTCACTCGTTCCTACGTTTCATACTTCCCTTAACACTCGGAGTCTCCTAGCGCACTATTCAAATATCAGCCGCTTCATCTCTCAAATAAACCAACGTCTCTGCTTCATAATAATGACGTCAACATGTCACAGACGTGTGAACGATCCGGGTACATTACTAACGTGGATTTTTGCCGTCCTCCAAATAAATCTGACATTCTCGGCCGTAAATCGAACCCGTGAACTTGGAATCATGAAATGGACACTCTCCGACTAGTTCGCCGAGAAAACGAATACAATAATAACAATAATAATGTGCTAAACAGGTGTGGAGCTTAACAAGATGTTCAGTAAAGAACATATAGCCTACTTTCTCCTAAATGCATGGGTATTTGTCCTTTTCAAGGAGTATAATTGAATGTTTGTTGTAGTAGCTTGTTGAAATACAACGTGCTATAGGGATGTTAAACATGAATATGAGGTGCCATTTGCTAGAGCTACTCTGTAAAAAAAATCATTCAATTCGGTTTCACCGTGTTTGAATTGATATGGGGAATGGATTTGCACACATACACAGCCGCTATTTGCAAACTATTGGGCTGATGACCTTGTAGTCAGTCATAAGATGCTTTCCACAAAAAGGTATGTTGATGCAAAATCGGGTAGAGATCAAATTATTAGGATGGTAGTAATTTGATTTAAGCTATTAACATTTGGGTGGCCGTCATTCCGTTTTCGTCAAGATGGCGGCGATATAAAACATGACACTGAGGTGCCCTTTGCTAGTGCTACCTCTGTACCAAATTTCGTTCAATTCGGTTTCACCGTGTTTGAATTGATAGGGGGAATCGATTTTCACACATACTTGGCCACCATCTGCAAACTATTGGGCTGATGATCCTGCGGTTTCGTCAGAATATGCTTCCCACATAAAGATATGTTGTTGCAAAATTTGGTAGAGACTAGATTATTAGGTCGGTCGTAATTACATTTTAGCATTTAACATTTGGGTGGCCGCGATTACGTTTCCGTCAAGATGGCGGTGATATAAAACATGACACTGAGGTGCCCTTTGCTAGTGCTATCTCTGTACCAAATTTCGTTCCATTCGGTTTCACCGTGTTCGAATTAATAGGAGGGAATCGATTTTCACACAAAGATGGCCGCCATCCGCAAACTATTAGGCTAATGACCTATTAGTTTGGTCAAAGGATGCTCCCTCCATAAAGGTATGTTGATGCAAAATTTGGTAGAGATCGGATGATTAGGTTAATCGTAATTTGATTTAAGCTTTGAACATTTGTGTGGCCGCCATTACGTTTTCGTCAAGATGGCGGCGATATAAAACATGACACTGAGGTGCCCTTTGCTAGTGATACCTCTGTACCAAATTTCGTTCCATTTGGTTTCACCGTGTTCGAATTAATAGGGGGAATCGATTTTGACACAAAGATGGCCGTTATCCGCAAACTATTAAGCTAATGACCTATTAATTTGGTCAAAGGATGCTTCGTCCATAAAGGTATGTTGTTGCAAAATTTAGTTGAGATCGGATGATTAGGTTAGTCGTAATTTGATTTAAGCTTTGAACATTTGAGTGGCCACCATTACGTTTCCGTCAAGATGGCGGCGATATAAAACATGACGCTGAGGTGTCCTTTGCAAGTACTACCTCTGTACCAAATTTCGTTCCATTCGGTTTCACCGTGTTCGAATTAATAGAGGGAATCGATTTTCACACAAAGATGGCCGCCATCCGCAAACTATTAGGTTGATGACCTATTAGTTTGGTCAAAGGATGCTTCCTGTATAAAGGTATTGTGCCCAATTCTAGGAATGGGTATTCCAAGATTCAGACACCTAGGTATCAAGGGAAAGGCTACAGCCGCTTTTGAAAGTTGAGATATTTGAATATCGCGCTCCTTTCCTTCTAGATTGAAATGGAAACTTTATGCTGCCAAGAAGATGTTAAGTGACGTGGCAAATAGTAGCAGAGGTCGAGACTATTTGGTGATTAAATAGTTAGCCATGGAGTAGAAAGCGAAAGCTTGTAGTTTAACGTGACCGTTAATCTAGAGATCATGAGCCACGGGACCTCCTTTTTACGTGGAATCCGAACCACAGGACGTGGCATTTCACTTCGAAAATCTCACATGCATTGACCGGGAATCGAACCCGGACCGCCTTGGTGAGAGGCATACAGCTAGACCGCTGAGCCACCAGACCCCCCCACCCCCATGGAGTAGAGACTTGATACTTGGATCAGATTACTGGCACGGCCAAATGAAAGAGGATGCACTTAGTCTCAAGAGAATCAGACCAGAGACACCGGAGATATGAGGATTTACAGATTTCAGCGTGATCCAGCGTGGAGCCGACCGTTTTGTATAAAAGCCGCTCGGCCCAAGCATAAGCAGCTCACTTCAAACCAAGCTCTTGTAGGACAAGGTGCTGCTGCTACGTCGAGCCAAGGCACATGGTTGCCGAATCTACGCAGAAGATATATTTGAATTGTGGTAGTCACAAAAGTGCTACGATACGTGGGGAACGTAGTAAGTTTCCGGTAGAGGGAATCACTAAGGTGATTGTTATTTTCTACGGACATTGGTGAAACACTTTGTTTCTATATGGACATATGCTAGACTTTGTCTAGATATTATTCTGTCACAGTCCAGCAACAATAATTCAATACTTGGATGTTTTAATCCAACTTGTCAGTTTCACAAATTGTAACTTAATAACCACTCAGATCTTTCAGTATATTGAAGGCCAGTCTATCTCGGTGTTGTTCATTAGCCGACAAAGGGAAACTATATGTTGCTTCGCGCATGATAGATGGTGTGAAGCCATGCCCAGGGAACGATCTTCAGAACAACCGTTGATTGTTTTAGACTATCAGTGTTTTCCTGTACTGAAAAGATTACCGTGAGTTATGTTACAACTGATGCTTTTGAGAAGAGATCATTTGGATCTGACCCCATTTAAGCAAACTGCTATGGATTTAATTGAAGTCAATATTAAAATGGATCAGCAGTTACTTCAAACTTCAAGAAATATTTCCACTACGTCGTGCTGACTGATTCTTGGTAAAATGCATATGTGGTCGTGCGGACTCCGGTCTAAACGGGCAGAGTATGTTGTTGCAAAATTTGGTAGAGATTGGATCATTAGGTTAGTCGTAATTTGATTTAAGCTTTGAACATTTGTGTGGCCACCATTACGTTTCCGTCAAGATGGAGGCGATATAAAACATGATACTGAGGTGTCCTTTGCTGGTGCTACCTTTGTACCAAATTTCGTTCAATTCGCGTTCACCGTGTTCGAATTGATAGGGGGGGGGGACAGACATTCAGAGTACACACACTCACACACACACACACACACACACACACACACACACACACACACACATACACATACACACACACAGACAGACACACTTTTTTTCGACCTGTGTTGATCTCATAACTCTACTTTCATTTTTTGCAAAAATCGAAAGTAGGCTAAATACAATATTACAAATGAGAAAATGTAGAAATACAGTGATAACATTCGTAGACTTCAGAAAATCGTATGTTTCTGTAGACCGTGAAACCTTTTTTATGATCATGGAAGAATTCTGGATAGACAGAAAGACCCGAAAAATCATTGAACAGACGCTTACAGGAACTATGTCCAGAGTGAAATTCATCGGTGAAATATCGGAGCCCTATGTCATCAAAACTGGAGTTCGACAGGGGGACGGTTTATCCCCAGTGGTCTTTAATATTGTTCTAGAAAAGCTCATTAGGGAATGAGAACCTCATGTGAAAGGCATTCAAATTGGTATCAGAAAAGAGAACCGTCTTACAGTCAGGTGCCTCGCTTTTGCGGACGATATTGCCATTATCACTAACACCAGACTTTAAGCCATACACGCAGTGGAATAATTACATGAAATTGCTCAAAGAACCGGACTACAAATTTCTTATGAAAAAAAAGACGGCCAGAAAATAACTCATATTTAACCACACAATACGGTAAAATATCACAAGTCCCCCATTTTAAATACCTTGGTGAAATCATACAGTCATCGGGACTAAACCTAATCGCCAATGAACAAAGAATCACCAAACTACAGAAGGCCTAAAAGCTAACGTGGGCTCACTACAACAAGAAGTGCATCTCGCTAGATTCAAAATTAAGGCACTATACAACGGTGATTCTTCCGGAAGCATCTTACGCAGCCGAAACAATGGTGATCGACGGTCATTCCAAAATTAAGGATATAGAATAACAGGAAAGAAAATTTCTCAGAAAGATTAACGGGGCAGTTAATAATAACGGTATTTGGATGAAGAGACCTCAAAGCGAACTCGACCAAAAGATCCACATGATAACGGAAGTAATCAGAAAACGCCGAGTACAGTTTTATACACATATTTACAGGATGGAAAACTTCAGAACGGCGATGAAATTGCTCAACGTTATAACACGGAGTAAGTGTGGCACAGAATGGCTGACAGAGGTTCAGAGGGACTCACAACAGGTCAACATTGAAGATCTTGAGGACCGCACCGAGTGCAGGAATAAAATCAAAAATGTTAATTTTGATCATAGACCATCACGACAGCCTGGAAGAAAATGGTGAGCTGAGTGGAAGAAGGAGCATTCTGGGAGGATGAAGAGATTTTAGGAAGAGAAGCGGGAAAACGCCAGGAGATGAAATCATGTGTTCAAGTTTCATCGCTCTCCTAAAGGGGAACAATCTATTTAATAAATAATAATAATAAGAACTTTATTGCAGCCAATGGCCAAATTAATAAATTAACATTAAAATACAAAAAAGATTGCCTTAGTCTTCACTACAAAACATTGTAAGTGTGACCCATCTTTGTTTGCACAACATCACGTGATACCTATCACACTGCTCTCCACATAGCAAACAGATGCACTGCTGGTCCGGCTGATGAAATCTCTTCTTGGTGCATACTTTAAAGTGAAAACCATGCACCGAAAATCTCGTGACTATATGACGCAAATCGTACAATGCATTTGTCCATTCAGTTGAAAGCATCGCGTCAGTGCCGTAAAAGTCGTCCCATATGTCTTCTCTCTTCCTTTTCAATTCTGTCAGTAGGGTCTCATATCCAGGTGTAACGGGCAGCAGTAGGTTCAGTCTCAGGTCTTCAACAAAATATGGCTCTCTAGCTAGCAGGTAAACCAAACGGGATGGCGTGTACTTTGAAAGGCACAAAGCTCTCTTGAGATAGATGGATTTTACTCTTTCCAGATCTGCCAGGTGTTTTCTCTTGAGGTGTATCCATATATTTTCCAATCCATACGATGCAATTGGTGCTATTTTTACATGAAACAATTGGATTGCAGTCTTTAGGGACAATTTATGATTTTTTTTTAAATAATAAGACTTTGATAAGATAATTGTCTTGCAAACCTTAACCATCATGTTGGAATAATATAATCCAGTGTCGTAACTACGGGGGTGATCAATCCTTCCCCAGAGCCAAAGAAATCTAATGTGAAATTTGATGAAGTTTTTATTTTGGATAAAAGCCATCTTCGGATTGACGACAAATGATTGGATTATGTTTTGAAAGCATTTCTTTTCATCCGTGTAACATTTTTAGTGCTACCCTAACTTAACACTTACTGAATGAGCAAAATTGTGAGCTGTTCAGTTAGTCAAAGGGGTGGCAGTGAGATGGATGTGGCACTGTATCTCCTCATCCTTTTCCAAAAATACACCACTAGTTAGTTGCCATTCTGTTAGTATCAGAATGTAAGTGCCATTGTGTAAAGTGAATAATATTGGGCTTATTTGTATTGCTGTTTCAAGTTGAAATTTAGTTGGAAACTAGTTTATCAATATTCATACAATGTCGGGGAATAGGAAGGGACGTATGATTTCACGAAGAAAACTTGACTTTATAATATAATATCAATAATATCAACACAATGATTAATTTTCCAGCATTTGCGCATTGATAAGTGCAAATACAACGTACCAAATGCTAAAAAAAAAAAAAAAAAAACACACGAAAAAATTATAAATAGGAGGATTTGAAACTTCGGGATCGTATATGAGCTATCATTTATTATGTCCCCCTCCCCAATGTAATTTTGACTCAGCTCATCCCCCTCCAGAAGCAAATCCTAACTACGCGACTGATATAATCTTCCCCAGTATCAACGTGGCAATTATTTTAATAATATCGAGGTGGAAGATATTTTTACGGTGTAGCTTTAGTAAATGAAATGTAATGCTTTTCAGTCAGTCAACGCAATTTATCCAAATTGTAATAGGTGTTATTTCTCTACCGCTGAAATAAATTACACGAAGGATGGGATGTGAGACGAGAGGAGTAAAACGATTCACTTATAATTGGATGTTTGCGCCCATGTAATTTATTTCAGATTTAGGGAACAACAACTATTTTAATTTGGTACAATAGTGCTGACCGCCTAAAAATATTTTAATTTCATTTAATAGGTTGTTGTTGTTGTTTGAGTCTTCAGTCTTTTGACTGGTTTGATGCAGCCCTCCATGCCTCCCTGTCCTGAGCTAATCGTTTCATCTCTACATAGCTACCACACCCTACATCCGAGGCAATCTGTTTAACATATTCTAACCTTGGTCTACCCCTACAGTTCTTGTCCTCGACCCTTCCTTCCATAACTAAGCTTGCTATTCCTGCGTGTCTTAGTATGTGTCCTACCAACCTATCTCTTCTCTTCATTAGCCGTCACCAGAAACATCTCTCCTCTCCCACTCGCCTTAATACCTCTTCGTTTGTAACCCTATCTACCCATCTGATCTTCATCATTCTCCTGTAACACCACATTTCAAATGCTTCAATTCTCCTCTTTTCTGCTGCAGCAATAGTCCAAGTTTCACTTCCATAGAGCGCTACGCTCCAGACAAAGGCTTTCAAAAATGACTTCCTAATACCTAAATCTATATTCGATGTCAACAGATTCCTTTTTTGTAGAAAGGCTTTCCTTGCCTGAGCCAACCTACTTTTTATATCCTCTTTGCTTCGTCCATCACTGGTTATTCTGCTTCCTAAGTAACAGAAGTCTCCTACTTCCTTCAGCTTGTCACCTGCCAATTTGATCTCCATAGAGGTTTCTGATTTATTTCGGCTGCATTCCAGTATTTTTGTTTTACATTTATTAATTTTCATCATGAAGTCCTTCCGTAAGACAGAATCCATACCATTCAAAAACTCATTCAAATTCTCAGGCTTGTCGGCCAAGATGACGATGTCATCAGCAAATCTCAGAGTTGAAATTATTTCTCCTTGAATCTTCACTCCCACTTTAAATTTTTCTCCAATTTCCTTCATTGCTTGTTCAATGTAAAGATTGAAAAGTATGGGTGATAAGTTGCAGCCTTGTAACGTGTTTTTCGAGGGGTTTTATGCAACTGGCATAAGTCAGTAGGAAGCCATTCTATATTTATTTACGCGGCAAATTGTTCAGCCAAGAGAATTTTTCATGTTAATTTATTATTATTATTATTAATTTATTATAATTATTATTAAGGTATTTTCGGAGCATTTTATAAAAATTATTAGCATTCAGATAGGTTTTCTATGTCTTAGAAAACGCTATCCAGCAAATTATTACGAACGACGATATCATAGAAAATTATCTGATTACGGAATTTTACGGAGTTTTGTCAGTTAGGGTATTTGAGAGACATGACTCACTGGGATTTCAAGTACAAGCTGATTCCTGTCGAGAAGTATTGCGCAAGGCTGGGTCGCAAGGTCTAGAAAAGGCGAATTGTTGAAACGGAAATCGACTTCTCCCTCCCGCGGAGTGTAATGAGGAAGGAGTGGGGATCTAGCGCGGAGGGTGCAGCCAATCAAGGAGGACGACGTAAGCTAGATGTCGGTACCATGGTAGGGGAGCCGGCATGTGGATATATCGTTCGACGCGCCGTGAAACGAAAACAATCTGTATAGTACTTGACGAGTATGGATGCGCGTGCGAGTGGCTCCGATGTTCGGTGGAGTTAGCGACTATCTGTGTAGAACTTGCGGTGTACGGTCGCAAGTGCGTGTCGCTCCGATGTTCAGTGGAGTTAGCAACGAACTTTTGTAAAACGTAACCAGTGCGGTTTTACGCGAGTTTGGGTCCGAGGTACGGACCATAGAATTATACAATCTACCAGGATATCATCAAATTTCGACGGAGATGACGACGTCCAGGAGACTGTGGGAAGCACACAGCATCATCAAGAACGAGGGAGATGCTTTGGCAATTTCCAATGGTAAGCGCACATGACGCAGAAATACGCAATCTCTCATTTTTCTTTGTTTTATATTTCATATTTCAGTAACTTCATAGCTTGGAAATAAGAGTAAAATCAATTTATCAGACTCCGTTTTCACGTAATTTTCTATCGGTAATATTCAAATCACAACGCTCCAATTTAAATTTTAAACTTATTATTATTATTAATTTTGCTATACTTGTTTTATATAATAAATTCATTTCTTTTACAATGCAATCTTTGCTTTCAGTAGGTAGCATTAGATATAGACCAATTCCTTCTCCTGATACAATTGTTTGTTGGGTTAATGATCAAATCATACCACGATCTGAGTGAATAGAGTCTTGAAGGTGTTCTGCCAGAGCTAGACGTTGTTAAATACAAATTTAGATTTCAACATTGCGTTGAGGTCTTGGCGCCCATTAAAGCAACATAGCTTAGGCAAAGGTAAACAGTTACATTTCTCACCCAACAGTGTGGGCTAGCGAAACCATTACATTTGTCGCTACCAACATGGGGCACTAAAGAACCATTACATTTGTCGCCGACAACTTGGGGCTGAAAACCTAATAACATTTGTGGAAGGAGAAGGGTATATATTTCTGTGCCTGTATTTTGGGGGTTATTTGTCTTTATCAGTGTATATCATTATGGGGGATGAGAAAGAAAGACAGATGAGGTTACGTAGTGGTCATCAACTGGAGAATGATGATACGAGCAGTATGTCGAGTGATGGTAGTACCGGGGTAGCGGAGGTAAATCCCGATACTGAAACAGGGAGTGTAGGCGGCCAACCAGAATTAAAAACTTTACTTCTCGAGTTCATGTATCAGAACAAAGTTAGTAGTGATGCTTTAAATGCAAAATTAGAACAGAATAATGCAAAATTAGAACAAAACAGTAGGGAAAATAAAGAAAGTACAGATGCTTTAAATGCAAAATTAGAACAGAATAATGCAAAATTAGAACAAAACAGTAGGGAAAATAAAGAAAGTACAGAAGCTTTAAATGCAAAATTAGAACAGAATAATGCAAAATTAGAACAGAATAATGCAAAATTAGAACAAAACAGTAGGGAAAATAGAGAGAGTAATGAAACTTTAAACGCCAGATTAGAACAAAACAGTAGGGAAATGAGTGAAAAATTCGAACTGATTAGAGGTGAGATCAGGGGGGTGATGGAAGAAAAGGCTAAAGAGATTATTGCAGATGTAGACAGAAAATTAGGAAAAGTACAGGAGGAGTTGGAAATTAGAATCAGTACACAGGCTGAAAATTTAAAAGAACTAGTGCAACTGGAAACACAGCAGGTCAAAAAGCAATTGGGGGGAGAAATTGACAAAATTCAGGTAGCTACTAAAGAGGTTAAGGAACAGCTGGGGGGTAGAATTGAGAAAGTCCACTCACAAGTAGTTGCAGAAGTAAATGATTTAAGAGAGAGTAATAGGGAAAGCATTAGCAAGATTGAGGAGAAACAAGCAAAGCTATATGATAAAGTAGAAGAATCAGAAGGAAACATTAAATTAACAGTAAACAGTATTGAGAGGAAGGCTGAGGAGAAAATCGCAGAATTAGAATTAAAATTAAAAGCTAGGATCAGGCAAGAAAATAGTCAGAATAGGCCAGTTTTTGTGAATAGCACATACAGGGAGGTAGAACTGGGTAAGTTCAGCAATCGACAGGGGTGCCCAATGGAGTTCATGAACACTATAGAAAATAAATTCGGGGAGAGGTTGGAAAATGGTAGTATTGAGTGGTGCCAGGTAGTTGAAATTTTAGAACAAGTGTTTGTGGGGGAAACGAGGAATTGGTTTGCTGTCTACAGAGACAAGTTTACTGATATCAATGATTTTAAAATGAAATTCTGTGAAAAGTTCTGGAATGAGGTTATTCAGTCGCAGCATCGTGAGGGAGTAGTGTGTGGTAAATATAACCCTAAAGGAAGCTCCACCATGACCGAATACTTTTTAGGGCAGGTATTAGTGTGTAAATATCTGGATGGCTTGAAGGAGGAAAGTGATGTGGTAAGGTTGCTACTTAGGCACTTTCCCTATAGGATCAAGGAGGCTGCTTGTATCCAGAATGTAAAGACTATATCACAAGTAGAAAATTTGTTAAGCACATTTGATGCACTAGGGAGAGGGGGTTATGAGGACAATTTCAATAGGAACCAGGGTAATAATAATAATAGACCTAATGAAGCCAGGCATCAGGAAGTTCAAGGGAACGGTGGCGAAGGGGCCAATGCTCAAAATAGAAATAATAATAATCAGCTAAATCAGAACAGAGGAAATGGCTATGGTAATCAGTATCAAGGGAGGAACAATGATTACAGGGGAAATCAAGGGAGAAACAATGATTTCAGGGGAAATCAAGGGAGAAATTATAATGACAATAATTACAACCAGAATAGGGGTCAAGGAAGAGGACAGCCTAGTGGTAGTAATATACAGCCAAACAATGACAACACAACTCAGAACAACCAGACCAGTGCAGTAGTAACTAGTACTACGGCCAGCTGTAGCGGTTCTTTAAACGCGAACCAGGCTGCGAAGTAAGGTCAGAATCTCAGTCTGTAGCATGCCCTGTCCATACAATTATACAGGAACCCTATGACCTAAATGTGAGAAATGAATTATTACATGAACTAAATGATGAAGGTATTATTCAGGAAGTGGTTAGTAAGAGCCCCATAGTTAAATTTAACGTGTCCGAGGCGTACACAGATGTTTTAATTGATAGTGGTTGTATGAAGAGTTGCATAAGTAGTGCATTTTATGATAAAATGAAAGGAACTGGAGTAAATTTTGAGGAGATGCCAATTAAAAGCACTTTTGTTATCACAGCTGTTGGGAAGAGGTCTAAAGTAATTTCTAAGCAAGTTTTAGTAGACATTAAAATTAATAATCATGTAGAGAAGCAGATTTGCCTTGTAATTCCAAATTTAGTATTCAGTGTTATCTTGGGTTCAGAGTGGCTAAGTAGAGTGTCTGGTAACTTATGTTATGATGTAGGGAGTTTGAAATTTAAATGGGGAGATTCTGAAGTAGAAGTAGCGTTCAATGACCATATTCAGAGGAGTAGTATTGTAGGTGTGATTTGTACTTTAAATGAGATATCGCCAGCCGTAGAGCGGGGTTCTCCATGTTTTGTGGGCAGTGTGATTACGAACGGAAGTCTAGAGGACTCGTTACGTGAGGCTGCATTTCAGGGAAATATAGAGGTGGAACAATGTGTTCGGCTCTATGATGTGTTATGGTGTAATAGGAGAGTTTTTGAGGATCGCATTGGTATGGCCAATTGCTATACACATTCATTGAACGTTATTGATAGGTCAGTATTCACAGGACATAGATATCCTGTACCTTTCGCTTATCAGAGTGCAGTTGAGGCACAAATTAATCAGATGCTTGAAGATGGGATTATTGAGCACTCGAACAGTCCATATGTTAATTCTTTGATCACGGTACCCAAGACCGACGGCACTGTTCGTATTTGTTTAGACGCTCGTTTGGTTAACAGTAGAATTAGTTCAGATCAGCTGAAATCTATGTCAATAGAGGAATTAATGCAAACATTTGAGGGGAAGAAGTATTTCACTTGTGTAGATTTGAGTTCCAGTTTTTAGCAAGTGCCACTTATGTACGAAGATAGACCATTTACAGCTTTTAGTCATAAATATAACCTTTATCAATTTTGTAGAACACCTTATGGGTTAAAGAGTAGTTCAGCTGCTTTAATTAGGGCTTTAAACATCGCATTAGGGGATGACACAGGAGAGTTTGTAACCATTTACATAGATGATATGGTAATTAGTTCACGCAGTTTTGAGGAGCATCTACGTCATTTAGATATAGTTTTTCAGAAGTTAGATCAGGCAGGGTTCACTTTGAAGCTGTCTTAAGTCGTCATTCTGTCAGTCAGAAGTGACATTTTTAGGTCATAGAGTGTCGAGTAGAGGTGTAACACCAGAGGAAAGTAGGGTTAGCATGTGTGGACAGTAGCAACAGGGCATCGTTACAGACACTGAGAAATATGCTAGGTAGAGCAACGTGATGACGTTCATTAAAGGGAGCCACTTGCAAGGTTGGAAGCAGGTGACGCAGAAACATTTATAGTTTCCAAACGTACTGGCAAAACAGCATATGTACTGGAGAATAGTGAGTGAAACAGATTATACGGGACGTATAATATACATAGTCTACGAAAATATGTGTCATAAGGTGAGTGTGTTTAGCTGGCGAGCCAGCCTATCAAATGAGTAAGTGTGGTATTTGGTGCGTGGGAGAAGATGGTCTTCCAGGCAGGCGTATCAGAAGTCACACAGGGGGGTAGTATGTAAGTAAATGAGAGTTTTTAAGGTACAGGGAAAGATGACGGGATTGTCGGATGCTGTTGAGCACTAAATTGTCTCGATGCACCAAGGCCATTTTGGCAGCGCTGATGGGTTCCCATTTATCTCCAAGAGATGGGGGAGCGCTTGAATAGGGCTTGTTAGCTTAAGGCGTCCACGAGATAAAAGATGGGCCATCAGAATGCGAGACAGTCCTTCATGAAACTCATACATATCAGCACACGTGATTTCTGTTTACGGCCTCGCCATGTAAGATTTGTAAGTGTGTAATTTAAGATAATTTGTACAATGGTATTATTTGTGTGAGGAGAAATGGTCTGTGTTGAGAACTAGTATTAAGTAGAATATGGTTAACGGGAACTTAACAAAACAGGGCGATTACGGCACAGAAATATTTGGTGTTATATGTAATACACATTTACTGTTTTTTTTCTTTCAGAAGTCAATATTAATTTAATCATCTTTAAAGAGAGATTAAGTATTATGGTCACGAGGCGCTGCCACAATAGTGTGATCGTGTGCTCAGTGATATGTGGAATTAAATGTCACCATAAGGAGGGGACCTCCAGTGAAATTAGGAAGTTCTATGGTGATATAAATATATCAGAACACCTTAAATGCGTGTGATATGACATCATAAATACATAGTGCTCACACATTAATTATGTCTATTTCTCCAACATAGAGAAATTTGAGAGGCGGAAATATCCGTGGAACAATATTCTATACGTAAAACATTGGACTGGTTGCAAAGTGCAATCCATAGTGACAACAAACTTTGACGCAAAGTGCGTGAAGAAAAATTATGAGTGTATATATCTGTAATTTAGGGTGATTTCATTTATGTAATATGTATTTTGGATGGGGTTTATTAACGTGTCTGGGATAATCGGATAATGGACCGTCGTCACGGTAAATCATCCGATGATCCGAGGCGAATATGTAACGTGTTTTTCGAGGGGTTTTATGCAACTGGCATAAGTCAGTAGGAAGCCATTCTATATTTATTTACGCGGCAAATTGTTCAGCCAAGAGAATTTTTCATGTTAATTTATTATTATTATTATTAATTTATTATAATTATTATTAAGGTATTTTCGGAGCATTTTATAAAAATTATTAGCATTCAGATAGGTTTTCTATGTCTTAGAAAACGCTATCCAGCAAATTATTACGAACGACGATATCATAGAAAATTATCTGATTACGGAATTTTACGGAGTTTTGTCAGTTAGGGTATTTGAGAGACATGACTCACTGGGATTTCAAGTACAAGCTGATTCCTGTCGAGAAGTATTGCGCAAGGCTGGGTCGCAAGGTCTAGAAAAGGCGAATTGTTGAAACGGAAATCGACTTCTCCCTCCCGCGGAGTGTAATGAGGAAGGAGTGGGGATCTAGCGCGGAGGGTGCAGCCAATCAAGGAGGACGACGTAAGCTAGATGTCGGTACCATGGTAGGGGAGCCGGCATGTGGATATATCGTTCGACGCGCCGTGAAACGAAAACAATCTGTATAGTACTTGACGAGTATGGATGCGCGTGCGAGTGGCTCCGATGTTCGGTGGAGTTAGCGACTATCTGTGTAGAACTTGCGGTGTACGGTCGCAAGTGCGTGTCGCTCCGATGTTCAGTGGAGTTAGCAACGAACTTTTGTAAAACGTAACCAGTGCGGTTTTACGCGAGTTTGGGTCCGAGGTACGGACCATAGAATTATACAATCTACCAGGATATCATCAAATTTCGACGGAGATGACGACGTCCAGGAGACTGTGGGAAGCACACAGCATCATCAAGAACGAGGGAGATGCTTTGGCAATTTCCAATGGTAAGCGCACATGACGCAGAAATACGCAATCTCTCATTTTTCTTTGTTTTATATTTCATATTTCAGTAACTTCATAGCTTGGAAATAAGAGTAAAATCAATTTATCAGACTCCGTTTTCACGTAATTTTCTATCGGTAATATTCAAATCACAACGCTCCAATTTAAATTTTAAACTTATTATTATTATTAATTTTGCTATACTTGTTTTATATAATAAATTCATTTCTTTTACAATGCAATCTTTGCTTTCAGTAGGTAGCATTAGATATAGACCAATTCCTTCTCCTGATACAATTGTTTGTTGGGTTAATGATCAAATCATACCACGATCTGAGTGAATAGAGTCTTGAAGGTGTTCTGCCAGAGCTAGACGTTGTTAAATACAAATTTAGATTTCAACATTGCGTTGAGGTCTTGGCGCCCATTAAAGCAACATAGCTTAGGCAAAGGTAAACAGTTACATTTCTCACCCAACAGTGTGGGCTAGCGAAACCATTACATTTGTCGCTACCAACATGGGGCACTAAAGAACCATTACAGCCTTGCCTTACACCTTTCATAATACCAGCTTCTCTCTCATATCCTTCAGCTCGAATGACTGCTGTCTGGTTTCTGTATAGATTGTATATCACCCTCCTATCTCTGTACTTTATTCCAATAGATTTCAAAATGTTAAACAATTTAGTCCAATCAACGTTATCAAAAGCCTTTTCTAAGTCTACAAATGCCATGAACGTTCTCTTATCTTTCCTTATTCTACCTTCCAAAATCAGCCTAAGACTTAGTACAGCTTCCCTTGTTCCTACATTTCTCCTGAAACCAAACTGGTCTTCACCCAACTCCGTTTCTATCTGGCTTTCAATCCTCTTGTAAATTATTCTAGACAGGATCTTTGAAGCATGAGTAATCAAGCTGATTGTACGGTAATCTTCACATCTGTCAGCTCTTACTTTCTTTGGTATAGGGATGATAACATTCTTCTTGAAATCAGGGGGTACCTCACCTGTCTCATAAATCCTACACACCAAGTGAAATAACCTGATCAGACCTTCATCTCCTATGCAGCGTAGCAACTCAATCGGTATATCATCTATGCCTGGTGCTTTGTTCCTGCCTAAGTCCTCTAATGCTCTGTCAAATTCTGATCTCAATATTAAATCTCCCTTTGCATCCTCATCAATTTCCTCCTCCCTTTCCATTACATGATTCTCAATCTCCTTTACCTTATACAAGCACTCTATGTAAGCTTTCCATCTCTCAACCTTTTCTTCCCTATCTGTTAGAGGCTTTCCATTTGTGTCCCTAATATTACAGCACTTAGTCTTCTTTCCCCCAAAAGTATTCTTAATCCTTCGATAAGCTGTGTCTACTTTTCCTAATTTCAGACACTTTTCTATACCTGTACATTTCTCTTTCAACCATTCTTCTTTCGCTTCCTTGCACTTCTTGTTAACCTCATTTCTCAGACGTCTGTATTCTGCTTTCCCCTCTTCATCTCTTCGATTCTTGTGTCTCCGACTTTCATCCATCAATTCTAGTATATCCTGAGTGATCCACGGTTTTCTACCTATTCTTTCTTTCCTACCAATGTTTTCTTCTGCCGATTTTGTAATTTCATTCTTCAAAAGTGCCCATTCGTCTGCAATTGAAGTTTGTTTAGGGGTTTTGATTAGTCCTTCCTTTATACTCTTCTTGAATCTTTCGTTCACATCCTTTACTTTAAGTCTGTCTATTGCCCACCTTAATAGGTAACACTTCAAAATGGATTCCAATAATAATAATAATAATAATAATAATAATAATAATAATAATAATAATAATAATAATAATAATAATACTGTTACATCAAGAACTGGATCGGTTTTGGTGGCGTAGTCGGTAGCATGCTGAACTGCTATGTAAAAGATTGCTGGTTCAAACCCGACCGAAGTCGTCGGACTTTTAAGGGCTATAATTAGTAGTGTGTAGCTAAATGTGTAGCTTATTTGGTTAGAAACGCTCTATCAAGTTCCAATGTTCGCCGCTGGGTGACAGTGTCGGTGACACTGACGTCTGGTAGTCAAAGTTGGAACTACTTGAAATGGAACTTTCATTCATCTTCATTCATTTCATATCTCATTAACTCGTCTCGTGAGGTTGGCGGCAGGAAGGGCATCCGGCCGTAGATACCCTCAGCCACGTGGAATGTCATCCCATCTCATCCCCGACCCCGTTTGAAACGCGATTAATAAGGGATAGACATAGAATTACAGCAAGAACGGGCTATGGACTACACCTTAAACTACTAAGTCAAGAGAAAGTGCCGTACAATAAATATACACCAGAAAGTGTACTATAATAGTACATTATTCAACGAGCCTATAATGGCAATAATTAAGACACGAGTATATTTATAAAACGAGCGTAGCGAGTTATATAATTTCCATACGAGTGTCTTAATTACCATTATAGGCGAGTTGCATACGACTGTTTATGTTCGACGATAATTATAACTTTATTATATGTTCATAAATATTCATAAATATCTGTGGGATTTATTCACTTCAGTTAGTGAACAGAGCGCGCTGGTCTTGCTTACTG
Organism: Meconema thalassinum; assembly: GCA_946902985.2. NCBI lineage: Eukaryota > Metazoa > Arthropoda > Insecta > Orthoptera > Tettigoniidae > Meconema > Meconema thalassinum. Next base: position 1,323,678,103 of record OX336388.2, on the reverse strand, counting down.
AACATAGCGCATGCGTGGGTCGAAGACCTTCGGAAGCAGAGACAATTTACTTTGTTTGGCAATGCTATTGTTTACAGCCTGCATGACGTCTAGTGCCGATCAAGACTAGCATTCACTAATATTGTCACCGAAGTCGTTTGAAAGCAATGCGCTGTGTATAAATTGTGTTGGGGATATTAAGGTACAGGGCTATTTCTTGTCTCATATTCGCCAGCTTATTTACGCGAATATATGGACGGTGCACTTTCCATGTCGGTAATTGATATAGAAGGATGCTGTGTTGCTAACTTCTGGACGTAGATTCATCAATTTATTGTATATGTCATAGTATTTTCTTATTACCTTAAAGGTCCGTGCTGGTTTTGTCTTTGTGTTTGCCATTATAACTGCAATGGTTGATCGGATATCTTTTACATTGTCAACTTTCAAATCATGTAATTCATGTCCGACATGTTGGATTCTGTGTTCATGTGCGAAGCTATCACGTACCTAATAGGTCACACATCATACATATTGAGCTCTGATTGGTTGAAGAAATTGTATCATACTGAAAACAGATACTTTAATGACCATCAATATGATACAGTTTACTGACATATAATACAATATTTACATTTCGACACCGTCGAACATAAAATGACTACTTTGCCTTGTACTGGGATCGTACTGTATTGACAGCCAGTCAGCCATGCACAACACACCTGATCAGCCTCTTGTTGACAGATGTATGAGGCACACCACCTTAATGGATGTGGAAAACCTGAACAGTGGCAAGATTCTAACAAAACATGTTGATAAACTGTCAAAATACCGAGAGCTTTCAGAACTGATAAGGAAGCAATGGCATATGGCACAAGTCAGGACAATTCCCACAATCATCTCCAGCACTGGCGTGATTCCGATCAACTTAAGGGAACCGGGAAGTGCGATGCACAGAAAAGTATAGCTTTCATTATTTGACAGTGTATATCACAAACAGAAATTTCCTTAAAACTGTCCTGAAATGTAAATGCCACTTCTGAAATTACAGTATATGTAGAGGGATTCAGTTGGCTGTACCTTGTAGTTGGCAGAAAAAGAGTAGCATTGTTTACAGAAAGACAAATATTTTTTATGTTCAACGATGCCAAAATGTTAATAATATATGTTAGAAAACTGTACTATAATGAGAGTCATTAAAGTACTAGTTTTCGTTATGATAAAGTTTCTCTCCACCAATCAGAGCTCAAGATTTCAGTTATGAAACAGTTGTGTGACCTATTATGTAGGGATAGCATAGCACATGCACTGAAAATACAACATGTCGGACATGAATTACATGATTTGAAAGTTGACATTGTAAAGGATATCCTATCCCAAATGTTAGCATAAAAAAAACTGGGGAATATGAGAAAATAAATAGCACTGCACCTTTATATCCCCAACACTAATTTATACACAGGGCACTTCTTTCGTACGATTTCGGGGACAATTTTTATGAATTCTGGTGTTGATATAACCACGTCATGGAGGCAGCAAACGTATGACACTAGATCCACAGAAATCAATAACCCAGCTCTGTGTTCAGTAAAAAGATTTCGTAAGCGAAACATTTCCGCCAGATGTCATGGCTGTTCACTGTGGGACTCCATTGATTTGCCTTCCGTCGACATTCTATACGCATCGAATTTGAAGAATAACTAGTTGATAATATGATCATACTAATATATAAAAATGAGATGGTGTGTGTCTGTCTTTCTGTCTGTCTGTCTGTCTGTCTGTCTGTCTGTGTGTTACTCAATAACGCAAGATCCACTGGTCCGATTTAAATGAAATTTTGCATGGATGTAGCTGATTTACCAGGTTTACATATAGGACACTTTTGATTTTGATATATTGCTCTATTAAATATTGGCGACCATTTTGGTCACGTCACTACATCCTTTGGTTTCAAAATTTCATATTTCTATATCAAATAAAAAGAGAACGCTAAGAAATAGCAAACTTTTGATGGCACATACGAGCTTCAAAATTTAATTTCCTATCCGAAAGGTCCGTATCACTTTTCGTGTATCTCCAACAGTTAGCGAGTAAAACCCACATTTGTGACGTCACTACACCCTTTGGTTTCAAAATTTCATATTTCCATTTCAAATAAAAATATAACGCAAAGAAATAGGCAACTTTTGATGGCATACGCGAGCTCAAACATTTAATTTTCTATCCGAAAGGTCCTGATCACTTTTCGTGTATCTCCAACGGTTAGCGAGGAAAACCTAAATTTGTGCAATAAAACACGGTCAACACCGAGCGGTGAAGTACAGTATATCTCTATATAGGCTATATACAAATGAAAGTTTGTGTGTTTTTTTCTGAATTTCTACGGAAATTTGAGTTATTACGCGTTTAAAACTGTTTTGTGATGGATGCGAGCGAAAATATTTTTTTTGTGTTTGTTTGTTTGTTTGTTTGTTTGTTTGTTTGCCTGTAGACAACAGTGTTTCCTTATAACTCGAGAACGGCTGGGTGTATCAACGTAAAATTTGGTACAGATATCCATCAGAGGCACGATACTAATCATTGATGTAACTCTTCTCCCCTCTCATAAAAGGGGGCCTACCCCCTTAATATACATGCCGAGATACGCGTAGAAGGACGAGACAAAGCCCATTTTCAGCCCCTCAATGTGAGAGACAAAACTCGGTGGCCCTAAAGGCTCCCCAAAAACCTCATTTTTCGGCCCTAGAACCAACCGTTTTTGAGATATTCCCAGAAAACTAATTTCATTTAATTAACTAATGAACGAATGCAAGCCGGTAACCATGGCAACAGATTCTCAGAGGTCCATCTATTGCTATAAGACGCAATGCAATTCCATTAATTACATTAGTGTGAAAGTTTGCAAACGGCTAGAAGGTTATCACGGAACCAAATTTAGCTGTAAAATTCTTCAATACGTATAAGGCGCTTAAGGGGGTCAAGGGGTACTCTAGAATTTTTTCACGCGATTTACACCTGTGTGTCTATTATATTCCTATCCCTTTATTATATTATTATTAGTATTATATTCTGGCGTACAACGACGAGACAAAGCCCGTCGGTGCCAGAAACAAAATTCGGGGGCCCTAAAGGGTCCTCAAAAACTACATTGTAAGGCTCTAAAACCAACAGTTTCTGAAATATTCCATAAAAACTAATTTAATTTAATTTAACAAACTAATGAAGGAATGCAAATCGGTTACCATGACAACATTATCTCAAGGGGTGGCATCCAACTTTCCATCTATTTCTGTAAGAAGCAATGTCACTCCATTTATTACATTTCTGTGACAGTTTGCAAATGGCTATAAGGTTATCACGGAACCAACGTAGACTGTGTAATTCATCAATGCAATTAAGGGGGTCAAGGGGTAACTTATAATTTTTTCATGCAATTTTCACGTGCGACATATAGTACAGAAGGTCTATTATAACTCCAAACAGTGACATTATTTTCAAACATTCCTGAATTGAATCAGCATTTTTTGCGGCTTTTAGGAATTTGGGCCATTTGAGGCTGGAGAACCTGAATTTTCATGCACCACAAGCCTTTATAATTTTATGAAAGGGGTCTTCCTGTGTATGGGGACCTAACACAACGTAGAGGGTCAGTTTTTATGTGACGTGTATTGCGTTTCGTCTACAAGGCTTTCAATTCTATTTCACGTCAGGAAGTAGACGTCCGGTGAATTTAGTTTGAGAGCACATTTTAACTAATCAGTTTTTTTTCTTTTGTTGACATACGGGTTCATCGTAAGGATGATTTTGTTTGATACGTATGGTAGATATACCCATATTTGGATATCTGGGTGATATGTTGTAGACAATATAATTGTCTGTCTGTCTTTCTGTGTATCTTTATGTACGCCTATAACTCGTGTTCGGATGCTTGGTGAATCGTAAAATTGGGTATGGTAACCATGAGATTCAATACACCAATCATTTATAAAACTCTTCACCGTACTTTTCATACAGTAGAAGGGTGAATATAGGGAAAAACTTCTCAAAATACATGCTAAAATAGGCGAAATATAAAAAGTATCCTAGAAGGACGACCAAAGCTTATGTTGCACTTCTCAATGTGAGACACAAAATTCGGGAGTCTATAAAGGGTCTCCGAAAACCACATTTTAAGACCCTTAAATTAACAGTGTGTGTGATATTCCCAGAAAACTAACTTCGTTCTGATAAACATATGAAGGAATGACAAACCGCTAACCATTACAACAGTAGCTCAATAGATAATGTCTGGTGTTAACACCGAACACCGTTCGATGAACGGGTACTTCTACTAGTACATTATAATTGTAAAGCGTTTGTTACAGCCTATTGTGTGTTATTTGACCAAAATAACAAAATGATCCACCATAGTACCTGTTTGCTATCTAGTTCAGGATAAATAATGCTTCAAAGCTTTGGAATTTGTTATTGGGTGGAGAGCAAATGCTGAGCCCACACAATTCCCAGCGCATGCATGCACTTACGTCAACTGACAGAATCTCGATAGATATTTATGAATATAATAACATTGTAATTATCGTCGAACATAAACAGCCGTATGCAATTCGCCTATAATGGTAATTAAGACACTCGTATAGATTTTATAAACATACTCGTGTCTTAATTATTGCCATTATAGGCTAGTTGCATAATATATTATTAGACAATTGTCATTTGGTCAATGTAGATGAAACTTGGTATGACGCTATAAGCCTATATTTTCTATGTGTGGTAGTAAAATTATTCAAATCTCTTTATTGTTTGTTGAAAACCAGACTGAGAACTAATATGATCACTTAAGAGGCTCAAGATTTATTACAACAATATACGTATAAAATTTCTTTAATGCCTCTCTATTAGTTTTTGAGAAAGTGGTACATGAAAATAACAATTATTTTAGAAAATATTCAAGACTTTCTTTGAAAATTGCTACGTTTATTTGACAACCACAAGCTACAGCAAACTGAAACCCTGTACATATAATTACAAAAGTATCGTTTGCATTTTAGGACAGTTTTAGGAAATATCTGAAATATTTTCTGATACTGTCAATTAGTGGATACTGTCCTTTTCTGACACTTTACACTTCCCGGTTCCCTTAAAGGAATATCTCACAGGTTTTAAGTTAGACCCAGACCTTTTTAAGCTTATACAGAAGGCAGTCTTACTTGTTCTTGGGTACCCAGACTTGAAGGAGTGAGGGAGAAGAATATTGATACTACTGAATGCAGTCAGCGAGTGATTGAAGAATTTGCTCCTTATGATGTATATCTGGGATTGTAAATGTTTTCTATCCAGCAAATATGCTGAAAATGTGCAAGCGCATGTGCAAAATAAACAATTATAACACAAAGTTTACTCCATAGGCACAAAAATCCAATTACAATGCAATCTCTCTACTCCTCCCGTCTCACACCCCATCCTTCATTCGTCGTTTAAGGCAAGTTAGGGCAGTAATTGTATTGTTGGCAAAAATGCCAGAAGGGAAGAGCCCAGTGTCCAGAGAGGAGAGAGTAATGGAGCCCGACTAATGCAGACTATCTACGAGATTGCCGGATAAGAAGGGTCAGCGCACTTAATGGTGTGGAACGACACTAGGGGACGATGCCTGCGCTAGTCTAGACATGTGCTGTAGGTGCTGAATACGCTCATCACATGGCTCTCAAGCATGTATAAGACCAAGTAATTATAAAGGTCCCGTGTCGGCTTCATTTCTCTCAACGTCAGAAGTCCTGGCTTTTCCCTTGTGGCTGCTTGGATCCGGGCAAATGTCTGTAAGTCCCCACCCCCTATCAACTCCTAAGCGGAAGCAGCTACCAAAACCAAATTTGGTAAAAGAAAGGCCATCAGTGCTACCAACTGCTGAAAAATCATAATTGAAGTTTGAGTTCTATGTTGAATATCTCAGAATTTATGCAGACGAACGGTTCCAAAATTGGCACACACAGAGATAATAACATTCCACATTAAATTTCAGGAGCCCATATATAACAGTGTTGCCAACATGATTCTAAGCCTGCTGATAGGTTCAATTTTTAAATCCTTGTAACTTCTATAATAACAAATGGATTTCATCCAAAATTTGAACAATAATAGATCATAAATCTGAGCAACATAGTCATGAAACTGTTGCCAACATGATTTTACGCGCGCTGATAGATCCAATGTATTTCATTTCTGATACATAGATTAATCATTGGCATGAATCTTAAATTTCAAGAAAAGTAGGCTCTTTAGTTCGTCACGAAACTACTATTAATACTACTTCTATTTATAAATATTCATTAGGTATTGCTGATATGACCAAACCCGGTACTTTAGTACATTAATAATAATGTTATTGATTGATGATATATTTTCCTTGTCTCTCAAATTTTGTCAATAAGGGCAATTTTCTAGACACGGTTATTTTCCATTCTCTATGTAGCGTAGTTGCTATTAATATGATACTTACCCAACCCTGGTAAATACCTTCTTCGTTCATTTTGTCTTTCTCTTTCCTCTATCTTCCATCCATTTGGTACGAGTTGAGCTCATAAGAAGTACGAACAGTGACTGCACATCATACATCTCATGTCGTTTTCTAAAACAATCAGCACGGAGTGCCAACATTCATTCCCCGTCACATTAGCGGCTAATGTTGGACGTCACAGTGTTAACTGTTTTGGTGACCGTCAAGACGAGTGGCGTCTCGTCTCGTCTCAGATTTGTGACGCCTGCCAAGAGAGGGGGGTTGTATATGTAACGGCTCCATTAGCTGAGAGACAGGACAGGCAAGGGCTGTCAGAGTGGAGGGACTGAGGATTACTAAATATAATAGTGATGTGCACTCGAGCCTATCAAAATACTCCTGATTGGGGTTACGTGCACAGCATAGAAAGCTTGGGGAAGGCGTGGGCCAAAATACTGCGCTTCCCGAGTAATAATTTATAGAGACAGGGGAAATGTCTGCACTTGTGCTTTCAGATCAGTGTTTTCTACCATACTGAAGTACAGTACAAGGTTATTCGAAATAATCTAGACATTTTCATGTGTTTGTATTGTATTATATATAAATAAATACCAATTGTTATTAGATACAGTTATTACACATTAGTCAATAATAATTACAATAACATAAATTAATTAATAAAGTGTACAAATTTTGGCTAATGTTGGATGTCTTCTTCAGTGGTGTTGTTATGAGAAACTAAAGCAATTACAAGCAAAGCTTTTGTTTGTTAATATTTGAATTTATTTATTTATTTATTTATTTATTTATCGTATGGCTTTTAGTGCCGGGAGTGTCCGAGGACATGTTCGGCTCGCCTGAGTCTGTAGCTGCTTCCAGCGAACACTCTAAAGGGTGAGCTAAAAGTTCCGTTCAATTTCAAGTAGTTTCAACTTTCGCTACCAGATATCAATGATACCTAGTGGTGAACGTTGGAACTTTGATAGAGCGTTCTGACGAAATCTAACCTAACAAATTAGCTTCACACAAGTTTAGTCTGTGGAAGGATCTTTTACACGCCATAAATCTAAGACATAGGACCACCGGCTTTACTTCCCATCCGAAGGCATACTGGAGGATTTTTAACGCTCTTAAAAATCTGACGTCTTCGGCCGGGTTTGAACCCGCTATCTTGGGCACAGCAGTTCAGCATGCTACCAACTACGCCACCGAAGCCACGATATATTTTAATGAATTGGGTTATCTGTGAAAAATCTTATAAAATAAGTTTTCTGATGGGTTCTCTTGTATTTTGTTTTTGGAGGTCAGTGACTGTCTGTGGGTGTCACTGTAATTTTGGTAGAGGTTTGTGAAGCGAATTGTGATGCAGATTTGGATCTGATGATGCTCGCTTCACGAGGGAAACATGTCATCCCTTAGTTTTCATCTTCCTCCCCTTCGTCTTCTTCTTTCTCCCCTTCTTCTTCTTCTTCTTCAATAGTCTGTTACGAGATATATCTTAGTCACATGTAATTTATTTCAGGTTATTTTTCACATATTCTAGTAATTGGAATTATTTTGTATTGACCGACTGAAAGTTAGAATATTAATTATAAGAATAAATTTATTACAGATCTGTTTTGAACTAATTTGATGAGATATCTCGTTGAAATCACAAGTCATATATTAACAAAAATGCTTGCTCGTATTTCCTTTAGTTTCTTACAACAACACCGCTGAAGAAGGCCATAATATGGCCGAAACTGGTGCATTTCATGAATGAATTTATATTATTAATTTAATTATTATTGACTAAGGTGTAATAAATGTTTTAAATTCCAATTGTACTTATTTAAATCGTCAATAAGGAAAGCTATTAGGTACCGACAGCGGTTGCTACACTCGCAGCGCTAGGCCATGGGGCCAAGCTATCTGCGGACATGGTAGACGTAGGTTCGAGTCCACCGTCAGCTGACCTAGAAATGGTTTTCCGTAGTTTCGCATTTTCAACTCTAGGCAAATGTTAGGACGGTATCTTCTGACAGGCCACGGCCGCTTCCTTCCACATCCTTGACCAGTTTCATTTATTTTCATTCGTTTCATCTCTCATTAACTCCTCTCATGAGGTTGGCGTCAGGAAGGGCATCCGTCAGTAAAAGAACCAGCTATATAGATATTTAATCGCATCCCATCCACGACCCCATTGGGAACGGGAATAATAAGGGGTAGACATACAAAGAAAGCTATTACATATGATTAGGTTCATATCACTAAATAAGGTATTATAAGATTATTATATCGTATACGTATGGAAACAGCAGTACAAGAAGTTTCGTTTTCTTACAGTGATATCCAGCAACAGTGCCCACACACCTAACATGTATGCCAGGCCAACAGATAAGGTATTTTGCGTGATGGAGTTCTGCAAGAGCGAGTCTGCAACCGCCGTGCGTCGAAAATTAAGCACCACATTTAACAAGTCTGCAATGACCAGACAATTATTTTACGACTTGGCAAAGAAGTTTAAGAAAACTGGATATATTTGTAAAACAGTGGGTGGCCATCAACATCTGAGGAACAAATTGAACGGACCAGGGAAACATTCCGCAGAAGTCCACAAAAATCAGCGGATGATGCCCGTCGTGAGCTAGACATTGCACAACCAACTGTTTGGAGAGTATTGATAAAACGTCAGCACATGCAACCATATCGCTCATGCAGAACCCCATCACGCAAAATGCCCTCTCCTTTGGTCTTGCAGTCATGTTAGGGTCTGTGGACAATGTTGCTGGAGATCACTGTAAGAAAACAAAACTTCTTGGATTGCTGTTTCCATACATGTAATTCCTAACCTCAACACAAATATGTTTTACAATCAGTTGAAAGTGTTGGTTGGTTGGTTGGTTTGTTGGTTGGTTGGTTCCTCAGTTTAGGGACTGCGACAACGCGGTCATGTGTCCCCGTGTACTTTGGGTGTGTGTTGAATCTGTCTGATAACCGCACTTGAAAGTGTCTAGATCAATTTGAAAAACCCTGTATTAAGCAGTATACTTTAGAACGTGAGCACTCTTGTTTAGAACTGCGCCTTTAATTCATAGATCAATATCGAACGTTCTGTAGAGAAGTGCATTGTTCTATAGAAGTTTCCTGGTTGTATAGTTTCGCTGTTGTTAATGATTAGGTCATCAGTTCTGTTGATATTTGACTTAGAGGTTTGCGATATCATGGGTGGGAGTGTACAGGTTAGGTATTACACAGTGTGATTATTTGTTACTGTGACTAGGATTACTTTTAAGGATTTTGTGACATCGTGATCATGCACCTCCTTATACTTGGATGTGCATGATTTGGGTAATAACATGTGTTATTGTGATGGCTGTACTAGTGTGTGCATTTGTAAATTGGGGATATAATTGGGAAGGAGGTAGCCGTGGTCGAAGTTTTGAACCGCCCCAGCATTTGTCTGGAGTTAAAGTGGGAAACACTTCTCAATTTTGCCTCCTGAGGCTGAGTGTACCCCGTTCCAGCCCTCACATCAGAATTAAAATTTGTTGGCAGAGCCGTGATTCGAAGTCGGGCCTCCACGATGATAGTAATGAATGCTAGTCACTACGTCACGAGGAGGACAATTAATATGTATAAAATGACGCTACCACAGAGCGATTTGTTACATTAATTATTTTAAATCGTACATTTAGCCTATAATTACAGAAGTTTGGTGCTATTCAGTCGATCAACACGAATGTACCCAAACGAGTTGGGGTATACACTAATCATGAAAAGAAAAAAATACATGAGATTAATAAATACAATAGGATGACCAGTTTCGATCGTCAAGCGATCGTCATCAGATCCATTACACTTAGGCTATAAAATCTATGTTTGAAATACGGGTCTAAATATTTACAACTAGCAACCCGACTTGGCTTTGCCCGGGAACAGTTATGAATGCAAGTTGATAGGCTACTTTTAACCGAGGTCTTATAAGATTTCCTTGTACACGACATTAGTAGTTTTCCCTCCAGCAGTGAACACGAAAAGATTTCGGTTTGATGTAACACGCGATAGAGCTACGTAAAGCTGTCCGTGAGAGAAACATTCTCCACTGAGATCAACTCCAATCACGCTAAGTGTCTAACCCTGTGCTTTGTGAATAGTCATGCCAGCATACTCTTACTGGGAATTGTACTCGTTTGAAATGATAAGGCAAATCTGAAGGAATCATAGGGATTCTGGGTACTAAGACCGTTTCTCCTGTACCACAGCTAGTTAGGATAGTCCCTTCAATGAAACAGTTTTTCAAAGTTTTCACTACCAATCACGTCCCATTGCATAACTTTGGTGGGTGTAAATTACGTAGTAATATAATAGGCACTCCTACTTTTAAAATAAGCTTGTGTGGTGGCAAGCCAGAAGGATGTAAAGCATTTGGGAAATATGTAGGGTAATGAACAGCTTCTTCACTATCGACTACTGCGACTCCTGAGTAATATGCTTGAGCCTGGGCAGTGAATTTGGAGAATACCAAGTCATTAATTTTCACAACTAGTTCGTTTGTCGGCGATAATATTGCTCTTTCTTTAAACCATGAATGAGACTTGTTAGATAGGTCATGGATTTGAGGAAAAACGCTATCAATCAACTCTTGAATGCTGCTTACTAAAACATAGAAATCGTGACTGAGGGTAATTTTCCCGTCAATGACCGGTAAATTTCCATTTCCGACTCTAAGTAACAAATTAGCAAACAGACTATTATCTTCTGAAGATAAGAGTACTCTCATGTTAGTTTTGAGTGCCAATTTTGTTATATCCGGCCAGATGTATGATCTTTTTAATGAAGCATTCACTTCGTCGGCTCTCGTTCCTCTGGTAACAACTGGTAAGATTTGACGAACATCTCCGGCGAACAAAACAGTGCAGCCACCTATAGGTGTGTTCCGATTCCTTAGATCACTCAAGGTCCTGTCTACAGCTTCAACGGAAGTTTTGTGCGACATTGTAGCCTCATCCCATACAACTAAAGAACAATTTTGGATTAAACTGGCAGTGTTACATTGTTTTGAAATATTACATACGCTTCCATCATTAATGCTGACTTTCAAAGGAAGTTGAAATGTTGCATGTGCTGTTCTTCCCCCTTCCAAAAAAGTGGCTGCAATTCCAAATGATGCGACGGCAAGAGCAATATTACTACCAGGCCTCACTTTGGCGAGCAACAAATTAATCAAGAACGTTTTGCCTGTGTCTCCAGGGGCATCGAGAAAAATATCTTACCGTCCTTCTTAGTGATGCAAGATATGATGGTGTCATAAGCTTGTTTCTGATCGTGGTTCAGACGGTGTTCTTCTTGAGCAACGGTTTGAAGGAGCCGAGGACGAAGTCCTACTTTCTCTTGTGACAATCGACAAATGATTTGTTGCTCTGTTTCATTGTTACTTGATAAGCACCTTTTTTTTTCGATGTCAATGAACTATGACCGATATCTGTTGACCGACTGTAAAGCACCAAACTTCTGTTTACCAAGGCAACACTGAAAAATGGATTCAAACCACAGAATGTTTATAATTACATTAGGAACAAATTTAACAGCATGGAATTCGATAAATTTGTAGCCTACATCTAGATGATTTCAGAACTGTTTCATAAGGTTGCATGTTGTTGGAGTCTTCAGTCTCTTGACTGGTTTGAAGCAGCTCTCCAAGTCTCCATGTCCTGAATGAAATATCATGTTTTTACGATGTCTTATAGAAGGAGAACAATTATGATACTATTAAGGCAAGGGCCTCAACTTTCCCTTACTGCAGTGCACAGAGACTTCTTTGTCTTTTGTAATACGCATATTTGAGATTACGTATTGTGCCCTTGCAGCAAGAAATATGCAAATCACAGTATGCCAGCATTGCTCAATTCGGGATTTTTCGGGGCTGCGGTAAGTTCTCCCACTCTGTGACTTACATATTTTGGATTAAATAGAGGATACACTTGCAAAAATAACAACAAAATCAACTCCTATTTTAACACATTTAATTAATCAAAAATTATGGCGCTACAAACAAATAAACACATAAACTACTGACCAATATCATTCTACTTGTCCAAAGTGAACAAGGAATAGCATAAAAATAAAACAAATATTAGATTAAAACACATGGTTTTCTTTAAAACCAACAATTCACGATTATTTTCACTTCCATAAAGTACTTATCTTAAAGTTCCAAATAACTACGAGCTTCTTTGGCTCGATACTATCCCATAATAATGGTGTCATATTTTTGTACACCTCAAGAATTATTTTTATCTTTTCTTATCATCAAAACAAATATATAATTACATTTAAAATTACATGTTAATTATTCACTTCAATATTTGGGCATATCACATGTTCTCCATATTTACTATCTCTCTCAAGTTTTGCAAATTCACTACGGTGATCGGGAAAACTATTTGTGTACTCCAGAGTTATAAAGATTACTTGACAAAGTCAAAAACTATGATCACTCCCGAAACCTAGTTATCTTCACCAAACTCGTGGATTCCTTCTTTTCCATACAATATTACAATAGGGATTTTATTTAATTCATTTGTCTTATAAGACCATTATCACATAAGAAAACTACGATCTGAATTTGCAAGCGCTAATATCAATCTACAAGGACCTCGGTTCAACGCCCGGGTCATTAACAACTTTAAACACTCACGGTGCATTTAACACATCTTACAAGACGGTTTTTACCCCCCCTCGCTCTATGAGGGTCCGGCCATTACACTCGGGCGTGATTTATGACAAGGAAAGCGACTCTCTGCCTAACCTACTATGGCAGCTCTCTTCAATGCTTTAAAACAAACCTTCACATTATTCTCAGTTCTGTGGAGAGACCTGGCTTTTACTCCTCTTATTTCCATTCAACAATATTCTTTGGCTCATAAACCACTTTCGTAACCTTGGCATTTATTAATTATGAGAGGGTCCTCATTGATTGGGAAGATTAATACACATTCTACGACGAATACTTAGGGGCTTTAACAACAAAAGGATTCTAGGTTCGAATCTCTTAACATGCCTCGGGAACATTTCCACATTTGGAGGACTTATACAAGACGCGATTTAAAGTCGGCCGTGGCCTACATGACATACGCTCAATAATACCATACATTAGCTCCCTTTTAAATAATACACACATGGCCTCGTGATCTACGTCACAATTTAGAGGACTTACAACATATCTCAATTCACTACAATCAACTACCCTCCATAAGTAATTTACCAAGTACTTTAACTTTTACGCGTTCCTAGCGTGACTTTTTATTTAATTGCGTTCCATTACGCTACACATTTACTTTACGGCCGAATGTCTTCCAAAGAACTGATAAATTTCATAGTAACAATTGATACATATCTTAATTCTTATATTAATCTTTTCCGTTGACAATAAATCGCTCCCTTTTTAAGAACACGCATTCACATCGTGTCTTATACATTTCTTAAGGCTTCAACGCTCTATATTTTTATATCATTCAATTTAATCTTTATTTAGATTTCTTTACCTTGTTATTCACATCATGTTTTCATTCCTTACAAAAGCTCAAAAGCTATTTCTTTCATATAATTCCAATTTACCTTTATGTAAATATCTTGGTTATAATTATTATTATCAAGCTTGCTTTTATAACATTCATTAAATACTGACATTTTATTCCATGCATTTCCTCTACAGGATTTATTATTTCACATACTCATTTATTATTTCTTAAAACTTTATTTTCGTTCAGATCGCGTTCTTATTTAGTTATTATTCATTTAAAAACATCCCTTCTACTCAAAACTCCGGTGGAATTGTACACAAAATTTTCCCCGACACCAAAACATAATGAAAATCTCTACTTACATGATTAAGGTCGCTTTCTGACCATTGTTCTCGTTTGATGTGACATTTTGGCCCACCTTCTTGACCTACTCCATATTGTACAATCTCATCTTATGTACAGAAATTTCTTGACACATATTCACTATATTTAACACTGACAACATTTTTTTAATACACTGGTGTATCCGTTTTGAACACACACTAAAACACTAAAAAATATTACTCTGGTACATATTATAACACATATCACTGTGCATAAAAACGCTTTCACTTTACCTAAAACACTTAAAATGACTCTTATTTCTTTTCTTACAATATTTACACTTCACTCCTATCACACGGGCGTATCTCAACGATTTTTACAATTTCTGTCGGCTGTTGATGATCCCTGATGTGAATCCTATCGACCTGCATTGGACGTGTGATTTTACTCGTTCAAAGTTGCTCTCTCCTACAAAGGAAACTACTGGTTTCAGTCTCTCAAAACCGCTTCTATTGTCTATTACTCGGCTTTACTTTATCTGCTTTAACTAGGCGATAAATGTCTTTTCTTTGCCGTCACCTCTATTTATATATGGTGATCTATCGCACCCGATAGTTTCTATATCTTGGCCTCCCTTCGAGGACCGTATACTGTCTATCGTACCCTATAGTTTCTATATCTTGGCCTCCCTTCGAGGACCGTATACTGTCTATCGTATATTCTTGACGTTTTCTCACTAGAGTACGTTTTCCTTCTGGTTTCGAACCTAAGGTTCCTAAGTTCCTTTCGCTTGAACTTCTATCTTTCGCGATCGTAATTACTGTAAAGTTCCTTTACAGGACGTAATGTCTTTAACAATGTCTTTACTAAACGTAACGCCGTTTATTTGTCGGAGTTCTTATAACTTCGTAACTGTATTGAACTAGTGTTCTTCTGGAACTCGAAGTTCCCTACTGATCGCTGTGTCTTACTTTGGCGATATTGCTTTAAAGTCCGTATATTTAATGTTCTTTATAATTTAGGACTCTTCAAAGTCTCGAACTGCTAACCCTCAGCGTAGCGTACTTATATCGTAACTGATCTACACTCGGTGAACTTGTAGCATAGCCTCCCACAGGCTCTGGATCAATGTCTGATACAGCTTAACGTCCCCCTCACGGGTTCTTGAATACTGCGTATACGATGTGGTGCAGAAATTCCCCTCACGGGCTCTCGTAGACTGCATGATTGTGATACAGCACCTCCCCTCACGGAGTCTGTCGTGAACTGCATTGATACAGCGTAACGCCTCCCTGGGCTATCGAAAACTGCATGATTGGCTTGGTGAGGCCAGGAGTTTTATACCTTTCAGTCACAAAAAGATAAAATCCTAGTCCTTTTCGTGACCAACGTTTGAACTAATTGTCGCACAATTATAAAAATCGTATCTCCAGAAAGCTCGTCTTCCAAACGTAAAATAATCTTCCTGTGCATGGAAATCGATCGTGCATTTCCGAGATATTAATTAATTTCTCATCCTCAACTATGTGGGTGGTGCTATTCTTTTTTTATTCTCCCGTTCCTTAGGTCTCGGTGAACCCCCAATGACGTCTACTTGCGTTTGCAGTTTTCTCCAGTGCAATTTTTACAAGGTTTTTCTTTACACAAAAATCTCTAATCCAAATTGATTCACCGTACTGTATCTGTTTACTTATTTTTATACTCGTAAACGGGTTAAATTTAATTATTCCTGTTCTGACTCAGCAGCGAGGTTGCCATAATCCTGCAACGTAAGAGCAATTTCCGAGTCCAGCTTCTTCGTCTTACAGTCAAAACTTTCCACTCGTTCTAATAATATCCATGACTGGCTCCTTATAAATGTCAAGAGGCATGAGCTCATCTAAGGAACACCTGGCCCTAACGCTTGCACAATGTTAAGCTATAATCCTGGCTTGAAATCTCTCTCCGTTCCCTTAGAAACTGTATGATTCTTTCATTCCTTTCTCAAAGTACATGGATTCGACTCCCTTTTGAGGCCATGGTACATGGGTTCATCTCTCCCCTCCTTAGGTAAATAAATTTTCGAAAAATTTTGAGGAAATTTATTTTAATTATCCAAAAAAAATCTTATTTTTCCTTTTTAACTGTCGAAGCCATCATAACGTTATCCGTACCTTCTGATTTTTCTTCCTTAAAAATCCCACGATAATTTGATTTCTTTCATCTCTTAAAGTCATATCCGGTAATTGTGTCGGTTGGGCACGCTCTGTCCCTACCCTTTCTTTCTCCTTTTATTTGTCTGGATATCAGGTTTCCAGAACCTCATTCTTCTTTACGGGTGTGGTCTATCCCTACCCGTTCCCTTATTTCATCATTCTCCTTTCTTAAATTGAAATTTTCTTCTTCAATAAAACCCGAAGATGTACTAAAATCAGGAGAGGAGTGGTGGAGAGATAGGCAACGATGGAGGTCCTTAATTCACAACCCGACCCAGGAAGCTGGAAACGGGAAATGAAGATGATGATGATGGTGGAGCTCACACTAAAATATCTGCTATTGTGCCCAACCTTATTACATTGCAATATAGTTCATGTCTATACATAGTAATCAGGAACTGTGCAGTGTGTGTAAGAAAAACCACAGACAATGGCTCACAGCACTTGAAAGACATTAAGATAATTAATCAATCCTTCGATAAATGCCAATATTGTGTAGGGTGGGTATTTTGTAAGTATTTTTATTCTCAATTGCATTTTGTGACTGTTTTGAATCTAAATTACATTTTGTAAGTATTTTCTAACTAAATTGCATTTTGTAAATATTGTCAATTCAAATAACAGTACAGTAAGTATGTAGTTAGTTTTAGTTGTAAGTAGGTAGTTAGTTTGTCTATTAGATATATGTCATTGTTCTATTAGACTGTGGTGTGTGAGTGTGTCTGGTAGCAGTTGCATTGTTTATTAGTTATAGTTCATTGTTTCAGTAGACTGTGATGTGTGAGGGTGCATGTGAGTGTGCCTGGTGACAGACTGTTTTAGTGGTAGTATTTGTTGTTGGTGGAACTTTAGTATTTTTTTCGTTAGTAGAATTTTGGTATTTAATTGTTAGTACGGTAGACGGTTAGTATTTTTGTTAGTAGAATTGCTCTTTACTTATTCTGAAAGGGAGTAGCAGCCTTTCAGAATAAATCAATTCTTTACTAGTCTTATTGACGGTTAAGATATTGATAATATAAGCCAAATAATGGCTACACTGCGTCCTGCTGCACGGCTGAAAGCAACGGGAAACTACAGCCGTATGCTATTCCCGAGGATATGCACCTCTCTATGCATAATTACATGTGATGATGGCCTCCTCCCTTGTAAAATTTCAATCCGGAGGTAAACTAGTCCCCCGTTCGGATCTCCGGGTGGGGACTACTCGAGAGGGGGTTAACATCACAGAAGTGACAAAGAGGAAATCTGACATTCTACGGATCGGAGCGTGGAATGTTAGAAGTCTGCTAGGAAGTGGAAGGTTAGAAAACTTAGAAAGGGAAATGGATAGGTTGAGGTTGGATTTGGTTGGGATTAGTGAAATGCGCTGGCAGGAAGAACAGGACTTTTGGTCAGGAGACTATAGGGTCATTAGCACTAAATCAAACAATGGCCAAGCAGGGGTTGGCCTCATATTGAGTAGGAAACTTGGACAGCGGGTGGAATATTATGAGCAATATAGTGAACGGATTATTGTAGCAAAAATCAATACTAAACCTACCTGCACCACAGTGGTACAAGTCTATATGCCTACCAGTCAAGCTGATGAGGATGTTGAAAAGGTCTACGAAGAAATAGACGAAATTCTGAGGTATATCAAGGGTGATGAGAATGTTATAGTAATGGGAGATTGGAATGCTGTGGTAGGAAAAGGGAGAGAAGGGAAGATAGTAGGAGGTTTCGGATTAGGTGAAAGGAATGATCGAGGAAGCAGGCTGGTAGAATTCTGCACCGAGCATGAGTTGGTCATAGCTAACACCTTATTCAATAACCACAATAGAAGAATATACACATGGATGAGACCAGGAGATACAGGGCGTTACCAAATCGACTTCATTATGGTCAAGCAGAGGTTTCGAAACCAGATTTTGGATTGTAAAACATATCCTGGTGCTGACATAAACTCTGACCACAATCTGGTTGTAATGAAATGCAGATTAAAGTTGAAGAAACTGAAGAAAAGTCAAAAGCCAAAAAGGTGGGCAATAGACAGACTGAAAGAGAAGGATGTAAACGAAAGATTCAAGAAGAGTATAAAGGAAGGACTAATGAAAAACCCTAAACAAACTTCAATTGCAGACGAATGGGCACTTTTGAAGAATGAAATAACAAAATCCGCAGAAGAAAACATTGGTAGGAAAGAAAGAATAGGTAGAAAACCGTGGATCACTCAGGATATACTAGAATTGATGGATGAAAGGCGGAAACACAAGAATGTAAGAGATGAAAAGGGGAAAGCAGAATACAGACGTCTGAGAAATGAGGTTAACAAGAAGTGCAAGGAAGCAAAAGAAGAATGGTTGAAAGAGAAATGTGCAGGTATAGAAAATTGTCTGAAATTAGGAAAAGTAGACACAGCTTATCGAAGGATTAAGAATATTTTTGGGGAAAAGAAGACTAAGTGCTGTAATATTAAGGACAAAAATGGAAAGCCTCTAACAGATAGGGAAGAAAAGGTTGAGAGATGGAAAGCTTACATAGAGAGTTTGTATAAGGGAAAGGAGATTGAGAATCATGTAATGGAAATGGAGGAGGAAATTGATGAGGATGCGAAAGGAGATTTAATATTGAGATCAGAATTTGATAGAGCTTTGGAAGACTTAAGCAGGAACAAAGCACCAGGCATAGATGATATACCGATTGAGTTGCTACGCTGCATAGGAGATGAAGGTCTGATCAGGTTATTTCACTTGGTGTGTAGGATTTATGAGACAGGTGAGGTACCCCCTGATTTCAAGAAGAATGTAATCATCCCTATACCAAAGAAAGTGGGAGCTGACAGATGTGAAGATTACCGTACAATCAGCTTGATTACTCATGCTTCAAAGATCCTGTCTAGAATAATTTACAAGAGGATTGAAAGCCAGATAGAAACGGAGTTGGGTGAAGACCAATTTGGTTTCAGGAGAAATGTAGGAACAAGGGAAGCTGTACTAAGTCTTAGGCTGATTTTGGAAGGTAGAATAAGGAAAGATAAGAGAACGTTCATGGCTTTTGTAGACTTAGAAAAGGCTTTTGATAACGTTGATTGGACTAAATTGTTTGACATTTTGAAATCCATTGGAATAAAGTACAGGGATAGGAGGGTGATATACAATCTATACAGAAACCAGACAGCAGTCATTCGAGTTGAAGGACATGAGAGAGAAGCTGGTATTCAGAAAGGTGTAAGGCAAGGCTGCAACTTATCACCCATACTTTTCAATCTTTACATTGAACAAGCAATGAAGGAAATTAGAGAAAAATGTAAAGTGGGAGTGAAGATTCAAGGAGAAATAATTTCAACTCTGAGATTTGCTGATGACATCGTCATCTTGGCCGACAATCCTGAGGATTTGAATGAGTTTTTGAATGGTATGGACTCAGTCTTACGGAAAGAATTCATGATGAAAATTAATAAATGTAAAACAAAAATACTGGAATGCAGCCGAAATAAATCAGAAACCTCTATGGAGATCAAATTGGCAGGTGAAAAGCTGAAGGAAGTAGGAGACTTCTGTTACTTAGGAAGCAGAATAACCAGTGATGGACGAAGCAAAGAGGATATAAAAAGTAGGTTGGCTCAGGCAAAGAAAGCATTTCTACAAAAAAGGAATCTGCTGACATCGAATATAGATTTAGGTATTAGGAAGTCATTTTTGAAAGCCTTTGTCTGGAGTGTGGCGCTCTATGGAAGTGAAACTTGGACTATTGGTGCAGCAGAAAAGAGGAGAACTGAAGCATTTGAAATGTGGTGTTACAGGAGAATGATGAAGATCAGATGGGTAGATAGGGTTACAAACGAAGAGGTATTAAGACGAGTGGGAGAGGAGAGATGTTTCTGGCGACTGCTAATGAAGAGAAGAGATAGGTTGGTAGGACACATACTAAGACATCCAGGAATAGCAAGCTTAGTTATGGAAGGAAGGGTCGAGGACAAGAACTGTAGGGATAGACCAAGGTTAGAATATGTTAAACAGATTGCCTTGGATGTAGGGTGTGGTAGCTATGTAGAGATGAAACGTTTAGCTCAGGACAGGGAGGCATGGAGAGCTGCATCAAACCAGTCAAAAGGCTGAAGACTCAAACAACAACATAAAATCAATTATTTCTTTTATTTCCCAATATAATTTCTCCAGTTCGCATTCGCACTCGAATGTTTGAGCTCTGTTTCCTTTTTCTATCTCATTCTCGTTTCTATCAAAATTGGATTCTTCATCTCTAAATGTTTCCATAACCAGGGCTTGTTCATTGGCTTCATCGAAGTCTTCGGGAGGGTAATACACTTTTAAATTTGCTGAATTAATGGTCACTTCATGATTCGTTTCACAGTGCCGAATTCTATAGGCGTTATTTCTCAAATCCCTTATTATTTGATACGGTCCGTGGTACATTTTCTGGAACTTTTTGTACACGCGGTTCCCTGGATCCGAAAAGGCGGGTCTTTTTACTAACACCATTTCCCCTGCTAATAATGGCCGATGATACCTCTTGTGCCTATTTCTTCTTTGTCTCCTGTCGGCTTGAGCTTTTAGATGCTCAAAGGCTCTTCTTATACGTACCTCACTTCCAGGCTGAGCGTCTGCTGGCCTAGGAATTACCAGACTCCAAGGTCTCTCTGGTTGCTCATTCCGATGTAACGTTATTGGTATCTCTCCCGAAGATTCATGGATTGTGTTGTTTATACAAAATTCGATAATATCCAAGATATCTATCCACTTCCAATTTTCTTCGGCACAGTATATCCTACAATACTTGGCCGTCTCCCTCATCACTCTTTCTACAGGATTTGCCTCAGGATGGCGAATACTTGACAAAATCTGACGTATTCCAAGTCTTTCTAATTCTTGTCTGAACTCTACACTGGTGAAACAACTACCGTGATCCGACAACAAATTCTCAGGTTTTCCCAGAATCGGTATCACTTTTTCTTTGAGTCGTTTTAACACCTGTTTGGTACTAGTCTTCTGTATGGGAGCAAGGACAACCATTTTAGTGAAGACATCCATAGCCACCATTATGTGTCGATTTCCTCTTCTTGCCTTTGGCAAAGGTCCGAAGTTATCAATAGATATGATTTGACCTGGCCTTTCGGGCAACAATGGTATAGGCTTTTTTCTCATCAGAAATGCATTTGGTTTGATCCTTTGACATAGATCACATGTCTTTAGCGTGTCCCTTACAGTTTCTCTCAGTCTCGGCCATACAAATGCTTCTTTCAGCATCGAGACTGTTTTGTCGACTCCCATATGTCTGAACGATCTATGGGCTAGCCATACTATTTTCCTCTGCAAAATTGCAGGTACAACAATCCTTAATCGTGTATGGTCAGAGTCCACAAACTTGTATAATAATCCATTATAAAATGTGTAATCTTGAGCTATCTTATTAGCTTCTGTGTACGCTGGTGTTCCCCTTATCAAACTTCCTTCGAGGAAAGATATGAGCATGTTCATCCATGGATCCTCACGTTGCCGTTGACTAATGCTCCTTAACTCATTTAGAGTACGCTGATCCCTGTCTTCCAAATCAATAGCCATTACTTCCTCTTCTGTGGACTCGGGCTGTCTACTTAAGTAGTCTGGAACTATATTTTCTTTTCCTGGGCAGTATTCTATCTTTACATCAAACTGTTGAATGTATAAAGCCCAACGCATCAACCTTTGACTGGATAGATCAGTCTTCATTAAAAAGGTTAAGGCTTTATGGTCCGTTCTTACAATGACCTGAAACCCATATACGATCTTTCGCCAATATTGCAACGCGTGCAATATCGCTAACAGCTCGATTTCGCTGATCGTATAATTTTTCTCGTGTGGTTTCAGTCTCCGACTTGTGAAAGCTAGATAATTTTTCTTATCAGGGTTATCCGGGTTTTCCTGATATAGCATTGCCCCTATTCCAATCTGGGATGCATCTGTTTTAATTATAAATTTCTGATTAAAATCAGGATATCCTAGCTTCACATAGTTTAAGAGCATTTCCTTGGCCTCCACGAATGCTTTTTCTGTTTCCTCCGTCCATTTCCACTTGCCCCCCTTCTTCAGAAGGTCCTGTAGTGGTGCAACAGTTTTTGTGTATGATGGACAATGTCCTGAGAAGAAACCAATCAATCCCAAAAACTGGCGAACGTTCTTCACCTTCAAAGGCCTTGGAAAATCCCTTATCGATTCCAATTTGCATGGATTTGGTTTAACACCATCCTTATCAATCACATGCCCTAAAAATGTTACTTGCCTTTGACAAAAATTTGACTTCTTTAAATTGATTTTAAAATTTGCCCTTCTTAAGTCTTCCAATAATTTCTTCAATTTTTCTAAATGTTCCTCAATATTCTCCGAGGTAAGCAAAATATCATCCACATAACGGATAGTGCACTCTTTCACTTCCTCTGACAGGTTTCGATCAAGCGCTCTTATTAAGGCAGATCCCGCGGTCTTCAATCCAAACGGACATCTCCTAAAACAATAGGTTTGTTGGTCGAACTGAAATCCAGTCAACAAGCTGGTTTTCTCTTCCAGTTCGAGATGATGATACGAAGAAGTCATGTCAATATTTGTGAAAATCTTCTTGCCTTTGAACTTCCTCAGTATTTCTTTTATGGGTGGTGCCGAATCATTTTCTGGTATGATTTTTGCATTTAAATTTCTGGCATCTAGACACACCCTTACTGAGCCATCCGGTTTGCTCACAATCACTAATGGACTAACATATGGTGTCGCCATCTTTTCTATAACACCTGCATTCATCATCTCCTGCAGTGTTTTCTTAGTTAGTGGGTAATGTTTTTCCGCAACCGGGTATGGTTTTTGTCTGAACGGTGCCCAATCATTGACTTGGAACGCGTATTTAAAATTTTCAATCTTCCCTGGCTTGGAATCAAATACGTCCCTAAAATTCAATAATAATTTCTTTAATTGTTCCTTATTTTCGAGGTTCACTTGGCTTCCTCTACCTTTCCTGACAGGTTGGTCTCGAACTCAGTTTCCAAATAATCTTCGAGTTCTATATTGAGGACTTCAAATATCCTTTCTATGTCCTTACATCCTTCTTCCGTTACTTCTTCCACATGCTATACCTGTTCTCCTATTTTCACATCCTGTTCCTGTAGGTTAATGTTTTGTTCATCCACATTCTCTCTTTGGATTCTAATGCAGTTTTGCGCTAGGTCTATGATGACCTTGTTCTCACGGATAAAATCAATACCTAATATGACATTATACGGTAATTGATTTACCAGCAAAAAGCACTGCGAAATTTCAGCGTTACCCATGATCAGATCAATGTATACCTGAAATTTGCATGTTAAAGATTTTTCAGGGATAATTCCCTTAATCTTTACACTTGATGTGGGGATTTTTAATACGCGGCCTCTTGTTTCCAATTCATTCAGAAGGGTTTGCGTAATTAAACTTATTGTTGATCCGGTATCAATCAATGCCCTGACCAGTAATCCTTCTATTCTTAGCATAATTATGGGTAATTCTCTTTTGATAGGTGGGATTCCTTCCACATCCTCATTAATTAGCTCATCTGGTCTTGCTATCCAATTCACAATTTCTACCTCCTCCCAGCTCCTGGTATGTTTCCACTTTTGACGATTTAAATTTGGAGTTTTTTTTATCCTGAGGGCTCCCTTTTCCCTCATTCTTTAACTGAGCTTGTAGTTTGAGCTCCATCTAGTCGGTCGGGTGATTTCCGGTTCTTGATTGCCTCACTCCAACGGACTTTTTGCCTTTCAGGTTCGTCTGGTCGTTCGTTCATGTAACGAAGACTTTCCTGATATCTTTCCTCTATTTCGGCCCGATATTCATCATTCCTATCCTCTGGCCTTACGTTCCTTCTGGGATAATTCTCCCATTTCTTTCTGTTTTCTTGCCTTTGATGGTTATTGCTATAGGGTCGGCTCTCTTGTTGCCTATAACCCGTATTCCTAGGATTTCTTCCTCGATATCCTCCTCTGTGGTATGGCTGTATTCCTCTAGGCTCTTGGTGCCCATACTCTCGACCTAGTCCTTGAGTATCAGTGCTGGTGGACTGATTCCTGGTCGATGGTTTTTCGCGGGTTTCCTGACTGCTGGCCATGTGTACCTGTTCAGTCTGTCTTTGGTGCCTAGGAGTTACGTGTGACGTCGTCATGTCTAATTGACGTAATACACTCTCCACTTCCACAGCACTTCTGGCTTTGGATGAGATTAACAGCCTCTGAATCTCATATGGAAGTTGTCTTGCAATGGCGGCACACAGGTCGTTCTCAGCTGGAGCAATATCAAGTTCGCGGAATTTACATAGCTGAGCGGTAAAAAATTCCGAGTACTTAGTTGGTGCATTTGTGCTGTACTTCCTAGAGTACAGATCTAGCCTCAAATTCTCCTGGACGTCTGCTGCCCAATATCGTTTTAAAAAGGCTTCTCTAAAGCCTTCCACCGTATCAAAGGTGTACCTGAAGCTTCTGAACCAAGTGATACAATCACCTGCCAACAACTTCTCAATAGCTCTCAGTCTCCGATCCTGAGGAACCTTCATTTCGTTTAAGTACTCTGCGACTTCCTTTAGCCAGTAGTTTGGAGTAATTGACATGTTATTACCCGTAAATTTTACCGGTCTGTCCTCATTCGATTTGATAATGTTTATTATCTGACCATTTGTCTGGTTCATGTATGGGGTTGACATCGCCATCGGATATCCTGGGTTCTTGTAAGGGCTCTCCCCTCCTAAGTCCCTATCTGTATCTGTGCCTTGTTCACGGGAATCTACCCATCCTGTCTTTGGAAACTCCTCCTGATTCTCAAATTCTAATTTCCTTTCCCTTCGGGCACTTTCTTCATTAGCCATGAGTTGGATTTCCATTTGACTGTTCTTATGTTCAGTCCTCTCCAACCGGGATCCTAATTCATTTTGAATTCTTTCCTGATTTTTCTTGCTGGTTTCCAGTTTTTGATTGAGTTGGTTTTTGTCGTTCCTGAAGCTATTCCTGATTTCATTTAAGTGTTCTTCTACCTCTTTCTTGATGACCATGACCTGTTCTGTTATAATTTCTGGTTTAACGTCACCTCGGGTATCTAGGTCTTCTCGTATTTCCTTTATCTTTTTCTCCATTTCTCTTTGTCCTTTGACCACTTTGTCCTGAATCTTGTTCATATCCTCTCGAGTCTTTCCTTGTTCCTCGAATATAATTGTTATGTCGGTCATAACCTTATCTATATCTCCCTTTGTGTCTTCCATTTGTTTTGTTATTCCACTTACTGTTTCCTGAATTCCATTGATACCCTGACTTATTTCATCTATCTTATGAGTACTTTCCTTACTTTCTTTATTTCTTTGTTTTCTTTCTTTCTGGAGATGCTCTTCGTAGGTACCGAACTTTTGAGTTATTTCCTCCCCGTGCCTTTTTAAGTTATCATCTACCTGCCCGGTAAAATGATCAATCTGCTCTTTCATGCCCTGTATATCTTTGTGATTCTGAATTTCCATATCATCCACTTTGGCCTGAACTCCCGCTACTTTTTCCTCAAGTTTTCCTACTTGTTTCTCCACCCCTGTAAATCTGTCTCCTAAATCACTAACACTTTTTTTTATCTCATCCCTGGAGGTCTCACAAATACTCTTGTTAGATTTTATCTGAGCTTCTAATTCTTTCTGCACACCTTGGATCTGGGTTACAAGTTCATCTTTACACGCATCTACATTCTTTTTGCACGTTCCTTCCATGTTACTTAATTTAGTTTCCAAATTTTCAAAATTTTCTTGACACCTAGTTTGGGACTCTCCCATACTTTCGTTCAAAGCCTGTATTTGGGCTTGCAATCCTGAATGAAATTCTTTATTTTCCTCTTTAATCTCACTTGCGATTTCCCCTTTTAACTCATTTAACTTGTCCCCAAACTTAGTGTCAAAATCTTGAAATTTGGTATTCATTGTTTCTTCTAAAACCTCTCTGAGTCCATTTGACCCCCTTTTTAACTCCTCAATTTCAGCCTTCATTTCATCGTTCATTTTTGTACAGTTAACCTCGATAGCTTCTAATTTAGTTCCCATGTTATCACTTTTAGCTTCGATATCTACTAATTTAGTTCCCATATTAGCACTATCAGTTTTTAGTGACTCTAAACTTTGGTTCATGGATTCTAACTTTTGGTTATTTTCCTCCTGTTGGCTGTCCAACTTATTCAAACTCTCATTTAGGGATTTGAACTCTTCTTTATTTTCACTCTGTTGGTTATCCAACTTATTGTTTATGGCCTCCAAAAGCCGTTGCATCTCTTCACTCAATGCCATCTTATTAGAATACAGTGGGCTACTAATGCCACATCGCTAATACATGCTTGAGAGATAGTAATCTGAACCATTGTGTCCCAATTTCTTTTAAAAATTTACCTTGGTACGGGTTTTTACTACACCGTACCCTTTTGATATCATTATTCAAACTCAAAGACCTTTACGGAAGTGTTTAAAATTCAAAATTTCGAAAAACAATTTTTTTTTTCAAAAAAATGAAAATTTTGATTTTTCGAGAAAACTCGGGTTTTCCCTAGGAAAACTCGTCCCTGCGTACTGGGCGCCAAAATCGTAGATTTGCTTGGGGGTGGTTTACATCCAGGGCTGCTCGGTGTGAGTTTCTAGGGACCCATGCGGTCAGTTAACATTATACGTTGTAGCTACTCCTATCATTACTTTACTTTTACATGAATCGACCGTCTTTAGTGTTCCTCTAATTATTAATCCAAGCACAGTACTTCTATTCACCCCCCTGTGCCCTTGCAGCAAGAAATATGTAAATCACAGTAAGCCAGCATTGCTCAATTCGGGATTTTTCGGGGCTGCGGTAAGTTCTCCCACTCTGTGACTTACATATTTTGGATTAAATAGAGGATACACTTGCAAAAATAACAACAAAATCAACTCCTATTTTAACACATTTAATTAATCAAAAATTATGGCGCTACAAACAAATAAACACATAAACTACTGACCAATATCATTCTACTTGTCCAAAGTGAACAAGGAATAGCATAAAAATAAAACAAATATTAGATTAAAACACATGGTTTTCTTTAAAACCAACAATTCACGATTATTTTCACTTCCATAAAGTACTTATCTTAAAGTTCCAAATAACTACGAGCTTCTTTGGCTCGATACTATCCCATAATAATGGTGTCATATTTTTGTACACCTCAAGAATTATTTTTATCTTTTCTTATCATCAAAACAAATATATAATTACATTTAAAATTACATGTTAATTATTCACTTCAATATTTGGGCATATCACATGTTCTCCATATTTACTATCTCTCTCAAGTTTTGCAAATTCACTACGGTGATCGGGAAAACTATTTGTGTACTCCAGAGTTATAAAGATTACTTGACAAAGTCAAAAACTATGATCACTCCCGAAACCTAGTTATCTTCACCAAACTCGTGGATTCCTTCTTTTCCATACAATATTACAATAGGGATTTTATTTAATTCATTTGTCTTATAAGACCATTATCACATAAGAAAACTACGATCTGAATTTGCAAGCGCTAATATCAATCTACAAGGACCTCGGTTCAACGCCCGGGTCATTAACAACTTTAAACACTCACGGTGCATTTAACACATCTTACAAGACGGTTTTTACCCACCCTCGCTCTATGAGGGTCCGGCCATTACACTCGGGCGTGATTTATGACAAGGAAAGCGA
Source organism: Meconema thalassinum (assembly GCA_946902985.2). Classification (NCBI taxonomy): domain Eukaryota; kingdom Metazoa; phylum Arthropoda; class Insecta; order Orthoptera; family Tettigoniidae; genus Meconema; species Meconema thalassinum. The sequence goes on along the minus strand of OX336388.2, from coordinate 1,323,649,900 downwards.
CTCTCTGCCTAACCTACTATGGCAGCTCTCTTCAATGCTTTAAAACAAACCTTCACATTATTCTCAGTTCTGTGGAGAGACCTGGCTTTTACTCCTCTTATTTCCATTCAACAATATTCTTTGGCTCATAAACCACTTTCGTAACCTTGGCATTTATTAATTATGAGAGGGTCCTCATTGATTGGGAAGATTAATACACATTCTACGACGAATACTTAGGGGCTTTAACAACAAAAGGATTCTAGGTTCGAATCTCTTAACATGCCTCGGGAACATTTCCACATTTGGAGGACTTATACAAGACGCGATTTAAAGTCGGCCGTGGCCTACATGACATACGCTCAATAATACCATACATTAGCTCCCTTTTAAATAATACACACATGGCCTCGTGATCTACGTCACAATTTAGAGGACTTACAACATATCTCAATTCACTACAATCAACTACCCTCCATAAGTAATTTACCAAGTACTTTAACTTTTACGCGTTCCTAGCGTGACTTTTTATTTAATTGCGTTCCATTACGCTACACATTTACTTTACGGCCGAATGTCTTCCAAAGAACTGATAAATTTCATAGTAACAATTGATACATATCTTAATTCTTATATTAATCTTTTCCGTTGACAATAAATCGCTCCCTTTTTAAGAACACGCATTCACATCGTGTCTTATACATTTCTTAAGGCTTCAACGCTCTATATTTTTATATCATTCAATTTAATCTTTATTTAGATTTCTTTACCTTGTTATTCACATCATGTTTTCATTCCTTACAAAAGCTCAAAAGCTATTTCTTTCATATAATTCCAATTTACCTTTATGTAAATATCTTGGTTATAATTATTATTATCAAGCTTGCTTTTATAACATTCATTAAATGCTGACATTTTATTCCATGCATTTCCTCTACAGGATTTATTATTTCACATACTCATTTATTATTTCTTAAAACTTTATTTTCGTTCAGATCGCGTTCTTATTTAGTTATTATTCATTTAAAAACATCCCTTCTACTCAAAACTCCGGTGGAATTGTACACAAAATTTTCCCCGACACCAAAACATAATGAAAATCTCTACTTACATGATTAAGGTCGCTTTCTGACCTTTGTTCTCGTTTGATGTGACATTTTGGCCCACCTTCTTGACCTACCCCATATTGTACAATCTCATCTTATGTACAGAAATTTCTTGACACATATTCACTATATTTAACACTGACAACATTTTTTTTAATACACTGGTGTATCCGTTTTGAACACACACTAAAACACTAAAAAGTATTACTCTGGTACATATTATAACACATATCACTGTGCATAAAAACGCTTTCACTTTACCTAAAACACTTAAAATGATACTCTTATTTCTTTTCTTACAATATTTACACTTCACTCCTATCACACGGGCGTATCTCAACGATTTTTACAATTTCTGTCGGCTGTTGATGATCCCTGATGTGAATCCTATCGACCTGCATTGGACGTGTGATTTTACTCGTTCAAAGTTGCTCTCTCCTACAAAGGAAACTACTGGTTTCAGTCTCTCAAAACCGCTTCTATTGTCTATTACTCGGCTTTACTTTATCTGCTTTAACTAGGCGATAAATGTCTTTTCTTTGCCGTCACCTCTATTTATATATGGTGATCTATCGCACCCGATAGTTTCTATATCTTGGCCTCCCTTCGAGGACCGTATACTGTCTATCGTACCCTATAGTTTCTATATCTTGGCCTCCCTTCGAGGACCGTATACTGTCTATCGTATATTCTTGACGTTTTCTCACTAGAGTACGTTTTCCTTCTGGTTTCGAACCTAAGGTTCCTAAGTTCCTTTCGCTTGAACTTCTATCTTTCGCGATCGTAATTACTGTAAAGTTCCTTTACAGGACGTAATGTCTTTAACAATGTCTTTACTAAACGTAACGCCGTTTATTTGTCGGAGTTCTTATAACTTCGTAACTGTATTGAACTAGTGTTCTTCTGGAACTCGAAGTTCCCTACTGATCGCTGTGTCTTACTTTGGCGATATTGCTTTAAAGTCCGTATATTTAATGTTCTTTATAATTTAGGACTCTTCAAAGTCTCGAACTGCTAACCCTCAGCGTAGCGTACTTATATCGTAACTGATCTACACTCGGTGAACTTGTAGCATAGCCTCCCACAGGCTCTGGATCAATGTCTGATACAGCTTAACGTCCCCCTCACGGGTTCTTGAATACTGCGTATACGATGTGGTGCAGAAATTCCCCTCACGGGCTCTCGTAGACTGCATGATTGTGATACAGCACCTCCCCTCACGGAGTCTGTCGTGAACTGCATTGATACAGCGTAACGCCTCCCTGGGCTATCGAAAACTGCATGATTGGCTTGGTGAGGCCAGGAGTTTTATACCTTTCAGTCACAAAAAGATAAAATCCTAGTCCTTTTCGTGACCAACTTTTGAACTAATTGTCGCACAATTATAAAAATCGTATCTCCAGAAAGCTCGTCTTCCAAACGTAAAATAATCTTCCTGTGCATGGAAATCGATCGTGCATTTCCGAGATATTAATTAATTTCTCATCCTCAACTATGTGGGTGGTGCTATTCTTTTTTTATTCTCCCGTTCCTTAGGTCTCGGTGAACCCCCAATGACGTCTACTTGCGTTTGCAGTTTTCTCCAGTGCAATTTTTACAAGGTTTTTCTTTACACAAAAATCTCTAATCCAAATTGATTCACCGTACTGTATCTGTTTACTTATTTTTATACTCGTAAACGGGTTAAATTTAATTATTCCTGTTCTGACTCAGCAGCGAGGTTGCCATAATCCTGCAACGTAAGAGCAATTTCCGAGTCCAGCTTCTTCGTCTTACAGTCAAAACTTTCCACTCGTTCTAATAATATCCATGACTGGCTCCTTATAAATGTCAAGAGGCATGAGCTCATCTAAGGAACACCTGGCCCTAACGCTTGCACAATGTTAAGCTATAATCCTGGCTTGAAATCTCTCTCCGTTCCCTTAGAAACTGTATGATTCTTTCATTCCTTTCTCAAAGTACATGGATTGGACTCCCTTTTGAGGCCATGGTACATGGGTTCAGTATACAAACAAATGGCATCATTAATTCTCTAGAATATGTAAGCTGAACAATTAAAAAAAAATAGCATGAACTTTTATTTACAATACTATTTGATTGGTCGGAGTGAATATGAGAACTTGACGAATGTATCCTCGTAAGTCTCGCGTATTTATCCTCAGGTAATTTGTCTTCTCTACGGATGGCCCTGGTAAATTAATAACAAAATGTCACTACGTGGTTTCTTTACAAATTAGCCAGAACTTTTACTATTTTTCAGCGAAATGGAAACGTTCAGGTTTGCGAGGTTTCTCCTAGAGGTTTGAACTCCGCAATACGTGCATACAAATACATCAAACCAAGTCATGAGACCCTGGGGGTATTGGGCATCTCTTATACAAAAATTCAATTAATTGATAAAACAGTTGACTTCAACACACATTCTGATCAAATTTAATAAGATGCAACATCACGAAGTACTTAAATTACGTTAGTGGGAATGATAATTCCATATAGTTCTCACCTCCCTAATCATTTTAAGTGTATGATCAATCCTAATGATGCTGAGAGCATTTTGAATCAAGTCAAAGCAACGATATACATTTTTAAACTACAGTATATTCCCTTGCATCATTACAATACGTCTTTAGAACCTCGACTGGATTAGATAGGGTAGATCCATTTTCAAGTTAGCACAGCGATATGAAAAGTAATATGTTTTGTACGTTGGAGAGAGCCTCTAGCTCTTAGCTCCAGTCGTTAGTCTCGGGTCGCTGGGCCGTGGACACTAAATGGAGTTGAAATGACGACAAATACAAAGAAAGAAAACGATGAGATATATCTTATTTCGCTAAAATACTCTTGGAAAATAATGTATTGCCTTTGAACGTAGCGTTGCTGATGGTTTTTGAGTTCAGTTGTTGTCCCCTAAATCTACGGACTGTACTATATAAATCCTCATAGTTTCCTTATTTATTCCATGGATGCTTCATTAAAAAGTATACATATTTATATATTGGAAAGTGTCACGACGCTGTGCGCAATCACGGAAGACGCGAGACTGTAAACTTGATCCACTGTAATGTTATAGAAACATAGGAACAGCTGAGACGGAGTCTGTTTCTGAGTTCGTAGCACGTGCAGAAACTAATAACAAAATATTCTTTCCTTTCCCTCTAGGGACTCGAGGCATCAAGATCACCAGTCCCTAGTATTTGTGTTTAATAAAATGAATGATTGTATTGTCCGTACTTATGCGTGTCCTTATAACTGGGACTAAAATGACTAAAAGAAGGTACTGTAGACGCGGACTCAGGATAGACTTATTTGCAGCATATGCATGGGGTCGAGAAGAAAACCCTCCGAAAACTGCAGTTTCATTTTTGACTTCATGAGGCCCAATAATCTCCATTTAAATTGGGGAAACATTTTTCATCAATATGGTCATGAATATCCTATACTGGGATCGGAAGTCCACAGCAGACTACAGTCAGAATGTCACAGGACATTGTTTGGTTTCACAAATGAGCAATTTTGCTAGAACTAGGATATCTCACCCATTAACGTGTTATAGAGCAAGAGTCACACATTTTAACTCTCCACCTCGATCTTGGACAATCTGTACAATACAGTAGAATTAATTTTCCAATTTCTCACGTATACTCCGAGAAAATATTGGGATGGCTCCCAACTTTAGGCCAAGACCACTTTATTCCTAATTCACAATGAAATACAAGCATTGCAATAGCTACCGCAAGACACAGTTTATTAGACACACTATACACACAACGCAGGGCTCATGACCATGATGTTTAAGCCACAAAAGGAAATGTAAACAAGACACATGATACCAATTTATTTCGTGTTCCCCGCCATCATACTGTATTCAGAGGTAATTGTAAGGTGTGGATAGACTTTTAAGCGCTATGTTTCGCTTCTTAAAATAACGACCACAGCTATAAGAAATTATCTCACTTGTGTGAAAAAAACATTTCCTCTGTTGTTGGCATGGAAGTATTAAATATGCACGATGTTTCTTCATTGAACATTTTCGTGTATTTATCCCCCACCCACTTCTAAATATCAGAAATGATCTCAAGTACGAACTTCTTTGTGTTCTCTACCAATGTTTCTAAATTGTCAGTTACGATCTCAATTGTGTGAAAGACGCGCAGAACCCCTTTGTGTGAAATAACGGATTTTATTTGCCAGTTAGGATCACTTTTGTATGGGAAACCAACGGGGATCTCTCTATATTGTCCTACATTATTTCTCAGTTTACAGTTAAGATCTATATTCCGTGAAGCTTATACAAGGCCATCTTTGTGTCAAATATCAGTGTTTCAGAATTCTGAGTTAGGATCTTTATTGTATGGGTCACTGCAGGTTCCTCCTTCTGTCCACCAGGAGTGTTTCTGAACTGTGTCTTAGAATATATATTTTGTGGACCATTGGAGGATCCTCTTTGTGTCAGCCGCTAATGATTTTAAATTGTCACTTAGGATATGAATTGTTTGGTCCCATCCAGGATCCTCCTTGTGTCAAATACCAGTGTTATTTAATTGCAATTAGGATCTGTATTGTGGGGAACACCCGTATTTCTCAACTGTCAGCTAGGATATCCATAGTTTAGAAATCATATAGGATTATCTTTGTGTTGAACACCAGTGTTTCTCAGTTGCCAGTTAGGTTCTATATTGTGAAGTTCTCCTGCAACATTCTCCCTTTGCCAAACACCAGTGTGTATCAATTGCCAACTAGGATCTATATTACATAGAATGCCTACACAATGCTCTTTGTGTTGAACATCATTGTTTCTCAATTGCCAGCTACGATCAATTATGCGTAGAACACTTAAAGGATTCACCTTGTGTTACACACAAGTGTTTTTCAATTGCCAGCTAGGATCACTATTGCGTAGAACACCTACAGGATCCACCTTGTGAGGAACACGAGTGTTTCTCTATTGCCAGGTAGGATTTATATTGAATAGAACACCTATAGGATCCACCTTGTGTGGAACAACAGTGTTTTTCAATTGCCAGCTAGGATCTCTATTGCCTAGAATCCTATAGGATCCACCTTGTGGGGAACACCAGTGTTTCTTTATTGCCAGGTAAGATCTATATTGAATGGAACACCTATAGGATCGTCCTTGTGTGTAACACCAGTGTTTCTCAATTGCCCTATGATCTATATTGCGCAGAAGACCTCCAGGATCCAATTTGAGTTGAACACCAGCTAGGATCCATATTCAGTAGAACGCCTATAGGCTCCCCCTTATGTGGAACATCAGTGTTTCTCAATTGCCAGCTAGGATCTCTATTGCGTAGAAACCTACAGGATCCACCTAGTGGGGAACACCAGTGTCTCTCTATTGCCAGGTAGGATCTATATTGAATGGAACACCTATAGGATCGTCCTTGTGTGTAACACGAGTGGTTCTCAATTGAAGGGTACAGGGAAAAAACCAGGTAAGTCACTGTTTTCATGAACGCCAGAAAACGAATTTCTAAATGTAAAACGTAATAAATGCTTCTCATACAGAGTACTTATTTTAAACCAAATGAAATATTGAAGTCTCAAGTGTAGCTAATCAAGTAAAAGGGTGCTTAATGCCCAGAATGTCAGTAATATGAAATAATGCCAAGAATTTCACTCATACACCGATTTGTTCAGGAAAAAAAACCAGGTAAGTCACCTGAAACAGAAAATAAACCAGGCAGGTCTGCCCCTAAGATCTTGTCTGTATGACCGTAAGACGATATAATTAGGCTGTTATGATTTCAATGGTATTCATTTTATTATTATTATTATTATTATTATTAAAGCCATGGTAATTCATGGTTTATCATTCATGTGCTAATGTGCTAATCCCTGGAAAAACGTCACTGCTGGCTTACCACAAAATGTCATGAGACTCATTATATCCTGGTACTTAGCTTTGAAAATACGAAGAAGACCTGAGGGCAATTGGGAGATTTGTTACACATGTTCCACACATCTAATTGCAACGGAACATTTGAAGGAGAGCATTAGATAAAATATACGAGCATTAACAATTTTACCTGCATAGGGCAAAGAAGGTAGCTCGAATTCTCCGTTCTTCTGTGTTGAAACACCTTGGTCAGCCTTTTGTATGATGCTGGATTTGAAGGATCCGTTATAAGTAGCTTGCTAGTTCAGCAGTCGAGGGTGGTTGGATAAGGCCACAAGTTCCCTGACGGGTTGGGTATTAAACGGACATTTCAGTACATATTTCTGGTCTAAAAGTTATTTCCAAGCAAATATCACTTCCTCGCAGACGGTCACCACAATGAATGGCGATGGTTTCAATCTTGAATTTTCAATCATACTTATGAACTCGTTTCAAATTCCCATTCTCTGTTTCATATTCCACAGCCCAACGTCCTTATCACATGAATTTTCTCGTTCTGGAAATGTGATTTTCAACTTTGTTAAGCCTTGGATGAGACTATCAACAACATAGTGCATGAAGCGAAAATTAGTGAAATTTTTGCTTTGCCCTCCAGCAGAGTAACAAAATACTTGAAGCTCTTCAACTTCATCATCAAGGTAGTTCAAAATGAAATGAAAGAGGCAGGAGGCAACCTCATTGGGACCTGTCTTGCCAATACTCTCGCGGTACACATAGAAAACTGATTGCCCAGTAGAGAGAAGGTGGATGTTGAATGAATACATTGATAGCTGACGCTTGTAGTATACGTCGTTGGTACTTATATTTGGTATTGGAACATTTTTGGCGAAATCCATACAAATTGCTTACATCTTCTTTGATTTCATAGCGTTGTGTCTTGGATCTCTTTTATGTTGGTAAAATGATTCTGTTTTTCTTTTGTGAAGAACATTCAAGGTTGTCAGCTTTTTAATTTAGTTTTTATCCTTTTCTAAGGACAGCACTTTTAGTTCGGCTGAGAAATCGCCACAACGAGTGCATGTGTCACTACGTGGGTATCCGAACGATATGTTAAACTCCATGTTCATAATGCACCTGCAGGTTTCGTAGGAAACATGAACTGCAGGATGACGTTCTTAAAACACCAGAAACATCTTCTTCACATTCAACTCTTCAGGAAAATATATTTTTTTTAATCATTTAAGCTGTAATGACTGCGTTTGCCTGTAAAGCTGTTTATGTGACCTCATATCAATGATCTTGTAGATTCGTGAACCTTCCTGTGAATAGATCTATGTTTAACTCTTTCATCTCTTGGTAGACAACCGGTCATTTTCAGGCTTTTCTGTACATATTCCAGTTTGCTTTTTGTGCAATAACACAGTCTACTAACAAGAGTTACAATGAAATATTTCAGCGATCACACTGCTCTCTGTTGGCAGGCAGGTGACTTGCCTGTTTTTTTTTCCCTGTAACAGTTGACTTACCTGCTTCTTTTCCTGTATGTCAAAACTTTGAAGGTAAATAAATCCATGACTAACCCGTTTCTTTGCCTGTTTCATACGTTTAACAGATGGTCCTTCCCATGGAGAATCTAATGGCACCTCAAACTAAATTTCGATTAAATAGTGACTTACCTGGTTCTTTCCCTGTACCCTTCAATTGCCCTATGATCTATATTGCGCAGAACAACTCCAGGATCCACCTTGTGTTAAACACCAGCGTTTTTCTCTTGCCAACTAGGATTTATATTGTGTAGAACACCTTCAGGATCCACCTTGTGTGGCACACCAGTGTTCCTCTATTGCCAGCTAGGATCTATATTGAGTAGAACACCTACAGGATCCACCTTGTGTGGCACACCAGTGCTTCTCAATTGCTAGTTAGGGTCCTGCTAGTGTTTAACTCTCGGGAATCCCCATCTCTCTTTCTGCCGATGGGAGCTTACGTTGGAGGAGCTCAGGCTAATGTGGGCTAACTCATTGCCCATGCATGAGGCCAGCCAGTGCTGCCAACATTACACGGGATTAACAGCATTACGCTCCTACAAGCCAGTTATTGTCTCTCACGCTAATAAAAATAGATTATATTACCGTGTAACGGGTTAAATCACACAATATACGGCTCGGGCTGTTTACAGGCAGTCCAAGGAGGAACATCACCCTAACATTATACAGGCGCATGGTTCTGAAGATTGTGATGATTGCTGCCTGGAGGTCAGGCAGCACTTCTTTACTGGAGAGATACTGAAAGTTGAAGTGATGGAAGCCATTTTTCAGTGTTGCCTACTTCTATTAAAGAAAGCTTTCCAGTCAGTCAGCACAAATTGTGTCCAATTAAATTTGGTGCGAAAACAAGTATTTGCATATTATATTATGGTGTTCGAAGCCATTTTTCAGTGTTGCCTTAGTATACAAAAGTTTGGTGCTTTCTAGTCAGTCAACGTGATTGTTTATTTTTTTCCGCGTCCGAATCAAATTACATTTGGCCAGGAAGTAGCAACAGTTAAAGCATTAGTATTTTCAGCCATAAGATCGTCTTTTGAACATATGTCCTCCATCTAGGGCCAGATCAGCAGGTGTTCTGGATCTTGTAACATACTGCATTCGCAGATCTCATCATTGTTGACGAGCATGTTCCATTTCTTTAGATTGTTCTTGCAGTGTGAAACCCCCGTCCTCAGCCTGTTCAATGATTTCCAAGTTCCATATGGCAAGTTGTGACCAGGTGCCATTTTTTTCTGATAGAGGAATAATTGGGTATTTGATTTCTGTCTTCCATATCTTCACACGGGCAGCTTCTTGTGAGCCTTCAAGGGCTGCTACTCCCCTCAAAAAGCTGTTTCTGGACTTAAGTCTCTGTCGGGAAGGTTGTTGACCGAAAATTGGATGCCTTGAATCTGTTTATTGCCGTTTCTTCTCAAATGCTGCAGCTACCATTCTTCGGACATGAGGTGGGGAAATTCCAATAAGAGGGTAGATCTCCTGAAGTGATGTTGGTCTAAGACATCCAGACACAATCCTTGAAGTCTCATTCAGAGTTATATCCACCTCTTTGGAATGTGGAGAAGAGAGCCAAATGAGATGGGTTATTCTTTAATTCGGAAACAAATTACATGAGACTAATAAATACATACACTAAACTGAAAGAAACTAGATATTATTACACGCTTACACGCTTTTATTTACTAAATGGGGCACTTACATGGATGACATGTTTCGAACGTCAAGCGTTCATCTTCAGATCCTGTCCATATTAGTGTACGATGTTTATGAATTAAACTTATGCACAAATATAGTCTATATATATTTAATGTTTAGATTAAATAAGTTTTTAAAAACTAGTGTAATGAGTCAAAATTATAGAGTAGACAACATCATTTCATAAGTTATTCACAATTATAATTCAATTAATCACAGGCAACATACTTAAACTACATTAATAATAATAATAATAATAATAATAACGCAACAACCATAGAAGTGAACTATACAGTCTGTAAATAATGTTGACGCGTTATATTAGTTTTTACAAACTTACGTAATCTGAAACGTTGTATATATATACTAGGAGAAGTACCCATTCTTCGAACGGTCTTCGGTATTTATAACCAGACGTAATCAATTGAGCTACTGTTGCAATGATTAGGGGCTTGGAACCTGTTTGTCGACAAAGATAAATGATTAGTTGAAATATGCTCTGAAACTAATTTACCTAACGTGTACTTCCTGACGTGAAAATAAAATTGAAATCCTCGTAGACGAAACGCAATACACGTCACTTAAAAACTGACCCTCACTGTTGTGTCAAGTGCGCATCCAGAGGAAGACCCCTTTAATAAATTAATAAGTCTTGTGGTGCATGCAAATTCAGTTTTTTAAACCGCCAATTGCCCAAATTCCTAAAAGCAAAAAAAAAAATATTTCAATTCAGGAATTTTTGAAAATAATGTTGCTGTTTGAAGATATAATATACCTTCTGTACGACATATCGCACGTTTAAGTCTTGTGAAAAAATCTAGGGTAACCCTCGACCCCCTTAAGCGCATTGATGAATTTTACAGTTTTTGTTGGTTCCGTGATAACCTTCACAGAAATTTAATAAATGGAATGGCATTATTCTTGCAGAAATAGATAGAAAGTTGGATGTAACTTTTTGAGACACTGTTGTCATGGTTACTGGCTTGCATTCCTACATTAGTTATTAAATGAATTTAGTTTTCTGGGAATGTCTCAGAAGCTCTTGGTTTTAGAGCCTTAAAATGTAGTTTTCGGGGACCCTATACGGCTGTTTAGGGGCCCCGAGTTTTGTTTATGACACCAAGGGGCTGAAAATAAGCTTTGTCTCGTCGTTGTAGGCCGTAGTGTAATAATAATAATAATTATAATAATATAACAATATAGGGATAGGGATATAATAGACCTTCCGTACCACACCAGCACGTATAAATCGCGTGAAACAATTCTAGAGTACCCCTTGACCCCCTTAAGCGCATTATATGTTTTATGAATTTTACAGCTTAATTTGGTTCTGTTATAAGCTTATAGACGTTTGCAAACTATCTCAGTAATGTAATAAATAGAATTGTATTGCGTCTTACAGCAATAGATGGACCTGTGAGTTTCTGTTGCCATGGTTACCGACATGCTTTCTTTCATTATTGTATTAAATGAAATTAATTATCTGGGAATATCTCAAAAACTGTTGGTTTTAGGGCCTTAAAATTTGGTTTTCGGGGGTCCTGAGTTTCGTTTCTGACATTGATGGGCTGAAAATGAGCTTTGTCTCGCCCTTCTACGCCTATTTCAGCAAGAATTCTATGAGAGGTACAGAGAAGAGGTACATCAATGATTAGCGTCGTTCCTCTGAAGGATATCTGTACCAAATTTTACGTTGATCCACCCAGCCGTTCCCGAGTTATAAGGGAATGAAATTGTCCCCAGACAGACAAACAAACAGACAGACAGAGAGACAGACAGACAGAGAGACAGACAGACAGACAAAACATTATTTTCGCGTGCATCCGTCATAAAAGAGTCTGAAACGCGTAAATAACGCAAATTTCCGTAGAAATTTAGAGAAAACAGACAAACTTTCATTTTTATATATATATAGAGAGATTTGTGCTTAAGTGTAAAACATAAACATCGTACACTAATTATGCCTAAGTAAACAGTATCTGAAGATGAACTCTGGACGTTCGAAACATGTCATCCCATTAAATACCACATTTTGTACATAAAAGCATGTTATTTTGTAGTAATATCTCATTTCTTTCAGGTTAGCGCATATAATATTTTTTGTTCCCCACCTAATATAATTAGGCAAAATTTATGTTCACCGACTGGAAAGCTTTCTTTAATGGATACTGAACAGTTTCATAATAGTACATTATGCAACGAGCCTATAATGGCAATAATTAAAACACGAGTTTTATAATTTCCATACGAGTGTCTTAATTACCATTATAGGTGAGTTGCATACGACTGTTTATGTTCGACGATAATTATAACTATTTTGTGTTCGAACATAAATATTCATAAATATCTGTCGAAATTTCGCATGTTTTATGTACTGAACAGAGCGCAAGGGACGCAGAGAATACCATGGCCTCCTCGAATACTCCATTATGACACTGTAAGCCACGCAATGAAATTTAAAATAGGTGACTGTGGAACTCAGTGCAGGTTCAATGCTATCCTTACCTAATTGGTCACACAACTGTTTCTTGAGCTCTGATTGGTGGGGGAAACTGTATCATAATGAAAACTAGTACTATAATGAGCCTCATTATAGTACAGTTTTCTGACATATAATATTTACATTTCGCCAGGGTCGGACATAAATGCGAGTATATTATTTTGGCGTGCTTGGGAAAATAAAGAAAACATTGTCCATATGCAACAAGTATAGTGATTTCTTTATTTTATGTGAGTAATAAGTATTTCGCTGATGATGGCATCTTCGAAAGCCGAAACATATTCAAAAGGATAACAGGTGTTTCTTACTAGTGTTGATCAGGCGTACAGTTATTAAATCATTATTAATCTTAATATTCTTACCGAATTGCATGGGATGGTGAGCTGAAAATGATCCTTGGACAATGAAATTTGTGATGATAAATAGAACGTTGGAGAAATAGCGGAATGTTATTGTCCTATGTACAACGAATAATGCTGCTGCAATGGTTGGTTGATATACTGGAGATAATAATTCAACATTCACCGGTAATTAATGCAAATTAAGACCAGGCCTGACTTGAATGTAGAATTCTTATGGTTCTCTAACATCTTGACTTTGTATGGTCGATAATGTTTTGGCTTCTCTAAGTCACTTCTACTGTATAAAACGGCTTTTACCAAGTTTACAATAAGTACATAAATAAATAAAATAAAAAAGTAGTATTTTTCCACTTAGATTGCAAAAATACGAGCAGCGTGTGTACCATTAAAAGATTTGTAGTTGTTGTCGTTGTTTGTGATGTTTCATTTAAGGGGCTTGGACATCGTGGTTTTTTAGCCTCGTGCATTTGGGTAGGTGTACAATCTGTATGATAACCTGTGTTATGATGGTGTCTTTAGCAGGTCGTGTATTTGTAATTCAGATCAGGATTGGGAAGGAGGCGGCCGTGGCCTTAAGTTAGGAACCATCTCGGCATTTGCCTGGAGTAGAAATGTGAAACCATGGAAAACCACTTCCAGGATGTCTGTGGTGGGAATTGAACCCACCTCATTTCAGTGTTACCCAACGAGGCTGAGTGTGCTCCGTTCCAACCCTCGGACCAGAATTAAATTTCTTGGCAGAGCCGGGGATCGAACCCGAACCTCCAGAGCAACAGTCAAGACTGCTAGCCACTACATCAGTAGATGGACACCATTTGAACGTAGTCTACTCGAAAGTAAGAAAAGAAAGAAGAAGAATTTGATCTGGGATTTCAAAAAAGTGTTTTCTTCACTGTTCTCTGGAGCTTGAGATGTGTTACGATCAATTGTGAGCACTGTACTCCCCGCTGAGATGCGCTGTCACACTAATCATTGACCCTGTAACTAGCCCAAACTCCCTGTAATGCATGGCCCTACACTTCTTGAAGTCAGATGTTCAGAGCAACCCCAAGGGAAATTAACGCAATCCAAGTGAGATATGGTCTTTTACATACCCGAAAACTTTTCGTCCTTTTTCAGTCTTATTGAATCAGTCGGTAATATACTTCCTTCTTTGAGCTTCCCACGAAAGTATTCAATCTGCTTTTTAGTAAATCTCTTGGAATGCAAGGCAGTACGGGAGTGTCCTACAGTAGTTGAATGTGAATTAAATTAGAGTTTCATCCGTATATCTCTTAAAATTAAAGAGCAGAACGTTTCATATTCATTTCGTACAACAGAAAAAGAAACATTCTTGGATAAAACATGAAAATGTGAGCGCAGTCGGCATGCTAACCTGAATGTAGAAGCAGTAGGCTAGTTATCTTAACCCGAATCGTCCGGACTCTCAAGTGCGATGGTTATGTTGTGTTATGTGTTAGCCTGTATGAACATAATAATAATAATAATAATAACAATAATAATAATACTAATAATAATGTTGTAGGCACTTAAGTGAACGTGTGGTGCTCCTTAGGGTAAAAAAAATCTACTCCACTTTAATCTTTACAAATTATAAAGTGATCACAGTTTCTAAGAGAAAAATAACAGGTAAGTATAAAGTATAGCTACTCTGAAGATTTATCCAGCACAAATAACACTGAGTACATTTGACCTATTTTTCCACCACATTTATTCCTGCCTAATGATTGAAAATCTCATTATAGCCTTTACCGCGAGTAGGTTAGTTCTAACTTTCCCAACGATTGAGAAACAGTCCCTTAATGGTGGTCGGGCAAAGTTAAACCAAATGAAGCACACAGCCCGAAACCTAGATCAAAACAACCAGTCCATTAAATCAAAATCATACACTTTGAAGATTTTGGATTTTGAAAACTACACATAAAATTATAAACGCAACCCATGAAAATTATTATAATATCTGTTATTATCAGCTGTAGGTAAACTAAGAAGTCAGCAATATGGTGTGTGGGTGTCCGAGCTCTGGTTTGTAACTGTTATTGAGAAAGAAGAAAGATGCTGTGGGAGTTCACGCCGAGATGAATCCAATCCGAGAAACAAGCCGACCGTATGCCCTGACATACGAACAATGGGCTTGGGCAAGTTTGTTCACTCAAAAGAACCTCGATATAGAAATAAGTACCTTGGAAAGTGAACAGTACACACCACCAAAAACAACTTTTCAACGATACCGGACGATGGATAATAAGACATACGAATGAGTGGAGCAATCTCACGTCTATCCCAGTTAAGAAAGTTAAGAATTTTGCATGCATTCAATTTGCATTTAAAATTATATGATTCAGTATGTCCTGACTTTTCTAGTTAGGGAATTAATAATAATAATTGTAATAATAATACATCTCAGCAGGTTTATGCCGTGTCTTGTGTGGGGTTTCGCCTAGGAACACCAAGTTGGCTCATCAGCGGGCTCTTGGTGTCCGTGCCCAGATCCCACACAAGAGATGGCATAAACCTAACAAAAAAAAGCTGAGTTTTAATTCACTGGCCGTGAAGGCCAATATACCATCTTTTTGGAAGCCTTCATAGGGAGGTGAAGACTGCTCGAGCTTTTAGCTCTCGCAATAAAGAGGCGCAGATGCGCTTCATAAAAAGGGAGGTAGCGCGCAGTTCGCTACTCCTGTGGGGGTCCGGGCATGGATACCAAGGGCCCGCTGATGAGCCAGCTTGGGTGTTCCTAGGTGAAACCCCACACAAGACACGGCATAAACCTAGAAAAATTGCTGAGTTTTAATTCACTGGCCGTGAAAGCTAATATACCATCAATAATAATAATAATCGGAAACAATAAACAGTCACTGTTAACTCAGTCGTAATCTCAGCCACAGAAGTAATATAAAGAGCTCTACAACAACTGAATATACCATTCAATATCCATCAGAAAATATAGGAGGCTAGAATACTGGACACCGGTAATATTGTCAGGAAGTTCTTGAATAGCGATTGAATACCAGAAATACTTCTTGTGCAAGCCCACCGAAGTTTTGCCGAAGACAAGAGGAACTGTGTTTAATGAACAATTTGAGATACAATTATTATTATTATAATAATTTATTGCAGCTAATAGCCATGCCGAGATACAAAACTAATACTGATAACTTAAATCTTACTCATCAAAGTGTCTATATACAAAGTGTCTGACAGGTTCTGTTTGCTATATATATAGTTATTCGCAGCAGAAGCGTGTTAGCGATACTTTCCTCTGGGCGCAGGAAATGGCGTGATATCTGTCACAAGCACTACCACACAGAGAGCAGGTGCATTAGGGGCCTGGGTCATGAAATCCTCTTGTTGAGCATATCTTAAAATGAAAACCGTGGACTGCAAAACGGGCGATCGTATGCCGTAGTTCAAAGTTGGCATTCATCCAGTCCGTCGACATAAGAGCTTCTGTGGAATAGAAATCAGGCCATATGACATTACGCTTGAGGTTTAGTTCTTCGATCAGTCTCTGGTTGATGGTAGGGAGTTCTCCAAACGCAGGTCTTCTATGAAGAAAGTCTCCCTTGCTAGTACGTACGTTAGACGAGATGGCGTGTATTTTGATAAGTGCAGAATTTTCTTTAGAAAAGTAGACTTAACTCTTTCTATCTCTCGAAGGTTACTTTGTGTCAAATGATCCCAAGTTATTTGAATGCCGTATGTCACTATTGGAATTATTTTCGTTCTGAATAAATTCATTGCGGTTTGTAAAGATAGATTTCCCAGTTGCATTATGTCTTGCATTGCTTTTATGGGGGATGTTGTTCTATCCCTGACATGTCGCGTGAATACGTTCCCTTGCATTTGCATTACTACTCCTAGGTATTTGAAATGATTTACGTTGACAAGGGTTCTCCATATAGTAGTATATGCTCATCTGCGGATAGTTTCCCGCCTTTACGGAATGCCAGCATTACTGTCTTGGCACAGTTTATCGTCATATCGTTTTGTTGAGCACATGTGGTAAGTTTATCAATGGACGATTGCAAGGTTTCCTTTGATGTCGATGCCACAACCATATCATCCGCGTAGATGTAAATTTTCGCTCCCTCAAGGTAAATAGCCTCAATGACATCAGCTGTAGCGATGTTAAATAGTAACGGGCTCAAAGGGTCGCCCTGAAGTACACCATTTGTTTGTTCTATTCGTTCTATTGAACTATACTGTCGTCTATTTGTAGGCTGTTTTTGTGGAGAATGTCCCTTATTATCCCAAAAAGGTAATGTTCTTTTCCGATAATATTTTCAAGTTTCCTGAGCAAAGTGTTTCTACTCACTAGATCAAACGCGTTGGTGTAGACGACGAATACTGCATATAGCTTTCCTCTTTTCTGTCTTAGCGCGTCTTCTACATTCGTTAAAAGACAGTTAATGGCTTGTAGTGTATTCCTTCCTTTCCGGAAGCCAAACTGTTCTTCAGGTATCTTGTTGTCAACTAAATCTGTGAGTCTTCTAGTGAGTATTTTCGTAAAGATCTTAAAGATTGTGTTTTCCAAAGCGATACCACGATAGGAATTCGGGTCTCCTGTATTACCTTTTCCTTTATATAGCATCTTCAAAGTCGAGGTTCTACAGTTTGACGGTATGTGACCTTGAAGTAAACATTCGTTCATGAGCTCTGGCCATAGCCCTTTTAACAGCGGTGCCGTCATCTTCAGGTGCTCGTAGTGAATAGTACCTGGACCACATGCTTTATTTTCTGCGCTGTTGTTTATCTTAATTAGGACATCTTGTGCCGTGATCGGCATTGGTAGTTGAGAAGGGTTGCTAACCTGAATAAGTCTGGTGTCCCGCGCTTGTAGGGTTGCGATAGGATGCTGAATCCACGTTGTCATAGGAATGTCCTTTGGGAATTTGGGTCTTCTGGGATTTAGGGCTGAGAAAGGGTTTGTTTCAGCCTCCTGTATAAGTTGAGCTTACATCAATTTTTAATAGCTTTCCTTTGCTCTTTTAACTACCTCCTTATAATATCATCTTTTCTCGACATACTCTTGTAGTGCTGTATGTGTACTTGCCCTTTTCATCTTGTGTAGTGCTGCTAGCGCCTCCTTCCTCCGTTGGTAACATTCGGTAGTGAACCATGGTTTTGCTCTTCTTGTATTTTGACGTATCTTAGGAATTGCGTCCTTGATATGATTCTCGATCAGTGTTAGCGCGGCGCCTATGTTTCCAGATTTGATTATGTTCATGATTCCTTCCATGTCTATAGTGCTCATTGTGGTGTTTGAAGCCATATTTTCAGTGTTGCCTTAGTAAACAAGTGTTTAGTGCTTTTCAGTCGGTCAACACGAATGTACCCAAAAGAGATGGGTTATGCCCTAATCCTGAAATAAATTACATGAGATTAATTTATTAATTTATTATTTTATTAATCTCATGTAATTTATTTCAGGATTAGGGCATAACCCATCTCTTTTGGGTACATTCGTGTTGACCGACTGAAAAGCACTAAACACTTGTCTATAGTGCTCATTTTGTTCATGTCTATTTTCCGCGAAATAGGAGTTCTGGAGCTCTTTTGAATGTTTATATTGATGTTAACTGAGAGGGTGGTTGTTAATGGGAGGTGTTTTCTGGCTACAACATTGGATAGTACTTCTTGATGTAATGTTTTTATGTCGTTGCATATGAATAAAAGATCTATCGTGCTTGTGCCATTGAAAGCTATGTATGTCTTCTCATCACTTTTGTTCGTTAAGGAAAAGCCCTCTTCTTCTAAGTATTCAAGTAACGCGTTTGTTTTCCTGCATGGGATATCAATGCGGCAGTTGAAGTCTCCAGCTATCATTATCGGATTTGTGGTAGGTACTATCGACATTGCTGTGCCTAATTCGTCTATAATGTCTACTTCTGTTAGGTCTGGTTGGAAGTATGCGCACAATATTGATAGCCTGTTCGTTAGTACCAGCATCACATTGTCGGTTTCAAACGGTTTTGTGAATGGTGATAGAGACGGTTTGAGTAGTCAAGAAATGCCGCCTATAGGGCTGCCTTTGTCTCCCTTGGATGCGTACCTGTGGAGGCAGTAAAAATTATGCGTTTCCCAATTTTTTGTGAGGTAAGTTTCATTAAGAATCACAATGTCGTATCGTTGTGGTAGGTTGTTCGGGGCAAGGTCTAGCGCACTTGTAATTCCCTCAATATTCCATAGTAATGTCTGTAACCTGATTGAATTAGTCTTATCTCTCAGTTCGCTAATACTTGGATTAATATACAAACATCAAAAAAAGTTTTGCATCACCTCGGTTCCAAGAGTTCCGGAACCGTTAAATACAAAGGGAATAGAGATCAACACAAACAACATTTCAGCTCGTTTTATTGCTCATGAGACCCACACATTGCATGTTGTACCATCATACAGCTAGACTTTCAGCATTTGTGGTCCAGATTGCAGTACACACCACTACCTCTAATACCCAGTAGCACGTCCTCTTGCATTGATGCATGCCTGTATTCGCCGTGGCATACTATCCACAAGTTCATCAAGACACTGTTGGTCCAAATTGTCCCACTCCTCAACGACAATTCGGCGTAAATCTCTCAGAGTGGTTGGTGGGTCAAGACGTCCATAAACAGCCCTTTTCAACATATCCCAGGCATGTTCGATAGGGTTCATGTCTGGCGAACATGCTGGCCACTGTAGTCGAGCGATGTCGTTATCTTGAAGGAACGCATTCACAAGATGTGCACGATGAGGTCGAGAATTGTCGTCCATGAAGACAAATGCCTCTCCAATATTCTGCCGATACGGTTGCACTATGGGTCGGAGGATGTCATTCAGGTATCGTAAAGCCGTTTCGGAGCCTTCCATGACCACCAGTGGCGTACGTCGGCCCCACATAATGCCACCCCAAAACATCAGGGAACCACCACCTTGCTGCACTCGCTGGACAGTGTGTCTAAGATGTTCAGCCTGACCAGGGTGCCTCCAAACACGTCTCCGACGATTGTCTGGTTGAAGGCATATGCGACACTCATCGGTGAAGAGAACGTGATGCCAATTCTGTGGGGTCCATTCAGCATGTTGTTGGGCCCATCTGTACCGCGCTGCATGGTGTCGGGGTTGCAAAGCTGGACCTCGCCATGGACGTCGGGAGTGAAGTTGCGCATCATGCAGCCTATTGCGCACAGTTTCAGTTGAAACACGACGTCCTGTGGCTGAACGAAACGCATTATTCAACATGGTGGCATTGCTGTCAGGGTTCCTCCGAGCGGCAATCCGTAAGTAGCGGTCATCCACTACAGTAGTAGCCCTTGGGCGGCCTGAGCGAGGCCTGTCATCGACAGTTCCTGTATCTCTGTACCTCCTCCATGTCCGAACAACATCGCTTTGGTTCACTCTGAGACGCCTGGAAACTTCCCTTGTTGAGAGCCCTTCTTGACACAAAGTAACAATGCGGACGCGATCGAACTGCGGTATTGACCTTCTAGGCATGGTAGAACTACAGACAACATGAGCAGCGTATCTTCGTCCTGGTGGAATGACTGGAACTGATCGGCTGTCGTACCCCCTCCGTCTAATAGGCCCTGCTCATGCATGGTTGTTTACATCTTTGAGCAGTTTTAGTGACATCTATGAACAGTCAAAGGGACTGTATCTTGGATACAATATACACAGTCAACGTCTATATGCCGGAGATCTGGGAACCGAGGTGATGCAAAACTTTTTTTGATGTGTGTAGTTAACTTGACTTGAAATTGTATCCAAAAGTCATTGGTTGGGCTTACTTGTACTTTTAGTTATGAGTCCTGGACGTTGTCTTGGAAAGCGGTAGGGTCGTACTATCACATTTCGCGGCCAGAATAATGGGTCCTGAGTTTTTTCCAGATCATCGAAGTTGAAACTCACTTTAAAAGCCTTGTTTCGCCCCCTCTTCACATGTTATATTTTCTATGATACCCCCCTCTTGGAGATGTGCTATAATGTTTTCTGCTTTGGACTCTTCATCAAGTCTTCCTACATATAACCAAGCTTTGCGCTGTGCTGCCTTCAGCCTGGTATTCTCCTTTGTTCCTATTATTTGTTGACTCCCTCGTTTGACCACCTCCGTCCATTGACCATTTGGTGGTCGATCGGCTGGTTCTTCACAAGGAACTTGAGAACATAAGATTGTTCTTCCTTCCTTCTTACGTTGATCTGTCATAATTACGTTATGTACATCGTTTTCCTCATATGCCATAACGTCGCATGACTGAATTGGTGGTTTAGGAGCCCGTGACTTTACTGTTTGTGGTTCAGTATGGTTGATTGTGTTAGGGGTCAATGCTGATTTAATTCCCGTCTTTATAGCTTCTTGGATGCCTTCCAACATCGATTCTATAATGGCCTTCATTTGCGTTAATACATTTGTCGTTACTCTTTCTTCTATGTCGGCCATGCAAAGGAGTTTTGGTTTACACTCAGAGCATAACCACGTGAGCTAGCAAGTTTCCATCTCATTACGTCAAATTCACCCTTTGTCAGCCCGCAACATTCTAAGTGTTGCCATTTATGACATTTTTCACATTCTATGGCGTTGTTGGACCCATGATCACCATGGATGAAGTGAAATATGCGATTAGGATAGCGAAAAATGGTAAGGCTCCTGGTCAAGATGACATTCCAGTGGAATTATTGAAGATCTTGGATGATGATAGCATTGTGACGCTCACTAATTTATATAACAAGATATACAACACGGGCATATTACCAGAAGACTGGCTCTTGTGTACTTTTATTGCTCTTCCGAAGAAACCGATGGCTAAGTCGTGTAGTGAATTTAGGACAATCAGTCTTATGAGTCATGTGCTCAAGATATTTCTCAAAGTTATCCATAATCGCATATACAGGAAATGCGAGATGAATATCAGTGACAAGCAGTTTGGATTCCGCAACAGTCTAGGAACTCGTGAGGCATTATTTGCGCTTCATGTTCTTTTCCAGAGATGCCGTGAGGTAAATCAGGAAGTATATGCATGTTTTCTGGACTATGCAAAAGCCTTTGACCGGTGTCAGCATGATAAGTTGTATAATGCACTCTAGAACTCAGGAATAGATGAGAAATACATTCGGATCATCATTAATTTATACTGGGGTCAAAAGGCTAGTATCAGAATTGATGGACATATATCGAGATCAGTGGAAATAATGCGTGGTGTGAGACAAGGATGAATTCTTTCACCGCTTCTTTATAATATCTATGCAGAACAGATTTTCTCTGAGGCACTTGATGGCATTCAACAAGGTATTAGCCTAAGGTCAATGGTAATTATATTAATAATATACGGTACGCAGATGATACTGTATTGATTGCAAATAGTTTCGAAGGACTTAAAGAGATTGTTACTATGGTGTATCAAAAGAGTAAACAATATGGCCTTGACCTCAACATTAAGAAAACAAAATATATGATAATATCGAAAACCAGCATTGTCACAAGTCCTTTTAGTCGATGGACATCAGATTGCGCGAGTCAAGAGTTTGGTTTATTTAGGACAGAATATTAATGAGAATTGGGATCCTTCGGTTGAAATAAGATGCCGTATAGAGAAGGCTAGATCCATCTTTATGACAATGAAACAACTACTATGCTGTCGAGATCTCAGTATGACGCTTAAGAAAAGAATTGTGAAGTGTTATGTTGTCTCCACCCTTCTTTATTGTGTTGAAGCTTGGACCTTGTCCGTAGCTACAGAAAAGAAGATTCGAGCTTTTGAAATGTGGATATATCGGCGGATTCTTAAAATCTCGTGGACAGAACATGTGAGTAATGCCGAGGTTCTTCAGCGTGTGAGCATCCAACCTGAGCTGTTCAACACAATTAAGAAGAGGAAATTGGAATACTTGGGACACATGATGAGGAATCCAAAATACTATCTGCTCCAAGTTATACTTCAGGGTAAAATTGAAGGTCAGCGTGGACCGGGAAGGAGACGAATAACTTGGATGGATAATTTAAGAACGTGGTTTGGGCTGTCTTCCACGGAACTCTTCAGGATTGCACAGGATAAGAAGGCGTTAGCCATGGTGGTAGCCAACGTCCGTATCGGATAAGGTAGAAGAAGAAGAAGAAGATGGCGTCTTCCTAATTATTTACTCTCATGTTGCAACTGCTACATTGAGCTAAGTCGGTTATTTGCTCATTGACCATTATGAGTTACCAAACTGACGCGGGATACGTTAGAAATTAGTAACTAGTGATGCTCTCGGTTGTTACTGTCAACAATAATTCGCGGGATACGGGAGAATATTTTCTTTCACGTTGGTCTCGAATATTACGGAATTTAGTAAATATGGCTGAAGATTTTCTGTGTTCAGTTTGATACTAATCTTATGTTATTACAATTTATTATTATATCAAATCTACAGGCTGATGGTACGTACAATTCCGCAATCTTATAGTAGAGTATTAGTTACACTTTAAATTGTTTTGTATTCTCTGTTATTCGAGTTAGACACGATTATTATGCACATTAACACGTCATACGTCATTCACTTTTCACATATTTATCATTATTTTTATCATTATTATCATTATTACTTTTTTACGAGGGACTGTGTAAAATCTTCAAAAGACACTTGTGAAGGGTCCACACTACACAATAGTGTGGGTTTCTTACCCACTAAGAACCACATTCTTTTCCCACGAAGCGTTCATCACCCCGGAACCGTTCTCGCATTACTTCAGGGTGATGTCGTGCTTAATTAGCCTTTCAGACTTCTTCTTTAATCATTTCTTCTTAAGGGCGTTCGTACGCTTCCAGATTCCGCTTTTTCTGGCGAAGGACATCCTCCACATACGCTGCTACCTGATCCCATGATTGCTGGTTCCGTGACATCACAGAAATAATATTATCTGGTGTCAGTTCTCCCTATTCAGTTTCCACATATTCTCTCTCTATCATCCAATGGCCGCACACGAAGAAGGTGTGAAGTACATCATCGGTGTCGTCACAATATATGCATGTTGCACCACTCGCTCCGCCTACTCTATGCAGGAATTTCCGGAAATATCCGTGTCCTGTTAGAAGTTGGGTTAGGTAATAATTGACTTCACCATGGACTCTTTCGAACCAGGTATCCAGACGTGGTATCAGTCGCTTGGACCATTTACCACGAGGGTCAATTCCCCATCTGAGTTGCCATCGCCTCATCCGTTGATTAAAGGCACGCTTCTTTGCACATTTCTTTCCCAGCTCTCCTTGAGTACGCCACATTTCTTGTCGCTCCAATGCAAGTAGATCTATTGGGGCTATTGCTGCCACCGTGAGGATTGCAGTTACAGAAACCGTGAGGTATGCATATGCAATACGTAAAGCTGCTCTCCGTTGTACGGCAGCTATCTTTCTCCGATACCATGCAAATCTCAAGGATTCGGCCCAAACTTCATAGCCATATAGGAGCACTGACTGAACCGTCGTCACGAGGAGGCGTCTTTTACTTGATTTTGGGCAGTTAATATTGCCCATCAGCCTACTAAGTGCTGTCATGTATTTTACTGCCTTATCTGTCGCTCTCTGAATATGGTTCCAGAATGTGATCTTGAGTCAAGTGTCACTCCTAAATATTTTGTACTCGTAGATGTTTCAATAACTGTATCTCCAACAGTCATTGGTACAAGAATCTCATTCCTTTTCCTTGTCAGAAGAACTATCTCCGTTTTATGTTCTGCTAGTGTTACCTGTGACTCGTCATCCAGTTTTTTATGCGCCGCATCACCTGGTTCAATTTGATTTGAGCCATCTCAACATTGCGGGCCACTATCAAGGCAGCCACATCAGCAGCGTAGCCCACTAGATTCGTATCCTCCGACATCTCCAGACGTAACAATCCATCATAAATGATATTCCAGAGATACAATAATAACAATAATAATAATAATAATAATAATAATAATAATAATAATAATAATAATAATGTGGGTTTAACGTAACTTTTAACTGCAGCGACTTAAAACGCAGGGGTGTAGGAATATTGGTCTTGAGGAATTATATCAAGTGTCAGTACATCTATCGACTCAAGGCTGTCGCATGTAAACACCCTTAAACGCAAGTAGGTTTGAGCCAGAGTCGTTCTTATAGGCCTATCAACTTAAACTTAATAACACGAATACACTGCAACATGCAGAGTTCCGTGGAGAAAACCGTGTGCCGGTGTGCGCGATAGAGAACACTGCTTCCAAACGCACACATATTTGACGGAATTTTAAATTCACATATCTTAATCGTTATACAAAAACCGACAAACTAATTGGCGATACATTTGAAAGAAACAGGGTTCATCTTGAACTTTTACTGTCCACTGAAGTGTGAGTCACGCCATCTTCGTTTTATTGCGCCAACCTTTCGTTTAAACTGTTAGTAAACTGCTTTCATAGGTCAAGAACATTTCCTTGTTCGTCCGCTAGGGTGGGCGTGGAAGGTTATTTAGTGCTCGTTTAGTGCTGACAATTGATTAATGAGTTCATACATTCGCTTGATTGTTGAACGTTTTCTCACCTTTAAAACACGGACAATTCAGACACGTTAATCCTCACTTAGGCTATTTGAGAAATCTAATTGCAGGCAGAGATTCTGTCGATTCCATGGAGTAGTTGCCTCAGATATGATCCTCTACTTTCCTAAAGAAATGTTGCTTGGCTATATTACGACACATATTAAAGCGTATCAATAGATTGTCATGCAAAATTGGAAATCAGGGGAGATTAACTTTTAACACCAGATATGAGTGCAGTACGATTAGAGTGATTCGTTACGACAAGGGACACAACCAGGTATCGTTGGCTAGAGTTTACATGCAGTAGGGTGACCAGTTTCTGTACACTCCTCCTCATGCCACAGATCTGTCAGTTTCGCATTATTTGGCATCACGAAGCTGGAAGATTCCTCTCCAGATCATTGCAGACTGTAAAGATGTTGTGGCGGAGCCGAGAATCGAACCCGAAAAACTTCAGGGTAGTTATACACTACACAACGATGTGCTATAGAATTATATAAATAACTAAGTGTATTATTGATTTATTTATTTGTTTATCGTACAATTTAGGTTCGAAAGCTAATGAAAGTGTTCGTATAATACACCGATATACACACTGACACAACAATAAACAAGGTGCGTGGATCACAAGTTCGTACCATCTTCTAAAGTCAATCCTTTGAACTGTTCTAGCAGATGCCTAGTAAATGTCCTTTAGAGACCCATTAAATGCATGTAGCGGACAGTCAGTGACACTATGTCACTAGTATACTGCTAGTTTACAGGGGGTGTGGACTACAGCCACAACTGCGGAAATATTGCACAAGCCCTCCATTTGTGCATAAGATATCCACATCTGCCATATCTTGTGCGGATTCGGTTGATGGTCCTCCACTGGCGTCTGGGAGGTCAGAGTCTTGTACCCACATGGAGAGGTTTCCAAGAAGTTTTTTAATTAAATACTGACGACTATTCCTACTGCATCCTCCATGCTTCATTGACGATAAAAGGAGACTCTTAAAGGGGGAAAGCTGTACGCCATGGTTCTTTCCTTGATTTTAAGCGTTGGTGTTCTGATCTCTTTCCATCTCCGTGAATGGGTAACTGCACGTCCTTTTGAAGCCGTAGAGTGATTGCACTTCGTATGCAGTTGGTAAATATTAACATGGCCTGATTGAATTGCACAGCTTTCTTTCTTGCTTGCTTTCTTTCTTTCTTTCTTTCTTTCTTTCATGGAGTGAACCAAGTTCGTCAGCAGTGTTCAGCGACAGAGTATGTCACCCGTGGGTCCTTAACATATGAGCATTACTTCCCCAGGTGGTACCTGAAAGTTTCTGGAGGATATTCTTCAGGGATTTAATCCTAACAGCCAAATTTCAGAACTGGTGTTTCAAGTTCAAGGATCTGTAGAGAGTCGCTCCAATATCTTTAGGTGTATTGAAGTACTGTAAAAAATTGTCTCTGACACTAACCTATGGTTTTAAATCTGAATGTGTGTTGTGTATGTGGAATGTAGATATTAATGTTTTGTTGGGGTTTAGACGTACAGTAGGCAACATGTTTTGATGCATCGAGAGTTTCCATGGCTCAGTAAAATTTGGACTCGCGTTAACAGGCAGATGCCACCCCAGCATACAGCTTTTGAATGTCTTTGAGGATATCTCTGGTAGGTCATGTGTATATAAGATGAAAATGAGGGGAGTCAGAACATATCGTTGGGATGGTCCGTCATTTAACTTGAATAATCTACTTTTATCATTGTCAGAATAGATCTGAAAGTATTTAATACTCAGCATGTTGCTAAGTAGATCTGTAAGTATACTACATGGAATAACAATGACAATTTTCAATATAAATCCATCTCACCATACCATATCGTAGGCAACTGACAGATCCAGAAAGGCTTATTGATCTTTCTTCAAACCCGTCTTCAATGTGAGATGTAAGAGCAAGCACTTGACCGCTGCAACTTCTACTAGGTTCAAATCCTGCCTGTTTGATAGGGATGTGGTTAATATTAATAATAATAATAATAATACGGTCACTTGCGACGGATGGACGACTCTAGATGGACAAAATGTATATTTAACAATTTCGACTCAAAACCAAAAACACCAGTTCCCTGGTACGTTAACGTCAAGAAAGACCGCCAAGAAATGGGCCGAAGACCTGGTGACGTGCACAAACGAGACCTTTTCCGAAAAAGCATCGTGACTTTTGGGAATTTCCGAGATGAGAAATGGACAACCGGTGCAAAGTGGTCGGATGAACGCCGTGCTCGACACAGCAAGTAAATGAAAACCTGCTGGATCAATCGTAAATTCAATAAACGCCAGAATGTTTAGTGGAACTTATCGTGGTCCCTAGTTGGCCGATTAGCAAATAATAAATAAATAAAAAATAATAATGGACAGCAGTCATATCAACAGAAAATTCTTAAATAGTGATTAAATGCCAGCAAAGATTATTGTGCAGTGCAAGTCACCGACGTTTTGCCGAAGACAAGGAGAACTGTGCTTACTGAACAATGTGCTGATATGATCTCTTGACACATTTAAGCACCCTTAAATTTCAAGTGAGTGCACCGGGATTCAATCCTGCAACCTGGGACACAGTGGGCGAGAACCTTATCGTTGTGCAACGAAGCTAGTCCAATTTATCTGAAATTCCACTACCACCACCACACATGCTATTTAATTAATAATGAAGACACATTTTCCTAAAATACTGTATGTCAGGTATGTGGATAGTTTTTATTTTCTTCGTTCAGATATTATGGAAGTCCTTATATGTATATTAAGTACGTTGTGTTCATGTAGCAAATAAGACAGTGATTTATGAACTATTCAATTCATTTACTGCAATGCTATTATATAAACTACTGGGAAGATGTCCTTTATACCTCTGCCTCTTTAATTATTAAAGAGGTATAAGCTGCGATCACACTAATGTGTGAGCTATCATCCGATGTCCTTTCGTTGCGATGTAAGGAAAGTAATTGAAGACTTAAGGCTCCGCCCTTCTATGATGATGCTTCCACAAATTTTATTTGTTGGCGTTTCCTTAGTCCGAAGGAAAATGGTAGGATATTGTTAGGCTTTTGTCCGTGTGTGTGTGTGTGTGTGTGTGTGTGTGTCCCCTAATAAAATCTAAACGACTGGAGTGATTTCAATGAAACTCGGTAAGTTCATAGCACTATTCCGGTCGATCCCGACCGTGCCCTTCAAATTTTGTTACGTCTCACCAATTCAACATGGCGGCTGTGCGAAATATTTCACCAGCATTCAATATCTCCGAAACTATTACCGATATCATCCTGTAATTTTGTACGGTAAGAAAGGAAACTACTTGAAGTTCACCTATGTGACCTTTCAAAACATGGTAACTACAGAACCAATATGGCGGCCAAGCGAAATCGCGACATTTAAATAGACGTTTCCTGCGATTTAACCAACAAAACGCAATGAAACTTGGTACAGTGTATGTTTATACATATTGTAATGCACCTACATCTAACTTCTCAATTGCTTACATAACCTCACGATGGCGGCTGCGCGAAATATTTCACCGGCATTCTATATCTCTGAAACTATTACCAGTATCACCCTGAAATTTTGTACGGAGATAAAGAGCACGACTGGAAGTTCATCTACGAGACTTTCAGAAACCGGTTAACTAAAAACCGAACATGGCGGCCAAGCGAAGTTGAAAGTTTAAAGAGACTTGTCTCGCGATTTTATTATCCAAACGCAATGAAACTTGGTACAGCAAATGTTTATACACATTGTAATGCACTGGTATCTAGTTTATATCAATTGTTTACATAACCTCAAGATGGCGGCTGTGCGAATTTTAAAATTAAGTTTTTATTTCTTGTGTCGTTATCATGCAATCGAAGTGAAAGTTTGAATAATGTACCTACGCAATTATTTTCCTTTAATGGTGCATGACTCTATGGCCTATACATATAACAATCCAACATGGCGGCCATCCTAAATATTTAGACGGTTCTCAATATCTACGAATCTATTACAGCAATCAAACTGAATTTTGTATGTTCATAGGGACTATGAACATAAGTTCACCTATAGGACTTTCAATAACCTGGTGATAACAAATCCAACATGGCGGCAACGCGAATTATAAATATTCACATGGACGTTTCTCGGAATTTAACCATCCGAATGCAGTGAAACTTGGTACAGTAAATCTTTATACAAATGTTAATCCACTGGCATCTAATTTTTAGCCTACTTTTCACATTTTGCAAAAATGAGGAAAAAGTATTCTTATGAGATCGGGCAAATGTGTGTCTGTCTGTCTGTCTGTCTGTCTGGCTGTGTGTGTGTGTCCCCCTATCAACTCCTAAACGGCTGCAGCAATCGAAACAAAATTTGGTAGGAGTAAAGATCTACACCTGAATATCTCACGGCCATATTTGAAAATGATGTCAGTGCTACCAACTGCTAAAAAATCGCAATTGAAATTTGAGCTCCATGTTGGATATCTTGGAAAGTAAGAATGGGAGCTATTTCAAAATTGGCACACGTACAGATCATAATATTTCAGTTTAATTTCCAGGAGGCCAAACATGGCAGTTTTGCCAAAATGATTATAAGCCTCCTGATATGTCCAATTTTTAAAAGCATATAACTTCTACACTATCAATTGGAATTCAACCAAATTTCGTATGTTGTATGTGTACATAACCAGATATGACTGAGCGTATTCTTAAGACCTACCAGGGCTGCCAACTGTTAATAAATGCTCCTAATTTATTTTATCCAAATACCAATATATCAGAAAGTATGCAAGTAGACAGCTTTAAATTATGCACACGTATAGTACCTGACATTCTATATTAATTTGGAGTAACTTATATACGTCAGTGCTACCAACATGATTCTAAGCCTGCTGACAGGTCAAACTTTAAATACATGCAACTTCCATACTATCATTTGGATTTCAACCAAATTTCGTATCTGTTATGTGTAACATAAGAGATATGACTATGCGTATTCTAAGGAGCAACCAGGGCTGCCAACTGTTAATATGTGCTGTCCCTATTTTTGTTACCCTAATATCAATATATCAGAAAGTATGCAAGCCAATAGCTCTAAAATTTGCACACGTATAGTACCTGGCATTCTAGACGAATTTGGAGTAACTAATATACGTCAGTGCTGCCAACATGATTCTAAGCCTGCTGATAGGTCCAATTTTAAAATGCATGTAACTTCTATACTAACTAATGGATTTCATTCAAAATTGGCACAACAATATATCATATTATTTCAAAATATTTCTGACCAATACATGCATGACATTGTTGCCAACATGATTTTACGCGCGCTGTTAGATCCAATGTTTAACTGCATGTAACGTCCATGCGATTCATTGGACTTCAACCAAATTTTGTATTTTGTACCTTAAGAGATGGAACTAAGAATATATTCAGTCATCAGGGCTGCCAACTGTAGTGCTCTATTAGGATACATTATGCCAGGTATACAGTATTTCGAACTAATTGGAAATTTCGATATTAGCAACTTAATTTCGTCATTATTCTAGATAGGTTCATATTCTGTAGAATAATCATTGGCATGAAAAGTAGGCTGTATAGTTCTTCACGGAACTTCTTGTTTCAATTGTTATGATAAACACAAGCTGGCAGCTGTGCGAATTTTTAAAATCTCGTTTTTACTTCTTGTGTCCTAATCATGCGATTGAAGTTTGAATACTACACGTACAAAATAATCTTCATATAACAGTGCATAACTCTATGAACTACATATATAAAAATCCAACATGGCGCCCATCCGCAATATTTAGTCGGTTCTCAATATCTACGAATCTATTACAGCAATCTCACTGAAATGTTGTATGTTGATAGTGGCAATTAACATAAGTAGGATATATGAAAATAGGCTTTAGTTCTTCACGGAACTACTTGTTACTTATCGAGCAAAGTCGTGAACATCTCTAATTTTCAACCAAACCTCTACGCCCACTCCTAAGCGTATCTTTTTTGTATTATTTGTATTAAAATATTCGCAAATAAAACGACAACAAGAAGAACAGCAACAAACTAAGTTAATACCGTTATGTTCAGTGAGTGGAAGTGCTGAATGTTGATGATTTGCAATTGGAGCGTCATACGTGTATAAACAGTTTTAAGACAACTTACACAAGGAAATGCACTTTCTACTTATTACATCATTTAATAATTTTAATAACAATAAATAATAATGATAACTATAATAATAATAATAATAAACAACAATGTTATTGCTTTTAACAACTGCGGCTTTTAGAGACGCTGGGACGTCGGAATTTTGCACCAAAGGGAATCTTTAATGTGCCAGTAAATATACTGTCACGGCTCCTTCGCATTTGCGTACCATGAATGCCAACTGACTGCGTTAGGGTTCGATCCTGCTATCAGGGAACAGCCGACGAGACGTTTCCTCTGTGCCACGCATCCAGTCGTTTGAAACAATCCTCTCAGTTGATTGAATAGTTTAGTTGATTTAGGACGATACTGACGTTTTGGCTTAAATTTTTAATTACTGTAACACTGACAAATCTTTAAAATTAAGAACTAATTCAGTAACTCAACATAAACATGTAGAGAAACTTACAAAATCAAAACCTATGCTAGACGTACAATTATTCACAAAGGGATCCATCATTCTAAAGTTTAATACAGTACATCGGTAAAGAACATATAATAGAAGCCTTTGGGTCGTTTTTATTAACTCTTTACTAACGATTAGTTAGTTTATTCCTATTTAAGTTAAATACGAGAGCTAATGCATGGTTATCGTTGATGCATTTCACGAGCCCATTCGGGTTTGCAATTACTTAAATGCGCTTTAAGGTTCTCGCACATGCGTAGGCTCGGTTTCACCCTGGAGAAACATGGCTGACACATCAAGAAGCGTGTAGAGCTCATCGTTATTTGCGATGCTTCCTTGAGATTTTCTTAAACATAATTATAAAGAATGGGAAATACAGATGACCTCATTCGTGGCAAAAGCTTAAAATGATATGAACAAAGTGTTTAGGAGAACTGGCAGTTGTGTTTAATTAGCTAAATAGGACACGTTCTCCCAGATGTCTTCATAGCGTAAGCGGTTGCGTTGTATACACTGAGTTCATTATGCAGAGCTGGAAGGAATTCGAATCCCCCTTCGGATATGGTTCTCTTTTTATTTCCGTATTCTTCTTTCTTGGTATTAAACATGTCTGATCTTTTATAATTTCATTGGCATAAACATATTTTATATTCATATGGATGAAAGTGCGTGTGAAACTCCGAAACAAACCGCCAATGTGGGATGAGCGAGGTAGAGTTTGCCTGTTTCCTTCAATTAAACGATGCTTTATAGAGTTAAGTGGTCAGATTTCACCATTTAACGTAATTCCTTGTTAGTGGTAAGTTAAGGAGCGTTTCTGTTTGCTGAAATGCTCGCGCAAAAATAAATGACGTTTATTAAAGAATTAAGAGATAATTGACGTTGGTGGTGGTGATGATGATGATGATAATTTGTGTTTTAAGGGACCAACATATAGGTTACCAGCCCCTAATAGTTTGGGTTATAGTGAAAGACGAGATGATAATGAAAACTATAACTAATACTAACTACAAACTTACATACCAGAAGAAGAAATGGTAAACAAATGAAGGATCAGGCAAATAAAGGACAGGAAGAAAAGAAATGCCCTCAACCCACGAAGAATGAGGATTGAGGGACTTGGAAGGAAGGAGAGCCATGAAAGGCAGATAGGAAAGGGAAAGATGAGTGGGCCCGCCCCAAGGTCAGAGGGAAAAGGGGACAAAACTGACCCAGCTCAGGAATCCCTCGGGGTCGCCAACTCCCAAACTCACCAGCCGTGAGCCCTTGAAGATGTAGCAATATCTAGGGTGCACCAGAAGTGGTGGGGCTACATACACCCGGCCTCCTTGAGGGCCTTGAGCAGAAGGCAGGAGAAAACATGGAAAGAAAAGAAGGCTGACTCCTTGCAGAAGGAGGGTATCAGAAAAGATGAGACAAGGGCCAATTAAGGCGGGAAAGTGAAAGACTCCCTAGGCCTTGGATACCTTAATACCGTCGGGGTCTGAAGAGAACAAGAGTTGACCAAGAGAGGTGGACAGGAAAGAAGACGGAGCGGAGCCCGGCGCAAGTAAGTGGAAGCAAGGCTGGACTCAGCTGGGTTCCCGTGGTCGCCAACCCGCGTCCCAATAGATGTGATCCGAAAGGGGGGTTGATGAAACCGGCTCTTAGTCCGTATATATTGCGTTTGATTTTTTTTAATCCTTCATCTTCAACAAGTAGAAACTGTGTACAAATATCATTTTAGGCCATCAAAAACGTTCCAATATGCACTTGAGATTTGTGGAGATAGCTAAATAAACTAGACTGCTTCATTCTGTTAACTTGTATTCAAATTACTTACTGGCTGTTGACGTTGCAAAGCGGTAGCTTACTGCTCTAGTGTGTTGTGGCACGGCAGAGGAGTATGGTCACCCCTGTCTTGAAGAAGGACAAATAAAACAAGCGAAGACGCTCTTGTAAATTGAGTCTAGTATGCGCTTGTGGAGGTGGAAATGTTGCTGACGAAGTCAAAGGGCTAAAGAAAGGGTGAGCATATTTCGTCTTTGATCTTTGGTGGAGATGACGAACGGATGGACCGAGAGTGTAGCACGATCGACGGAAATGGAGCGAACGAAATCGAGACACTCAAAACATTTCGCTGTTCTATCACAACACACAGCCTTTGTGTTACATTCAGTAGAAAAAACGACAGCCAGGTACACCATACATATTATCCGCTTTATCCAGGAAGGTGGTCTACTGCCAAGGCTTTATAAAATGAGCAACTAAAGTTATGTAATGTCCTTTTAGCTTGTAGTCTAATAAGAAAACATCTTGAACGTCAACTTCCCGATCTTATTGAAACTTTGCACCGCTGGGTAGCCTTTCTACGGTGAGAGAGCCAAAGATACATGCTGGAAGGGGGACAGGGAGAGATTCTAGTCGTCATATTGGTCAGACAGGACTAAGAGAAATCTGCGCTTCTTATGAGCTACCCCAAGTATCAAGTATACATTTAAGTGGAAGGACACCTTGTAGAGTTGAGGGATGCAAAAATAGTAGGCTACTTTATATAGCCTATACAGGGTTATTCAAGAAGAAGGAACAAAGTTCAAACATTTATTTCTTCCAATTCACAAAACATAGAAACATATTTCCAACGTTCCTGGAACGATCAAAGTTCAATTTTCACTTTTTTATGCATTCACTATGAGCATCATGTGTTACGCGACAATATCAAAACGGTGGTTAATTTCTTCCCCCACGAATCGGCTGCTCTCTAGTTATCGAATTCACAGCTTCAACAATTCGATGTCACAGACTTTCAAGAGTGTCAGGCATAGGCAGGGACCTAAATAAGGGGGGTGCTGAGGGGGCTCCAGCCCCCCCCCCCCCCCACCCGAAAAAAATCCAATAAAAATTAAGAAAGTGCTGCTTTGGTAAGAGCATAAAATAATTGTAAATTAGGTTTTACCCTAATCTTAACTTATCGGCTAAGTTATAAACAATATTAAGATTGAAATTATACTAACTCATGGTGTAGTGGGTAGCATTCTTCGCTGCTGACCCGGAGATCCGAATTCGATTCCCGGCTCTGCCAAGAAATTTTAATTCTAGTCTGAGGGCTGGAACGGGGTGCACTCAGCCTTGTGAGGTAAAGCTGTGAATTCCACAGTATGTTTTTTGAGAAATACATGTAGAAAAAACTGTTTACCTTTCTGCTTAATAAATTGACAAATATTTATATATATGACATTCATACTCCTTAGATCATAATAGAAAGTTCATTAAGTATAAAATTTTATTTGTGTGTTGTGTTGTATTTTACAAATTTTCTTGTATTGCCAGTAATAATTGTAGGCTATATAAACTTTGAATCCTATCTAAAATAATTACACAAAGTTATATTCTCTAAGATATTGGTTGATATTTCTGGGTAGTTCACGGTGACAATCCCCTGAGAATACTCACAATTTTCCAGAATAGTCAGCCCCAACCGAATTTTTTTTCTATATACGCCCCTGGGCATAAGGGGTATAAAACACGGTCTTTTACGTAAATCCACAGATACAAATCACATGGAGTGAAGTCTGAAGACCTGGGAGGCCACTGGCGATGAAGTTGACCTTCTGCTCCTCTTCTTTCAATCCAACGTCCTGCAATGGTGTCATTCAGGTAACGTCGGACGTGGAATAACCATTTATGAAGCCTACTGGGTGAGAACTGTGTGATTAGCATTGTGGTTTCTAATAGTGGTTGGTAGAGCAATTTTGTTGTTTTGTACAGTGAGTCCGGGAATGTTCTCCGCAGAGCCTACATGCGTCTGCGAGAGCTAGCTACAGCAGTTACGTTGGTAGAACGGCTGCCGTTTGCATCATAACAAATAAACAGTAAACTTTTTACTCACCATAGCCATTCATAACACATGCTGAAACCATTCACAATACATCACTCCTTTTCCGTAACAGTTCGTTTTAATTCATGAACCACGGTAACTTTATGAGGGAACAACTGAAGCTTGTCATTTACAGCTTTATCTGCTGTCGACTAAGAGATTCCTGTTTGTTGAGCTAATTTTCGTGTTATTTATTTATTTATTTATTGATTTACTTGCACTACGCAGCATTATATCGGAGATTTCATCAAGTTTTTTGTCTGTTAAAGGCGTAGACCTGCCTGTTCCCGGTACATCGTGAACTGAGCCAGTCACACGAAATTTACTTACCAAATCCCGAACGGTATCACGTTTTGGACACTTTGAATTAGGAAACCGCGCCTGAAATCTTAATTTTATAGTTTTCTGTAAACCGATCGCCTTCGCGAAAAACGTATTCCACAAAAAAAAAAAAAATCTCTCTTCAGTAGTAAACATTACCGCCTTTATACTGTTGCACTATTCCAATAATCTATCTGAACGCTCACTTACTGCAATACACACTGAAGACATACAGGCTCGCTCGCTTATCGCAATTCACACTGACAGCCCACACGCGGGAGTCCCCCTTTCAAGGACACAGTGCAGCCAACTAAACTTAAGACTCAACCACTCGCAGCTGCACGTACCCATTGCGGAGAACATTCTCGGGCGTCCTGTATATACTAGGTATACATTGTGACGTGTCGTCACACACCGGGCGAGCGGTCTTGGGGATGGAGCAATCTGACAAGACGTCGTGCCTCCCTCAAGGCAGCAAAGCACAATGGTCGGTGGGTGGAGAGAAGGAAATAACTTCGGTGACATGATCAGTGAATGAAGGCGACAACTGTGCACCAGAGACACAGATCACCACGAGTCTACGAGCAATCAGTCGAGAGTATTCCAGGCCTTTTAGCCTCGACCCGACCAACTGAGGTTCAGCGAGATACTGTGAGACGGCAGTAGCAGCCTCTCGTAAGCATCTCACACTATATAAAGGGAAGCGAGGACCCTGCATGACAGTCAAGAGTCCAGGGAGTACAGTTTGAGTTGACAGTGGAGAGCAGTGAGAAGATTTGACAGTGCAGTGTAAGTTGAGTCAATAGTGACTGATAGCTATCTGTAAGCAGCCGGTGACAAGTTGTGCAGCGGAGAGGGGAAGCCGGTATGTTTGTGAACTCAGTGTTGGGCCACAGAGCGTTGTGTGTTTGGGTGCCAGTGGACAGTGCTGGACACCTTGAGCTCGATGCACGTGTGATCAGTCGCAGTGACTACAAAGGAGACTCTTCCGGCGGAACATCACCAAGTGGAGACTTCAAACTTTGGACTTGGCAGCCTGCTGCGCGAGAACTGTGTAAATAATTGTACAATAGACATATTGAAATTTAGTGATTAGTAACGCACGCTACCAGTTTTATTTTTATTCAGTGAGTGAATCTGGGTTCCCGTCACAACGTATTTGATTTCATTGATATGGATCTTATGATGTTCCTTGTAACCCCAATTGTAATCTGTGGATATAGTAATTGATTAAGCACATGTAGATACTTTTCAGCTAGACTATCATATTTCTCGTCTTATGGGCATACATTCTTGTTGACTTACTGAAAGTATCGATCAATTGTTAATATGATAATAATGGATAATGGCTTCAAGGCTTTCTATAATTCAAACAATGTCAATCTGCTATCCCTTTATGTGCGTAAGTGTCTGTGTGAGCAGAAAAAATACTGATAGGAATATTTCAGATAATACAATGTATATCCTGAGCGTTAAGTTAAAAACGATTGATGCACACAAATTAAGACTCATTTTACATGAAATAGCAATGTACTGGTGTGCATGTAATTTAGTTAGCATGTATTTTACCAGACCTCTTTTATTCTTTCCACACAACGTCGGGGACGAGTAGACTAATATTTTTTTTCACTTGGTGAAAATATTTCTTTCTGTCAAAACCACTACCGTATTGTAATAGGATCCTATCTAATTATCCTGGCGGATATGGAGATGGGAATGGAAATAAAGAAATTGATAATCTGCATAAATTGTGCCTTCAGTCTCTCCGCTCTGCTCTGCTATGCTACCGGAGTGGAATATGATTTTTACTGCTTTTTTAATCTCTTTCTCGTTCCCAATCTGCAGTGCTGACAATCTGATAGCAGCGTCATTTTGAGCAGCACAACGCTGTTTTGCATAGGGCAATGGAGGAGAGTTCGTATGACGTAGTATTGTGTCAGAAACACTGGCTTGGTCTATTCTCTCCAGTGCAGTGGCAAGCAGCTGCTGCTTTTAGAGAACGCACTTCCATTAATCAATCGGAGAGGACGGGACGCCCGAGTCTAAACCAGGCTTACACTACTCCAATAATACCAAGAACAGTGGATTATTCATGATAACCTTCACATAGACGGTACCAGAGTTATGAGCACGTACGAATGCAGAGCTATGTGGAGCCCCATGGTGTAGCGTACAATAGGCTAATAATAATAATAATAATAATAATAATAATAATAACAATAATAATAATAACTAGCATTACCCGTCGCAGCTTCGCCCGAGAATATTCTAGTTGTAAAGAGTACACTTAGCAAAATCTCAATCATGAATGCTATGACTGATTTATCCTTGGTATGAATAATTAGACTTTATCAATTCAGCTACTGGTGCAGTGGCTAGGGGTTTGTCATTCCTTCATAGGTATATCAGACGAAGTTAGTTTTTTGGGAATATCACAGACAGTGTTAATTTAAGGGCCTTTAAATGTGGTTTTCGGAGACCCTTTATAGTCGGGTGAAAAAGACCTTTCGTACCACACTCACACGTGAAAATTGCATGGAAAAAATCTAGAGTGCCCCTTGACCCCCTTAAGCGCATTATACTGTATGTACTGATGAATTTTACAGCTTAATTTGGTTCAGTGATAACCTTATAACCGTCTGGAAACTTTCACAGCAATGTAATAATTGGAATTGCATTGCGTTTTACAGAAATAGATGGACCTGTGAGATTCTGTTACCATGGTTACCGTGTTGCATTCTTGCAGTATTTCATTACCGGGTGAGTTAGCCGTGGTCGTTACGGCATGACTGCTGGCAGTCGCTCACATCCGGGAGGCGCGGAGGTTCGAATCCCCCCGCCGGCAACCTTGAAGATGGTCTTCTGTGGATTCCCATCTTCCTTCCAGGCAAATGCCGGGGTTGGTCCCTAACTATAGGCCACAGCCGCTACCTTCCAACTCCTCGTCCTTACATGCAAACTTTCCTCCCCAGACAACACTCCACACGCGACGGTACGTGTAGCTCACCCATTGGGTGTCCGCCTCGAAGCAGCTACAAAACTGGCGAGCCGAACATGTTCTCGGACGCTCCCGGCACTAAAAGCCATACGCTAAAAAATCATTGTAAATATACATGTTTTAATGTATTTATTTAATTGTGAGGCATTTAAAGAGTAATTGAGTGCTTTTCGCTTTCGCAATGGGTTATGCTGAACCTGTAGGTACCCCATATGTGTAGGTTGGTGTTAACGGGACCTTATTTTCGGTACAAAACTGGAATGTGACCTTAGCATAATAATATAGGGAGGGATAATAATAATACCAAATGAGATTTTTCAGCGTTGTGTACATGAAGTGCAAACCATCAAAATGTCAACCAAATAGTTAGAATTTCTTGCTTGACCAAGAATCGAACTTGGAACCTGCTGGTTTCCAGTCACATCACCTTTCCAACTTGACTATCATGATCAGCAGGCTGCGGGGTCTTAGTACGTGTGCAATGAAGTTAGAACGCACCGTACTATAGGGCACGTGGAAGCTTCGCCTGTGACCTTCGGGTGTACCTATGAACACAAGTGACGAACAGTGGATAAAATAATGGACTGAACGCATGGTTCGTCGTCTGTTGTTGACGGGCTAGCAGTTCATAGGGCGTGCGTCATCTCAACTACGTGCGATACTAAACTGATAGCACTGTTTATGTACTAAGACCTCGCAGCCTGATGATCAGACACTTTTTTACTGCTTGAGAAAGATACATCAGCCGGGGCAACAGCACTGCATTGATAACGCCCGCTATGGGGCATATTCGAAGTACTGTATTGTATTTTTCACGAACATTTTAATATAAAATGCAACCTTGCAATACACTTCGAATAATAACCACAATTGGATTATAATTTTTAATAGTTTATCCTCCCAGCTCGACTTCACCCACGGACTCTGCGAGAGATCATTCCTCTACCGTCACGAGCTGAACACACTTTGTCAGCAGAAACAACCTTGATGGTGACAGGTCGATCGTCCAGGTGACCGTTAACTTGGGTCTAATTAAGGAAGGGTCAGGAAATCGGCCATGGACGTGTTGAAAGGAACCGTCCCGGCATTTGCCTGGTGGTGAAAATTGGTAAACACAAAAACCATTCTTAGGACACCCAAGGTTGGATTCAAACTCACGCTCTCTCGATGCCAGCGAGGCACGATCTAGCGCATTAGCTTGCTTGGCCACAGTGGCCGGTTCTTATACATTATAAAGTAAATAATAAAACAGTATCAGAGAGCAGCATTACATACGGAGAGTGTCATGTGGCCGCTAACAAAAGAGAATTATCACCGTTTCCTTACACACTGTACTTGACAGCCTTGCGTCTGAGTGTCTCTCTTGCTCAAGTTGTGTACTTACAATGATGCTCTCATTTTTATCTAGTGTCTCGTATGTGTTCTGGTGGCACTATATCACAATACGACAGTGTATACAGATTCTTTTAGAAAGTTAGACTTTTCTAATTGTACCCTTCTTCATATCCCTCCGAATAAATCAGAATTGGCATTGTTCTCACTCTCTCTGTGTTACATTTATACTGCTCACTTATACGTATATTAGAAAGATAGTTGGATAGAATCCCGGTGCAGTCAATTGGCATTTGAGGGTGTGCTTCCTTCAATATCCAAGCTTTCTATCTTTTATTTAATGTCTGCCCCTTCCATGAATTTAACGTAGGATAATTAGGTACCCAGATTATACTAGTTATCATCAGGCTGCGAGGTCTTAGTACAGAAACAGTGCTATCAGTTTAGTATCGCACGGAGTTGAGATGACGCACGCCCTATGAACTGCTAGCCCGTCCACAACAGACGACGAACCATGCGTTCAGTCCATTTATCCACTGTACGTCACATGTGTACACCCGAAGGTCACAGGACAGTTTCCACGTGCCCTATAGTACGGTGCGTTCTAACTATATTTCATACGTACTAAGACCCCGCACCCTGGTTAACAGAGATATTTAACTGCTTGAGATCGTACCCTAGTGATCAGAACTGACTCTCTGTGATATCTCAAGTTCAAGGTGGTAATATCCATATGTTAATGATAATAATAATAATAATAATAATAATAATAATAATAATAATAATAATAATTGGCGTAGGGATGTGGCGACCCCATCGCCCAGTGGGTGACCACTGCAATCAGCCACCCGAGTATTGGCGGGAAAACCATACCTTTTTCGAGTAGGAGGAAATGCCTGCTCTTAGCCGGAAGACATCATGAGGCCCTCCAAGGCTCACAGCCTTGGTAGTATTTTGGTCAGTGCGAAATATCACTGACCCCAATCTACAGTTTTTCCAACTGTTCAAAGCATGGAGAAAAATTCAGCAGAAGCTACTACCCCAGGTGGTAACCAATCCACCTTCACCTTGAGTGAAGCATGCAGGCCTTCGGATTCTGGGGAGCCTGCGCAGACATGCGTGGAGGTATCGGAGACTCCAGGAAAGATCAGATACATACTCCGGAATTTTTTTTGCTACTTTCAACGCAAACTCACTTCTTAAGACCGGCAAACTCAAACAGGTTACTGATGTCTTGTCCCGATATCAAATATTGAGCGCTGCAATTCAGGAAACAAGATTCACGGATGAACAGTGCTTCGAGTCACAAGGTTATAGAATCTTCAAAGGCAAGGCCGGTAAACGTGTAGTAAAAACCAACCCACACTTAGGCACAGGATTTATTGTCAACAGGAAGATTTTGGGTTCGATTGTGGACTTCACATCCCCTAACAGCCGAGTCTCTACTCTTTCTTTTCGGTGTACAAATAGACTTTACACAATGGTGAACGTACTTGCGCCAATCAATCAGGCGAATAAGAAGGACCCGGAAGGAACAGACGCATTCTGGGAGGAGCTAGAATATATCCTCTCAAAAGTACCTGGCAAACATACCATCATTCTGCTAGGGGATTTCAATGCCCAGCTTGGCAAAGAACGAAAATATCAGAAGATTATTGGAAACTACCCAGCTCATAGCAGAACTAATCGTAATGGAGGGAGGCTTGTGGAGTTATGCAGAGCATTCAATCTGGTCCTGAAGTCAACGGCGTTCAAACACCTACCCAGAGAACAGAAGACCTGGATTTCTCCAAACTCCAACCTTGGTGAATTCCAAATTGATCATGTCGCCATTGCACGGAAAGTGCAACGAGAGATCCAGAACGTAAAGGTTCTGAGAAGTGGCAACTTAGAATCGGATCACTACCTATCGCAGATCAAATTTAGACTAATTCCAAGAAATAACAAGAAGATTACTCCAAGAAAAACTGATAAGTTTGACAGAGACAAGCTAAGGAGCAACCAAGAATTCACCCACAAGTTGGAAACTTTAAATCCAGAGAATTGGGAACAATTACAATTACAATTATAGTCGGAACAGCAAAGGAGACTGTCCCACTCACAAAATCAAGAAAGCATCTTTGGTGGGATCATGAGTGTGATACAGCAGTTCAGCTACGACAGGTTGTGTGGCAGAAATGGAATTGCCACAAAAATGAAGAAAACAGGGTCAATTTCCTAAACGCGAGAAAATCTGCATAAAAAACAATCCGTGGCGTGAAACGTATGTTTAATAAGGAACAGTTGGTACAGATTGAGCAAGACTTCCAGAAAAATAACACACGTAACTTCTATAAAACCTTCAAGCAAGTCTGAACAAATACAACCCCCCAAGTCTACAGTTTAAAGATTCCAACGGGAAATTAGCTTACAATGATAAAGATAATTGTCAGATTCTAGCAAGTTATTTTGAAAACCTCCTCAACTCTGAGGCTCCTGAGACCCCTTTCGTTTATGAAATAAATCCAAACATCCACTCTGATTCGCCCCCCCCCCCCCCCTACGAAGGCTGAAATCACGAAGATCATCCAAGAGCTGAAGGACAACAAGGCACCGGGTGAAGATTTGATAATTGCTGAATTGTGGAAACATGCAGGGGAAAAACCAGTCGACAAGCTTGTTGCAATTATTCAAGAGATCTGGGAGAGCGATAAACTCCCAAGTGGATGGACCTCTGTCGTAATTCATCCACTACATAAAAAAGGGGAGAAAACCGATGTGAACAATTACCGTGGCATCTCTCTTCTATCAATAACTTACAAGATCCTTCAAAAGCTCTACAGAATAGGGCGGAACAACAAATCGATCCACAACTGGGGGAATACCAAGGGGGTTTCAGAAAGGGATGATCATGTGCTGAGGAGATTATGAATCTGAAGTCCATCC
Organism: Meconema thalassinum; assembly: GCA_946902985.2. Classification (NCBI taxonomy): domain Eukaryota; kingdom Metazoa; phylum Arthropoda; class Insecta; order Orthoptera; family Tettigoniidae; genus Meconema; species Meconema thalassinum. The sequence continues at coordinate 1,323,606,292 of OX336388.2, read as the reverse complement.
TTTCATATCTGAAACTCAGGAATAGGGAATTCGTGATGACCTTTGTTGATTTTAGGAAAGCGTACGACTCAATAGATTGAACCACCCTATTGCAAATCCTTGAATAGTTTGGCTTAGATAACAAGACACGATCAATTATCCAGCATACCCTGACCAACACCACCTCCAAAGTGAAGTTCAGAGGAGAGATGTCTGATGCCTTTGAAATCAAGACAGGAGTGAGGCAAGGAGACGGGCTATCACCGCTTCTCTTCAATTGTGTTTTGGAAAAGGTCATCCAAGAATGGCGGAAGGAAATGAAAAATTCAAGGGTAGAAAATGGCGTAAGGCTAGGGTACAAGTATATGAATCTTACAATCGACTGTCTAGCCTTTGCAGATGATCTAGTGATCTTTCAGATTCAATCGATATGGCAGAAGAACAACTTAACCAGCTGAAAAATCAAGCACTGAAGGCTGGGCTTCAAATCTCCTTTGAGAAGACACAATTCATGACAAACATAAAATCAGCGCCCAGGGAACTGGAGGTCGGACTAGGAAAAGTTCTGAAGGCAGAAAAGTTTAAATACCTCGGTGAATGGATAGAGCCTAACCTATCAGAGAAGGAAGCCTTCATGTCACGCATTAATAAAATGGAAATGCCATACAACCTGACTAAAGACATCTACAATAAGAGATCGATATCCTTAAACGCCAAAATTAGACATTACTGCTCTGTTATTCGACCAGAGGCTCTGTATGCGGCTGAGACTCTAATAATGAACAAGAAAGGTCTAATGGAAAAACTAGAGGCTAAAGAAAGGAAGATTGAGGAAAATCCTGGGTCCTATCAAAGAAAATAGCGAGTACAGAAGGCGTCACAACCACGCATTGTACAAGCACGTGGAGACGATCAGTGACACGATTCGAAAAAGAAGGATTGCCTTTTATAGCCACGTGACACGAATGAGCCCAGGCAGGATATCAAAACGGATATTGACGTACTTTCAAGATAAGAAAACCAAATTTGCCCTAAAGATATCCAGGAGCGTGTTCCACTTCAGGAAAAATTACGTACGCACAAAGGTTTCCAGGAAAAGCCGAAGCTGAAGACAGGGAAGGTGTGGTCCCAAGAGAGAAAAGAACAACACCGGAGACGAATGCGGGAACACTGGGCGGTAGTTAGATCTTGGAAGAAGAGACAGTTGAACTGACGTGGTCCCTAGTTGGCCGATTCGAAGAAATAATAATAATAATAATAATAATAATAATAATAATAATAATAATGGCTTTACGTCCCTTTTAACTACTGTGGCATTTAGAGACACCGAGGTGTTGGAATTTTTTTATCGCTAAAATAAAACACTCTTATCTACAAAATAAGTTGCCACGGTGGGTGAGTGGATAGCGTGTCGGTCTACTAACCCCAAGATTGCAGGTTCGCTCCTGGCTGTGGTAAGTGATTTTTGAAAGGCGGCAAAAAAACGACACGCATGCCATACGATGTTGGCATGTCAAAGATCCCATTTGAATTCAGTAATCCGTGTTCATAATGGCAAAATTAATCTCGGGAGTTTCCGGCAACTTAAAGTTCCTAATTTCTTTACTAGAAAGCGCTATAGTGTTCAAGGAGCTTAGATATCTAACCTCCTTGACTTTCATGGTGATTCAAGGAACAACGAAATTCGAGATGCAAGCTACCCTCTGGGTGTCAAATTACAAAGCTTGCACTCGGCACCAGAAGAATGAAAATCCACAGCCTGCTTCCAGTCTCTGACCGGGTCAGGAATGGAATGAATGACGCCCCCATCTAGCGGCGAGGATATGAACTGTGCCGACTGCCGAGGCCTGACGCACTCCTCTGGGGCAATGATTAAATGAATGACAGATGAAATGAAATGATAGGATAGTGGAGAGTGTTGCTGGAATGAAATTTTTGACAGGGAAAACCGGAGTACCCGGAGAAAAACCTGTCTGCCTCCGTTTTGTCCAGCACAGATCTCACATGGAGTGACCGGTATTAGAACCACGGACCCAGCGGTGAGAGGCCGGCGTGCTGCCGCCTAAGCCACGGAGCCATACGATAAATAAAAAAACTACAAAATGGGGGGGGGGGGGGGTATGCATTGGGTGGACCCTTGACCCTTGGCACCACAATGTACTGCAGTTTCTCTATATATTTCACTTCTTCCATCTCTTGTGTCAGACGGCATTCTTTTTCCATTCAGTAGTTGCACCCACATCGCAAAGCAACGTCCGCTAGAATTACGTCACATTTCTCATAGTTGTTTACTTGTGAAGGAGCACACTATCTACTGCTCGGTGTCGGTCAGAGCGAAGAGATATGTCGCGCCTCAAGTGTCATGGCACTGCACTACACTAGGGAATCGATCTCAGAGACGTGACTCCAGCTCGCCTATACATCTTACACACCGGAATATCCGTTTGTAGTCTTCATTTCCTATCTGTTGACAAACCCTTGCGGATACAGGAAGCGATATATCTTAAAGACAGATATTCAATAGCCATTTCCGCGCAATAATGTTGTATTTATACAGAAGTCCTAGATATCCAACTCTCTTCCTACACTGACTTCTACTTTAATTTGTTAGAATTGGGTGAAAACAAGAAGATTTGGAGAAAACGCAGTATGGACAGTAAAATATATGGTCTGCGAGGTTGCTTATCGTGAAGAGCAAAGGATCCAACATTTATACTTACAAAATCAAAGTAACCACACTTCAAAATAGTTTACGAATTTTTGGGCCATTTTTCTTAGGATTGGGACAAAAATCTAGATTTTTTTAAATCTCAGCTTTTACGTGATTTTATTTTCTTATTTTATGATGGGGAAACGTTTGATTTATACTTTGTTGTTGTTGTTGTTGTTTATTTTCGGGGATTGGATATCGAGGTCATTTCATTCCCGTGTACTTGCATGTGTTTAATCTGTCTGATAACCTGTGTTTCTGGGGTGACCATAGTAGTGTGTATAGACGTATTTATTGGGGCGAGGATGAGGTAGGTGTCCCGGGACTTGGTGTAAGGTACTATTCCGGCATTTGTCTGGAGGAAGTGTGGAAAAATCCTGGAAAATAACACTCAGGATAGCCAATATCAGCGTCGGGATTCGAACCTTGAATAACCGGACTGCTGCAGCCCCACACCGCGGTCGCAGTGAGTGATTTATCGCGCACGGCTACGACGCGGGGTCTATGATTTATTGTACTCCTCTAGGAATCAGGAGGTTAAATGATTCTTTAATCATGTACTTTGGGCAGAATTTGTAAATAATTGATGATAGAATACATTAAAAAGAAGGGATGCAAGCGAAAGAATTATAGATCGTAGACTTTCGCAACAGGCGTCTAGTTAATACCTGGGCTTTCAGGATGGAGCCGCGTCGTGTATCGGTGAATGTTTCCTGACGTTTGGACTGGCATTGCAGCAGCCTTAATCATGGGTGCGACTTCGGGTCTGTACTCAAACTTACCCAAGGTAAGTAGACTATAAGGTAGGACACTCCGGTCCCTCTCGCTCCCATTGGCTGATAAGCTGTGACGCAGCTCGGATGTAGCAGGCGCATGCCAGCTGATATTTACAATGCATTCTTACGGGAAACACAGTCATATTTCGCTTCTCTTTTCCGCTCGTGGTATTCAATCACAATAATGGCAATATGCGCATTATAAAGAGAAAGGTATAAACAATATATTGCAGTGGTTTATAATGCGAAATATACTTCATAAACACACACAAAAAAATATTTTAGATTAACTACGCTACTGCACCTTAGTATCAGCTGAGCTTAAAAGAAGCCTCACAAAACACAATAAAAGACGTGCAAAGGATGGAAATACGAAATTTAGCAATAGCGATAGGCTACATAATCATGCTTTAGCGATCCTGCGGTGTAGCCAAGCGCGTTATATTGCTCACTACGACCGCGATGGGAAGCTGTAGTAAGTCGGGAGTTCAGAGGTTCAAATCCCGGCGCTGACAGCGGCTTTCCACACTCTCTCCAGGCAAATGCCGAGATAGTATCCTACCTTGTTTCAAGTTCCGGAGCACTTACCCCATTTCCGTCCCTAATAATTACGGTCACACACACATTACAACAGTCACCTTAAAAGCACGGATTACAAATTGAAGACAAGTACACGGAGCTGATGATCAAGATGTCCCAGTCCCAACAACATACATTATTAATGCAACATTGGTATGAAAATGATCAGTTTATAAACACTTTGCTTTTATGCGACTTGAGTTTTAGATGACGAAACGACCCAGAGTTTGTTCTTTATTGCTGCATATTTCTCCAGTAATTTGATCTTGATATGCCTATTCAGGTAACGGATTCTGATAAAATTCCTTGTCCTCACGTATAAACGAATTATCTTCTCATACACTTCCGGGAATTTTGATTTTATTAAGGTGGTCAGGTAGGTCATTACATTTTTCTTTTTGATATAGTTCGTCCATGAAAAGAACCGAACAAAACTTCAAATTCAATCATTTTATGGAGCCACTCATGTGTTGGACGAGTAAGTCCCCTTTGAAATGATGGGTATCCAATCATCCCTGCTCTCGTCTGTTACACACAAATTTTCCCCCTTCACACTTAAACTCTCATCGATGAACCTACTCTTGAATGCCACATAACCGGCAAAGTACTTAAGTGCATCTAGCGAAACGTCATCTTCACTGGAGAAGTATTACCGATGCAACTGGTAGCAAGTTTTAATTTTCAGCTTCTGCCGAGCACGTTAGATGACTCAATACCAAGATAAGTAGACTCTAACTCAGATGCTCACAATATTACAAAGACACTTTTATCGGTCTAGCAATAAAGCGGGGACCGGCAAAATGCGCACGTAGCCGGGTGACTAACAGCCGAGAGATTACATTAATGCAGCTGCTATATTGCTAGATAATAATTATAATTAATGTTATTGGTTGAACGTCCCTTTTAACTGCTGCTTTTAGAGACGCCGGGATGCCGGAATTTTGCCTCTAAAGGGATCATTATCGTGCCAGTAAATCTGTTAACACGGCTCCCACGCATTTGCTTACCCTCAAATGCCAGCCGACTGCACCAGGATTCGATCCAGCAACCTTGGGCATAGCAGGCGAGAACGGTACCGCTGAGCCACGCAGCCAGCCTATATATTACTACACCGATAAGAAAGACCCTATAGTTTCGTAAGCGTGAGAGTACTTTTGTAACTGTACCACAACTTCCTGCGAGGATGTGCTTGATCTTAGAAAATGTTAAGAACTGAGAACTACGATATTTAACCTATTTAAAAGATGTGCATTTGTATGATCTATGCATATTATGAGAGTCCAGAATACTCTCACGTTTCAAGTTATTTGCACGATACAATGCCAAAGAATTTAAGTGTCCAATGCAATTAGCTTATTGATTATTTAGCATTTTATTATATTCCTTATTTAAAACTACAGTACTTTTCAAGAAGTAGTAAATCAGTTGGGTGCAGCCCAAAATATTCATTTGAGGAGTTTGGACATCGTGGCCATTTAGCCCCGTGCACTTGGGTGTGTGTGTGTGTTACATTTGTCTGGTAACCTGTGTTATTGTGGTGTCTTTGTGTAGTTGTAAATCAGATGAGGATTGAGAAGAAGGCAGCCGTGGCCTAAGTTAGGAACCAACCCGGCAGTGGCAACTCATGGAAAACCACGTCCAGGCTGGCTGAGGTGGGAATCGAACCCACATCTTCTCAGATTTGCCTCACGAGGCTGAGTGTACCCGGACAGCCACGAATACTAACCGCTACACTACGTGGTGGTCACACAGTAGTCTGACTTGGGACTCCGATAACCGTTTAGCACTTGGTTCAATGTTGTTTACCTCACTGATTAATTTTCAACATTACCATTTTGGAGTTCTGTTTATTAGTTTCACGTAAACGTGAATCTTGGGATTATGAGCCACAGGACCTCCTTTTTTTACGTGGAATCCGAACCACAGGACATGGCATTTCACTTCGAAAATCTCACATGCATTGACCGGGTTATTTTATCAGTCTCCTGACAGGAGGGTAGCAAGTTTAATGGTACAGACTGTAGTGATACGCCCTTTATAGGGTATTAGTTGACTGCAGAAGGGCATGCGAGGACTACCACATGCATATTTCTCTTCAAAAGCGTCCCTTTTTGTTGCTAGAGACAGCTGAGAACTGTTTGTTATACATGGTCGCCACGACAGTACCCAACCGATGACATCACGCAGCAGCCTATGCTCTGGCAAGCCGAAGCGCGGAGCCCGGAGTGGCTCCCCCTGAAACTTACCGTTGGTTGTCAGTCGGACGTGCCTTCTGATCGCCATTGACGTCACGCTGCTCCCTGATTGGTCCTAGCTCCAGCCAGTCACGCGCTAAGATAAAATTTCACGTGTTGCTGAGCCTGAATCTGTCTTAGTGAATGAAATTATTGGGATGAATCACGATCTTTATTGCCGGCATGCCCGACTGACAACCAACGGTCAATTTGAGTACAGACACTAACACGTGCCCATGATTAAAGCTGCTGCATTGACAGTCGAAACGTCGGTAAACAATATCCAACTCGCGACGCGGCCTTATCGTGAAAGCCTAGATAATAAAAAATAGAGATTGTTGGATTAGTACTACAGAGGGTGGGGATCAATAGAGCCGATTTTGTGAGTAAATTGCCTTGGTTATGGACTGGTTCTTTAGTTAGCATACGTAATATAGGCCTAGTCGGGGTTCTTGCTATAGGCCTACACCTGTATACGTAGTAAAATATAATATGTACATCACAACTGACGCCCAAGAGCTAACAAACACAAATCTCTGCAATGTTACGTTGTTCCTCACAAATTATGATTAATGACTGATTCATATCCAATGATAGGAATACATACATACAACCTGACGCTTGCACACTCACCACAGATTGATCTCACAAATTAAATTATGCAAGTTTCGACTAGGAATAGTTGACTAAAAATAATAAAGTACCCCCCCCCCCCCAATTTTGTACATAAAAGAGTGTTGTGTTTTGAGTCTTCAGTCTTTTGACTAGTTTGATGCAGCTTTCCACGCCTCCCTGTCCTGAGCTAATCGTTTCATCTCTACATAGCTACCACACCCTACATCCGAGGCAATCTGTTTAACATATTCTAACCGTAGTCTACCCCTACAGTTCTTGTCCTCGACCCTTCCTTCCATAACTAAGCTTGCTATTCCTGGGTGTCTTAGTATGTGTCCTACTAAGCTATCTCTTCTCTTCATTAGCAGTCGCCAGAAACATCTCTCCTCTCCCACTCGTCTTAATACCTCTTCGTTTGTAACCCTATCTATCCATCTGATCTTCATCATTCTCATGTAACACCACATTTCAAATGCTTCAATTCTCCTCTTTTCTGCTGCATCAATAGTCCAAGTTTCACTTCCATAGAGCGCCACGCTCCAGACAAAGGATTTCAAAAATGTCTTCCTAATACCGAAATCTATATTCGATGTCAACAGATTCCTTTTTTGTAGAAATGCTTTCCTTGCCTGAGCCAACCTACTTTTTATATCCTCTTTGCTTCGTCCATCACTGGTTATTCTGCTTCCTAAGTAACAGAAGTCTCCTACTTCCTTCAGATTTTCACTTGCCAATTTGATCTCCATAGAGGTTTCTAATTTATTTCGGCTGCATTCCAGTATTTTTGTTTTACATTTATTCATTTTCATCTTGAATTCTTTCCGTAAGACGGAGTCCATACCATTCAAAAACTCATTCAAATCCTCAGGCTTGTCGGCCAAGATGACGATGTCATCAGCAAATCTCAGAGTTGAAATTATTTCACCTTGAATCTTCACTCCCACTTTATATTTTTCTCCAATTTCCTTCATTGCTTGTTCAATGTAAAGATTGAAAAGTATGGGTGATAAGTTGCAGCCTTGCCTTACACCTTTCTGAATACCAGCTTCTCTCTCATGTCCTTCTGCTCGAATGACTGCTGTCTGGTTTCTGTATATATTTTATATTGATAAATATTTTATATAATATTTCTCATATAAGGACATATAAATACTTGTTTTCCCACCTTATGTAATTGGGTAAATTTGTGTTGACAGACTGGAAAGTTTCCTTTGATAAAAATTATTATGATACAAGTACACTTAGGATTTCCTTTATCAGCACCAGGAATTAATCTTTGTAACTGCGAACGGTACATTCCTCGGTCTATCATCACTGAGTTACCTAACTGATTAGGACTACAAGCAGCCAGCGTATCTATAAGCACGTTAACAGAGCTCTCTCTCTTCTTTGTAATCAAAAGAACACCTATACAGTAAATTGATAACACTCGCTTGCGATCGATTAAATGAAAGATTGAATGACACAGTCTTCTGGGTAGTAATCACAGAATGTAATTTGAAATAAAGAATCAACTTCCGACGATAGAGTTAAATTCAGATCGTAAAAACAGAGATAGAAAACGTAACGAAATTAGATCCTCTTGCCTTACCGAGAAACAGCAATGAGATTACCTGCAAACACCTCTGGCATTCATCACCAGAACTCCTCACACCCACATGATCCCTGTAGTTGCTGTTGTTCATTCATTCATTCGGGTTTTCTCAACAGTGTAGTCATATAGCCCCGTGTAAATTGCTGTGTGTGTAGAATCTGCCTGACAACCTGTGCCATTGTGATTGGCTGTGTTTGTGTATATGTAATACGTAATTAGGGATAAGAATTAAATAGGAGGTGGACATGACCTTAATTTAGCTGCCATCATAGAATTCACCTGGAGTAGAAATGTGAAACCGTGGAAAAACTCCTCTAGGATGGCATAGGCAGAAATCGAACACACCTCTACTCATTTCTTTCTCTAGTGTACCCGGTTCCCACACTCAGACCAGAATCAAATTCCTTGACAAAGCCGGAAATCGAATCCGGATCTCCGCGGTGACAGTCAACAAAGCTAGATACTACGTGAGGTGGACGTTATTGTTGTGTTAAGGGGTGAAACATTGAGCTCATGTGGCAGCATGGCGGCCAGTTTCTTCGCATTCCTACTTTCCTTCCCCAGCGAACAGTACGAGGTAGGCTACCATACTCGGGCACTCTCTCTTGGCTTACCAAGAAACAGCTGTAAAATTGCCTAGAAACACTAGTATTCATCACCAGAATTCATCACACTGACAGGAATCATCTTGTTGAATCATTGAGGGATTTAGCGACATCATGTACTTTGATGTGTGTATGGAATCTGTCTGGCAACCATTTTAATCCGTGCACACCTGAGTAAGTGCTGTTCTAGTTACTGAGTAAATTCAGGTGGGCAATTGCTTGGCCTTCACACTCACTGCACCTTATCCGTACAACTCTTTGTGTAGGCCATTTTAAGTCGATGATACACTCACGTGCTGTGGAGAATGAAGCAATATTTCATGCACGTCTTGTGTAGGGTTGTTTAAATATACCTACAACCCCTGGCAGTTTTGAGCCTGTTCGTACGGTAAGTTAAGACTGCAAATTAATTACGTAATTTTAGAGATCTTACTTGGTCCAGTGTTACATAATGCATAAGCCGTTAGAATATAATAAAATATCAAAACCAATCTTGTTATTGTTGTTAATTGATTTAAGGACTTTGCGACATCGTGGTCAAGTAGCCCAGTGTACTTTGGTGTGTGTGTGTGTGTGTGTGTGTGTGTAATTTCTCTGATAATCTGTGTTATTGTGGTGCTTGAAGTAGTTTGTGTATTTGTAATTCTGATGAGGAATGGGAAGGAGGACGTCGAGGCCTTAAGTAGGCCTGGAGTAGAAGCGGAAATCCACGGAAAACCGCTTCCAAGATGGCTGAGATAGGAATCGAACCCACCATATTGATTCGGCTGCGGCCGCCTCCTTCCCAATCATATCCCTACATTACAAATAAACACTCTAGTACAACCAGCACAATAACACCGGTTATCACACAAACTCCACACACACCCAAATATACGATGTCGCAGCCCTTAAAATAACCAACAACAAAACTTGTTCGCCCAAAGAAATATTTTTTTTACATCCAATTAAATATACAGTGGCATGAAAGAAAACAAGATATGGTTTCCAACAGGTTTGTACTTTATTTAAATACTAGCAGTAGTACCCGGCTTCGCCCGGTGGAATGATGATAATGTCTCAAAGTTTCCTTAGAAATATAATGGACTTAAAATCTAGGTCATTTGCCCCGAAAGACAATGACGGCGTAATATCTAGGTCATTTGACCTTTTGATAAGGATGATAATGAAAATTGCTATTGAATTGACACGTCAAACTTACTAACTACCGTAATAGAAGTACATATCTCAAAATTCACAGGCGAGGAAGACTTATTGTGTGTGGTGATTGATGGTGTAATGGGCGTAACATCTAGGTCATTTGCCCTAATGATGAGGATGATAAGGGAAGCTACTACCGGTATTGAATTGACACTTCAACTTTTAATGTACACAATGTACTGTAATGAAAATAAATATTTTAAAAATCACAGTCGAGAAAGACTTTATGTGGCGGTGATTAGTTGTATGATGCGCGTAACATCTAGGTCATTTGCACTTATGATGATAATAATAAGGTAATGAAAAAATGACTACTAAACGAACATGGTGTATTTTAAAACTTATATAGGTAATTCAGATGTCTAGCTTCGATGTCTTCCAAAGTCTCAACCTAATATTCTGGCTTAGGCCTGTACTCAATGCGCCTAGTGAAAGAGCTTATGGCGTACTGCTCGGCAAAGAATATGGGTCCAAGCTGCACGAACCTGAGATGATCGCAGATGGTGACGAAATATGATGACACACGTTCGGGTTTCCCCGTCCTATTTAGATTGGCCGAGGAATCACTCACTCTTTCGCAACACCACAGTGGCTTGAGCAACGGCCCTGTGCTGGCATCAGCATAGACAGCAGATAACACGGCGGACTCTGGAAAGTCCTCTCATATCACCTCACGACGAATCAGCAAGCTATTCTCACAACTGCCCCCCCCCCAGTGTCTCACAACTCGTGGGACGTGGGTTGGCGACCACGGGACCCCAGCTGAGTCTGGCATCGATTCTACTTCCTGGTGCCAGGCTCCTTTTAGTTCTCTTTCCTGTCGGCCTCCCTTGGTCAACTCTTGTTCTCTTCCGACCCCGACTGTATTAGGGTATCCGAGGGCTAGGGAGTCTTTCAATTTCCCGCCTTAATTGGCCGTTGTCTCATCTTTCCTGTTACCCTCATTCTTCGAGGGGTCTGCCTTCTTTTCCTTTTCATAATATCTCCTGTCTTCTGCTCAAGGCCCTCAAAGAGGCAAGGTGTGTGTAGCCCCACCACTTCTGGTACACCCTCAAGAGCTCATGGCTGGTGAGTTAGGAAGCTGGCAACCCCGAGGGATTCCTGAGCTAAATGCAAGGAATTGAGTGGTATGCCAGAAATTTCAAGTGGACAGTGTTATTCATCGGGGTCCAAAGGGTCAGTATGTAAAATTTGGTTCACATCGGAGAAACGGTGTAGATTTGTGCCAAAGGGCCTAAATGCAGGGGATGGAGTAGCCTCTCCGCAATTTCAAGCAGACAGTGTTATTCGCAGTGTTCCAAAGGATAAATATACAAATTTTGGATGAGATCGGTGAATCGGTGTGGATTTGGTTCAAAGGGCCTAAATGCAGGGAATTGAGTTGTCTTTCCACAATTTCAAGCAGCCAGTGTTACTCGCAGGGTACAAAAGGGTAAGTATCCGAATGTTGGTTCTGATCGGTGAAACGGAGTAGGTTTGTGCCAAAGGGCTTAAATGCAGAGAATGGGGTGGTCTGTCCGAAATTTTAAGTAGACAGTGTTACTCGCAGGGTTTCAAAGGAGAAATATATAAATTTTGGTCCAGATCGGTGAAACGGTGTAGATTTGTGCCAAAGGGCCTAAATGCGGGGGATGGAGTAGCCTCTCTTTAATTTCAAGCAGACAGTGTTAGTCGCAGTGTTCCAAATGGTAAATATACAAATTTTGGATGAGATCGGTGAACCGGTGTAGATTTGGGCCAAAGGGCCAAAATGCGGGGAATGAAGTGGTCTGTCCGCAATTTCAAGCCGCCAGTGTTACTCGCAGGGTACTAAAGGGTAAGTATGCGAATGTTGGTTCTGATCGGTGAAACGGTGTAGATTTTGGCCAAAGGGCCGAAATGCAGGGAATGGAGAGGTCTGTCCGCAATTTCAAGCAGACAGTGTTACTCGCAGGGTTCCAAAGGGTAAGTATACAAATTTTTGTTCAGATCGGTGAGACGGTGTAGATTTGTGCAAAAGGGCCAAAATGCAGGGACAGGGGTGGTCTGTCCGAAATTTAAAGTGGACAGTGGTACTCGCAAGGCTCCAAAGGGTAAGTATACAAATTTTTGTTCAGATCGGTGAAACGGTGTAGATTGTGCAAAATGGCCTAAATGCAGGGACAGGGGTGGTCTGTCCGAAATTTAAAGTTGACAGGGTTACCCGCAGGGTTCCAAAAGGTAAGTATACCAATTTTGGTTCAGATCGGTGAAATTGTGTAGATTTGTATACATAACAGACAAACAGACAGACAAACTTTGTGCTTTATATACTGTATATAGATATCGGACACGCAATTAGTTACAATTTGTGCCACAAAAAATAACACACCACAGACATATAAGTTTTAAATCCTCCAGGGATTATGAAATAAATAGAAAACTCTCATTTCATGAGTAAATGATAAAATAGAAACGGGCTAAGTAGAGGAACACATTGGGAAATAGAGAGCAGAGCGTTAACCATTGTTCTTGTGCGGATGGCAAATAGTTGTGGAGACACAACACGGACTATTGAACCGTTACGTTTGTTACACTGCTCTTAATTAATTTTCATTGGGAATGTGTGCGAGACTCCACAGAAACTATCTGATGATGTTTTTAAACGTGGCAGAGAGCTGGCCAATGGAAACCAATAGAGACAGTGGACCAGGATGCTTACATAAGCAAAGTACACTCACTCGTTGTGTCGCCATATGCGCGCCAGAACACTCTCTTTCCATTTCAAATGGGACACAGTCTGTTGGATTTAACATTAGTTTCTATCGCCCACTCAACGATCTGTATAGCACGAAGTGAAAATGTAATTTTATTGATAAAATAAAATATTATCAATACCCATTATGTTGTGATTGTTATTTTAATGCATTTGTAGGTGTTTGGGTTATCTTGGTCATCATCCTCGTGCACTTGGGCGTGGGTTTAATTTATATCAGGGGTTCGCAGCCTATTTGAGATTGTGAATGTGATTTAATATTATCATCGATTTTTCCCCTTTGGAAGAGCGTACAAACTTCAGCCAATCACAGCTTCACTTCTTTTTCCTCTTCTCTTTTTTGTGAGCACATTTAGATACACAGTATGTTATTTTCTTAAAATTATTTTTAGCACCAAATTAATGTCCACTATTGTTACAATTCGTTTTTATTTACCTACAGTATGTGTATGAACATTTTCATAGAAAACCCAATTAAATTATTAATTACTAAGCTTTTCTCGTAATTAGTTTCTTACAAATCGGCGAAGAAGGTCTTAATATGGCCGAAACTGGGACATTTCATTAATATTAATGTATAGATTACTAATGTATTATTATTGACTAAATCGTAATAAATTAATTAAACACCCATTGGTATTCATTGAGATTATTTAAACGTGACCTAATGTCGTCGTTATTTTACCGGAGGCTGGATGCGTGGCTCAGCGGTAACGTTCTCGCCTGCTGTGCCTAAGGTTGCAGGATCGAATCCTGGTGCAGTCAGTTGGCATTTGATGGTGTGCCAATGTGAGGGAGCCGTGTCAGTAGATTTATTGGCACGTTAAAGATCCTCTTCGGGGAAAATTCCGGCACCCTGGCGTCTCGAAAAGCCACGGTAGTTAAAAGGGACGTAAAACCAATAACATTATTGTTATTATCTTTTACCGGACGGCTTAGTTTCACAGCCATTTTACCAGGTGATAGAAGAGGTTTAGGAAACACAACACAGTGTGACATGATAGAACAATGTATAAAATATATAGCCATATAAAATTATAACAAGAAGTTCCGTGACGAACTAAAGAGCCTACTTATCTTAAAATTTAAGATTCGTGCCAATGATTAATATAGTATATGGATCTATCTAGAATAATGACGAAATAAAGTTGGTAATATCGAAATTTCTAATTCGAAATACTGTATACCTGGCATAATGTTGCCTAATAGAGCATTGCAGTTGGCAGCCCTGCTGACTGAATACATTCTTAGTTCCATCCCTTAAGGTACAGAATAAAAAAATTGGTTGAAGTCCAATGGATAGCATGGACGTTACATGCACTTAAACATTGGATTTAACAGCGCGCGAAAATCATGTTGGCAACAATGTCATGCATGTATTGGTCAGAAATAATCTGAAATAATATGATCTATTGCTGCGCCAATTTTGGATGAAATCCATTACTTAGTATTGAACCCATGTGCCATAGGGTCCATGGAGGTCGAATCCATGCATTTGGGGAAGAAATGAAAGAAACGTACAGTTTCTAATGTAACTTAGAGAAAAGATCAAGCTAAGATGCTAGCCTAATATGGTGCCAGAGGCGAGGACCAGGTGTTCGTGAGATGAGATCACCCCTCTTGACATTCAGAAGGGAGCTAGTCATGAGTATTAATAACCGAGTGGAAAATTCCCACTAGTAGACAAGGAAGCCTGATTCGGAAATCGAGCTGAGCTTGCTGGAAATTGACAACACCGCTTATGCGCCAGAAGAGGAATAATTAAATTTAACCCGTTTACAAGTATAAAAATGAGTAAACAAGTACAGTACAGTGAATCATTTCGAATGAGAGTTTTTTTAGTAAAGAGCAACCATTATTCTAGAAGTTGGCCACAGAAAGGGCTAGAGTCTTATCTTTTTGTAGCGAAAAGGTATAAAACTCCTGGCTTCACCAAGCCAATCATGCAGTCTCAAACGGCCAGAAGGCACGTCACTGTGCTACATCACACAGCACATGCAGTCATTCCGACAGCCCGTGAGGGGCGTAAGGCTACATCACACCGAATGCAGTCATTTCGACAGCCCGTGAGGGGCGTAAGGCTACATCACAGCACATGCAGTATTCAGACAGCCGTGTGGGGCGTCACTCTGCGTCACATCGAAGACAGTTACCAGTACTCCTTGAGGGGAGAAACGCTGTATTATACCGCAGAAGTAATATCCGATAGCCATAGGCGTCGCAGTATTAACAACTTGCTTGCCTCCATAAGGAGTGGTAAAGAAGAAATTTAAAGTATCGCCGTATTGAAAGATTAGGAAAATCCTAGTTACAGGATTTAGGCCCGACAGTAAATAAGTTATAGTGAAAAGTTCGTAAGATATAGTCAGAGCAGGCTGCGAACATTGGATTTAAGGCGATAGGTCGTTAAATAGACGAATGAATATATCATAACGTACGCAAGTACCGTAACAGAAAGATAAACAGTTATCTAAATTAAAGAACCGATCAAATAAAGAAGAACGGAGACTATAAACATTATCTCCAGAAAACAGGCGAACTATTCTAAAAGTACTAGACTCGAGAAGTACTAGCTGCTATAAACTAAATCCATAGGTCATCGAGAGGTTATTGAGGAGAACTCGATCCGAATAGACTTTCGCTAGGATCGATAAACCAGATCTACAAAGAAGCCGTTCAAGCTAGATAAATAGCCGGTCATCCAGGATAGGAGTAGAAGAATTTGGATTCCAGGGAACAGTAGATGTTTCGAGACTTTCGTATTCTGCAGGATAGGAAGCCGACATTGAATAAATTTCACCCTTGGTAACGGGAAATTAAGAGGTCACGTGTGATAGGCTAAGAAATACGGCCTAGTGATCAAGAATTGTGAAGTGTAAATTTATCAAGATTGTGTGTTAAATTAATATTTTTAGTGTTTATTGTGTGTTCTAAAGAGACACACCAGTGTATAAAAATGTCGTCAATGTTAAGTGTCTTAAATATGTGTCAAGAAGTGTTTGTACATAAGATGAATTTCTATATTATGGAGTAAAAATTCAGAGTGGGCCCAAAATGAAACACCGCACAAGAATAAAGATCATGGGACGATCTTAAAAACATGTGAGTACTGAATTTCATTCTATTTTGGTGTCAGGAAATGATTGTGTACAGATCCACCGGAGTTTTTGAGTAAAAGGGATGCGTTTTAATAAATAAATACTGAATAAACAAGAACGCGGTCTGAACAAAAATGAAAATTTGAGAAATTATAAATAATTATGTAAAGAATAAATCCCGTAGAGGAAATATGTGAATAAAAATGTTAATGTATTTAACGAATGTCATAAGAGCAAGCGAAATATCAGTAATTATCATGAAAGATATTTAAATAAAGTAAAATTTGAGATATGAAAAGAAATAGCTTTTGAGCTTGTGTAAAGAATAAAGATAATAATAATAATAACCAAAAAAAATAAATATTAAATAAAGATCAAATAAATTGTTGTGAGCATAAGAGCGTTAGAGCCTTAATAAAATGTATAGACATGATGTTTAAATGCAGGTTCTTGAAAGAGAGAAAGTTATTGCAAAAGGAAAAGAATAATATAAAATTGAAATGTGTATCAATTGTTAATATGATATTATCAGTTCTTTGGATGACGCTAGGCTTAAAATGTATAGCGCAAAAGGAGCGCCATTAAAGTAAAATGTCACGCTAGGAACGCGTAAAAGTTAATGTACTTGGTGAATTATTTATGAGAGGTAGTTGATTGTCGCGAATTGAGATTTGGTATAAGTCCTCTATTTGTGACGTAGTATCACGAGGCATTGTGTATGTATTTGAAAGGGAGCAAATGTATGGTATTGAGCGTAGGTCTATTAGCTATTTTGGCTGACCCTAAATCGCATTGTGTATAGTCCTCTATAAGGGAAAGGTTCCCGAGGCATGTGAAGAGATTCGAACTCAGAATCCTCTTATTTTGAAAGCCCCTTTATTATTCGTCGTTAATTGCTCTTCCACAATCAATGAGGACCTTTCATAATTAATAAACGCCAAGATTATGAATGTGGTTTATAAGCCCAATAATATTGCTGATTGTTCACGGAAAGTAAAAGGCCAGGTCTCCACCAAGAATTGAGAATGGAAAGTTTGTGTTTTGTAAAGCATTTAAAGAAAGCTCTAGCTCGGGCCAGACGGGAAGGATCCCGCATAGTCATAAATAACTATCATGTTTCACGGCCAGACCTTCGGAGAAGGAGGGGTGTTTGGAGGTCGTTTTGTAAAGAGTAATGAATACACCAGGAGTGTTTAAAGTTGTTAACGACCCGGGCGTTGAACCGAGGTCCTTGTAGATTGATATTTCCGCTTGCCTGTTCAGATCGTAGTTTCTTATGTGATAATGGTCTTATAAGACGTAAGAGATGAATAACAATCCCTATTGTAATGTGGTATGGAAGTTGGATTCCACGAGTTAATTGAAGGCAACTAGGTTTCGGGAGTAACTATAGTTTTTTGACTGTGTCAAGTATCTTCATACTCTGGAGTACACAAGTGATTTCCTGATTACCTTAATGTACTTATGAAACTAAAGAGAGATGATAACAGCTGAAATGTGTGAACATGCCCAAATATTAAGTTAGATAATTAACATATAACTTTAAATGTAATTATACAGTTGTTTTGAGGATTAAAAAATATAAAAAGTAGCATTTAAGGTGTACAAATAATGACACCGTTATTATGTAAAGCATGGAGCTAAAAGAGCTGGGAATTATATAAAACTTACAGTTGATGCTTTATGGAAGTAAAAATAAGTAGGAATTGTTGGTTTATATGGAAACCATATGTTTTAATACAATATTTGTTTTATTATATTTATGATTCCTTGTTCATTTGGAACAAGTAGATGATTATGGGTCAGTAATTAAATTGTTAAAGTGTTTGTAGCGCCATTAATTTTATTAATTAAATGTGTTAAAAATAGGAGTTGATTTTGTTGTTATTTTTGCAAGTGTATCCTCTAATTAATCCAAAATATGTGAGTCACAGAGTGGGGGAACTTACCACTGCCCCGAAAATTCCGAATTGAGCTACGCTGGTATACTGTGATTGGCATATTTCTTGCTAAAAGGGCACATGGGGGCATATAAGTAATGTGCTGGATTAATAACTAGAGGAACACTTAAGACGGTCATATCATGTAAAGTAAAGTAATGATAGGAGTAGCTACAACATAAAATATTAACTGACCGCGTGGGTCCCTGGAAACTCATACCGAGCAGCCCTGAATTATATTAACAAACCCCCAAGCAAACTTTCTTTTTGGCGCCCAGTACGTAGGGATGAGTTTTCCTAGGGAAAACCAGAGTTTTCTCGAAAAATCAAAATTTTCATTTTTTGAAAAAAATGGTTTTTCGAAATTTTGAATTTTAAATACTTCCATAAAGGTTTATGAAATTGAATAAATGTATCAAAAGGGTACGTCGTAGTAAATACCCGTACCAAAGTAAATTTTAAAGAAATTGGGACACAATAATTCAGAGTATCATCTCTCAAGCATGTACTAGTGTGGTGGCATTAGTGGCCCACTGTATTCTAATATGATGTTGTTAAGTGAAGAGAGGCGGAGGCTCTCTGAAAATGTAAGGGCCGAGAGCCCAGATAAAGGTAAAATTACAGGTGAGAAAGAGTACCCAAGTAATGAAATTGTAAAAGTTTCTGTAGAAAGCATGCGTGCACCTGGAGACATAGTTACACGAAGAGAAGGTAACATGTCTGCAGACAAAAGGGTAAATGTTGAGCCTTTAGAGCTCCAAATGGAAAAAGAAAATTGTACACCGATTCCAAGGGAAAATGTAATTAATACCGAGGATGATAATGATGAAGGTAATTCAAAGTCTCACGTAGTAACGCAGGTTCAGGTAGGCTCGGAAAGCAAAGGGGAAAAGAACGATAGTTTTTGTGTTCAGGATCAGGAAAAGGTAGAAATGGCGAAATGGGAAGAAGTAGAAGGGTTCTTGGATATAATTGGCGAAATGCGAAAAGAGAATTATAGGATGAAGAATGAACTTTGGAAGTTAAAAGATCGCGAATTAAGAATAGAAGGAAGGAATTGAGGAACAAAGAGATAGGATCTCTGAGGAAATTGAGAAGATAGACAAACTTCGTAAGAGGGCCAGTATAAATAACTATACGATACCCAAACAGGAATTAGAGGAAGCGTACAAGGAAATCCCTAAGCTTAAAGAGTCATTAAGAGAAACAAAGAAGAAATTTGCGGAACGTATGGTGAAAGAAGGAAAAATAGAATTAGCTCCGTGGAAACAGATAAATATACTCACTAGGGAAGTAAGTGATATAATGGATCAACTATGGGAAATAAGAGATAAATGGTGGCAGATTCAGCGTGATACCGATTATAAAGAGCACGACCGGAAGAAATATATTCAGGAACAAAGGGATTATTTACAGGAAGAACATGATAAGATGCATTACTGCAGAATGAACATATATGAGGAAAATGGTATAATAACTGTTCAGGAGTTAGCTGAATTGAGAAAGGTCAAGATTTCGGAATACGAAGATATATTAGAGACCGTCCAAAAGAAATATGATGAATACATATTAGCAGAGGACCTCAAAGCAAAAGAAATGGCTATCCCAGTCATAAATGAAACAGTTGTCCAGACGGAAGTTGAAAAACAAGCTGAAATTTAAGAAGAAAAAGAAGTAACAGTGCCAGAGGAGCCGAAAGTTGAGATTAAAGAAGAAGAACAAGAAATAGAAATTATAATGATTCCAGTGGAAACTGAGGAAACTTTGGAGATCCTTCCAGAGAAACCAATGGAAATTCAGGAAGAAATCGTAATTCCAGAACAGGAGGACAGCCGAAATGGAAACGAGCTGCAAACTGAAGAGAATCATTTGTATGAAGAGGTGGAGCTGGAAGATCAAGATATAATCTCGGAACATGAGATAATAAAGGAATTGATAGTTGAAGAAACTGAAATAATAATTCTTGAAGAAATAGAGAAATTAAATGAAATAAATATAGAAAATATCAACGAAGCACCGATGGAAACAAAGGTTCAAGATTTCACAGAAAGTGAAAAAGAAACCCCAAAAGAAATTCAGGATAAGAAAGATAGGAAACAATTAGAAGAAGAAGAGGAAAAATTGAAAGCACAGATCCTTGAATTAGTGATAAAATGTCAGGAATGCCGACGACAGAAAAGAGAAATGGAGAAAGATGCCAATAAGAGCCAAGAAAACCTAAAAGAAAAAGATGAAATTGTTGGGAACAATGAAAAAATGAGAGGAGACGTCTCGGAAGAAAATCAAGAAAGAGGAAGACCGAAATTGGTAGTTGGTGTACCAGGAAATGGATACCCCATGGAAACAATGAAAGGAGGTGGAATAACATACGATGCCTTGGAGGAAGAGGATGCCCAGGCATATTTCAGCTGGAAGCTCCGTAAAAAGAAAGGGAGCGATAAAAAGAAGAGAAAGAAAGGAGATCTGAAAGACCTAAAGAATCGGAAGAGTCGAAAAAAGAAATACTCTTTGGAAATGCCATCTCGATACGAGGTGAAGGAAAAGGATGATTCCATAATAAGCCGACGGGTTATGCCATTTGCAACCGTCGAAGAATAAAGGGAATAATAATATGTGATTGAAATACCATCTCAAAGAGAGATGAGGAAGGGGGAAGAAAACCAGAAAGAGTCAGGTGAGGTTAGACTGAGCTCTTAAAAATCAAATGAAGTGTAACAGACTTGAAGTCTGAGAACTGTAATGAATTAAGTTACGGGTAAAGCTAATTGCACCCGAAAGGTAATTAACAGAAAGTCATTAAGTTGAAAATATGTAATGAATAGAGAACAGACCGACTAGAAGTCCGTCTTGAGAAAAGAAGAAAGGAAACCAACTGTTGACTCGAGTTTGGAGAAGAGCTCACCAGACGAGGGTAGAGGTTGTAAACCACCGAACGTGACAAGAAATTTATGACCCTGAAGTGTAGACGTCCACTAGGGGAATGAATGAATGAATGGAACCTTTTGAAGACCCAACCTAAACACAGACCAGAGAGGAAGGGAACTTTAAAGAAATAATTGATTTTATTGAAAAAGAAAATTTAAATGTAATAAAGGAGAAAGAAAGGGTAGAGACAGAGCATACCCAACCTACACAATTAGTGGAAGGAACTTTAAGGAAATAAAGCAACAGTAGATACGGACGACGTTATGATGGATTCGACGAAAAAAGAAAGATAAAATTAATTAAAATAAATTTCCTCAAAAATTTTTCGAAAATTTATTTATCCTAAGGAAGGGTGAGATGAACCCATGTGCCATAGGGTCCATGGAGATCGAATCCATGCATTTGGGGAAGAAATGAAAGAAACGTACAGTTTCTAATGTAACTTAGAGAAAAGATCAAGCTAAGATGCTAGCCTAATATGGTGCCAGAGGCGAGGACCAGGTGTTCGTGAGATGAGATCACCCCTCTTGACATTCAGAAGGGAGCTAGTCATGAGTATTAATAACCGAGTGGAAAATTCCCACTAGTAGACAAGGAAGCCTGATTCGGAAATCGAGCTGAGCTTGCTGGAAATTGACAACACCGCTTATGCGCCAGAAGAGGAATAATTAAATTTAACCCGTTTACAAGTATAAAAATGAGTAAACAAGTACAGTACAGTGAATCATTTCGAATGAGAGATTTTTTAGTAAAGAGCAACCATTATACTAGAAGTTGGCCACAGAAAGGGCTAGAGTCTTATCTTTTTGTAGCGAAAAGGTATAAAACTCCTGGCTTCACCAAGCCAATCATGCAGTCTCAAACGGCCGGAAGGCACGTCACTGTGCTACATCACACAGCACATGCAGTCATTCCGACAGCCCGTGAGGGGCGTAAGGCTACATCACACCGAATGCAGTCATTTCGACAGCCCGTGAGGGGCGTAAGGCTACATCACAGCACATGCAGTATTCAGACAGCCGTGTGGGGCGTCACTCTGCGTCACATCGAAGACAGTTACCAGTACTCCTTGAGGGGAGAAACGCTGTATTATACCGCAGAAGTAATATCCGATAGCCATAGGCGTCGCAGTATTAACAACTTGCTTGCCTCCATAAGGAGTGGTAAAGAAGAAATTTAAAGTATCGCCGTATTGAAAGATTAGGAAAATCCTAGTTACAGGATTTAGGCCCGACAGTAAACAAGTTATAGTGAAAAGTTCGTAAGATATAGTCAGAGCAGGCTGCGAACATTGGATTTAAGGCGATAGGTCGTTAAATAGACGAATGAATATATCATAACGTACGCAAGTACCGTAACAGAAAGATAAACAGTTATCTAAATTAAAGAACCGATCAAATAAAGAAGAACGGAGACTATAAACATTATCTCCAGAAAACAGGCGAACTATTCTAAAAGTACTAGACTCGAGAAGTACTAGCTGCTATAAATTAAATCCATAGGTCATCGAGAGGTTATTGAGGAGAACTCGATCCGAATAGACTTTCGCTAGGATCGATAAACCAGATCTACAAAGAAGCCGTTCAAGCTAGATAAATAGCCGGTCATCCAGGATAGGAGTAGATGAATTTGGATTCCAGGGAACAGTAGATGTTTCGAGACTTTCGTATTCTGCAGGATAGGAAGCCGACATTGAATAAATTTCACCCTTGGAAACGGGAAATTAAGAGGTCACGTGTGATAGGCTAAGAAATACGGCCTAGTGATCAAGAATTGTGAAGTGTAAATTTATCAAGATTGTGTGTTAAATTAATATTTTTAGTGTTTATTGTGTGTTCTAAAGAGACACACCAGTGTATAAAAATGTCGTCAATGTTAAGTGTCTTAAATATGTGTCAAGAAGTGTTTGTACATAAGATGAATTTCTATATTATGGAGTAAAAATTCAGAGTGGGCCCAAAATGAAACACCGCACAAGAATAAAGATCATGGGACGATCTTAAAAACATGTGAGTACTGAATTTCATTCTATTTTGGTGTCAGGAATTGATTGTGTACAGATCCACCGGAGTTTTTGAGTAAAAGGGATGTGTTTTAATAAATAAATACTGAATAAACAAGAACGCGGTCTGAACAAAAATGAAAATTTGAGAAATTATAAATAATTATGTAAAGAATAAATCCCGTAGAGGAAATATGTGAATAAAAATGTTAATGTATTTAACGAATGTCATAAGAGCAAGCGAAATATCAGTAATTATCATGAAAGATATTTAAATAAAATAAAATTTGAGATATGAAAAGAAATAGCTTTTGAGCTTGTGTAAAGAATAAAGATAATAATAATAACCAAAAAAAAAAAGGAAATATTAAATAAAGATCAAATAAATTGATGTGAGCATAAGAGCGTTAGAGCCTTAATAAAATGTATAGACATGATGTTTAAATGCAGGTTCTCGAAAGAGAGAAAGTTATTGCAAAAGGAAAAGAATAATATAAAAATTGAAATGTGTATCAATTGTTAATATGATATTATCAGTTCTTTGGATGACGCTAGGCTTAAAATGTATAGCGCAAAAGGAGCGTCATTAAAGTAAAATGTCACGCTAGGAACGCGTAAAAGTTAATGTACTTGGTGAATTATTTATGAGAGGTAGTTGATTGTCGCGAATTGAGATTTGGTATAAGTCTTCTATTTGTGACGTAGTATCACGAGGCATTGTGTATGTATTTGAAAGGGAGCAAATGTATGGTATTGAGCGTAGGTCTATTAGCTATTTTGGCTGACCCTAAATCGCATTGTGTATAGTCCTCTATAAGGGAAAGGTTCCCGAGGCATGTGAAGAGATTCGAACTCAGAATCCTCTTATTTTGAAAGCCCCTTTATTATTCGTCGTTAATTGCTCTTCCACAATCAATGAGGACCTTTCATAATTAATAAACGCCAAGATTATGAATGTGGTTTATAAGCCCAATAATATTGCTGATTGTTCACGGAAAGTAAAAGGCCAGGTCTCCACCAAGAATTGAGAATGGAAAGTTTGTGTTTTGTAAAGCATTTAAAGAAGGCTCTAGCTCGGGCCACACGGGAAGGATCCCGCATAGTCATAAATAACTATCATGTTTCACGGCCAGATCTTCGGAGAAGGAGTGGTGTTTGGAGGTCGTTTTGTAAAAAGTAATGAATACACCAGGAGTGTTTAAAGTTGTTAACGACCCGGGCGTTGAACCGAGGTCCTTGTAGATTGATATTTCCGCTTGCCTGTTCAGATCGTAGTTTCTTATGTGATAATGGTCTTATAAGACGTAAGAGATGAATAACAATCCCTATTGTAATGTGGTATGGAAGTTGGATTCCACGAGTTAATTGAAGGCAACTAGGTTTCGGGAGTAACTATAGTTTTTTGACTGTGTCAAGTATCTTCATACTCTGGAGTACACGAGTGTTTTCCTGATTACCTTAATGTACTTATGAAACTAAAGAGATGATAACAGCTGAAATGTGTGAACATGCCCAAATATTAAGTTAGATAATTAACATATAACTTTAAATGTAATTATACAGTTGTTTTGAGGATTAAAAAATATAAAAAGTAGCATTTAAGGTGTACAAAGAATGACACCGTTATTATGTAAAGCATGGAGCTAAAAGAGCTGGGAATTATATAAAACTTACAGTTGATGCTTTATGGAAGTTAAATAAGTAGGAATTGTTGGTTTATATGGAAACCATATGTTTTAATACAATATTTGTTTTATTATATTTATGATTCCTTGTTCATTTGGAACAAGTAGATGATTATGGGTCAGTAATTAAATTGTTAAAGTGTTTGTAGCGCCATTAATTTTATTAATTAAATGTGTTAAAAATAGGAGTTGATTTTGTTGTTATTTTTGCAAGTGTATCCTCTAATTAATCCAAAATATGTGAGTCACAGAGTGGGGGAACTTACCGCTGCCCCGAAAATTCCGAATTGAGCTACGCTGGTATACTGTGATTGGCATATTTCTTGCTAAAAGGGCACAGTATAGAAGTGAAATGCATTTTAAAATTGGGCCTATCAGCAGGCTTAGAATCATGTTGGCAGCACTGACGTTTATTAGTTACTCAAAATTAATCTAGAATGCCAGTACTAGCCTATACGTGTGCAAAGTTCGGAGCTATTGGCTTGCATACTTTCTAATATATTGATATTATGGTAACAAAATTAGAGACAGCATTTATTAACAGTTGGCAGCCCTGGTTGCTCTTAAGAATACGCAGAGTCATATCTGTTATGGTACACATAGCACATACGAAATTTGGTTGAAATCCAAATGATAGTATAGAAGTTACATGTATTTAAATTTGCACCACTCAGCAGACTTAGAATCATGTTGGTAACACTGACATATATAATTTACT
Organism: Meconema thalassinum; assembly: GCA_946902985.2. Taxonomy (NCBI): domain Eukaryota; kingdom Metazoa; phylum Arthropoda; class Insecta; order Orthoptera; family Tettigoniidae; genus Meconema; species Meconema thalassinum. The sequence goes on along the minus strand of OX336388.2, from coordinate 1,323,580,898 downwards.
CCAAATTAATATAGAATGTCAGGTACTATACGTGTGCATAGTTTAAAGCTGTCGGCTTGCATACTTTATGATATATTGGAATTTGGATAAACGAAATTGAGAGTAATTATTAACAGTTGGCAACCCTGGTGGCTCTTAAGAATACGCTCAGTCATATCTATTTATGTACACATAGCACATGCGAAATTTGGATGAATTCCAATTGATGATGTAGAAGTTATATGCATTTAAAATTTGGACCTATCAGCAGGCTTATAATCATTTTGGTAACACTGCCATGTATGGCCTCCGGGAAATTAAACTGAAATATTATTATCCATACGCGTGCCAATTTTGAAATAGCTCCCATTTTTACCTTCCAAGATATCCAACATGGAGCTCAAATTTCAATTGCGATTTTTCAGACAGAAGGACAGACACATATTTTCCCAGATTGATCTCATTGGTCTACTTTTACCTAATTTTTGCAAAATGTGAAAAGTAGGCTAAAAATAATCAGTCTTGGATATACTGTAAGTTCTTCAATTGTGCATGGTCGACTAAATATACATGCAATCACAGGCATTTGTAGCCTGTTAACATCTGTATGTGATGACGAGCAGAAGTTGGTGGGTATTTGAAACACTTCGTGTAAGATATTGATTTTAGTGGCTTGGGACATCTTGGTCTTCAGTCCAGTGTGGTTGATTGAGTGCTGGGCATGTCTGATAACCTGTATTAATGTGAGGACTGTAATATTATGTGTACCTGTATTAGGAACAGGAATGAGGTAGGTGCCCGGGTACTTGAAGTAAGGTACTATCCCGGCATTTGCCTGGAGGGAGTGTGAATGTGTGGGAAAACACCACTCAGTTTAGCCACTGTTAGATCCAGGATTCAAACCTGTGATCCCAGGACGTGGTACAGCTGCCCTCGCGGCCGTTTTGCACAAGCACGGCTACGACGCGGGAAGTAAGATATTGAACATGGTGCATCAATGTAAAGATACATTGGAGCTAGAAAAATATCAACTACCTCCATGCCTGACATCTCAATAAATATTAATTTCCAATCTCACATACATATAACACGTGTGAATTCTAACCCTAAAATATTGATAAAACACCCTTTGTTAGAAAATTCGCCAGTTAAACACAGTCGAACCTCGATATTTCGAATCATTAGGGGATATCAAAATAAAATTGACTTATCGAAAATTCGAGTTATAGAGATAGGCCTACGTAGGAAAATTGTTAACATATATAAGGTGCGTTCAAAAAGTAACGAGCCGGAGTCTGGAATGCGCAAACCGGTGACGACATTGGCTAATCGTGGCGTGAGTAACGAGGTATGGTTCCGACCAGAGCGTGGAAGGTCACAGCCCGTCGCTAGAGGGCACGCGTGCACGTCACGTGACGATACAATACGAGCAGCAGCATGCATCAATCGTCGAACGCTGCCAGTCGCATTGAAAACAGTGACATGGAGGCGTCAAACGAAGAAAAAAGAAGTGTTGTTCGGTTTCTGACAGTGGAAGGAGTAGAGGGAACGGACATTCATCGCCGAATGTCACAAGTGTACGGCGAACACTGCATGTCCCTTGCAAGGGTCAAGGCATGGCACAAGCGCTTCAGGGAAGGACGGGTGTCGTTAGCCGATGATGACCGGTCTAGGGCACCCCCCTGCATTACTGATGAAAACGTCCAGCTGGTTGATGCACTCATTACCCAGGACCGCCGAGGGGCAGTGAACGCTATAGGCGTCGTGGTCGGATTGAGCGTCAGAAGTGTGCACACCATCACGAAGGAACGACTGCACTTGTGCAAAGTGTGTGCCCAATGGGTGCCCCACAGTCTTCAACCACACCAGGAAGGATGTCGAATGGCCCACTGTCTTGGTCATCTGCAGCGCTATGCGAGGGAAGGGAATGGGTTCCTGGCACGAGTGGTGGCTGGAGATGAGTCATGGTGTCATCACTTCGAACCAGAATCCAAACGACAAAGCCTCCATTGGAAGCATCCAGGGTCACCACCACCCAAAAAAAAAAAAAAAAAAAAGGCAAGGTCATTCACACGAGTGCAGGAAAGGTATCCTCCGGCTCGTTACTTTTTGAACGCACCTTATTTATCTGTAGGAGACTATGGCACTCCATTTTCTCCACGAAAACAGTAGCTCAAGAAATGACCACTAGGTTGTTTCCATCTATCTCTGTATGAGGCAATGGCACTCCATTTTCTCCACAGAAACAGTAGTTCAAGCTATGACTACCAGGTTTCCATCTAACTCTGTAAGAGGTCATGGCACTCCATTTTCTATTAAGAATCTGAACGCCATAAAAATCTGTATGCGTATTTTTAGCCTACTTTTCACATTTTGCAAAAAAAATGAGGAAAAAGTAGTCTTATGAGATCGATCCGGGAAAATGTGTGTCTGTCTGTCTGTCTGGCTGTGTGTGTGTGTCCCCCCCTATCAACTCCTAAACGGCTGGAACAATCGAAATAAAATTAGGTAGGAGTAAAGATCTATACCTGAATATCTCACGGCCATATTTGAAAATGATGTCAGTGCTACCATCTGCTGAAAAATCGCAATTGAAATTTGAGCTCCATGTTGGATATCTTGGAAGGTATGAATGGGAGCTATTTCAAAATCGGCTCACATATAGATAATAATATTGCAGTTTAATTTACAGAAGGCCATATATGGTAGTGTTGCCAAAATGATTTTAAGCCTACTGATAGGTCCAATATTTAAATGCATATAACTTCTACACTATCACTTGGAATTCAACCAAATTTCGTATGTTGTATGTGTACATGACCAAATATGACAACGTATTCTTATGAACCACCAGTGCTGCCAACTGTTAAAAATGCTCTTAATTTCTTTTATCCAAATACCAATATACATGAGAAAGTATGCAAGCCGACAGCTTTAAACTATGCACACGTATAGTAAATTACATTCTATATTAATTTGGAGTAACTTATATACGTCAGTGCTACCAACATGATTCTGAGCCTGCTGAGAGGTCCAACTTTAAATACATGAAACTGCCATACTATCATTTGGATTTCAACCAAATTTCGTATGTGCTATGTGCACCATAACAGCTATGACAATGCGTATTCTTAAGAGCAACCAGGGCTGCCAACTGTTAATAAATGCTGTCTATTTTTGTTTCCCTAATATCAATATATCAGAAAGAATGCAAGCCAATAGCTCTAAACTTTGCACACGTATAGTACCTGGCATTCTAGATTAATTTGGAGTAACTAATATAGGCCTACGCCAATGCTGCCAACATGATTCTAAGCCTGCTGATAGCTCCAATTTTAAAATGCATGTAACTTCTATACTAACTAATGGATTTCATTCAAAATTGACACAACAATAGATCATATTATTTCAGATCATTTCTGACCAATACATGCATGACACTATTGCCAACATGATTTTACGCGCGCTGTTAGATCCAATGTTAAACTGCATGTAACGTCCATGCTATTCATTGGACTCAAACCAAATTTTGTATTCTGTACCTTAAGAGATGGAACTAAGAATATATTCAGTCACCAGGGCTGCCAACTGTAGTGCTCTATTAGGCTACATTATGCCAGGTATACAGTATTTCGAACTAATTAGAAATTTCGATATTACCAACTTAATTTCGTCATTATTCTAGATAGATCCATATCGATTAATCATTGGCATGAATCTTAAATTTTAAGAAAAGTAGGCTCTTTAGTTCGTCACGGAACTTCTTGTTTTAAATGTTATTAACAGGGGTCATTGTAGGGAATTGAAATATAAAAGAAATACAATGGCTAACCCTAAATGTGGCGTAACGTTTACAACAACTGGAGATATCATCATGAAATTTAGTATTAAGATTAAATGACCATGAATGATTCTGTTTTTAATTAATTTAGAGACTTTGCTACATCATGATAATATAGCTCCATTAACATGAGTGTGTATGGAATTTTTCTGATTACATGTGCTACTGTGATGGCTGTAGTAGTGAGTGTATATGTAATTCAAATGAGGATTGGAAAGGAGGTTGCTGTGGCCTTCAGTTAGTAGCTATCGCGGTATTTGCTTCGAGTAGAAGTGGGAAACCACAGAAAACAATTTCCAAGTTTTGCCTCGGGAGGTGCAGTGTAGCCCAATCTAGCTCTCACACCAGAATTAAAATTTCTTGACAGATCCGGGATTCAAACTCAGACCTCCAAGGCGAAAGCCAAAAATGATAGCCACTAATACACGTGGTCATCTAAATGATTTTTGCATGTTATGTATAAATTTATTTAAACTTCAGTCTTTAGGTCGCAGAAATCTAAGTGACATTTTGGGTCTAATCTTATACTCTAATGCCGCTGATGTTACGGGAGATTTTGAATCTTTACCACTTGACGAAAGGTATAATGCGTTATATATTGTATGTACTATCTACTAGAATCGAAGTTTTATACTCTCCGTTAAGGTGTGTTCTACTACTGATATGTTGGCGTGTATGTTTTCTTAATCATAATGTCCTTATACTGCATTCTTTTATTGTTGACTAGGTATACGTCTACCAGCTGTATTTTGTAGTACAAATCAGAAATACAGTAACTTTTGCATGATAATGCCGATTGTTCTATGAATAATATTTTCTTCAGTTATTCGGGTTACATTAAAATTGGTAATTATCCTGCTCTATGACTATGCTAATTTGTAATGGAACCGGATGTTAAATTGTGAATTTAGTTGATAACATGTCAATAACATACGGTAATTAAACTACGAATATATATTACTTGCTGAAGTACCCGTTCTTCGAACGGCTTTTAGTACTTGCTGACCTAAATCATTATTATATATAATCACACATTCCTAATGTAGTTATGTTATTTCCATGTTACCAACTACATGTATATACTACATGCATTTTCACTCACCAAATTATTAATCAGAAGTAGGAAAGTGAAAAACCTTAGCCTGCTTTCAGTCGACCGACCGGGTCAGGGAATGGAATGAAATCCCCATCTAACAGTAAGGATATGAACTGTGCCGACTGACGAAGCCTGTCGCACTCACCTGGGGCGAAGATTAAATGAATGACGGATGAAATGAAATGATAGTGGAGATTGTTGCTGGAATGAAATTGTGACAGGGAAACCCGGAGTACCCGGAGAAAAGCCTGTCTGTCCCCGCTTTGTAGATGAGAAATTGCGTTTATATATTGGAAATAAATAGACCTATCAGCTTCTATGTAGTAAAAGTTAAATAACCTGTCTTAAATATTGAACACCAATCGTTTAACGTCTTCATACTATATTTAAACATATAAACATTATGCTAAAAATACATCAAACTTGATAGCAATTATCATATCCGCAATAAGTAATATTGCGGAAAGTATGTACCGTCATGATAAAGAGTAACAGTAACGGAACAAACTTAAATCATCCCAAGTAATAATAACAAAAACATATTAATCACAGAAAATGTTTCTAAGTCTATGCCGTGACTTGTGCGAGATTACGCCTAGTAGCTCCGAGATGGTTCATCAAGCGGGCTCTTGTGGTTTATTTGCGGACTACCAAAGGAGTAGCAAACTGTGCGATACCTCAATTCTTATTTAGAACACCTCAGCTACTTTAATGCGAGTGCTAAAGGCTTAAACAGTCTTTCACCTCCTTATAAAGGCTTCCAAAATGATTGTATATTGAATTTCAGGGCCAAGCAAATAAAACTCAACAACTTTTCTAGGTTTAAGCCGTATTTTGTGCGTTTTTTATTATTGGCCGTGAAAATCAAAATACCTACTTTATTGAAATAAATTTGCCCAGTTCTGCAGTAAGATTAATATGAACACTAAATAGACTAATGTGACAGTCGTTAGTCTCCGGCACATTCGTCTGTGAATTTGGGTTTCTGATCATGGTAAAAACCGACAAAAAGCTGATAAATATTGGACAAATTGAACCCATGTACCATAGGCTTCAAAGGGAGTCGAATCCATGTATTTTGAGAAAGGAATGAAAGAATCATACAGTCTCTAAGGGAACGGAGAGAGATTTCAAGCCAGGATTCTAGCCTAACATTGTGCAAGCGCTGGGACCAGGTGTTCCAAAGATGAGCTCATGCCTCTTGACATTTATAAGGAGCCAGTCATGGATATTAATAGAACTAGTGGAAAGTTTGGACTGTAAGACGAAGAAGCTCGACTCGGAAATTGCTCTTACGTTGCAGGAAAACGGCAACCTCGCTGCTGAGTCAGAACAAGAATAATTAAATTTAACCCGTTTACGAGTATAAAAATAAGTAAACAGATACAGTACGGTGAATCATTTTGGATTAGAGATTTTTGTGTAAAGAAAAACCTTGTAATAATTGCACAGAAAAAAACTGCAAACGCAAGTATACGTCATTGGGAATTCACCGGGACCCAAGGAGTGGGAGAATTAAAAATGAACAGCACCACCCACACAGTTGAGGATGAAGAATTAATTAATATCTCGGAAATGCACGATCGATTTCCATCCACAGGAAGATTATTTTACGTTTGGAAGACGAGCTTTCTGGAGATATAATTTTTATAATGGTGCGACAATTAGTTCAAAAGTTGGTCACGAAAAGGACTAGGATTTTATCTTTTTTTGACTGAAAAGTATAAAACTCCTGGCCTCACCAAGCCAATCATGCAGTCTACGATAGCCCAGGGAGGCGTTACGCTGTATCAGTTCATGCAGTATTCAAGAGCCCGTGAGGGGAACGTCACGCTGTATCAGTTCATGCAGTATTCAAGAGCCCGTGAGGGGAACGTCACGCTGTATCAGTATATGCAGTCTACGATAGCCCAGGGAGGCGTTACGCTGTATGAGACATCGAAGGCAGTTAACCAGTACTCCTTGAGGGGAGAAACGCTGTATTACACCGCAGAATTAATATCCGACAGCCACGGGCGTCGAAGTATCAGTAACTTGCGTGCCTCCGGAAGGAGTTGCAAAGAAGAAATATTAAAGTATCGCCGTGTTGAAAAATTAGGAAAATCCTAGTTACAGGATTTAGGTCCGACAGTGCAAAGTTTATCGTAAAAGTTCATAAAATACAGTTAAAGCAGGCTGCGAACTTAGGATTAAGGCGATAGGTCTGTCAGTAAACGACCAAAAGTATCATAACGTACGGAAGTACCGGAACAGCGAGATAAACAGTTTATCAATTTTAAAGAACCCGAACAGGGAAAAACAGAGTAAGGTTCGCAACGTATTCCAGAAAATTAGAAGTGCGAGAACCGTATAAACAAAGAAGAACGGAAACTATAGACATTGTGTCAAGAAAGCAGACGAACTATTCTAAAGCACTAAGACTCGAGAAGTATTAGTGGCTAAAAAATCCATAGGTCATCGATAGGTTATCGAGGGGACCTCGATCAGAACAGACTTTCGCTAGGATCGATAAATCAGATCTAAAAGGGGAGCCGTTCAAGATATAGAAATAGCCGATCATCAGGAACAGGATTCGAAGAATTGTTATTCCAGGGAAGTAGTAGATGATTCGAGACTTTCGTATTCTGCAGGATAGGAAGCCGACATTGAATAAATTTCACCCTTGGAGACGGGAGATTAAGAGGTCACGTGTGATAGGCTAGAAAAAGACAGCCTAGTGATCAAAAGTTGTGAAGTGTAAATATATCAAGAGTGTGTGTTAAAAGTAATATATTTTTTAGTGTTTTATTGTGTGTTCAAAACGGATACACCAGTGTATTAAAAATGTTGTCAGTGTTAAATGTATTGAATATGTGTCAAGAAATGTCTGTACATGAGATGAGTTTGTACAATATGGAGTAAGTCAAGAAGGTGGGCCAAAATGACACATCGAACGAGAATAAAGGTCAGAAAACGACCTTAGACATGTGAGTAAATATTTTCATTATGTTTTGGGTGTCGGGAAATTTTTGTGTACAATTCCACCGGAGTTTTGAATAAAAGGGATGTTTTTAAATAAATAATAACTAAATAAGAACGCGATCTGAACAAAAATAAAGTTTTAAGAAATAATAAATAATTATGTGAAAGAATAAATCCTGTAGAGGAAATGCCTGGAATAAAATGTCAGTGTATTTAATGAATGTTATAAAAGCAATCGTAATAATAATAATTATAACAAAGATATTTACATAAAGGTAAATTTGAATTATATGAAAGAAATAGCTTTTGAGCTTTTGTAAGGAATGAAGACATGATGTGAATAACAAGGTAAAGAAATCTAAATAAAGATTAAATTGAATGATATAAAAATATAGAGCGTTGGAGCCTTAACAAATGTATAAGACATGATGTGAATGCATGTTCTTAAAAATGGAGCGATATATTGTCAACGGAAAAGATTAATATAAGAATTGAGATATGTATCAATTGTTACTATGAAATTTATCAGTTCTTTGGAAGACATTCGGCCGTAAAGTAATGTGTAGCGCAATGGAACGCAATTAAATAAGTCACGCTAGGAATGCGTAGAATTTAAATGTACTTGGTAAATTACTTATGAGGGGTAGTTGATTGTATTGAATTGAGATATGTTGTAAGTCCTCTAATTGTGACGTAGATCACGAGGCCATGTGTGTGTTATTATATAAAAGGGAGCAAATGTATGGTATTATTGAGCGTATGTAATGTAGGCCACGGCCGACTTTAAATCGCGTCTTGTATAAGTCCTCCAATGTGGAAACGGTTCCCGAGGCATGTTAAGAGATTCGAACCTAGAATCCTCTTGTTGTTAAAGCCCCTTATTATTCGTCGTCGAATGTGTATTACTCTTCCCAATCAACGAGGACCCGTCATAATTAATAAATGCCAAGGTTACGAGAGTGGTTTATGAGCCAATAATATAGTTGAAAGTAAAACGATGAGTAGAATGCCATGTCTCCCCAAAGAGCTAAAAATGAAAATGAAGGTTTGTTTTAAAAGCATTGAAGAGAGCTCCAACCGTAGGCTAGGCAGGGAGCCGCTCTCCCTGTCATAAATCACGCTCGAGTATAATGGCCTGACCCTCATAGAGCGAGGGTGGGTAAAGACCGTCTTGTAAGAAGTGCTAAACACACCGTGAGTGTTTAAAGTTGTTAATGACCCGGGCGTTGAACCGAGGTCCTTGTAGATTGACATTATCGCTTGCCAGTTCAGATCGTAGTTTTCTCATGTGATAATGGTCTTATAAGACAAATGAATTAAATAAAAATCCCTATTGTAATGTTGTATGGAAAATAGGAATCCACGAGTTTTGTGAAGATAACTAGATTTCGGGAGTAATCATAGTTTTTGACTTTGTCAAGTAATCTTTATGACTCTGGAGTACACAAGTAGTTTCCCGATCACCGTAGTGAATTTGCAAAACTTGAGAGAGATATTAAATGCGGAGAACATGTAAAATGCCCAAATATTGAAGTGGATAATTAACATGTAATTTTAAATGTAATTATATATTTGTTTTGATGTTAAGAAAAGATAAAAATAGTTCTTGAGGTGTACAAAAGTATGACACCATTATTATGGGAAGGTATCGTGCCAAAGAAGCTCGTAGTTATATGGAACTTTAAGATAGGTACTTTATGGAAGTGAAAATAATCATGAATTGTTGGTTTTAGAGAAAACCATGTGTTTAAAGAGAATATTTGTTTTATTCTTATGCTATTCCTTGTTCATTTTGAACAAGTAGAAAGATATTGGTCAGTAGTTTATTTGTTTATTGTTTGTAGCGCCATAATTTTGATTAATTTAATATGTAAAAATAGGAGTTGATTTTGTTGTTATTTTTGCAAGTGTATCCTCTATTTAATCCAAAATATGTAAGTCACAGAGTGGGAGAACTTACCGCAGCCCCGAAAAATCCCGAATTGAGCAATGCTGGCATACTGTGATTTGCATATTTCTTGCTAAAAGGGCAAAAAATGAAATATTCATTTAACGAAAAACAAATCGATTAAAAGCTAGAAAGCACTATAACATTGTGAAACAGCGTAAAGATCCAAATACTCACATACAATAACCGGCACAAAGAGTAGAAAATTAGAATCCAATTACGTCTAGTTTTGGACCCCACAAACTACCTCTATAAATAAAACAGTTCATGTAGAGACTAACATAGACTAACATCACTCGGCGTTGACCGTGTTTTAAGATACATATTTAGGTTTTACACGCTAACCGTTGGAGATACACGAAAAGTGATAAGGACCCTTCGGATAGAAAATTAAATTTTAAAGCTCCTAGTGCCATCAAAAGTTTGCTATTTCTTAGCGTTCTCTTTTTATTTGAAATGGAAATATTAAAATAGTCGCCATTTTAAATAGTGCAAAATATCGAAATCAAAAGTAGCCTATATGTAAGCCTGGTAAATCAGCTACATCCATGCAAAATTTCATTTAAATCGGACCAGTGGTTCTTGCGTGATTGAGTATCAGACAGACAGACAGAGAGGACGACAAACACCATCTCATTTTTAGCCTACTTTTCAAATTTTGCAAAAATGAGGAAAAAGTAGACTTATGAGATCGGGCAAATGTGTGTCTGTCTGTCTGTCCTTCTGTCTGTCTGTCTGGCTGGCTGTGTGTGTCCCCCCCCCCCCCCTATCAACTCCTAAACAGCTGCTGCAATCGAAACAAAATTTTGTAGGAGTTATGATCCATACCTGAATATCTCACGGCCAAATTTGAAAATGATGTCAGTGCTACCAACTGCTGAAAAATCGCTATTGAAATTTGAGCTCCATGTTGGATATCTTGGAAGGTATGAATGGGAGCAATTTCAAAATTGGTACACGTATAGATAATTATATTGCAGTTTAATTTCCAGGAGGCCATACATGGCAGTGTTGCCAAAATGATTATAAGCCTGCTGATAGATCCATATTTTAAATGCTTATAACTTCTACATTATCAATTGGATTTCAACCAAATTTCGTATGTGCTATGTGTACATAAACAGATATGACTGAACGTATTCTTAAGAGCCACCAGTGCTGCCAACTGTTAATTAATGCTCTCAATTTGTTTATATCCAAATACCCATATATCAGAAAGTATGCAATGCGACAGCTATAAACTATGCACACGTATAGTACCTGACATTATATATTAATGTGGAGTAACTTATATAAGTCAGAGCTACCAACATGATTCTAAGCCTGCTGAAAGGTCCAACTTTAAATACACGTAACTTCTATACTATCATTTGGATTTCAACCAAATTTCGTGTGTGCTATGTGTACCATAATAGATATGACTATGCCGATTCTTGAGAGTAACCAGTGCTGCTAACTGTTAATAAATACTGTCTCTATTTTTTGCTACCCTAATATCAATATATCAGAAAGTATGCAAGCCAATAGCTCTAAACTTTGCACACGTATAGTACCTGGCATTCTAGATTAATTTGGAGTAACTAATATAGGCCTACGCCAGTGCTGCCAACATGATTCTAAGCCTGCTGATAGGTCCAATTTTAAAATGCATGTAACTTCTATACTAACTAATGGATTTCATTCAAAATTGACACTACAATCACATTATTTTAGATTATTTCTGACCAATACATGTATGTTATTGTTGCCAACATGATTTTACGCGCGCTGTTAGATCCAATGTTAAACTGCATGTAACGTCCATGCTATCCATTGGACTTCAACAAATTTTTGTATTCTGTACCTTAAGAGATGGAACTAAGAATATATTCAGTCCCCAGGGCTGCCAACTGTAGTTCTCTATTAGGCTACATTATGCCAGGTATACAGTATTTCGAACTAATTAGAAATGTCGATATTACCAACTTAATTTCGTCATTATTCTAGATAGATCCATATAGATTAATCATTGGCATGAATCTTAAATTTTAAGAAAAGTAGGCTCTTTAGTTCGTCACGGAACTTCTTGTTATATATTAGTACGATTATGCGATAATTTTATACAAGAACCAAACAGTAATTAGTGATAAGTTGCCATAAGAATAGCGGACCCCGTTAAATCAAAAATAAACACTATCAGGAAAGTAATTGTGAGACTGAGTTCTCTAGGAATTGTGTGTATACATCCCTTTTTACTATTGATACACTCTCCGCTTTGTTATTGTACTCCACAGTACTGTACTTTTCGACTATTTACAGTGAGTTAATATTGAACTTGAGTAACATAAGAATCGAGGAGAACCATGTTCTAAACTCACTTAAGGGCAAAATATATACACACACTACGAAATATATTGGCATTTATCTTTCTATAACATATAAAGGCAGCTACCGGGCAACGCCGGGTACAATAGCTAGTTTGTTATAAAACCTACTGGTTGCAAAAAAAAAAAAAAAAAAAAAAAACAGTGCGTAGTCTTACAACATAAAGTCATTTAAATTCGTGGCCGATCGTTGTCCATGAGGATTTTTCTTAAAGCCCAATTAGAACACTGAGATCACTGAATATGCACATGCGCGGCCGAGGACACATTGCGCACTTTATTTGCAATGATCACAAATGTATGTAGGTTCACTGTCGTGGAGACACCACTGCGCACGTACAGTAATATGTACCGGTCAAGAAGAAACGGCCCACTTATAATTGCAACGAATATTCGTAATGACGACAGCTTTATTATTATTACATAATCTAAGTAAGTTGCATACGGTAGACTCAACTACTCTAATCGGTGGAAAATTGGAATTAGAACCTTGGAAAGAGACAAGTCACACAGCAAAAATACATCCTCTGTCTGAAAAGTTCGGTGAATGGGCTATATTACGAACGGATTGTTAGCTTACCTGAAAAAGCCGATACTGTCCTTCGAAGTAATCCCCGTGGATGGTTATGCACTTCTGAGAACGACTGATCAAGTCCTGGAAACTCCTGGCATAGTCTTCTTTAGGAATAGCCTTCAGTTTGGGTCGTCAAAACTCTAAATTGAAAGCAAGAGAGAAGCGTGAATTTATGCAACCTGCCTTGCACACCTGGTAGACGGGTGGCAGTGAGAAGGATGAATTTATACAACCTAACGTGCACACCTGTTCGACGTGTGACAGTGAGAAGGGTGAATGTTCCGTGGAATGGAATGGTCCAGAAAACCATCGTCACGGGTGAGGAGACCTGGTGCCTGAGGTACGAACTCGAAGGCAAGCGTCAAAGTATGGTGTATCGAGGTCCAGGGTCGCCGAAAAGCCCTGAAGGGCCAGAGGTTTTCGGACATTTCGGACATGCAACATAATGTGACGACCCAACTGAAGGCTATCCATTAGGAAGACTATGCCAGGACTTGTACAGCCGTTATAAGAAGTGCATAACCATCCATGGGGACTACTTCGAAGGATAGTAACGGCTGTTTCAGGTCAGCCAACAATCCGTCCGTAATATAGACCCATTCACCGAACTTTTCAGACAGAGAGTGTACATAAATGTCCGAAATAAACAACTAGTTTAAGTACCAGGGATAACATTTAAGCTTCAAGATACCGAAAAATTTGAGTTTTAGAAATTCAACCTAAAGAGAAAATATTACATGTAAAATCTTGGAAGTTTGTTCGGGAAATAATAATTAGACTACTACCGAAAATTCAAGTAATGGAGGTTCAAGGTACCAAGGTTCGATTGTTGTTATTCAGCTAATTGCTAGGAGTTAACGTTTAATTCTGTCAGTATATTCATTAAAGATAGAAATAGACAGTTAACTAGTAACGAAGGAGTAAATAACGCTTTTAAGGAACTGCAAATAAGGAATGTTCCAGTTGGCTTGTAACGATGCTTTACGATTATCGTAACATATCTGAATAGCAGTTAAATCTGTCTCTAGAGGGAGACGGAGAGGAACAGTCGATGGCCAATTAAAGTGGGAACACAATTACGCCGCCATCTTAATGCTCGGTAACACAATTACCACATGACGCTACTCAGACAGGAGCGATTAGCTGGGCCATCAAACAGACGAGCTCCATCAAAACCTTGAGTTTTACTGCGGGAAATAACTCGGACCACTCAGGGGTGCTGGTTAACACCCATATACACAACTCTAACGTCCCCAGCTTCACTAGCTCACCTGCTGGATAATTCAGTAGGATGGGCACACTCCAGCGAACATTTTAGTACAATGCAATTGAATTTTTTATAACAATACTGTAGAATAATATGATAGAAGACAACACGACGATATAAATTTTAACCGTAACATGTGCCAAGAGCAATATAGTCAATAAATAATAATAATCCACAACTCCAACTTGAATTATAGAATAAGTTGACTTTAAACCAAGACCACTTCAAGACCTAATTTACCAGTTGACAGTATGGAAATTCAAGATATAATATTTAAATAATACATTTTTTAGTACAGTATATCACACAAATTGTCTTTTTTTAGTTATTAATAAACGGTTTAGACTTCATTAAAACAAATTTTTAACTTTGCTTACTTAGACATCCACAATAGGAAATGTATTTTACAAATGAAAGCAATAATTTGTTACTTTTTAACTAACCAAACGTTACTTGGGTTTCTAATTCCAAAATTAACACAAGATAAGCTAGAAAAGCTAATGGTACTTATAAACTAATGAGTCATAACTTACGAGAAGTTTGAGTAGGGTATTGTAGAAGAGGAGGGGACCGCTAACAACAGCACGGCGAGGTGAAGTGGGCACCTGAAGGGGAATGTGTACTGCTACTTCCCGGCCTGCTCCAGTTAGTGTTATTAACTAATTGTTAGATATGTCACATAAGCTCTTGTTTTCAATCCTTCCCCATAAAATGCTCTTGTTAATTCATTTTGGGGGCTTGTGAACTTTGGTTATCAGCCTCGTGTGCTCGATGTGTATAATTATCGGAAAACCTTTAGTTCAGTGGTGACAAAGATCTAGGATTGGGGTAAGCACCCCGGGACTTGAAGTAATGAACAATCCTGGCCGTTGCCTGGAGGGAGTGTGGAAAAACTTGGAATAAGGCTACACTCAGGATGGTCACTATCAGCACGGTATTCAAACCTTACATATTCTCCTAGTAGGTGTGGTGCGCGACCTACTGATGCGGTGCGGTGCGTTGAACATGAAGTAGTGGTTAATTCATTCATTCTGCCCCGTGTAGTTGGGTATGTGTATTGAACTTGTTTGATAACTTTTATTCCTGTGACGGCTGTAGTAGTGTGTACAGCTCAAATAATATGTTGGTTTTAGGTCCCTTTCAACTACTGTGACTTTTAGAGACGCCAGGGTGTCGGAATTTTCCCCCCCAATTGGATCGTTAACGTGCCAGTAAATGTAATGACAGCTCGCTCAATTTTTTGCACACTCAAATGCCGACTGGCTGCATCAGGATTTGATCCTGCAACCTCGGGAACAGCAGGTGATGTGTGTGTATTAGGGACAGGGATAAAGTAGGTATCTCGGGACCTGAAGTAAGTTACTATCCCGGCATTTGCCTGGAGGCAGAGGGGAAAACCCTGAGGAAAAATCACACTCAGGATAGCCGCTATCAGCACCAGGATTCGAACTGTTGATCTTCGGACTTTCTGAAGCTGCCCTAGCAGCCGTGGTGCATGGTTTAACAAGCACGGATACGCCGCGGGGTTGGAAAATGTCATTCACTTCCGCGGCAAAGGTTAGGTCATAGGAATTTCACAGGATCAATTACTGAGGGACTCAATATTTCTTATCTTAACGTGTCTTAGCGAGATGGATGAATGTTATCTAATAGACTTCCAAGGACGATGAATATAGCCGGTTTTCATCAGGGGAGATGGGTCGAGTGTTGTAACAACATGCGAACCCGCATTTATGTAAGCATTCACGTTGGTGTTGCCGCACTTTTAAGACCGTAATATTCTGCCAAAGCATTTATAGATTCCTTCAGTTTATACATGCACTAATTTCTAAACATTCTAATGTAATAATCTCGGCAATATATTCAACTTGTTACTATGTAACCGACTGGATTAAGTACACGTGTTAGCATGTAAGGTCATGGGGACAGACTCTCTCCGGACTTCGGAGACGAGTTAGTTCCAATCCCACCATGGTCACCCTTTAAATGGTTTTCTCTCCACGCTAAATAAAAATCATTTAAGTGTTTTAGTTAATTCATTATGTGGCTTGTCTAAATTTCAGTGGAGAATCTTGAGTGTAATATGATTGCAGAATTAGAGTCTGTTCATTATACAGCATGTAATGAGATTTTTGATTTCAGTAGAAATTGAGTAGGCTATTTTAAATTGGATGTTTTCCTTTCTTCAAGTTCAAAAAATACAACAGTTAAATGAGATGGCAAATTCTAGTAGTCTAGTGTTTCTAGGCGATATAAGGTAAATGAACACAGGCTATAGTTCAATGGTTATTCTCATACAGTAGAATAGGTGCGCCCGACGGTGATATTATTTAGGTTGTGCCCGATGGAGGGTTAAGTTGTATACATTCAATCTCCGTATTCTTCCCGATACAGTCATCACAAAACTGAAAGTTTTAATAGATTCAATATTACCGTCATTAATAAACATGTAGGTTATAGGTGTTCAAATTAATTATTTTAATAGCCAAATTTTATAATAAAGTTATTGTTTTCCGTCTCTTTTAACTACTGTGACTTTTATAGACGCCTGGGTGCCGGAATTTTTCCCCACAGGGGATCTTTTAAGTGCCAGTAAATCTACTGACATGCCAACTAACTGCGCCAGGATCCGATCCTGCAACCTTGGAATCAGCAATGTTATCTAACTACAAAAGTGTTGCAGTGCGTACAATTGGTGTTTATATTTTGATTCGCAGTTTGAATCTCGTTATATCAGGCTAGTTAGTTTTATTTACAGGGGTTCGTTAATTAAGGATGACTATTGTGTACCTGTATACAAATTAGAACAACACAATATCATAATGTATTTAAATTTAAACCTCAATCCAGTGATCAGGTTCTGATGATGACCGCTTGAAGGTTGAAACGCGTAATCCTAAAAATTACCCCAGTATAATATCGATCATAACTAATTCATGTAATAAGGAGTGTTGTTTACTTATTGTTCATGTATTATGTTCATGGTGCCCCGCCCAGCCTTTGGGGAAATTCGTGATGACCGACTGAAGAACTACAACTGACTTAAAAATAGAATAATTACCGAATTTCAATTACTGGGACGTGAAAATCAATAAGCCATCTATTTAAATTTATTTTGGAATCCTCTACAAATATTCCTAATGGATGTTTTATTGAAACGCTATGTCCATTCTCACTCGTGCAGTACATGGTCGTAGTGACACAGGAAGAAGGTACATTTTCATTTGCAGCAGATATAACACATTTCATTAGCTACTACCGCAGCCGGTAGTTTTATTATGACTCTCATTCTGTGTTGCAGATGGAGTTGTCATTTAAACTACATGATTACCGCTCGTAATTTCATCTACCACTGTAATTCTGTTTTACAGGCAGACAAATACTGTGTCTGTGGATACAATTATTAATAACACAGTCCTTATTTGCAATATATAAGCTTGAGGCTATAGTTTACACACGCTCCCTAATGTGAGAGTTGGCCCAGTACAAATTAATGTCAAATAAACAGAGTTGCGAAAGAACACGACCTGGGCATTGCATTAAAGTGACAATGCTGTGTCTAGTTGCTTTATCCACTGGCCCATCGTCAGTAGTATAGTTATATTCATTGTTACCCATCATCAACACACAATACTCATAAATAAAATAACGCTTCGTAATTATTTTAATGATTGCTGATCGTGCTGTATTATTATGTAAGAAAGCGGATTATGTAGGCTACATCCAGTCGGACTCTTTAGTCCTATGTGCGTAATCCATAAATAAACAAGCAATACATTTCTTTCTTTCTTTTTCGTTCTGTTATTCTTCACCGTCATATTAAAAAATGAAAATTCAAAATGAAAAAATTATTTAAAAAAAAACAAAAATTAAAACTCATGTCCCACTTCGCATTTTCCCTTTTACCTTCTCTCCTCTCTCCTTCGTTTTCGAAGGTTTTTATCCTCATTACCTGCGCTGTTACCACTCATCCTCTTCCCATTCCCCTTCCTAAAGTAATTCTCCTTACCTATCTCTCCTCACCATACAATTACAGAAAGTTCAAAATGCATGCGTTCGTTACATTTCAGACGTCAGGCGTGATGTACACATTATACCTTATTATGTGAAAATGCAGTGGTTGAAACTTCGTGAACGTAGGCAGCTGTCAATTGCGATCCTAACCCAGAAAATATTGTGTACAAAAACCCCTGGTTATCTCTATAATGTGTTTAAACCAATGAACTCCGTCCACAACAGAGAAAATAGATTTAGTGATTCTACTCTACAGATTCCCGTCCACCGTACCACTAAATACAATAAATCATTCCTTTGCACAGCTTCACGGCTCTTTAATACATTTCACCTTCAGTCATTTACAAACTCTGTTAACACTACACAACTCAAGAAATACCTAATATCAAGATTCCTGAAGGAATACAATCAAAAATATAAATAGTTCATATATTTTTTTTTAAATATATCCGTGCCATACAGCATTTTATGATATTTTTAGTGACCAAGATACAACTTCCGTGGAATTGATAGTAGTTCGAGTAATCATGTCACTCATGTACTGGTTTTAAAAATTGATCATATAATAATTCATATAAAAATAGTAGCCCATTTTTAACGTACTATAATTTGTTTGTTTGTGGTTTTCAATAGATTTAACAATACATTAGGTAAGTTACTTATTTATTTAATTATTATATTCTAATTTGTATTATTCATCTTGTATAAAATGTTTGCTAATTGGCTTGTTTAGTTATAAGTATATTTAATATTTTGTTTTATTAGTTGTTAAGCTAGGTTTAGTTTCTCATTACAAAACTTCAATCTAGACCATTGCATGTGCTACATAATGGGGCTCTTTAGCCTCAGTGGCAGTTATCTATGAATAAATTCTCTAAATTCTCTAAAATCTCACCCCAGTCCGTTCGCTCCATCTCCCTTCCTTCTGACCGTATACTCGAGTCGTCCTACCCCCACAGCACCATTGTTGCCCAACTGCACCTACTATTTTCTCATCATTTCAGATGTATTTCATTAAAAGTTTTATAATTTCATTTTACATCGAGAAGCTCTACTTTTCTCTTTGCTCCCGGTTTCATAATGTACCCCTAGCATTCATCTTTAAATTGTTACGACATTTCTACACATCACACTAACACAGGTTATCACACTTATTACACACACAAAAACACGGGGCTATATGGCCACAGTGTTGCAGACCCTAAAATAAGCAACAACAATATCAGATGTAGAAGCGTGATTTAACGCACATGGCTACGCTGTTGAATGCATACCAATTAGACAAAGCACTAAGCCGATAACATTAATAATAGTACATTATGAACGAGCCTATAATGGCAATAATTAAGACACGAGTATGTTCATAAAACGAGCGTAGCGAGTGTCTTAATTACCATTATAGGCGAGTTGCATACGACTGTTTAGGTTCGGCGATAATTATAACTTTATTTTATGTTTTAACATAAATATTCATAAATATCTGTGGGATTCAGTAACTTCAGTTAGTGAACAGAGCGCGCTTGGTGGTTTGCTGACTCAACAGAGCGCATGCGTGGGTCAAAGAATTTAGAAGGCAGAGACCATTTACTTTGCTTGGCAATGCTATTGTTTACATCCTGCATGATGTCTAGTGCCGATCAGAACTAGAATTCACTAATATTGTCACCGAAGTCGTTTGAAAGCAATGCGCTGAGTAGAAATTGGAGTTCGGGATATTTAGGTACAGTGCTATTTCTTGTCTCATATTCGCCAGTTTATTTACGCGAACATATGGGACAGTGCACTTTCCATGTCGGCAATTTATGTAGTAGGATGCTGTGTTGCTAACTTCTGGACATAGATTCATACATTTCTTGCATATGTCATAGTATTTTCATGTTACCATAGAGGTTCGTGATGATTTTGTCTTTGTGTTTGGGATTGTAACTACAATGGTTGATCCGATATCCAATTTGAACTTTCAAATCATGTAATTCATGTCCGACATGTTGGATTTTGAGCGCATGCGCGAGGCAATTCTTACCTAATTGGTCAATGAATGAGCTCTGATTGACTGGAGAAACTGTTTCATAATGAAGATTGGTACTATAACGACCCTCCTTATGATACAGTTTTTTGACATATAATATTTACATTTCGACATCGTCGAACATAAAGTATTTTTATGGCCTTGTAGTAATATCTCTGTGTGTTGATAGCTCACTGTTCTTTTCTGTTGCAGGTGAGTAATCGAGCCTTGGAGTCACTCCCAGTGCGTACACGGTAAGATGTAGTAGTTACTAGCGGACCCGCGCGAGAACTCGCGCATAATGGGTTGTGTGCGCCCATGTGTACAGACTACCCGCCCGGCCCTAGTGCTATGCGGGCTGTAGGCGACAGAGTTCTCGCAGGGGCTATCGTCCTGATTATTTTTAGCCTATTTTCAATTTTGAAACAAGATGTTCAGGAAAGAACATATAGCCTACTTTCTCCTAAATGTATTGGTATAGTTATAACTCTTTGTCTTTATCATTTCCTAATTTCTTCCAATTCGAAGTGCAAATTGGCACACTGGATTTGAGGAGTGGCGTTCAAATAATTTACCCCAGCATTTTGCAATTTCATCAGTAAACACTCCAAACAACGTAGGTATTCAGTTTATTAACACCGACTACTTACAATAATTTAAACTTCGTTGCTCTAAACGTATCACTGGGAGAAACATATTTAATATAACTATTACACAGCTAATTTGTAATCGCGCACGGCTAACGAGAAAGACAGGCCATGGCGCGTAAACCAAACCCTTCTGTGACATAGGCAATGTACCGGTACTGCTTGATGATGCTTGTACGTTTAAGTTGAGTGCAATTCATAAGCAGCAGAAATGCAATATTTTATATCAATCTTCATAAAATGAACGCAGTTTAGATGTTCCGTGTGTTTTCAAACACGATAAATTATACTGTATAGGTTTGCAAAACTACGCCTATTGAAGTTACTCCTTACAAAAATCCACGCGAACTAGGATTCAAGGGTTCGTTGTGTCTTTAATAGCTGCAACGAACAGGCTACATTAAGTCGAGTTGTAGATTCTGTGACCTTCGTTGTGAGTTAAATTATGTGCACATTAGTATAATTAGATCAAAGAATCTTGCAGCACAGTATAGATATCATTAACTTATTGTTGTTTCGAGGGGCGGAACATAAATTAATTCGTTTATAGAAGAGATCTGCGGAATACACTACCCACCGACTAACGACATGTATCAATACATTCTATGAAGAAAGTGATAAATGAATACCAACGTTTATATGCTGACGTCACGAAAACTCACCAGAGCCAGTCATTCTCGTTGGCTGTGATAATCGCGCCTTATCTTGTGGATGTGTACCCTCTATCGGCAAAAATAATAACCTTCGCAATTATACTGTAGACATGGGTTCACTAACTGGCCGGTAGAGAGCATCTAGAAGGCTGTGGTTACCAATAACATAGTTCAAGTAATTACTCTTAGATGTCACTCCAGTGGTGAATGTTGTTTTAATTAAATATATATTTTCCATTTCAAAATGCACCATATAATGCTTTATTTTATAACGACTCAGTACTCAAGAAATAATAAATATAAAAAAAAATCAAGCAAAAAAAGTCTAACTCTGATAGGATTTGAACCACGGCCAGCCTGATGAAAGACTAACGCCCTGACCACTTTTTTTTATTTTTTTTTCGCCTTAACCACATAGCTACTTTTTTTTTATTAGCTCTTTACAGAATTACAGAATTTTCCGATATGATAAATACCATACTAATACATCACAAGAAATCCAGATAGTGTCCATATTTATCGTACAATTGTCCACTTTCACTAAGCTTCCAACGCTCTTTTTGCAGGTGATACCTGAGATCCAGGAAAGAGAAATGTTGATCATTGTCCATCACGAAGTGTACATATTGGCCCATTATCCACACAATGGCAGTCTGTTTAATTTAGGGGAAGGCGGTCACCGACAAACGAACCAACTTCCTGTCATCAAGGTCATCCGTGGGCACATTTAATAGTTGACATACTTTTCCCTTACACCACAGCCACGTGGAGGCAACTCGCGTGCATGATGTGAAGCGGTGTATCGCCGTATCAGTTTGACCACATATAGTACACCATGGGTAAGCTTCAAGATGGATGGTATATCGCCGTAGAGCGGTTGGGATGAGATCGTTGAGGAAGATAAAAACCTGGGAGTGTACAGCAGAAGAAATTGTCATAGCCCCAAAATTTTTCCAAATAGTGGGCCAATGGACGTAGAGGGTGGTGGCCTCTATTCGCGGTTTGGAGTGTACCACTTGCCGCAACATGTTATAGATACTTTTCGTCGTTGGAACAATCCCTGAAGGCATTTGGCGAACAGTTTCCAGAAGGTGCTGTTGATGGTCCCTAAATATCTTCGGCAAAGCTCTATCACAACCACGGGCTGTGTTTCGAATATCTTTGTATAGCGCTTTCGTAAAAGTGTCATGTTGGGAAAGAATGGTGATATCGTTCTTGCAGAGGAGTGCACGGCATTTCATGCCATGAGCTGTTAGCCCTAGCCTGCCTTGCCGGGATGGGAGATACAACTGTTCCCGTTGTACTCGGAACAAAAATCCTTGCCATATAAACCAACCTGTATATTTTGCCAATTGGCTCTCAAACATTTTGGGAAGTGGGAAAAGTTGTGCGACATACCATATTTTAGAGAGCGCAAACACGTTGAGGACCATGACCCGTTGCACTATATTGAGGTTTCTTTGACCAAATTGGATCAGGACTCCCCTAACTTTGGCAATGACCTTAGTCCAGTTTGCTTGCACTGTGTCCAGAAGCGATTGCTTCCAGGTAATGCCAAGAATTTTCACCTCATTTACTATCCGGAACCAGGGCTGTGGGGTAATCACTGAGTTAGTATTGAGCGGAAGCAAAGCAGTTTTCTGGGGGTTCGATTGTGCTCCAGAGGCGATATGGTAGAGCTGAAGGACGCTATCGATGTGGGAGATATCTTCTTCATTGCGGATCAATATTGATACGTCATCAGCATAGGCGCACATTCCAAAAACATGTGTGGACAGTTTGTAACCCTGTAGCTTCACCTGGGTAGTCCGAATGAACTGTTCAAGGCCAATGACAAAAAGTAGCATAGAAAGGGGACATCCTTGCCTAACTGATCGTTGTATTGGAATCCGAGGGGAAAGAAAACCGTTGACGAGCACTCTAGACGAAGCATTACAATTTATCATACGAATGTAGTCAATAAGGATTTCAGGAAATTCGAAGTGTTGCAAGACCATGTACAAGTATTCATGACTGATGCGGTCGAAAGCTTTATCAAGATCTAAGGTGAGAAAACTCATTGGCTCAGTGGGGAGCATTTCGGCTTTTAGGTGTAGGTCCCGTAGTATCGCTAAGTTTGTTAACAGAGTTCTTCCAGGAATACTGCAACATTTTTCATCACCAATGATATCAGGTAGAACAGTCTTCAATCGGCATTCAAGTACTTTGGTAAAGACTTTATAGTCACTGCAGAGCAGAGTAACTGGTCGGAAGTCACCAACTGCCATGGGAGAGGATGTTTTTGGTATGAGGACTATGGTACCCTCGTGATGTGATTGACAAAGAGCACGACGTTGGAGAATGGTACGCAGGACATGACAAAATTCTTTGCCAATGAGAGGCCAGAAGTGTTTATACATTTCATATGGCAGTCCATCAATGCCAGGTGAGCGGTTGTTTGGGAGCTGTTTAACCACAGAGTGAATCTCTTCATCCGTAATATCCGCGCTGAGCAGAGTTTTGTTGTCCGGAGATAGTTGGGTACTGCAAGATGACAGCAATAGGGTCACCTGCTGTGGATCAATGGGAGCCTTAGCGTAGAACCGTTGATAAAATAATGATATTTCACGACGTATAGCGTCAGGGGAGGTGACGACACTTCCAGTACTGGTGCGGAGGCGGTGGATATATTTACGTTGCCGCTCACGTTGTCCTTTGGCGATATGGTATACACTTGCACTTTCGTCCGGGAGCACTGTACGATCTTTTAAAGCCACGTTTATATGAGCGAGCGTTCGTTGCTGTAGAGACAGGAGCTTGGTTTTAACTTCCCGGATCTGGTCATATATACGCTCCCCAGCACAGATCTTTGCTGGAGCTGGTGAAGAACTCGATAGTAAAATTCAACTGTATCCCGTCTTTCCCAACCTCGTTGGTAAGATATGTTCTTAAAGACGCGGCGGATCCCTGGTTTAACTAAAATATCCCACCAGTCTGTGCAGTCGCGAAATTTGCATTTTTGTTGGACCCATCGAGTCCAGTGTTGTCTGAAAATATCTTGGCAGTCCTCCTCCAGTAACAGCGAGCAATTCAGCTTCCAATAACCTCTTCCTATGTGAAATATGGGATGGGGGTAAGAGATTGTACATACGACAGCATGATGGTTAGTGAAACTGGCAGGTATCACTTCATATCGTCTAGGCTGGATAAGTTCCTGTGAAAAGTAGATGCGGTCAAGTCGTGATGAGGAGTTGTGACTTATACAGGTGTAATGGGGCAGGGGCACCCTTAAACTATCCACAGCAACAATGAGGTGTAGGGAGGTAAGAAGGGTCCTGAGAGCCGGGTTGACACCTTGGTATGAGCTAGTGGAATCTTCTGGGCGTTGAATACAATTGAAATCCCCTGCAAGAATAAGTTTTTCCTTAACGTCGTGCAGATGAGGCAGTATACTCTGTTGAAAGAACATTTTCCGTTCCACACGTTTATTTGACCCGGATGGGGCATATACATTTATCAGGGTGGTATTGTTTATGTGTCCAGATATTATGCGTCCTGATGGATGACATAGCACACCTTCGAGTGGGATATCATGTCTTATGAGGAATCCGGTCCCTCTATTCGTATTACCGGTATTGATGTATTGTTTGTAGAAGGCAGATATGGGCAAACAGGGTAGAGCAACTTCTTGAATGAAGGCAATGTCAATGTCTGCATCTCGAAGGAATCTCTCCAACAGTTGAAATTTCAGAGGGCATTCTATTACATTGATATTCACAGTGGCCACAGTGAGAAATTGCGCCATTAAGAGAAGTATAAAAGTTGTGCTAGACATACTGGAAGTTGGACTCGAGAAAAAAGAAAAAAGAAAAAAAGACACAGGTGAGAAATATACTGGTGCACTATGTCAAATTAGGTTGAGATAGTTCCTTTTGACTGCCATTCATAGGCCGGCTGTCAGCGGTTGAGAGCATTCGTGGGTCCCTAGATGACGTAGAATGAAGATTTTGTTTCTTTTTCACAGCTGCGGGAACGTTTGTAGAGCCAGTTTGATTTTTCGGGGCTGGTACGGCAATCGAGGCATTTGTTTTAATCTTCTTAGAGACGTTCTCGGATCCCCGATCAACATTCTTAAGTGAGTCGGTAGGGACCAGCGAAGGTGGGGGCAGTGAAGACAAAATTTCTGTGGCAGCCTGTAGTGACGGCATAGTTGGTTCTAAGGCTGCGATACAGGTTGCCGATAGCACAGGGGCACTCTGTGGCTCGCAGCTCTGGTCAGGGCAAGGTACCAGTTCTGCGTCAGATGTATCCGAGGTCACTTCTGGTGTTGTCCCAGCTGACTGATCAATAAGCATGTTTTCATATGACGTTTGCTGCGTCACAACTTCCGAGTATTGGACACGTCGTTGTTGTGTAGGAGTTATACAGAGGAGAATCATTTTCTTTGGGCAGTTAATACGTAGATGTGTGGTAGCATTGCAAATTAAACAGGTCTGTTTCTGTCCATTATACGTTATATAGCCAGAATGGCCACCAAAAGTCTCAGTGGAGGGGATATCTTGCTTGATTTCCATAGTGACGGCACGTATTCCATTATACACCGGGAACTGATAAGCAGAAGACCATTGTTCTTTCCTGACGTCACTCACAGTGCCATATTTTGACAGGACGGATTTGAAAATTTCAGGGGGTACTTCGAGTGGGACATTAAATATACGCACTGTGGTAAAATTGGAATCCGCTGTGGAGAGCTTAACATTTGTCATTTCGCCTGAGTCATACTGAAATTTAATAGGATCTGCAAAAGTATTTAACAATTTCTGATAAATAGATATGCTGATTACCTTGATGTACATGGTTTTTTCGTGCGCATTTAACTGGATGGCTTCAACTTGGTCGACAGTCAACCGGAGGGTATCGCCAATCCAGCGGTGAATTTCTCCTGGTGAGGGGCGAGAACTCTGCTTGTCCCATTGGCAGCGTACGGTGTTTTTTCTCTGGTATCCGTACATGATTTTCAGCGGGGTTTTCTGGGTTTCTGGTTTTGTTGTCCTATCTGGAACACTACTTGAAAAAGTATTGTCCGAATGACACACGGAAGGTCACACACGTGGAACTAAGGAGGCACCGGTATTAGGAACCGTAAACTCTTCCAATACGGTCACACAGCGCGCACACACGTACCGCACTCGGCCACGACTAGTGACCAACTTGTCCACTCAGCCAATCGTGCACACTCTAATAGATCGTTAGGAACCAATACATATACCACGTTATAGCAAATCATGACTTGGACTAAACGTTTTCTTTACGGGAGTATATTTTAAACCGAGTTCATTTCATAGAAAGTTCATATATTTGTTACCACTAGCCTATATTGCATGCAACATACTGAAATTAATAAAATAAAGGTCAGAACGAGAGATCAGCTGCCATCTTGTCAAATAACCGAGACGACTCAGCTTTTTAAAAACACTTCTAGACTATAATATTAAAATATAAACTTTTAATTTCAAACGGGCCACGTCGTTTCAAACAGATTAAACGATTCTTGGTTCGATAGTCGGAACTGGTGGGTCTCATGTTATGGATTATAACGTTTGCATAATTCACACGGCCGCCATTCTGAAATGGTACGGTTGATGACCTCGTAGTTTGGGCACAAGACGCGCCTCATATGAAGGAACGTTGTTACCAAATTTGGTAAAGATCCGATGATTAGTTAGGTTGTAATGCATTATTACGTTTTGAAAATTTGAGTGGCCGCCATTAAGTTTTGGTAAAAATGGCGGCAATATAAAACATGACACTGAGGTGCCCTTTGCCAGTGCTACCTCTGTACCAAATTTCGTTCAATTCGGTTTCACCGTGTTCGAATTGATAGGGGGACAGACATTCAGAGTACACACACACACACACACACACACACACACACAGACTCACACACATACACACACACAGACAGATACACAATTTTTGGCCCTGTAGTGATCTCATAAGTCTACTTTCATTTTTTGCAAAAATTGAAAGTAGGCTAAAAATAGGCTTATGAGATCACCTTTTGTGCGTGTGTGTGTGTGTGTGTGTGAGGTGTTTGTGTGTGTGTCCCCCTAATAAAATCTAAACGGCTGCATCGATTTCAATGAAACTCGGTAAGTTCATAGCACTATTCCGGGCAACCTCGACCGTGCCCTTCAAATTATGTAACGTCTCACTAATCAAACATGGCGGCTGTGCGAAATATTTCACCAGCATTCAATATCTCCGAAACTATTTACGATATCACCCTGGAATTTATTACGGTGATTAGGAGAACTACTATAAGTTCACCCATGTGACTTTTGAAAAACTGGTAACTACAAAACCAACATGGCGGCCACGCGAATTTGCGACTTTTAAATAGAAGTTACTCGCGATTTAACCAACCAAACGCAATAAAACTTGGTACAGTATATATTTATACACATTGTAATGCACCGACATCTAACTTGGTTCAATTGTTTACATAACCACAAGATGGCGGATTTGCGAAATATTTCACCGGCATTCTATATCTCTGAAACTATTAGCGGTATCACCCTGAAATTTTGTACGGAGATAAAGGGTACTACTGGAAGTTAATCTATAAGACTTTCAAAAACCGATTAAGTACAAACCGAACATGGCGGCCAAGCGAATTTGAAAAGTTTAAATAGACCTTTCTCGCTGTTTAATGTTCCAAACGCAAAGAAATCTGGTACAGGAAATGTTTATACACATTGTAATGCATTGGTATCTAATTTAGTTCAATTGTTTACAATACAAGAGTTTAGTGCTTTTCAGTCGGTCAACACGAATGTACCCAAAAGAGATGGGTTATGCCCTAATCCTGAAATAAATTACATGAGATTAATAAAACACTAGGATGACCAGTTTCGATCGTCAATTTATTTCAGGATTAGAGCATACCCATCTCTTTTGGGTACATTCGTGTTGACCGACTGAAAAGCACTAAACTCTTGTTTACTAAGGCAACACTGAAAATATGGCTTCAAACACCACAATGTTTACAATACCTCAAGATGGCGGCTGTGCGAATTTTAAAATTAAGTTTTTATTCCTTGTGTCGTAATCATGCGATCGAAGTGAAAGTTTGAATAATGAACCTACGCAATAATTCTTCTTTAATGGTACATGACTCTATGGCCTATACATTTAACAATCCAACATGGTGACCATCCGAAATATTTAGACGGCTCTGAATATCTACGAATCTATTATAGCAATCAATGAATTTTTTTATTGTTCATAGGTGGTATGAACTTAAGTTCACCTATAGTACTTTAAATAACCTGGTGATCACAAATCCAACATGGCGGCGACGCGAAGTATAAATATTCACATGGACGTTTCTCGCAATTTAACCATCCGAGCGCAGTGAAACTTGGTACAGTTCAACGTTATACGAATGTTATTACTTCTTGTGTCCTAATCATGCGATTGAAGTTTGAATGTTACACGTACACAATAATCTTTATGTAACAGTACATAACTCTAGGACCTATATATATATAATCCAACATGGCGACCATCCGAAATATTTGTCGGTTCTCAATATCTACGAATCTATTACAGCAATCAAACTGAAATTTTGTATGTAGATAGAGGCAATTAACATAAATAGGATATATGAAAATAGGCTGTATAATTCTTCACGGAACTACTTGTTTTAAAAGCACTTCATAAACTAATACATATATTTCCATTGACTTTTCAAGAAATGCAAGATTTTTCCTGTACTATTGAGACGATTTGGAAGATTTTGGTACAAACCACATCTTCTAACTCGCTCTGGTTTAGGTGCTTGAGTTTTGTGAAACATACACATTAACCTTAGCGTATTAAGATATCACTGTGACTAGTGCCAAGCAGCACCAGTTAAATAGCCCAAATGTGGGCTTTTGCCAAGACTGTGTTTGAATCGCGGAATATGTGCGACTGTTGTGTTTCAAACAAACATTTTATTAACGATGAAGTTAAATGTTCAACCTTTACAAACATTACTTTCCAAGCGAAATTTATTCTCCTAGCAGAGAGAATTATTCAACTAATCACATATCATTGCAGTTCAGGATTTGTTGTTGTTGTTGTTGATTCATGTAGGGATTTAGTGGAATCGTGGTCATGTAGTCCCATATATAGTTCTCTCACTTTCCTCATTAACCAGCGGGTGGATTTGTTTACTTTCCTTGTCTACATGGAGCCAAGGCTTTCCCAGCTCAAGGCACAGTGTTGTCAATTATCCACCGTAGCCACTGAGAGCAAGCAGTAAGACTGGGCAGAACTATAATAATAATGTTATTTGTTTTTCGTCCCTTTTAACATCTGCCGCTTTTAGAGTCGCCGGCGTGCCGGAATTTTTCCCTGAATGGGATCTTTGACGTGCCAGTAAATCTGCTGACACGGCTCCCTCACATTTCGCAATCTCGAATACCAGCTGGCTGTGCTAGGATTCAGTCCTGAAACCTTGGGAAAAGCAAGCGAGAACGTTACCGATGGGCCACGCAGGCATCCTGGACAGAACTGCGTCCAGTTGTGCACCACTGGACACCTGCCACACAAGCAGGCCAGGACCAACCCTAGGACACGTGGAGTGGCAGAGTAGGCATCCTATTGGTCAAGAACCATTAGCTATTGGTCAGCAACGAACAATGGTTACTGTGCTACAACGTAACTTTCGAGTCGCCGGTCATTAACGAAGAAAGTGAGAGAACTATACTTGGGTGTGTGTGTGTCTGAAAGCATGTGTCGTTATGATGGCTGTACTACCCTTTGTATTTGTAATTAGGGCTATGAATTGTTAAGGAAGTTGCAGTGGCCTTAATGTATGTACCATCCCGGCATTCAACTGGAGTAAAAGTGGGGAACCTCGGAGAACCACATCTAGGATGGCTGCGGTAAGAATCGAACCTAATTATTTACTTAGTTCAGTCTCATAAGGCTGAGTGTACCCCATAACAGCCCTTAGTTTAGAATTACATTTCTTGGTAGAACCAGACCTCCGCTGTGAAGAATGCTAGTCACTGCGCCATGAGTCGAACTAATGAGGATTATTTACTTATTTATTTTAATTATTTATATTTATTTTTAGCCTATTTTCAATTTTGAAAAAATAGGCTTATAAGATCACCTTTTGTCCGTGTGTGTGTGCGCGCGCGTGTGTGTGTGTGTGTGTGTGAGGTGTGTGCGTGTGTGTCCATAATAAAATCTAAACGACTAGAGCGATTTCAATGAAACTCGGTAAGATCATAGCACCATTCTGGTCGACCTCGACCGTGCCCTTCAAATTTTATTCTGTCACACCAATCCAAGATGGCGGCTGTGCGAAATATTTCACCAGCATTCAGTATCTCCGAAACTATTACCGATATCACCCTGAAATTTTCTACGGTGATAAAGGGCACTACTAGACGTTCACCAAGGTGACGTTTAAAAACCTGGTAAATACAAAAACAACATGGCGGTCAAGCGAAATTGACATTTTTAAATAGTTTTTTTTTCGCGATTTAACAATCCAAACGTTATGAAACTTGGTACTGCAAATGAGTATACACATTGCAATGCACTGGCGTCCAATGTAGTTCAATTGTTCACATAACCTCAAAATGGCGGCTGTGCAAAATATTTCACTGGCATTCTATATCTCCGAAACCATTACAGATATCTCCCTGCAATTTTGTACGATGATAAAGGGCACTGCTACACGTTTACCAATGTAACTTTCAAAAACCTGTAAAGTACAAAACAAACATGGCTGCCAAGCGAAGTTGATACATTTTAATAGACTTTTCTCTTGATTTAACCATCTGAGCGCAGTCAAATGTGGTACAAAAAATGATTATACATATTGTAATGCAATGGCATCTAATTTAGTTCAATTGTTTATATAACCTCAAGATGGCGGCTGTGCGAAATTTTAAAATTACATTTTTATTTCTTGTGTCGTAATCATGCGATCGAAATGAAAGTTTGAATAATGAAGCTACGCATTATTTTCCCTTTAATGGTACATAACTCTATGGCCTATACATAAAACAATCCAAAATGGCGAGCATCTGAAATATTTCGGCGGTTCTCAATATCTACGAATCCTTTACAGCAATCAAACTGATTTTTTTAAATGTTCATAGAGGCTATGAACATAAGTTCACCTATAGGTCTTTCAATAACCTGGTGAGCACAAATCCAACATGGCGGCGACGCGAAGTATAAATACTCAATTGGACGTTTCTCTTGATTTAACCATCCGAGTGCAGTGAAACTTTGCACGTTAAATGATTATACAAATATTAATCCATTGGCATCTAATTTATTTCAATTGTTTTGATAACCACAAGATGGCAGCTGTGCGAAATTTTAAAATCTCGTTTTTACTTCTTGTGTCCTAACCATGCGATTGAAGTTTGAATATTACACGTACACAATAATCTTCATGTAATAGTACATAAATAAGAACCCATCCTGTCGATCATCTGAAATATTTAGACGGTTCTCTATATCTACGAATCTATCACAACAATCAAACTGAAATTTTTTTATGTTGATAGAGGCAATTGACATGAGTAGGATATGTGAAAATAGGCTGTATAGTTTTTCACGGAACTACTTGTTACACTTGTGGTCACACTGTCCTTATGCAAGGTTTCGACACTGATGTGTAACTATGTAACGGTCTGTTACTTCTTCACGCAAAATTTTATCTCTCGCAGAGATGTTGGTTCCTCAGTTTAGGGGCTGCGACAACGCGGTCATATAGCCCCGTGTACTTTGGGTGTGTGTAGAATCTGTCTGATAAACGGTGTTATTTGTGATGGCTGTATAGTCTGTAATTCTGGTAAGGACTGCGGACGGTCAATTTCAAGTAGTAGTTCCTAATTTTGCTGCCAAATACTACCGTCAACGACACCTAGCTCTGAGCTTGGCTACTAGATGTCATCTCAACCAGCAACTTCCAATGAACGTTGGAACTTCCCCTACGAAGGAAAGCATACTGAGGGATTTTTAGCGCTCTTAGAAAATCCGATGACTTCGGCTGGCTTTGAACTCGCGACCTTGGACATAGAATTTCAGCATGCTACCTGTTACGTCACCGAAGCCGCTTCCCACAGAGTCAGAAGAAAAACTAAATGTGATCTCGTGCAATGGCGTTGTCTTGGCAACCTCTGATGGCTCATCCCTTATCAATTTTGTAGCGTTGTCATGGTAACATCTGATGGCTCTTCGCAGTTTCTTCTAATTTTGAAATCATTTTGCTCATCCCTTGGCGTAATGGTGGGTCATATAAAAAATTCTTTCAGACAAAAGTTTTAGGTAATTAGTAGGAGAATATTGTCCATTCTGTACGGTTTTGATATTGTACCTATTAAGAGAGATATGATTAATGTTTCCCAAAAAACCCACTTTTTTCCACCCCTTTGGTCAATGGTTGGTGCTATCAAAAAGCTTTTCAAACATAAATGTTTGGCCCTTATCTGGCACATAGTATGAACTTTGGACGGATTCGATATTTCACGTATTAAGAGAGTTATAGCAATATTTCACTTTTTCGAAAAAAAAGCCCCCCATTTTCATCCCCTTCGACCGATTTAGCCCATTAACGAACTCGACCGAGATTTTATTGATATACATATTATGTAAGAAATTCGAAGTGATTGGTGGAAAATTACGGCAGTTATCGTGTCCACAAGAAATTGATATGTATATACATATATACATATATATATATATATATATATATATACATAAATTATATATAAACTTTTGAACTGACGGTGGTTTTGGGGTCTGAGGGATGTGAAACGCGAAGATATGTCGGCATTTTCCGGAAGTCGAAACATGGTACCCATTGCAATAGTTAGCTTTCTAATGAAATCTACCTAAACAAGAAATAAATAGAAGGTCGTCATAACAACACACGCTATCAGACAAAATTGACGTTCACCTACTGTACGTACACTGGGCTGATAATCAAGATGTTCCAAGCCATTAAATAAAGTTAATTGTGTTTTTTGAGGGAGAGATGAACTCGATATTCAGTGTCAATAAACTACAGTCACTTGGCCGCGCGGTTACTACACTTGTTTAACAGCTGTCTTTCTGAGGTACCGATGTACTCAGGGTCCTGGGTTCCACTTCCGGCCCTGCCAAGAAATTTAATCCTGGCTTCAGGGTTCGAACAGGCTACATTCATGATCAGTCGGCTGTTGTATTTGTGATAGTAAAATGATGCTATTAAAATAAGAGATCTAGGCCTACCTTATATACTGCCTATGTCAATACTCCAATAATTGTGATCGAAAACTGTAGTGACAGAAGATGTCGCTGTCAGAAGAATGAAGAAGCGCTTCTTTATTCACTTTGATTTGCTTGTTTTTTTGTCACAAACTACCAACATGTTGTTTTATAGTTTTAAATAAATGATCTGCACATTGTGTTGCCCAATATACATATAATATAGCAGAGAGCCAACAAATAAGAACCAACTGAGTCATCGAAGTTTAGGAGAAGGTAATACCGTAAACTATTACGTTTCTCGTAACAGTATTCCACCTGAAGACGACACTGTGTAATATGCTTGATTGCTCTGTTTGGTAAATAGCCTGCACATTGCGTTACCCATCAAGGAACTAAAACAACACAGTGGGCCATTAAGTTGGGAATCGACTGAAGGTTTCGGTTGGAGGACTGTATTACAAAATTTTTGTTCCGTTTGAGGCGACAATTTGACCTGCATCCTTTGCGCTTCTTCATTCTTCTGACAGCGACATCTTCTGTCACTACAGAGTTTTCGATCAAAATTATTGGAGTATTGACGTAGGCAGTTTATAAGGTAGATCTCTTATTTTAATAGCATCATTTTACTGTCATTTTTTAATACATGGCATTTAATTATTTGCAAGCTTTTGCATTTTTTATGTAAAAACAATTTTTGTAAGAATATCCATTTATTTTTGGCTTTGTTAACTGGGTTTATGATATAATATCAATCACGCTGAGGAAGGTATCAATGAAATACCGAAACATGTACGATTAAACGTTTCTTTAGTGTTTGACTAGGCGGTTTTAATATTATATGATTATTTCAAACAAAACAGCTTACGACCAAATGCTCAAAAGACTGTTGTATCAACTTTTTACCTACGGAATAAATATCCAAATCACCAACCTATAGTTACATTTAGAGGACAGATTTGCCAATATTGCAGCAATCCAAAATACCTAGGGATGATCTTAGACAGGTCAATGACATTTAAAACACACTTGAAGAGCACACGGAACAACATACTCCAGAAACTGACAGAGACCTCCTGGGGCGCCAACTCAACAGTTCTCCGATCCACAGCTCTGGTTATCACGTACTCACTCGCAGAATACTGCTGCTCTACATGGCTTAATAGTGTCCAGACCAAAATTGTTGACACACAACTGAACCAAGCAATGCGATTCACCAACCTCCCCTTAGAAGACTCCAGTCACTGAGGAACACATGGAAGAAAATCCAAAACAATCTAATCGCTGTCATTACACTCCGTGCTCCCAGTAACTTCAGCACTGCGACTGAAGTCCAGGCAACCATCATGGAGAACAGCAACCAGCCTGCAGGACGACAACTTCAACATCCTCGATGCCTGGATTACCAAATGGCACGAACAAACGTTCTTGACACACGATCAGTTAATAGAAACTCCTTGGATTCGGCCTGCAGGATTTCATCTACCTCGTCGCCAATGGTGCGCACTGAATCGGATAAGAATGGGCCAAGGAAGGTGCGCAGCGATCCTGAACCATTGGGGTTGGAAGTCCTCTCCTGAATGTGACTGTGGCGAAGAACAGCATACTATGGATCACGTAGTCTTCGCTTGAGCCCTCAGAGCATTCAAAGGAACATTGCAAGACTTACACAAGCTGTCCCAAGAAGCCATTGACTGGATTCAACTGTCCAATTTTGGATCGTAGATCTACTTGAGATCAAGTGTATCTTAGTATATATCATCTATATGTATAAAAGAAGATGTCCTGACCGACTGACTGAATGATAATCTTCGCTCAGCAAACACTACTGGAGATAATTGCATGAAACTTTATCGATATGTTCCTACCGTAGTATAGATGCGCACTAAGAAATGATTTTAAAAAATCCGACTTTAAAGGGGTGAAAAGGGGTGAAATGTGATTTTACATTTTTGTTATGCTTAACTGGGACAAAATATCGAAGTTGTCGTATAAAGACCGGACATAGCTCATTTTACGCCCGTCAATGCGAGAAACAATACTCGGTGGCTCCCTGCGGGACACCGAAAACCACATTTTAAGGCCCTAAAACCAACAGTTTCAAAGATATTCCCTGAAAACTATCTTCGCTCTGATTGATGACCTAATCGCAAGTCCGATTCCATAGCGACACTACCTCAAGGTATGACATCCGATTTCTATATATCCCTGTAGCAGGCAATGCCAATCCTATTTGTTATATTTTCAAGATATACAATAAGAACAGGGTAGCGCGCCTGCCTCTCATCCGGAGGCCCCGGGTTCGATTCCCGGCTCCGTCAGATATTTCAGACACTGACGTGAGGGCTGCAACGGGGTGCACTCATATTCGTGAGGACAATTGAGTAGCTGTCTGATAGTGAGGCAGCGCCCCGGCCCGAAGAACAAGATTAACAGCCGAGGGGGCACAATGCACTGACCACGCGTCACCACAATATCTGCAGGCCAAATGGCTGGGAAGCGGTCGCATGACAGGCCTAGGCCCTTCATGGGCTGTAGTGCCAGGGGTAAAAAAATTAGGGGAAGCGCCTTCTAATACCACCTTTAATTTTCAAACACTACAGTAGCGGCTACTAAATAAAGGTAGCGATATATCTACGTTCTATTTCATAAACACTGTGCTCACAAATCCTGTATAGTTAAGTACAAATACAAGTCTGGTCGTTATGTCAGTAGCAACGAAGCTCTGTGGCGGCTATATCCGTTTCCGTAACACTAAAGGCATCCCGCCGTCACATACCTCAATGTGCACTTACAAAATTGTGAACCAGTCTATTTTACTGAAAATAATTTCTACGCGCGAGTATCTACTTCGCCCAAAACCACACTCACTACCTTTTCCAAAATGTACACAAGACGGGATTTTGAAAACACTCCTCTGTATGTTGAGGTACAGAGATATACCACACGGAAAGATACAACAAAATGTTGGCAAATCTGAGTTCAAGGAACTGTTGTTCAGAATAGGCCTTGTGTTAAATCAGCAGAAGCGTTCGGTACAGGTTATGCGGCCCATGTTCGTAACATGGAATGTTTTCCTTTGACAATGCTTCTACACCATGTGCGAGGGCAAGGCATTTCAAAGATCTCTAAAAACACAATAATCAGGAAATTAGAGAAAAGTTTAAAGAGGGAGTGAAGATTCAAGGAGAAATAATTTTAACTCTGAGATTTGCTGATGGCAACGGCATCTTGGCCGATAAGCCAGAGGATTTGAACGAGTTTTTGAATGGTATGGACTCCGTCTTGAGGAAATAATTCATGATGAAAATCAATAAATGTAAAACAAAAACAAGATGTTCAGTAAAGAACATATAGCCTAGTTTCTCCTAAATGCATGGGTATTGTTATAACTCTTTGTCCTTTTCAAGGAGTATAATTGAATGTTGGATGTAGTAGCTTGCTGAAATACAACGTGCTATAGGGATATTAAACATGAATATGAGGTGCCCTTTGCTAGTGCTACCTCTGTAAACAAATTCATTCAATTCGGTTTCACCGTGTTTGAATTGATCTGGGGAATGGATTTGCACACATACATGGCCGCTATTTGCAAACTATTGGGCTGATGACCTTGTAGTCAGTCATAAGATGCTTTCCACAAAAAGGCATGTTGTTGCAAAATCCGGTAGAGATCAAATTATTAGGATGGTCGAAATTTGATTTAAGCTTTTAACATTTGGGTGGCCGTCATTCCGTTTCCGTCAATATGGCGGCGATATAAAACATGACACTGAGGTGCCTTTTGCTAGTGCTACCTCTGTACCAAATTTCGTTCAATTCGGTTTCACCGTGTTTGAATTGATAGGGGGAATCGATTTGCACACATACTTGGCCACCATCTGCAAACTATTGGGCTGATGATCTAGCAGATTGGTCAGAATATGCTTCCCACATAAAGATTTGTTGTTGCAAAATTAGGTAGAGACTAGATTATTAGGTTGGTCGTAATTACATTTTAGCCTTTAACATTTGGGTGGCCGCGATTACGTTTCCGTCAAGATGGCGGTGATATAAAACATGACACTGAGGTGGCCTTTTCTAGTGCTACCTCTGAACCAAATTTCGTTCCATTCGGTTTCACCGTGTTCGAATTAATAGGGGGGGGTCGATTTTCACACAAAGATGGCCGCCATCCGCAAAATATCAGGCTAATGACCTATTAGTTTGGTCAAAGGATGCTCCCTCCATAAAGGTATGTCGATGCAAAATTTGGTAGAGATCGGATGATTAGGTTAATCGTAATTTGATTTAAGCTTTGAATATTTGTGTGGCCGCCAAAACGTTTCCGTCAAGATGGCGGCGATATAAAACATGACACTGAGGTGCCCTTTGCTAGTGCTACATCTGTACCAAATTTCGTTCCATTCGGTTTCACCGTGTTCGAATTAATAGGGGTAATCGATTTTGACACAAAGATGGCCGCCATCCGCAAACTATTAGGCTAATGACCTATTAGATTTGTCAAAGGATGCTTCCTCCATAAAGGTATGTTGTTGCAAAATTTGGTAGAGATCGGATGATTAGGTTAGTCGTAATTTGATTTAAGCTTTGAACGTTTTTGTGTGGCCGTCATTACGTTTCCGTCAAGATGGCGGTGATATAAAACATGACACTGAGGTGCCCTTTGCTAGTGCTACCTCTGTACCAAATTTCATTCCATTTGGTGTTCGAATTAATAGGGGTAATCGATTTTGACACAAAGATGGCCGCCATCCGCAAACTATTAGGCTAATGACCTATTAGATTTGTCAAAGGATGCTCCCTTCATAAAGGTATGTTGTTGCAAAATTTGGTAGAGATCGAATGATTAGGTTAGTCGTGATTTGATTTAAGCTTTGAACATTTGGGTGGCCGCCATTACGATTCCGTCGAGA
Organism: Meconema thalassinum; assembly: GCA_946902985.2. Taxonomy (NCBI): domain Eukaryota; kingdom Metazoa; phylum Arthropoda; class Insecta; order Orthoptera; family Tettigoniidae; genus Meconema; species Meconema thalassinum. Next base: position 1,323,542,382 of record OX336388.2, on the reverse strand, counting down.
TGGCGGCGATATAAAACATGACACTGGGGTGCCCTTTGCTAGTACTACCTCTGTACAAAATTTCGTTCCATTCGGTTTCACCGTGTTCGAATTAATAGGGGGAATCGATTTTCACACAAAGATGGCCGCCATCCGCAAACTATTAGGCTGATGACCTATTAGTTTGGTCAAAGGATGATGCCCCCATAAAGGTATGTTGTTGCAAAATTTGGTAGAGATCGGATGATTAGGTTAGTCGTAATTTGATTTAAGCTTTGAACATTTGTGTGGCCGCCATTACGTTTCCGTCAAGATGGCGGCGATATAAAACATGACACTGAGGTGTTCTTTGCTACTGCTACCTTTGTACCAAATTTCGTTCAATTTGCGCTCACCGTGTTCGAATTGATAGGGGGGGACAGACATTCAGAGTACACACACTCACACACACACACACACACACATAGACTCACACACATACATACAGACACACTTATTTTCGCCCTGTAGTGATCTCATAAGTCTACTTTCATTTTTTGCAAAAATCGAAAGTAGGCTAATATAGGAATGCAGCCGAAATAAATCAGAAACCTCTATGGACATCAAATTGGCTGGTGAAACGCTACGGGAAGTAGGAGACTTCTGTTACTTAGGAAGCAAAGTATCCAGTGATAGACGAAGCAAAGAGGATATAAAATGTACAGTAGGTTGGCGCAGGCAAGGAAAGCATTTCTACATAAAAGGAATCTGTTGACATCGAATATACATTTAAGTATTGGAAGTCATTTTTGAAAATTTTTGTCTGGAGCCTGGAACTATAAGGAAGTGAAACTTTGACTGTTGGTGCTGCAGAAAAGAAGAGAATTCAAGCGTTTGAAATGTGGTGTTACAGGAGAACGGTGAAGATGGTTCAGATGGGTAGATAGGGTAACAAATGAAGAGGTAGTAAGACGAGTGGGAGAGGAGAGATGTTTCTGATGACTGCTAATGAAGAGAAGAGATAGGTTGGTTGGACACATATTAAGACACCTAGGAATAGCAAGCTTAGTTATGGATGGGAGGGTCGAGGACAAGAACTGTAGGGGTAGACCAAGGTTAAAGAGATTGCCTCGGATGTAGGGTGTGTTAGCTATGTATAGATGAGGCGATTAGCTCAGGAGAGGGAAGCATGGAGGGCTGCATCAAATCAGTCAAAAAACTGATGACTGAAACAAAAACAATCAGGAATTTTAATTACTTAGAGAGGCATGTGAGGCAAAAGGGTTGTTGGAGAATTTCACTCCCTAGGATGTAACACTGGAAGAGACTGAATAATGTACATCAGCGGCCAAGGTGAGAGATATTTTACTATAGGTCTATTTATAGCGACATGTTGACGTTCAAAATCAATAATTGTGGCAAAATTACACTCTAAATAGATTATGGAAAATACTTTTAATTACCCATATTACGATACATTTGCCATTCCAGTGTGCAAGAATGCAGCCCCCTCTTCAAACAATATTAACAGCAGTAGGTGTACATTTAGACAAAACCATTTTTTCCCATGGGCATTTGTATGTGGCGTGATCACGAGTATCCGGACAACAAAATCGTTATGTCTCAGCAGAAGATGGAAAAACCAAAAACGTAATTTTCAAATGTGTTCACATAATGTAACATCGTACCCTGCAGACTTTCTCAACTCTATGAAATTTCCATCTTGCTGCTCATATCAATATACTGCATGTATCAGAATTTTCAGAATAAAAATTGACCCACCTGTAGCCACGATTGCTGTAATAGAATAGACCAATTATCAGCAATGATGCATTGTCCCCATTGTCTTGATTGCAAGCGAAGCCGCGGGTACATGCTAGTTGTGTATATATTAGTAAATAATTGTTTTATCCAATCTTTCTACCATCATACGATAAATAAATAAATTTTCTTGGAGATAATTAATTAAAATGCTCCGCCTATCCATATGAATTATATTCAAATCAGTACATGTTTCCATCCTACAATGGGACCTTCTTCAGCAAATTACAATTAAACCTTAAGAAATTAATCTAATAAAACTGTTGAGAAATGAAATTAAGTAAAATATATACCGGATGAAATGAAGAAACTGGATAAACAATAAATAAGAACGATGAAGATATAAAATCCAATGGATAAGTATTCTTGTAAAATATAAAATAATAGAGCCAATTTGAAATATAATAAAATGGATATCCTTACAAATAATTTGGTCAAATAAATGTTCTAAATATTTGAATAAAAATTTCAAAACACTCTGAAGATGCCTCTTCAAACTTGTTATTGGAGCCGTGAAGGGTGGTTGTGATGTTGAAACAGACGGATGAAATTGAGACTACAAATATATAGTCATAAATGTCGGCCTATTCTCGCTATAATGGTAAATGTTTCTGCCTTTTCCTGGAGGGAGTGTAAAAAAACGAGGAAAATCCCTACTCAGGATAGCCGCTGCTATACTGAGGGCAGGTGGATTCTGTTACCTCCTCAGCCATCCTAAAACTGGTTTACTAAGGTATTTCTAGAAATATACCAGAATGATTTCTAACTTAAGGTGACGGTCCTCTCCTTCCACATACTAGGCATATTTACAAATACATACACTACTTAAGACATCACAATAACACAAAGCATCATAAAAATCAGCCCACCCCGTGGTAATTGGGTACAGAGGTGTGCAAATTATTAGACTCGATGCTAGTTTTGATCTTACCTTTTTATGACCAAATGCAGTAAACATGTTTGCGTGGCATTTATTTTAAATGATTAATAATTAGTCTTAGTTACATTTTCTCTTAGGAAACTGACAGTATAATGATTTTATAGAATTTACACTGATTGAGGAGTCTTGCTAATTCAGAATGTCACATGTTTTATTTGTTTTTCATTACGTTATTCTAGTTTTCTTGTGAATTTGATGCAGAAGGATTCGAAGTCTTTTATTACTGATGGTCCACTCTTGAACTAACTTATTCAAAGATTCGTGGGCAATGGATTGAAATCATTGATTTAGATGGCACATTCCAACGTCAATGAAATAAGAGAAAACTAACCCAGCTCAGGTATCCCTCAGAACCTCAAATTTCGAAAATTTCTGCACGCAATTCCTTATGGGAAAATTTGTAAGTTCTTAGGGGAGAAACAAGCACTAAGTAGGGTAATAGAATAACATGATTTTGAATGACATATTATGACTGATTAAAATCCATTGATTTTAAGGTAATAATTTGCACAGCTCTGCAACTCGCCTTCCTCACACCCGAAGGCCCCGGGTTCGATTCTCGCCTCCGTCATGGATTTTAGAAACTCCCGTGAAGCTGGAACGGGGTGCACTCAGCCTCGTGAGGACAATTGAATAGCTGTCTGACAGTGAGACAGCGCCCCGGTTACGGAGATATCTGACGCACTGACCACGCGTCACCCCATTATCTGCAGGCCAAAAGACTGGGCAGCGGTCGCTTTGTAGGCCTAGGCTTTCAAGGGCTGTAGCGCAACGGTTTCTTTTATCATAAAAATTTACACGCGATTGATGATCACGACGTACAAACACGGAAATGAAGCAACAACAACATCGCACGCTGTGAGTCCCTGTGATGAATGAATGAATGAAGATGCAGGTGGCAGTGTTTTACAAGCTGAGACTGGGGAGAGGATATGCTAAGTTGTGAGACACCCTTCACAAAGGGAATGTGTAAACAGTTGGTGAGTTAAATATTGCAGGCAAAGCTGATTAGAGCACCTCACAGCTCAGTGTCTACAGGTGATGTAAGCCAGTGTGGAGCACGAAGACATCTTGAGGGCTACATATCGCTCATTTGCTGCAACAGCGACATAACTTACAATATGGTGTTTATGGGAAATTGCATTTAAATATTTAACTAAACTGTGGATTATTTAAATACCGGTAATGTCAAGGTTTTGACGCCATATTAAGTTTTGCCTTAAGTTAGGAATCATATGCCTAGAGTAGAAGTGGGAAACCTCGGAAAAACAACTCTTAGGATGATTAAGGTAGCAATTGAACCCACCTCTTCTCAGTTATGTCTCACGTAGCTGAGTGTACCCCGTTCCTGCCTTCAGATCGAAATAAAATATATTGGCTGAGCCAGGAATCGAACCCGAACTTCTAGAGTGACAGCCATAGTGCAAAGAGAATTTTTTGAAATTTTTGTTGTTCCGAATTCCATTTTAATTGAAAATGTGTTCGTTGTTGGACAAGTAGTCTAAAACCACTAGGTTCCTCATATCGAAGATTCCCTCGGATATCAGGGGATGATGACCTTGATGACATGTCTCTTAAAGCAACAATCGTTTCAATCCACCACAATCCTCGTATATTTACTTCCACGCTAAAAAGCTTTCTGTAAACGTCAGAGAAGGAAATTAAAACAGCACTCACATTGAAATAAATAGAGATCTCGTCGGCTGGGACACACAAATAAATACACGAATGAAAGTATTTACTGAAATAATCTCGTGGTTTATTTAGTAATTAGTGAGGCTAATTGAGGGATGAGCCCAGACGTAATACTCTCCCAAGCCAGCCAGAATGATGTGCTTGTATTCTCTTTATTTTCAGGCCGGATGGCAGTAAATTAATTATTCTATTCGTTCCCATCGCATGTTTGAAACTTCCCACTACGAGCGCTAGTTCGAACCAACTTTCTTGGCACCCTAGAGACCTGACTGTTATGTAATGTTCTCTGCCCCGCCATTCAGAGTAACTCTATGCGTGCCATGAGTCATTGCAATACTCCCGCCAGCAATGTTGTCAATTGATGGGCTTCGATGAAGAACTACCCATTGTCTTTAGATGATTTTCAGTCGGTCAACACGATTGTGCCCAATGAATTGGGCGGGGTACAAGTTATAAGTGTGTAAACACACTCCTGGAAAAAATGACATGTATTAGTTAATTATCACACTTAAATGGGCAATTTAGGTGTGATAACTAATACATGTCATTTTTTCCAGGAGTGTGTTAACATATTTATGTCTTACCTAGCCCAATTCATTGGGCACAATCGTGTTGACCGACTGGAAAGCAGAAAAAGATAATTTGTAAAGGCAACACTGAAAAAAGAATGACTTCAAATTTCCACAGAACTACCCATCTCAACTAGAGTGCATTTGGAGATAAACAGGTTTTTATTAAACGAACACAACATGGAAATTACAAGTAGGGTAATATTTATATTAAGGAGAATCCTAGCATATGTCATAGCTCTTTTTCCTGCAATTGACGTGTCATGAAACTATGATAATAAAAATAATAATAATAATAATAATAACTGACGTAATGAGGAAGAGAAGACTACAGTGTTTGGGCACATTTACAGAATGGACAACTATAGACTGACAAAAGAGATTTTCAACTTACTGAACAGTTACACATCCAAACCCATATGGTTCGTCAAAATTGGAAAAGAAACGAAAAACGTTGAAATTAAAACAAATCACTCTTTCGAGAAGTTACCAATGACAGGATTTCAGGAGAGAAAGAAATTAACAACTAGACGAAAGTGAACTCAAGAAGAGAAGGAACGACGCTCTAGAAGAATGAAGGAAATTTGGAAGAAAATGTTAGTTATTGAGGCTTTAAGGGGCGGAACTAAGAGGTCATCTGCCCCGAAAGCAACGGAAAAAGAATACAATGACAAATAGCCAAAGCTGGTTCATTGTATCCTCCAAATGGGTTATTCGGGATAATAATAATAATAATAACTAGCGGACTCATGTAGAACTCTGGCATGTGTACAAACCTATATTGGTATGCAGGGTTATCGTCTTGTTTATTTGTTTAAATGCACTTTCTTAAAACAAATTGTCGATATTCGTGAAATCAGAGTGCAATTCGTCACTGCTGCTCTTTCTTTTGAATGCTCATTTGTTACGATTGGCTACTTGTACCAACCAATGTGTATATACGGCCCGCTTGGCTTTAATGTTATGCGGGATTGACGCGATACGGTTCTAGCAGGGGCTAAACGCACTTTATAAACAAATAAATATTTGTCCGATGACTTTTCAAGAAGTGTAAGACTTTCCCTGTATTATTGAGACGATTTTGGTTGACTTCAAACCGCACCTTCTAATTCCCTCTTGCTCAAGAGCTTGAATTTTGTAAAACATACACCTTAGCATTATATATATGTTAAATGATTGTTAATCTTCTTTTAATCAGGAAAGAACGATAAAATGAAACAAAAATATATTAAAAGGAAGAGCGCTTTATTTTCACTTCACCGTTAAACATTAGCTACATTAGCTACGAAACCTCTCCCTTTCACGTTGTTGTTGTTGTTGTTGTTGTTGTTTGAATCTTCAGTCTATGGACTGGTTTGATGCAGTTCTCAATGCCTCCCTGTTCTGAACTAATCGTTTCATCTCTACATAGCTACCACACCTTACATCCGAGATAATCTGTTTTAGCACATTCTAACCTTGATCTACCTCGATCCTTCCTTCCATAACTAACTTTATTATTCCTGAGTGTCTTAATGTGTGCCCTACCAACCTATCTCGTCTCTTCATTAGCAGTCGCCAGAAACATCTCTCCTCTCTCAATCGTGTTAATACCTCTTCATTTGTAACCCTACCTACCAGTCTGATCTTCATCATTCTCCCGTAACACCACATTTCACACGCGTCTTGTCTCCTCTTTTATGCTGCGCCAACAAGTCAAGTTTCACTTCCACAGAGTGCCAAGCTCCAGACAAAGGCTTTCAAAAATCACTCTCTAATACCTAAATCTATATTCGATGTAAACAGATTTGTTTTCTGTAAAAAATAAATGTATTCTGCCAATGTTTTGCTACTAAGTTACTCCAGCTGTTGAGTGACATATCTCAATTCCTTCATTGAATGGTTTGAACATCGTTAGCGCAGATAGATATTTCATAGTCAGCGACTTTCCAAATTTCCACAGGTCTTTCCTTCATGTAACCCCACTTTGCAAGATTGACCTTAGATCTGCCCACTCCTGATCTTAATCTATTCAAGGAATTCCATGTTAATCAATCTTGATCATGACCAGGAGGTCATGAAAGTTCCACTTAATTAGTTTATCCCTATGCCATAGTATATAGAGTGATTTCGAAGTAGCACCATGGGACCAAACATCGGATTTTATGATGGTGTCAACCAGTTCGAATGGTTGCTCATTCTTTTCCATTTTATTTTTGGCCCTTTTCTACCCTACCTTCAAGTACAATAGAGGTCTTAGGGCAATTTGTATTGACTCAACTTTAGTAGAATTGGTTGGTAACGTAAGAGTGTGAGAGAAAGTGAAATCGGGAATTTTCACTTTCTGTTACCGACAGCCATTTCTCTTTGTCAGTAAATAGCATTCCTGCCTAACAACTAACTTAACGTGAGTAGGCTTTAGACAACCAGTGATGATTCTATCATCGAGAGCTACAAAAGCCTGATTTGCGGGAATATTTGGAACATTCAGAGCTGACAAACTCTTCTGCAGAACAAGTGTGGAAATCACACAACAAAATCAACTGTCTCTTTCCCAAGTGCAACTACTATCCTCGTCACGTGAGCTGTTGTGTGGTGTTTCAACATGCCAGAGTTTAATTTTGTTTCATTATTTACACGACATAAACCCTAAATACAAGCATGGCTAGTAATAGCCATAGGCAAAAATATCATAAAGTTGTTTGAACACTACAGCAGAAATAGCTTTGTTAATGCTGCCCCAGTAAATTGAGCTGTATTAACTCACAAGGGAGGTGTTGTAAAAACGGCGAGTTATCTTGTAATTTGCAGTTGCTCCAGTTCGTTTATCCGCACAATGAGGTGCAAAGTGAGCTGATCTGTCAAACAATACGATAGCACACAGTACTTCACTGTGCTAAATGGGTCCGGAAATTAGAAAAACAGGATTACACATCCTACGTTGGTTGAAGATGGACGAATGAATGATTTGACATGTTTTCACACTGTTTAAACTCTAGATATTTCAATACCAGCATACGTTACATACCAAATTCCTTTATCTTCACTTTACCACCAGTGCAATTGCAATGGTAGTGAGTACTTTAATTCGTAATCATATTACGCCATCTGTCTGTTAGGTAGTCAGCCCGAAGGCTGATTGGGTCCTCAGAAAGTACCGCCGTTAGGTTATGTGGGTAGATACACACAAAAAAGCAAGGCAGCGCTATATTGAGGCATACTAGGCAAGATGAGGAGTGAGGTAGTTTGCCATTGATTTTCTCACTGAGTCAGTACAGCAGTACTAACCCTGTGAGTAGAACCTTTCACAGCATCCACAGGCACCTGACTGTGCCCTGAATGTCATTACTAAGCACCACCCATACCTCAGTAGCTTCTATATAATCACAGCCATGAGTGAGACTGAGACATCGGTGAAAAGCCACATTTTACTCTAGGCTGTACCAACAGACAAATGCTAGCAGAAGTACCCGTTCTTCGAACGGTGTTCGGTGTTAACACCAGATATTATCAATTGAGCTACTGTTGCAATGGTTAGCGGTTTGTCATTCCTTCATAAGTTTATCAGAACGAAGTTACTTTTCTGGGAATATCACACACACTGTTAATTTAAGGGCCTTAAAATGTGGTTTTCGGACACCCTATATAAACTCCCGAATTTTGTGTCTCACATTGAGAAGCACAACATATGGTCTGGTCGTCCTTCTAGGATAATTTTTATATTTCGCCTATTTTAGCATGCATTTTGAGAAGATTTCCCTATATCCTCCTTTCTACTGTATGAAATGTACGGTGAAGAATATTATAAATGATTGGAGTATTGACTCTCATGGATGCCATACTGTTTTAGATCCCTTAGTTGGGGGGGTAGTTTAGGGATCTAAACATTAGTGTTATTGTGCTAATTTGGAAGGTGATTTCTAAATGATGGCGGCTTCCCGTATCTGGGAGAGCTTACCAGTGTAGCGTGTTGTTTGATGTTCAAATGCTAGGGGGTGTTCCTGCTAAGATGCCAGAGCCTCCTAGGGGATGAACCTCTGGGTGTAGGCTAATATGCCAGCCTGTCAGCTGGGCAGAGTGGATGAGTTATATAACAGACCTGCTTGTGTCAGCGGCTCGCTGCTAGGCGGTCGCGTGCGGGAAACACAATGGAGTCTGAGCAAGCAATTACTTGGCTACAATGGTCACGGCCAATCGTGACGAGAGTCAGGAAGGGTATTAGGATGTGAAGAGGCGTGTAATTATGAATGCAATGTGTAGTTTACTGACCAAGTGTTTTATTGGTCAGTGAGTATGAAATTGTAAGTCCCTCTTAGGGGAATGTAAATAATGTAAATAATGGTACAAGTTAAGTGTACAAGTTTGTGGACGGGTGTTACAAAGTGAAGGATATCTGAACACTTGCTGATGCTCACCTGATGATAGTAGCTGGAGCAGGGCCTCCGGCAGCACACACTGTATGACAGATACAGCTCCCAAAAGGCCTGTCTTCTTATAGGTCCTGCCGTTGCACAGTCAGCATTCCATTGACGTAGCTGCCCCAGTTAGCTATTGTGTAGATGTTTATGAGTGTGTTGCAAGTGGTTGGCTAGCCTCCCGAGCTGGTCGGCCGCCCTTGCTGTGTAAAAGGTACTGTTCTGGACTTATGATGTTTGCCAGTTAGGGGTGGTTTTAATAGATGATGGGGGGTGGCTTTCATGGGGTGCAGCCCCCCGGGCCTGTACAAGTCTCCTCCTTTGATTAGTTCGCGTCCCCGCGAACGGGAATGGAACGTGGAGTGGGGGTGTTGATGAAGTAGGTCGTTGTTGAATCCTCCTTGTATCTCTTCTTCTTTTCTTCTGTGTTGATGTCGTGTAGAGGTAGCGATGTCGTGTAGATGTGAGATCAGCTTGTGTTCAGAGGGGTAGGTTTTGGGGTATGCATATGATGCTTTAAAACAGTTCATTAAAAAAATTGACATTTGCAATATTAAAAGTTCCACAACAAAAACAAGATGTTCAGTAAAGAACATATAGCCTACTTTCTCCTAAATGTATGAGTATAGTTATAACTCGTTGTTATTATCAAAGAGTATAATAGAACTATTCTTTGTTGAAGACCTTAGAAACGATTTACCTCTACCAAACGCCACAACCTAGATAAAAACTGCTACCATCATTGAAGAAAGAAAGAAAGATAAGAAGTATATCAAGAATGTTATGGATCTGGAGACATAATCGACCGGACTGGCGGCGTGGCTCAGCGGTAACGTTCTCGCTTGCTGGGCCCTAGGTTGCAGGTTCGTATCAAGGCGCAGTCAGCTGGCATTTGAGGGTGCACAAATGCGAGGGAGCCGTGTCAGTACATTTACTGGCTCGTTAAAGATCCCCTTCGGGCCAAAATTCCGGCACCCCGGTGTCTCTAAAATCAGCAGTAGTTAAAAGGGATGTAAAACCAATAACATTATTATTATTATTATTATTATTATTACGACCTGCCGTGGGCAACATCCAACTTTGAGTTGAGGCATGTCTTTACACGTCTGGTTGTGCATGGCTTTCACAACCCTAATTGAATTAACAAATCTTTCCATGACCCTACAGAGACGTGTGTATACAAACTATGTGGATATTTTCGATAATATAATCCTAACAGAGCGAGTGCATTCTAGCGGCCAGAAGAAGAAACTTTTCAATAAAATCTGGAAGTTACCTTTTTGGCAGCTAGATGTCTCGAGTAAATCTGCTGGCGAATTATGTTTTAATTAAATATATATTTTACACCATAATGTGCACAATATAACGCTTAATAACATTTTCAAGTAACGCAAAATAGGCTGTTACAAACCCTTTAAAATAAAAAGTTAAAATGTATCGTAGTATCATCTTGTCATTCTTCAAATTCGATGCGCATAGAATGATAATGGTATAGTAATCAATGGATCCCCACGTAGACTAGTCGTGACATCTATTGGTGAAATATCGAACAATATAATCCTAACAGAGCGAGTCATTCTAGCGGCCAGAAGAAGAAACTTTTCAATAAAATCTGGAAGTTACCTTTTTGGCAGCTAGATGTCCCGAGTAAATCTGCTGGCGAATTATGTTTTAATTAAATATATATTTTACACCATAATGTGCACAATATAACGCTTAATTTTAAAACATCTGAGTCATTACAAAACAATAAACATATAACATTTCAAGCAAAAAACCTAGCTCTGATCGGGTTTGAACCATAGGCATTTGAGCGATAGGCTAACGCTCTACCACTGAGCTAATTGTGTCAACGAATATCGTTCTATTTAAAATGACTTACATAGAACTTGTTAGCAAATAATGATTTATACTAAACGATTTCATCACTGGAGTATATTATTTATATATAAAGCATTTCATACAAAGTTTATTTATTTTTTATCAGTACGCTATATTGCATGCAATACTCAAATTAGTGAAATATAAGTCCGGCACAAGATATCCGCTGCCATCTTGTCTTATTACTGAATCAGTTCAGCTTTTTAAAATCACGTCTGCACTATAGTATTACAAAATAAACTTTTAATTTCGAACGTGCCTCTTCCTTTAGAACAGTTAAAACGATTCTCGGCTCGATAATCGGAACTGGTGGGTCCCATGATATGGATTATAAAGTTTGCATAATTCGCACGGCCGCCATCCTGAAATGGTATGGCGGATGACCTTGTAATTTGGTCACAAGACGCATCCTATACGAAGGTATGTTGTTACCAAATTTGGTAGAGATCGGATGATTTGGTTAGTCGTTATTTGATTTTACGTTTTGAACGTTTGAGTGGCCGCCATTCAGTTTTAGTAAAGATGGCGGCGATATAAAACATGACACTGAGGTGTCCTTTGCTAGTGCTACCTTTGTACCAAATTTCGTTCAATTTGCATTCACCGTGTTCGAATTGATAGGGGGGACAGACATTCAGAGTACACACACTCACACACACACAGACACACACACACACAGACTCACACACACACATACACACACACACACACACAGACTCACACACACACATACACACACACAGACACACACACTTTTTTCGCCCTGTGTTGATCTCATAAGTCTACTTTCATTTTTTGCAAAAATCGAAAGTAGGCTAAAAAATACATGGTTTTGACATTATATAATATATTGGTGTTGTGCAGGGAGGAAAAACCCAGTGCTGGACGGGTGGTTGTGCCGTCCGTCGCTGTATTGGGGAAAAATTGCTCCCTGCAATGCTTTAGTGTAAAAGATGGAAGAAATAGGAAAAAAAAATAGGTGTCCCAGGGTATAAGTTAAAGGAAATATTGTAATGGTTTATTGTTTTTTGGATGAAACGGGACACCTTCACAAATTCTAACGTTAGTAGAAAGGAAATGAAAGAAACAAAAGCATAATCAGTGTGCGTATATATATACCTTGGAAAAAAAATATAACAATATTCGCCGTGGCGATGATGGCAATAATGGTGCCGTATACAGGCTGGTGATAGTCCTGTGGTAATTATGGTAGCATTGCATAATGACATTGGTAATCATGATGGTGATGACAGGCATGTCCTGATAATGATAATAATCATGACATTTATAATATTACTATAATTTATAAATAAGCATACTAAACATAATAATAATAATGACCATAGTAGTAATGATGGTTGCCATGTTGGTGCTCTATGTATAGGTATATTATCCAACCATTTGGAACATGTACGTGTGAAACGTTATCATGATATAACTATGAAATACAAAATAATTTACAACTATTATATATTACCTTATCGATCTCTTTTAAGTGGCCAGTTATTTTATACCTCTTGCGCTGTTAATTCTCTACCTTGCTTCTGAAGCGTCCTTAAGTGGCCGTTCCTGCTAGGGTTTAGTGGCTAATCCGCTGTCTCATTTTGTTTTCTCTTATACCCTAGTGGTTTTCCCACCGTGGTTAGGAATTCCACCTTAGTGTCGAAGGCGCGGCGCTTACAAGCGTTGTGCCGCCCTTAGACACTGAATCCACGCTTCATTTGCGTGCATAATGTGTTTTTGTGTTCATTGATACTCAGTATTCCACGGTTACTGTGCATCGTTGACCACTGTGTTGTCACCGTTAAGGGGTGCAACTGAAAGTCTTGGAGAGTGTATATGTTTGTGACATAGGAGAGTGTGTGCAAGTTGGTGTTGGAAATATATTTACAAAAGACATGTTTATTGCGTTGTGGACCTGTGGACAAAGTATATTAGTGGATTGCCGCTCGGGTAATCTGTAATAGAGCATAGAAATATTATATAAGTCATATATACCATTTATAGGCGCATGCCGATATCGCTTGCCTTTGGCACTTTATATTACTGTACCTTGACCTATGCCGGCTAGAGTCCTATCTTAGCCTACTTACTCTACTCTTTTGTGTACATGTGTAATTGTATGTCTCCTCAGTGTACTCCAGTTGTGTGTAGTGTATGTGTGACGTCACCTTTACCTGGTAAATCACGTTGTTAGCATTCCCATGATGCTGCAGTGAAGGAGCTCTTTGCTGAAAAACAAAGATATGTGGTATACATGCCCTTGGCCAAATATATATATTGCGCACCTATCGCGCAGCGCTGTTTTAAGGGTCGGCTTGGATGGTGCCACCGCCCTTGAGACCTCTTCGGACGTCACGTGTATTATCGGGGTCGGTCAGCTCCAGTGGCTGTACCAAATACCTCGCTGATGGGTCGGACGGCTTCAGTGCCTCCGCCCTCTTATGTCTTTATCGATGATTTATCGATTTATCGGGCTTATCCTGGCAACGACTAGCCGCCAGGTGCCGAAATACTTTACCTTAATGTAAGTTATCCTAGTATAATCTAACTTATTGTATTATCGGGCTTACCCTGATGACGGGTTTGTTGGTCATCAGGTGCCGAAATATTTAGTCTAGATTATTATAAATGAGAGAAAAAAAAATTTGATATTTATAAGCCGAATGGTTTTGCCTTAGTTTATTGCCGAAATATGCTGTGCTATTATTTAGCAACAGCGCTTATAAAATTTGCTTAATTCTAAGTTGCGTATCAAAATGCAACTGTCTTACATGCTAAAATTTTGACCAGAACGATCGCCCGGGGCAGTTTTACCTCCCCAGATCACCACCCGCACGTATCCTAGAAACACCGGTTGTCTCTAGAATCGCCGGATTCCGCTCCCTTAATACTAGTTGTCGACAATTATGCTAATGATTAATACTAGTAATTAATAAAGTTCCGGCCGCCTGCGCTGCTTGGAGGGCAAACGCATCGCCGTTGTACTTGCCTGTTCATTGCCGTTGCATTTGCATATGTTGTCATTGTTCTTCCTTTGTTATTCATGGCTGTATTCAGCATTGTTGGGTTGTGCCCACTAAAACCCCTGTGAGTGCTCGCTATGCTCCTCATTTAATATCTCTGGCTGCCCGATGCGTCACCATTTAAGCTCTGGCGACCCGTTGTCAGCCATTTATGTGGGCGCGGGACCGAATGACCGCCTTCATCCCATATATATTATTGATTATTTGTTTATTTGGTTTCTTCACCTGTGCCGCGCGGGGCAAGGGCTTGTCGGATCTAGGGTTGATCCCGCTGAACCCGAAGATCCTGCTTCACTCCTGCAAATAGGAGACTAGCTTCTCGCCCTAGAAGCTCTACTTACTTACATGATAACTAGGAGTCTAGTCCTAATTTGGTCGTCCCATGGTTCCTCTCCTGAGTCCGGTGCGGAGTTGGCTATTTCTCCCCCCGTTCGTCAAAAGTCTCCCCAGCAGGTCTTGGCTTCGACGACCGTAGCACATGGTGGGTGTAACTTTTCTTTGTCCCGGGGGCAGGCTAGGCCTTCCGGGACTCCAACGTTTGTCCGTGCTAGGTCATCGGCGCTTCGACCTTACGTAATTCGTCTCTTTGGTCTGGGTCAGTGAGCCAACTGGGGTAGGGTTTATCATCGCCTCCCCCAGTTTTGCTCCTGTAAGCCTTCTGCTTACGCTGTCATCATTCAGCGTGTCACAGATTCCCTTTTATATATATATATATATATATATATATATATATATATATATATATATAAAAGAATGAGTGTACTATGTAAATAATTTATTGTGTAGAAAATGTAAATTTTTTAAGTGTTCTGGGGTTGTAGAATCTTCTAAATGCATGGACTACTTTAGGTCTGCTATGGCTACGTCGTAATTCCAGCTGTAATGCCTTGGTAGTTTTCATGGAGGCGTTAATAGGGTTTTATGGCGTTGGGTTCCCTGTTATTAGGATCCGGGGGGTGTTATTTGTTGAATAGGCTTAAAGCATGGTAGGAGAGGGTTGCGCATCTTTGGACTCCATGTTAATGGTGGCCTGGAGTCGGTGATGCTATCAGGATGCTTCTACAGTGAGTGGACGGGGGTAGGTATTTCCCGGGCTTGCAAAAATATAAAAATTCCATGCAGGAGTAATACTAATAACAACCCAGGTGTGTGGGTGGGATTATTCCATGCGTGGGGATGGATATGAGGCGTATCCGCTCTCATTTAAGGATAGGTATAGGCCAAGGTATAATAATACTATGTCCCTTTCATGCGGGATTATTTAATAAGAAAATATTTGTTAGTTTAAGTTTGGCCGCATCTCTTTATATTGAGATGTGCATTACGCTTGTTATTCTTTCCGACACACCCCTAATACTCGGGTGTTAGCATTGAGAGCCAGGGCGTAGTGAGCCCTCTCTTTAAACGCATGAAGTCTATCAACCCCGATGTATATTTTGTCATGTAGTTTAGCAGTTTTTATGTGTTTATGTGTTTGTGTTGGCTAATGTTGTGAGTGACGAGGTTATGGAAGGAGGAAGGGTGGTAGATTGGTAGCCCGTAGGTGGTGCCTTGGCCATCTTGCTGGCACCATCCCTCTCTGCTCCTGTCATCCTCACTTGGTCAATATCTGCTTTCTATCCGCTCCTTGGGATAGTAGAGTGTGGTGACGCTGTGACGTCACGGCCTAATCTGGTCTCTCATTTGTAATATTAATGTAGCAAGTGATCGTAGTGTGACTGGTCATGTCCTGATCGCCTATGATTATTTTGGGATTAAAAGTAAAAAGAGAAGTAGTTATTGGGGGGGGGGGTTATTCCTTCAAGGAATCTGTCTGTATTCGCCCCTGATTAGGGGTCGCGTGTGTGGGCAGGGGGTGCCCGTGGCTGTGATTACTGAGGCCTGCGTGACTGTAGTTGCGTTCCGCTGCAACGCGCCGGCGCGCGTGCCATTCATCGGATACGTCTTATCGTGTCTCATGATGCCAATTGTGAGACGGCGCGTGTAACCTGTTATCGCAGTTGTAAACAAGCTTCTGTGGCCCTATGATAATATGGCCCACAGTATCTGCCTATTGCTAAATGCCAGGCCTATTGTAGCGTTGCTGAATTCTGTGTTGATGTATGCCATTATTATTGGTTTGTTTATGTGGTCATGTTTGCATTTCATGGTCACTTTCGTTATAACAATAGTGTCTGCCGACAGCAGTGTTGCAATGCTTCTGGAATTCGCAAGTCAGTGTTTTGCCTTGCGTAATGGCAGGCTCTGGCGTTACGTGTGTCGGCTGCCGGAACGTAATTTTTGCCCATGTTGGAGTGTTGTCACTGTTTGGGATTCCGGGAGTGCCAGTGTGATAATCTGTCCCGTTTTTGCCTACCGATGTTGTGTGTACCTTGTTTTCAGCAAGACCTCTGCCTTGTGTAACTATGTGTAATCCATGTCTGGGAAGTCTATTGTGGTCCCCTTGGAGGCCTAGAATTTTCGGTGCGCCCTCTTGTTGGGAATTCCTGGGTCGCCAATGCCGAGGTAGACTGTTGTAGCGAGTACCCTGGGGTGAATCTATGCTCCATTATGTATGGGAAAAGAACCTTCCTGTCAGTATAGACATGTATTTGACCCACCTATGTGCTTGTCTGGGGCCAATTTCAGTCTAATTGGGATTCTGGATAGTTGTTTTCCACGGTGTCCGATTTTTACTGGGCATTCGGACCCGAAATCCCATGTAATTCTCCGTGTTCTATGTCTGGGTTGTCTGTTGGGATTTGATTGTCCCCAGTGTGGCTTTTGATTGTGTTTTTCGTGCCAAAAATACCGTTGGTTAGTTTGTTTTTGGCACGACTGTGTTGTGTGGTCGTGAGTTCGCACCCGCCTTGGTTTAAGGTGCTGGTGTTACGATTTTTCGTACTGTATGTCCCATGGCACGTGTATCGTGAGTTTGAGGCACGCAGATGAAAATATGCTTTGGCGTGAAAAATTTGGGTCTTTTGGAATGCTCTTCGTATTGTAATCTTGAGAGTTATAGTGTTTTGGACCTGGCGTGAATGATTGCGTGTGTTCCGCCAGGCCTGGAGTCCTCTTAGTTTGTCTGTGCTAGCGAAGGTCGCCCAGTCACGAGTGTGTTATCGCTGACGGCGATAGTGTCTAATTTCATTGACGTGTGCACTATCTATTACTTGTCTGGCGATGTTCATATGTTCAACACGTATGTGTGTGGGAGCTTGATTGCTCGCTCCGTTGTTGTGAGCATGGCTTTCCGTAATGGAAAAGAACCTTCCACTAAATACATATTGTGTCCCCAAGATTTGTGTTAATGTAAGCGTGGGTCGAATATATCCCTGTTAGTGGTACTTGGCTGTGTCTATGCACGAGTGTCTCCGGGCCGCTAGTCGCGTGTTTGGTGACTAGGTGTCGGAGGTGATTTTATTGTTTTGTGCGTATGTATATGTGTTAGTGGAACTGTCCTTTATTATTCTATCCTCCCATTGGATAGTTACCCGACCTTGCACTCCTGGTATCCAGGAGGTTGCGGGTTCGAGACCGTCTTTATCCAGGGTAATTATTTCTGGTGCCTTTTAGGCTTGTGTCTTCGGGACAGTTCTGCCAAGTGTTAGCCTGTTATGTGGCAATGTGAGTTGACTGTGTGACTTCCAAAAATATGTGGGTTTTCCCAAAGTCTGGGCTTTTCACCCTATGGTGTTTATGTTTTAGTTTGCGCGCTGTTATGGGGGGCGAGAAAAATTCATGTTATAGGCATTGTAATATATTCCGTGTACCTATGTATTAAATATATACAGTTCAACTTGGATAACCTTCCTTTCACGGGATTAGTGAAAGAGGCGAAAGAAAAAAAATTGAGTTATGCAACGATCCGAATTAAGAGAGCTCTTTGAAAAGAGTAAAGAAAATGTATTGTATCCCGTCTGCGCAATGCTTTATGCTTATCAAAGCGGGTTGCCAGGCGGCGGTAATCTGTAAAGATTGTATCGTAAATAACGTCAAAATGTTTCAAAATGTAAGGTAGGACCTGAGTGTACTATTCACCTGTTTGGCGACGTTAGTACGACAGTAATCTAGTTACGTCTCAGGGAAATCTACCATTTTTGAAAAATAGTTTGAGATTCCTAACTCTTGCTTACGATTAGGGCTCTCGGCCATCACAAGAGAATCTATCAAACTGTGGGACCGGAAAATATAACAGGATAGTCATTTCTGCTTAGAAAGACCCGCCTAGGCTCTATGCTTTGGTTTGTTGCTTAGGCTTTGTTCGGAATATCTCTTTCCGACCCTAAGCCGCGCGGCCCGCCTGATTGGCTTCCGCTCGGCTCTGCATATTAAAAACTTAGAATTATCCAAAATATGTCCTGAATTAACCCCGATTGTAAACCATTGATTGCCTAAAAAAATTGCTAGGGGCCAAGAAAAAACTAAGAAGAATTTTTGAGTTATACACTTTTGACTTAGCCATGTTCCACTGTATATACATGAAAAATGTGCAGTATTTGTCCGTGGGTCTCCGTGTGTCTACCGTTTACAGGGATGCAACCTGCTCTTTGTGTATCCATTATCGTGTTTCTCATGTGTAAAAGAGCCTCCCTGTATCTATAATTGTGGTGCAAGTGACATTGGTGTATGTTGTTTTCCTGGTGAAAGTCGTTATCCCCGTCCGAGCGTCCTTGCTCGGAAAGGTGAATACTTTCGCCCTGTCACTAGGGTGTAGGCCCCTGAAACCCACTGAGGTGATTCTTTGCTATTATCTGGAGGAGTTTGTAGCAAAGTAAGCCTGGGCCTGCTTTCACCGTAGTGCCTGTATGTTGGCCTTAATGTGGTTATGTCTGAGGGACTAATTGCGCTCCGTGCTACCCTAGTAGAGTTTGTGGGGGTGTGTGTATTCCTGACTGCCCGGTCTCGTGGGGTAGGTAATAAGACCTTTCTTATACCCCGTGTACTGTGTGTCTGCGCCTGGTCAGAGTGTGCGGGTGTGTGTTGTGCACCTTGAGGGCCTGAAGGCAACACCCTCTTATGCATTCGCACCTGGGGTACACATGCCAGTGCCCGCTTCCGTTCTGGCAAACTTTCCCTTTAAACTAGCGGTAAAGGCTGTGTGATTGCCTGTGTTTGCCCTGGCGATGTAGTGGAGTGTAGTCTAACCGATTTCTGGCCTATGGCCACGGTAGACTCCTGCCCTTGTGTTTGCCTATTTGTGTAGGTGTGTGTGGGCTTAATGTGCTGTAGGGCAGGCTGTACGTTTTCAGCCCATGACATGTTAACCTCCCGTTTTCTCCCTGTTATGTCATGTGTACTCGAGAGTCCTGGCGTCAACTCCCTCTCGTTCGTCCGTTTTGAGGGGGTTGGCCTAGGTTCTGCTCCTCGGTTTGGCAAAATTGCCTTCCGATCCGGAGCTGAGGGACGTGTATTGATGTAACTTTGGCCCTGCAGTGTGTTTGAGTCTAACCTGGCCGTCTTCAGGACTGTGGCCACGGTGAACTCCTTCCCTTGTGTGGCAGTACGTGGCGAGAGGGACATCCTCGCAAATTGCCGAGTTAGCGTATCTACGCTTATGTCCTCTCTCGGCTGGGCTGGCGGCCCTGCCATGAACTCAAAAATGGCCTTGTTAGCCTGGATTTCCTTATATTCCTCCCAAATTTGGACGTACTGCCGATTGAGGCATATGGCCTGTTCAGCGACTTTTGTGCCACTAGTCCCTATCCGTTGGTGTTCCCTGATGAGTGTTTCCAATTGCTGGAACATGAACTCGTGTCGGCAGTGTAGTTGCCAGTGTGCCTTAATGATTTGTGTACGGAGGGTGGGGATTTTCGCCCGAATCTTGCGATTCTTAGCGCTGCGGAGTGGCCGGACAAGTGCCCTTATAATCCGCATATACTGGGCGTGCAGAAGCTGCTGAAACCTTCTGAGGTAGTCCTGCCTTGTTTCAAAGACCCTGTGCCAGACAATTAACTCCTGGTACTCCCCAATGCTCCTCAGCACAGCTAGGCGGTATAGAGGGACCATGCTGAATCAAGTGTATGTGTCTTTTAAGAAAAACTGTGCGTGTTTGGCAATGTATCTTTTATCTCTTATTCTTTCGGGGGGGGGGGGGGGGGTTGGTTTTGGGGAAAAAATCCCTTGTGTAGCTAGTGTGAAGGAAATAAGATGCTTTCTGTCAGGAAAAAAAAATCACAACTATTTCGCTTGGCTGTATGCGGTACGAACCGTTTCTACCACGAGAACTCGTTGTATGAGCCCTTTCTTTACTGTGCGTGGTACCCGGCCTCCACCAATTTGTTTTAGATCCCTTAATTGGGGGGGGGGGGTAGTTTAGGGATCTAAACATTAGTGTTATTGTGCTAATTTGGAAGGTGATTTCTAAATGATGGCGGCTTCCCGTATCTGGGAGAGCTTACCAGTGTAGCGTGTTGTTTGATGTTCAAATGCTAGGGGGTGTTCCTGCTAAGATGCCAGAGCCTCCTAGGGGATGAACCTCTGGGTGTAGGCTAATATGCCAGCCTGTCAGCTGGGCAGAGTGGATGAGTTATATAACAGACCTGCTTGTGTCAGCGGCTCGCTGCTAGGCGGTCGCGTGCGGGAAACACAATGGAGTCTGAGCAAGCAATTACTTGGCTACAATGGTCACGGCCAATCGTGACGAGAGTCAGGAAGGGTATTAGGATGTGAAGAGGCGTGTAATTATGAATGCAATGTGTAGTTTACTGACCAAGTGTTTTATTGGTCAGTGAGTATGAAATTGTAAGTCCCTCTTAGGGGAATGTAAATAATGTAAATAATGGTACAAGTTAAGTGTACAAGTTTGTGGACGGGTGTTACAAAGTGAAGGATATCTGAACACTTGCTGATGCTCACCTGATAGTAGCTGGAGCAGAGCCTCCGGCAGCACACACTGTATGACAGATACAGCTCCCAAAAGGCCTGTCTTCTTATAGGTCCTGCCGTTGCACAGTCAGCATTCCATTGACGTAGCTGCCCCAGTTAGCTATTGTGTAGATGTTTATGAGTGTGTTGCAAGTGGTTGGCTAGCCTCCCGAGCTGGTCGGCCGCCCTTGCTGTGTAAAAGGTACTGTTCTGGACTTATGATGTTTGCCAGTTAGGGGTGGTTTTAATAGATGATGGGGGGTGGCTTTCAGGGGGTGCAGCCCCCCGGGCCTGTACAATACCTAATTTTACGATGCACCAAGCATCCGAACACGAGTTATAGGCGTACATAAAGATACACAGAAAGACAGACAGACAGTTTTGTTGTCTACAACATATCACCCATATATCCAAATATGGGTATATCTACCACACAGTATCAAACAAAATCATCCTTACGATGAACCCGTATGTCGACAAAAAATAAATTAAAAATAAATGATGAGTTAAAATGTGTTCTCCAACTAAATTCAACTAACGTGTACTTCATGACGTGAAATAGAATTGAAAGCCTTGTAGACGGAACGCAATACACATTACATAAAAACTGACCCTCTACGTTGTGTTAGGTCCCCATACAAAGGAAGACGTCTTTCATAAATTATAAAGGCTTGTGGTGCATGAAAATTCGGGTTCTTTAGCCTCAATTGGCCCAAATTCCTAAAAGCCGCAAAATATGCTGATTCAATTCAGGAATTTTTGAAAATGATGTTGTTTGGAGATATAATAGACCTTCTGTACTATATGTCGCACGTGAAAACTGCGTGAAAAAATTCTAGGTTACCCCTTGACCCCTTGATGAATTATACAGTCTACGTTGGTTCCGTGATAACCTAATAGCCATTTACAGATCTGCATTCATCAAGAGATGACAAACAGGCCATTTGTTGTACATGTTTCGGCTATACAATGAAGCATTCTTCAATTAAAAGTGCAATTAAGGATATTAATTAAGATATCGTTGTTTCAAATCTATAAATTACTGGTTGCAAAGAACAATAACTTGCTAAAGTTTAGCCATAGTTAGTCGTCTGCTGTCTTCACTAACCGGTGTCTCTGAAAAATTACAAATGTGAGATGGCCAGAGGTGATTTCTAATGAAGAACTATGGAAGACAAGAAACCAGCAGCCGATAAGCATTCAGATCAAGGAGAGGAAGTGGCGGTGGATCGGCCACACATTAAGAAAACCTCACGAAGATGTTGAGACGTCGGCGATGGATTGGAAACCGGAAGGTGCAAGGAGACGTGTTCGCCCCAGAAATTCTCGGAGGAGAACTATAGAAGAGGACGCCTTGGAAGCGGGGAAAACCTGGAATGAAGTGAAGCGGTTGGCCTTAAATAGAACCAGATGGAGAGCCTATATTGCTGACCTATGCACCCCCTAGGTGTAACAGGCACAATAACAATAAATTGCTCAAGTTTAGCCATAGCTGGTCGTCTGCTGTGGTGTACGAGTGCATATCCTCGAGGTAGCTTTTCGCTGTTTTCAACGTTTTCTCCAGGTAAATACCGGGATGGCGCATAACTTACCACCATAGCTCCACTTCCCAATGCAAGCTCTAACTACCAAACCCACACTAGTGCAGACACCAAAATATCGAACAGATACAAAATACTCCCATGTACACGAAGCTGATGACCACGATCTTGTAAGCTCCTTACAACAAGAATAATAACTCCCAGTTTCGTTCTGTCTGTGAGATTTCCCCACAATAACTGTATTTAAAACCTGAACACAGAGCGAAATATATACGACCACCACGTGATGTTGTGACTAGGATTCTTGACTGTCACCTTAGAGGTCCAGGTTCGATTTCCGAAACTGACACAAAAAATCTCAGTCCCTTGAGGCAAAACTGAGAAGTGGTGGGTTCAATTCCCTCTTCATTCATCCTAGCAGTGGTTTTCCATGCTCTGGCACTTCTACTGCAGGCAAATGTCGGGATTGTTCCCAACACGGCCTCTCCTGAATCCAAGACATACGCTCCTATGGACACCATGTTAATACAGGTTATCATACAATTCGCTATACACACCCAAGTACATGGGACTGAATGACCACAATGTCCAAGGCCTAAATGAAACAACTCCTCTAGGTGATATACTATTCAGTTTCAATGTTCCGCTTGCACTACCACCAAACAGTTTAACTGGAATTCCATTTCGCGAGCTGTTACGGATATTTAATTTATCTTTACAGCAGTAACAAAATGTGACACGAGAGATCTTCTGCGAGCCGTCGTGGTACGATTCGGATAGGAGTGCATTTTCACAGCCTTACAAAACTTCAACTTACCGGGTTCAGAGATGACACTATACCACTGAACCAGTGAAGAAGATTCTTGCTATTGTTAGTAGTAACGACATAATGGGATGGGGACTAGTGGTGAAGAAATAAAATTGTTTAAATAAGGCATTGTCAAACTAGGATTTCTGAGTTCGAACACCCGAACTGAGCTGAACTGTATTAGTCATGACATTTAAATCAGATTTACCAATTCCAGAATTACTCATCTATAGAGCTTGCTGTGATTCGGGGATCACACAACTGTTCTGGTCTTGGACCGGAACTTTAAATTTGAAAATGAAGTGATGTGAGGGCCGTAAACGATGGTTATTAGATATTTTTCATTTTAGTGTTTACATGTATCTGATGGGAAGACAATAACTCATAGGATGGCCCCAGGCTTGGGCTGTGCGCAATAGTTTCCGCTCTCGCCGCCAGTTGCGTGAGGGTGAGGTCCTCCTCGTTTCGGTGCCCTTCCCTACTCTGTGCTGAAACGATTCATCAAGGAGAATAAGTGTGCCCAGTCGCATAAGCATTAGGAAGTTATGTTTTTGTTTCGTTTCGTTTGTGTATCTACTTTTATCTATTATCGATACAAACGTAGCCTCCGTGGCTAAGGAAGCAGCGCGGCAGCCTCTCATCACTGGATCCGTGGTTCAAATCCCGGTCTCTCCATGTGAGATTTGTGCTGGACAAAGCGGAGGCAGACAGATTTTTCTCCGGTTACTCCGGTTTTCACTGTCACAATTGCATTCCAGCAACACTCTCCACTCTCATTCCATCTGCCATTCATTTAATCATTGCCCCAGGGGAGTGCGACAGGCTTCGGCAGCCAGCACAGTTCATATCCTCGCCGCTATATGGGGGCTTCATTCATTCCATTCCCTGACCCAGTCGGTCGACTGGAAGCAGTCTGTGGATTTTCATCGATACAAACATTCCCTTGTTTTAGTTAATTCAATCTGTGACTTTTCTTAAATCTCAGTGAGAAAGATTGAGTGTGATATGGTTGCACAATTATCATTATATGTAGTCCACCTCGTTGCGTAGTCGCTAGAACAGTTGGATGTCACCGCGAAGGCCGGATTCGATTCCTGGCTCTGTCAAGAAATTTAATTCTGGTCTGAGAGCTGGAACGGGGTACACTCAGCTTCGTGAGGCAAAAGTGGTTGTCCGCTGTTTCCCACTTCTACTCCAGGCAAATGCCATGATGGTTCCTAAATTAAGGCCAATGCTTCCCCTTTTCCAATCCTCATATGAATTGCAAATACACACACAAATAGAGTCATCATAATAAGACAGGTTATCAGACAAATTCTGCACACACTTAAGTACACGGGGCTACATGGACACGATGTCGCAAAGCTGATAAATGAATCAACAGCAACAACAACATTCATTATATGTAATATCTTTTTTATTTGAGTAAAAATTGAGTAAATTTAATTTAAACTGGATATTTGCCATTCTTCAAGTTAAAAATACAACAGATAAATGAGATGCCAAATTCTAGTTCCTTTTCTAGGCGATATAAATTTAATATACATATATTTCAATGGTTAATCTAACAGATTAGTTGCGCACGACGGGAGGTAAAAATATCCTCGTAGCATGATTATATTAGTTTTGAAGTAAATGAATCATACTCGTATTTAAATTTTACGAAATCAGTATTATTGAGTTTTCATACTTATGTGAGTACGGATCTTGGAGCTTCTTGTATGTATTCATCGCAGACCAACACGCACATAAAATGAAGTTCCCTTCCACTCAAACTGAAAGCAGTTACCTCGACTAACAAGTTCCCAAGTCCCCCTGGTAATAAAGTTTATAGATACGGAATACAGTCCAGAGGAAAATTTACCTCTCTATTAGCGGACCACTTTGTAAAACTGAACGCGAACATAGCAAGCTCGTGGAACAATGGCACTAGCACATAACTCTGGCTGAACTTGGTGATAACAACAAAAATACGATGTCGGAGCAGAGTTGACCATTTTCTGATAAAAATCAGCTCCAGTGCGGGAGTGTGTGATGTTATTATTCTCCACTGCGTACTCTAAAATAATCACGGGATCGTAAATTGAAAAATAGCTAAAAACATAAAAAACATACAGTAGGGGCAACATTATAACGGAAAATAACGATGAGGGATGGACTAGAAACGCCGTTAACAGGCTTCGTTAATTAAATCACACCCTCCCCACCCTCACCCTCTTACGAGGGGGTAGTTCATCAGCACACGTTTTGAATGTCTGCAATAATTTCACTAATTAAAGAGGACCTCAAATATGCGTTTAAAAACACGTTTATAGGAGAAGCTTTTAGTACATCACAAAATGTTAGTGCTGCAGTGGTAATCGCTACTTGAGGTGAACTCCGAGATAACAGGACGTGACAAGTGGGAAAAAAAGGGCAGCAGTTATTGTTTGATGAACATTTTCTTAGTTGCATTTATATAAGGCAAAGCTTAAGACACAAAATAAAAAGCCACCACGTGATTATTCATTAAATAAAATGGATCCTAGAGAGAATTGTATTTCCGAGGGAAAATAATATGGGAGGGAACTGACAACGTTGGATATGCGACACCATGGAAGGAAGTACTGTAATTGTCTAGAAAGGGTCTCTTGAAGTAAATACAGTACATGGTGTTTTCAAATTATATTCTCAAAGAAATTAGCATGAAAGAATGGACCACATTTGGTATTTTTTAGTGAGAAATGTATGCCTTAATAACCATAAATGCATGGCAATATCCTTGAAATGAAAAATAGCATGCGTTAAGTTATTTAAATATACACACTAAAATTATATATTCAGCTAAAAACAAATCATCATAATATGCAACGATGGAGATTTTCATGGCCCGGAACACCGTTCATATTATACTTTTTGGGCTTAGGCCTATTCTGTACGTAAATTATTAAAATAGCCTACACTTTTCGCAAGCAACCGTGCACGCGTTTTCAATAGAACAATGTGGAGGTCCAAAAAGGATCAAGTGACCTCTATGATACTGTAATGGGTTATAGAGAAGTTTGGGTTCTATTAATAATAAGAAAAGCGCTCCATTGTTGGGCGTAATTTGTAATGGTTTATTGTTAAATGTCCCTCGTTGAGGCAGCCATTTGTAATGTATTATGGGACTTAGACTTGCCTCACTAGTTGGGCGTTATGAATATGGTTAATGTTAATAATAAAAATGTTAATATGTAATTATTTAAATAGTCGCCCACTTTTGGGTGATCAAAATGAAACATTTAATTGTGTATTAATCTAATAGTGTATCTGTATTGTTGTCAGCTTCACTAAAAAAGTACATAATGTGTAGTATCATATGTATTGCCAGGGCGCCAGATCATTTATATATCATGATCAAAATAATGTATTAAACCTCGGTTAAACAAAGGTAGAGCATCGAAATTCCTATCTCCAGCCGTAGTGAAACTTACGTAATCTAACCTTACGATAATTAGTTCAGGAGTATGGTGTTGCCTTATAGTAATTTCTAGCTACTAAAGGAAACCAGTCAAACATTTGATTTTAAAATGAATTTAATATATAAAAACAACAAGTGCAAAAAGAATAAAATACTAAAGATAATAATAATAATAAATTTAAATGAAAGAATCTACTGAATTTACTTGTATTATGGGTCTTGATAGGAAATTGGAGTATACTGAGTTAATTGAATAGAATATATTGAATTTAATAAGCATGAAAGCCTTCTGATTTGACTGGAGTATAACTGTTTAAATCGCTCACCGCATTGAAGATCTTTGTAGTTGGATTGTTGCGTAGAGAGTTCCTGATATTCCTCGAAGTAATTAATTTATATGTGGATGACGGAATAAATTCCAAAAATCATCCCTGTGACAATAGCCTCGTACACAACCATGTCACAGTTTGATGAGACAGAATGTCTTATCAAATTCACATACTTAATAGTCAACTGTCTAGTTTAGAACTGCGTTATAGACTCCATCTCGCTACAAGTTCCTCTGCTCCACTCAGCATCATTCCCTCTCCTCCAGCAATTCAATAATAATAATCACCTTTCAGTTGGGTGGCCGTCATATATATAACGTTCCCAGGTAAGGCACGTGTCATTCCTCTCTTCTGAGGTCGAGGCGAAATAAGCCCGCCTTTTACATATCAACAATGACAATACTTCTTTGTAGCAATTCTCGGGAGGTCCAGCCCACCTTTTGTATCAAGTTGCAAAGGACTCATTCATCGGCCCAGCATTGTTAGTGGCAAGTCTTCATAGAATCTCTTCTTAGTATGATTTGTATACTGGTAGAATATTTGATGTGACAGACATAAGTGTCTATTTATGTCATTTCCAAGAAACCGTGGCTAAGCCGCCCTTCTGTGAACAGCCCTCTTCTTCTCTTGTTCGAATTTTCTTCAGAAATAATATTCAGTCAAGCGTCTTAACTTATTTCAAACTAGCTGAAGTACCCGTGCTTCGCTACGCGTCATAAATAAATTAAAATGTGAAGGTGACAGTTAAAACAGGGGATAGGCGAGGTGCTGCGCAGAGGGAGATTAAGGATGGAACATTTTGTCCAACTACACCGCTCGGCGTTGACCGTGTTTTATAGCACAAATTTAGGTTTTACTCGCTAACAGTTGCAGATACCTTTCGGATAGAAAATGTAATTTTGAACCTCGCATATGCCATCAAAAGTTTGCTATTTCTTAGCGTTCTCTTTTTATTTGAAATGGAAATATGAAAGTTTGAAACCAAAGGGTGTAGTGACGTCACTAAAATGGTCGCCATTTTAAACAGTGCAAAGTAATGAAATCAAAAGTAACCTATATGTTAACCAGGTAAATCAGCTACTTCCATGTAAAATTCACGTAAATCGGACCAGTGGTACTTGCGAGATTGAGTAATACACGGACACACACCATCTCAATTTTAGCCTCGCATCGCTCGCGTCATAGTCGTATCATATTGTTTTTCAATGAAATGCAGGTTTAACCCCGTTAACACCCCTTTAGAACCTGAATACCCAAAAATCCCTCCTTAGTAGACGTTTTCGACACACAACAAACAAACATATCCCTAAAATATCATTCTTCTAACTTTAATAGTTATGGTTGGTCGATGAGAGCAAACATCCAAAAATCCTTCCTTAGTGGACGTTTTTCTTCCAGAAGTTCACCCCTCCCCATATTCCCCTTAAATTGCATTTATGAAAACACGGTCGAACACCTATTTATTTTATTTATTTATTCATTTATTTATTTATTTATTTTTAAGCTGATAGATTTCCTCCGAGTTTCAGACTCCTCCCTATGTCGTTTAAGAGACACACGCTCAGTTAGGAATCTTTCAACCCCCACTTTTCATCCCTTTCACCTCATAATATACACTACATCGAAAAACCATTAGACATGTGTCAGCTTATTTTTAATGATTAGTATATGTGCCAAGTATCACATCCCCAAATGAAACCACTCGTGAGATATTGTTATTCAATGGAAAGCACGATTACCCCCTTAACACCTCTTTAGAACCTGAATATCCAAAACTCTTTCCTTAGTGGACGTTTTCGACATACAACGAACATATCCCCAAAATTTCATGTTTCTAACTTCAATAATTTTGGCTGGCCGATGATGAGTGAGTGAGTCAGTCAGGACATTTTCTTTCATTTATTTTTGATAATTTCACCCGTCCCCATTAACCCCTTAAATTGGATTTATGAAACAAACGGTCAAACACCTATTTACTTATTTAAAGCTGTTTTCCTCCTGAGTTTGATGAGTGAGTAAGTGAGTCAATCAGTTAGGCCACTTTCTTTCCTGTTTCCCCCCCCCCCCCCCCAGAATTTCACCCCTCTCCAAGGGCCCCTTAAATTGGATTTATGAAAAAACGTTCGAACACCTATTTACTTGTATTGTAAGCTGTTTTTTCCCACCGAATTTCAAACTTCACGCCTATGTCGTTTCAGAGATACACGCTCCGTCAAGAATCCCTCAACCCCCAATTTTCACCCCTTTCACCTCATAATATACACCACATCGATAAACCCTGATTAGTTTTAATGATTAGTTTGTATACCGAATATCACATCCCCAAACAAACAACTCATGAGATATCGTTATTCAATGAAATGCACGTTTACCCCCTTGACACGTCTCAAAAACCCGAATAAACAAAAATCATTCCTTAGTTAACGTTTTCGACATACAGCGAACATCTTCCCAAAATTTCATGTTTCCAACTTTAATAGTTTTCGCTTGGCGTGATGAGTGAGTGAGTCAGACAGGACATTTTCTTTCATTTATTTTACCAGAATTTCACCCCTCCCCATGGGCCCCTTAAATTGGATTGAATAAAAAACGCTTGAACACCTATTAACTTATTTCTTAAGCTGTCTTTTTCCCCTGAGTCAGTCAGTTAGGACACTTTCTCTCCTTTTTTCCCCCAGAATTTCACCCCACCCCATTGGCCCCTTAAATTAATTTATGAAAAAACAGTCGAAAACCGATTTACTTACTTTTTAAGCTGATTTTTTTCGCTGAGTTTCAAATTTCTCGCCTATGTCGTTTAAGAGATAGGCCTACACGCTCCATTAGGAATCCTTCAACCCCCACTTTTCAGCCCTTTCACCTCATAATAATACACCACATCGAAAAACGCTTAGACATATGTCTGCGTATTTTTAATGACTAGTTTATATGCCGAGTATCACATCCACAAATGAAACCACTCTTGAGATATTGATATTCAATGAAATGCAGGTTTAACCCCCTTAAGACCCCTTTAGAACCCGAATATCCAAAAAACCTCCCTTAGTGTACGGTTTTGACATACAACGAACATATCCCCGAAATGTCATGTTTCCAACTTCAATATTTTTGGCTGGGCGATGATGAGTGAGTGAATGAGTCAGGACTTTTCCTTTCAATTTTTTTTTCTTCAGAATTTCACCCCTCCCGATGAACCCCTTCAATTTGATTGAAAAACAAACTGTCGAAAAGCTATTTACTTACTTTAAAGCAGTTTTTCCCGTGAGTTTGATGAGTGAGTCAGTCAGTCAATCAGTTAGGACACTTTGTTTCCTGTCCCCCCCCCCCCGAATTTCACCCCTCCCCATGGGCCCCTTAAATTGGATTTATGGAAAAGCGGTCCAACACATATTTACTTATTTTTATGCTGACTTTTTCCCGCTGAGTTTCAAACTCCTCGCCTATGTCGTTTAAGAGATACACGCTCCGTTAGGAATCTTTCAATCCCCAATTTTCACCCCTTTAACCTCATAAACACATCGAAAAACCCTCAGACACGTGTCTTGTTACTTTTTAATGATAAGTTTATATGCCGTGTATCACATCCCCCAATGAAACCAATCGGGAGATATAGTTATTCAATGAAATGCAGGTTTAACCCCCTTAAGACCCCTTTAGAACCTGAATATCCGAAAATCCTCCCTTAGTAGACGGTTTTGACATACAATGAACATATCCCCAAACTGTCATATTTCTAACTTCAATAATTTTGGCTAGGCGATGATGAATGAGTGAGTAAGTGAGTGAGTCTGGACATTTTCTTTCAATTTTCTTTTTTCAGAATTTCACCCCTCCTCATGATCCCCTTAAATTTGATTTATGAAAAAAAAAACTGTCGAACAGCTATTTACTTACTTTAAAGCAGTTTTTTCCCCCTGGGTTTGATGAGTGAGCCAGTCAGTCAATCAGTTAGGACACTTTCCTTCCTGTCCCCCCCCCCAGAATTTCATCTCTCCCCATGGGCCCCTTAAATTGGATTTATGAAAAAACTGTCAAACACATATTTACTTCTTTTTTATGTTGATTTTTTTTCGCTGTGTTTCAAACTCCTCGCCTATGTCGTTTAAGAGACACACGCTCCGTTAAGAATCTTTTAATCCCCACTTTTCACCCCTTTCACCTCATAATATACACCACATCGAAAAACCCTCAGACACATGTCTTCTTATTTTTAATGATGAGTTTATATGCCGAGTATCACATCCCCCCATGAAACCAATCGGGAGATATTGCTATTCAATTAAATGCAGGTCTACCCCCTTAACACCCCTTTAGAACCTGAATAGCCAAAATTTCGCTCTTAGTGGGCATTTGCGGCCCTTGAGGAAGCTGCATACAAGATTTCATTCCAATCCGTTCGATGGTTTCTGAGATTTCGTGATGAATAAATGAATGAGTGAGTGAGTGAGTGAGTGAGTGAGTGGTATTTGAAAAATATATAGTAGAAAGAAGATAGTGACAAGTCTTTGTTATGCTAAACTCGGTTGACAGAGCTGTGTGAGCAGTTGAGTAACTAACGGGA
This sequence comes from Meconema thalassinum, assembly GCA_946902985.2. Taxonomy (NCBI): domain Eukaryota; kingdom Metazoa; phylum Arthropoda; class Insecta; order Orthoptera; family Tettigoniidae; genus Meconema; species Meconema thalassinum. Next base: position 1,323,510,571 of record OX336388.2, on the reverse strand, counting down.
TTTCAAGTAAAGATCCTCATTTTCTATACCGGTAGTGCTGAGCACAATTGGCATCAAGTCGGCCGTGTCTCGACTTGAGCTATGTTGCCATGGAAACTATCAGCCTTGCCATTCCTTCATGAGTATATTTTATGATTTGATTAGCCTGTTTTTGAGTGAAAAAGGTCCAAAATCAGAAGAGTGAGAAAGACTATCGAAAATTCATGTAGCCAGCGATTCCTTCTGGGTCCTAAACTATGTGTATGCAAAATATGGTTGAGATTGGTGGAACGGTGTAGATTTGTATACGGAACCAACATATATACATACATACATACATACAGACTTTCACTTTTATATATTAGAAGATATAATGTGAATCGCTCCAAGTCCTTTCAATTGCCATAATATTCTACATTACTGCATAATAATAGATATAAATATATTAGTTAACATAATAACTAATAAAAGGTAAAATGTAAACTTAAAAAATATTGATAATAATAATAATAATAATTATAATAAAATATATAAAATTATTTCATTCTGGTCACAAATTGGGACCATCACAATACTGTTCTAAAATTGTAGCCAATAATTGAAGAAAATAATAGATTTTATTTATTTATATCGTATGGTTCTACAAGTGCACCAAAAATATCTATAATCAAATGGAAATGACCAAATTTGACAACCAGTGATGAACAATCGGAGTCACTTGGTGTATAGTCCTCAGATCACCGTCCAACGCTCGAAGTGGACACTTCTTAACAATGTGGTCTATTGTTGCTCCTCCGCTCCGCAGTCGCAGTCAGCAGATGAACTGAAACCCCACTTCTTCACCACTCTTGACCCGTCCTAATGTGGTTCAGCGTCGACCACGTTTGACGCGGGATTTGAAGTCCCTCAGCCATCTTTGTTGGATCTTGAACTAGGTGAGCAGTGGTGGGTGGATGCTCGTTCCAGCGTTGTCGCCACTTGGAGGTCACGTCAAACATAGAGATGTTTTTTCATCCCAGAACGGTTTGCGTGATTTCAAACGAGTAGTTGGTGGATCCTGTAGTGCATCATACAAGGAAGAGTTCGTATGAGAAGTAATCTTCTTAATACATTTTATCGTAGAAGCTTTCCTCCGTAGATATTGCGGGGCTAGGACAGGTATCCACTGAATGGGAGTAGATCTAACAATACCAATGATATCTCTCATGGATTCATTGAGCAGCAAATTAACCTTTGTTGAATGGGCGCTGTGGTCCGACAATATTCACATGTAGTATACACAAGAGCGAGTGCTGCAGAACGGAGAGTATTCGCGTTCACTACCCAACTAAGCCTACTTCTAGTAATCTTGCGAAGGAGATTCACTCGTGAGCCAAGTTTCTTAGATCATTTGATGCAATGTTGATTGAATGACAAGGGACAATCCGAAGTGATTCATATGTAGATTGTATTGTACCATTTGTGGAGTATTTCAATTGACAAAATTCTGAGGTGCGGCGTTTCGAGTCCTGTGGTATATCCATGCCCTCTTGATTTGTTGATGTCTAGCTATACCATTCTGTTTTGTATGTGGAAGTCTACAATTCATTTTTGTTTCATGTTTGTGTAACGAATATTAATGCGGGAATTTAAAACTGATGCATAGATTAAGGCAGGGATGTCATGTTGAAGACGTAGTGTATTGCTCGCGAGCGAGGTAGTAGCGACATGTTTGGCGTTGTCAGATCCAGTTGATCACCATGTATCACGCAGTTGCGGATAAGTCATTCGGTCTTGACTGGTTTGTTCCTCCATTAAGGTGGAGTGGAGACATATTTGCTCCAGCGGTAGGGGCTGAAGAGTGTAGCTACCTGGAAGACCTGCCCGATCCCACGAGTCAGTGGATTATCTTTCTCAATGCCGTGAATCTAATGTTATCAATCATGTTGACTGACTGAAAAATTTCTACTAATATATTCTACTATTACAAGAAAAAAGCTCCATACACAGGTGCGATATGCAGTTTGGGACGACAACTAATTACAAAGAAGTAAATGGAAACCCTCATACTGGCGCAGTATTCCCAGGAGCAAGATATCGCAGTCGTATACCGCCTTGGTACTTCGGTCTACCGAGCTGCGCCATATTGCCTCGGTAAACAGTCTTGGATACACCGTTGGAAGAATGTGATTGAAACTTACATAGACCCATAGCCTATACATATTGAGAAATAAACATTATATAATAATGTAGTACTTGTTTTTCAACGTAACCATAGGCGTCCACAGAATTTCTTCCACGGTAATATTTTACACTTCATTACCTAGCTGTCACTAGGTGATGATGAGACGTACCCCCGCCCCGCCATTTTCTTTTCATTTCTTACTTCCTTCGTGATATTCATTATTTGTTTGCTCTGAAACCGTAGAGTACCGGTACATTATCTTAATAGCAAGAATGGGAAGGATAGTATCTTTTAGTTCAGAGTTTTTGTCCATAGAAGTTAGCTTTTCCTTCATTTCGTAAAAAAACATGTAAAAAGTATTTATTATCACCATGTATCGTCAAATATAAAATCAAGCAATTCATTAAAATTGTAATGTTAATCCAGTTCGCGGTTTTTTCTTCGGACAGATTTACGCAGCGTTGAAAAAGATTGTTCAACCTCCAAATCAGTTTGGATTTCTCTTAAAATTCTCTGAACACTTCTGCGGGATATTCCGGTTGCTTCAGCTACTCGTTTTTTCACTTCTTTCAATAAAATTGGGTTCTTCTGCTTCTCGTTTCATAAAGTCCTATATATTGCAAATGAGCTCTCTTGGCTGGCTGTGAATGATCATCCCACCAATCTTTCTTGCAGCCATGTTTCTGTCTAAAGAATAGATATACGGTATTACAAAAATATTCCACGATAACACAATTTATTTATTTATCTGTTATTTATTTATCGTATGGCTTTTAGTGCCGGGAGTGTCCGAGGACATGTTCGGCTCGCCTGAGTCTGCAGCTGCTTCCAGCGGACACCCTAAAGTTCCGTTCAATTTCAAGTAGTTCCAACTTTCGCCACCAGATATCAATGATACCTAGTGGTGAACGTTGGAACTTTGATAGAGCGTTCTGACGAAATCTAACCTAACAAATTTTGCTTTACACAAGTTTAGTCTGTGAAAGGATCTTTTGCATGCCATAAATCTATGACATGGGACCGCCGGCTTTACTTCCCCTACGAAGGAAGGCATACTGAAGGATTTTAACGCTCTTAAAAAATCCGACGACTTCGGCATAGCAGTTCAGCATGCTACCGACTACGCCACCGAAGCCGCTTTAAAAATATTTAAACCACATTCAGAATAGTTGCACTTGCGAGTATACAGCACACACACTTGCGAAGTTAACAGCGGACGAACGTAAAGCCACTGGGACTGTTTCAACCCCCACCCTTAATACGTGGCTGGAAACTTGTCTGGTCTCCCCTGCTGCTCGACCTTGAAGCGCCACACGACATTCCTTCCGAACTATACATAGGAAGTGCACTGCTCTTATGATGAAGATGTACTGCGCTCCGAAATGAACATTTAAAAAAGTTAATACACGGTCCTCCAAAGAAAAAATTATAACGCTTGATATTTTAAACAAATCTCAGTTTGGGCAGATGACCTCACTGTTCCACCCCTTAAAACTCCGATAACTAACTAACTAACTAACTAACTATTCGCAGTTTAAGGGGAAAAACCTTAGTTTTATTTTCAAAATATTATTACAGAATAAGAGAAAGAATATTTCTAGACATATTTCAAAGGTATTATATGATATGATATGATTCTCAAAACGTTCTCCAGCTTGATAAACGCTTGGGGGAGACGTATACATCGCCTCGGTTACTTAGCGGAAGCTACGGCCATCATTCACCAATGCTACTGCTTCCGCATTGTTCAACAAACTTACAGGCATGTTGGGGAGTTGTATATGGCTCAGAACCTCTCAAGCAATCCTCAGATAATTACTAATTAGCGTCAAAGGCGACTTTTGCCACGGTGGGTGAGTGGTAAATGGGTCGGACTACCAACCCCAAGCTTGTAGGTTAGGTCCTGGCCATGGTAAGTGATTTTTGAAAAGCTACAAAAAGCCAACACAAAGTTCGTCCATTCTCTACTAGAAAGCGCTGTAGTGTCTATGAGCTAAAATACTGTATCTAGCCTCCTTGACTTTCATAGTGTTCCAAGGAACGACGAAATTCTACAAGCAAGCTGTCCTCTGGGTGTCATAACCAAGCTTGCACCCGGCACCGAGGCCATACGATATTATTATTATTAGCCGAATTAATGGTTTTCATTATTGGTGCGAAAAGTATGGAAATGCGCGGGAGCGTTGACCAGTGTTTCAGCGATTGAAAATTGCGTTAAAAATAACCTCCTCTTGTTATTCAGTGTTGATTCTCCTTCAGTAACTTTCACAGAACATTGGCCAATCATTAAATATTGGAGAACGAAATGTGGAATTTAAGTAAGCTTCTTATCAAAATATGATGTGTACGCCTTTCTACTTTTAGGAAGGCAGCGTATTTGAATAAAATTCGATTGTTCTCTGTGCGACCGAGTGGTCGAAAGTGTCATTTTGTGTCTCTCTGATTGGGATACTGTGCGTTACATTTTTTCCCCATCTAGCTTCCCCTGATACGTTTCACGGTCTACTCATTACTTGCATTAGTTCCATTTGAGTCGCTTGCTAAAAGCATTCTCATATTAAATGTGGGGTGGTGAGGGCTTGGAGGTTACTTTCTTATTAAAAGGTTTCTCGTGAAAAAGTGGTAGAGCGAATATTTCCTTGGTACGCTATTTAATGCCATAGCAATTGGTTGGGGGATGAAACTGGCATAAGCAGACCAGATGTCGTCAGCTAAAAATCATACAAGCTAATTACACGGAGTCGTATTGTTGTTGGAATAAGATACAAAATACGACTTTCGACTAAAATGTTGTTGTCGTTTTCTTTTGAAAACTTAAATGTTTTTCAGTCGGTCAACACGATTGAACCCAATTGTGCAGCCGAATGGTTGGTTCTGTAATCCTGGAAAACATTACATGAGATTAATAAATATCTCAAGTATAATCTCATGTAATTTCTTTTCAGGATTAGGGAACCATTCATTACTGTACAATTAGGTAAAATCATGTTGACTGACTGAAAATCATGGCATTTCGATTACTAAGGCAACACTGAATAATGGCTTCAACACGATAATGATGTTTCATTTGACGTCATTTTGCCCCATGTACTCAGGTGAGTATAGAAGTTGTCTCATAACCTGTGTTTTTGTGGTGTATGTATTACGGTACTATGTGTATTAGTAATTCAGATGAGTGTTAGGAAAGAGGCAGCCGTGGCTTTAAGTTAAGAACCATCCCGGCATTTTCCAGGAGTAGAAGCAGGTAACCACGGAAATCCACTTCCAGGAAGTGGGAACTACCTTTTCTAAGTTTTGCCTCACGAGGCTGAGTGTATCCCGTTCCAGCCCTCAGCCCAGAATTAAATTCCTTGGCCGAGCCGGGAGTCAAACCGGAAGCTCCGGGGTGACAGCAAAGAATGCCACCCGCTACACGTTATTCTTTTCCAGGCTTCAAAAGGCAACTACATCGATGTTTCTCCAAAATTGAAGGATCTGGTTCTGTCACAAACAGTTATTGAAGAGTTCAGGAAGCCATTTCATCTTACTTTTCCTAAATCGTTTCATTCGCTCCAGCCATATATCACCCAGGCTTTCACACTGTCGTATTGCTTCTCACAATTCTTCCTAATTAAACTGACGAGAGAGCTCGTTAGTTTCTTGCTAAACTTGTCTCTGTATCTTAGATTTCTTACCTCACTTGTCTGTTTCCCATTTGGCAGAATCTGGTTTGGGGATCCATTTGCATGAAGTATCTATTGGGTAGGATCGTTATTCAAGCTATGTAGTAATTCCGATGCCATCTGACTATTTGTTGTAGTGTCGAGACTTTATAACTTTCTTATCCAGCGAGCTTTCTTACTTACTGCCAGTATTTGATGTTTGTTTGCTGAATAGATTACTGTACACTAGTCTGCATTACACGACTCCATTTTCTAAGCTTATGTTTCTTTAACTCATCTATTGTATTATTTGCGTGCTAATTCAAAAATATAACTCACTTTTCTCGATCAGGCCAGGATATTTCACTACAAAATGTTTCAGGTAGTATCATAGCAGTATGTTACACAAATAATGCGTATAGCAGAAAGTAATGTGTGATGTTCACTGTGACGAAACATACCTAGAAACTTACTACATGTGCATTAGTGTATTGTAACGGTCCCAAGGTTACAACGAATCAAACCCTCAGTTTCGAGACGTACGATTCTAAATAATCGTATTGTGCCCGTCCCGGGAAATATGTGCGATGACCCGGCCACTAATTACACCACACAATTTCCGAGAAAGAACAGGGGAGTGAATAAAAAAAATGTATAGCAGGAAAAATGAATGTGCCTGAATTCTAGTTTGAGAATATATGAAGAAAACGGCTCGGGTGGCACGAGACAAGAGTATCTCCGGGTCGTTACGGAATGGAAAAGAGGGCGCCATCAAACTAGAGTTCTCAAGACACATTCCTGGTGAAGTCAGCGTTTAAAGAAGGAAATAGAAATGACACAGATAAAAGAAATTTAAGAAAAAAAGGAAAATGATCCTTATTTATTCATGGATTCAGCTTGCATTAAAAATTCCACGACCTGCCTATGATCTCGACGGCTAGAAAATCCCTAAGTTATGGTGTAGTGTCTTTCTGAATCTTGCCAAATCCGATCAATCGAAAAAAAAATACATCACAGGACTAAAACTAAAGTCAACTAAAAGTCTCTTCTGTCGCTGCAGGGATTTTTTGGCGCTCACGACACGAAAAATTAACACTCATCCCTGAACGACCTAACTCCAATTATATGAGAAAAAAAATTACACCATCAAATAATCAAGCTAATGTGCCCTGTGATGTGAAACTGCTTGCTAATAAATTGTTACCGGCATTGTACTACCGTAATTGCACACAAAACAGTCCATTCAATTATCCAAACGTATTTACATTTATGACTGACAATAATAATAATGTGAACTTATCTATCTCAGTTCCAAAAATAAATTTAAAAAATTTCAAATCAGTCCACTGATTATCAGGATCAGTTCAAATCGAAATCCTTAATTAATTCAATATCTTATGCTCAGTCCAAAATCTTTTAGTCAATTCATAACCTAATAATCTTGTTCAAAATGCAATAATCTTACATTTTATTCAAAAATCATTTCGTCAATTCAATAATTCAATAATCATCCCTAATGCCCATAACTATTATTATTATAATCATTTCGTGATATCGTGGTCTCAAATCCACAACCGGATTTAAAAATAATCCAGAATCATACTCCACCAAATAATCAATGAAGTATCAGTGCCAACCATACTCTATGATTTTGTTAAATTCCTCAGGCAAGTGCTGATCAAAATAATTGATAAAGAGGACAGAGAAAGAAAAATTAATCTTGCCTCACAAAAGTAATGAGCTTAACTCAAAATGAGCCATAAATTCTCCAAGAGAGAATAAATAATTAGGATAAAATATTTAAACATCATGATTGGATTATAAATGATTCATAAAAAATACACCATGTCATTTGCCAAACAAATCATTGCACTAAGGCAGTAGACCTCTTAATTACTCCAGCAGCATGTCACACACTTTCCTTCAAAACCAGAAAGCAGATCATTATCTGAGCATTTCCGTATAGAACTTCAATAATTCTCATCACAAATATAATATCCAAGTGGCTAATTTAATATTGGCTATCTTCACACTCAAAAATGTGGCAACCAGAATGCATAAATCGAACAGTGAAATCTGAACAGATATGCAGAGATAATAATACTAATAATCCAATCGAAATGTGAATGGCTCAAGACAAAACTCCCAAAATCCTCAAATGAAATCCCAAAGATCGATCAAAAGAACGTCCTAGTAAAAGGCCTGGAATTCAAAAAAAAAACATCGCACAGACTGCAAAGTCATCCTACAACTTCAACATCAAATAAAAAAATAAAAAAACCGTGGACCAAAATAAACACCTGTGCAACTGATGCACAAAATCTTAAAATCCTTGGACAAACCCATAAATCGATAAAGAATAAAGCATGAATGAATAGCAGAAAAAAATGAAATAATTGCCATCGCAACTATGCAAGAGAAAATAATAATAAAAATAATCGTTAAAAAACAATTATTATCATCATTAATCCCAACAAAATTCATTTGACTCCAATGTGTACAATTAGATAATGCTCTTGCCATACCGTGGAATTATGCAACGTGTAAATATGATCATGTGCTCTGGAATTCAACTCGTTATGGGAAGATTCAACTCATGTAGGCTGGCGACACATTTTTACCTCTTGGCATCTTCGTCAAGCAGAAACAAACCTCTTCTGCAAGTTTAATAGAGTGTAAAGATCCCTGATAAATGTTCCCTGGTGTCGTGTTGGCTGCTGGCGTCTGCTTGCGAGGATCGTCGCGACGCCTCCCGGATCAAAGTTCCATCCCCCCATCACGTCTTTTGCGTGTTTTAATGTGCCATGGCGTAATTAGAAATATTCAAAACTGTATGTCTCTCCTTCCTCACGAAGACATGTACTTCATTAATATGTAGCCCCATTATATTAGGGTAACACACCACCACTGTTCCAATTCGATCTAGAATGTTCAGAAGTGAGATTGTGTTCAGTGTAAGGTGGGAAAGATTGTTCCAGAAGTCTGGCATGAATCAATGTTCAATGAACTATGTGAACTATTATTGAGTTCCAATGGTGCCTAAAACCATGTTCACTTGCCATCGCGGCTTTGATTAAATGTGCGATGTTATGTCGTAAAGATTTCCCAACTGATTTCCATTGAATAATGTGTAGGCTTGTAGCACAGGCTGAGAAAGATCCGGCCCTCAAACTGTGTTTCACTGCTGCTTTATGCTGGTAATGTTTATATGATTTTTCAACTTACGTGGCTCCAACTTCTTGAGTATCTCAGTGCAGGTCTCAATACTTACCAACATGAACCACCACTTTCACACTGCTGTTAAACCGTAACTTTGATTGGCGATTTGTAGGTGACGAACTTACATCTAATAGCTCGGCCCACGTTACGCTTACGGTCATAGAAATGTATCACTCATGACGATACCGGCACGCACGAAAAGCATGTTCTAGACATGAACGGAACCAAGATAAGAATGAGAATCGAGTCACCTGTCAGCCGGCCTCGCTGTACTGCCCGCCGTTGGGGGGTGGTGGTTGTTGCTCGCACATGTTACCTCTCCTTACTTCCGGCAGTGTGACCTTGCTTATAAGTTTCTCCAGCTCGCGAAGATATTTGCCTGGTTCTAGATTGAATACAATAAAAAGTCAACCAAGATAAGTATGAGAATCGAGTCACCTGTCAGCCGGCCTCGCTGTACTGCCCGCCGTTGGGGGGGGGTGGTTGTTGCTCGCACATGTTACCTCTCCTTACTTCCGGCAGTGTGACCTTGCTTATAAGTTTCTCCAGCTCGCGAAGATATTTGCCTGGTTCTAGATTGAATACAATAAAAAGTCAGGTCTGTTTTAAGAAAGTTCTAGTTGTTTCATTAAGCATATAACTCGGCAGATATTCATTATAATACTCCACATGGTTAAGGAAGTCAAATCAGCGACATTATTGCACTCAGATGCACTGACCTCTGCTGGTCATCTTAGTAAGAGAAAACCACCGTGACGTAATATCTGGGGCTCCATGCGGTTCACGTAGCGCCGTAGCTTAGTGGTCAGTGTTTCATTAAGTGTGCAAATAATTTATGTAATTTATTTCAACCACTAGGAAATTAATTGTAACTCTCCGCTCAATGTAATTGGACACACTTGTGACCGACTGAAGAGCTCCTACTAGCATATTCTACTTATACGGTACAAGTAAGAGGCTCCTTACAGTGGCGCAATATCCAGTTCGGGACAGTTCAGCTCGATGTGTAAATGGAAACCCTCACATTGGCGCGGTATTCCCGAGAGCACGATATTATCGCAATCGGTATATCGCCTCGGTAAACAGTCATGGATTCATCCTTGGAAGAAGATGAATGAAACTTGTATAGGCCTATAGCCTACACATATGAAGTAGTATGAGTAGGCCTATATTATGTGTACGGCTGTACTCTAGTACAGTAGATAGCTACACAATCATAATACATACAGTCTCACTACACATTTTATCCTTTGGACGAGAATCCTTGTATTTTAGATTACGATAATCGTCAAGTATAGCATTTTCGTTCATGAAGTCAATAATTTGCTCCAGTTGGCTAAACGTACTGCGTAATGGAAGTGTAGATGAAATGTCTGCTACAGCCAGGCGGTTATCATATATCCCGAGTATATTACACCAATATCCACTTTACAATACAATTTATTTTTATTTTTTATGCGATATCCTTACACTCTTTGATACGTGTTTTGGCTCTGTGAGCAGTACTAAGGCCGATCAGTTAGCCAGTGATCAAAGGCAGACCAACAACAACACACATGTAGTATATCCTTCAAAGAGTGAGGTGTTATCTCTAGCGTCTTCAAATCTACGGTTGTTTAAAAAGTTTTAAGCAAGTAACTTCCATTCACTTGTAGCCACAAGGATTTCTCACACACGATATTTTACAAGATACTTGCACAAAGGGGTCGTGTGTTTGATTTGGGATTTCAACGACGAAGGGCCTATGACCTGAATTTCGGCATATAGTCAAATTCTTTAAGCATTTTATGTCTATTTTTAAATAATTTTGACGATTGTAAAAAGATTTGTTTAAAGTTTCTTAACAAGATCAACACATAGACCACATATGGGCACGATTCGGCTCAATGAGCAGCGCTCCCGCTGCGGCAGGAGAAAGAGACGAGTATGCGCTCTCACCGAAGTTAACCTTGTAGCTGCTTGCACAGCTTGCCGTTACAAGCGGCGTAGCACAACAGCTTTATACTTGTGCCCTGTTTGTTGTGCATTAGATGATTAGATTATGGTGCTACGTACATACGCTTAATTATATTCCTTTTATTAAGTTCTGTGTAGGAAACATAAATAATTACTTTGCCAGCTGATAAGTACACACTCCTTTGTCCACTACCGATAGTCCTGAAACTACAATAAGACAAAGTAACAACTTGTTTAGAACACAAGGAACGAAAACTTGCTGTAGGAGTACAAAAATAAATACATGAATAAATATCATTCACCATAAACAAAACATAGGCCTATGTGTTCTTATATATCTGAACTGTCATTCTGCAGATGATGAGGAGGTGTGCGTATCCTTTCGCTGAAGCAGACGGGTTACATTTGGAGCGATTGATCTTGCACTTGCAATTCGAAGAACGGCAGTGAGATGTGCGTCAGTTTGAGTGGCTCTTCGTGGAGATTTATTTATCTTCATTAGAGAGAACAGTTTCTCACAGAGATATGTTGAAAACTGTTCATAAAAATGTGCTAAGCTTGTTCGTGATTCATATTTAGAGTACAGCCGTACACATAATATAGGCCTACTCAGCCCGGTACAATAATGTACTTATGATTGCGCTTTGACTACTCATATTGCCATCTAGTCGTTCCAGCCGTACCTATGCTTGCGCCTTGACTGCTCATATTGCCATCTAGTCTTTCCAGCACAAACTATTAGCGAGCAGTCAGCTGGTCCCAGCTCCTTGGCTCCGCTCGCACTCATGCAGTTGGCTCCAGGAGCTGCCCTCTCTCATTGCCCACCTATGACATAGACTGTCTTATGAGAATCATTTATATGTTCTGACTGAAGAAGGCTCACAGAGCCGAAACATGTATCAAAGAGTGTAAGGACATCGCATAAAAGTAAAACTAAACAGTATTGTAAAGTGGATATTGGTGTAATATATCATAATCAATACGGGAAAATCTAGAATAATGACTAAAGTCATAGATATTCATATATCCCGAGTATCGCGATGGTGTGAGCAGTCAACTCGGTACCATCGGAGTTTTGTCTCGAGACCATATCGTCCCGAACCGTCCCGAAATGCATATCGCGGCTGTATGTGGGAGCCTTCAAAAGTGTAAGCAATGCCGGGCTCAACTGGGGTCCTGTGGTCACTAAGCTACGTCTTACTATTATGAGCCCCTGGGGTGGTTATTCAAATGCAGGCGCGTCTACTTTAAAGGGCAGCCAATATCCAAAGCTGTTTGCAGCTTTCAGATTGTTTGCAAAGAAAGGCAACGGGTTTCCGAGTAAATGTGACTGCATTCTGATGCGGAAAAGGAAAAAGAAGAGACGGAACTGAAAGACAAGTTTATCTCTAATGAAAAGTTGTTTCTGGAGCTCCTTCTGTCTGGCTCATTATGAGGGTGAAGAGGTTATGAGAGTATTCATAAATAATAAGCTGCTCTATTATTCAGTAAGGATGTGTTGTTTAGAGTTTTAATATCGTCAGCAACTTTCCCATCAAGAGGACATCGCCCTCCGTTAATGTTTAATCAGCAGTGGTGAAGTTTTAATGAACTGTAAGAATAAGTCTCAAAATTTCACCTCTTGTTCATAAGGAGGCCAAGAAGTAGTTCATTTTAATTCCCCATGAACGTCATCAACGTTTAATAATAATAATAATAATAATAATAATAATAATAATAATAATAATTATAATAATAATAATAATAATAAAGAATAACATTTTATGGACACCTCACAAGAATGAAGAACAGTAGGTTGACCATAAGGATATTCATTTACATTACCAAGTTAAAGTCCATCAAAAAATGGGTTAAGCAAAGAAGAAAAGATCTCCAAAGAGTTGCAATTAATCTACCTAGGTAGAAGATATACCAAACAGAACAGGGTTTCAAGGGAAGATTGATTAATTCAAAGGGCTCCAGGAATAACCAAGTTCATCTGGTCTGAAGACATATATTTATTTGTATTGTGTTAGCATTATACGATAAATAAATAACTTGAGCTTCAAATCGCTCCAAGGTGTGATTTAAACGATTTTCAATTATTTCATTTAATGTCGTCTTAATACAGTTGGCAGCAGTGGATTACAATCTCAGAGTTTGTGAGATTGAGGCTTTACTTCGGAGAGATGCCACGTGAAAGATAGCCGCTAAAATTCGTGACCCGTAATCGATTCAAGAGGCATGATGGTGCAGTAGTCATGCTGCTTGTCTCTCGCCCAGGTGGACCGGGTTCGACTCCTGGTCAATGCATGTCAGATTAAGAAGTGAAATATCACGTCCTATGGTTCGGATTCCACGAAAAAATGGATGTCCTGTGGCTCATGATCTCAAGATCAACGGTCACGTAAAACTACAAGCTTCCTTCCTTCCTTCCTTCCTTCCTTTGTTTTTACTTCCTTCCTTCCTTCCTTCCTAAATTCCTTCCTTCTTCCTTCCTTCTGTTTTCACTTCGTTCCTTCCTTTTTTTCCTTCCTTCTGTTTTTACGTCCTTCCTGTCTTCCTTCCTTCCTTCTGATTTTCCTTCCTTTCTTTCTTTCTTTCTTTCTTTCTTTCTTTCTTTCTTCCCTCCCTTTTTCTTTCCTTCCTTCTATTTTTACTTCCTTCCTTCCTTCCTTTTGAGTTTACTTCCTTCCTTTTTCCTTCCTTCCTTCCTTCTGTTTTTACTTCCTTCCTTTCCTCCTTCCTTTTTTCCTTCCTTCCTTTTGTTTTTACTTCCTTTTTCCTACATCTGATTTTACTTCCTTCCTTTCTTCCTTCCTTCGTTCTGTTTTTACTTTCTTCCTTTTCTTCTTCCTTCCTTCCTTCTGATTTTATTTCCTTCCTTTCTTCCTTCCTTTTGATTTTACTTCCTCCCTTCCTCTTTTCCTTCCCACCTTCTGTTTTTACTTCCATCCTTTCTTCCTTCATTCATTCATTCTGTTTTCACTTCCTTCCTTCCTTCCTTTCTCCCTTCCTTCCTTTTTTCCTTCCTTCTAATTTTACGTCCTTCCTTTCTTCCTTCCTTCCTTCTGATTTTCCTTCCTTTCTTTCTGTCTTTATTCCTTTCTACCCTCCTTCCTTTCTTCCTTCCCTTTTTCTTTCCTTCCTTCTGTTTTTACTTTCTTCCTTCCTTCCTTCTGATTTTACTTCCTTCCTTCCTTCCTTCCTTCCTTCTGTTTCTACTTCCTTCCTTTCTTCCTTCCTTTTTTCCTTCCTTCCTTCTGTTTTTAATTCCTTCCTTCCTTCTGATATTACTTCCTTCCTTCCTTCCTTCCTTCTGTTTTTACTTCCTTTCCTCCTTCCTTCTGATTTTACTTCCTTCCTTCCTTCCTTCCTTTCTTCCTTCCTTTTTTCCTTCCTACTTCCTTCCTTTCTTCATTCTTTCCTTCGTAACTGATACACGTAATTTTGTCTCCCCTATTCTCTCACTCGCTAAGAAATTTGGGCAGTTAGATTTTCTAAACTATATCCGCTGGTTGTTATTGGTACATGGGACATATTTGGTCATCGGCACTGTGTACTAATACATGCAATGCAACTTGCCTCTGCTGATGCAGTGAGACCTAACCTCACCAGCAATGTAACACGTGTGAGTAACAATGAACTCTGCTTCGAATATCCTCGACAATGGCAGCACATTTGGTTTGGAGATCGCCGCGAGCAGTCAGCTGTAGTGAGCACACTGACATGCTGTCTAGGCCATCCGGACACTTGTCGCTTCCGCCTCAGCTCGTTCAGTACCTCAATAAGGTTTCGGACTGGCCGTCAAAGAACAGCTTGTTGTTCTTGTTCTTGTTCTTGTTCTTGTCCTTCTTCTTCTTAATTATGGGACCTTGGAACTTCGCGGTTATTTCTGCTCTGTTTGCCAAGGTACGTACACAATTTGTATGGTAATAATAATAATATCGTCTGGCCTCGGGTGACGGGTGCAAGCACTGTAATTTGACACCCAGAAGGTAGCTTGCATGTCGAATTTCGTTGTTCCTTGAATCACTATGAAAGTCAAGGAGGTTAGATATCTAAGCTCCTTGAACACTATAGTGCTTTCTAGTAAAGAAATTTTGCCATTATGAACACGGCCTACTGAATTCAAATGGGTTCTTTAACATGCCAACATCGTATGACATGCGTGTCATATTTTTGCCGCCTTTCAAAAATCACTTACCAGGGCCAGGAGCTAACCTACAATCTTGGGGTTAGTAATTCGACACGATAACCACTCACCCGCCGTGGCAAGCTTAACTCTCATGGTGACTACGAGTAAGTTACTTCTCTGCGTCATAGCACGTCGTTAGCCTTGAAGTGGTCTGGCTGTAAGTGCTCGGACTACCGTCCTAAAAGTCCTGGGTTCGATCTTTGACTCCAATGAAAAGATATGCTGTAAGGTTGGCAAGGGTGTCACGTAGGCTATTGAGAATGAGTGAAAATAAATGGTTTCAATTTCCATCTCAGCCATCCTGGAAGTGTTTACAGTATTATACTTTTACTTCAGACAAGTGGCCTCCTTACCAACTACAAGCATCACAATAATAATAATAATACATATTATTACATACTGTATATTGCACCCCACGATAACCAAAGTTTCTATCATGGAACAACAACAGCAACGATTTATGTTCTAGTTTCCAGGAGATGTAATTAATTAAGTCAGCTCTTCGACCTGCTGCTTAGATAATAATAATAATGTTATTGGTTTTACGTCCCTTTTAACTACTGTGGCTTTTAGAGACGCCAGGGTGCCGGAATTTTGCCCCGAAGGGGATCTTTAACGTGCCATTAAATCTACTGACACGGCTCCCTCGCATTTGCGCACCCTCAAATGCCAGCTGACTGCGCCAGGATACGATGCTGCTTAGAGGGCGTGGGTGGAAGCGGTGGGTATCACTTTAGGAAGAAAAATGTTTGCTCAGAAACTCAAATTCCCTCATGTGAAGGATGGGTATGAATGTTTTTTTGTGAATGCTTTTTGCAAGGAAAACTTAGGCGATAGGCGATACCAAACTGGTAACACGTGTAATTAGTGATGTCTACAAAGCAAAGTGAATACTAAAATAAATTTTGTTGTTAATAATTCATATAATGAGTTTTGGACTACTTTAGCTATCATCCCCGTGTAATTTTTGGTGTGTGCTGAACTTGTCCGATAACCTGTGTTTATGTTGTGACTGCAGTAGTGTGCGTATCTGTAATTGTTAGTAGGTTCGAGGATGGGCTTGGTGCCATGGGACTTGAAATACAGTACTATGCTGGCATTTGTCTGGAGGGAGTGTGGGAAAATTTGGGGGAAATCACTCCAAGGATAATCTCGTTCAGCATTGGGATTTGAATCTCCAATCCCCGCCTTGCAGTCGAGGTGAGCGATTTAACTCGCATGGCTGCGCCGCGGGGTACCACTAGTCTACAATTTCCATGTCTATGTCGTAAGAAGAGATTCGAAACACCCACCCATCATCATCATCATCATTGGTTTGCAGTCCTAAGACTGGTCAGTTGCTATAAAAACATGTCCAGATCTTCCAGTCATTTGCCGCTTCCTTCATTGAATTATAATTCTGTGCTTGGGTGTCGTTTATAATTTGTTTAAGGAAGGTATTTCTAGGTCTTCCTCGTGGATTTTTCCCTCAATGAACCATTCCGCCACAGTTCTCATTAAATTTCAGTGGCGCATTGTGTGACCCCACCATGCGAGAAGACGTTTACGGATGGTGCGTAGGATTGATCTCCGTTGGTTCACGGTGTCGGGAACCCTTGTGTTCGATATCCTGTCTCTCCACGTCACATTTATCATTTTACAATATCACCCATCTCAAAGGCTTCAAGACGGTTCTTTTCATTTTTATTTAGTGTCCACGTTTCACAGGCATACAACGCAACTGTCCATACAAAAGCATGTAGCATTCTCATCCGGAGGGAAAGCTTAAGCCGACTGGTACACAGTAATCTCCTCTTTTGCATAAAAGCTAGTTTTGCCTGAGCAATGCGGCATTTAACTTCAGTGGTGCACCTTCCGTCCTCTGTAATCTTTTGACCTAGGTAAGTGACCCATCCATAGTACTCGTAAAATATTGAAGCAGTTATAAAATATGAATGAACTTCACATACACACTTTGATTAGTCCGACTGTACAACAAGTCCGATATACATCACTTACTGTTGTAAGTACGCCTCTCACTGTAGTGCTTGCTTTCGTTACGGGAATGTCATTAAAATGCATACCGTACAATCAGTTGCACATCCAATTGGGACGATCGCAATGTGTGAATGTAGTGCAGGTAAATAGCAGTATTATACCTCAAGTTACAAGTAATTATAGCCTATTCAACCGTTTCCTTGTTTGAGAAACATACAACAGACAGAAGAGGAATCAATTTTGGCGTTGTGGTACGAGAATAATGCACAACGTGCTATAACACACCTATCTATACTAATATATGAAAGCCTAGTGATATCTGTCGGTCTATTACTCCTTCATTCAAAAACTACTCTATCGCTTTGCATGAACGTAACTTATATACCAGGGAGAAACATAGGATTATCGCCGTTTCGAAATGTTTTACCGTTTCATTCAGTAGCAGGCGTTGCAGCGTCCCACCCGGCGAACAGGTATCCATGGCAGGTTGTATAAATTCACCTTTACCCACGCTCACTCTATGTTTTCGCTTTCGATTCAGAGTTTATAAAATACGTTCGCTCGAAGAATTTTACAAAGAATTTTACAAAGGCGTACGATAATTTGGTTGGGAGGGGGAGGAGTCTGTACAAAAATATGTAGGCCTACTTTCGTCTGTTTTTTTTTTTCGTTAATATCCGATTTGAAAAATCCAAATGAACATTCTATGAACGTTGTTAGTGAAACAACTTCTATTGTAGGTTGATTATTGAAGGGAAAATTCATCCCGTGCAGAATTCTCATGATTTCAGACCTGTAGTTCCTGTTTCTGGTGCTGGAACACGGGCCTATGAAATGGATTTCTTTCCATGCGCTGAGTTGTGTGATACATTTATCAAGGATTTAATTTATTTAGGACATTCACTTTTGGGGGCGGGATGGGGGGGGAGGGTGTTAAGAATAAGTAAGAGTGGGTTAGGGTAACTATCTGAATTCTCAAGCGCGTATTGACTCAATTAACTTGTTCCTTTTTTGAAATGCTGATCTTTTGTTTTCCGTATATTATTGTTTATTATTATAACCATTAGATTTATTTTATTTTTTGTTTTATAATTTTTAGTTCTTTTTCATATTTAGGGATCCACCTCTAAATTTGTATGTATTCTAAATTTGCATAATTGAATCTGTTTAAAGAGGGGCGGATGGCCTCACTGTTCCTCCCATTAAAACAGCAATAACTAACTAATTAACTAACTAACTAAATAACTCAATAAATAACTAACTAACGTGATTGTAAAGAATAGTTACAACGTGTTTCAATGGGGGAGGGGGTTTCATTTTATGACATTTTAGTTAATGTAATTGATGGATGACCCCAAAAATGCTCACAGAGTATAATACACACACAAGTACGAAGGACGTGTATCCAGCTACTATACAGATATTTCTGACCTGGCACTCTCATGGCCCTTACAGATTAATCCACTGTGAAGTGCCAAGCCCCCTGTGCTCCTCTCACCTCACAAGCCTGTCTCTAAACTAGTTAATGGCTTCCAAATGTTATAATCATTGTCGTCATCCCTGCATTTAATTTGTTTGCCATCAGAAGCCACAAGCTCTCCACGTCATTCCGAGTTACATCATGATCAGACCCCTGTCAGATAAAATGAAATGGCTGGCCTGTACACGCTAATGGAAATGAATGAAAATGTAATGAAGTCTCATTGTGTTGTAACACATCGCCATGATCATCAGGATCATCATGTATTCTCTCATCAGTGGAGATTATTGTCCACTTTCATCGCTGCCCTTTGACTTCATACAACTTGAGTCAAAGCTTGGCATACAATCCGCCTACATCACATATATCCTATTACTGTATCTTCGTTTTAAATCAATATACGAGTATGTAAGATTTAAGTTTGGTAGGTTAATAATAACATATATGTGTATTTATCGAAGTGACATTGTGTGTGGTTAAGTGTCAGAGAGAGCCAAGAGCCTTAACTTCGCTACAATAAAGGCAACAATAATAATAAATAATAATTTATTTTTACTAACGAGTGCAGTGATGCCAATCATGAAGGAACAACGTAATCCGCTCTATATACTACACAAGCAATTACACACGCCATTGAAAACAAACTGGATAAGTGCTCTCAGTGAGCATTTCATCTGTTACTATTTTTTTTAGAAGGAGAAATGCATTTACGCACAAAGTATCGGGCTCCTGAGTAACAAACTACCGAACAAAACTCCCCTCGTTACTACTGAACACTAGCCTGGAACCGTTTATCACATTACTTCAGGCTAGGACCGTATTATGCTAGGCCACTTGTCCTCAACTATCTTTTTCTTTATACTGTTGTTCACTGATAAACAAGAGAACACTTTGCTTCTCTGTAACTAGCTGATACAGCAGATCATCGGCTGCTTTACTTCTATGTAGATTGGCTTCAAGGACACGAATCATTCGAACCTCAGAGCCTTTTCTTTGTCTAAAGCTCCTCTGAAGACCTTATACTGGCCAGATCCCACAGCATGTGCTAAATACTCTTTGTCAAAATTTCGTTCTTCAAAAAGAACACATTTCTTCGAGGCCGTACTGTGCCCAAATCTAGGAATGGGTATTCCAAGTTTCAGACACCTAGATATCAAGGGAAAGGCTGTAGCAGCTTTTGAATGTTCAGCTATTTGAATATCGCGCTACATTGCTTCTCGAAGCCTTTCGAAGGAAATTACCGATAGTTGGATGGTAAATGACGTAGCGAGTCATAGCAGAGGTGGAGACTATTTATTGATTAAATAGTTAACTATGGAGCAGAGACTTGAGACTGGGATCAGATTACTGGCACGGCCAAATGAAAGAGAATGCAATTAATATCAAGTAAATCGGACCAGGGATTCAAGAGATATGAGGATTTCTAGATATCAGGCGATGACACGTGACCCTGACCGTTTTTGTATAAAAGCAAGCTGGAGCAGGCTTAGTTAGCTCACTTCATCACAAGCACTTGGCGAACAAGTTGCGTCTACGCTGAGCCAAGGCACATGGTTGCCGCCTCTACGAAGAAGTACTTTTCAAATCGTGATAGTCACGAGAAGTGCGGCGCAAACGAGTTGGAACTTAGTAAGTTTCTGGTGAGGAGAATCACTGAGGTGATTGTTTTTCGACAGACATTGGTGGAAATATTTATATTTCCTAAAGGACATATGCTAGACTCTGTCTAGAAATTAGTATTTGTCACAGTCCAATAGTAAATTAATACTTGGATGTTTAAATCCATTTAAAGTCAGTTTTCATATTTTGTAACTATTTAACCACTTCGATCCGTCAGTACATTGAAGAATAGTCTATAACGGTGGCGTTCATTAGTCTACGCAAGGGAAACTGCAAGTTGTCTAGCGCATGGCAGATGGTGATATTAATAAACCATGCCCAGGGAACGATCTTCAGAACAGCCGTTAACTGCTTAGACTGTCAACGTTTTTCTTGTACTGATGAGATTACAGTGAGTTAAGTTACAACTGACACATTTAAGAAGAGATCGCTTAGATCTGACCCTTTTCAAACAAACTGTTATGGCTTTGTTAGAAGCCCATATTAAAATGGAACCACAGTCATTTAAAACGTCGAAGAATACTACCACTATGTCTGACTAGACGATTTGTGGGTCTACAATGGCGGCCGATACAAGGATTATACGTGCTTGTCCGCTAGGGCATGTCTACGGATAAATCTGGTATAGACCAGGTTTACTACACTTCAAGAACATCAAGAAATGTAAGCCACATTTGAATTATTTTATGCCTAGCTAATTGGAACAAACTATTTTTCTGCAGATGACCAACACATTTTTTTTTCGTCATATTTAAAGCTTGTAATGATTTACGCAAGACTTGTTAGATTTATTCTGAGCATTTTCAGCACTCAGAACAGTTTAGGATCGATGACCGAGCATTTTGAGCATTTATTTAAATTTTTCATATTTTTGGGAAATCACGGTAATCAGCCGATGTAACTGTAAAAGTTAAATTTATTTTTGTTGAGGAATGGATATTTTTTCCATATTCGAAGGTTCGAACATGTGGATTCTCACATGATGAGATGATAATTAAACATATTTGAAATAATAATAATAATAATAATAATCCACTAATAATAATAATAATAATTTTCATAATTTTTCTAAATAATTCTTGGATATTATATTTTATAATAATCATATGTATTGAGAGAAAGAGCCTATGAAGTAGTTGAAACATTTCTAGTATGGAACAGGAGATTTTACGAAGGAGAGTGGTTAGCGCAAGCCCGCATTCAACCTACATTTCAGTTCTGGTTGAACAGTTGATATTTGCTATGAGCAAAGTATATGTTTCATATAACACGGAGAGGCATGAAACGGGAAGCAATTGATATTTGTATCAAATAGGATATTGTTGTATTTATATAAAATCATGACGTAAATACACTTCGAAAGTGAAATATGCTTTTCAGAAGTATGGTTAAAGTCACGGGTTGAACTGAATGGTAAAATAAAATAAACTTGTAAGTTTATTAATCTTCCAGTGTTGATAACAAGCAGAGGCTTGATTTATTGTATAAATTTTGGGAAGATAATTTATGTGTGTGGAGTAGTTGAATGCCATTCCCAGGTGCGCATGTTAAGTCGCAGGAATGAAGGTTTTTTCGAGCATCAATCAAATAGCAGGTTCGATGGCTCAGGTTTATAGTAGGAGTATTGGAGCCACACATTTCGTCGTATGAATAACCCGAAGGTTATTTCTTTGAAACCATCAGTTCTTATTTTAACCTTGTTTACGAATTCCATTTAGACTTTGATTTTGCTAGAACCCGGATTTGTCATGATAGTAGTTTATTCTTCTTCAGAGGAAGACCTTTGCCGTTGTTGTTGTTGTTATAATATTGTGTTCTTACACAAATAGTAGAATGGGCCACTGCCAATTTAAAATAATTCTTTAACCACGAATAATTTGAAGGATATTTTCAATCCTAGTGCCATGAACTAAATGAATTCTTTATAAGACTACAATTCTAATTTCCGCATTCTGTCGAAGAATTGCAAGTTGTGAAAGTTGCTAGAAATGGCCATAAATATAAATATTTTTATAATATTGTTCCCAAGTGGAAAATCTAATAGTTGAATGGTTCAACCATTTGTTGATCAAGTTAATGATTCAGAAATCATATATTTTGTTTGGAACTTGAAGTTCATTATCGAGTCACTTCTCGAATGTTTAATGTCAGAAGAACAATTCATTGTTGTTGTGCTTCGCACAGTTCTTCGATGCTATGCTCAATGGTCAAATATTTTCAGATGTTGTTAATATGTGTTAATAATTTGTGTTGCTACGATGATGATAATAGTTTCAACGATATATTTTTGAAAACTGGAAAACAAATGAAAGTCTAAGAAATTCTATAAACATTTATTCTACGAGTGTTAATACCATGTAAATAGTCAAACAGTGATCTACGTTATTTCCAGTATGGACAATTCATTTTGCACTGGAGTAAATGTTAATAATTTTGGAACACAGTCCACAGGACTAACAATCGGACTTGTGTTTTCAAAAAGATTGTCAGATGTGTTTGGAAGATTCTGTATATTGTGTGTAAATAAGAGTGTGGATCGCCACACGTGGATGATGCTGCTTTGAGCATTATTCTTGCAGTCAGATTTTAACTTTAAATAAACTGAGATAATTTTACCAGATGTGTTTCACCCAATTAAATCTCCTTCTATCCTTATTGTTGCATTGAGCCAAAAATCAGCAAAGCATTTTTATAAATTTGATGTCGTTTTTGCGATTTGCTTTAACCCATCTGGCGCTCCGGGATATTTTGATTCTCGTGCTGACTGATTATTGGTAAAATGCATATGTGGTCGTGCGGACTCCGGTCTAAACGGGCACATAAAATAAGATAGAGAGAGAAATGGCTTCGAACGTGGGTCCCGATTTAGACATGGTCAATCGCATGCCGATTTGAAATTGTGATAATTTTTATAGAAATATTTTGGGAGTTGAGAGATGTCTGGTTTGGAAGAATAAATTAGTAGGAAACCCAATTAGTGGGGAAAATTAAAAATTTAACTTGGTTAATAATTAGAATGGGTTTGATTATTTTGATAATGGCTTAACCATTAGGGCGTCAAGTAAATTCAGTAGTAAACGTTCGATGACTGGAGATACACATTATTAGAATCCAGGTGGAGGATATTTGAGAACTTGCATATTAGCCTACTTTCGATTTTTGCAAAAAATGAAAGTAGACTTATGAGATCAACACAGGGCGAAAAAAGTGTGTCTGTCTGTGTGTGTGTATGTGTGTGTGTGAGTCTGTGTGTGTGTGTGTGTGTATGTGTGTGTGTGAGTCTGTGTGTGTGTGTGTGTGTGTCTGTGTGTGTGTGAGTGTGTGTACTCTGAATGTCTGTCCCCCCCTATCAATTCGAACACGGTGAATGCGAATTGAACGAAATTTGGTACAAAGGTAGCACTAGCAAAGGACACCTCAGTGTCATGTTTTATATCGCCGCCATCTTGACGGAAACGTAATGGCGGCCACACAAATTTTCAAAGCTTAAATCAAATTACGACTAACCTAATCATCCGATCTCTACCAAATTTTGCAACAGCATACCTTTATGGGGAGAGCATCATTTGACCAAACCAATAGGTCATCAACGTAATACTTTGCGGATGGCGGCCATCTTTGTGTGAAAATCGATTCCCCCCATTAATTCGAACACGGTGCAACCGAATGGAACGAAATTTGGCACAGAGGTAGTACTAACAAAAAGAACCTCAGTGTCATTTTTATATCGCCGCCATCTTGACTGAAACGTAATGGCGGCTACACAAATGTTCAAAGCTTAAATCAAATTACGACTAACCTAATAATCCGATCTCTACCAAATTTTGCAACAACATACCTTGGTGGGGGGAGCATCCTTTGACAAATCTAATAGGTCATCAGCCTAATAGTTTGCGGATGGCGGCCATCTTTGTGTGAAAATCGATTCCCCCTATTAATTCGAACACGGTGCAACCGAATTGAACGAAATTTGGTACAGAGGTAGTACTAACAAAAGGCACCTCAGTGTCATGTTTTATATCGCCGCCATCTTGACAGAAACGTAATGGCGGCCACACAAATGTTCAAAGCTTAAGTTAAATTACGACTAACATAACCATCCGATCTCTACCAAACTTTGCAACAACATACCTTTATGGAGGGAGCATCCTTCGACCAGTCAAATAGGTTATTAGCCTAATAGTTTGCGGATGGCGGCCATCTTTATGTCAAAATTGATTCCCCATATTAATTCGAACACGGTGGAACCGAATGGAACGAAATTTGGTACAGAGGTAGCACTAGCAAAGGGCACCTCAGTGTCATGTTTTATATCGCCGCCATCTTGACTGAAACGTAATGGCGGCCACACGAATGTTCAAAGCTTAAATCTAATTACGATTAGCCTAATCATCCGATCTCTACCAAATTTTGCAACTACATACCTTTATGGAGGGAGCATCCTTTGACCAATCTAATAGGTCCTCAGCGTAATAGTTTGCGGATGGCGGCCATCTTTGTGTGAAAATCGATTCCCCTACTAATTCGAACACGGTGCAACCGAATAGAACGAAATTTGGTACAGAGGTCGTACTACCAAAAGGCACCTCAGTTTCATGTTTTATATTGCCACCATCTTGACGGAAACGTAATGGCGGCCACACAAATGTTCAAAGCTTCAATCAAATTACGACTAACCTAATCATCCGATCTCTACCAAATTTTGCAACAACATACCTTTATGGGGGGAGCATCCTTTGACAAAACTAATAGGTAATCAGCGTAATAGTTTGCGGATGGCGGCCATCTTTGTGTGAAAATCGATTCCCCCTATTAATTCGAACACGGTCCAACCGAATGGAACGAAATTTGGTACAGAGTTAGTACTAACAAAAGGCACCTCAGTGTCATGTGTTGTATCGCCGCCATCTTGACGGAAACGTAATGGCGGCCACACAAATGTTCAAAGCTTAAATCAAATTACGATTAACCTAATCATCCGATCTCTACCAAATGTTGCAACAACATACCCTTGTAGAGGAAGCAACCTTTGACCAAATGAATAGGTCATTTGCCTAATAGTTTGCGGATGGCGGCCATCTTTGTGTGAAAATCAATTCCCCCTATTAATTCAAACACGGTGAAACCGAATGGAACGAAATTTGGTACAAAGGTAGCACTAGCAAAGGGCACCTCAGTGTCCTGTTTTATATGGCCGCCATCTTGACTGAAACGTAATGGCGGCCACACGAATGTTCAAAGTTTAAGTTAAATTACGACTAACATAACCATCTGATCTCTACCAAACTTTGCAACTACATACCATTATGGAGGGAGCATTCTTTGACCAAACTAATAGGTCATTAGCCTAATAGTTTGCGGATGGCGGCCATCTTTATGTCATAATTGATTCCCGCTATTAATTCGAACACGGTGGAACCGAATGAACGAAATTTGGTACAGATGTAGCACTAGCAAAGGGCACCTCAGTGTCATGTTTTATATCACCGCTATCTTGACGGAAACGTAATCGCGGCCACCCAAATGTTAAAAGCTAAAATGTAATTACGACCAACCTAATAATCTAGTCTCTACCAAATTTTTCAACACCATATCTTTATGTGGGAAACATATTCTGACCAAACTGCAAGAACATCAGCCCAATAGTTTGCAGATGGGGGCCAAGTATGTGTGCAAATCGATTCCCCCTATCAATTCAAACACGGTGAAACCGAAATGAACGAAATTTGGTACAGAGGTAGCACTAGCAAACGGCACCTCATATCCATGTTTAATATCCCTATAGCACGTTGTATTTCAACAAGCTACTACAACCAACATTCAATCATACTCCTTGAAAAGGACCAAGAGTTATAACAATACCCATGCATTTAGGAGAAAGTAGGCTATATGTTCTTTACTGAACATCTTGTTTTTCTTGTGATATTATGGTAAATGTAATTCGTAAAAGTAGAGACTTTTGTTTTTCCATCACGTCGATATTAGGACAAATCTCATTTTATTATAGTGTTCCAATTAGCTATTCATATTTCTTGTTCTAGTTATAAGCTTGTGTTTGCCACTGTTGTATACCCCTAAGTTTTGAATATTAATTGAAATTATGGAAGAAATGATGAGGATGATGAGGAGTTTGGAGGAGAGTTCAAAACAGGCTGGACTGCGTGTAGCAGCCATTATGAAAGAAAATACTGAGGCTTTGGAAAAGAAACTTAAAGGAAATTCTGATTCTTTAGAAAATAAATTAAAAGATAACTTGAAAGAAAGTTTAGATGAAAAACTTAAAGAAAATTCTGATTCTTTAGAAAATAAACTTAAAGAAAATTTGATTGATAAACTTAGAGAAAATTCTGATTCTTTGGAAAATAAACTTAAAGAAAATTCTGATTCTTTGGAAAGTAAACTTAAAGAAAATTCTGATTCTTTGGAAAGCAGGTTAAAATGTAACTTGAAAGAAAGTTTAGAGGATAAACTCAAAGAAAATTCCGACTTGTTAGAAAGCAGGTTAAAAGATAACTTAAAGGAAAATTTAAACAGTAAATTTAATTCAATGGAAAATAAATTTAAAGAGAATTCTGAAATTTTGAAGATGACACTCGAAAGTAAAATGAATAAATTATGCGACAAAACACATGAGCTCGAAACTTCATTAGCTACTAACGCTAGTTTAATGGACGATAAATTTCGCGATGCCGATCTTCGATCCCAAAGCTTAGCTGATAGGATAGAACATGGTCTTAGGAAAGTTGGTGAAGACATGGTCAACCTGGAAGTCAGAGTGAAGAAGGAGCGTAACGAGATGGGAATTCTAGTTGTTCAGCGTTTAACGGAACAATTCAAGGAACTTGTCATGGGAGAAATAAGAGAAGGAGTGATTCATGAATTGCAAACTGAGATTAAAACCACAGTTGTCAATGAAATTAAAGACACACTCAAGCTGGAGAATCAAGAGGGAATCAAGGAGATTAGGGAATCTTTGTCATCCCACATTGAAGTAATTGCCAAGGATATTCAAGCAACTCAGAAGGACATATCAGATATGACAGGGTCATTGAAAAGTCATGAGGCTGTTATGAACCAGATATCCATTGATGTTAAAGACAATTGTAAAGAGACTGAAGCAATCAAGAAGATGGCAGAAGAAAACCAGAAGGAACTTGAGGCTATGAAAACTCAAATAAAGGATGAGAAACAGTCTGATCATCTTTTGAAAATGCCGAATGTAAAAGGAAAGGAACAAATACAGATAAATCTAGGAGGAGCTAGAGAGACTGATAGACAGGATGAGGTCAGGACAGTATTTCAATCCAACCCCATAACTGTGTTTAAGAATATAGAAGACAAGCCTTCTAAATTTTCAGGGCGAGATTCTGTAACACCCGTGGAATTTTTGAGAGAAGCAGGTGATTATCTGAAAGATTCTAAGATCCCTAAAGAAAGACAGATCAGGGTAATAGGGAAGTTCTTGGAAGGTCCTGCACTTTTGTGGTTTAGAGCATTTAGATCCACTCTAAATACTTTTGAGGAGTTTTCTCGTGGGTTATTGAAGAAGTTTTGGTCCCCTGAAACCCAACAGCAAGTTAGAGCAGAGTTGTATTCGAAGAGATTCTCGACGTCACAACCTACTCGATACTCTACATACTTTTCTGGACAGCTGTCTAAACTCCAACATTTAGATCCGCCAATGCCAGATAACGAGTTGATTACTGCTTTGATACGTCAATTTCCAGCAGACGTCCAGAGGACTTTGATCGCTGCTGACATCTACAATATGGAACAGTTTGATGAAGTATTGCAAAAGCTGGATCATACAAACGCTCAATTCTTTCATCAGAAGGGAGTAAAGAGTAATAACGCTGTGTATGCTGTTATGGCTGACAGTTATTCTCAGACACCTCGAGAGATTCGAGAGGAGCGAGAAGAGAAATCGCCGAGGGAAGATTCCAATACGAGAGGATGGAACCAATACCGTAACAGATACAGTTACAAACCATATGCAAGACCGGATGGTGGTAATCGATACAACACTCGATGGAGAAGACCACGTGATACTCAAGGAAGGTACCAGGAAAGAAGATCCTATGGTAATAACTATAATAACAGAGGGAATGTAGATACTCGTCAGTCCAACGAAGAATTTAACAAGGAAACGAGGAAAAATTTGGAAGCAAGACACCAAGATAACTTACAATTTGTGGAGCAGAGGCCCAATGATCCAGGTCCATCGGGAACACAACAATCCCGGGGGAATGGTAAAATTAAGGATTTTGAATATTGTGGAAGTAAACAATAATGGAAGCTATGAAGTAGCTAATACACGAACTGGTAACATCGTGGGAACTTATAATGCATCGAATCTGAAGATCTATTATTCAAGAACCAGATAATTTAATGTGTAGATAGGAAAAATAAAAATTTTTCAATTTTTATTTTTTGCTAGGTGTGGGGTGGATGTGCCCAAATCTAGGAATGGGTATTCCAAGTTTCAGACACCTAGATATCAAGGGAAAGGCTGTAGCAGCTTTTGAATGTTCAGATATTTGAATATCGCGCTACATTGCTTCTCGAAGCCTTTCGAAGGAAATTACCGATAGTTGGATGGTAAATGACGTAGCGAGTCATAGCAGAGGTGGAGACTATTTATTGATTAAATAGTTAACTATGGAGCAGAGACTTGAGACTGGGATCAGATTACTGGCACGGCCAAATGAAAGAGAATGCAATTAATATCAAGTAAATCGGACCAGGGATTCAAGAGATATGAGGATTTCTAGATATCAGGCGATGACGCGTGACCCTGACCGTTTTTGTATAAAAGCAAGCTGGAGCAGGCTTAGTTAGCTCACTTCATCACAAGCACTTGGCGAACAAGTTGCGTCTACGCTGAGCCAAGGCACATGGTTGCCGCCTCTACGAAGAAGTACTTTTCAAATCGTGATAGTCACGAGAAGTGCGGCGCAAACGAGTTGGAACTTAGTAAGTTTCTGGTGAGGAGAATCACTGAGGTGATTGTTTTTCGACAGACATTGGTGGAAATATTTATATTTCCTAAAGGACATATGCTAGACTCTGTCTAGAAAATAGTATTTGTCACAGTCCAATAGTAAATTAATACTTGGATGTTTAAATCCATTTAAAGTCAGTTTTCATATTTTGTAACTATTTAACCACTTCGATCCGTCAGTACATTGAAGAATAGTCTATAACGGTGGCGTTCATTAGTCTACGCAAGGGAAACTGCAAGTTGTCTAGCGCATGGCAGATGGTGATATTAATAAACCATGCCCAGGGAACGATCTTCAGAACAGCCGTTAACTGCTTAGACTGTCAACGTTTTTCTTGTACTGATGAGATTACAGTGAGTTAAGTTACAACTGACACATTTAAGAAGAGATCGCTTAGATCTGACCCTTTTCAAACAAACTGTTATGGCTTTGTTAGAAGCCCATATTAAAATGGAACCACAGTCATTTAAAACGTCGAAGAATACTACCATTATGTCTGACTAGACGATTTGTGGGTCTACAATGGCGGCCGATACAAGGATTATACGTGCTTGTCCGCTAGGGCATGTCTACGGATAAATCTGGTATAGACCAGGTTTACTACACTTCAAGAACATCAAGAAATGTAAGCCACATTTGAATTATTTTATGCCTAGCTAATTGGAACAAACTATTTTTCTGCAGATGACCAACCCATTTTTTTTTCGTCATATTTAAAGCTTGTAATGATTTACGCAAGACTTGTTAGATTTATTCTGAGCATTTTCAGCACTCAGAACAGTTTAGGATCGATGACCGAGCATTTTGAGCATTTATTTAAATTTTTCATATTTTTGGGAAATCACGGTAATCAGCCGATGTAACTGTAAAAGTTAAATTTATTTTTGTTGAGGAATTGATATTTTTTCCATATTCGAAGGTTCGAACATGTGGATTCTCACATGATGAGATGATAATTAAACATATTTGAAATAATAATAATAATAATAATCCACTAATAATAATAATAATAATTTTCATAATTTTTCTAAATAATTCTTGAATATTATATTTTATAATAATCATATGTATTGAGAGAAAGAGCCTATGAAGTAGTTGAAACATTTCTAGTATGGAACAGGAGATTTTACGAAGGAGAGTGGTTAGCGCAAGCCCGCATTCAACCTACATTTCAGTTCTGGTTGAACAGTTGATATTTGCTATGAGCAAAGTATATGTTTCATATAACACGGAGAGGCATGAAACGGGAAGCAATTGATATTTGTATCAAATAGGATATTGTTGTATTTATATAAAATCATGACGTAAATACACTTCGAAAGTGAAATATGCTTTTCAGAAGTATGGTTAAAGTCACGGGTTGAACTGAATGGTAAAATAAAATAAACTTGTAAGTTTATTAATCTTCCAGTGTTGATAACAAGCAGAGGCTTGATTTATTGTATAAATTTTGGGAAGATAATTTATGTGTGTGGAGTAGTTGAATGCCATTCCCAGGTGCGCATGTTAAGTCGCAGGAATGAAGGTTTTTTCGAGCATCAATCAAATAGCAGGTTCGATGGCTCAGGTTTATAGTAGGAGTATTGGAGCCACACATTTCGTCGTATGAATAACCCGAAGGTTATTTCTTTGAAACCATCAGTTCTTATTTTAACCTTGTTTACGAATTCCATTTAGACTTTGATTTTGCTAAAACCCGGATTTGTCATGATAGTAGTTTATTCTTCTTCAGAGGAAGACCTTTGCCGTTGTTGTTGTTGTTATAATATTGTGTTCTTACACAAATAGTAGAATGGGCCACTGCCAATTTAAAATAATTCTTTAACCACGAATAATTTGAAGGATATTTTCAATCCTAGTGCCATGAACTAAATGAATTCTTTATAAGACTACAATTCTAATTTCCGCATTCTGTCGAAGAATTGCAAGTTGTGAAAGTTGCTAGAAATGGCCATAAATATAAATATTTTTATAATATTGTTCCCAAGTGGAAAATCTAATAGTTGAATGGTTCAACCATTTGTTGATCAAGTTAATGATTCAGAAATCATATATTTTGTTTGGAACTTGAAGTTCATTATCGAGTCACTTCTCGAATGTTTAATGTCAGAAGAACAATTCATTGTTGTTGTGCTTCGCACAGTTCTTCGATGCTATGCTCAATGGTCAAATATTTTCAGATGTTGTTAATATGTGTTAATAATTTGTGTTGCTACGATGATGATAATAGTTTCAACGATATATTTTTGAAAACTGGAAAACAAATGAAAGTCTAAGAAATTCTATAAACATTTATTCTACGAGTGTTAATACCATGTAAATAGTCAAACAGTGATCTACGTTATTTCCAGTATGGACAATTCATTTTGCACTGGAGTAAATGTTAATAATTTTGGAACACAGTCCACAGGACTAACAATCGGACTTGTGTTTTCAAAAAGATTGTCAGATGTGTTTGGAAGATTCTGTATATTGTGTGTAAATAAGAGTGTGGATCGCCACACGTGGATGATGCTGCTTTGAGCATTATTCTTGCAGTCAGATTTTAACTTTAAATAAACTGAGATAATTTTACCAGATGTGTTTCACCCAATTAAATCTCCTTCTATCCTTATTGTTGCATTGAGCCAAAAATCAGCAAAGCATTTTTATAAATTTGATGTCGTTTTTGCGATTTGCTTTAACCCATCTGGCGCTCCGGGATATTTTGATTCTCGTGCTGACTGATTATTGGTAAAATGCATATGTGGTCGTGCGGACTCCGGTCTAAACGGGCACAGTACATCCTCTAGATTTGTGATCAGTCCCTCCGCAATTGTAGCAAAGTTTACTTCGATCAGTGTCTTTGCACTTGCTAGTGACATGTCCATACTCCAGACATCTGTAACAGCGAGATAACATGATCCTCCGTCTAATCCAGCAATTGACCCAACCAATTTGAATATGATCTTGCTTCAAGAGTACATCTGCATCACTAGTTGTTAATGTGATAACAGCCATCTTCACTTCCCTCGAATTCATCCTCGTCACCAGCACCTCGGTATCTGGAGAGAGCTCTAGAATAGTTCGCTGGATAGCTTCCATGACCTCTTCGGAAGTAGTTAGAGCATTAAGGTCTCTGAGTTCAATATTTGCCTTCGCTTCAAGCCTACGGACTGTAGCATTAGACCCCAAAATATTTCGTAGAGAATTACTAAAAGATGCTTTGTCTCTGGAATTTGCCCCATCTCGACAAGGACGTCTCCCGCTTTAGTTTTTCGAATGGACTGGACTTCGGTTCCTGTATCATTAGGGTTTGCTTTTTGGCGAATTTTCTTCAGAATATCGGCATATTATTTATCTTCAGCTGGTCTGATCAGTAAGGCTGCTCGTTATTTTCTCTTCTGTCTGTTTGGGGCTGCTTGATAGGGAGATATGCCAACTTTATAAGCTAAATCCTCCTGCATCTTCTCATCCTTTTCTTGACGTTTTGCCATTCTTCTGTCTCTTCTCGATGTAACAGAAGTCCATATTTCTGTCTCATTCCTCTTGTCCACCTCCACAGCAGGTGCATTGCCCAAATTTGCTTCTTTCCGGCTGTTAGGAATAGGGGGCAAGTCCTTCGGTAGGGCGTTCACTACAACCTTGTGAGCTTCGTCTTGTACCGCATGTGAATTAGGGCTACAATAGGCTATAGGATCAATGGCCTCTTCTTGTTCTACTATAATAATGATAATAATAATAATAATAATAATAATAATAATAATAATAATAACAATAATAAGTATGAATAACAAAGGTGTAGATTAAGGCTTTCACGGTCCGGAATACTGTTAAAATTATTCATGCCTTTGGGATATTTCCGTGTGAAAATAAAATTAAAATTCTAGACGTTTCGAGAGGAACCTTACCTCCTTTCTCAATAGAATTAAAACAATGTGGCCAAAGAATGTGTGTCAATCAGCTTACAAGAAACTAGATAAATTCCCCTGTTCGTCACCAGAGAGCAGCCAGAAACTACTGTACGGACCTTGGTAGAAAAACGAGCCATATTAATTAGAACGACGGACAGAGTAGTAAGGAAGGAGAAGGAAAAGAGAGCGGGAAAAAAATTGAGACTCCTCGAATAATGAGGATGTCCAAAAGGGAAAAGGACTGGGGGGACTGGTAAAGATTATAATTAATCCACTATATGTAGGTCCGTACATCCCAGAAGGAGGGATAGACAATCTTCTCAGAGCTCCGACGTGAGGGGAACTGCTTACCTCCCTTGCATTCACAACACCACTGACCGCGTTGCTAAGGTTCTCCGCAAGCACAATAACAGAATAGCTTTGTCACTGTGACGAAAATTGGTCAACGTTTAGGATTAAACAATGATAAATTGTCTGCCATACTACAGCCTGGGGTGTAAGTCCCTTGTACTTGCGGAAAAGTCTACATTGGACAAACAAAACGGTCCATTGCAACTCGCATCAAGAAGCATCAAAGGAACATCCGTCTAAACCAACCTGACAAATCAGCTATAGCTGAACATGCCCTGTCTTCAGGGCACGATGTATGTTTCAAGGATGCTCATGCGCTTGCACAACTGCTCTAGAATTATAAGGGAGGCAGTTGAAATTCGTAAAAACCCCAATAACTGTAAAAGAGACACTGGCTATCAGCTAAGTGACACTTGGCTGCTAGTTATTAAATATCTGGGAAGATAGTTCCCCTCTCAGTTTTTCTATTTCTTCACCTATTTCAAATTGTACGGTTTCCTCTAAGGCTACAGGGCCTTTGATTTGATTTCCTCGGTTCGTCAGTGGAGGAGTTTCCATCTGTTTTTTCGCCGAGGCCTGTATGACGTTGGGTACCGTACAGTTACACTTCTCCTTTTGTTTCTGTTTCCTTATATCCATCCCTCCTCCTTCCCACCCCCGTTTCCCCATATTTTTTGAGGAGTCTCAATTTTTCCCCCGCCCCCTTTTCCCACTCCTCTTACTCTTTCCGCCGTTCTAATTAATATGGCACGTTTTTCTACCAAGGTCCATACAGTAGCTCTCTGGTGACGAACAGGGGAAGTTCTCTCGTTTTTCTGTAAGCTCATTGACACACATTTTTTGGCCACAATGTTTTAGTTCTATTGAAAAGGGAGGATAAGTGCCTCTCGAAGCTTCTAGAATTTTAATTTAATTTTTTTACATGGCAATATCCTAAAAGTATGAATAAATTACATAATACAAAGGTGTTGAAAATAGGGTATGATTGATTGATTATTTTTAGGATATTATGCATAGGGATAAGAAGCCCCATTTGTTGCATGCAATCCATTCTTTTACACTAAATAACACCACTTAAACATAAATACTCTTACATTACCGTGTTCGAAGCCATTTGTCAGTGTTGCCTTAGTAATTGAGATTTAATGTGGCGCTAACTTGGTTGAAAAATTCAATTTTCTCTTTTCTGATTTTTTGGGTTCTCTGCATATTGAAATATCATAGGAAGTTAGTTTGGAGTAAAAATGTTAATGTGTTTCCAAGATAAGAATTTGAAGTTTGTCAACATTGACAAACATCTTCCAAATTTTTATTCATCTATCTTTGCAGATATTTCTTCGACAGCCATTTCTTACAACATTCATTTTTAGCCTACTTTCGATTTTTGAAAAAAATGAAAGTAGACTTATGAGATCAGCACAGGGCGAAAAATTGTGTGTCTGTCTGTGTGTGTGTATGTGTGTGTGTGAGTCTGTGTGTGTGTGTGTGTGAGTGTGTGTACTCTGAATGTCTGTCCCCCCCTATCAATTCGAACACGGTGAAACCGAATTGAACGAAATTTGGTACAGATGTAGCTCTAGCATAGGGCACCTCAGTGTCATACTTTATATCGCCGCCATCTTTACCAAAACTGAATGGCGGCCACTCAAACGTTCAAAACGTAAACTCAAATTACGGCTAAACTAATCATCCGATCTCTACCAAATTTGGTGACAACATACCTTTATATAGGATGCGTCTGTCACCCAAACTTCAAGGTCATCGGCCTTGCCATTTCAGGATGGCGGCCGTGTGAATTATGCAACCATTATAATCAATGGCTTAAGACCCACCAATTCAGATTATCAAGCCTAGGGTGGTTTAAGCTATCCTGAAGGTCGTGATCCGTTATTTATTATAATTTAATATTATAATATTATTCTGTATGAGTGGCTTAAAAGAGCTGAGCCGTATCTGCCACACGACAAGATGGCAGCTGTCCTCATGAGCCTGTCTTATATTTCAGTAGTTTTAGTATGTTGTATGTGATATACCCTACTGATACAATAATATAAACTTTGTATGAAATGATTTATAATGAAGATGTACTGCAGTGAAGAAACAGTTTATTTCAAGTCATTATTTGCCAACAGGTTGTATCTAATATATCAGTTAAAATCGCCTTGATGTTAAGGATATGGTTAGCTCTGGGCTAGCGTGTTAGTCTGTCACGCAGTTGACTGGGGATCGAATACTGCTACAGATAACTTTTTTTTTCTTGAATTCTTTTACAAATGATGTGCACAAGCTCTTTCCACAGATACTGAATAAAATGTCATTTAGCTCAAAGGGGAGGCTAATGTATACACTCGTTTATTAATAAAATCACAGTCCCAGCATTGCACATAAACAGAAGACATTAGGAAAAGGAGAATAGAAGAACTAGATACACGTTGTTATCAACCACAGCCTTCTTAATGTCTCTGTACGGTGCTGTCCTCTTGTGGGTTATGTGGGTAATATTGTTCCAAACATACCACTGTGTAAATACCTGGCCTCCTGAAGTATGGCAATTTTGTAATACTGGTAGTTCAACTATTAGCCACGATCGCGCTCCGATTACCTTTAAACACTGCCAGCTGGATCGCTTCCCTCCTGGCTACTTTAAACTGCCTGCTCGTTGAACACACAGAGGCGTACAAGATAAATATTAATTCACTGCTAGGTCGCAACACCAACCTACTGTGATCGGCGCGGAATTTTAAAGGGGAAGGTACCCAAAACGAAAGATTCTTAACTTTGCAGGCTGGCTTAATATAGAGATTAACGGACGTGAAAGCATTACAATAAGTTAGTAGTTTTGTTATTCAATCATCATAAAGTATATAATATTGATTTTGACACTTACTGGCTAATTATCAATATAAAAGAAAACAAACACTGCATGGTGGTAGAGGTGGTTTTAGGGATGAGGACAAAGAGTTATAAATATACCCATACATTTAGGAGAAAGTAGGCTATATGTTCTTTGCTGAACATCTTGTTTGTAAATAAGGTACATTATCTCAGAGATTACAGCACCAATCTACTTGAATTTTTCACAGTATTTTTACGTGAATATTTGAATTAATCTGACCTAGAATAATGGCTGCAGTATTTATGTAACATAAAAAATGCATTGCTTCAAAGATTTTTAAACTTAACAAAGAAAATTTTATAAATAGAATCTTTGGATCACTATAATCATGATTCTAATTTGGATTACAAGTCATGACATCTTATTCTATTATATGAAAATTTAAACCCTTTAACTCAATATTTATGAGCCTCCATAGCTCAGGCGGCAACACGCCGCCTCTCACCGCTGGGTCCGTGGTTAAAATCCCGGTCATTCCATGTGAGGTTTGTGCTAGACAAAGCGGAGGCATCAGTTTTTTCTCCAGGTACTCGGGTTTTCCTTGTCACAATTTCATTCCAGCAACACTCTCCACTCTCATTTCATTTCATCTGTCATTCATTTAATCATTGCCCCAGGGAAATGCGACAGGCTTCGGCAGCTGGCACTGTTCATATCCTCGCCGCTAGATGGGGGCTTCATTCATTACATTCCCTGACCTGGTCAGTCGACTTGAAGCAGGCTGTGGATTTTCAACTACAATAGTTAGGTCATAATTGTACCGTTTGCTTAATATTTTGTTTTCAAAATGTAATGTTGGTATCAGTGAATGATAATGCCTCTTCAGTAACTTAACTATTTTATCTTATGTTGATGAATTTTTATTACATTGATACAGCAGTTTGTGTGGTAGGAGCATATTAAGACACGTAACTGTTTTGTTCAACTAATCAGTTAACGCCACCTTAATGCCTTTTAGTCGATTAACACCATTGTACCAATTATAATGGGCGTTTTCCTAAACCAGAAAAGAATTTACAAGAGATAAATACATTCTTTAGGATAACCAGTTTCAATCGTCAAGCGATCATCATCAGATCCTGTAAAGCATTAAATCTCGATAAATAAATACTTCAATAACTAAGTGTTAAATCACATAATCTGCTTTCAAAGGCTCTGTAACCGTCTAAAATTAACTATAATATCAATGCTGATGAAATAGCAGCTGATGAGAAATAACAACGATCGGTGTAACTCTTGAGTGCTTTTATTTGAAGTTTATTAGCCTCCATACATTTATGACATAATACACGTGCTCTAAGCCCAACACAGACATGGGAGATAGTACAGTATGTAACTGTCTTTCATCTGTTTCCACGGAATGTACGCACTGCCTTGCAACCCATGGTGATTAGGCTATGCTGGCGCACTCGGTAACCAGCCTGGAGTATCCAAACCTTGTGGCAAGCGCTCTCCAACAAATCCATTAATATATCCGTAAGGCGTCTCCTGGGTACTGAACAATGAGAAATCTCATACCCATGCAGAATATAACAATTATAAATGCGGGATGCACTACAAATAGAAGTATGAATCTGACAATTGATTTTCTGGCCTTTGCAGATGACCTTGCAATTTTTCTAATTTGCTAGATACAGGCACAGACAAAATCAATTAACTGAATACACAAGCAGCAGAGGCGGGATTCCAGATATCCTTCGATAAAAAGGAATTTATAACAAACATTAAGTCAGCATCCAGAGTGCTGGAGGTAGGAGAAGGAAAAATCAAATGAACGGATAAATTTAAATATCTTGGAGGGTGGATAGATTCCAATACTTCTGAGAAGGAAGCTTTTGCGCCACGGATCAGGAAAATGTAAACGGCACATAATATAACCAACATGTCTACAAGAAGAAATCAATATCTATTTACGTCAAGATACATTACTGCAGATAATACAACCGGAGGCCCTATATGGTGCAGAATGCCTTGCTATGAATAGTAAGGATCTGATTGACAAATTAGAAATAAGAGAACGGCAGATCTTGTGGAAAATCCTAGGTCCAATCAAAGAAAATGGTTAGGAAATCATGAACTGTACACACATGTAGAAAAGATCACAGAAACCATTCGCAGGAGGTGGGTTGTTTTATATGTCCACATTGTTCTTAAGGGGCCTACATGGTTGGGCAATATGATCTTAAGCTATTTAATTAGAAAAGGAATTGGGGGTGTGGTTTACCCAGGTAGAGAAAGAAAACGAAAAATGTCAAAACTAGGAATGTAGTGAGGAATGAACAGCATAGGGAATGAATGCGGGAATAATGGATAAAAGTTAAAGTCCTGACGCAAGGAAAAGGAAAAGGACAGTTGAAATAACGTAGTCCGCAAATGGCCGAAACGACAGTGATAATGATACTAATAATTAAATGTATAATACTAATACAAATAAATAAGACTAATAAGAATCGCACACGACCACAGCGATGGAAATCAGCAGCAAATCCGGAGATCTAACGTTCAAATCCAGGCGCTGACAGTGGCTATTCTGACTATTCTTACTGTGGTTTCTCCCCGGATTTTTCCACACTCCATCCTGGCAGATGCCAGGATAGTACTCATCCAAATATACATGGATGACCAATATATCCCAAACCCATAAAATGTCAGGTAGGGTGTTTATATTTGTATTCTCCAGGAATGTAGTGAGGAATGAACAGCATAGGGAATGAATGCGGGAATAATGGATAACAGTTAAAGCCCTGACGCAAGGAAAAGGAAAAGGACAGTTGAAATAACGTAGTATATTAATACTGTAGTGGGGCACAATCGCGTTGACCGACTGAAAAGCATCCTATAATAGATGACTGGAATGAAAGCTGCAGTAAAGCATTAAGCAAATGTATTAATCAATTCATTCATTTAATAATGCATTCATTTTCATTCATTCATTTCGTATAAGTCATCTATGGACCTCGTCATTCCAACTGTCTCATACAGGCTTTGATATTTGCCCAGTACGCCCGCATTCGTTCTCGGTGGACTTCCTTCCGTTCCTGGGTCCAAATCTTTCGCGTTTTTAGCTTCGGTTTTTCTTGGAAACCTTTGCAAGCTTGAAGTTTTCTTTTGAGTGGGGCGCGCTCCTGAATGTCTGTTGATGTAATCCCTACTTCTTTCAGATCTTTATTCAGTTCAATGAACCAGGCCCATTTTGTTTTCCTCTCCTGAAAGTAAATTACGTTGCGGTTGGTCAGTCTCGCTGGGCTCATTCGTTTCACATGTCCATCAAATACACACATCAAAAAAAGTTTTGCATCACCTCGGTTCCAAGAGTTCCGGAACCGTTAAATACAAAGGGAATAGAGATCAACACAAACAACATTTCAGCTCGTTTTATTGCTCATGAGACCCACACATTGCATGTTGTACCATCATACAGCTAGACTTTCAGCATTTGTGGTCCAGATTGCAGTACACACCACTACCTCTAATACCCAGTAGCACGTCCTCTTGCATTGATGCATGCCTGTATTCGCCGTGGCATACTATCCACAAGTTCATCAAGACACTGTTGGTCCAAATTGTCCCACTCCTCAACGACAATTCGGCGTAAATCTCTCAGAGTGGTTGGTGGGTCAAGACGTCCATAAACAGCCCTTTTCAACATATCCCAGGCATGTTCGATAGGGTTCATGTCTGGCGAACATGCTGGCCACTGTAGTCGAGCGATGTCGTTATCTTGAAGGAACGCATTCACAAGATGTGCACGATGAGGTCGAGAATTGTCGTCCATGAAGACAAATGCCTCTCCAATATTCTGCCGATATGGTTGCACTATGGGTCGGAGGATGTCATTCAGGTATCGTAAAGCCGTTTCGGAGCCTTCCATGACCACCAGTGGCGTACGTCGGCCCCACATAATGCCACCCCAAAACATCAGGGAACCACCACCTTGCTGCACTCGCTGGACAGTGTGTCTCAGACGTTCAGCCTGACCAGGGTGCCTCCAAACACGTCTCCGACGATTGTCTGGTTGAAGGCATATGCGACACTCATCGGTGAAGAGAACGTGATGCCAATTCCGTGGGGTCCATTCAGCATGTTGTTGGGCCCATCTGTACCGCGCTGCATGGTGTCGGGGTTGCAAAGCTGGACCTCGCCATGGACGTCGGGAGTGAAGTTGCGCATCATGCAGCCTATTGCGCACAGTTTCAGTTGAAACACGACGTCCTGTGGCTGAACGAAACGCATTATTCAACATGGTGGCATTGCTGTCAGGGTTCCTCCGAGCGGCAATCCGTAAGTAGCGGTCATCCACTACAGTAGTAGCCCTTGGGCGGCCTGAGCGAGGCCTGTCATCGACAGTTCCTGTATCTCTGTACCTCCTCCGTGTCCGAACAACATCGCTTTGGTTCACTCTGAGACGCCTGGAAACTTCCCTTGTTGAGAGCCCTTCTTGACACAAAGTAACAATGCGGACGCGATCGAACTGCGGTATTGACCTTCTAGGCATGGTAGAACTACAGACAACATGAGCAGCGTACCTTCGTCCTGGTGGAATGACTGGAACTGATCGGCTGTCGTACCCCCTCCGTCTAATAGGCCCTGCTCATGCATGGTTGTTTACATCTTTGAGCAGTTTTAGTGACATCTATGAACAGTCAAAGGGACTGTATCTTGGATACAATATACACAGTCAACGTCTATATGCCGGAGATCTGGGAACCGAGGTGATGCAAAACTGTTTTTGATGTGTGTATTATCCTTCTCTTCCGGATGACGTCACTTATCTTCTCCACGGGGCAGATGACCTCGTAGTTCCGCACCTTAAAACAACAATTACTAACTATCTTATCCACATGAGTATATAGTTCATGGTTATGCTCTCTTCTGTATTCCCCATTGTCTTTGATGGAACCCAATATCTTCCTCAAAATTTTCCTTTCTTTGGCCTCCAGTTTTTCGACCAAGCCTTTTTTGTCCATCGTGAGACATTTAGAAGTATACAATATCTCCGGACTGATGACACTGCAGTAATGTTTTAGTTTTCATTTATTAATTAATTTATTTTTTATTCATTTATTCATTCCTTTAATTATTTATTAATTCATTTATAAATTTATGTATTCATTCATTTGATTGTTTTTAAATTCATTTATTTATTAACTCATTCATGTATTTATTTTTAGTCTACTTTCGATTTTTGCAAAAAATGAAAGTAGACTTATGAGATCAACACAGGGCGAAAAAAGTGTGTCTGTCTGTGTGTGTGTATGTGTGTGTGTGAGTCTGTGTGTGTGTGTGTATGTGTGTGTGTGAGTCTGTGTGTGTGTGTGTGTGTCTGTGTGTGTGTGAGTGTGTGTACTCTGAATGTCTGTCTCCCCCCCCCCTATCAATTCGAACACGATGAATGCGAATTGAACGAAATTTGGTACAAAGGTAGCACTAGCAAAGGACACCTCAGTGTCATGTTTTATATCGCCGCCATCTTTACTAAAACTGAATGGCGGCCACTCAAACGTTCAAAACGTAAAATCAAATAACGACTAACCAAATCATCCGATCTCTACCAAATTTGGTAACAATATACCTTCGTATAGGATGCGTCTTGTGACCAAACTACAAGGTCGTCCGCCATACCATTTCAGGATGGCGGCCGTGCGAATTATGCAAACTTTATAATCCATATCATGGGACCCACCAGTTCCGATTATCGAGCCGAGAATCGTTTTAACTGTTCTAAAGGAAGAGGCACGTTCGAAATTAAAAGTTTATTTTGTAATACTATAGTGCAGACGTGATTTTAAAAAGCTGAGCTGATTCAGTAATAAGACTAGATGGCAGCGGATATCTTGTGCCTGACTTATATTTCACTAATTTGAGTATTGCATGCAATATAGCGTACTGATACAAAATAAATAAACTTTGTATGAAATGCTTTATATATAAATAATATACTCCAGTGATGAAATCGTTTAGTATAAATCATTATTTGCTAACAAGTTCTATGTAAGTCATTTTATATTGAACGATATTCGTTGACACAATTAGCTCAGTGGTAGAGCGTTAGCCTATCGCTCAAATGCCTAAGGTTCAAACCCGATCAGAGCTAGGTTTTTTGCTTGAAATGTTATATGTTTATTGTTTTGTAATGACTCGGATGTTTTAAAATTAAGCGTTATATTGTGCATATTATGGTGTAAAATATATATTTAATTAAAACATAATTCGCCAGCAGATTTACTCGAGACATCTAGCTGCCAAAAAGGTAACTTCCAGATTTTATTGAAAAGTTTCTTCTTCTGGCCGCTAGAATGCACTCGCTCTGTTAGGATTATATTGTTCGATATTTCACCACTAGATGTCACGACTAGTCTACGTGGGGCTCCATTGATTACTATACCATTGGCATTCTATGCGCATCGAATTTGAAGAATGACAAGATGATACTACGATACATTTTAACTTTTTATTTTAAAGGGTTTGTAACAGCCTATTTTGCGTTACTTGAAAATGTTATTTGAAGTAAAGAACAAAACGATTTCACATAGTAACTGAATTCAGGCCGTTCGTGTTAGTTCAGGTTATTAATTACTACTTTTATTTCAGGCAAATAGCAATCGAAAATATCCACATAGTTTGTATACACACGTCTCTGTAGGGTCATGGAAAGATTTGTTAATTCAATTAGGGTTGTGAAAGCCATGCACAACCAGACGTGTTAAGACATGCCTCAACTCAAAGTTGGATGTTGCCCACGGCAGGTCGTATATGTAATAATAATAATAATAATAATAATAATAATAATAATAATAATAATAATAATAATAATAATAATAATAATAATAATAATAATAATAATGTTATTGGTTTTACATCCCTTTTAAATACTGCTGCTTTTAGAGACACCGGGGTGCTGGAATTTTGGCCCGAAGGGGATCTTTTACGTGCCAGTAAATGTAC
Source organism: Meconema thalassinum (assembly GCA_946902985.2). NCBI lineage: Eukaryota > Metazoa > Arthropoda > Insecta > Orthoptera > Tettigoniidae > Meconema > Meconema thalassinum. The sequence continues at coordinate 1,323,467,271 of OX336388.2, read as the reverse complement.
TGACACGGCTCCCTCGCATTTGTGCACCCTCAAATGCCAGCTGACTGCGACAGGATACGAACCTGCAACCTAGGGCCCAGCAAGCCAGAACGTTACCGCTGAGCCACGCAGCCAGTCCGGTCGATTATGTCTCCAGATCCATAACATTCTTGATATACTTCTTATCTTTCTTTCTCCAATGATGGTAGCAGTTTTTATCTAGGTTGTGGCGTTTGGTAGAGGTAAATCGTTTCTAAGGTCTTCAACAAAGAATAGTTCTATTATACTCTTTGATAATAACAACGAGTTATAACTATACTCATACATTTAGGAGAAAGTAGGCTATATGTTCTTTACTGAACATCTTGTTTCATTTATTTATTCAATTATTCATTCATATATTTATTCATTCGTTCATATATTTATTTATTTTTTATTTATATATTTTGTTATAAAGTCAAACGAGTATGATATTATGTTCTCGCTTTAGCAGTAGAACAACAACGGTCTTTGATTAAATAGAGAAGGGGTCTGGTACGAGAAAGTTGGTGTGAAATACGTTTTGCCTCGCTTAACACGTTAAATTTATGCACTTCATATTGTGTGTTGTTAAGTTAAGAATCCATCCATTCCATTTGCGGAGTGTTTTATAGCCAGCAGCTGTGTACTTGCGGCTGACGAGGAATTATGAACAAATTGTTTAAAGTTAGCAGGCACAGGGAGCAGGATTTGTGGCGACGTACTGAAATCTCATTAGTTGTTGTTCTTGTTCGCGCTGCGATTCTTCAGATATTTTAATTTAAACTTTGAGAGCTTTGTGGCGAGCACAGCGGGCCGGCAACTTGAGCAAGAATGTACAAGCATGCTCACAAAAAATTAAACATTTGATAACGTCAAGCACGTACTCGCTGTCACATCTGCCTGTCAATCCTTCAGAGTGAAGTGAAACTTGACGCATACTGGCTGAACGCAAAGCGCTGTGGTCGGTCAACAAAGTAAAAAAAGGTCGCAAAGAAGGGTTTGGTTACAAAACTTCCTTCTTATAAACATTTTATGGGAAAAGAATGACTGGCTGATTATGAATGTCTTCCGGTAGAATGAAAATAAGATGGCTAACAATCTTTAATAATAAATGTCACTTGTGAATTATACATACAAGTTTTAGCCCTTATATTATTATTATTATTATTATTATTATTATTATTATTATTATTATTATTATTATTATTATTTGCGTATATTCCTCTTGAAGGAGAGAGCTAAAATCTAGCTTTTGGTAGTGGCTCTTTTCCGTTTTTTTATCTTCGTAAAAACATTTCATCCGTTCACTGTGTGCCTTCTTCTCTTCATCCGTTCATTTACGCTCATTTCCTTTGGGTAGTGATCTAAATTCAAATTTCTGGTTTTTGATTTTTTGTCTACAAATGCTGCGGTCATGGATGTCTTCTATGGTGGTATGTAATTATTGTAATCTTCCATAGTTTCTCTGTACCAAGAAATACCCAACTTCGACGTAGAAATTATGTTGAATATTCTTTTAGTCAGTCTGGTGTCGTTGATTCTGGCGATATGCGTAAAGAACTTCACTCTGCGTTTTCTGGTGAGTGTCGTGATAGATTCAGTATTTCTGTGGGTCTTTTCTGCCAGAAATTTTCTCCGAAAATGGTGTCGTAAATTTTTCTCAGAATGTTCCTTTCTTGATTTTCAATGTCTTTAATTTCGGCCATTCCCTTGTTGCTTGTGGTTTCTGATGGGTATAAGGCTTCCGGTAAGTCTACCGTTTTATAATGTCGTAATTTTGCAGTCGTGGAGATGCATTTTTATTGTAGTGGGACCAGCCAGTGTGTAAGTTTTCCGTAATTTTGAGACTCTTTCTTCGTTAGCCTTTGTGTTCAGACCTGACTTATTCATGATTTCTCCAAAATATTTGAAGTCATTGACTCGTTATTATTATTATTATTATTATTATTATTATTATTATTATTATTATTATTATTATTATTATTATCAGATCATAGTCGGGTAATATACAAAGGAAGTATGCAGATTGCATTGAATTATAGCACAATCGTCACAATAATTTAGATCACAGCCAATGAATTTACGAACTATACTATTTGAAGCCAATATAATTACCTTCTGTATTAATTTATACAAGTTAGTGTTCAGATCAAGCTCTTTTAGCCCTTGCATAAGATGTTATAAATCCACACCAGTGCTTGAATTGACTATTGGTACAATTCTAACTCTCGTGACGTGCCATTCCTTCCTGATAGACTCCACCAGCTCCAAATATTTGGACACCTTTTCAGCATGTTCACCCTGCAGGTTCTGCGTATTTGGAATGGCAACATCAATCAGCGTGAGTTCCTTTAATTTTTGTTAAAGAACACTTTTATTATTATTAACATCATTAAAACCTTAACAAAAATGTAAGGGCATGACAACAAAAACGATCCCACCTTGTCAATACTACTTTATTAAGATAAACGTAAATCCTGGTACATGTTTCGGCCCATTTTGAGCCTTCTTCATCTAGGATAGAATTGACAATTAAAACCACAAAGTTTGTAGGAATATTTGAAAATTACATTATTAGATCTATGATAATCGAAACAATTTTACATGAAACTCAAATTATTGCTCAAAAAACATATAAAAGTTCTGAAAGAAAAAAAAGAATATCTCAATAATTGGTTGAAATAGGCTATTCAAAAAATGAATCCGAAAGACGTTCATCAAAAAGTACTTGTGGCAATGTAAATCATTATTATGTGGGATGTCGCACAGGACTGGTTACTTCGCTCTGTCCAAACTCTCCTCCGACGATTATCCGGCGTCAAACACTTTCGGCACTCGTCTGAGAAGAGGACCCGCCGTCATTCTGACAGAGTCCAGTCCAAGTGCTCCCTTCGCTATCTGTACCTGGAACCACGGTGTTAGGGTTCACGTGTAGATGCTAGCCAAGGAACTCTTGAGGGTACTGTAGATGGTACCAATGGAGGCGATTTCTGATTGTCTGAGTGGACATAGCCCTACCAGTTGCCTAACATAAGAGATCATGCAGTCCTCTTAGGGTGTTCCAGGTTCCCGCGAGCCTGGATGCGCACGTAACGGTCATCAGCTGCTGTTGTTGACCAAGGACGATCTTCAACACTTTGTGTGACACACGATAGAGGTTGTATGCCCTGTCAACGTCGCTATTGTGCGCACCAATCAGGCCGGTAATTGCCCTCACGGAGAGGTCTTGCTGACCCAACGTCACTAACGCGTACCGCCAAAAGCGGTAATGACCAGTCGAGGCATGTTTGCATACTGCACTGGACAGCAATGTGCTCTTGTTATGTCGTGTCCACAGGCGACAGTAACAGCGCACTCGTCTGGACTTTTCTGAGACGGTGCGTATTCCATCCAAGTCCACTAACAGGTGGCGTCACGCGTCATTTGGAGGGGTGTTTATCATGCAACAACTCGTCGAGCGAACAACCTTCACGATCTCCGAAATTGCAGAAGGTACAAACCGTTTCTTAGCAGACAAAGTAGGGGACACCATCTTAGCAAAAACATACAATTAAGCAATTTCCTCAATTGTGATCAACATTGAAGGGCTAAAGGGCCCAAATAGGTTTCAAATTGTGAGTCTTGAAGAGCTCTATCAAATTTAAAATACAAATTTAAAAATCTCTTACGGCCTAAATGCGGTTCTGGAAACACAGCCTAAAATTGCTCGTTTCTTTACTCGTTTTATTAGCCTATTAGCAATTTTGAAAAAATAGGCTTATGAGATCACCTTTTGTCCGTGTGTGTGTGTGTGTGAGAGAGGTGTGTGTGTGTGCCCCCCCCCCCCTAACAAAATCTAAACGGCTGGAGCGATTTCAATGAAACTCGGTAAGTTCATAGCACTATTCCCGGCGACCTCGACCGTGTCCTTCAAATTTTGTTACGTCTCACCAATCCAACATGGCGGCTGTGCGAAATATTTCACTAGCATTCAATATCACCGAAGCTATTATCGATATCGCCCTGAAATTGTGTACGGTGATAAAGGGCACTACTAGAAGTTCACCTATGAGACTTTCAAAAACCTGGTGACAACAAAACCAACATGGCGGTCAAACGAAGTTGAGACTTTTAAATATACTTTTCTCGCTATTTAACTATCCAAACGTAATGAAACTTGGCACAGCAAATGTTTATACACATTGTAATGCACTGGAGTCTAATTTAGTTCAATTGTTTACATAACCTCAAAATGGCGGCTGTGCGAAATATTTCACTGACATTCTATATCTCTGAAACTATTACAGATATCACCCTGCAATTTTGTACGGTGATAAAGGGTACTGATACAAGTTTACCCATGTATATTTCATAAACCTGTAAAGTACAAAACGAACATGGCGACCAAGCGAATTTGATATTTTTAATAGACTTTTCTCGTGATTTAACTCTCTGAGCGCAGTGAAATGAGGTACAGTAAATGATTTTGCAGATTGTAATGCACTGCCATCTAATTTAATTCAATTGTTTACATAACCTCAAGGTGGCGGCTGAGCGAAATTTTAAAAATAAGGTTTTATTCCTTGTGTCGTATTCATGCGATTGAGGTGAAAGTTTGAATAATGAATCTAGGCAATAATTGTCCTTGAATGGTACATAACTCTATGGCCTATACATATAACAATCCTAAATGGCGAGCTTCCGAAATATTTAGACAGTTCTCAATATCTATGAATCTTTTACAGCAACCAAACTGATTTTTTTAATGTTCATAGAGACTATGAACATATGTTCACCTAAAGGACTTTCAGTAACCTGGTGAGCACAAATCCAAAATGGCGGCGACGCGAAGTATAAATATTTAAATGGACGTTTCTCGCGAATTAACTATCCGAGTGCCATGAAACGTTGCACGTTAAATGCTTATACAAATGTTGATCCACTGGCATCTAATTTATTTCAATTGTTTGCATAATCACAAGATGGCTTCTGTGCGTAATTTTAAAATCTCGTTTTTACTTCTTGTGTTCTAATCATGCGATTGAAGTTTGAATACCACACGTACACAATAATCTTAATGTAATAACTTAGTACAAAAAAATCCAACCTGGCGACCATCTGAAATATTTAGGCGGTTCTCAATATCTACGAATCTGTCACAGCAACTAAACTGAAATTTTGTATGTTGATAGAGGCAGTTAACATTAGCAGGATATATGAAAATAGGCTGTATAGTTCTTCACGGAACTACTTGTTTTTGATTCAAACACTAGTCTAAATACCTTATTTACATAATTCTTTCTTTAATGTGTTCCTTGGATCAATACATTCAGGCGTAGTTTGACTTTCTGAAAAATCTTTACACTGGAAGTAGTTATAAGGACTCAAGTGAAACTCTGCATTGATAATCTAATCTACAGGATATGGTTGAGTATCATTGACTCACACTAGTACCCCAGTGCAATTAGAGTTTAACCCAGAAATTTAGAATAACAAGTCCGGGTATGAAAAAATAGTTGTAAGTACCTTTAAATAAGATAATCCTAAAAGTCCCACGGCCTCCTTGATGGAATACGTGAAATATCCTGGAAAAACCTGGAGAAACCTGGAATTTTCCTGAAACGCTTATAAATCGCAAACCAGTGGTCAAAATCTGGTTGGTTTTGGCTTATTAATATTTATTTGTATGCAGAATGATATTTTAGGTACCCAGGGGGGGGGGGGGGGAATTGGTACTCTGTAAAAAATTGATTTTTTTGCGCTTTTTTAGATCAAAAATCCGAATTTTGACAAAATATGACCAGCTTCCATGCCAAATTGCAGCTAATTATCAGCGATGATAAAATTAATTATTCACTGTAAAAAGCCTAAAAAGTCCGAAAACACGGTGTTCGTTGCCCGGACTAGGGCTACAATAGGCATAAATCGCTAACCCCGGAGTTACCGAATTTATGTAGTTTTTGTTTTTCTTTTCCTAGAGATGCTTAGCCTTGTGTCAGACCTATGATTCTTTCTGTTTTCTTCACGAATAAGTACGGCACTCTCTCCCCACTCATCCATCCCACCCCCTCTTCTTACTCCTCCCCCTCAACCCTGCCACCTTTGTTCCCAACACTCAAGTCCAATCAATGTATGCTTCTTAGGACAATTTTATGTTAAAGTAATTACCGAGGTATCTCCTTATTGCAGGTTACCTACAAGGTTCTTTCGAAAGCTCTGTTATCTAGAGTCACCAACCAACTAGACTCTCAACTTGGGGAATACCAGGCCGGCATTCGAAACTATCGATCTTGTCCAGAGCAGATACAAAATCTCAAGACCATCCTCAGTTATAAGAGTCGTGAGGGACAACCCTGGGTAGTTGTCTTAGTGGATTTTCAGAAGGCATACGACTCGGTGGACAGAGAGGGTCTTTTCTCCACCTTGCGAGAATTTGGCCTTGATGAAAAAACCCTTTAACTAGTCCAGGCCACCTTGACAAACACAACATCTAAAGTCAAGTTCAGAGGTGAACTATCCGTGAGCTTCCCCATCAAGACGGGATTTAGACAGGGTGATGGACTCTCCTGCATCCTCTTCAATTGCATCCTGGAGAAGATCATAAGGGAATGGATGGTGCGAATAACACCAAGGACTGGTCTGCAGCTTGGATACAAGAAAGATAACCTTCTTGTGTAATGCCTGGCCTTTGCCGACGACCTCGCCATACTGACCAACACTATAGAGGAAGCTACCCACCACCTACAGAGTCTTCACGATGTAGCGGTTCGGGCTGGCCTGAAGATCAACATTGGGAAGTCTGAATTCATGACTAACATCAAGGAAGCCCCGTCCACAATTCCACTTGAGGGAGTCTTCATCCGAAAAGTCCCTGCGGTCAAGTACCTAGGAGAGTGGATCTCGGCAAACCAGAGTGAGAATCTGGCCATAGATAGCAGGTGCACCAAGTTCGAGAGGGCCTACCACTCCTGCCGCAGCATCTACGCATCGAAGTTCCTCTCCAAAACCCTAAAACTCAGACACTACAATTCAGTAGTAAAACCATCTGTTCTGTACGCCTCAGAATGCCTCGTGATGGCCAGGAAAGGCCCACTCAGGAAACTTGAACTCAAGGAGAGGAAGATCCTGCGGAGGATACTAGGACCTATACGGGGAGAGGTAGGCACCTACAGAATTCGGCACAATGATGAGCTTTACAGCCATCAAGAAGACATTGTTACATGTATAAGAAAGAGACGCTTGGCCTTCTATGGACACTTGACCCGCATGATCCCTTGCCGGCTCACCAGTAAGATCTTCACAGTGGCAGGAAGAGGGAAGGCCTCTAGGTCCAAGTGGATCTCTACGGTCAGGACGGATTTAGACCACCTAGGGATCCCACTTAATTCCATAAAGGACCGCCAACAATTCCGGCAAGCCATCCGACAGGCAGTTTTTCCTGTATCACTGACAGCTAGGAAGAACACTGGTGTCAGCAGACCACCATGGACGGAGGAAAGAAAGCTGGCTCATAGTCAGATGATGAAAGAGTACTGGAAGAAGAGAAAAGACAAAGCGACGAGGAGATACGAGACCCGTGGTCCTCAGTAGGCCCAAACGAAGAAGAAGAAGAATATGTTTTGATTGTTTTTGAAGGATTCAAGAAGCAAAAAATACACCGAGTAGTTTTAAATAGATAGCAAATATAATAAAGTGAAAAACGCAAGTACGATCACTACAGATTGGCTGAAATTGAACAAGATTTTACTAAAAACAATACACGAAACTTCTACAAAACCTTCAGAGAAGAATTATCAAATTATCAGGCACCCAGTCTTTGCTTCAAACGCCCGGATGGGACATTGGAAACAAATAATCAAGAAAATTGCAAACTTCTAGCAGATTATTTCAAGGATCTTTTAAACTGTGAATCCCCTAAAGAACAACTCATCTTTGAAAAACAAACATCCAACCAAGATTCAGAACCCCCAACATTGGAAGAAATTAAAGAAATAATCCATGGACTCAAAAATAATAAAGCCCCAGGGGAAGATGGTATAATTGCCGAAATGCTGAAGATAGGTGGTGAGAACGTAGCCCGGAAAATCCACTCAATTCTTGAGAACATCTGGATCACCGAAGAAATACCTGAGGATTGGAAATGTGCGCTAATCCATCCACTGCACAAGAAAGGGGATAAAACCAACATCAATAATTATAGAGGAATTTCCTTGATACCAGTTATTTATAAAATTTTCTCCAAAGCCCTGCTCACTAGACTTGAGAAACAAACAGACCGTCTGATTGGAGAATACCAGGCAGGTTTCCGAAAAGGAAGATCATGTACGGAACAAATTCTCAATCTCAAAACTATCCTACAAATGCGCAAAACCAGACAGACAGTCATTACCTTTGTAGATTTCAGAAAAGCATATGACTCTATAGATCGTCAAACACTTTTCAATACTCTAGAAGAATTTCAAGTTGATAGAAAAACAAGAGAATTAATCAGACAAACACTAACTGGCACTACGTCAAAAGTTAAATTCCTCGGCGAAATATCTGAGCCTTTTGCAATTAACACTGGGGTCCGCCAAGGAGACGGATTATCTCCGTTACTGTTCAGCCTCGTACTTGAGAAGATAATCAGGACCTGGGAAAAGGAAACTAAGGGAATAACCCTTGGCAGACTACTCAAAGATAGAATTCATGTACATTGTTTGGCCTTTGCTGATGACATAGCAATCCTTTCTAATAACAGACAAGAAGCAATTCATTCCATTGAAAAATTACATGAAATTGCCATCAAAACGGGACTTCAAATTTCTTATGAGAAAACTCAGTACATGGAAGGAGCCTCACGATACTTAGACGGACAACCTATGAGAACTAAATTCGGCAAAATCTTTCAAGTGAACGAATTCAAATATCTGGGAGAAATTATTCAGCCCTCTGGTTTAAACCGTGAAGCAAATAAAGAGAGAATTTCCAAATTACAGAAAGCTTACAGAATCACTTGGAATAGGTATAACAAAAAATCAATATCTCGGAAAGCAAAACTTAGACATTATAATACAGTAATCAAACCGGAGGCGTTATATGCATCAGAAACCTTAATCATTGGTGGCAAATCTTTAACCAAAGAGATTGAAAAACAAGAAAGGAAAATTTTACGAAAAATTTTTGGCCCAGTTTTTATAGAGGGAATCTGGAGGAAAAAGTCATCCCAGGAAATATATAGCCAATGTGAAAAAATGTCTCATACTTTTCGGAAAAGACGATTGAAATTTTACGGGCACATTATCAGAATGAACAATGGCAGATTGACTAAAAGAATTCTCAACTTGGCCCTCTCACTAAAAACCAAGAACAGCTGGCTACGTGAAATTGAAACAGATCTCCAGGAAATCAACATTTCAGACAATATTATACAGGACAGATGCAAATTCAGAACCCTAATCGACAATCACCAATTTGAAGACAAACCCAACACCAGGGCCACCATAACTTGGACAGAAGACCGAAGAAAGGCGCTCAGCGAGAGGATGAAGAGATTTTGGAAGGAAAAGAAGGCCAACACATCAGCTAAACAGGTTCAACCGTGCTCCTGAGTCGGGCATAACGATGCAAGAAGAAAGTTAACGTTATTAGAAATACATGGGTTGTTTTTTTAGTTTTGGCACCTTAGTTATAACTGGATTAATAACTCACTTAGATGGTTCCAAGTTTCACAGGCCCTCGATGTAGTCCCCACCGTTGCGTACTACGTGTTCCCAGCGATGCGGACGTCGTTGGATCCCGTTGGCACTGCCCAACCTATTGATGGTACGAAGAGAGCGCTCGGCAGTCTGCTTAACGTCTTCAATGGTACGGAAACGCTCCCCGGGCATTGTCATCTTCATTTTCGGGATGAGATCATAGTCGCAGGTACTGATGTCGGGAGAATATGGGGAGTGATAGAGGACGTCCCACCCCCAGCGATCCAACAATGCCGACACAACGCCTGCTGTGTGTGCCCTAGCATTGTCATGCAGAACGATGGGCGGTGTAACCATGTGGTGGCGCCGTTTCCTTCTCAGAGCTCCTCGGAGATGGTCTTGCAAAAACGAACAATAGTACGCCGCATTAACGGTTTGCCCTCGGGGAACAGTATGGTGAATGATCACACCATCCCAATCATAGGCAAGAATCAACATAACCTTCACGTTGGTGGGGGTTGGTCGAACTGTTTGTTTCCATGGTGATCCGTGGTGCCGCCACTCGTTCGATTGGCGTTTTAACTGTGGCTCATAAGATCTGGCCCACGTCTTGTCAATGGTTATGATACGCCGTAAGAAGGCCTCTCCTTCGCACTCATAACGCTGCAAATGCATACGACAAGCGTCATATCGCAGACATTTGTGCATGTCGGTTAAGTCATGCGGAACCCATTTGGACGCAATCTTTCTCATTTTCAGTAAGTCCTTCAGGATGTGGAGGACAGTTGAATGCGCCAGTCCGGTATCTTGCTCTAATTTACGAATCGTTACGTTCCGATCCACCTCTATTAACGCGGACACCATCTGTACATTGTCATCACTTACTGGTGGGTGACCAGATCGAGGCATGTGCTCCACGCGTTCGCGCCCATCTTGAAAGGCTGCTACCCATCTTGCTACCATTCTGAACGTTAACGCAGCTGCACCGCACGCTTCCTGCAATCCTCGGTGACACTGTTTAGCACTGCGACACCTAGCACACAGAATTGTTATCCACGTTCTCTGCTCCTGCTTGGAAAACATTGCGACTGTCTTTCGCGAGCGCTGGTCTCACACTACTCATCTAACAGGCGCGACTGCGCACGAGCGGTGGTGAGGACGGGCGAGGTCATGTGCTCTGAGGGAGGGGATGCAGGACAGCAACCGTCGGTAAAAGTGGCAGCGCCCAACATTGTTGCAACTTGGCACTGAAGCATTGGTGCCAAAACTAAAAAACCAACCCATGTACAAAGCTTTGGTTAATATTAATTGGCAGGAAGGTGTACTACGGTAATGAGGTAGGCGCTTAAAGAATTATATAATGTGGAAAGAATAACTTATGTACAGTATATACGTACATATTGTACGTCTCATAAAAATTAGAGGAATGAACAAAACATATCTGTACTGGTAAGACTAGGAACGAACAAGTATAATGATTACATACTTATCGGAGACGTCGACGCGTCCGTGGTGGGGCCTCCTCAGGATCGTCGATGAGCTCTGCAATTCAAAACGAGAGGTCTCAGCATTTTTTAAGACTAAAATCTACAATAAGCCTACTGAAGTTGCAAATGTTTACCTTCTGGAAAGTCCTCTGTTTCTTCTTCTTCTTCTTCTTCTTCCTCATCGGAGTCTTCCAGCACAATATGCACACATATTTGTGCAGTCAATGCGGTTCTTTCTGCAGCTGCAGTTTAATGTTTCGCATCCGGCCGCACAGTTGCATGATATAAGATTGAGCAGTTGAGACGGTGCCAGAGGCCTTGTGTTTGTAACAGCGACCAGGTTGCTGTTTTCTTCTTGCCATCCCCATTGAGCTGTGGGCAGCTGCGTAGAGTCAAGCCGTGTAAATACAGGATGGATTGGTGGGCTCAAGATTGATGAACGAGAGTGGCGTCACAGAGGACACTGCGTATGGCACTTCGTGATGAACAGATTCCATGTAACCGCTCCAACCAGGGCGAGGCGATGCTCCGGTCCAAATTCCCGACGACCACAGGAGATTCAGGGAAGCAGCTTGGGCGACACTGCTTTCATTAGCTGCATAGTGGAGACATCCTTTGCAATTATCTTGGAGTATCCATTGGAATCTGGATCAAAATAATGAGTCACAGGAAGAAATCCTTTGGGAGTTGACCTGGCATCTCCACTTTCCGGGCTTGGAGACCGAGGAACAGGAGAGTCCGCGTGTAGAGCGGATTTGTGAGTGACGCATAAGACACCTCCCATTGCATGGAATGTTCCGTGCCCATTAAGAGTGTTTACATTATGATAGGCGTTGTCAAAGACCACTTGGAGGTATGCCTCAGGATCAATAATTGGCAGCGCACTCTTTGATAACGAATCTTCAAATTTCATTGCTTCCTTGTAAGATGCACAGGTGCCTAAGCTGTGAAGAGTGTCAATGAGGTATCTGGAACCGCAACGCCTATGAAGAGCGACGCTTAAACCGACATGAATCGGAGACAAAAATGAGCTAGGACGCGCAGCTGACACGATTGAGTGGCCGATCGACTTAACTATCCGCGTATGAGCCGGATCAGATTTTTTTTCTTGTCAGTGTCACAAATAAGATCTTCATTGAATGCTTGAAGGCTTGCTGGAATTAAATCCTGGTCTCCAGTAGCCTTTTCTTGGACTGAGGAGTAGACGGTGTCATCATACCCGCGAGATTTAATGTCTTTTCGAAATCAGCTTTGCAGCAAGCGATATAATCCTAAGTTCCTCTTTTTCCGGGTCACCACTTTTTGCAGTGTACCAACTGTCATTCAGAATTCTATGAGCAAAGCCCGTAAAACACACAATACAGCGTTCACCGGGTAGCTCCGTAAATGTTATGGCGTCACCAAACTTTTCCTTTAATTTAGATGATGATGATGATGATAATTGTTGTTTTAAGGGGCCTAATATCTAGGTTATAGATTTTAAATGTTTTACAGTGTATATCTCCCCTGATTCATGTTTTTCCATTACTTCCATGAGTGATGCTAGTGTAACCTGGCAATCGGGAGATTCTTTTTCTAACTCTTGGCACAAAAAATCAAATGCTGATTTTTTGTGGGCATCTTCTTTTCTGCCTTTGTTGTGCGCGTTGCCTGGGACAGCACTTCCGGTGATATATTCCTTCAGCGGCTACCAAATCCGTCAAGGCACTCAAATTTAATTCAACTTTTCGTCCCCAGTTGTCATTCCTCTTCTTAGCTTCTTCCACGGAGGGCGTCAATAAACTCAATGTACTCTACTTTGCTGAACGGATTGCGATCAGGATGAGCTTAGTCTATTTTTTCTTCACAAAAAAAGACACTGAGTTTTAAAATCGAACACAAAGTCTGGGAAGTAAAAGGAAGGGGGGGGGGGGGTTCATTTGTAAAAGGACGTAAAGAAGATGCAATATACCACAAAAGTTGCATACGTTTCAGCATATAAGACGACAATTAAAACAAACACGAGAAAGAGCGACAAATTGAGCATTTTTCCGACTTCGATTTACGCCCATTGTAGCCATATTCCAGGCAACGAACACCGTGCTTTCGGACTTTTCAGGCTTTTATACAGTGAAGAATTAATTTTGTCATCGCTGATAATATTTTGCGTGTATGTGACTGCATTTTAGTATGGAAGCAGGTCATATTTTTGTCAAAATTCTGATTTTTTAACCTAAAAAAGTGCAAAAAATTCAAAAGTATAGTTTTTTTTACAGTGTACCAATTTTGTTTTTTTCTGGGTACCTAAAATATTATTCTTCATACAAATAAATATTACTAAGCCAAAAACAACCAGATTCTGACCACTCGTTTGTGATTTATAAGCGTTCCAGGAAAATTCCAGGTTTATCCAGGTTTTTCCAGGATATTTCAGGTATCCCATCAAGGAGGCCTTGCGACTTTTATGATTATTTTATTTAAAGGTACTTACAACTATTTTTTCATATCCGGACTTGTTATTCTAAATTTCTGGGTTTGGCCTTATTTTCGTCTAATTGCACTGAGCTTTAGCATTCATAGTGGAAGAAAAGGCAAACTGCAAATCTTATCGACCGGATACTTTCTTCTTCTTCTTTTCGAATCATCCACTTTGGGGTACGTCAGATCAATCACTTCTTAGATGCTTGCGCTCTCTTTTTCTCCCAATACTTCTTCATTCTATCTGATCTCCTCTTTCTTTCCTCTTGAGATATCTGCATCGGTTTTCTGGAGATGGCTCTGGCTTGGAACTTCGTGGTGTTGTCTTTGGGCACGGTTTTGACTATACCATTCATCAACATGATTTCAGTAATCTGGAGCTCTCGCAGGTCCTTTTCCACTTCCGTAAACCAATTAGGTTTGATCTTCTTTTTGGAAAAGAAGTCAAAGATTTTCTTGGTTATTCGGGCAGGATTCATCCGGTAGATGTGTCCATAGAAATCAATCCTTCTTTTCCTTATGGTATCTGAATGACTCTACGAATTCACATATAGGGTGTCGTTCCTGTAGAAAACCTGACCGGATACTTGATTATATTTTAATTACCTAAAATTCTAAGCTTATATCCCTAAGAGGTTGATGGTACGTAAATTACCAAGACTATATTCCCTAAAGGAATATTAAAGGATGTTTTCAACATTGAGTAGCCTGAAGGGATAGAACTGGGGATTTTGAGGTGTGTAGCCAAAGGATTTTCATAGAAGAAAACTGGAAAAGTGCGTGGACATAGCTGGTTTTGTTTCCTAAGCATCGACGTAGCAGTCTAGAATATTTAAAATATTTAGAAAGTGCATTTACGAAACATTTAACTAATATTGCTTGTTCAATTTGCGTAGAGCAGTGTTAAGATCTTTCTAACTTTAAATTCAGAATTTAAAATGTGATACACTGGTGAACTGATAAAATTGCATTCAATCATGTGAAATTTAAATTCCCTATTACACAACAAAATGGTTTTAACCATTAATGATCACCAGGATGAAGCAATTGTCGGATCTGCTCTAGAAATTCTGGATATTGCCACCCCCGATAAATCAACACGGAACCGCTATATTTTTGATATAGATTGCTCCAAAAATATCAAATTGTATCTACTGTTCAGTGGCACCCACTGAAATGTAGCGACGGCAAAGTTTCCCTTTGAGATCGTAGCATGTATTTTATTGTACATAATATAAGCCATAATACAAGCTTAAGTTTCAGAAACACTGTATGTACGCTAACCGTCACACACATAAAATTCAATTTCATGAACTGACTTGGTTTAATAATTACGAATTATTTAGGACCACTAATGTACTCGCGATCGTATACGATCATTCCATTTACAAACTGCAGATATAATAAAAAACCAGTGATCAGAGCATAATCGACTTTTAAGTCTTGAAATAGATGTCTCTGGTCCAAATGATGCCCCCTTTAGATGTCCATGTATTAATGTGAACATTATATAGATAGATAGCCATTTGAAAGGAAACTCATGGCAGACATTACATCGCCATCGAAGGGTTAAGAGCGAGAGAGAGAGATTGCTATATGGGACGGTTCAGTGGCTCTGGATAGCTTTCTGCCGGTCACCAGGTCATAAACATTGGCTAGTCACGTGATCAATACAGCGCGATGCGGGCGGGAGGGATAGATATTTTGGCTTCGTGGCGATCAAATGATGTGTCGGATACGGCCGCTTTTATGGGCTATCGGTAGAACACGAAATGTGTGGGTAGCTTAGAGCCGGGCAGCAGATAATCATTGGTAATATATAGCGACATTAAGACTTCAGCCAAGCCACCATGTGTTTATATCAACTGAGCGAATTTCCATCCTCACAAGATGCCTTTATTTCGTACAGGTTTCGAGTATAGAGTAATGCATTAATGTAGAAAAGAGAACGCACTTTCTGTTTTGAGCCCGTTAGAGGAGGTATTTCGGGTACCATCCGCCAAAAAGATGGCACTTCGAAAGACCCCGTCCTTCGAACCCAAACTCCTGAGGATCGGGTGCATTTCTTTGTGGGCTAGCTCAGCACGAGAGGCTTAATCCAGGGGATCTGGGTCATTGGGCACGGAAACAGTCATAGACGCCCCAAAGAAATACATCCAAACAACAAAGCTAGCTATAAAAAGAGATCCAGTCTTAAGTTGGATTCGTGAATAATTTATTCAAGTAAGACCCCTAATCATTTCCGGTGGGTCGAAATCGGCTAATCCGCTAATCTAAATACAATTATGAGTCATCCCTATTTTTACGTTAATGACCATCGCGAAATCCTAGTTACATGGAAAGAATAGCAAAGCAAACTAGGCGCGTGGCACGTGAATAATTAACGCGTAGCAAATTTACAAACAAATGACTCGGCAGAATTTACATTTAACTTCAAGCAAGTACTATCCCTAGGTTAGGATGGTACCACGTCCACATTTAAATTATAATTATAATTTTTAGCCTACTTTTAACATTTTGCAAAAATTAGGAAAAAGTAGACTTATGAGATCGGGCAAATGTGTGTCTGTCTGTCGGTCTGTCTGTCTGTCCTTCTGTCTGTCTGTCTGTCTGTCTGGCTGTGTGTGTGTGTCCCCCTATCAACTCCTAAATGGCTGCAGCAATCGAAACAAAATTTGGTAGGAGTAAAGATCTATACCTGAATATCTCACGGCCATATTTGAAAATGATGTCAGTGCTACCAACTGCTAAAAAATCGCAATTGAAATTTGAGCTCCATGTTGGATATCTTGGAAAGTATGAATGGGAGCTATTTGAAAATTGGCACACGTACAGACCATAATATTTCAGTTTAATTTCCAGGAGGCCAAACATGGCAGTGTTGCCAAAATGATTATAAGCCTCCTGATAGGTCCAATTTTTAAATGCATATAACTTCTACACTATCAAGCGGAATTCAACCAAATTTCGTATGTTGTATGTGTACATAACCAGATATGACTGAGCGTATTCTTAAGACCTACCAGGGCTGCCAACTGTTAATAAATGCTCCTAATTTATTTTATCCAAATACCAATATATCAGAAAGTATGCAAGCCGACAGCTTTAAACTATGCACACGTATAGTACCTGACATTCTATATTAATTTGGAGTAACTTATATACGTCAGTGCTACCAACATGATTCTAAGCCTGCTGACAGGTCCAACTTTAAATACATGAAACTTCCATACTATCATTTGGATTTCAACCAAATTTCGTATGTGCTATGTGTACCATAACAGATATGACTATGCGTATTCTAAGGAGCAACCAGGGCTGCCAACTGTTAATATGTGCTGTCCCTATTTTTGTTACCCTAATATCAATATATTAGAAAGTATGCAAGCCAATAGCTCTAAACTTTGCACACGTATAGTACCTGGCATTCTAGACGAATTTGGAGTAACTAATATACGTCAGTGCTGCCAACATGATTCTAAGCCTGCTGATAGGTCCAATTTTAAAATGCATGTAACTTCTATACTAACTAATGGATTTCATTCAAAATTGGCACAACAATAGATCATATTATTTCAGATTATTTCTGACCAATACATGCATGACATTGTTGCCAACCTGATTTTACGCGCGCTGTTAGATCCAATGTTTAACTGCATGTAACGCCCATGCTATCCAGTGGACTTCAACCAAATTTTATATTTAGTACCGTAAGAGACGGAACTAAGAATATATTCAGTCATCAGGGCTGCCAATTGTAGTGCTCTATTAGGATACATTATGCCAGGTATACAGTATTTCGAACTAATTGGAAATTTCGATATTAGCAACTTAATTTCGTCATTATTCTAGATAGGTTCATATTCTGTAGAATAATCATTGGCATGAAAAGTAGGCTGTATAGTTCTTCACGGAACTTCTTGTTATCTAATGCCTATGTGAACGAAAGCATTACGACGAGATGCGTCGTAAACAAATGCCTATTACCAAAACTAATGATAGTTTGACCACTGACTATCAAAAAAGAACATTGCATAAACACTCTTATGTCTAGTAAAGAAACAATGGGAATAAATGCACTAGGGAATAAAGTAAACACAATCTTATGCTAGCCTACCTTCGCGAATTGGCATACTGTTTGTAGTCGATCGTCATCTCAGGCATGTAAGTTACGTTGGCAAAGCGCAATTACAATTGCGTCTTAAAAGCTTCAGATCACGCGGGCCGCAAGTTACTGACTATCGGTCCCGTAGATCCAATGTCGTCGGTACAAGTAGTGTCAGCCCATTTAAAAGTCATCTGCCACATGGAAATTGATTGAAGTCACGGTGTCGCTAACAACAAGCAAATGGTTGCAAAATTATAGCTGTAAATTATTTTTAATAATTAATTAATCCGTTGGTTTAGGATAATTATGCTTTGATTTAGGTTGTAGGTTTAAATAGGGTTTAGTTGGTTGTATTAATGACACCAGTCGTAGGCTGCAATAGGTGATCTCACTGGAGATTCACTCAAATACCTTGACTTCAACAAGTCAGACAATAACACAGGTTAGCGCGTCTTACACCAACTGCGCGCGGTACGTCGGTCGTCTGAGTATAGCTCCAGAACGCCGGAATAAACCAAGGGTAAGGCAAACATTCATTCCGTCCTGCCAATTACCAAATAATGTGTTCACGGTCACAACAATTAAACTGGCTAGCCTAATTTATACAAAGCTGGGTCAATTAACATGATATTTTAAACCTTACTACAACGCGCCAGGCGATCAAAGTCGTCGGCTAAAACATTTAAGGAATTAGTATCGGCGTGCGTTCCACTACTTCATAACAATAACAGGTGTTGACAGCTCCCTAAGCTGCTCTCATAGCATGGTTATTATTACCTGTGACCTTCAAATTTCCTAAGCTCGTGACATAATGTAGCACACAAAAAAGTAGTCATTCAATGTCGTCTCACTTTTGTTTCTCGGGCAAACCGGTTCTCAGCTGGGCGCAAGCAAGCCTAGCTGCGTCACGTGCAGCTCA
The DNA here is from genome assembly GCA_946902985.2 of Meconema thalassinum. NCBI lineage: Eukaryota > Metazoa > Arthropoda > Insecta > Orthoptera > Tettigoniidae > Meconema > Meconema thalassinum. Next base: position 1,323,448,644 of record OX336388.2, on the reverse strand, counting down.
TTTTAGCATAGCAAAGAGTAGTGCTTTTGAAATGATCATTTTATAACCTGTAGGAGAACGAAATAAAGTCCTGTAATGCTCTACAGATCATCTAACAATGTCTCATCACTCCCTAATGGTGTTTTCTGGGATTACCTTCCCTTTAAAAAGATATAACGTAGCATAATGTTCAAAGAGTAGTAATGTTAAGAGATAACACTCGTGCATTCGGACTGCACTGATCTGAAGATATGCCACTCGTTCTATGTACATTTAGGATTTGATAAGTGTGGTTTGGCATTCTCCACAACACAAAAATTAAACATCTCACCTCTGCTGTGACGTTTTAAATGATACGAGATTTGTTAGTTCATCCACCTAACAGTATATGAGTTCGTTCCTCTCGAACTACACGTGGTAAAATGTACTCACGAAAATGACAAATAAATGGTACAAAAAATGTTACGGCATCGGTCGGCCGAAAAATGATACGCGAATAAGCTCTCAAATTAAAGAATGGACCTAACTAATGGGCTGTCCCCCTACTTTCACAAGATCTACATCTCTTGTAGTTGAAGATGTCCTTTACTCTGACATAAAAGTTCTCTGAAATACATGAATACTGCTCCTGCCGTAAAAGACACGGACTTGGGGTGTCTCATTGAAATATTGTCCCAGAATAAAGAAATAAAGTACACACATTTCCTACCTAAATGTTCAAATATCGTTGCGTTTCGGCTCATGATTACAATGCAATCACTACTACTACGACCTGGACAAACTTCATACAATGTTTAAATGACTCACGGTTACATGATGTGGTAGTTCACCTTCCAGAACTCCCATTGGAAGGGGTTTAATGCCTTCAAGGTTCCAAGCATTAAAATACTGGGTAAGGCTATGGATTTTAGCCTGTCCTTGTGGTCATCAGTTGGTAAACTGTACATGGTTTGTACGCAGTAGTATCGGCTGGACAATTCCATGGTGTTGGCGTATTCCGTTGGAGTTACCCTCACATGGTAAATTACTCCTCCATCATCATCTCACAGTATGGTTGTAAAGATATCAGCACGTGGTGCATAACGTTAATCATCGTGGTTGGAAAAATATTCACTGATTCTAGTGTAAAATATGATGAAATGCTCACTGGCTATAATATTTGCAGGTTGTTCAAATACCCTGCTTTTCCTGCCACATATTCTATTTTACCAGCACGTGGTAAATCAAACACTGATTTTACAAGGTTTAAATCACACAGAATCTGGGTAATCACTGTTGCGTATAATCGATAAATATGTTTATCGTACTACAATTGTGCCGTAGCACACACTGGGCTACACGACGTTGTCGTCAACTTAATATTTCACTTTTAGAAAAATAATGTTACCCTCGTCTGACTACAGACGGTCCTCGTGGTTGGTGAAAAAATCGCAGTTTACACGATCAACACTTTTATATTCACATAAACGTTGCACTGGCTTTACTTAGCCTAAAGTGATACTGTGCGTTAATGAAACTGCTCGATTCAGCTCGATGGCTGTAGATAAATGTCTTCCCAAATGTGGGGTCTTCGTTTGCCTATAATAGTCTTCGTCTATCAGACGGACAATCGACACAAGCGTCCAGCTTCAGAGGACTATCAAAACGGTGTGATGCGTGCATGGCACGGCTTCCTGATTCCAAGGAAGTAGTCTAGTCAAAGCAGTGACTACTTTCATGAGCCTACGCATGTCTGCGGTGAAAAAATACCTTCACCAAAAATATATTTGCCATTCCCAAAAGGCATAGAAATTGGCAAATTAAGCAGGATTAAATATTTCAAGCTCCTGAGATATGTGGCATAAAAATAGTGAGTAATATATCTCTAGGAGGAAAATAAGCTGTCCTCTCCGTAATCAAAATAATGAATTGTTCATGAGGAAGCTTCAGGGTGTGTTCAGTAGAACTGAGCATGCCAAGTCAATATGCTCTTAAAGAAATATTTGATGCATGAGCCTGAGCGGGCTCAGTTTGGCAGGCAAATTGCCTGTACGGAGTGTGTAAAAACCCTGAAGAAAAAGTACACTTAGGATAGCCACTGTCAGCGCCAAGATTAGAACCTAGGATCTTTGGACTTGCTACAGCTGCTCAAGCGGTCATTGGTGTGATTTAACGAGCTCAGTTACCCCGCGGGACACAACTAACAAGGGAACGGATTGCCGTGTAATATTCTAATCTGGTTGAAATTTAGTAAACAATATTCCCAAAAAGTTGTTCAATCACGTAGTGAAAACCGCACGGGTCACTTTCTATTTTGAACGTCAATTTTGAACGCTGAACTCGGCCGTACGACGGCATGAGCAAGGTGGTTAGAAGAGGAAAAGCTGACCTTGAATCCTAGCAGCACGCGATGGCTCCCGGCCACCAGTTTCATAGCGATCTGTTTCAGCAAAGCAGCTTTGTAGATAAACTACCACTTTCCAAGGATTACAATTTGGAAGGTGTTCGAATTGAACACCGTTGTTGTCACTTTCTGACATTTGCAAATATTTTGACTGTAAAGTTAAGCTTAACATTAATTGTTGTCTGTGCCAGTAAAATTAAAACCAGACAAAATTAAATTGTCACACTTACATGACTTGATAAATGAACGATTTGATACCTGTTGATCCGAAACAACACTCCTGTTTTGCATAGTCCTACCGAACTGATAAAGGAGTGACGGGTTGAGGGGAAGGTGGAAGATGGGAAGTGCAACGCAGCACGGCAGGTTGCTGCCAGGTGGCATGGAGCCATCGCGTGCTCAAGGGCAGCTTTACCTCTTCCCAACTCCTCGCTCATGCCGACGCCTGGCAGGTTTTCGGCGTTCAATATTGGCGTTCAAAATTGAAAGTGGCCCGTGTGGTTTTGACTACGTCATTGTACAACTTTGTAGGAATATAATGTAGGCCTACTAAATTTCAACCAGATTAGAATTTTACACCGCAATCCGTTCCCTTGTAAGTCACTGATTGGCACTGAAAACGACAGTCGACAACCAAACTAGTGCTAACTTTGAGACTTCTCATGATGACAGATTGCTTTTAGTTAATTTTCCTTTTGATAAAATAAAAATTCCCTTTCATGAGATGTATTTCGATTTGAAACCGATTTTAGCTACAATATATGTGATTATCTCCTCATTAAATTATATTCCGTGTTGTTGTACTGTAACTGTACTATTTTTCGGGGTGGTGGTTGTTAAACACAAAAGGAAATCTTTTTTTTTTATAAACATATTTTCATAGTAACTCCTTCTTTTTCTCTAAACAAAAAGATACTCTTTCTTATTTTACTTCCATCTACCAAGGAAGATACTAACAGACCTCCCACTATATCAACAAGTCTCCTAACAATAATTAAAACAATAAACAATCATAAAGATAATATCTATCTAGATATGGAACTTCATAGAGCAAGGCCCCTACTACCTCACTGCTGGACCACTGCAAAGAATCCTTTAGCTCAAGCGCTAGATTCCTTGCAATGGCCCACAAGTAAGACGTGGTCATGTTACTAACCTTAACCTATGAAAATAAACAGAGACAGTACCAGAGAAAGAAGTAATTGTGGGAAGAGGGGAATAGAGTCCCCTTAGACCATCCAATAAAGAAACGCCGCTGAGCGTCCTCAATCGGAGTTTACCTCCCATAACCTTTTAAAAGCTCACATATTTCCAAATGTAGCTGCCGTATATAAACAGAATAAACTATGTGTATTGCATGTTGGATGTTCGTTTCTGAAAGTGATGTTTCCTTCAGCATTATGTGTGAAGTATATTTCCATATATATTCACAGCTTCTTTCAAAGAAGCGTAACTCAAAGGGATTCTGCCTACAAATGAACATTTCCTCCTTTTGTAGCGATGTGATCTTTTGAAGAGAAGAACATTTTATCGAGACAAGGAGTTGAGCTGGGGGAGGCTTTATTGACTTTATTCAAAGTGCAGGCAGCATTCCCAGCTGTTTAACACCACAGCTGCTTCTTTCCTGGCCTTAACAAAAGTGCAGTACAAATATACAGTATAATTTTGCCTGGTTGTTAAACATATGACGTCACGTTCCACACTGAATTCTGTAGCTGGCATTCCCAAATATGAGCTTGCAATTTCGGTATAAACAATGGACAATCTGAGTGTGGTTTACTCCAGGGTATCTGCGCACTTATTATTTTATTATTGTTGTTGTTGATTCTTTAAGGGCTTTACCACATCATGGACACGTACGTATGCGTGTGAAGAATTTGTCTGATAACCTGTGGCACTGTGTTGTCTATACTAGTGAATGCATTTGCAACTGAGGTAGGATTTTGTTAGGAAGTGGCCTTGGCCTTACGTTAGGTACCATCCCGGCATTTCCCTGGAGTAGAAGAGGGAAACCACGGAAAACCACTTGCAGGCTGGCTGAGATAGGAATCAAACCTGCCTCTCCTCAGTTTTGCCACACGAGGCTGAGTGTATCCCATTCCAACCCTCAGACCAGAATTAAATATCGTGGCAGAGCCGAGAATCAATCACTAGCCTCCACGGTGACTGCCAAAAATGCAAGCCACTACTCAACGAGGTGGACAAAGTCTGTAAGCCTCTGTGTGGGAACAAGTCGCCTCCATGATCCCCTGTTTGTTAACACGCAGTCTCTTCTGATTTTACACCTCTCACCTTAAAAGCGTTAATCGCCGGATCTATCCATCGCCTCCTAGGTCTACCTCTGCTTCTCTTACCCTCTACAACTTAAATCTGTCAATCCCCTTGACAATGTCGTCTCCCCTATTCTCATTCCAATACCCCACCATTTGAGTCAGCTCATACGAACAGCCTCATCTAACGACTTCATGTCCAACTTAGCCTTTAACTCTTCATAACGAGTACACTGTCATTGCTCCCATTTATTGCTCGCAGCAATTTTTTGTGGTGTCCTCATATCAGGTACCTCTGGCATAGCTCTCACTTCCATACAGCAAGGTTGGTATAAATACTGAGCGATGTAGATACAGTTTCGTCGCCACACTAATTTCCTTCTTGGAAAAGAGAGTAGGTCGCAACATAGAACTCATTGCATTGGCTTTTCTGCTCCTTGATCTACCAGGTGAATCTGCTGCCCCTAATAATATTGTTTTATGCAGCCCAACTAGCCTTTTTATCAGGAAGGTCGATATTTCTCTGCTTGCATCCCGTATGATGCTAATGCACTGCAAGCATATCCTGCAAACGATACTGAACACAATAACTTTTCCCTCGATGTGGCTACAGACTAATACGAGGGAAAATTAATAGCACTCAGTATTGTTTGCGGGATATGTTTGCAGTGCATTAGTATCATACCGAATGCAAGCAGAGAAATATCGACCTTCCTGACATCACGCGTTAGTTGGACTGCATACAACAATATAATTAGGGGCAGCTGGTTCACCTGGTATGTCTAGTTTATTATCTAGGCTTTCAGGATAGAGCCGCGTCATGTGCCGGTGATTATTTTCTGACGTTTAGGATGTCATTTCAGCAGCCTTAATCATTCTAGAATATAAACTTGACACCGGTCACGAAAGCCTATGGTCTAAACATTGATATATATATCTTTCACTATACAGTACTACCATACCGAGAGAATACACAGCCCTAATACTCGTAAAGTATTCGAAGCTGAAAGCTACTCCCAGTGGATCGGATTCCACGCTAAAAGAAGACCCTGTGATTTATGATTGCAAGGTTATGAGACACGTAAAACTGCTTGCTTGCATCAGGGAAAACTTGGAAAGAGAAGAAGATAGTATCGAATTGCTTTGAATCGTCTCATCAATTCTCGATAAAGCCTAATACTGATGCATGTCATTGAAGGTCACAATGTAAATAGGGCTGACCGCAGATGTGTATTGGGTGCAGTGGCGGTTTCTGGGTATTCGCCCTGGAGCCAGTGCACACCCATTCTTGAAAAATTGCCGTTCACATTTGAATTTTACGAATATAAAAATTAATATAAGATTTTATGGTAGTATAAAGCGTCAACAAATGTCCAGAATACCGCTTTTTTACATTTAAATGTACCGCGTTCGTTGCGCCTCACTGTACGTTGCTTGTGTGCTGACTCGGGTATCATCAAATATCGCCGTTCGCCACCTGCAGAATTGTAGCCAGCGTTAGGCTTGACGGCAGGAGAGGGGACGGCAAGAGGGGAGAGGGGATGTGTGTTTACTATAACAGAATCGGAGCCAAATCCTTGCCTGGCGAATTGTACTGCGCATGCTCCGTTTATTTTCCATCTCCTGTCGCATCTGATTGACAGACGAAGAAGCGATGACCGCTAGCGTGCGGGAGCTACCGCACTATCTGTAGGTGAATTGTTGTACAAAGTAGAGTTTCATGCACAGTTTGAAGTGGTTTGAAAGGTTGTGTCTTTACGCAGCTTGTATAATAGCGCCACTGCCATTTGATTTTCAATGTGCATTTAAAAACTACAATCATGCAGCCAACTGTATGATATTATATAGTCTATAGTTATAACAGTGAATTCAGTTTCATTACATTTCTTTATAATTTACAGATGTTTAAGGTCCAGTAATTTGGAGGATTAACGCAGCCCATTATCTTGTTGATCTTGGACGTGGCAAGTATTTGTCAGAAGTGTGTTTCTAAAGTGTGGAATATTTGAGTGTGTGTGCATTATTACGTATTTGATAGCTTATCCTCCCAGCTTGGCTTCACCCACTGACATAGCTAGGATAATTCCTCAACCGTCGGAGGTTAACACACTTTTTCAGCAAATGCAACTGGGGATGGTGACAGGTGACCGCAAACTTGGGTCTAATTCAGGGTCAAAGAAGAGATTTTGACCGTTGGCCTGAAATGAACCGTCCCGATAGTTGCCTAGTGATAAAAATGGAAAAGCACGAAAATCATTTTCAGGACGGCCGAGGTGGGATTCGGGATTATTATCGCTACTGTTCAGGATTTAAAAACTATTACATCGTCTCAACTTACTTACTCTGCAAGAAAAGGTGGCCATATAATAAGAAATGGGAAGACCTATTCCAAACCTGAATTTAGTTCAAACATCCCTGTGCAAAGCGAAGGTTAGGAATCACTTATTCCATGATGAAGTTATAGCAAGTTAGTATGAGTGGGCTTGTGGCTGTGAACTAACCAACTTGATGTATTGTTTTCCGTGCTTAAAGTCGTGCTACGTGCACAAAAAGAGAAAATCCCTCTCTGCACGCTGGAAGCGGAGGTAGATTTCACCGGGCAAAGAAAAATGCTTGGAATTCACTAAATTTGCCAATTGTTGTACAGTATACCTACGAAAGTTACACATGTTTAGCATACAGCATCTTCTTATAATACCTGAAACATTTTGCTCATCCCTTGGTGCAAGGGTGGGTCATATCAAATATTCTTTCAGGCAAAAAATGTTGTTACATTCTAGAGGGGTATTGGCCATTTTAAACTGTTTTGATATTGTGCCTATTAAGGGAGGTATGATTTCGTTTCTCTAAAAACTCCATTTTCCCCACCCCTTTAGTCAAACTTACGAAGATAAGCACTTGGCCCTTATTCCAAAAATAGTACGAACTTTGAATGGATTCAGTTTTAAAATACTATGAAAGTTATAGCAATATTTCACTTTACCCCCATTTCCAACCCCTTGGTCCGATTTTGCCCGTTAGCGAACTCGACCGAGATTTTGAATGGTTATATTTTATGTAGGCCTATACATATACATTATATATTAACTTTTGAACTGACGGTGGTTTTGGGATCTGTGGGATGTGAAACGCGAAGATATGTCATTTTTTTCCGGATGTCGAAATGGTACCATTTGCAATAGGTAGCTTTCTAATGAAATCTAACTAAAATCGACAAATGTGAACAATCAAAAGCCTACATGAATGCAAAATTGGAATTACAAGTATTAGGAAAGTAACAAATCAGACAACAGCTTCATTGTGCATTCAGGAGGGAACATAGAACAGCAAAATATCGAGGTGTCGAAAAACCAACTCAAGTGCCACTAGATGCATATCTAAGCATACAAAATAGAGTAACATTGTGAGGAGACAGTTATTTTGTATGCTTAGATATGCATCAAATTTAGTTTTTTTAAGAGTGCACACCCACAATTTTTCTTCACCAGCCGCTACTGATTGGGTGTCATCTTGATACCGGAAACAGCACATGAGTTTTAGCACGTTACGGTATCTCATGAATATCCGTGTTCTCAATGTCATCACGACTGATCACTATCCAATCTGCTGCGCCTTTTACCTTGATTGGTTCGTACATGCGGAATTTGAATCGATCGCTAAGTCCGATAGGGCAGACGGGGAACTGTAACCAATCCAGCCTTCGTCTCACTGATTCACTGGATTTCATTTCATTTCCAACGACTCGCTAATCCAGTTTCGCTCCAATTTAACTTCACCGGTGAGCAATGAGATTATTATGATGATGTTGAAGGCGATGATAATTGTTGTTTTAAGAAGTCAAATATCTAGGATATTGATACCTAATATTGAAGATGAGTATTTGAAAAGCAATAACATAAGGAATAAAGTAAAATGAAGGGGAAAATTGCGCTCAACCTACGAAGAATGAGGGATGATGGAAGGAAGAAGAACCATGTGAGGTTAGAAAGGAAAGAGACAGAAGAGGGCCCTGCCCAGAAACCACTGAAATGAAGAAAATAAATGGGCCCAACTCGAGGATCATCAGTTTACCAGCTCCTGGGCTCAATATCCGTTGGCCCCTGAGGATGTAGACCACTTACTCTTACTCAGGATCCAACCGTCCGTGGTAGGCTACAAATACCGCACCCTTTTAGTTGCCTCTAACATCAGGCAGGGTATATTAATGGATCTGCTTTCACAGAAGAAAGAAGGAAAGAAATGAAGACACCTCGAAGAATGAAGATATAGGAACAGGGTCAGAGTGAAAACGGGAAAGAAAAAGACACCTTTGTCCACCGATACCGTAATACCGTTGGGTTAGGGAAAAAAAACAAGGTCGGCCGCAATTAGTTGGCAGCAATGCTGAAGTGGAAGCAATTCTGAGCTCAGTGGTCGCACGAAGGATTCAAATATTATAATACGTCACTCATACTCTATTAGCATATAGGTAGTTTTATACGTTCCTATGCTGTGCAAATAACACGCTCTCAGATTGAACATAACGTGATTTATTCCACACTTAATATGAAGAAATAGTACATTATGCAACGAGCCCATAATGCCAATAATTAAGACACGAGTGTGTTTATAAAACGAGCGAAGCATGTTTAATAATTCCCATACGAGTGTCTTAATTACCAATATAGGAGAGTTGCATACGACTGTTCATGTTCGACGATAATATTATAATTGCATTGTATGTCCTAACATAAATTCATATTAAAGTTGCGATGCCCTGCATTGTTGTTGTTGATGATGATGATGATAGTTCATTACAAAATCATGCGTTACGAGAGATTTCAGTAGTACGAACATATAAGCAAGTTGTACGATAACAAAGATGGCTGCAGTGTAGGCCTACATTTAAACAACAAAAAAAAAAGATGTTCAGAAGGAACATGTCGCCTTCCTTTTAAATTTATAAATGTAGACTACTGTAGTTAAATCTCTTATCCTTAAAATGCAACATAATTTTGTGGAATTCGAGAAGTATTTGATTTTAGGGTATTTAAAAGTACGCTCAACCACCATCTTGTATGTAAGGAGAAGATTTTCTTTTGCCTTCCTCATAACAAAATTCAAAGATGACTAAGTAAATTAACTTTTAGTATATATTATTATTACTAATAATTAGTGTGCAGTACAACTTGATTACAAATTATTTATTAAATGAAATTTACATTGTATAGCCTGATGAACAGCCTGTAAAATATTTCAATAATGTTAAACAAGGAAGTTGGTTTATTTTAAGTCAATGTTTCTTCTCAGTTTGAATTTTGTGCACGAAATTGTTTGAAAAGCTGAGGAATTCTAGGAATTACGCACTTGATCAGAGATAACCTCAAATAACTGCTTGCACCGAGCCGATTCCTTTGTTTGCTTTTAATCAACAATAAAGTCAAGCATCCCTGCTCCCTGCCATGAAAGTTTAATCAGCACATTTAATCATTAGTTATGAAAATTATTTTGTATCATATTCTATTAATAATTATTTAAAAGAGATCTTAATTCCACAGATGATAATAATCAACGGCACGGATAATTTTGGAAATTCTCTTTCAACGCACATCGCTTTAAAATCCCCATTTATTGGCAACACTGACGAGCCCTCTTGTCCCGCGGACCACTCGTAGGGAACCAGTGCTCTAAGGTAATAGGACACGCATGATGAATGAGCCGATATCCCTCGGTACTTCCCCGAACTGGCCTCAGGTGACGGGACTGCCATTGTTAAACCTCCCGCTATAGCCCACGACACACCATTGTCTACGGAATATTACCACGGCACAGCCTTTGTCTTCTACGATGCGAGTACACCTATATTTTTGCTAGTGTACAGGAAACGTCATAAATTTTGCTATATTATTCGGTAAGCCAGATTAATAAAGGTTCATGTTGCAATTTCAGTTTCATTTCTCATTACCATCGGGAAATTACAAATTGCTGGCCATGATAATGACGATAATGACAATGGTAATTAAAGTACCCTTTAAAAGTTAAAGAGGATGAGGTGGACATGGTCACACTTCTATAGCCCTGTTCATGATAGAGCTTTCATTGGACTGCGGAGTTTGGATTGTCAGTAACGCTCGTGGTGATTTCCCAGCGGCTTAACCTCGCTGGGCAGTCGTGCGCGTTAAACCGGTGACAGCGGTTATCCTGCGTGTGATTTTTCCCGAGATTTTTTACACTCGCTCCAAGTAAATGACAGGATAGTACCTCATTTCAGGTCCCGGGGCACCTACCACATTCCTGTTCATAATACAGCTACACACTCTACTTCAGCCACCAGAGAAACACAGGTTATAAGACATGTTCAACACATACAGAAGCACATGTAGCTGATGACTGCGATATTCCGAGCCCCAAAACTGAATTAACAACAGCAAACAACACAGCGATTCTTAGTGGTCGTGGGTGGGGGACAATCACAGCACCCCGAGATGAAAATCTACCTATAGCCACCAGGTTTCTTTCTATCGTCCTTTTTGATGATAATAATAATGATGATGATGATGACGATTATCGCTATGGTTATAACATCCAGGTCATGTGTTCCTTGGGGCGTGGTGGCACATCGGTCCAGCTATTTGCCTCTCACCAAGGTTAACCAGGTTCGATTCCCGGTCAATGCGTGTGAGATTTTCGAAGTGAAATGCCATGTCCTGTGGTTAGGATTCCACGTAAAAATGAGTTCCCATGGCTCATGATCACGTGATTAACGGTCACGTAAAACTACAAGCTTCCTACATCTGTTCCTAACAATATGAGTGATAGTAAAATGAAATGAACTACTAACTTGCTTTGTTGTTGTTGTTGTTTCATTTGAGGGCTTGGACAACGTGATCATTCAGCCTAGTGTACTTTTTATGTGTGCGTGTGTCTATAAACTTTGTCTGATAACCTGTGTTATGGTTCGGTTTGTAGTAGTGTGTGTATTCCTAATTCAGGAGAGGATTGGGAAGAAGGCGGCCGTGGTGTTAAGTTAAGAACCATCCCTGCATTTTCCTAGAGTAAAAGTGGGGAAACCCCGCAAAAACACTGCCAGGATGGGTGAGGTGGGAATCGAACCTACTTCTTCTGAGTATTGCAACACGAGGCTGCGTGTACCCCTTTGCAGTCCTCAGACCAGGATTCAATTTCTTGGCAGAGCCGGGAATCGAACTCAGACCTTTGGGGGGTGGCAGCCAAGGTTGCTAGTCGCTACACCACCCGGTGGTGTACTACAGGTACTAACTACTGACTTATCTTATATATAGAAGTGAAAGTCTGTATGTATGTATGTATGTATGTATGTATATTTGTTCCGTATACAAATCTACACCGTTCCACCAATCTCAACCAAATTTTTCATACACATAGTTTAAGACCCAGAAGGAACGGCTGCCTGCATGAATTTTCGATAGTCTTTCTCATTCGTCTGATTTCAGCCCTTTTGCACTTGAGCAAAGGCTAATAAAGTCATAAAATATACTCATGAAGGAATGGCAAGGCAGAACGTTCCCGTAGCAACAATAGCTCAAGTCGAGACACGGCCGACTGGATGCGAGTTGCGCTCGCCACTACCGGTATAGAAAATGAGGCTCGTTACATGAAATCCCTTTAGTTACTCAACTGCTCACACGGCACTGTCAACCAAGTATAGCATAACAAAGACTTGACACTATTTGTCAATATAGTTTCAGCAATATCAAAATGCAAATTATATCACAAAATAATATAATAATAATAACCCCTGGCACTACTGCCCATGAACGGCCTAGGCCTACCAAGTGACCGCTGCCCAGCCATTTAGCCTGCAGATATTGGGGTGACGCGTGATCTGCGCATCGGGTTCCCTCGGCCGTTAATCTTGGTTTTCGTGATCGGGGCCGTGACTCACTGTCAGACAGCTGCTCAATTGTCCTCAGGAGGCTGAGTGTTCACCGTTACAGCCCTCTCGTCAGTTTTTACAACCCCTGACGGAGCCGGGAATCGAACCCGAGGCCTCTGGGTGAGAGGCAAGCACGCTACCCCAACACCCTGAGGCCGGCCACAAAATACAATAGCGTGATATTAAATGACAGAAACTAAACATACCTTTGCACCTTATTAAAATAGAATTCCATTAGATTCACTCGATTTTTATAAAACTTCATGAACTTTCCTGCTGAGTGGTTAGTACAGAAGTTATTTGGAAGCAACCGGTATTTCGGCTTCCGCAATAATATTCGTAATCGGTGATACCAATTTCTCTGCAATGACGCCGAGAAGACCGCTGCTGCGGTCAGGTTAATGAGTAGAGAGGATTAGAGTTCTGAGAAATGCAATCCAAACATTTCATACAAGAAATTCCTTCCACTTTGAATACAACTTAAACCAGACTTTCAGTTTTCATTGTCGTAAAAGTGATTGGTGCAATATTGCGGTGGTATTGCTGGAATGATTATCTTCCAAACTGTAATAATGCCAATAGCTACCTACGGACTCAACATTATATGGGATACTCTTACTGTCACATACCTCTTAACACTAGAAAGAAATCGAGACCCGCTACATGCACAGAGTGCTGGGAATAGGAATAACAGCACCATCAAGACTGACTTATATTATGCTTAGTGAGAACTTCTTCATAGGAGATATGAGGTTGCAGTTGCATCTTCCAAACACAAAGGCATATGAGAAAACCTTTCAAATATTACTTGAAAAAAGGAACAACATTTGGACCGAGTTGTATACAACAGACGTCATCCTGACACAAAACTGGAGACAGGCCAATTATAAACTGAGACACGCCATCACACGATTTGCAATACACGGGTTTCACCTCAAGCTATGCACCAACAAAATATTTCATTATCCGAATGAGGACTGTGTATGTGAATTATGTCATAATCAATGTTCCCGATATCATGCGAATATGTGCAAAAATGAATAATATCACTAACGAAACTGCGAAGTGATTAGATATAGGCAAATAATATTATTTTCAGATGTATTATGTATTTTCTCTGGCTATTTTGATGCAATAAACATTTCATTCATTGTCGGAAAAGATATTGGTGAGATTGTAATTTGTTGATGATGTTGTTGTTGTTTGAGTCTTCAGTCTTTTGACTGGTTTGATGCAGCGCTCCATGCCTCCCTGTCCTGAGCTAATCGTTTAATCTCTACATAGCTACCACACCCTACATCCGAGGCAATCTGTTTAACATATTCTAACCTTGGTCTACCCCTACAGTTCTTGTCCTCGACCCTTCCTTCCATAACTAAGCTTGCTATTCCTGGGTGTCTTAGTATGTGTCCTACCAACCTATCTCTTCTCTTCATTAGCAGTCGCCAGAAACATCTCTCCTCTCCCACTCGTCTTAATACCTCTTTGTTTGTAACCCTATCTACCCATCTGATCTTCATCATTCTCCTGTAGCACCACATTTCAAATGCTTCAATTCTCCTCTTTTCTGCTGCACCAATAGTCCAAGTTTCACTTCCATAGAGCGCCACGCTCCAGACAAAGGCTTTCAAAAATGACTTCCTAATACCTAAATCTATATTCGATGTCAGCAGATTCCTTTTTTGTAGAAATGCTTTTCTTGCCTGAGCCAACCTACTTTTTATATCCTCTTTGCTTCGTCCATCACTGGTTATTCTGCTTCCTAAGTAACAGAAATCTCCTACTTCCTTCAGCTTTTCACCTGCCAATTTGATCTCCATAGAGGTTTCTGATTTATTTCGGCTGCATTCCAGTATTTTTGTTTTACATTTATTAATTTTCATCATGAATTCTTTCCGTAAGACGGAGTCCATACCATTCAAAAACTCATTCAAATCCTCAGGCTTGTTGGCCAAGATGACGATGTCATCAGCAAATCTCAGAGTTGAAATTATTTCTCCTTGAATCTTTACTCCCACTTTAAATTTTTCTCTAATTTCCTTCATTGCTTGTTCAATGTAAAGATTGAAAAGTATGGGTGATAAGTTGCAGCCTTGCCTTACACCTTTCTGAATACCAGCTTCTCTCTCATGTCCTTCAACTCGAATGACTGCAGTCTGGTTTCTGTATAGATTGTATATCACCCTCCTATCCCTGTACTTTATTCCAATCGATTTCAAAATGTCAAACAATTTAGTCCAATCAACGTTATCAAAAGCCTTTTCTAAGTCTACAAAAGCCATGAACGTTCTCTTATCTTTCCTTATTCTACCTTCCAAAATCAGCCTAAGACTTAGTACAGCTTCCCTTGTTCCTACATTTCTCCTGAAACCAAACTGGTCTTCACCCAACTCCGTTTCTATCTGGCTCTCAATCCTCTTGTAAATTATTCTAGACAGGATCTTTGAAGCATGAGTAATCAAGCTGATTGTACGATAATCTTCACATCTGTCAGCTCCCACTTTCTTTGGTATAGGGATGATTACATTCTTCTTGAAATCAGGGGGTACCTCACCTGTCTCATAAATCCTACACACCAAGTGAAATAACCTGATCAGACCTTCCTCTCCTATGCAGCGTAGCAACTCAATCGGTATATCATCTATGCCTGGTGCTTTGTTCCTGCTTAAGTCTTCCAAAGCTCTATCAAATTCTGATCTCAATATTAAATCTCCTTTCGCATCCTCATCAATTTCCTCCTCCCTTTCCATTACATGATTCTCGATCTCCTTTCCCTTATACAAACTCTCTATGTAAGCTTTCCATCTCTCAACCTTTTCTTCCCTATCTGTTAGAGGCTTTCCATTTGTGTCCTTAATATTACAGCACTTAGTCTTCTTTTCCACAAAAATATTCTTAATCCTTCGATAAGCTGTGTCTACTTTTCCTAATTTCAGACAATTTTCTATACCAGCACATTTCTCTTTCAACCATTCTTCTTTCGCTTCCTTGCACTTCTTGTTAACCTCATTTCTCAGACGTCTGTATTCTGCTTTCCCCTTTTCATCTCTTACATTCTTGTGCTTCCGCCTTTCATCCATCAATTCGAGTATATCCTCAGTGATCCACGGTTTTCTACCTATTCTCTCCTTCCTACCAATGTTTTCTTCTGCGGATTTTGTTATTTCATTCCTCAAAAGTGCCCATTCGTCTGCAATTGAAGTTTGTTTAGGGTTTTTCATTAGTCCTTCCTTTATACTCTTCTTGAATCTTTCGTTTACATCCTTCTCTTTCAGTCTGTCTATTGCCCACCTTTTTGGCTTTTGACTTTTCTTCAGTTTCTTCAACTTTAATCTGCATTTCATTACAACCAGATTGTGGTCAGAGTTTATGTCAGCACCAGGATATGTTTTACAATCCAAAATCTGGTTTCGAAACCTCTGCTTGACCATAATGAAGTCGATTTGGTAACGCCCTGTATCTCCTGGTCTCATCCATGTGTATATTCTTCTATTGTGGTTATTGAATAAGGTGTTAGCTATGACCAACTCATGCTCAGTGCAGAATTCTACCAGCCTGCTTCCTCGATCATTCCTTTCACCTAATCCGAAATCTCCTACTATCTTCCCTTCTCTCCCTTTTCCTACCACAGCATTCCAATCTCCCATTACTATAACATTTTCATCACCCTTGATATACCTCAGAATTTCGTCTATTTCTTCGTAGACCTTTTCAACATCCTCATCATCAGCTTGACTGGTAGGCATATAGACTTGTATCACTGTGGTGCAGGTAGGTTTAGTATTTATTTTTGCTACAATAATCCGTTCACTATATTGCTCATAATATTCCACCCGCTGTCCAAGTTTCCTACTCAATATGAGGCCAACCCCTGCTTGGCCATTGTTTGATTTAGTGCTAATGACCCTATAGTCTCCTGACCAAAAGTCCTGTTCTTCCTGCCAGCGCATTTCACTAATCCCAACCAAATCCAACCTCAACCTATCCATTTCCCTTTCTAAGTTTTCTAACCTTCCATTTCCTAGCAGACTTCTAACATTCCACGCTCCGATCCGTAGAATGTCAGAGTTCCTCTTTGTCACTTCTGTGATGTTAACCCCCTCTCGAGTAGTCCCCACCCGGAGATCCGAACGGGGGACTAGTTTACCTCCGGATTGAAATTTTACAAGGGAGGAGGCCATCATCACATGTATTTATGCATAGAGAGGTGCATATCCTCGGGAATAGCAAACGGCTGTAGTTTCCCCTTGCTTTCAGCCGTGCAGCAGGACGCAGTGTAGCCATTATTTGGCTTATATTATCAATATCTTAACCGTCTATAAGACTAGTAAAGAATTGATTTATTCTGAAAGGCTGCTACTCCCTTTCAGAATAAGTAAAGAGCAATTCTACTAACAAAAATACTAACCTTCTACTGTACTAACAATTAAATACCAAAATTCTACTAACGAAAAAATACTAAATTTCCACCAACAACAAATACTACCACTAAAACAGTCTGTCACCAGCGACACTCACATGCAATCACACATCACAGTCTACTGAAACAATGAACTATAACTAATAAACAATGCAACTGTTACCAGACACACTCACACACCACAGTCTAATAGAACAATGACATATATCTAATAGACAAACTAACTACCTACTTACAACTACAACTAACTACATACTTACTGTACTGTTATTTGAATTGACAATATTTACAAAATGCAATTTAGATAGAAAATACTTACAGGAAGAGAGCAAAGATAATGCCAATGGTTATCCTTCGTATAAAGCATATTACGTCGTAATTCACAGGACCATGATATATATTGGTAATGGGAAGTTCTCCTGTGAATAAAGGTTTCGTAGAGGGCAGGTTTCACTGAAGTAATTCAGACTACAGTAAGAGAGCGGATTGGCTTCCAAGAAGTCAAGTGTTTCTGAGAAAGATGGAAAACGCGACCTTTGCCACCTACAAGGCTTACAGTGCTATTCGATTCAAATGTATTACGGTCACTTATTTTGTTCATGACACACATACTCCGTCAGGCCGCATTAGTTAGTAATTTAGATCGAAAAAACTTTCAAAATGCAACGTAGATCAAAAATGCCTTAAAAATCGCTAAAAGGGAATTTAGATACACGGTGAACCAAGTAACAAAAACAGGGCGGGAATCTTAAAGAGAAAAGGAAATATAAGGAAAAGAGGAGAGGAGAGGGCAGAGAGGAAAGTGTCCGCCCCAAAGGTAAGGGACAAAAGGAGAAAACGGACCCAGCTCAGGAATCCCTCGGGTCGCCAACTCCCGAACTCACCAGCCGTGAGCCCCTGAGGGTGTAGCATTAAGTGGTGCGGCTACATACACCCTGCCTCCTTAAGGGCCTTGAGCACAAGGCATGAGGTAAAAGGAAAAGAAAAAGAAGGCTGACCCCGCACAGAAGGAGGGTATCAGGAAAGATGAGACATGATGATATGATAATTGTTGTTTTAAGGGGCCTAACATCTAGGTTATCGGCCCCTGATGGTTTGGGTGATCGTGAAGATGAAAATGAAAAGCGAACTTAAAACTAAAACTAACTAATAACCTACATACTAGAAGAAGAAATGGAAAACTAAAGGAGAATAAGGCAAATAAAAGGACAGAAGGAAAAGAAATGCCCTCAACCCTCGGAGAATGCGGATTGAGGGACTTGGAAGGAAGGAGAGCCATGAAAGGCATATAGGAAAGTAAAAGAGGAGAGGGTCCGCCCCAAAGGTAAGGGACAAAAGGGGAAAACGGACCCAGCTCAGGAATCCCTCGGGGTCGCCAACTCCCGAACTCACCAGCCGTGAGCCCCTGAGGGTGTAGCATTATCTAGGGTGCACCAGAAGTGGTGGGGCTACATACACCCTGCCTCCTTAATGATGATAGTTGATGTTAAAGTGCCTAACAAGGGGGTTATAGGCCTCTAATTCTTTGGGGTGAAAATGAAAAATGATGATAAAATGAACACTAGAACTAAAAATAACTACAACTTACAACAAAATTACGGATTAGGAGAACAAAAGGACAAAAAGAAAGGAATAAGGGAAATAAAATGCAGGTAAGAGAAATGCTCTCAACCCTCAAAAAATGAGAATTGACGGATTTGGAAAGGAGTGCCACGAGAGGCAGATAGGAAGAGAAATAGGAGAGAGTCCGCTCCAGAATCACTGGAAAAAGGGATAATACAGATCCAGCTCAGGTACCATCCCAAACTCAACAGCCGTGAGCCCTTGAGGGTGTAGCATCTCCAGTGGTGGGGTTACACACACCCTGACTCCTTAATGACCTTGTGCAGAAGGAAAGAGATACGATGAAAAGTAAAATAAGAGATCTGACCCATTGAAGAATGAGGGAATCAGGAAAGATGAAACAAGGTCCAATTAAGGTGGTAATTTGGAAGACTCCTTAAACCTCGGATATCCCAATACCATTAGGGTCGTGAGAGAACATGAGCTGATCAAGGGAGGCCGATAGTAAATATTCCAGAGAGGACCCCGGCACAATTGAGTGAAAGCAATCGCGAACAGAGCTGGGGCCCCCTGATCGCTAACCAGCGTCCTACAAGTTGTAAGCCCCTGAAGGAGGTGGAGTGTTGTAATGTCGTAAGTGAACGTGTCCGGAACAAAGTTATCGCGGGAAATCACGTTGAGACAATCATCACACCTATCTCTGTCTCACGTAAACTCGGGAAAGGAAGCACACCTCCTATCAAGACCAACCACAATACTCAGACCTTAATGTAGAAAAAACATGGCGGCGACGGTTGCCCTACCAATAGCTACGATCATGTCATCGGGCTTGTCACAGTTCGTATAAATTATTATTTTTACTCACCTAAGAGCATAAAAGATATCACAAGACGAGAGGGGCTAGGTTCCGAAGAAATTTGCATCAATAATTTAGACTTACCTGAATTAATTTATCTATATAGTGCTGGCCTCGAATATTAGGTTTCTTCGTCTTCACCCAAGGGGCAGCTACAATAGTCTCACTGTTTCTGTGGTTGAATAAGAAGCTTTTTGGCGAGTTATCACGATTTGTTTTTAAGTTCAGTAATTTTAGAATAATATTATTAGCAAAAAATCAAACAGATTCTGAAGTAGGAGAGAAGAAAGTACCCGGTTACTGAAGTGCTGTCGCAGCACATGCAGAGTATTTGTGTACACAATCGGAATGGGAATAGTTGCCTGAAATAATCGAACCAACCCCATAGAGATGCAATTCTATTCAGACCTCTCGTGGAATTGCTTAAATTCTCGGGTAAAACATCACACCGAATTCGTTGATTGAAATATGCAATGAAGTCGTCGTGTGGATATCAGAACATAATTATGGAGAATACTACTGGGTACACACGATAATATGTAACCATCTAACCTATTAAACATTCACTGTTACCGTTTGGAATAGTTGTACGCTTGAAATAGTTGATTTAGTAAAGTACTCTAGGTTGGAAAGCACCATCTCCCTCTTACGGAATTATCGCGGCACACCATCTCGCAATATAAGTACATAATTGGCAATGTACTCACAACACTTTATTACACACATCATAATAAAAAATAACTTGCAAGCTGTAAGAATCACAAATGTATGAATAATGACGGAACACAATGAGTTCACTGTTTGGCACAGGGGGAACATCTTCCTTAACCAATAAAACAGAAGTTCACTGTATTATTTGGCGTGTATACAAGGCAGTGTAAAACATCTGCCAGACTGGTAATGATTTACGGAGGCACATATTGCTGAGCGTTCAAAATAACGTCAACGGTTTGGTCTAGCCGTAGATGCTCATTGCGTTTTCCCTTTACGTACTTAAGTTCGACACTACTGACGTGTACTAAGCTATTATTATATTGTCACTAACTAGCAAATCATTGCGGTGTATTGAGACCGTCGGTGGAGCTGTCAGGATAGCCAACAGCCGAAATGACTTCCCTAACATCTCATCCGTCGGACATAATTGCCGTGAGGATCAGGTGAACTTCCAAATAGGCCAAAGCGGCACGAGAAACTGTAGTCCACAGGGATCGTGGTACATGGTGACGATGGTCATAGACTGCCTAAGGAAAGGTTCACCTTAAAAACTAGACTGAGAAAATAAACATCCAGACTTATGTAAAACACCGTGAAAATTTATTGTTAAAATTCACAAGCCCCTAGCCTAGTTCGGAGGGTTTCAATCGGCTAGTCCGCAAGCTAATAAACAAACAAAAATAAAGAGCAGGTCCCTACCTGAGAAGTTACGGAAAACCCTCGCGAAAGATCTATCTCACAATAACAAAGCAACAACAGCAACGCTAGGAAAATGGTACGACGCAAGTCCCTAGTTCAAGTTACAAGATCAAGCTAATACCTGAATTTACATTTAACAGGGTAGCAAAACAAATCTAAGTTAGGATGATATCATCTCCACATTTACATTTAACGTTAATCCATCTAGCTAAGTCCTATCAATTAATAACAAAATTTACAGCGATGACGTCCGTAAGAGAAAACAATTACATTGAAAGCTAAGTGAACAGCTATGTAAAAACACATTTAATTATTCTTAGGAACTACGTGCTAACAGCACACAATAAGGTAACATGTAGGATTCATACACTTTTACATCATAAATAAGTAATGAAAGAGACAATAGTTTTATTAAAATGCCTGCCTGCACCTTGGTTTACTCTTTGTAAGCCATAGTCATCTAATGTGTGTAGTTACGGTGACGACTGCGTAGTTAAGACTACGTCTAACATCGCATGGCCTGCGCTCCACAAGCTATGAACTCAAGGTTCGAGCATGCTTCAGGTCGCTTCAATAGTGTCAGCTGTCCTAGTCATTTCCTCAAAAGAAATACCTTCATCTGCACGGCCATGTCAGCAGGTTCCAAATGCAAAAGAACAAAGTTAGATAGGAAGAATTCGTTAGTTAGCTTTTGTTTTACCAAAATTATGCGTTTTATTATTACGATGTCGGTTTAGGTTTATCGTTGGTTTATGGCGAATAATACTGACAATAGCCTGGGCACGGAGTGTCTCCACTGAGATCAATCTCCACCAAAAAGCCTCGACTCCAAAGTCGGAATATAATCAACGAGCAATAACAACTCGGACACACAATAACACAAGTTACCAGCGGCGCAAAGCTCGCGTTCAATAACTCTGGGATGGGCCTGCACACTCAGTCACCCTCCAATAACATCTGGTCAACGGGAACAATCCCGGACAAGGTACACACAGATACCTGTATACAATAAATATCTCCTATAACAGGGTAGCCTACAACATACTATAGAAAACCTGACATAACTGTACGCGTCGAACGACGGAACACGCAACAGTGCGTTTAACTAACAAAAAACAATCTATAAAAACATGTGATCAGATACAAGAATGGACACTGGGTTCCATGAGCTAAATTGCAATGAAAGGAAAAGCGAATACAACAAGCATTCTGTCCTTCGCGAAAGTAATTCTGTCTCACAATAACAAGCGTGCTTTCAAGGGCACTGGGTCACAAACCAGTTTGTGTCGCTACAGGCTACAACATTCCTGCGCTCATCTGACACAACACACTATCAAGGCCGGCGATTTAAACAAAATAAAAACTGTACATCTGGCCTCATCATAAAATCTTTACCATAGGTTATAAACCTCGAAGAATACGTGTATAAAAACACGCTATAAATCTGAATACAATAATTTAATTCCGTCTTTCAAACCAAAGACATCTAAATGATAGCAATGTCACTATTGCTGGAGCTCTTTGCTCTCAAAGATATAATTCAGTAGTTGCTTGTACAACATCAAATAAATGCGTGTCTTCACATGACACTAACAAAATAATAATTGTAGCGCAGATTCCACACTCTGGATCTGCTTAATGATTCGTTGGGAACTGGGTTCGATGCTAGACAACGAACCATCCCTTTTACTTATAAGGTTCACACTTGACCAAGAATGGCTTCTGAGCTCATTTCAAATGAAATATAATGCAGTTTCAAAACTGGTAATTACAGTCGATTACCTAACTGATACGACTTCTCTAACGAAGTCAGGGGTGTAACAAAGACTGGCTGCAAAAAATGCAGTTAAAGTAATATCCATGGCATCTGATTGCCATAACTAAAGTCAGCAAAGACTTGAAAAATCACCCCAAATAGGGTTGAACAAAGTAGCCTCAAATGACTACGGTCACGTTTAGCAAAAGATAGGCATTGACGTTCTACGACGTTCATCAAGCTGCACCAGGGCTGACCAAAATGTCTGACCCAAGGGTGTCTCACTCTAACTGAAATAAATGACATCTAATTAGACTAGTTACATTCCCTACCTATAAAAATGGCTGACACTGAGTTCGGTTGGTTCACAAACTACATTAAACCTACTATACCACCAGAAACTAGAACGGGAAAGGGTGTCCAAAAATTCACGAAATGGAGGAGCTCTCACTCAGCCCTCTGTTCAACGACAAGGGTTGTACAAATTCATCCCTGGCTTTCCGGAACGGCATCATCCTCATCAGGATTCCCATCTGGACTTCTCCAAAGACCAGGGTTCGATCTGTCCCTGTTGATGACTTCGTGGATGTACTGGACATGCCTGGGAATGGCATCCTGGTTTCTTTCCTCCTCGTTCGCTGTTCTGGAAGTTCCACCATCATGCTGGTTCCAATAGAAACATCACCCTCATACCATAGCGGTATTAGCCCATGATATCGGTCTCAAACATGGTGTAGAATAGTCTGATCACGTGGGTAGTGAAATAAATCGTGTAGCAGTTCATTCTTTCACTTCAAAATCACAATGTTCGTAGTAAATGTTACAGGCTTTAATTGCAATAGATAACACAGCCTTTACTTCGCAGAAATGAATTAATACGTGGGCAAGCACTGTTCTGTGGTTCTTCACGTGTGCTGACGCCACTTTTACATCACGTGGCATCCGTGAAATGTGCGTCGTTTTGGAATTGAAAAATTCACTGTGGCAATTCAAATATGTTATACATTCATAATCACACTTATTCAAAGTAGTTATAACACGTTTACCTCTATATTTTTCACCAGGCACTCGGCCCTCCACAAACACGTGGGTACAAAAATGTGGTGTTACGGTAATGTTATAATATTCACTATACTTGCCAATTATTTCATAATATGCTTTCTTGTGGTTCAATAACAGTGATTTGCAGTATATTTGTGCACGATGGCACCTGATAATAACTTCCACGCTAAACAGCGGATATTTTCTACGTCTTATAGGACGGATGCTATTTCACGCCTACACGGGGCGGATTCTCCAGACGTAGTGCCAGGCACTGAGTTCCTCTAGGAAGTAGGTCGTCAAACCGAAGTCGTTGAGCGACTACTTACATTCCTGTTTGCGTATCTGCAAGGGTATTACCTTACCTTAAGCAAAATAAACATTCTCCAAAATGTTTTAATAATGCAGCATGACGAAATGGAATATTCTGAGTCTCGTGGAAAGATAAAATTAATTAATAAGACCTCAGATAAATAATTAGCAGACTTCACCAAAGTCAAAAGTGCAATTCTCCGCTACTTCAAAGAGTAGAGCGTGAGCTCTCAGCTCCACGTGGCTTTCTGGGTGTGTTTAAAGGTACTACATCCCATCATAAATGTGCTGTTATAAAAAATATCACATGAACCTTAGCTCAGCGGGTTCAGTATATTCTTGAGACACTTCTATTATGCTTTAGTCTTAGGTACTTCAACATCCGAAGTAAATGACACAATGCCATCGGTTGACTGGACAATCATCACACAAACGAACCAGTCCATATTAACCGTATTATCACATATTTACATACGATTGCAGTACATTAACGTGAACTGGACTTTACAGACATTCAGAAGACACTAACAATTACAGATGAGCGACAGTTTATCCCAACCTTCATCAAACGAATCTAATCAAAGCTAAATAGTGTATCCCAGCAACGAATGTAAACAAACAATATGCCGGGGCTTCAGCATACGCCATTTTCACACTTTCGAGACCTGCATTAAGGTCTGAGTATTGTAGTTGGTCTTGCTCCTATATTCTTCCTATTTATAGTGCAAAATTGCAAACAACAGTAGGCTATGACATTCTGGATTTGAGCAGCGGCGTTCAAACCATAGTTTATAATTTACCCCAGCATTTTACAATTTCATCAGCAAACACTGCAAACAACGTAGGAGTTCAGTATATTAACATCGACTACTGTACTTACAATAATTGAAACTGAAACAAAACTTCATTGTTCTAAACGTAACACTGTGAGAAACACATTTAATAAAGCTAATTAACAGCTGTTTACTAATCGCGCCTATAGGCGACTTGGGTGGGAATGCGTTCTATCAGCAAATAGAGGACATTATTCAATTACATGTCATGGATGGGTTCTAACTGGGAGGGAATGGCAAGACTGGTATAGAGCGCAGGTCGCATCTAGTCGGCCGTGTACGAGACCACCAAGTTTCCATCTATCTCTGTAAGAGGCCAAGCCACTCCATTTTCTCCACGGCGACAGTAGTTCAAGCTATAACCACCAGGTTTTCATCTATCTCTGAAAGAGACCATTTTACTCCATTTTCTCCACGAAGATAGTAGCTCAAGAAATGACCACCAGGTTGTTTCCATCTATCTATGTAAGACGCCATAGAACTCCATTTACTCCACAGCAACAGTAGGTCAAGCTATGCCTACCAGATTTCCAATTATCTCATTAACAGTTCATGGCACTCCATTTTCTATTATGAATAAGAATGCCATAAAAATCTGAATACGTATTTTTTTAATGTTATTAGCAGGGGTCGTTGTAGGGAATTGAAATTAAAAAGGAAATACATTGGCTAACCCTGCATTTGGCGTAACGTTTATAGCAGCTGGAGATATCACCACGAAACTTAGTATTAAGATTAAATGAGCATAAATGATTCTGTTGTTGATTAATTTCGAAACTTTGCTACATCATGGTCATATAGCCCCATTAGCTTGAGTGTGTATGGAATTTTTCTCATAGTATGTGCTACTGTAATGGCTGTAGTAGTGAGTGTATTTGTAATTCAAATGAGGATTGGAAAGGAGGTTGCTGTGGCCTTCAGTTAGGAACTATCGCGGTATTTGTTTCGAGTAGAAGTTGGAAACCGCGGGAAACAATTTCCAAGTTTTGCCTCGGGAGGTGCAGTGTAGCTCATTCCGGCTCTCACACCAAAATTAAAATTTCTTGACAGATTCGGAATTCAAACTCAGACCTCCAAGGCGAAAGCTGAAAATGTTAGCCGCTAATACACGTGGTCGTCTAAATGATTTTTGCATTTTATATATAATTTTATTTATCCTTCAATCTTTAGGTCACAGAAACCTATGTGACATTTTGGGTCTAATCTTATACTCTAATGCCGCTATTGTTACGGGAGATTTTGAATCTTTACCTTATGACGAAAGGTATAATGCGTAATATATTGTATGTAATATATACTACAATTTAAGTTTTATAGGCTACTCTCCGTTAAGGTGTGTTCTACTGTGAAATGTTGACGTTTATGTTTTATTGATCATAATGTACTTATACTGCATTCTTTTATTGTTGACAGTGTCTACGTTTACCAGCTGTATTTTGTATTACAAATCAGAAATACAGTAACTTTTGCGTGATAACGCAGATTGTTCTATGAATAATATTTCCTTCTGTTATTCGGGTTATATTGTAATTGGTAATTATTCTGCTCTATGACAATGCTAATTTGTAATGGAACCGGATGTTAAATTATAAATTTAGTTGATAACATGTCAATAACATCGGTAATTTAACTATGAATATATATTATTATGCGATGATTTTCTACAAGAACCAAACAGTAAGTAATGATACTTTGCCATAAGAATAGTGGACATCATTAAATCAAAAATAAACACTATCAGGAAAGTAATTGTGAGACTGAGTTCTCGAGGAATTGTGTTTATACATCCCTTTTTACTATTGTTGCATTCCCCGCTACGTTATTGTACTCCACAGTACTGTACTTTTCGACTATTTACAGTGAGTTTTTACCCTTTCACGAATTGATTGCCGGCGGTCGAGATGGGAACTATTCCTTGTTTACTTGTGTCACTCGTCAGCCTGCTTCGTTGACAGGTACAGTTGCGCGAGTAGGATATGACTCGGCTCAGTTTTCGTTTGACTGTCCGTGGTGACATGAGCTCCTGTGACGCGCAATGCTGCTTGTCTTATGTGCAGAACGAACTCATGTCATCGCTGTGTTCCCCGCTTCGCCCCGGGGGCTCATGCTACAATCAACAACAAACACTGGCGCAGCCAGGCTCAGCGGCAATCAAATGTTAAACGGGCAATAATATTGAACTTGAGTAACATCAGTATCGAGGAGGGCCATGTTCTAAACCTACTTAAGGGCAAAATGAATACACACTGCGAAATATATTGGCATGTATCTTTCTATAACATATAAATACACCTCCCGGGCAACGCCGGTTACAATAGCTAGTATACCATATGAAGAAGAAGTGGGCAAAGGATAGGGCAAAGGAAACAGGGAAAATAATGTCCTCAACCTTCGAAGAATGATCTTGTTTGGTTGATCTTTTGCAGTAGTTTTCATTGAGTGTCTTGAGCTTCGTGTTTTTTAAAATCCCCGTGTACTTGGGTGAGTGTGTATTTATGATATGTCTGATAACCTGGAGATGATCAAGTAGAGGATTAAGAAAAAGGCGGCCGTAGCCTCCAGTTACTGTTTGTATGTAAATAGTACATTATGCAACGAGCCTATAATGGCTATAATTAAGACACGAGTATTTTTTATAAAACGAGCGTATGCGAGTTTTATAATTTCCATACGAGTGTCTTAATTACCATTATAGGCGAGTTGCATACGACTGTTTATGTTCGACGATAATTATAACTTTATTATATGTTTTAACATAAATATTCATAAATATCTGTTGAGAGTCAGCTACTGGAATTTTGTGATCGCAGAGCGAGCGTTGGGTGTTATATCTTTGTCTTTCAAGAGCTTTGAACGACCGACGCATGCGCTCTGTGGGCTTGCAATGCCATATGCAGCCATATGTTTACATCAGCCGTCCCTGAGTAATATTGTCACCGCAGTCATTTGAAGACAATGCGCTGTGTAGAAATTAGTGTTGGTGATTTTAAGGTACAGTGCTATTTCTTGTCTCATATTCGCCAGTTTATTTACGCGAACATATGGACGGTGGGTATTCCATGTCGGTAATTTATTATAGTTCGATGTTGTGTTTATGTCCGACATGTTGGATTTTGAGCGCATGCGCGAAGTTATCGTTACCTAATTGGTCAATGAACGAGCTCTGATTGGCTGGAGAAACTGTATCATAATGGAAAACAGTGTTATAATGACCATCATTATGATACAGTTATCTGACACATAATAGTGAGGGTCGAACATAAACCTTATTAACACATGGATTTAATAATATGTAAACATCGTTCAAACCTTTAGTGTCGTTCATGATGTAATGGATGCCGCCATCTTGAGTCCAGTGTAAGGTATCGCGATCTAAACTACTCCCGGTAGGTTCATTTCCACCCTGAGCCATCCTAGCAGTGGTTTTCGTGGTGTCCCACTTATTCTAGACCAGGCGTCTCCAAACGTTTAGTTTAAGGGCCCCACTGACCCATCACACGACTCTCAGTCAACCTGTGGTGCCATGTAGGACACTTTTATGGAATAGTCATCTCATCCAAAGATATTGTAATTACGCAGCAACGTACCGTACGCGCATGCTGACGGTGTGCAGCAGTAGAAGTCCTACAATATCTTTGCCCATATTCGTTGGTCTCTCTCCTTAACATGCCTGATGCCTACGGTATACCAAAATCAGCTGACGTATTGATTTAAAAAAATGTGTTAAATGACAGTGGAATACTGGAAAACGTATGTCCGACATGATTATTACTATGCTATACCACAAGACGTTCGAACCGGTTCGAAAATGCGGAAGGACGTATTAATAAAAATTGATCGGTGAAATCCTGCGAGGAGGAAACATTATAACTAGACCCATATTCTAGGACTCCATAATAGGCCAGGCTACCACTGTATTTCATTACTCAAATTGTATATTTAATAAACTTATACGATCAATGAAATTGATATAGTACAATATCCTGTCATTGATGGGATTTTCCTAACCTTCAATTATCTGTCCGATTGCAATCTAACCTAACATTGATCCTATCAGGAAACATTCAGAATAGTCTGATTGCCCACTATTGTGCTATCTTACTATATGCCTATATACTGGGTCGTATTTATCGAATTAGAAAACCATTTTTCATAGAGGAGCTTTTACAACGACTTTCAAAACACTATCTAAATTTAGGGATTTAGCACAAAGGTTTTCTTGGTGTATTAAGCAGTATAATAATAATAATATCGTATGGCCTCGGGTGCCTGGTGCAAGCTTTGTTAATTGACACCCAAAGGGTAGATTGCAATTCGAATTTCGTCGTTCCTTTGAACGCTATGAAAGTCAAGGAGGTTAGATATCTAAACTCCTTGACACTACAGCGCTTTCAAGTAGAGAATGGAGGAACTTTGTGTTGGCGGAAAGTCCCGAGATTAATTTTGCCATTGAACACGGCCTACTGAATTCAAATGGGTTCTTTAACATGCCAACAACGTATGACATGAGTTTCGTGATTTTTGTCGCCTTCAAAAATCACTTACCATGGCCAGGGGCGAACCTGCAAACTTGGGGTTGGTAGTCCGACGCTATAACCACTCACCCACCGTGGCAAGCTATTAAGCAGTGATATTGCATTACAGAAATGTTTCCTACTTTGCAGTAATTTAAATAACCCTTCTCGTTTTCCTGCAAATGCAGGAGCTCCGTCTCTAATATCTAAATCAATATTCACTGTCAACAATTTCTTTTCTGTAGAAGTGCTTTCCTTGCTTGAGTCAACCTACTTTCTATATCCTCTTTGTTTTGGCCTTCACTGGTTATTTTGCTTGTAACGTAGCATAAGCCTCCTACTTCCATAAGCGTTTCACCTGCCAATTTGACGTCAATGGGGTGTTTCTGATTTCCTTCGGTTGAATTCTATTATTTTTGTTTTACATTGATTGATTTGTATCATGAATTCTTTCCTCAAGACATAGTTCATACCATTTAAAAACTCATTCAAATCCTCTCATGAATCGTAGCGGCTTCGGTGGCATTGTTTGTAGCATGCTGACATTCTGACGGGTTCAAACCGGCCGAAGTCGTCGGATTTTTTAAGAGCGTTAAACATCCCTCAGTATGCCTTCATTCGGAGGGGAAGTAGAGCCGGCGCGGGCGATCCCATGTCATAGATTTATGGCATGTTAAAGATCCTTTCACTAATTACACCTGTGTGAAGCTAAATTATAGGTTAAACATTTGAACAACGCTCTTAGGTTCCAACGTTCGTCGCTAGGAGCTGGTGGCGTCAAGTAACCAAGTTCTGAACTAGTAGTCGTTGACGGTGGCGGCAAAAGTAGAAACTACTTGAAATTCAACGTCTGCAGTCCTCACTTGTATTATAAACAGATAACACACACTAATACAGCCATCACAATTAACACCGGTTATCAGACAGATTCTACACACACCCCAAGTACACGGGGCTACATGACCGTGTTGTCGCAGCCCCTAAACTGAGGAACCAACCAACCAGATTGTTTTTCTGTAGAAATGCTTTCCTTGCCTGAGCCACTTTTTATATTGTCTTTGCTTTGTACATCACTGGATATTTTGCTTCCTAAGTAACAGAAGTCTCCTACTTCCTTTAGCTTTTCACGTGCCTATTTGACGTCCATAGGGGTTTCTGAATTAATTTGGCTGCATCCCATTAATTTTATTTTGCATTTAATTTCATCGTGAATTCTTTCAAGATGGAGTCCATACTATTTAACTCCTCTGGTGATTGGGTTAAAATGACGATGTCATTAGCAAATCTGTGTTGAAATTATTTCTTCTTGAATCTTTACTACTTGAAAATGTTCTCTAATTTCCTTCATTGCTTATTCAATGTAAAGATTGAAAAGTATGGGTGATAAGTTGCAACCTTGCCTACACCTTTCTGAATTCCAGCTTCTCTCTCATGTCCTTCAGCTCGAATAACTGTTGTCTGGTTTCCAATCCTTTTCAAAATGTCAAACAACTTACTCCAATAAACATTATCAAAAGTTTTTTATAAGTCTACAAATGCTATGAACGTTCTCTTATTTTTCTTAAGATTTAGTACAGCTGCCATACGTTTCTCCTGAAACCAAATTGGTTATCGACCAACTCAGTTTCTGTCTTTCCATCCTCTTGTAAATTATTCTAGTCGGGATCTTTGAACCATGAGTGACCCTATGGCTACATCATAAGACTGGTGATTTGCGAGTGTTTCCACATATGGATCTTCTTTACATACGAATAGTGAATGCCCAAGCAGCTAGACATTCCATCAGAGAAGTCTCCATATCAAATATTTCAACACATAATTAGAAGGGGTGTGGTGGCACAGTGGTTAAGTTGTTTGCCTCTCACCAAGGTAGACCGGGTTCAATTCCCGGGCAATAAATGTGAGATTTTCAAAGTGAAATGCCATGTTCTGTGGTTCGGATTTCACGTAAAAAGGAGGTCCCGAGGCTCATGATGGCGTGATGAATGATCACGCAAAACTACAAGCTCACCTTCCTTTTAACTACTGCGGCTTTTAGAGACGCCGGGGTGCCAGAATTTTGCTCCGAAGGGAATCTTTAACGTGCCAGTTAATCTATTGACACGGCTCCCTCGCATTTGCACACCCTCAAATTCCAGATGACTGCACCAGGATTCGATCCTGCAACAACAAGCGAGAACGTTACCGCTGAGCCACGCAGCCAGCCTAGACCATGGCCGTCAAAGAGACAGATCTACATAATAACAGCACTCTGTAAATGTTTATTGGTCCTGAAACGTTAACGCAAACTTTAACATTATCGTGCACTAGTATTCGGCACGCATGTGCTCTAAAGATCGTCACCTATGACGAATATTGGACACGATGATCAAACGACAATTTAATTAATGCAGGGTGCTTCAGAACTACATTTTAAGTATATTGCCGCTATTAGTTAGGTCTTTCAAGGATATATGACAATGTGCCTGTTTTCGTCACAAATGACGAGCATTGGTCAAGTGCGTTTTTTTAAATCAAGTGTTCGTCACCAGCATTTCTAACCAAACTAGGAACGTGAGCACGAAATAGCAAATCGCATATGTTACTGAAACAATATTACCAACTAGATCACACACTTGTAACATTTTAAAACGTCGAAACATAACAGGTATGCACATAATTAACTCGCGTGCCTGCTTAACACATGCGAGAAGCAATACGCCGCGTCACGACAGCTCAACTCACAGGAGATGTTTGACGCTGGGAATCTCCTATTGCATCGCACGCATGATTTCGCAAAGTTGCTCCTTATCGGCAACGAAGTTATGACCAATCTCGTAAGACTTTGTGCGTTGAGAAAGACCTGTTGACAGGCTTATTATTTGTACTTACATACGCGAGTGACGACTATTGGCCCAGTGACGAAAACCGGTACAGTTACCTTTATGGTCGCTTAACAAGCGATGCACGTCACCCCTTAGTTTTCTTCATTTTCTGTAGTCCTAACAAATATATAGCCGATATTTAACTACGGTAAGTAATTTTTTCAGGTATTTTATGCTCGTCCCATTCATTGGTGATAATATTATATTGACAGACTGAAAAGTTGCTTTGTGGGCATTGAATAAGGTGTTAGCTATGACCAACCTGTGCTCAGTGCAGAATTCCATCAGCCCATTTCCTAGATAAATCGGGGGCGTGGTGGCTCAGCGGTCTAGCTGAATGCCTCTCACCAAGGCGGTCCGGGTTCGATTCCCGGTCAATGCATGTGAGATTTTCGATGTGAAATGCCATGTCCTGTGGTTCGGATTCCACGTAAAAAGGAGGTCCCGTGGCTCATGATCTCGAGATTAACGGTCACGTTAAACTACAAGCTTCCTTTTTAGCCTATTTTCAATTTTGAAAAAATAGGCTTATGAGATCACCTTTTGTCCGTGTGTGTGTGCGTGTGTGTGTGTGTGTGTGTGTGATTCGTGTGTGTGTCCCCCCCTAATAAAATCTAAACGGCTGGAGCGATTTCAATGAAACTCGGTATGTTCATAGCACTATTCCCGGCGACCTCGACCGTGCCCTTCAAATTTTGTTATGTCTCACCAATGCAAAATGGCGGCTGTGCGAAATATTTCACTAGCATTCAATATCTCCGAAACTATTACCGATATCGCCCTGAAATTGTGTACGGTGATAAAGGGTACTACTGGAAGTTCACCTATGAGACTTTCAAAAACCTGGTGACTACAAAACCAACATGGCGGCCAAGCGAAGTTGTGACTATTAAATAGACTTTTCTCGCGATTTAACTATCCAAACGTAATGAAACTTGGTACAGCAAATGTTTATACACATTGTAATGCACTAGAGTCTAATTTAGTTCAATTGTTTGCATAACCTCAAAATGGCGGCTGTGCGAAATATTTCACTGACATTCTATATCTCCGAAACTATTACAGATATCACCCTGGGATTTTGTACGGTGATAAAGGGTACTGATACAAGTTTACCCATGTATATTTCATAAACCTGTAAAGTACAAAACGAACATGGCGACCAAGCGAATTTGAAATATTTTAATATACTTTTCTCGTGATTTAACTCTCTGAGCGCAGTGAAATGTGGTACAGTAAATGATTTTGCAGATTGTAATGCACTGCCATCTAATTTCATTCTATTGTTTACATAACCTCAAAATGGCGGCTGTGCGAAATATTTCACTGACATTCTATATCTCCGAAACTATTACAGATATTACCCTGCAATTTTGTACGGTGATAAAGGGTACTGGTACAAGTTTATCTATGTATACTTCATAAACTTGTAAAGTAAAGAACGAACATGGCGACCAAGCGAATTTGAAATATTTTAATAGACTTTTCTCGTGATTTAACTCTCTGAGCGCAGTGAAATGTGGTACAGTAAATGAGTTTGCAGATTGTAATGCACTGCCATCTAATTTAAATCAATTGTTTACATAACCTCAATATGGCGGCTGTGCGAAATTTTTAAATTAAGTTTTTATTTCTTGTGTCGTAATCATGCGATCGAAGTGAAAGTTTGAATAATGAACCTAGGCAATAATTGTCCTTGAATGGTACATAACTCTATGGCCTATACATATAACAATCCTAAATGGCGAGCTTCCGAAATATTTAGACGGTTCTCAATATCTATGAATCTTTTACAGCAACCAAACTGATTTTTTTTTATGTTCATAGAGACTATGAACATATGTTCACCTATAGGACTTTCATTATCCTGGTGAGCACAAATCCAACATGGCGGCGACGCGAAGTATAAATATTTAAATGGACGATTCTCGCGAATTAATTATCCGAGTGCTGTGAAACATTGCACGTTAAATGCTTATACAAATGTTGATCCACTGGCATCTAATTTATTTCAATTCTTTGCATAATCACAAGATGGCTGCTGTGCGTATTTTTAAAATCTCGTTTTTACTTCTTGTGTTCTAATCAGGCGATTGAAGTTTGAATAGCACACGTACACAATAATCTTAATGTAATAGTACAAAAATAAAAATCCAACCTGGCGACAATCTGAAATATTTAGACGGTTCTCAATATCTACGAATCTGTTACAGCAATTAAACTGAAATTTTGTATGTTGTTAGAAGAAATTAACATGAGCAGGATATATGAAAATAGGCTGTATAGTTCTCTACGGAACTACTTGTTTTTTCCTAGATAATTCCTTTCACTTAATTAATCTGAATTCTCCAACTATCTTTCTTTTCCTACTACAGCATTCCAATCTCCTGTTACTATAATATTTCCATCACCCTTTAAATACCTCAGAATTCCATCCATTTCTTAGTAGACTTTTTCAACTTCATCAGCTTGACTGGTAGGCATATAGACTTGTACTACTGTGGTACATGTAGATTTTGCACCGATTTTAGCTACAATAATAAATAATAATATCGTATGGCCTCGGGTGCCGGGTGCAAGCTTTGTTATTTGCACCCAAAGGGTAGCTTCTTTGTCGAATTTCGTTGTTCCTTGAAGCACTATGAAAGTCAAGGAGGTTAGATATCTAAGCTCCTTGAACACTATAGCACTTTCTAGTTGAGAAATGAGGAACTTGGTGTTGGCGGAAACTCCCGAGATTAATTTTGCCATTATGAACACAGCCTACTGAATTCACATTGGTTCTTCGACATGCCAACATCGTATGACATGGTGTCGTAATTTTTTCCGCCTTTCAGAAATCACTTACCACGGCCAGGAGCGAACCTTCAATCTTGGGGTTAGTAGACCGACACGTTGACCACTCACCCACTGTGGCAAGCTTTTAGCTACAATAACCATGGCCTATATTACTCCACCTGCTGTGCTGGTCAATACAAGACCTACCCCTGTATAGGCACTGTTTGATTTAGTGCTATTGATAATCTCCTGACCAAAAGCCCTGTTTTTCTGCCAGAAGACTTCACTAATCCCAGCCTCAATCTATCCACTTTCCTTACTAAGTTTTCTAACCTCTAGCTTATGTATCAGATATCCTGAATCTACCCAGCTCTCACCTCCTTACGGCAAGGTTGGTCTAAGTACTGATCGATGTAGTGAGTTTCGCCACTTGACTCACGACTTGCAGAATACTGTAGATTGCAACTGAAGACTCGCTGCAATGACTATTTCTTTCCCCATTCGACCATCCTGAGAAAATACACGGTCTTAGTAATTAATATGGTCCTCCTATCAGGCATCCATTTTTCTTGGGTTTCTTCCCCACAGACATACCCTTAGTTTTTGAAATACTGATTTTCATACCATGTTCCATACAGTTCTAACATATTGACTTGTAAGCAATCAACGAGTACAACTAGGTCATAAGCATAAGCCAGACTGTTTATCTGGCTTTGACCCTGGCAGTTTATGCCCTTCTGCAAAGGATCCGTAACTATGTTGAAGTTGTCTGGGCTTGTAGGCCCTGGTCCAGGCAGAGTATCTCCCGATGCTTCGCAGGAAACTGGTCTGGCATTATCATCCCAGGCACCGGAACACGAGGAAAGAGCCAGAAGAAACTCCGGTGGCTACAGCCTTCGTGCCATACGTGAAGAAGGTAACGGACAGGGGTTAAAACAATTTATAAACCCACCGCAAAAATCCGGGATTTGCTGCGATCCACTAAGGGCAAGTAAGTGCCATGCACACTCCACTGCAGGTGTCTACAGAATCCTGTGTTCCTGTGGACAGGTGTACATAGGAAACACAAAGAGGAGCGTGACCACCGACCCAAGGAACATAACAGACACAGCCGCCCGGGTTAAACTGAGAAATCGTCGGTCGCTGAGCACTCTCTCTTGGCCGGCCACGATGTACAGTACGGGGACATTGAGATACTGTCCACAACCACACAAGGCTGCAACGGGAAGCTATAGAAATCTTCAAACGCCCCGAAAACTTCAATTGGAAGGAAGAAATCGAACGAGTGCGTAATACATGGATCCCGGTCCTTAAGAACACCAAGGCCAAGATATCATGCACACATCAACCTGAAGAACCTTCCCGCCACAGCCCGGCAGTCGCCCAGGGAAAACCTGGCCCTCAAGTGTTCGGTTGCCGCAGCATGTACGCGAGACCAGACGATTTAGTCGGACCTCGCAGAGAACGCTCAGCTCACAGGGTATACATTCCACTGCTAACGAAAGGAGCGGAACCCTTGATAATGTAGGACGCAGTTTCCAGTGAAACGTCAGGAGATATCCTGCCTGGACCACGGCCTACAATCCCGGACAACTCTAACATAGTTATGAACGGCGGCCGTGAAAGCGTAAGCTGGTATAAAGGAGCCATATATTAAAATAAACAGTAGTGGTGAAGGATTTCAGCCTTGCCTCACTCCCATAACTTTAAGCCAAGAACTCATTCTAACGTGAATAGTTATTTATAATAGCAGATGTATTTTCAGTATAATGGAGTATGGCTGCAATAAATTTATTATTAAAATACAGTAGTTGTTTGTATCCTGGTGTGAACAGTGTACTTTATTTGAAAACTTAAGCTAAACAATACATATTGTGTTTTAGCAGGATGATTACCAAAACCAACTAACAGATTTCCCTGACAATTCCCCGATCTTTCCAGGATAAATCAGAAAATTCCCTTAGTAACAGTAGCGGCCATAATAAATATATTAAACAGAGTTTGTACTTTAAGAAGATTTCAAAAAGTGCTTGGACAATAAAGGGTAGCATGGCAAAGTTGAAAAAAAAAAACGACAGAAAAATATTATTTTTCTATATTTTGCATATTTCTAATTTTTTCATCCAGAAAAACTATTGTACTTGCGAGTATTCTAAGTAGTTCGTCAATAGTAATGCTCTCAAAAATCATAGTTACACATTTATATACAAACTAGCGGACCCGTGCGAGAAATCTCGCATGTTCATAAACCACACTTTCCCCAATAGGTTTATAATAAGTGACTTAAGGAGAAAGGTTGTTATGTTTTTATTTGAACCAAATGATTATAGAACACTATTTACGTTTCAGGAGTCCCTACGGCCAATATGTGAACTGAACAGCAATGATGTCACATATTTTCCTACAGCAACAGTATTTGCAAATCGCACACTTCTTACAAAATTTGATATTTATGAAATTAGAATGCGATTCGTCACTGCTAATGTCATTTGTGTGCTGAGTCCATTGAATGACAGCTCACCGGTTATTCGATATTTATGAAATTATACGATTTGTGTACTCATTCCTTAAATTACTGTTTCTGAAATCCATGGAAAATGATAAAGGAAAGACCTCAGAATGTTAAAATGATATGAAACAGGCATCACAGCGGCCAAAATGTGAAGTGGACAGCAATTATGGAGCGTATCTTCCTGCAGCAACAGTATCTGCAAATCGCACACATTGTACAGTTTAAAAATAAATGTTTAAAGAAATTATAGATATTTATGAAAATAGAGTGCAATGCGTCACTGCTAATGTCTATTCTCTTTCATTTGAATGCTCATTTTTCACGATCGGTCGCTTGTGAGTGCCGCAGGAGGGATCTATACTACTGAAATAATATACAGTATATTAGTGGACCCGTGCGAGAAATGAGAGCTCACTGATTTAATGGCAGTACGAACCTACATCTACAACAATCATCACCAAAATATACTTTCCCCCCATTAAAATGAAAATTCTTAATTTCCAATTATTCACGGTTGGGCCTTGTAAGATAAAAATTCCCTGAGTATCATTAAAATACCCTGATAATTCCCAGAGTTTTCCAGGATTTAAAAATTCCCTGAGTATTCCCTGTTTTCCAGAGTAGTAGACATGGTATAAATTTAATGGTGACTGAAAATAAATAGCAAGACTATTCTTCACCTGGCATATTGTACTTAGCATACAGCGATAAAGCTTGGAACTAGCAAACATCATTTTGGATTTTAAAAAAATCACTTGCTGGATACCCCTTCCCAGTCACCTGTTAATCTACAGGGTGGCGCACGAAAAGTGTCACCATTTGTTTCGTACATAATTTTGAAGTCGCACTAGATATCCCGTTGACCATCTCAACAGTAGTAGCAGTGGAGCTTGGAGAAACAAATGAGTTATGAAATGACGCGTAATTCACGATACCGTCGCCAGGAGACCAGTGTTTCCAACGTGGCCTCTTTGGTCGCCGGAGAAAATTGAAGTTGTACGTGTTGCTGTACAGAGAAGCCCAGGCAAATCGTGTAGAAAGGCAGCAGTGCAGCTGGGCATATCCAGACGCTCCGTTCAACGGATTCTTAAAAGTGACCTCCAGATGTACCCGTACAAGATGACCTCTGCTCAGAAGATCATGGCAGAACACAAGCGGCAGAGACTACTCTTTTCTCGCTGGGCGGAGGATACGGAACAAACTCTCAACAAGGTTTGGTTTTCAGACGAGGCGTATTTTCATTTGAATGGTGTGATTAATAAACAAGAGCTTCATGAACGACAATATTATGCTCCGAGGATTACAGTGAGGGCCGCAATTTCCAGCCAAGCACTTATTGGACCTTTGTTCTTCGAAGAAACTGTGAACAGTCAGCGTTATTAGAGCATGCTCCGCAATAACTTCGTTCCACAGCTTCTTGCTACTACGTTGCCCTTTAACACGCAGTGGTTCATGCTAAGCCACATACCGGTACTGCAAACATTGTGTTGGATTTCTTGCACGAGCGTTGCGACATGCGGGTCATTTCACTCAGATTTCCGGATCGTTTCAATGACGGGGAATTTTGGCCCCCCCAAAAGGTCAGACCTCAACCCATGTGACTTCTTTCTCTGGGGGTTCCTAAAGGAAACAATTTTCCGAAACGTCCACATGATTTAATGGAGCTCAGACGCCTTATTATTCAAGCTTGCAGTGAATTCACGGAAGACATGTGCCGTAGGGTTTTCGCTAACATGAGTGATCGTTTGAAGGAAATTAGGAATCTAAATGGAGGACATATTGAGCACGTGCTGCATTAGAATAAATCTCCACAGAGTGTACTCTCCATGGTAGTATATGTTCCTTTGAGTTTGTCTTGACATTAAAGTTTTTATTCAGAAACAAAATGGTGACACATTTCGTGCGCCACCCTGTATAATCATGGCACAAATGTAACAACTTCAACCTTCTATGGAAATGGAAACAATCAGATCTCTAATAGAATCTGAGCAAACAGGCAGTAGAGTTCCCTCGTTGGTACAGCCAGCATGGTGCATGTTGTCCTACCTTGATGTATTTCCTTTCCATTTGTTCTTACTAAACATTAAATGCAGACATAACACAAAACAGCAAAATTTGAAATTAAGGCACATTGACTTATCTATTTAATTTTGTAAGTTTAAAGCAAATTCGTCTATATTATTGGGCATTAAATACTGAATAGTTTTATATACTTTTCTCAACTGGAGCATACTCAATACTCAACCCTACTGGTACCTTTCCATACATACAAAGTATGTATTCCTAGTAAGTTTATTTTTAAGAAAAATACTGGCCAGAATTCATTACTTATTAAGGTACAAAATATGTACTGAAGTCAGTATTCTCTAACATTTTTATGCATGTTCTTGTTCAGAGGGAAGGAAAGAAAATTGCAGGCAAGGCATGTCTTGTTAATAATTTATTACTTAAATCTCATACATAAATTACAAATTATTTTCTCACGCATTATTCAGTGGAACACAAGCTCACCAGACAGGGGTTAGCTCACATGTGAAATGGAAATTACAAACTGCCCAACTGGTACCTGGAAATAAAAATAAGAAGTTTATTACCACATCTAATTTTTATGCTACAAACAATGACATACTGGCTGCCAATTGGCGAGAAGCGCTCAACAAATTCTGCAATCAGGAATAAATGTAGAAAAGAGCCCGGTAGAACAATCATGAAGTCTCTGCCCCTATATGCTCCCTGGTCTGATGAGTGATGAATGTTATTTAATTATTATCAAACCCAGCGACAGTGAACCGTACATACTAAAATGACTAAGCATAATGAAGGTGACAACAAAAGTTAACAATACAGAGACCCCCTTAAGAGCCTTATATGTATGAAAGGTTTCTATAGACTAAGTTCATTCTAGGATATCATCATAGACAAAAGTTTAGTGTTTTTCAGTCGGTCAACACTAATGTACCCAAAAAAGCTGGGCAATGCCCTAATCCTGAAATAAATTACATGAGATTTAATTGACTGACTGAAAAGTACTAAACTCTTGTTTACTAAGGCAACACTGAAAACTGGCTTCAAAGCCCACAATATCATCATAGGCATTTACAAAAGGTTACTGCAATCTGTTGATCGTTCGAGTTTTATAAATGACAGACAGGCAAAAAGTCCAATTTTATAAATAAATAAAAATACATAAGTACCGCACATAAATAAATATCATAGCACTGGTTCATGAGGACGTGCATGCAGCGATTGATTCTCTTAATAATTTTAAAGCGGCAGGTGAGAATCAACTAGTGGCGGAACTTTAGAAGTACGCAAATAAACAGACTATTCGGAATCGGCATAAACCTCTTATTGACATTTGGAATACAGAAAAATTGCCCGAAGAATGGAATGTTGCTATTATACAGCCACTACACAAGAAAAGGAGATCGATCAGATCCTAGTAATTATCTAGGAATATATTTGCTGGATATCATGTATAAGATTTGTTCAAAGATTTTATATTCCAGAATTCAAGAACAGCTGGATAGTGAATTGGGTCAATATCAGGGTGGTTTCCGTCCTGGACGAAGCTCTCCAGATCAAATTATTGGTATCAAATGGATTATAAAACATCAAAGTAGTAGGAACAAGAATTTAGTTATCACTTTCGTTGACTTTCAGAAAGCTTATGATAAGTGCCCATCGCAAATCATTATTGAATACTCTTATTGAATTCGGTATAAATCGAAAACTTGTTAAATTATTGCGAGCCCTCTTCAAAATACTAAATCTAAAGTAAGGTTCAGAAGTGAAATCTCTGAGCCATTTGAAATGCATACTGGTCTTCGGCAAGGAGATGGCTTATTTTTATTTAATTGTGTGCTGGGGAAATTCATGCGAGAATGGAATAACGTATGTCCACTGACTAATAAGATTGGAAGAAATATTTGAATAAATTGTCTTGTACCTGCAGATGATTTAGCATTATTTGCAAATAGTATCGAAGAAGCTAAATTCCAGGTAGAAGAATTGGGATGATTAGCAGCAAAGGTTGGGTTAAAATTTCTTTTGATAAAATAGAAATTATGCCTCATTTCGAGTAAACACGTCACATACAATTCTAAATAGTGATTAAAAATAAAGGTTGTAGAGAAATTCTAATATTATGGTGAGATTTTAACTTGGAATGCCAATGAAACAGCTTCAATAGACAGAACATTAAAATTGCGACGAGCACAACAGATTCTTGGTCTATTTACAAAATACATTTGGAAAGGATGTAGTTCACTCCTCCGCTGTATATAAACCAATGGTTACAGTCTAACGTGTCGTTAACAGTGCCCCGCTAGCTTCATGCGTCCTAGACCTCAACCCGACATTCAAACCTTAGTTTTGCCCAATCCAATGGTTACAGCCTAACGTGTCGTCAACAGTGCACTACTAGCTTCCCAAGATCAAGCCTGCACCTCAACCCGACCATTCTAACCTTCGTTTTGTCCAATCCAATGGTTACAGCCTAACGTGTCGTCAACAGTGCACCACTAGCTTCCCATGATCAAGGCTGCACCTCAACCCGACCATTCTAACCTTCGTTTTGTCCAATCCAATGGTTACAGCCTAGCGTGTTGTCAACAGTGCCCTGCTAGCTTCCCGCGGTCAAGGCGGCATCTCAACCTGGCTATTCTAACCTTTGTTTTGTCCAATCGAATGTTTTTTGACAATGGCTACAGTCTAACTCGTCCGGGTCATTGGTTTCAGCCTGACGTATCAACAGTGCCCCGTTAGCTTCCCGCGGTCAAGGCCTTCAATCTGACCATTCTAACCTTTGTTTTTTTCCAATCCAATGGTTACAGCCTAACTCGTCTATATCAAAGGTTTTTGGCAATGGTTACAGCGTAACGAGTCGCCAACAGTGCTCCGCTAGCTTCCCGTGGTCAAGGCCCTCAACCCGACCATTCTAATCCTCGTTTTGTCTAATCCAATGGTTTTTGACAATGGTTACAGCTAAACTCGTCTAGATCAATGGTTATTGACAAAAATTACAGCCCATTGTGTCGTCAACAGTACCCTGCTAACTTCCCGTGGTCAAGGCCGCAGTCAAAGATAAAATTGACGACAGCTGACTACACGATGCTGATTGTTAACTATCAACTACCGACATACAACTACACATTGAGCATGACGCCATAAGAGAGCACGGCTCCGACTTCAACTGCCGACTGTCAACTAACCACTACCGTCTGCCAACTGCACATTGTGGGTAGGCCTTAACAAGTGACTAATGCTCAGCGCTTGAGGAACATGGCTGCCGTCGTTCACTGAGGAAGAAACAAACACATATTAAGGTAAACGCTCCAATAGTCGTCATGTTAAGACTGATTTAGTCAAGAAAATATATATATATATACCTTATACCTTTTGGTGATTTACTCAAACACTAGGGAACATTCAATGTTGAAAGTATTCGTTTTAGAAAAAAATATGTATTTTTGAAGAAAAATGTGTTTTTGCGCTAGTAATCGTCACGATTTATTTAGATTTTTCCAATATTCGTCACCCGTTTGCACCAATTGTCGTCACATTGTTCGTTGTCCTTATATGCTGCTTATAATGCATTTCTGTCAATGTTGTTGGGTAAGGCAACGATTTATTGACATGGAGGCTAACATTTACGAATAATGCAGCACCAGTTATTATTTAAAAAAGGAAAAGACAAAAATTCGGACTCGGTAAGCGGGAATGGCGGGTAGACATACGGGCATGAAAAGATCGTAATTCTGCTCTAAACACATTAATTATAAGTTATTTTTGTATTTCTTAAATTGCATTAGAAAATACAATAATAATATTAATAATAATTTAAATTCGATCAATATAACCACAAGAACGTATATTAATTTAGGCTTCCTCGACCGGTGTTCAAGATCGAATGGTCATTTCCGGGCTGTTATGCCGTGATTTCTTTTTGCCGGGGGATGGGACGTGTAGTCACATAAAAAGTGAGACCAGAACCCGGCATAAAGTAACGTCTGCGTTGAACAATCACCGAGGGTCTGACAAGATAGACTGTAAGTCGTTTTCCACCTAATAACTGTAGGTTTTAATTTGATGTTCTGTAATTGCAGCACGGTTTACTGTCAAATTTTGAGGGGTTCGTAAAGACAGGCTTGGATTTCATTTTAGGAAAGATTCACACAATTTCCTCCCAGGCCGCCCATTTTTGAAAGGAGAGTCCCTCTTCAATTCTTTTGTGAGGCACTGGACGATATTTTGCAAATCGTCTTTATTACCGGAAAGCCCGCTTTTCCTAGTGAGATTACCTATTAAACTAACACCCTTTGTTAAAAAGGAAGTTGGCCCCATCTTCCTCTCTCTAGTTTTTCCTTTAATTTTGTCCGAGCGGGCGTTTCTCGGAACACCATTCCTCTCCGCGGCCGTTGCAATACTCATGCCGTCCTTTTTAATAGCAGCTTCCATTTGCTGAATATCGTAGGCTAATTGAGAAATGTGCGTTTCGACATAAGATTTAGTCTTAAGAATATATTTTTCATCTCAATTTAAAAAGAATCCTCTTTAGCACTCCTAAAAACTCTAGGCCTACTGATAATAATAATAATAATAATAATAATAATAATAATAATAATGTAATTTGTTTTACGTCCCTTTCAACTACTGCGGCTTTTAGAGACGCTGGGGTGCCGGAATTTTGCTCTGAATGGGATCATTAACGTGCCAGTATATCTACTGACATGGCTTCCTCGCATTGGCGCACCCTCAAATTCCAGATGACTGCGCCAGGATTCGATCCTGCAACCTTAGCCACCGCTGAGCCATGCAGCCAGCCTAGACGTACGTCCGTCAATAAGACAGATCTACATAATAACAGCACACACTAAATGATTATTGGTTCTGAAACATTAACGCAAACTTTAACATTATCGTGCACTAGTGTTCGTCACGCATGTGCTCAAAAGATCGTCATCACCTCTGACGACTATTGGACACGATCAAACG
Organism: Meconema thalassinum; assembly: GCA_946902985.2. Lineage (NCBI taxonomy): Eukaryota > Metazoa > Arthropoda > Insecta > Orthoptera > Tettigoniidae > Meconema > Meconema thalassinum. Next base: position 1,323,404,260 of record OX336388.2, on the reverse strand, counting down.
ACAATTTAATTAATGCAGGGTGCTTCAGAGCTACATTGTAATGATATTGCCGCTGTTAGTTAGGTCTTACAAGGAGAAATGACAGTGTGCCAGCTTTCATCACAAATAACGAGCATGGGTAAAGTGCATTTTTTAAATCCAGTGTTCGTCACCAGCATTTCTAACCAAACTAGGAACGTGAGCACGAAATAGTAAATCGCATATGTTGCAGAAACAATTACCAACTATATCACACACTTGTAACATTTTGAAATGTCAGAACATAACACGTATGCATATAATTAACTCGCGTGCCTGCTTAGCACATGCGAGAAGCAATTCGCCGCGTCAAGACAGCTCAACTCTCAGGAGATGTTTGACGCTAGGAATCACCTATCTCATCGCACGCATGATTTGGCCAAGTTGCTCCTTATCGAAAATGAAGGAACGACGAATCTCGTAAGACTTTGTGCGTTGAGAAAGACCCGTTGACATCCTTATTAAGGTAACTGTACAGGTTATAGGCACTGAGCCAGTCGTCTTCACTCTCGTACATAAGTACAAAACATAAGCATGTCAACGGGTCTTTCTCAGCGCATGAAGTCTTACGAGATTCGTCGTAACTTCGTTGCCGATAAGGAGCAACTTTGCGAAATCATGCGTGCGATGTAATAGGTGATTCCCAGCGTCAAACATCTCTTGTGAGTTGAGCTGTCATGACCCTGCGTATTGCTTCTCGTATGTGCTAAGCAGTTGGCACGCGAGTTAATTATGTGCATACGTGTTACGTTCCGACATTTTAAAATGTTACAAGTGTGTGATATGGTCGGTAATTGTTTCTGTAACGTATGTGATTTGCTAATTCGAGCTCACGTTCCACCTTTGGTTAGAAATGCTCGAGACGAACACTGGATTTAAAAACACGCACGTTACCAATGTTCGTCATTAGTGACGGAAACTGGCACATTGTCATATCTCCTTGTAAGATCTAACTAACTGCGGCAATATACTTATAATGTAGTTCTGGAGCAACCTGCATTAATTAAATTGTCATTTGATCGTCGTGTCCAATAGTCGTCATAGCTGACGATCTTTAGAGCTGATGCGTGACGAACACTAGTGCACGATAATGTTAAAGTTTGCGGTAACTTTTCAGGACCAATAAACATTTACAGTGTGCTGTTATTATGTAGATCTGTCTCTTTGACGACCGTAGATCTACGCTGGCTGCGTGGCTCAGCAGTAACGTTATCGCCTGCTGTTGCAGGATCGAATCCTGGCGCAGTCATCTGGAATTTGAGGGTGCGCAAATGCGAGGGAGCCATGTCAGTAGATTTACTGGCACGTTATAGATCCCCATTGGGGCAAAATTCCGGCACGCCGGGGTCTCTAAAAGCCGCAGTAGTTAAAAGGGGCGTAAAACAAATAACATTATTATTATCAGTAGGTCTAGGCCTAGGGATTTTAGGTGAGCTAAAGGGGATTCTATTTAAGTTTAGATGAAAAATATATTCTAAGACTAAATATCTGCTTTCAAGTAATATGTCGAAACGCACATGTCTCAATTAGCCTATGATATTCAGCAAAACGAAGGAGCTATTAAGGTCGTAGAGAAGGACGGCATCAGTGTTACAATGGCGGCGGAGAGGAATGGTGTTCCGAGAAACGCCCTCTCGGACAAAATTAAAGGAAAAACTAGAGAGAGGAAGAAGGGGGCAAAGTTCCTTTTTAACAAAGGGTGTTAGTTCGATGGGTTATCTCACTAGGAAAAGCGGGGTTCCCGGTAACAAAAGGACTATTTGCAAAATAGCGTCCATTGCCTCACAAAAGAATTGAAGAGTGACAGTCCTTTCAAAGATGGGCGGCTAGGGAAGAAATGGGGTGAATCTTTCCTAAAAAGAAATCCAAGCCTGTCTTTATGAACCCCTGAAAATTTGACAGTACACCGTGCTACAATATTACAGAACATCAAATTAAAACCTACTGTTATTTGGTGGAAAACGACTTGCAGTGTATGATGTCAGACCCTCGGCGATTGTTCAACGCGGATGTTATGTTATGCCAGGGTCTGGTCTCACTTTTTATGTGACTACGCCTCCCATCCCCCGTCAAAAAAAGATCACGGCATAACAGCTCGGAAAATGACCATTCGCTCTTAAACACCGGTCGGGGAAGCCTACATCAATACACGTTCTTGTGGTTATATTGTTCGAATTTCAATAAATATTAATATTATTTTATTTCTAATGCACTTTATGTTAATACAAAAATAACTTATAATAAATTTGTTTTGAGCAGAATTACGGCATCTTCATGCCTGTATGTCTTCTACCCACCATTCCCGCTTCCCTATGCCGTGTTAGGTTGATTTCATTAGAAAGCTAACTATTGCAATGGGTACCATGTTTCGACTTCCGGAAAATTTCGACATATCTTCGCGTTTGACATCCCCTAGACCCCAAAACCACCGTCAGTTCAAAAGTTTATATATAATTTATGTATGTATATATGAATATATGTATAGATATCAGTTTCTTGTGGACAAGATAACTGCCGTAATTTTGCACCAATCGCTTTGAATTTTTTACATACTATGTATCCCCTTAAAATCTCGGTCTATTTCGTTAATGGGCTAAATCGGTCGAAGGGGGTGAAAATTGGGGGCTTTTTTTTTCGAAAAAGTGAAATATTGCTATAACTCTTTTAATACGGGAAATATCGAATCCATTCAAAGTTCATAATATGTGTCAGATAAGTGCCAAAAATTTATGTGTGAAAAGTCTTTTGATAGTACCAGCCATTGACCAAAGGGGTAAAAAGAAGTGGGTGTTTTGGGAGTCATTAATCATATCTCTCTTAATAGGCACAATATCAAAACCGTACAAAATGGAAAATATTCCCCTAATAATTACCTAAAACTTTTGTCTGAAAGGATTTTTGATAAGACCCACCATTACGCCAAGGGATGAGCAAAATGATTTCGGAATTAAAGAAAATGCCAAGTGCTATCAGAGGTTACCATGACAACGCTTCTAAATTGATGAGGGATGAGCCATCAGCAGTTGCTGTGACAACGCCACTGCACGAGATCACATTCAGTTTTCAATCTGTCTGTGGGAAGTGACTTCGCAATCGGAACTGGTAGCATGCTGAACTTCTATGCCCAAGGTCGCGGGTTCAAACCCGGCTGAAGTCGTCGGATTTTCTAAGAGCGCTAAAAATCCCTGAGTACGATTTCCTTCGGAGGGGAAGTTACAACGTTCGTTGCGAGTTGCTGGTTCCGGTGGAATCTAGTAGCCAAGTTCACAGCTAGGTGTCGTTGATGGTAGTATTTTTAGCCTACTTTTAACATTTAGCAAAAATGAGGAAAAAGTAGACTTATGAGATCGGGCAAATGTGTGTGTCTGTCTGTCTGTCTGTCTGTCTGTCCTTCTGTCTGTCAGTCTGTCTGTCTGTCTGGCTGGCTGTGTGTGTGTCCCCCCCCCCCCTATCAACTCCTAAACGGCTGGAACAATCGAAACAAAATTTGGTAGGAGTAAAGATCTATACCTGAATATCTCACGGCCATATTTGAAAATTATGTCAGTGCTACCAACTGCTGAAAAATCGCAATTGAAATTTGAGCTCCATGTTGGATATCTTGGAAGGTAAAAATGGGAGCTATTTCAAAATTGGCACACGTATAGACAATAATATTGCAGTTTAATATCCTGGAGGCCATTCATGGCAGTGTTGCCAAAATGATTATAAGCCTGCTGATAGGTCCAATGTTTAAATGCATATAACTTCTACACTATCAATTGGAATTCAACCAAATTTCGTATGTGCTATATGTACATAAACAGATATGACTGAGCGTATTCTTAAGAGCCTCCAGGGCTGCCAACTGTTATTAAATGCTCTAAATTTTTTAAATCCAAATACTCATATATCAGAAAGTATGAAAGCCGACAGCTTTAAACTATGCACACGTATAGTACCTGGCATTCTATATTAATTTGGAGTAATATATATACGTCAGTGCTACCAACATGATTCTAAGCCTGCTGATAGGTCTAAATTTAAATACATGTAACTTCTATACTATCATTTGGATTTCAACCAAATTTCGTGTGTGCTATGTGTACCATAACATATATGACTATGCCGATTCTTAAGAGTAACCAGGGCTGCCAACTGTTAATAAATTCTGTCTCTATTTTTGTTACCCTAATATCAATATATCAGAAAGTATGCAAGCCAATAGCTCTAAACTTTGCACATGAATAGTACCTAGCATTCTAGATTAATTTGGAGTAACTAATATAGGCCTACGCCAGTGCTGCCAACATGATTCTAAGCCTGCTGATAGGTCCAATTTTAAAATGCATGTAACTTCTACACTAACTAATGGATTTCATTCAAAATTGACACAACAATAGATCATATTATTTCTGATTATTTCTGACCAATACATGTATGTCATTGTTACCAAAATGATTTTACGCGCGCTGTTAGATCCAATGTTTAACTGCATGCAACGTCCATGCTATCCATTGGACTTCAACCAAATTTTGTATTCTGTACCTTAAGAGATGGAACTAAAAATAAAGTCAGTCACCAGGGCTGCCAACTGTAGTTCTCTATTAGGCTACATTATGCCAGGTATAGAGTATTTCGAACTAATTAGAAATTTCGATATTACCAACTTAATTTCGTCATTATTCTAGATAGATCCATATAGATTAATCATTGGCATGAATCTTGAATTTTAAGAAAAGTAGACTCTTTAGTTCGTCACGGAACTTCTTGTTTAATTATGTAGCCTATTTTAGGTAGATTTCATTAGAAAGCTAACTATTGCAATGGGTACCATGTTTCGACTTCCGGAAAATTTCGACATATCTTCGCGTTTCACATCCCCCAGACCCCAAAACCACCGTCATTTCAAAAGTTTATATATAATTTATGTATATATATATATATGTATATATATACATGTATATCAGTTTCTTGTGGACACGATAACTGCCGTAATTTTGCACCAATCACTTTGCATTTTTTACCGAATATGTATACCTATAAAATCTCGGTTGAGTTCGTTACTGGGCTAAATCGGTCGAGGGGGTTGAAAATGGGGGGCTTTTTTTTCGAAAGAGCGATATATTGCTATAACTCTCTTAATATGTGACATATTGAATCCGTTCAAAGTTCATACTATGTGTCGGGTAAAGCCCAAATATTTATGTTTGAAGAGTTTTTTTTATAGCACCAACCATTGACCAAAGTGGTGGTAAAAGTTTTTTTTTTCGGGAAACATTAATCATATCTCTCTTAATAGGCACTATATCAAAACCGTACAAAATGGACAATATTCCCCTAATAATTACCTAAAACTTTTGTCTGAAAGAATTTTTGATAGGACCCACCATTACGCCAATGGATGAGAAAAATGATTTCGGAATTATAAGAAAATGCCAAGAGCTATCTGAGGTTGCCATGGCAACACTACTAAATTGATGTGGGATGAGCCATCAGACGTTGCCATGACAACGCACTTGCACGAGATCAGATTCAGATTTCCATCTGACTAAGTGAGAAGCGGCTTCGGTGACGTAACTGGTAGCATGCTGAACTTATATGCCCAAGGTCGCGGGTTCAAAGCCGGCCGAAGTCGTCGGATTTTCTAAGAGTGCTTAAAATCCCTCAGTATGCTTTCCTTTGGAGGGGATGTACCAACGTTCGTTGCGAGTTGCTGGTTGCGGTGGCATCTAGTAGCCAAGTTCACAGCTAGGTGTCGTTGACGGTAGTATCTGGTAGCAACGTTAGGAACTACTGCTTGAAATTGACCGTCTGCAGTCCTTACCTGAATTACAGACTAATACAGCCATCACAATTCAAGCCGTTTATAAGACAGATTCTACACTCACTCAAAGTGCACGGGGTTACATGACCGCGTTGTCGCTGCCCCTAAACTGAGGAACCAACCAAAATATCTGCGGGAGATATAATTTTGCGTGAAGAAGTAACAGACCGTTACATAGTTACACATCAGTGTCGAAACCTTGCATAAGGACAGTGTGACCACAAGTATAAAAATGGACCCCAAATGACAAGAAGGTTACCGTCCTCATAAGACAATAAAATGTTTAAAATATGCATAAAATGACGAAAAACAAAGCTAATTAAGCTCCAATTATAAAATACTTTCTCGCAATAAATGAGGTCTGATCCTTCTACGAAAACCTGCATATTCTGCCTATTTTCGCCTATCCCCAAATTTGTCCGGTGAAATCTACCTCCGCCTTCCGGCGTGCCGAGAGGACTATTTTTTCTTAATATTTCATTTTTTTTATTAAAAAACATAATTACTGGTACTGTTTAATTCGTAAATGTTAGCCTTCAAGTCTATAAATTGGTGTCTTTCGCAACAATTGACAGAAATGCATTATAAACAGCAGACAAGGAAAACTATCCATGTGACGGCAATTGGTGCAAACGGGTGACGAATATAGGAAAATCCAAAGACATTGTGGCGAAGACTAGGGCAAAAACACACTTTTTTTAAAATACGTAATTTTTCCTAAAACGAATATTTTCGATATTGAGAGTTTCCTAGTGTTTCGAGTAGAGTTTGAGGTTAGGTACAGTGCTTTTGTTGATTAAATTTACCAAAATGTATAAGGTGTATATATTTTCTTGACTAAATCTGTCTTAACATGACGACCATTGGTGCATTTACCTTACTTGTGACACATTTTTCCTCATCAGACTGAACCGTTTCGATCTTCGAGAAGAGCGACACCGGTGTCGAGGAACCTTCTCCCTGTCCAAGACAATTTTTCTTTTCTGACCGGCGCTGACGTCTATTCGGGGCAGTGGGTGGTCCCTTCCCCTTTGACGCCAGTTTCATGCAAAGCAAAGGCGCTCCTGTTGGCACCGCTCCACTGATGGTAGTGGGAGCGGGATGGCCAGCGGATGGTTGAGCAGCTTTGTCCGCAGGAGAGGTAGAGACACGGCACTGAACCATTTCTCTCTTCTCTGCCGGTGAAATTTTCTACTTATAGGGGAGTTCCTCCACACTAACGGGCTCGGCTTCGCGGAGCGGAAGAGCAAGCAGATACAGGTGCCATTCTATCAGCTGGAGGGCAAAAGAGACGGCGACCATTCTAACCTTAGTTTATTCCAATCCAATGGTTTTTGACAATGGTAGCCTAACTCGTCAAGATAAATTGTTCTTGACAATGGTAACAGCCTAAAGTGTCGTCAACAGTGGCCCGCATGCTTCCCAAGGCCAAAGCCTGACCCCAACCCGACCATTCTAACCTTAGTTTTGTCCAATCCAGTTTTTGACAATGGTTACAGCCTAACGTGTGGTCAACAGTGACCCACTAGCTTCCCGTGGTTAAAGGCCATCAACTTGATAATTCTGAATTTCGTTTTGTCCATCCGGATCAATGGTTTTTGACAATGGTTACAGCCTAACGTGCCGTCAACAGTGCCCCACTAGCTTCCCCAACCCTACCATTCTAACCTTCAGTTTGACCAATCCGATGGTTTTAGACAATGGTTGTTAACTTGTACAGATCAATGGTTTCAGCCTAGCGTGTCGTCAATAGTGCCCTGCTAGCGTCCCGTAGTCAAGGCTGCACCTCAACCAGACTATTCTAACCTTCGTTTTCTTCAATCCAATGGTTACAACCTAGCATGTCGTCAACAGTGCCCCGCTTGCTCCCTCCGATCAAGGCTGCACCTCAACCTGACCATTCTAACCTTAGTTTGGTACAATCCAATGGTTTTTGACAATGGTTACAGCCTAACTTGTTCAGTCTCACGCTTCATCAACACTGCCCTGCTAGCTTCCTACGGTCAAGTCCCTCAACTCGATCATTCTAGCCTCAGTTTTGTCCAATCCAATGGTGTTTGACTACGGTTACAGCCTAACGCGCCCATATCAATGGTTTTGTGTCAACAGAGTCCCACTAGCTGCGCGCAGTTTGGCCACACCTACACCTGACAATTCTAACCTTCGTTTCTTCTAATCCAATGGTTTTTGACAATTGTTACAGTCTAACACGCCCAGATCAGTGGTTTTGTGTCAACCGCGCCCCGCTAGCTGCGCTGCCCGGCCAAGGCCGCACTTACACCCGACCATTCTAACCTTAGTTTTGTCCAAGCCAATGGTTTTTGACAATGGTTACAGCCTAACGCGTCCAGATCAATGGTTTTGGACAATGATTACAGCCTAACGCATCCCGATTAATGTTTTTTATCAACAGTGATTTTGTATCCCACGTTATTTATCAAGTGATTTTGTATCCTATATGTTGGCAACGTGTGCGCCTCGGTGTGTACCGGTACCGCTAGAGTGCGCCTTGTTGACAGTTGAACGAGATGCAAGCACTGTCGAAACTTGGCAGCCGTTCTTAAAAGAGCAATAATTAAAAACATATTAACGTACTTTTAACACATATATGAGGTGCAGTAGTGACCAGGGTTCCGAATTTCAATACGTAATATCGCCCAGAAGATGGAACAAGGACACAAGGTACGGTATGTAAAAGTCACATTCATATCTGATGCAAGTGTATAAGCCGCGTTCTACTTTCATTCAGAATTGATAATTACTTTACCTGAGGCAGTCAGAAAGTGGGGACACGCTCCGACAGGCATTATTACTCATCTCGTCTCCTTTGATTTCATTCGGACCTGTGAGGGAGGTTATCTCCTGGCAGCTAGACCTGGGGTTGTAGACGCTCTTGATATACTGGTGAAAATCCAAACAAAATCCTGTACATGGGAAGTGATAATAAATGGTAAATATCAACATGAATCACAATAGACTATTAATCCATAAAGTTAAAAAGCAAATACCTGATTCATCCACGTCGTGCATCTTGACTGTTAAAAAATTCAAAATATGGCGACAGAGCAAAGAAGAAATGTCAGATTACTGGAAATAACGATGTGGTACAGTGGTACACTCTCTCTGACGACATGATATATTCTCCTTGAGGTGCTGCCGCATTCACATGAGTGCGAGACGCTTGTGACTCATCCACTAAGTCCCATAGCTAGCTCATCATACCAAAACACTGTGGTTTTGAATTATGCACTAATTTTCATTTTTGACTAGTCGGCGAGTGAGATACCCATGGTGCAGGCTCTCGTGGCTTTTCTTTTCCTATTTCCGTACTACTTTTCTAGTAGAAATCAATCTCCAAATTGAAATATACAAAAAATATTTACAAATCCAAATTAACTGATGAGCATTTGAAGTCACTGCTGATAATTTCCACTGGTAAACTTGATCCGCAACTGCAAGCAATTGGCAGTGGAAAGTCCCAGCTACATAATCTCAATCATTATCATAATATTAAAATTATTCATGTTTTTGGGGTAACTTATTGCCATTTGAAAATAATATTTCAAATTCTCAACGTTTCGAAAAAAAACCTTACCTCTTTTTTCAATAGAATTAAAACAATGTGGCCAAAGAATGTGTGCCAATGAGCTTACAAAAACTAGATAAATTCCCCTGTTCGTCACCTAAGAGCAGCCAGAAACTACTGTATGGACCTTGGTAGAAAAACGCACCATATTAATTAGAACGGCGGACAGAGTAGTAAGGAAGGAGAAGAAGTACGAGGGGGCGGGGAAAAACATTGAGACTCCTCGAAGAATGAGGATGTCCAAATAAGGAGAAATATCCATCCGTCCCTCTCCCCCTCCCCCCTCGCCTTTTCTCCTTATATGGACATCCTCATTCTTCGAGGAGTCTCGATTTTCCCCCCGCCCCCTCGTACGTCTTCTCCTTTACTACTCTGTCCGCCGTTCTAATTAATGTGGCGCGTTTTTCTACCAAGGTCCATACAGTAGCTTCTGGTGCTATCTGATGACGAACAGGAGAATTTCTCTATTGTTTGTATTGAGACCGTCGGTGGAGCTGTCAGGATAGCCAACAACCGCAATGACTTCCCTAACATCTCATCCGTCGGACATAATTGCCGTGAGGATCAGGTGAACTTCCTAATAGGCCAAAGCGGCACGAGAATCTGTAGACCACAGGGATCGTGGTACATGGTGACGATGGTCATAGACTGCCTAAGGAAAGGTTCACCTTAAAAACTAGACTGAGAAAATAAACATCCAGACTTATGTAAAACACCGTGAAAATTTATTGTTAAAATTCCCAAGCCCCTAGCCTAGTTCGGAGGGTTTCAATCGGCTAGTCCGCAAGCTAATAAACAATCAAAAATATAGAGCAGGTCCCTACCTGAGAAGTTACGGAAAACCATCGTGAAAGATCTATCTCACAATAATAAAGCAACAACAGCAACACTAGGAAAATGGTACGACGCAAGTCCCTAGGTCAAGTTACAAGATCAAGCTAATATCTGAATTTACATTTAACAGGGTAGCAAAACAAATCTAAGTTATTCATATTCATATTCATATTCATTCATTTATTTGCAATGGGGGGTATGTCCCCCGGTGGCAAATTGTATTTACATAACAAATAAATAATTATACATAACAATTCAATAACAATTATACAACAATTACCTGGAGTATTTACACAATTAGTCAGTCTTTTCTTAAACACACCTATATGTTTGGGAAAAGGATCTAAGACTGCGGCAGGTAGAGAGTTCCAGTTATCAATGGCACGGTTTACAAAAGAATATTTACCATAATTTGTTCGCTGTGCTCGGCCCTTAACTTTGAAAGCATGATCGCTCCTACCCATGTAAGTGGGCTTTCCCAATCGTTTGCTAAGCTCACCCCATGCTGGTTGATTTGTATACGTGTTGTACATAGCGCAGAGTCTAGATTTCATCCTCTTAGCCTCCAGTGATTCCCACCCAAATTTCTTTAACATACGGCTCACACTGCTCCTTGGATTAAAGTCACTGAGCACAAATATAGCGGCCTTTGCACCATGGGTATCTCACTCGCCGACTAGTCCAAAACGAAAATTAGTGCATAATTCAAAACCACAGTGTTTTGGTATGATGAGCTAGCTATGGGACTTAGTGGATGAGTCACAAGCGTCTCGCGCTCACGTGAATGCGGTCCATCAAGCTGCACCAGGGCTGACCAAAAAGTCTGACCCAAGGGTGTCTCACTCTAACTGAAATGAATGACAACTAATTAGACTAGTTACAGTCCCTACCTATAAAAATGGCTGTCACTGAGTTCGGTTGGTTCACAAACTACATTAAACCTACTATACCACCAGAAAATGGAACAAGAAAGGGTGTACAAAAACTCACGAAATGGAGGAGCTCTCACTCAGCCCTCTGTTCAACGACAAGGGTTGTACAAATTCATCCCTGGCTTTCCGGAACGGCATCGCCCTCATCAGGACTCCCATCTGGACTCTTCCAAAGGCCAGGGTTCGATCTGTCCCTGTCGATAACTTCGTAGATGTACTGGACTTGCCTGGGAAAGGCATCCTGGGTTCCTTCCTCCTCGTTCGCTGTTCTGGAAGCTCCACCATCATGCTGGTTCCAATAGATACATCACCCTCATACCATGGCGGTGTTAGCCCATGATGACGGTCTCAAACATGGTGTAGAATAATTTGATCACGTGGGTGGTGGAATAAATCGTGTAGTAGTTCATTCTTTCACTTCAGAATCACAATGCGGCCTTTCTTTGTACCATTTCCAACTCATTGATGAGCCCTACTTGATATGGATCCCAAACCACCGAGGCATATTCCAGAATAGGTCTTACAAGTGACAAATAGCCTAATTCTTTAGCAGAGGTACTACTTCCTTTTAATACCCTCATTACAAAGTGCAGGGATTTGTAAGCTTTTGAAACTACACATCCTACATGACTACTCCATTTCATATCATTCCTTACGTGAACGCCCAAATATTTGCAAGAATCTTCTTCTACAAGTATTTCCGAGCCAATGTTATATTGAAAATCCTGCCTTCGCACTTTCCCTATTTTTAGGAGACTACATTTTCTTGTGTTTATTTTCATTTTATTTACAATCGCCCACTTATAGACCAGGTTCAGGTCCTCTTGAAGCACTGCATTGTCTTGTGAGTCATGTATCTTTCGATATATTACACAATCATCCGCAAACACGTGGGTACAAAAATGTGGTGTTACGGTAATGTTACAAAATTCACTATACTTGCCAATTATATCACAATATGCTTCTTGTTGTTCACTGTGCATAAATAACAGTGATTTATAGAATATTCGTGCACGATGGCACCCGATGATAACTTCCACGCTAAACAGCGGATATTTTTCACGTCTGACACGACGGCTATAATTTCACGCCAACACAAGGCGGATTTTCCAGATGTAGTGCAAATAATTCACTATACAATTCTTACTTATCACTCGTATTGTAACGTATGCGTGCTCGATGGCAGCTGATAACATTTTCCACGCTAAACAGCGGATATTTTCTACGTCTAACAAGACGGATGTAACTTCACGCCTACACGGGGCGGATTCTCCAGACGTAGTGCAAGGCACAGGGTTACTCGAGGAAGTAGGTCGTCAAACCGAAGTCTTTGAGCGACTACTTACATTCCTGTTTGCGTATCTGCAAGGGTATTACCTTACCTTAAGCGAAAATAACATTCTCCAAAATGTTTTAATAATGCTGAATGACGAAATGGAATATTCTGAGTCTCGTGGAAAGATAAAATTAATTAATAAGACCTCAGATAAATAATTAGCAGACTTCACCAAAGTCAAAAGTGCGATTCACCGCTACTTCAAAGAGTATAGCGTGAGCTCTCAGCTCCACGTGGCTTTCTGGGTGTGTTCAAAGGTACTACATCCCATCATAAATGTGCTGTTATAAAAAATATCACATGAACCTTAGCTCAGCGGGTTCATCTGCCTCTCCGTCGTTTCAAATAAAATGTTGGGACGACATTTTTATTTGACTTGAAGTTCATTCACAAGTGATATTTTTTTAGATTAGCTGCATTGAAGGTTCCAATGCGCTCTCCTGTCCTAATGTCTTCAATCACATAACTTCCATTGGTCAAAGGCTGTCGGATACGACTTCTAGATTGTGCCTGCTGCTTCCATCTCATGGATCTTCTAAATCGTGTAGTAGTTCAATATCTCACCAGGTGTGGTGTCGAATATATCCCTGTATTCGTTCAATATGGCATCTAGATTCTCTCGTATGGGTGCTGATAATGGTTCTGCCTCTTCGTCGGCATCTTGTGTCTTCTCAATTTCCTTGCCATTTAGATTTTCGACAACGTCGACTTCGGATAGGAATTCCGGTTCTTCTTCAACTATGTTCATCTGGATGGGTTCGTTCGGCTTAAACTCTACCGTATTACGTCCCATATCAATGATTCCATCATACTTCCTAATGAAGTCTGCTCCCAATATGGCATCATGATGCAAGCCTTTCATCACAAGAAATTCGTGCAAGTACACCTGGCTCGAAATCTTCAAAGTGCATAGAATCTGGATTTTGCACGTTACAACACGGTCAGGTATGACTCCTCTGACTCTTACTGCAGAAACTGGCAGCTCTGTCACCTCAGAGTTTGCTTTCAGTCTGGCATGGCAATCGGCGGAAATGCCACTAATCATCGCCCCAGTATCGATGAGAATGACTACGTTGCATCCATTCAGGGTAGCTACAATCTTCGGTAGACGCGTCAATTCGTAGTTAGGGTTTGTCGTTCGTCGTTCGTCTAACAAGTCTTCCTGGATTGGCTCCCAGAGTAATATGGTGGCAGTTACTCTGTGCTCAACCGGGCAAGAATCTATTGATTTTTCGGCGTTTTTTTCTGTCCTGGCGAGAAGTACTGGGCTGGTATTGCTCCGTCTCCTGCGCCGAATTCCTAGTTTCCCTCGAAGTCGGGTTCTGTTCTCCCTCTTCTCGGATTTGGAGTTCTCTGAGTTGTTGAAGATACTCACGGCTCTCCCGTGCTCTTCCTCTCCAATCTCTATCTGGCTGGTTTCTGGGATCTCGATCTCTGTTATACCCTCTACTGTAACGGTAGTCCCTACGGATACTTCCGTGTTGTGGGTTTCTGCCATTATTCCCTCGGCGGTCGTTTTCGTGACGACGGTCGTCGTTCGTCCCTCGATCGAAGCGCCGGTTCCAGCGACTACGACGGTCATCTCGCTGGTCTCGAGCATATGGAGTGTTGTTCCATTCTCTCCTACCATAGTTATAATTATTACGTTGTCCAGAGCTCTCTTGGGTTTGCGTCTGCTGTGGCGTCTGGCTCACTTTGTCGACAGTAGTTAAGTTGACCTGTCTCTCCTCACGCCTGTCAGCCTTCTGCTGACGGTGTGTCGGGAACTGTTCAGTGTTTGCATCCAACCGTCGCAGGATTTGGTCACACTGCTGAAAAGTGGATGCCCCTGCAGCAATCAATACACGTTGCACGTCCGCCAAACGATAGGTCTTGTTCAGACAGTGGGGGTTGAAGACAACGAAGTTTCGCAAGCTGGGTCGCGAAGTAGTTCGCATAGCGCGTTGGAGTGTTAGAGCTGTATCTGCGAGTGTACATCTCAGCTCTGATGCTCTGCTGGATGTCGCTCGACCAGTAAGTTCTTAACAAGGCTTCTTTGAAATCCTGGTAGCCTATAAACGAGTATCTGAAGGCTCTAAACCAGGTGCTGGCTTGCTCCTCAAGCAAACGATCTATAACTCGGAGCTCTCTCTCCGGAGTTACCATGGTGTCTCTCAAGTAGCTTTCTACGTTGGTCAGGAATTCAACTGGAGTGATACCACTTCCAGTTCCTGAGAAGCGAGCTGGTTGCTCCTCTCTCGAACGGATAATAGTCACATTTCCCTGCGTATGCGCGGGTCTAAATGAATTCTGCATGTAGTTATGCGTAGGCGTATTCGTTTCATGACTAAGTCGATTGGGTGCTGGTTGAAAAGGATGGGCGTCAAAGTTCAAAGTTTGTCTTTGCGCTGAACCAGTGAATTGGGATGGATGCGGTTCTATAGGTGCGCTGGGTTGGAAATGAATAGACATCATCCCTACGGATTGTGATACGGGGGTCGCCTGAGAGTCTCCCATCTGTGAGGGTAAGTGTCTCTCTCTAGGAAGCGTCTCAAGTCTGTCGAGACGTCTCTCTATATCCTCGAGTCCTGGAATGGTTCTAGCTGTGACTTTGTTACCTAAGTCGTTAAGTTGTAGCTCGATCCTATCGACTTTCCCTTTGAGGTTCGTGTCAACTTCGCGTATTGCCGTCCTCAGGTTATAGCTAAGGTCTAACCTCTCGTTTACTGCGACTTCCTCGAATCGTTTCTGTAAGGAATCGATTTCTCCTCCGACTTTCGACACGTTGTCTTGGATCTTTCCAACATCATCTCTGACCTCGGCTACCTTAGCCTCCATTGTGGTCTTGTGTTCGTTGAGGTCACCCCTCAATAACATGAGATCGATTTTATGTTCCTCACGATGAACGTCAACTGTTTCACGCAGGCTTGCTACGGTTTCTGTCAACTACGTAATATTCCTCCTATTGGTGTTTAATTCGTCCTTGACCTCTATCATGCCGTCGACGATCGTCTTGACGTTGTTATTCACAGAATTTGCCGCACCTCTCATCAAAATCAGTCCAATATTCATGGTCGCCATGTCCTTTTTCACAGTGTCCATAAATCCCTCGACGTGAGTCAATCGAGTCCCAAATTCTTCTCGAGTGTGCTCCAGGTCGGCTCTCATATCTATCTGGACTCTGTTTATGGTCGTTTGAATTTGAGCTGTGTGCTCCTCCAATCGGGTCTGCACATCCTCCCTAGCTCTATTCATCTGGTCGGTTAAGCAATCTATACGCTGGTTAGCCTCCTGATGGTGTCGTATGACATCAACCCTAACAGCCGCTAAACCTGCCGTAAGATCATTCCTAGCTTCGACTCTATATGCGTCCATGTCGGCCCTGACCTGCGTTAGATCAGCCCTAACATTGTTAACTGATTGGGTGTTAACCTCTAAGACCTGTCTTACTTGGTCCACATGACCACTCACATTGTTTATGGATCGGGTGTTAACCTCTATGTCTTGCCTAACTTGGTCCACATGACCACTTACAGTGTTGACAGCTTGGGTATTCTGACCTAAGTCACCTCTGACTTCACCTAAATCACCTCTTACATCACCTAAATCAGTCCTTACTGTACCTAATTCAGCAGTAATCTGCTGGAGGTTGGCATTCACACCTGCCATCATCTCCCCAAACACACGACGAATAGTTTCCTCATCCATTGACAAGAAATATATATGAGAAAGTGAGGGATCAATCTCTAATGGAACTTAGAGCTATGATTAGTTACTTGGTGGTATAAAGCTTGTTTCATTTATATAAATATCACGAGTACAGCTGGAGTATGCAAACTAAGTGCTTCTACATTTACAAAGACAACGGCGAGCAAAGCAAAGTATTACATTTACTCAGGATGAGGCATCATCAAAGAAAATCCTATCCTTCATTTATCCTACACTAAAGCCTCACCCCATGGACTTCTATCAAACATGAATGCCATGCGGTCAATTGATCTGCAGTACGACTTTCTAAGTTCGTCCCAGTCCTGTCAATTTACCATTAATCAACATTAAGATCCACCTAAATAACATGGAACTGACGGTCACCACGTTAACGTCGGCACATGAATTGGGCGCCATTTTATGAGACCGTCGGTGGAGCTGTCAGGATAGCCAACAACCGCAATGCCTTCCCTAACATCTCATCCGTCGGACATAATTGCCGTGAGGATCAGGTGAACTTCCTAATAGGCCAAAGCGGCACGAGAATCTGTAGTCCACAGGGATCGTGGTACATGGTGACGATGGTCATAGACTGCCTAAGGAAAGGTTCACCTTAAAAACTAGACTGAGAAAATAAACATCCAGACTTATGTAAAACACCGTGAAAATTTATTGTTAAAATTCACAAGCCCCTAGCCTAGTTCGGAGGGTTTCAATCGGCTAGTCCGCAAGCTAATAAACAATCAAAAATAAAGAGCAAGTCCCTACCTGAGAAGTTACGGAAAACCCTCACGAAAGATCTATCTCACAACAATAAAGCAACAACAGCGACACTAGGAAAATGGTACGACGCAAGTCCCTAGGTCCAGTTACAAGATCAAGCTAATATCTGAATTTACATTTAACAGGGTAGCAAAACAAATCTAAGTTAAGATGATACCATCTCCACATTTACATTTGACGTTAATTCATCTAGCTAAGTCCTATCAGTTAATAACAACATTTACGGCGATGACGTCCGTAATAGAAAACATTTACATTCAAAGCTAAGTGAACAGCCATGTAAAAAAACATTTAATTATTCTTAGGAACTACGTGCTAACAGCACACAATAGGGTAACATGTAGGATTCATACATTTTTACATCATAAATAATTAATAAGAGACAACAGTTTATTAAAATGCCTGCCTGCACCTTGGTTTACTCTTTGTAAGCCATAGTCATCTAATGTGTGTAGTTTCGGTGACGACTGCGTAGTAAAGACTACGTCTAACATTGCGTGGCCTGCGCTCCACAAGCTACGAACTCAAGGTTCGAGCAAGCTTCAGGTCGCTACAAAAGTGTCAGCTGTCCTAGTCATTTCCTAAAAAAAGAAATACCTTCATTAGCACGGCCATGTCAGCAGGTTCCAAGTGCAAAAGAACAAAGTTAGATAGAAAGAATTCGTTAGTTAGCTTTTGTTTTACCAAAATTATGCGTTTTATTATTAAGATGTCGGTTTAGGTTTATCGTTGGTTTATGGCGAATAATACTGACAATAGCCTGGGCACGGAGTGTCTCCACTGAGATCAATCTCCACCAAAAGCCTCGACTCAAAAGTCGGAATACAATCAACGAGCAATAACAACTCGGACACACAATAACACAAGTTACCAGCGGCGCACAGCTCGCGTTCAATAACTCTGGAATGGGCCTGCACACAACAGTCACCCTCCAATAACATCTGGTCAACGGGAACAATCCCGGATAAGGTACACACAAATACCTTCAAACAATTAATACCTCCTATAACAGGGTCGCCTACAACGTACTATAGAAAACCTGACATAACTGTACACGTCACACGACGGTACACGCAAAAGTGCGTTTAACTAACAAAAAACAATCTATAAAAGCATGTGATCAGTTACAAGGTTGGACACTGGGTTCCATGAGCTAAATAGCAATGAAAGGAAGAGCGAATACAAAAAGCATTCTGTCCTCTGTCAAAACTATGTCTGTCTCATAATAAAAGCGTGCGCTCAAGGGCACTTGGTCACAAACCAGTTTGTGTCGCCGCAGGCTACAACATTCCTGCGCGGTCTGACACAACTCACACTATCAAGGCCGGCGATTTAAGCAAAATAAAAACTGTACAACTGGCCTCATCATAAAACCTTCACCATAGGTTATAAACCTCGAAGAATACGTGTATAAAAACACGCTATAAATCTGAATAAAATAATATAATTCCGTCTTTCAAACCAAATATGTCTAAATGGTAGCAATGTCACATTTCAGGAGCTCTTTGCTCTCAAAGATATAATTCAGTAGTTGCTTGTACAACATCAAATAAATACGTGTCTTCACATGACACTAACAAAATAATAATTGTGACGCAGATTCCACACTCTGGATCTGCTTAATGATACGTTGGGAACTGGGTTCGATGCTAGACAACGAAACATCCCTTTTACTTATTAGGTCCACACTTGACCTGATGGCTTCTGAGCAACATCTCAAATGAAATACAATGCAGTTACAAAACTGGTAATTACAGTCGATTACCTAAATGATACGACTGCTCTAACGAAGTCAGGAGTGTAACAAAGACTGGTTGCAAAACATGCAGTTAAAGAAATATAACCATGGCATCTGATTGCCATAACTAAAGTCAGCAATGACTTGAAAAATCACCCCAGATAGGGTTAAACAAAGTAGCCTCAAATGACTACGGTCACGTTCAGCAAATGATAGGCATTGACGCTCTACGACGTCCATCAAGCTGCACCAGGGCTGACCAAAAAGTCTGACCCAAGGGTGTCTCACTCTAACTGAAATAAATGACAACTAATTAGACTAGTTACAGTCCCTACCTATAAAAATGGCTGTCACTGAGTTCGGTTGGTTCACAAACTACATTAAACCTACTATACCACCAGAAACTGGAACAAGAAAGGGTGTACAAAAACTCACGAAATGGAGGCGCTCTCACTCAGCCCTCTGTTCAACGACAAGGGTTGTACCAATTCATCCCTGGCTTTCCGGAACGGCATCGCCCTCATCAGGACTCCCGTCTGGACTCTTCCAAAGGCCAGGGTTCGATCTGTCCCTGTCAATAACTTCGTGGATGTACTGGACTTGCCTGGGAAAGGCATCCTGGGTTCCTTCCTCCTCGTTCGCTGTTCTGGAAGCTCCACCATCATGCTGGTTCCAATAGATACATCACCCTCATACCATGGCGGTATTAGCCCATGATGACGGTCTCAAACATGGTGTAGAATAATTTGATCACGTGGGTGGTGGAATAAATCGTGTAGTAGTTCATTCTTTCACTTCAAAATCACAATGTTCGTTGAAAATGTTACAGGCTTTAATTGCAATTGATAACACAGCCTTTACTTCACAGATATTGAATAATACGTGATCAAGCACTGTTCTGTGGTTCGTCACGTGTGCTGACGCCACTTTTACATCACGTGGCATCCGTGAAATGTGCGTCGTTTTGGAATTGAAACATTCACTGTGGCAATTCAAATATACTGTACATTCATAATCACAATTATTTAAAGTAGTTATAACACGTTTACCTCTATATTTTTCACCAGGCTCTCGGCCCTCCACAAACACGTGGGTACAAAAATGTGGTGTTACGGTAATGTTACAAAATTCACTATACTTGCCAATTATATCACAATATGCTTCTTGTTGTTCACTGTGCATAAATAACAGTGATTTATAGAATATTCGTGCACGATGGCACCCGATGATAACTTCCACGCTAAACAGCGGATATTTTTCACGTCTGACACGACGGCTATAATTTCACGCCAACACAAGGCGGATTTTCCAGATGTAGTGCAAATAATTCACTATACAATTCTTACTTATCACTTATATTGTAACGTATGCGTGCTCGATGGCAGCTGATAACAAATTCCACGCTAAACAGCGGATATTTTCTACGTCTAACAAGACGGATGTAACTTCACGCCTACACGGGGCGGATTCTCCAGACGTAGTGCAAGGCACAGGGTTACTCGAGGAAGTAGGTCGTCAAACCGGAGTCGTTGAGCGACTACTTACATTCCTGTTTGCGTAATGCAAGGGTATTACCTTACCTTAAGCGAAAATAACATTCTCCAAAATGTTTTAATAATGCTGAATGACGAAATGGAATATTCTGAGTCTCGTGGAAAGATAAAATTAATTAATAAGACCTCAGATAAATAATTAGCAGACTTCACCAAATTCAAAAGTGCGATTCACCGCTACTTCAAAGAGTATTGCGTGAGCTCTCAGCTCCTCGTGGCTTTCTGGGTGTGTTCAAAGGTACTACATCCCATCATAAATGTGCTGTTATAAAAAATATCACATGAACCTTAGCTCAGCGGGTTCAGTATGCTCTTTGGCACACATTAATTGGCCACATTGTTTTAATTCTATTGAAAAAGGAGGCAAGGTTCCTTTCGAAACGTTTAGAATTTTAAATTTTATTTTCACGTTAATATCCCAAGAGCATTAATAATGTTAATAGTATTCCGGGCCATGAAAGCCTTAATCAACATTATTAAAATGTTCAATTTGATTATGATTATTACATATGTATGTCACTTACTGTAAGTTTTTAGGTTAAATGTCATAACTAATTACTGTTAAAATGTTCAGTATTACTGTGTTTTTAATTGGTCCTTAGACAGAAACATTTGATTATTATTTTGTATGATTTTCTTACATTCAAAATAAACTATGTCAGACCGGATTGGACCGTCGTTTGGAGATCCCAGTTTTAGAAGAATGAAGGGGTGATACCTAACACGAAGCCACGGCCGTTTCCTACCCAAATCCTACCTGAATTACAAACACATACACTAGTACAGACATCACTGTGTCACAGGTTATAAGACAAATTCTACACATACCCAAGTACACAGGGCTACATGACACACGATGTCGCAATAGCCCCAAAAATTCAACAACAACAACAAGATACACTGAACTTATTGTGATTAGTAATTTTCAATCACATTAAAGAAACCTTTTCTTGTGTTGACCGAATGAAAAGTTTTCTTTATTAGAATTAGGCAACACTGAAAAATAGGTTTCTACCACCACAATTTTCAATCAACTCATTGGGAATAAATTTGAGGCCAATGTCACAACGAGGAAATTTATTTTCGTTTAGTGGATCCTGTTTGTGTCTGGAGTTACAAAAGAAGTGTTCACGTGGGGGGATGGGCACTATCGGGGCTCCCTCGAAGAAGAATGGTTCACTATCCCAGTGGTGGTCTGGGCACGGTCGCCAAGAGCCCACTGATGAGCCCGACTTGGTGCACCTAGACGAAATCCCGCAATAGACACGGCAAAAACCTTGATGTTTTTGTGAGTTTTAATTACTTGGCCGTGAAAGCCAATTTTGAAAAGCAATTATTTTACTAGATTAAGAGGATGACACTGGTGAATTGTTTCTTAAATTTATATACACAAAAGGGATGTTTTACCTGAATTTGTCGTCCAAACGCCGACTCTAAATCTAGCCCAGTAAATCTGGAGAATATGTAATCGAAGTGGAAAAGTCTGAAAAGGTTTGGCTTGAAGTAGAGGCTTGTATAACTTAACTCAGGTGAAATATGGTCTGGTAGAAGTTACGAATCTTGCTTGAATATCATTCCTTTGGATCCTCACTCACAGCAATCAGGCTCTACTGGCGGAGTGATGCGCTTTCGCAAGGGAAGAAAGATTACCCGAGGGGATAAAGATTACGATTGAACCAGCTGACCAAACGGAATCTTTGAGTAGGAGGTCGATCATATGCCTTCGTGGCAGACATGTCTAGCTTAGTGAATGTCCGCGATGGACTCAGAAAGTTAGCAGTAACTTTAAGATCACGAATTTTGTTAAAGTGGAAATTTGTCCTACATTCTTGGTGAATCACATTTTTGCAAGAGACAGAGACACCAGGTAAAGAAAAATACTTGCATTAATTTGCCTACCAATAATCTCTAAGATGGCCGCTGATTTCATTAAGTTCTCGATCATTTATGTCACCTTCCATGGCCTACACGTTCTCTTTAAGGCAAGTTATATCCCAAAGATCCCAGCTTCAATTCCGTATCTTGCAAGACTTTCAATTTTTATCTGCGAGCTGAATTAGAGTTCACTCATTTCAAGGGTATTACTGGGAAGAAGGTTCGATCTCAACCATCCTGCATGTGGATTTCCATGTTTTGCCGTATCTTCTACAGGAAAATATGTGGATAGTGCCAAACGTAAATTTCCGACTACCTTCTTCGCATAAGGTTTCTTCATCGTGGTAAAAAAATAATAATAAAAAAAACATTTGATTTTAGTAGTGTATTCTGTAATTAGTTTAACGAAACTCACATGGATTTCTTTCATGGGCTAGCATCCATAACAATATTAAAATTTACTGCCTTCAGGCAAGACTGCCATCACATAATGTAGGCCTAAACAAAATTACATATCGTCGCTGAAATTTCAATACCGCGTATCCTACACTGCTCTTCTTTTCCAATGCATGTGAGATTTTCAAAGTGATATGTCATGTCCTGTGGTTCGGATTCCACGTAAAAAGGAATCACAAGATTCACGGTCACGTAATTTCCAATACAGTCCTTATGATTGGTCACGCTGCCCCGCCGTAGGTGGATGTGCCGTCCAACAGAACAATTCTCGACTGGCTGCGTGGCTCAGCGATATCGTTCTCGCTTGCTCGGCCCAAAGTTGCAGGTTCGTATCCTGGCGCAGTCAGCTGGCATTTGAGGGTGCGCAAATGCGAGGAAGCCGTGTCAGTATATTTAATGGCACGTTAAAGATCGCCTTCGGGGCAAATTCCGGCACCCCGGCGCATAGTGTATCGAATCCCATATCTAGGTGGAAAAAATTCACTGTCGCAAATGAAAGCGAAAACTGGCTCATTCGATAGTGAACAAACCAGATGGTCTTCCTTTCCGCACTCTGGTGCGTAGGAGGGAGGTTATAGGTGCTGAAACGTCTTCCTGGCAGTTATCTGGTCATTTGATAGGAGGTGTCGGAGTGAACCGAACGTTGTGATTCTAGTGAATTCAACGAGGTGTTGTCTCCTGCGGCTCATGGAATAGTGAAAAGAGGTATGTTTTCGCACTTTTATGCGTAATACAAGCTTTCTGCATTAAAAAAAGTATTTATTTTACGAGTGTCTCATAGTGCCACTTTACTTTAAACGTCATTCGATAGGAAATTTAATGTAGATTCAGGATCTGTAGTGGTTTGGTTGCGCACGAATGTGCATGATGGTTTATTTTTTTATATTTTCAGTGACTATGTGGGCATTACCGCGAGAAGAATTTTTCAACGCGTGGCGGTCGTGTCGTAAATAGGGGCGTACATACGTCATATTTCAATATGTTATGAATAAATTTGATCCTACAACTCTTACTGACACTCAGGTGCAGGAGCTAAGAAACAAAATTAAGTTGATATCCCATAATATTAACAAAAATGAGAGAGTGCAGGAAGAACAATGCCACGTTATCTACCTATGGAAGCTATTGAGTTACTTAATGACCCCCAAGGAACTTTGACATCAAATGCTGAAGACCAGTATAGAAATGACTACGATGCTCTGGACCCTACAGATGAATCAGGTGACGAATGAACATTAGACATTTTGTTATTATTAAGGGGAGTGAGATTAATGAGAACATTACTTGACGAATAGACGTTTTCTTTTTATTTGCAATAGGAGAAATAGGCCTAATATTCAATATATGTTGTCTTCATTTCCGTGCTTTTCTAGAGAAATAATATTGTTTTCGTGTGTGAAGTGTGTTTACTAAAACTACGTCATTAACAGGACTGTAAAATGACATTTTGTTATAAAGAAATTGTTTGTATGATTTTGAGGAATATTTTATTATTTTTAGAAAATAAATGTTATTTTTGTGCATATTTCGTTGTTCTATGTTTAATAACAATTTAATATACGTTTTTAATCTGGATGATTTTTCATACAGTGACTTCGTCTATTCCCTCAAATAAGGTGTAACAAGAATACTTGACTGAAAGTCTCATTGTTATTCATATTTTATCCAGTTTTAAATAGTATGTTTACCACTGTCATAAACTCTCATATACACATACAAATCGTGATTTTTACTACCAAAAATGGATGATTCTAGTGTTGATTTCGGTCATTTTTTACACCTCACCTTTCCCCTCACCCCTATACATTTACCCCCGAATATCGCACACTTTAGACGATGCTAGAAATGAATTCAGCGACCTCGAAAACGGTATATTGCCAACCTTTAATAGAATCCCAGCACTATTAACGAAGTTATTAACTTTTTCCACATAGAATTGGGATTGGACACACTGTGCGGCGTCTCTAAAAGCCAGAGTAGTTAAAAGGGACATAAAACCAATAACATTACATTATTATCAGAACAATTCACGCTAGGATCAGTAAAAGAAACCAACTTCGTATTAATTTGAAGTCCTTCTAAGGAACAAACCAACTTAAAAATCGGAATTCAACTTACGTTAAGTGCAAAAAGTGGACGTGTGTAAATTGTTAACCACCTCTTATAAAAACAAAAATGCTCAAACATTTACTAGTGTAAACATGCTTTCAATGATCTTCTTCTCACGGCACAATAGCATACACGATTCTGGAAAGTTTATATCACTTTTAAAATCGTTTTATTAATTTATGTTAAAATCATCATTTTGTTAGTCCACATGTGCCCTTTCTGTTATAACCGAATCATTTGCGCTTGACATAAGGCAAGCCATTCGCTAAACTATCGAAGCAAGTACATTTTTCCACTACTGAAATTGCATTTGCCGTTCTTTACGTTTTGTGATCCGTTCTCATGGCAGTTACTAGAGTTGTTGATCTTCCTACATGCAAACATCACATGAGTAGAGAAGCATCCACAAGCGAAAGAAATTAATAAATAATAATCTCGCGTGACACAGCATATTACTCAAGTAATACTACTACTACTTCTACTATTACTAATAATTAGGGTTCAGATTTTTAGGTTTTTAAAATTGTCATATTAAAAACATAAAATAGGCTTTTTAAGTTTTTAATAGGTAGAATAGTATCCATAATGTAGAATTTTGGACTTATGTCGTGTTTTATTAAATCAAACTCGACGCGTTTCGAAAGAAACAATGTCTTTCTTCATCAGGAATAAACGGAAATACGACTAAATGGTTGCTAGGAGAAAGCAACAAAGAACCTAAAAAAAGGTACCCTAAGATGGATGCCATTTTAGCCCCATGTTAGGGACAACGAAAGACAGCAGTTTAATACTTTCTGAGGGTTCTGGTAATAGGTAGCCAGGATTCACTGAGATTGCAGCCGGTGTCGCGGTTGTAACTATCTGGGTGTTGACGTATTCCAAACTCCTCCCTGATGATTCTGGGACGATATTGTTTCATATGGGCAAGAACATCCACTCCTTGGAACATGACATCATGGCCAGGTGTTAAAGCATGATCAGCAACAGCTGATTTATCAGGTTGAATGAGCCTGATACATCTATTATGTTCCTTAATGCGAGTGCATATCGTTCTCGAAGTCTGCCCGATATAAACCTAGCCACAAGTACAGGGAACTCTGTAGATACCCGGTTGTTGCAATTTAGGCAAACTGTCCTTAGTTGGTCGCAGGAGCTGCCTAATCTTAACAGAAGTTCCAAATACAGTCCGTATGTTGTACCAACGTAGAATTTTAGCAATACGACCCGTCGTGTTATGTATGTACGGTAGATAAGCAGTTCCTCTTACATTTTTTTTTCTCTCAACGGATGTCCTATTATTATTCGTTAGTTTCAGAACCGTTGATAACAAAGCTTTGCTATAACCGTAGATCACAAAGATGGTTCTCAAGGTATTAATTTCTTCTTGTAAAGAAGACACTTCACAAATACTCCTAGCCCTGGTAGTTAGAGTTGTAAGGATACCATGTTTCTGGGCAGGGTGATGGTGAGAATTTGCGTGGTGATATCTATTGGTGTGTGTTGGCTTAAGATAAACGTTGTGCCCCAAAAGAGCCATCCTCTTTCTTGGTGACGAGAACATCTAAAAAAGGTAGTTTGCCGTCAGATTCCTTTTCCATGGTGAAACAGCGCGCCACAAGCTCGGCCAAGGCCACCGAAGCAGCGGATAACAAAACTGCCGCTTGCCGTTCTTACTTTATATGAAAGACCCTGTATATGCAAAGTCTCACTGCAGCTGTCGGCATAAGCATGCACTTGATCCGTGTTGACCAACATCTGGTGTGATAGGGTGGGGAATACCGGTTCATTATTGCCGACAGTGAGTGCCTCTGCGTGACAGTGTTGACGCTGTAAGTTGTGTTCTTGTCAAGTTCTTGTGTAAGCTGAGTCTAGTGGGAATGATTACTACTGAAGAGCGTGTGTTTTAGTGGAAGAGGTTTTCCGTGCTGGTGGAAACTTTGCGGAACACATTGTGATAGAGGTGAGTACCGTATATAGCTTATAATTGCATTACTTAATTTATTGTAATTGTTTTCCTTGTAACAACATAACATGAATGAACTGCCAACCCAACACGTCCCGCAAGGCGAGACACGAGCTGCGGAGAGACTTTGCGGACACACTGTATTAGCACCTACTATTCGCTCAAAATCACATCTAAGTTATTGATTGCAAAAGTAAAGGGAAACATATTTTCGAAATTGGTATAGCACTTTTGTTGCTTCAAATTATGCTCGCCAGCGTACTTCTTGAGTGTGTGTGTGTTGGAAATTTTCCTGCGCGACTGTACAGGGGGAGAATGTGGAGACGTTACACACGACGCCACTGTAATAATGCGAGGAGGAACACGTGCTCATAATGCTCACATTGCCCTCAAAGCTTTTATATTGCATGCTTTTGGCGGGCATCCAAGCTCCATCTTTCATTGTGACTTGATAGCATCTACCAGACGGTGTCATCCGTCATCAAACTTACCTAAAACTGCCATTGTCTCTCGCAAAAGTTTGCTGTTACTCTGCTCGTCAACAGCTGACCCGCCTCAGAATATTCCCAAGAAAAGAATGTTGCAGTTTAAAGACTTTGATCCTTAAATGGATATTCGACCTACCGCACAGTATAAAGAATATCACATAATTATATGGTATTGGCTGAAAATTCTACGATCTTGAATCCTGTCCTGGCCCCAGCCCTTTAGGAAAGGACTGTGCCTATAAATACATAAAATATAATAAGAGATAACTACGTAAAAGACGACATGGCAACGCGACTACGGAGTAGACCGTAGGTCATAGACCTAGCTCCAATAGCAAGCACTTGGACAGGACACAGAGGACATTACACTCCCAACATACCGCTGACTGGACTGACATCGCACCTTTTACTTATAAATAGAGGTACGAACACGCGCCGCGGTCTCTTAGGAACGTGGACTCTTCTGAACTGGGACGGAGTTACAGTCCTACACTCTATCGGAGTTGTGCTACGTCGGACCGATATGGGGGGATGGCCCCATATCGAGTCCCAACGCCACCATCATCATGGAAGACCGGTATTAACGGTGGGGTGAGTGACATCGTGCCTGCTTAATTCCTTTTTCCCCCTAGATTATTATTTCCATCCTCCCCTATTGCAATTGCCACTATTTCTTAATAAACCCCCTTTCTGAACAGTCTATTGACTACCTTTTTATTTCGTTTAGGTTAAGAAGCCCTTCCCTTTAGATTAGTACCTAGTTTTAAGATCTACATTGAACGCTGACATGCAGGAGGCGCTGCACCGCCAGCGTGCGGCCTAGAGGTGAGCTAGGTGAGTATCCTCCCGCCAATTCCCCTGTATGTAAATTGCTCTCTAAACGTGTCCGCAGTTCTTCCTAAAACAATCCCAACCTCTTACAAATTCGCCAAGCTACAACCCCAATTTAGATTAATTTCATCCCCTAGATTTAGTATTTGTATTGGCATCCCTCTCAGATACAATACAAATGGTGGGAGGCGCGGGTTAGTCAAACCAACAACACCCTTAACATAACAGATACAATACAAATGGAGGAGGCCCGGGGTATCGTGACGTTGTCGTCAGACAACGCCTACAGGAGTTCAGACAACGAATTTCTACGATACAGGTCCCTAAAAACCCTCTTATGCAGCCAAGCAAAATTTACCCAAAATTAAGGAAAATTTTTGAAGTACGGGTCAAATATTATTTTTGGTACCCACCCACACCCGCCCCAGTAACTAATACATATGTAAACGCCCCCTATACTCATTACATTAGCCAAGCGAGTGAGACAATTTAAATCCCCCCCCCCCCGAACAGAATTTTTTTAGTAGATTAAGTTAGAGAATATTTTTAGTACACAATAATTATAATCCCCCCACCCCCACCCTTTTAAGATTTCGCGATAAACACCTCTTACGCCAAGCGATTTGAATAGTAACAACCCCTATCTAATAAGTCACTAGGAATATTAATGGAAGCCTAGTAGGAAGACGTATTGATAACTACCCTACTATATTCAGAGAAAATTGCTCCTTATTTCAGATTAAACCCCCCACAATGAAGCTCTATTAGGAATAAGATTGTGATATCCCATAGGATAAATGGAATGAATAAATAACTTTGTATTTTTTACAGCAGTGCAACTATACATTGTATATGATTGTAGGCTAAAATATTTTCTTCTGAATCCATTTTAGTATAACTTAGCGGAAGGTAGTATTGGCTAGATGCTTACATAGAGTTAGGAGACCTTGCAATCACATTTCTGCAAGGTGCCGCATTAATTAGTTTGTACACACATTCAGTCAAGACGTACTACAGTTTCTCTTTTGTTATGAAAGCCGACCACAGAGGAAATGCTTATTTGTCCATTGTAACACAATCCAATATGCCATATGACTGACACGTGCTCAGCACACCGTCCGCCCGCAGGACATTAAACCTGACACTATCTCGCTAGCTCAGCGTGCAGACGCACTCGAGCGGAAGCCAGACACCTTGAGTTCAATTCCTGGCACTATTCACTCACACGCCAGATGACCTTGCATAAGTTTGCCTGCATTATTTTTGTTTTCAATGCGAAGCGTGCGATAGTAGAAAAGCGCACTAATGATTTTAAAGATGTAAGCGTAAAGTACACTCTTAAGGTAGAATTCTTTTTCCAGCAGTACATTTCAAATAGAACATTCAGTTAGCAAAGAAAACACCGTTCCCTCACGAAGTAACATAGGTGAGAAAGCAATCCAGTAGGAATATATGAAAAACGCCGACAAATGCACGGCGATATCAGTATAGCATAAATGCGTAAGCACGGACTTGGGCACAGCAGGGCAGCATCGCAACGTACGACAATTGTTATCAAGAGTATCATCGTTAGTATGTTAGTAATAAGTATTAAGTAATTTAAGTGAAGTTGAAGTGAAGTTGAAGGAATATTGATATCTTGCAGCAGGTCCAAAGGTGAGCATTGCTTTGAGATAAGGGAAATATTAAGTGAAGTTGATAGATATCTTGAGCTGGCACAATGGTTAGCACAGCCTCAAGAACACGACGTTATTGATATCTTGCAGCAGGTCCATGGGTGCACCTTGCTTTGAGATAAGGGAAATATTAAGTGAAGTTGATAGATATCTTGAGCAGGCACAATGGTTAGCACAGCCTCAAGAACACGACGTTATTGATATCTTGCAGCAGGTCCGAGGGAGGACATCGCTTTGAGATAAGGGTAGTATGGAGGAGATTAAGGAGATATTAACACACCTACTTTGATAACAAATGCCATTAATAAATAAGATTAGTGTCCACACCGTGGCCCCAAAGTCCACAATTTACGCAAGCCAAATGCTTACAAGTAGAAACGTCACACCCAGAGGGAAGTAATTAGTTACAGGTATATTGGTCAATATAATAATGACAACCGGCGACCGAAGACTATCATTTCAGATTCAGGGACCTAGCCAACCCGCTGAACACGTTAGAAGTAGTCCAGATATTAGAACGCTACTGAACTTTGAAAGGACATAGCCAACCCTTTCGCCTAGATGACGTTCGTTTTAATACTTTCAGGGAATTAAACCCTCCACGTTATACATCTTGTGGCGGTCAATTCAAACTTAATACATAATAAATTTAACGGCCGCTGGGACGCGTTCTGTATCGAAGTACGGACAGCCTGCCAACAGCCGATAACTTTATAGTATTCTGATAAAATATTAGGAAATATGTATATTAAAATAAACTTAATACACAATGAACTTAACGGCCACTGGGATGCGTTCTGTATCGAAGTACGAACAGTCTGCCAACAGCCGATAACTTTATAGTATTCTGGTAAGATGTTAGGAGATATTTATATTAAAATAAACCCAATACAGCATGGATTTAACGTCCGATGGAATGCGTCCTGTATCGAAGTACGGACAGTCTACCAACAGACGATATCTCTTTGGTATTATGTTTAACATGAGGAAATAGTGACACGTTTTATGATATTGTAGCATAGTAGGTATTGAAACCTACACCGCTGGACACATCTGCTGATTTTCTATATAAAGAGTAACCAATATTGAAAAGGAGACTACACATACGCTGAAATTAATAAATAAAATTGAATTAATAATTTTTTCTCAATGCACTATGATTATTTGTGATAAATTCATAATCTTTCAATATATTAAGATTACGGAGCAACAAAAAAAAAGGCAACAGGATATGTAAAAGAAATAAAACTGTGCAACTCAGGCATAATATTAGTCATTCCATATAGAGCAACCGCATTATATTCTTACGGAGCAAAGGTAGGCATTTAATTGAAGATACAACCCCCATTAATTTTATTAAAGAGCAAAAGTAACTATTTCAGTGAAGTTACAACCCCATTATTTTTCTTACGGAGCAAAGATAGGCATTTAATTGAAGATACAGCCCCCATTAACTTTATTAAAGAGCAAAAGTAGCTATTTCAGTGAAGTTACAGCCCCATTATTTTTCTTACGGAGCAAAGATATGCATTTCAGTGAAGACACAGCCCTATTATTTTATTAAGGAGCAAGGTAGCCACCTCATTGAAGGCACACTTTAGAAAATTTTCATGGCTGCGGATACAATATAGAGAGAGCTTAAATATTTAAGAAATACCTTTAATATATATCGCCCCCCCCCCCCCCTTCAAGAGATTTTTTCACCCCTGTCCAGGCACGTTATTCCACTTTACCCCATGTATATAGCATAGTTAGCTAAGAAAAGATAGTATTATTAGGTTTAGCATTAAGAATTAAGTTAGATAGTAAATCACCCCCCCCCCCCCTATATAACGTGGCAAGTTTTACAAAAGGGTCTTACATACCATGTCGTTAACAGTGTTATTTTTTACAGGCAATTATCACATGTCAATAATAAATGTCATTTTTTTCAGATAATATTTTTTCAGATAGTATTATCTTGTTAATTTATATTTCCTGAAGTTCTATACAGTGCACAGAATTTCCAAGTTAGCCCGGAGAGGCAACAAATAATTTCTAATTTCAATAACTTCCCGACGAAACAGTCGCCATTTTAACAATACTCTATTTAAACTTAACGATCGAGTGTACACGTAGTGCGAGTATCCTTACATAATGTCTGCATATCTATAGGTTAAGAAGCGAATACGTCGCTTAATTCACGCTGAGAAAGTGTAAATGTAAAACTTAAGGATTAATTCTCAGCTATAGCAAAGATATACGTCGATATATAAGATTTTTTTTTTACAAATATAAAGGATTCAAGTTCTACGAAATATAAGAGGATATACGCAGCTAAATGCTTAAGGAAGCATGTTGCAGTTTTACAACGACGCATATAAGACGTGGTATAGTGTATAACCACAATGGCCAATATGTCAATGAATACATATTGCACGTTAGTTTATAAGGATATTAGTATATATGTCATAATGCAGACATTAAGTAACGAAATTACCGCGTACGACGTAACGAACTTCAGTGAAAACAAATAACGGTACCAGGGTAAACCAATCCCTCTGTACAAAACGTTAAGAGAGATTTCTGATTTCAGACTAATTATACGGTGTACAATCCTGTAATCCCCCAGTAGGACATTCATGCAGGATGCCCCCCGGATGAACGTGACGCAAGACCAAAGTTACAACACGCATGGCAGCAAACAGCAGTCAAAACCTACAAACCATACTAGAATGTCAGCCGATTTAGGCAGGAGCCTTCAGCTATTTATTAACAATACTTCAATGCTAATTTTTTCTCTTAATAACTTAACTACATGTTTTTTTACGCACTTCATCAAGTAACTTTGACGGAATTTCACGTTTTCTAGGATATTTTTACAATTTTATTTCATCATCCCCCACGTTGTAAGGAGGTTATTCATAGTAGCGCACCCTCATAGCTACACTTGGCCTAGAGTACAATACACTACATTTTTTCTTTCCCTTTTTTATACACGCTACAAAGGGCGCGTGCTAGTTCATAAGGGATCGCCATTATTTAAGCTCCTTACAGCATCATTTCCCATCGTAGGAAAATTACAGTTATGTATGCATCCTCGAGGCAGGGCTCGACTTGACGGCATCGTACGCAAGTCACGCACTAGTCCGAGTACGGTGCTAATAATGTAAATTTCCTATGCGATTGCATTATAGATATATCTTTCGGCTTCATTTATTTCAATTTATATTTCCGCTGAAATTCCATTTATTAGTTTTCTTCAATTTTAACAAAACAATGTCAACACTTTTATGAAAATTTTAACTCTGCCAAATGGGCAATACAGATTATGTAAAACATACAATATGGGATATAGACAGATACAGAGAACTATCTGCCATGAAATGACTGTAAAACAAACCACCCCAACATTCTTGCCACGCCTTCCAACCCTTGGCACGGTACAATTTCGCTCATCCCCCCACCCACGAAGAAGACCAGAAGCGACGAAGGACGATACGACGAATCGAAAACAAATTCATGTCGACGAAAGAAAAAAAAAGAAGAAGAAGAAAAGAAGAAGAAGAAGAAGAAGAAGAAGAAAGAAGAAAATAAAAGTTTCCGCCCCCACGTCTAGTCCAATAATCGAGGACGATTATTAAAACAGGAAGAAGACTTGTCCTGGCCCCAGCCCTTTAGGAAAGGACTGTGCCTATAAATACATAAAATATAATAAGAGATAACTACGTAAAAGACGACATGGCAACGCGACTACGGAGTAGACCGTAGGTCATAGACCTAGCTCCAATAGCAAGCACTTGGACAGGACACAGAGGACATTACACTCCCAACATACCGCTGACTGGACTGACATCGCACCTTTTACTTATAAATAGAGGTACGAACACGCGCCGCGGTCTCTTAGGAACGTGGACTCTTCTGAACTGGGACGGAGTTACAGTCCTACACTCTATCGGAGTTGTGCTACGTCGGACCGATATGGGGGGATGGCCCCATATCGAGTCCCAACGCCACCATCATCATGGAAGACCGGTATTAACGGTGGGGTGAGTGACATCGTGCCTGCTTAATTCCTTTTTCCCCCTAGATTATTATTTCCATCCTCCCCTATTGCAATTGCCACTATTTCTTAATAAACCCCCTTTCTGAACAGTCTATTGACTACCTTTTTATTTCGTTTAGGTTAAGAAGCCCTTCCCTTTAGATTAGTACCTAGTTTTAAGATCTACATTGAACGCTGACATGCAGGAGGCGCTGCACCGCCAGCGTGCGGCCTAGAGGTGAGCTAGGTGAGTATCCTCCCGCCAATTCCCCTGTATGTAAATTGCTCTCTAAACGTGTCCGCAGTTCTTCCTAAAACAATCCCAACCTCTTACAAATTCGCCAAGCTACAACCCCAATTTAGATTAATTTCATCCCCTAGATTTAGTATTTGTATTGGCATCCCTCTCAGATACAATACAAATGGTGGGAGGCGCGGGTTAGTCAAACCAACAACACCCTTAACATAACAGATACAATACAATCCCCTAACTTTCGTAAATAAAATTGCACTTTCGTACTTTCGTGCGTTGTAATTATGTGGAATATTAAGCCGTTTCAGATAAGGTTAAGGCCATTTCATAGGTTAATTATATCTGTTTGCTTGTTTGTTCGTTGTGTACCATCAAGGAGATTAATGATACCGTAATTGATATTGATATTGTCGTTTTAAGGGGCCTAACATCTGGGTTATCGGCCCATCAAGGAGATGATTATATCATGGTCTTTCCCTTATGTGTCACACACATAAGCAACAACCACGAACATTATGTAGTATATCTTAATGTGAAAAATTGTGATTTTTTGAAATTTTGCGGTTCCTAAAATGTGTTACTGTTGTTAATTTTGCACTTTGGTGTGGAACTTTTCGTCTGATAACCTGTGATTAGTGTGTGTATTTGTAATTCAGGTGAGGATTGGGACGGAGGTGGCCGTGGCTTCAAACTGGGAACCATCCAGGAATTTGCCTAGAGTAGAACTGGGAAACCACGGTATACCACTTCTAGGATGACTAAGGTGGGAATCAAACCCACCTATTATCAGTTTTACGTCACATGGTTTAGCGTACTCCGCTCCATCTACCGTTCCAATTAAATATCATGGTAGACCCGGACCTCAGGGGTGACAGCAGAAAATGTTAGCCACTACACCACTAGTTGGACTATTTACGACTTTACTGAGATATTATTTTTATCAAAGTGTATTGTCAGTGAGAACTGATAATGCTTATCCCAATCACCCCAGGAATGTGAAGCATTCTGATCCAGCACTACATCTTAAAAACATTGAACTTGTTTAATTCTGAATAAGGAAGAGTTCATGTCTCGGACAGCAGAGGAAGGTGTAGGCTATTGTCTGCGTTAGAGGAGAAGTCCGATACCTTTGAACTGTAGATGCCATCCAGCGTATCGCGCATTCCAAGAATCATCAAGTTGGTCACTACCAGATTCACTCACTCAGTGCATTCTTAACGCCTTTCTTCCATTGTACTTTGCTCTGTAATGAAATAAATACAAAGCCATGCACAAATGTCGACAGTAGAAAGTGAACAACCCTGAATAAACAATAAGCACTATGCAGAAGGTAGCAGCAACTGACTGCCAATATATTTAGGTCAGGAAGAGAAAGGCTGCGCATGCGTACAGCCGAAACTCCCGCTACCCATCTAGCGTGTTTAACGAACTTCTCCTGGCGCGCAGATAATAAGTCAGTAATGTCCGAACTAGTCTCGTCGTTTATATGAGGGAGTCAGAATGATCATGGTATGGCTAGAGGGAGTACATTTCTGAACAAACGCTGCAGCATATTGGAATTAATCTCGAGCCTAGCACCGAGTGATCTCAAGAGGAACACTCCTCGTAGGAGTGTTTTGTAGTATCGACCAAGCAGAATTAATCTCGAGGTTAGTATTGAGTGTTCTGGAGACGAACAATCCTCGTGAGTGCAGCTACAGTGTCCAGTATTATCGACCGCTGCCCGCACAGTACATTAACAGCCGCGTTTATGTCGATGGGCTCTTGAATGCCCATTATTTACAACACCGTGCTGTGTAGCTAGGGGGAAGGGCCACTCACTACCTGTCAGACAAGTGACAATACTCGGTATCATTTTTGTGAGCGTGTGTATCGAAAGGAGAGAATTGTCAGTATGAAATTGAAGCCATTACTAGGCGGTACACTCCGTTAATTAAGTTGTCAATATTATGTTTTGCTATTTGAAGTTGCTTGTAATCTACAACAAGTAGTTCCGTGAAGAACTGAAGCCCATTTTCATACATCCTACTTATGTTGATTGCCTCTATCAACATACTAAATTCCAGTTTGATTGCTGTAATAGATTCGCAGATATTGAGAACCGTCTAAATATTTCGGATGGTCCCATGTTGGTTTGTTATAAGTATAGGCCATAGAGTTATGTACCATTAAAGGAAAATTACTGCGTCGCTTCATTATGCAAAGTTTCACTTCATTCGCATGATTAAAACACAAGAAATAAAAACTTAATTTTATAATTTCGCACAGCCGCCATCTTGATTTTATGTAAACAATTGAACTAAATCAGATGCCAGTGCATTGCAATATGTATAATCATATACTGTACCATATTTCACTGCGCTCAGATGCTTGAATTGCGAGAAAAATCTGTTAAAACGTTTCAACTTCACTTGGCCGCCATGTTCGTTTTGTACTTTACAGGTTTATGAATGTTACAAAGATAAACGTGCAGTCGTGCCCTATATCATCGTGCACAATTTCAGGGTGACATCGGTAATAGTTTCGGAGATATAGAAAGCCAGTGAAATATTTCGCACAGCCACCATCTTGAGGTTTTGTAAACAATTAAATTAAATTAAATGCCATTGTATTGCAATGTATGTAAACATTAGCTGCACGAAGTTTCATTGCGTTTGGATAGTTAAATCAAGAGAAAAGTCTATTTGAAAGTCGCAACTTCGTTTGGCCGCCATGTTGGTTTAGTGGTTACCAATTTTTTTTAAAGACTCATCGGTGAATTTCTAGTAGTGCCCTTTATCACTCTAAAAGATTTCAGGGTGATAAAGGGAATAGTTTCAAAGATATTGAATGCTGGTTAAATATTTCGCACAGCCGCCATTTTGAGGTTATGTAAACAATTGAACTAAATTAGACTCCAAAGCCTTACAATGTGTATAAACATTTGCTGTACCAAGTTTCATTACGTTTGGATAGTTAAATCGCGAGAAAAGTCTATTTAAAAGTCTCAAATTCGCTTGGCCGCCATGTTGGTTTTGTAGTCACCAGTTTTTTGAAAGTCTCATAGGTGAACTTCCAGTAGTGCCCTTTATCATCGTACACAATTTCAGGGCGATATCGGTAATAGTTTCGGAGATATTGAATGCTGGTTAAATATTTCGCACAGCCGCCATGATGGATTGGTGAGACGTAGTAAAATTTGAAGGGCTCGAGCGGGGTCGGCCTAAATGGTGCCATGACCTTACCGATTTTCATTGAAATCGCTCCAGCCGTTTAGAAGTTATTAGGAGGGGACTCACACACACATTACACACACATCACACACACATACGCACACACACACACACACACGGACAAAAGGTGATCTCATACCTACTCGATTTTTGCAAAAAATGAAAGTAGACTTATGAGATCACTACAGGGCGAAATAAAGTGTGTCTGTCTGTGTGTGTGTATGTGTGTGAGTCTGTGTGTGTGTGTGTGTGTGTGTGTGTGTGTGTGTGTGTGTGTGTGTGTGAGGGTGTGGACTCTGAATGTCTGTCCCCCCCTATCAATTCGAACACGGTGAGCGCAAATTGGACGAAATTTGGTACAAAGGTAGCACTAGCAAAGGACACCTCAGTGTCATGTTTTATATCGCCGCCATCTTGACGGAAACGTAATGGCGGCCACACAAA
Source organism: Meconema thalassinum (assembly GCA_946902985.2). Lineage (NCBI taxonomy): Eukaryota > Metazoa > Arthropoda > Insecta > Orthoptera > Tettigoniidae > Meconema > Meconema thalassinum. The sequence goes on along the minus strand of OX336388.2, from coordinate 1,323,366,656 downwards.
TGTTCAAAGCTTAAATCAAATTACGACTAACCTAATCATCCGATCTCTACCAAATTTTGCAACAACATACCTTTATGGGCGAAGCATCCTTTGACCAAACTAATAGGTCATCAGCCTAATAGTTTGCGGATAGTGGCCATCTTTGTGTGAAAGTCGATTGCCCCTATTAATTCGAACATGGTGAAACCGAATGGAACGAAATTTGGTACAGAGGTAGTACTAGCAAAGGGCACCCCAGTGTCATGTTTTATATCGCCGCCCTCTTGACGGAAACGTAATGGCGGCCACACAAATGTTCAAAGCTTAAATCTAATTACGACTAACCTAATCATCCGATCTCTACCAAATTTTGCAACAACATACCTTTATGGAGGGAGCATCCTTTGACAAATCTAATAGGTCACTAGCCTAATAGTTTGCGGATGGCGGCCAACTTTGTGTCAAAATCGATTACCCCTATTAATTCAAACACGGTGAAACCGAATGGAATGAAATTTGGTGCAGAGGTAGCACTAGCAAAGGGCACCCCAGTGTCATGTTTTATATTCCCGCCATCTTGACGGAAACGTAATGGCGGCCACCCATATATTCAAAGCTTAAATCAAATTACGACTAACCTAATCATCCGATCTCTACCAAATTTTGCAACAACATACCTTTATGGGCGAAGCATCCTTTGCCCAAACTAATAGGTCATCAGCCGAATAGTTTGCGGATGGTGGCCATCTTTGTGTGAAAATCGATTGCCCCTATTAATTCGAACACGGTGAAACCGAATGAAACGAAATTTGGTACAGAGGTAGTACTAGCAAAGCGCACCCCAGTGTCATGTTTTATATCGCCGCCATCTTGACGGAAACGTAATGGCGGCCACACAAATGTTCAAAGCTTAAATCAAATTACGATTAACCTAATCATCCGATCTCTACCAAATTTTGCATCAACATACCATTATGGAGGGAGCATCCTTTGACCAAACTAATAGGTCATTAGCCTAATATTTTGCGGATGGCGGCCATCTTTGTGTGAAAATCGATTCCCCCTATTAATTCGAACACGGTGAAACCGAATGGAACGAAATTTGGTACAGAGGTAGCACTAGAAAAGGCCACCTCAGTGTCATGTTTATATCACCGCCATCTGGACGGAAACGTAATCGCGGCCACCCAAATGTTAAAGGCTAAAATGTAATTACGACCAACCTAATAATCTAATCTCTACCAAATTTTGCAACAACAAATCTTTATGTGGGAAGCATATTCTGACCAAACTGCTAGATCATCAGCCTAATAGTTTGCAGATGGTGGCCAAGTATGTGTGCAAATCGATTCCCCCTATAAATTCAAACACGGTGAAACCGAATTGAACGAAATTTGGTACAGAGGTAGCACTAGCAAAAGGCACCTCAGTGTCATGTTTTATATCGCCGCCATCTTGACGGAAACGGAATGACGGCCACCCAAATGTTAAAAGCTTAAATCAAATTTCGACCATCCTAATAATTTGATCTCTACCGGATTTTGGAACAACATGCCATTTTGTGAAAAGCATCTTATGACTGACTACAAGGTCATCAGCCCAATAGTTTGCAAATAGCGGCCATGTATGTATGCAAATCCATTCCCCAGATCAATTCAAACACGGTGAAACCGAATTGAATGATTTTTTTTACAGAGGTAGCACTAGCAAAGGGCACCTCATATTCATGTTTAATATCCCTATAGCAAGTTGTATTTCAACAAGCTACTACAACCAACATTCAATTATACTCCTTGAAAAGGACAAAGAGTTATAACAATACCCATGCATTTAGGAGAAAGTAGGCTATATGTACTTTACTGAACATCTTGTTTAGTCTACTTTCGATTTTTGCAAAAAATGAAAGTAGACTTATGAGATCAACACAGGGCGAAAAAAGTGAGTCTGTCTGTAAGTGTGTGTGTGTGTGTGTGTGCGTGTGTCTGAGTGTGTGTAATCTGATTGTATGTCCCCCCCTATTAATTCGAACACGGTGAATGCGAATTGAACGAAATTTGGTACAAAGGTAGCACTAGCAAAGGACACCTCAGTGTCATGATTTATATCGCCGCCATCTTGACGGAAACGTAATGGCGACCACACAAATGTTCAAAGCTTAAATCAAATTACGACTAACCTAATCATCCGATCTCTACCAAATTTTGCAACAACATACCTTTATGGGCGAAGCATCCTTTGACCAAACTAATAGGTCATCAGCCTAATAGTTTGCGGATGGTGGCCATCTTTGTGTGAACATCGATTGCCCCTATTAATTCGAACACGGTGAAACCGAATGGAACGAAATTTGGTACAGAGGTAGTACTAGCAAAGGGCACCCCAGTGTCATGTTTTATATCGCCGCCATCTTGACGGAAACGTAATGGCGGCCACCCATATGTTCAAAGCTTAAATCAAATTACGACTAACCTAATCATCCGATCTCTACCAAATTTTGCAACAACATACCTTTATGGAGGGAGCATCCTTTGACAATTCTAATAGGTCACTAGCCTAATAGTTAGCGGATGGCGGCCATCTTTGTGTCAAAATCGATTACCCCTATTAATTCGAACACGGTGAAACCGAATGGAATGAAATTTGGTACAGAGCTAGCACTAGCAAAGGGCACCTCAGTTTCATGTTTTATATCGCCGCCATCTTGACGGAAACGTAATGGCGGCCACACAAATATTCAAAGCTTAAATCAAATTACGATTAACCTATTCATCCGATCTCTACCAAATTTTGCATCAACATACCATTATGGAGGGAGCATCCTTTGACCAAACTAATAGGTCATTAGCCTAATATTTTGCGGATGGCAGCCATCTTTGTGTGAAAATCGATTCCCCCTATTAATTCGAACACGGTGAAACCGAATGGAACGAAATTTGGTACAAAGGTAGCACTAGAAAAGGCCACCTCAGTGTCATGTTTTATATCACCGCCATCTTGACGGAAACGTAATCGCGGCCACCCAAATGTTAAAGGCTAAAATGTAATTACGACCAACCTAATAATCTAATCTCTACCAAATTTTGCAACAACAAATCTTTATGTGGGAAGCATATTCTGACCAAACTGCTAGATCATCAGCCTAATAGTTTGCAGATGGTGGCCAAGTATGTGTGCAAATCGATTCCCCCTATCAATTCAAACACGGTGAAACCGAATTGAACGAAATTTGGTACAGAGGTAGCACTAGCAAAAGGCACCTCAGTGTCATGTTTTATATTGCCGCCATCTTGACGGAAACGGAATGACGGCCACCCAAATGTTAAAAGCTTAAATCAAATTTCGACCATCCTAATAATTTGATCTCTACCGGATTTTGCAACAACATGCCATTTTGTGGAAAGCATCTTATGACTGACTACAAGGTCATCAGCCGAATAGTTTGCAAATAGCGGCCATGTATGTATGCAAATCCATTCCCCAGATCAATTCAAACACGATGAAACCGAATTGAATGAATTTTTTACAGAGGTAGCACTAGCAAAGGGCACCTCATATTCATGTTTAATATCCGTATAGCAAGTTGTATTTCAACAAGCTACTACAACCAACATTCAATTATACTCCTTGAAAAGGACAAAGAGTTATAACAATACCCATGCATTTAGGAGAAAGTAGGCTATATGTACTTTACTGAACATCTTGTTTAGTCTACTTTCGATTTTTGCAAAAAATGAAAGTAGACTTATGAGATCAACACAGGGCGAAAAAAGTGAGTCAGTCTGTATGTGTGTGTGTGTGTGTGTGTGTGTGTGAGTGTGTGTACTCTGATTGTCTGTCCCCCCCTATCAATTCGAACACGGTGAATGCGAATTGAACGAAATTTGGTACAAAGGTAGCACTAGCAAAGGACACCTCAGTGTCATGTTTTATATCGCCGCCATCTTGACGGAAACGTAATGGCGGCCACACAAATGTTCAAAGCTTAAATCAAATTACGACTAACCTAATCATCCGATCTCTACCAAATTTTGCAACAACATACCTTTATGGGCGAAGCATCCTTTGACCAAACTAATAGGTCATCAGCCTAATAGTTTGCGGATGGTGGCCATCTTTGTGTGAAAATCGATTGCCCCTATTAATTCGAACACGGTGAAACCGAATGAAACGAAATTTGGTACAGAGGTAGTACTAGCAAAGGGCACCCCAGTGTCATGTTTTATATCGCCGCCATCTTGACGGAAACGTAATGGTGGCCACACAAATGTTCAAAGCTTAAATCAAATTACGACTAACCTAATCATCCGATCTCTACCAAATTTTGCAACAACATACCTTTATGGATGGAGCATCCTTTGACAATTCTAATAGGTCACTAGCCTAATAGTTAGCGGATGGCGGCCATCTTTGTGTCAAAATCGATTACCCCTATTAATTCGAACACGGTGAAACCGAATGGAATGAAATTTGGTACAGAGGTAGCACTAGCAAAGGGCACCTCAGTTTCATGTTTTATATCGCCGCAATCTTGACGGAAACGTAATGGCGGCCACACAAATATTCAAAGCTTAAATTAAATTACGATTAACCTAATCATCCGATCTCTACCAAATTTTGCATCAACATACCATTATGGAGGGAGCATCCTTTGACCAAACGAATAGGTCATTAGCCTAATATTTTGCGGATGGCGGCCATCTTTGTGTGAAAATTGATTCCCCCTATTAATTCGAACACGGTGAAACCGAATGGAACGAAATTTGGTACAAAGGTAGCACTGGAAAAGGCCACCTCAGTGTCATGTTTTATATCACCGCCATCTTGACGGAAACGTAATCACGGCCACCCTAATGTTAAAGGCTAAAATGTAATTACGACCAAACTAATAATCTAATCTCTACCAAATTTTGCAAAAACAAATCTTTATGTGGGAAGCATATTCTGACCAAACTGCTAGATCATCAGCCTAATAGTTTGCAGATGGTGGCCAAGTATGTGTGCAAATCGATTCCCCCTATCAATTCAAACACGGTGAAACCGAATTGAACGAAATTTGGTACAGAGGTAGCACTAGCAAAAGGCACCTCAGTGTCATGTTTTATATCGCCGCCATCTTGACGGAAACGGAATGACGGCCACCCAAATGTTAAAAGCTTAAATCAAATTTCGACCATCCTAATAATTTGATATCTACCGGATTTTGCAACAACATGCCATTTTGTGGAAAGCATCTTATGACTGACTACAAGGTCATCAGCCCAATAGTTTGCAAATAGCGGCCATGTATGTATGCAAATCCATTCCCCAGATCAATTCAAACACGGTGAAACCGAATTGAATGATTTTTTTTACAGAGGTAGCACTAGCAAAGGGCACCTCATATTCATGTTTAATATCCCTATAGCTAGTTGTATTTCAACAAGCTACTACAACCAACATTCAATTATACTCCTTGAAAAGGACAAAGAGTTATAACAATACCCATGCATTTAGGAGAAAGTAGGCTATATGTACTTTACTGAACATCTTGTTTAGTCTACTTTCGATTTTTGCAAAAAATGAAAGTAGACTTTTGAGATCAACACAGGGCGAAAAAAGTGAGTCTGTCTGTATGTGTGTGTGTGTGTGTGTGTGTGTGTGTGAGTGTGTGTACTCTGATTGTCTGTCCCCCCCTATCAATTCGAACACGGTGAATGCGAATTGAAGGAAATTTGGTACAAAGGTAGCACTAGCAAAGGACACCTCAGTGTCATGTTTTATATCGCCGCCATCTTGACGGAAACGTAATGGCGGCCACACAAATGTTCAAAGCTTAAATCAAATTACGACTAACCTAATCATCCGATCTCTACCAAATTTTGCAACAACATACCTTTATGGGGGGAGCATCCTTTGATTAAACTGATAGGTCATCAGCGTAATAGTTTGTGGATGGCGGCCATCTTTGTGTCAAAATTGATTCCCCCTATTAATTCGAACACGGTGCAACCGAATGGAACGAAATTTGGTACAGATGTAGTACTAACAAAAGGCACCTCAGTGTCATGTTTTATATCGCCGCCATCTTGACGGAAACGTAATGGCGGCCACACAAATGTTCAAAGCTTAAATCGAATTACGATTAACCTAATCATCCTATCTCTACCAAATTTTGCAACAACATACCTATATGGGGGGAGCATCCTTTGACCAAACTAATAGGTCATCAGCTTAATAGTTTTCGGATGGCGGCCATCTTTGGGCGAAAATCAATTCCCCCTATTAATTCAAACACGGTGAAATCGAATGGAACGAAATTTGGTGCAGAGGTAGCACTAGCAAAGGGCATCTCAGTGTCTTGTTTTATATTGCCACCGTATTGACAGAAACGTAATGGCGGCCACACAAATGTTCATAGCTTAAGTTAAATTACCACTAACATAACCATCCGATCTCTACCAAACTTTGCAACAACATACCTTTATGGAGGGAGCATCCTTTGACCAATATAATAGATTATTAACCTAATAGTTTGCGGATGGCGGCCATCTTTTTGTCAAAATTGATTCCCCCTATTAATTCGAACACGGTGGAACCGAATGGAACGAAATTTGGTACAGAGGTAGCACTAGCAAAGGACACCTCAGTGTCATGTTTTATATCGCCGCCATCTTGGCTAAAACGTAATGGCGGCCACACGAATGTTCAAAGCTTAAATCAAATTACGATTAACCTAATCATCCGATCTCTACCTAATTTTGCAACTACATACCTTTATGGAGGGAGCATCCTTTGACCAATCTAATAGGTCATTCGCCTAATAGTTTGCGGATGGCGCCCATCTTTATGTCAAAATTGATTCCCCCTATTAATTCGAACACGGTGGAACCGAATGAACGAAATTTGGTACAGAGGTAGCACTAGCAAAGGGCACCTCAGTGTCATGTTTTATATCACCGCCATCTTGACGGAAACGTAATGGCGGCCACACAAATGTTCAAAGCTGAAATCAAATTACGATTAGCCTAATCATCCGATCTCTAGCAAATTTAGCAACAACATACCTTCATGGAGGGAGCATCCTTTGACCAAACTAATAGGTCATTAGCCTAATATTGTGCGGATGGCGGCCATCTTTGTGTGAAAATCGATTCCCCTTATCAATTTGAACACGGTGAATGCGAATTGAAGGAAATTTGGTACAAAGGTAGCACTAGCAAAGGACACCTCAGTGTCATGTTTTATATCGCCGCCATCTTGACGGAAACGTAATGGCGGCCACACAAATGTTCAAAGCTTAAATCAAATTACGACTAACCTAATCATCCGATCTCTACCAAATTTTGCAACAACATACCTTTATGGGGGGAGCATCCTTTGATTAAACTGATAGGTCATCAGCGTAATAGTTTGTGGATGGCGGCCATCTTTGTGTCAAAATTGATTCCCCCTATTAATTCGAACACGGTGCAACCGAATGGAACGAAATTTGGTACAGAGGTAGTACTAACAAAAGGCACCTCAGTGTCATGTTTTATATCGCCGCCATCTTGACGGAAACGTAATGGCGGCCACACAAATGTTCAAAGCTTAAATCGAATTACGATTAACCTAATCATCCTATCTCTACCAAATTTTGCAACAACATACCTATATGGGGGGAGCATCCTTTGACCAAACTAATAGGTCATCAGCTTAATAGTTTTCGGATGGCGGCCATCTTTGGGCGAAAATCAATTCCCCCTATTAATTCAAACACGGTGAAATCGAATGGAACGAAATTTGGTGCAGAGGTAGCACTAGCAAAGTGCATCTCAGTGTCTTGTTTTATATTGCCACCGTATTGACAGAAACGTAATGGCGGCCACACAAATGTTCATAGCTTAAGTTAAATTACCACTAACATAACCATCCGATCTCTACCAAACTTTGCAACAACATACCTTTATGGAGGGAGCATCCTTTGACCAATCTAATAGATTATTAACCTAATAGTTTGCGGATGGCGGCCATCTTTTTGTCAAAATTGATTCCCCCTATTAATTCGAACACGGTGGAACCGAATGGAACGAAATTTGGTACAGAGGTAGCACTAGCAAAGGACACCTCAGTGTCATGTTTTATATCGCCGCCATCTTGGCTAAAACATAATGGCGGCCACACGAATGTTCAAAGCTTAAATCAAATTACGATTAACCTAATCATCCGATCTCTACCTAATTTTGCAACTACATACCTTTATGGAGGGAGCATCCATTGACCAATCTAATAGGTCATTCGCCTAATAGTTTGCGGATGGCGCCCATCTTTATGTCAAAATTGATTCCCCCTATTAATTCGAACACGGTGGAACCGAATGAACGAAATTTGGTACAGAGGTAGCACTAGCAAAGGGCACCTCAGTGTCATGTTTTATATCACCGCCATCTTGACGGAAACGTAATGGCGGCCACACAAATGTTCAAAGCTGAAATCAAATTACGATTAGCCTAATCATCCGATCTCTAGCAAATTTAGCAACAACATACCTTCATGGAGGGAGCATCCTTTGACCAAACTAATAGGTCATTAGCCTAATATTGTGCGGATGGCGGCCATCTTTGTGTGAAAATCGATTCCCCTTATCAATTTGAACACGGTGAAACCGAATGGTACGAAATTTGGTACAGAGGTAGCACTAGCAAAGGGCACCTCAGTGTCATGTTTTATATCACCGCTATCTTGACGGAAACGTAATCGCGGCCACCCAAATGTTAAATGCTAAAATGTAATTACGACCAACCTAATAATCTAGTCCCTACCAAATTTTGCAACACCATATCTTTATGTGGGAAACATATTCTGACCAAACTGCAAGAACATCAGCACAATAGTCTGCAGATGGTGGCCAAGTATGTGTGCAAATCGATTCCCCCCTATCAATTCAAACACGGTGAAACCGAATTGAACGAAATTTGGTACAGAGGTAGCACTAGCAAAGGGCACCTCATATTCATGTTTAATATCCCTATAGCACGTTGTTTTTCAACAAGCTACTACAACCAACATTCAATCATACTCCTTGAAAAGGACAAAGAGTTATAACAATACCCATGCATTTAGGAGAAAGTAGGCTAAATGTTCTTTCCTGAACATCTTGTTTTTTCATAAAATAAAAATAGGCTAAAAATGAACTCAAAAATTAGAATTGAAAGAAAAATTAACAAACTAATATTTATTTGTATCACTTGCCTATAACTTTCTTATTCAGTCTTTGTTAATGCTAATTCATTTAGGGGAATTGCAACATCGAGGCCATTTATCCCCGTGTACTTGGGTGTTTGTGGAATCGGTCTGATAACCTATGCCATTGTGATGGATCCAGTTGTGTATTTTGTAATTGGGGCTAGAATTTGGAATGAGGTGGCAATGGACTTAGAATAGGAACCATCCCGTGATTTACCTGGAGAAGAATTGACAAAGCATAGAAAAAACTTCTAGGGGAGCTGAGGTGGGAATTGATCTCATCTTTTGTCACTTTTGTCTCACGAGTTTGAGTAATCACCGTTCCAATCCTCAGACCAGACTTCAATTTCTTGGGAGAGCTGACAATTGAACCAGATTCTTTTGCGGATAGATTTTAGCATACAATCTGAACTTGTTATATATCATTACTAGGACCCGGATGTTTATGACATATCATATTTTTCACGACAAAGGTAAGATGATGATTTATGCTAATCTCATTCAAATTATGTCATTAAGCATAATATTAACACTCTGAACTGAAAAAGGGTTGCAATTCTGGTAGTATAACATTCATTTTAAAAGTAGCACATCATATACATAGTCTAGGGGAACGACTTATTCTTCAAATGTGTTGCTTTAATAATTTATCTAATTACAATTAGTTCCGTGAAAAACTATACAGACTATTTTCATAGATCCTACTTATGTTACTGTAATTGCCAATATCAACATACAAAATTTCATTTTGATTGCTGTAATAGAGTCGTAGATATTGAGAACCGTCTAATATTACGGATGGTCGCCATGTTGGATTTTTATATATGTAGGTCATAGAGTCATTTACTATTACATGAAGATTATTGTGTACGTGTAGTATTCAAACTTCAATCACATGATGGGGACTCAAGAAGAAGAAACGAGATTTTAAAATTTCGCACAGCTGCCATCTTTTGGTCATGAAAACAATTGAAATAAATTAGATTCCAGTGGATTAACATTTGTACAAGGATTTACCGTACCACGTTTCACTGCACTCGGATGGTTATATCGCGAGAAACGTCCATTTAAATATTTATACTTCGCGTCGCCACCATGTTGGATTTGTGCTCACCAGGTTATTGAAAGTCCCATAGGTAAACTTATGTTTATAGCCTCTAAGAACATTAAAAAGATCAGTTTGATTGCTGTAAAAGATTCGTAGATATTGATAACCGTCTATATATTTCAGATGGTAACCATTTTGGATTAATATATGTATAATCCATACAGTTATGTACCATTAAAGGAAAACAATCGCGGAGCTTCATTATTCAAACTTTCTCTTCGATCACATGATTACGACACAAGAAGTAAAACTCAAAAAAAATCGCACAACCGCCATCTTGAGGTTATGTTACCAATTGCACTAAATTAGACGCTAGTGCATTACAATGCGTATATATATTTCCTGTACCATGTTTCATTGCGTTTGGATGGTTAAATCGCGAGAAAAATCTATTTTTATAATACTCATCTTCGCTTGGCCGCCATGTTGGTTTTGTAGTTACCATGTTTTTTAAAATCTCATCGGCGAACTTCTAGTAGTTCCCTTTATCACCGTGCAAAATTTCAGGATGATTTCGGTAATAGTTTCGGAGATATTGAATGCTGGTGAAATATTTCGCACAGCCGCCATGTTGGATTGGTAAGTCGTAATGAAATTTGAAGAGCACTGTCGGGGTCAACCGAAATTTTGCTATGACCTTACCGTGTTTCATTGAAATCGGTCCAGTCGTTTAGAAGTTATTAGAGGGGGACACGCACACCACACACACAGACACACACACATATGCACACACACACATCCACGGACAAAAGGTGATCTCATAAGCCTATGTTTTTATAAAATGAATATAGGCTAAAAATATTATTGTAATGCCAGCAGGTTGGGATAACAAACGTGCGGATGCTGATAATAGTCGTACAGATGCGGGGCGGATGGGGATAACAGTCGTGCGGATTTGGGGCGGATGAGAGGCGGATCCGGATAACAGTCGTGTGGATGCGGGGCGGATGAGAGGCGGATCCGGATAACAGTCGTGTGGATGCGGGGCGGATGCGGATAACGTTTTGTTTCGCCGCACAGGGCTCTAGTTATCAGACAAACTCAACACACGCCCAAGTTCTTCTTCTTTCCTATCTTGTATCCCGCGATGGTGCAGGGTCCGCTTGTTTGGTTGCTGTTCGCCACTTCTTCCTGTCAAGGGCATCTTCAGGTTTATGTCCACACATCACCAAGTCTTCCTTGATTCTGTCCAGCCATCTTTTCTTTGGACGTCCACGGGGTCGATTTCCTCCTGGATCGTAATCGAAAGCTGTTCTTGCCACACAGTTCTCATCACTTCTAGTGACATGCACATACCACCGAAGCCGTGCTTCTCTCATTTTATCGGTAATGGCTGCAACTCCCATCTGTTTCCGGATATGTTCATTCCTGACATGATCAAGCCGTGTAACACCCATGGACCAACGTAACATTTTAATCTCCATGCCATGTAGGGCTTGTTAATGCTTGGTTGGAGCTGGCCAACATTCTGTGCCGTAAAGTGCCACTGGTCGTATCATGGACTTGTAAACTTTCTCTTTCAAACGAATAGGTACTTTCTATCGCACTGCACTCCTGTGACCTGGCGCCACTTCATCCACGCAGTGTTAACTCGTGCTCGAGCATCGAGAAGCGTTTCGCCATCTGAAGTGATAAGGGAACCGAGATATTTAAAGTGTGTAGTTTTAGTGAGATGATGCTCTTCAATGCTGATGGTACCGTTGGTCTGTGTACCACATTGTACGTATTCAGTTTTCCCTATGTTGCTTTTCAAGCCATTTTTGCTCAGACATTCCTTCCAGCACAGAGTTCGATTTTCTAGATTTTCGCGATTTTTATCTGCGAGAAACACATCATCAGCATATAAGATCGTCCATGGATGAGGTGTCTGAATGTCAGCTGTCACCGTATACATGCACAGAATGAACAGAAGCGGCGAGAGTGCTGATCCCCGATGAACTCTTAACAGTGATAGGGAAAGCAGGTGAAATTCCAGCTGGACAGCGTACCATACTTGTGACGTTGCAGTAGAGGGACTGAATACATCGGTCGTAAACTTCTGGGATTTTGTGAGCTCGAAGTGATCTCCAGATGAGCTCATGTGGCACCCTATCGAAAGCCTTTTCGAGATCTAAGAATGCGAGATGTATACTGGATAAAAACCAACATTCAACTATGTCCTAAAAACAATTGAATTCTCTTCAGATTTCGTTTCATTTCTTTTCACCTGTGCATCATTTGGGGCATATGACCTTGCTGTTTCAGCACTATAAACAACAATCATTACCGGTACAGCAATTGGGGTTTGTAGCCTGCTCTATCCTTTCTCTAACATCACCATCAGTAGCTTGTTCCCCTTCACGGAGTCACAAACTGTACCAACTGTTCCCCCAACACTCGTTACTTTTTGTTCCAAGGATCGTCTCCCAACCACACAGCTCGATACATGGGAGTAGCACGAATGTGTAACGCAATTAGCATCTCTAAGTAGCTTGATTAATCTGTTACTGCGTGTAGAGTCACCAGAGGATGAGGAGTTCCAAGTAATGTGGAGTTATCTAGTTAGTAAGTCAGTTAGTGATTGTTGTTTTAAGGGGCGCAATAGCGAGATCATCTACCCCTAATTATCTAGTTAGTTATTGGGGTTTTAAGGGGCGGAACAGCTAGTTTGACCCCCTTAACACGGATTAAAGTATACACATTATGAGCACATTAAAATTCAGAGGGGGATGCCTAAATATGTTAAAAGACATAAAAGACATAAAAATAATATCAAAAAATTAATACTAATAATCATAATAATAATAAAGACAAAAATTTAAAAATTCAAGGTCTTTGAGTCAATGATCACTTGTAAATTTAGATAGTTGGCCCTAACCCACCCTCACATATTAAGCGGATGATGAGATCACCAGCCGCCATGTCATCGGCTAAAATGAGATCGAGTGTAGTCTGCTGAGTACGGCTCCACAGGTAGAAAGTGACCGGAAAGAGCTCCGCCACACGCGACTAGTTCCGTTTATCGCTCTCAGTTTACTAGGCACTAGGTCAGCTAGCCATTCACTCTCCCAATAGGCCTACTTGTCGGCGTAACATAGAGTGAATATCTCTAGTGGGTTTCTCCGTTAGTCGAGTAGGTAGTGACACCACCTCTTTTGCATCTTGATCCACTAAATCATTTCGCGCAATTCCCATATGGCTTGAGAGTTATCTAGAGTAAACCTCTAAAACATTGTCGTAGAATTTTTGTAAATCTTCTAATTGGCTTGACCTGTTGAATGAAACTCCCATTTTCTCACTTCCCACACGATACGAGAATTTGAACAATCGAGAATCGCTGCAAAAGGAAAGGAAAGCAATGTCCCTTAGAGAAACGTCCATATACTGTATATGCGTAGAGTTGATTGCAACCCACAGCCACAACAAAACGTAAAAATGTCTTTAGTATCAGGCATTCTAGTCCGTGAAATCCATAATCATAACAGTGTGCGCGTCCTAAGATCGATCGTAGTGAGGGCTTTCAACTACTGAACTACAGTATTTGAACGATCCACGACAAATCATTTACATGGAAAGCAGAAAGTTAACAAGATGTTCAGTAAAGAACATATAGCCTACTTTCTCCTAAATGCATGGGTAATGTTATAACTCTTTGTCCTTTTCAAGGAGTATGATTGAATGTTGGTTGTAGTAGCTTGTTGAAATACAACGTGCTATAGGGATATTAAACATGAATATGAGGTGCCCTTTGCTAGTGCTACCTCTGTACCAAATTTCGTTCAATTCGGTTTCACCGTGTTTGAATTGATAGGGGGAATCGATTTGCACACATACTTGGCCACCATCTGCAAACTATTGGGCTGATGTTCTTGCAGTTTGGTCTGAATATGTTTCCCACATAAAGATATGGTGTTGCAAAATTTGGTAGAGACTAGATTATTAGGTTGGTTGTAATTACATTTTAGCTTTTAACATTTGGGTGGCCGCGATTACGTTTCCGTCAAGATAGCGGTGATATAAAACATGACACTGAGGTGCCCTTTGCTAGTGCTACCTCTGTACCAAATTTCGTTCCATTCAGTTTCACCGTGTTTGAATTGATAAGGGGAATCGATTTTCACACAAAGATGGCCGCCATCCGCAAAATATTAGGCTGATGACCTATTAGTTTGGTCAAAGGATGCTCCCTCCATAAAGGTATGTTGTTGCTAAATTTGCTAGAGATCGGATGATTAGGTTAAACGTAGTTTGATTTAAGCTTTGAACATTCGTGTGGCCGCCATTACGTTTCAGTCAAGATGGTGGCGATATAAAACATGACACTGAGGTGCCCTTTGCTAGTGCTACCTCTGTACCAAATTTCGTTCCATTCGGTTCCACCGTGTTCGAATTAATAGGGGGAATCAATTTTGACATAAAGATGGCCGCCACCCGCAAACTATTAGGCTAATAACCTATTAGATTGGTCAAAGGATGCTCCCTCTATAAAGGTATGTAGTTGCAAAATTTGGTAGAGATCGGATGATTAGGTTAATCGTAATTTGATTTAAGCCTTGAACATTCGCGTGGCCGCCATTACGGTTCTGTCAAGATGGCGGCGATATAAAACATGACACTGAGGTACCCTTTGCTAGTGCTACCTCTGTACCAAATTTCGTTCCATTTGGTTTCACCGTGTTTGAATTAATAGGGGGAATTGATTTTCACACAAAGATGGCCGCCATCCGCAAACTATTAGGCTAATGACCTAGTTATTTGGTCAAAGGATGCTTCCTCTATAAAGGTATGTTGTTGCAAAATTTGGTAGAGATCGGATGATTAGGTTAATCGTAATTTGATTTAAGCTTTGAACATTTGTGTGGCCACCATTACGTTTCCGTCAAGATGGCGGCGATATAAAACATGACACTGAGGTGCCTTTGGTTAGTACTACCTCTGTACCAAATTTCATTCCATTCGGTTGCACCGTGTTCGAATTAATAGGGGGAATCGATTTTCACACAAAGATGGCCGCCATCCGCAAACTATTACGCTGATGACTTATTAGTTTGGTCAAAGGATGCTCCCCCCATAAAGGTATGTTGTTGCAAAATTTGGTAGAGATCGGATGATTAGGTTAGTCGTAATTTGATTTAAGCTTTGAACATTTGTGTGGCCGCCATTACGTTTCCGTCAAGATGGCGGCGATATAAAACATGAGATTGAGGTGTCCTTTGCTAGTGCTACCTTTGTACCAAATTTCGTTCAATTCGCATTCGCCGTGTTCGAATTGATAGGGGAGGACAGACATTCAGAGTACACACACTCACACACACACAGACACACAGACACACACACACACAGACTCACACACACACATACACACACACAGACAGACACACTTTTTTCGCCCTGTGTTGATCTCATAAGTCTACTTTCATTTTTTGCAAAAATCGAAAGTAGGCTAAAAATCCAACGCACGCATATAAACCAGGTCGTCACAGGTGCGTGCTACGTATATGTAATTATACGCGTTTGAATGTGGAAGTGAGACCTGAGGAGCCTCTCCGACCAATCTCACAGCTTCAGCTACTTTATCCAGCATTTACAAAAGGTCTTCTCACCAATGGCAAGATACTGTTGTAGTAGAGCAATTGATCTGAGAGGATGTAACAAGTTGT
Organism: Meconema thalassinum; assembly: GCA_946902985.2. NCBI lineage: Eukaryota > Metazoa > Arthropoda > Insecta > Orthoptera > Tettigoniidae > Meconema > Meconema thalassinum. The sequence goes on along the minus strand of OX336388.2, from coordinate 1,323,350,726 downwards.
TGATACATTTAAGGGATTGTGACGACGTCGTGCTCATGGGTGTGAATACGATTTGTCTGATAACCTATGTTATTGTGATGTCTGTATTTGTGTGTGTATTTGTAATTGACACTAGGATTGGGAAGGAGGTGGCCGTGGTCTTAAGTTAGAGGTAAACCTGATTCTTAACTGAAGTAGAAGTGGGAAACCACGGGAATACACTTGTAAGGTGGCTAAGGTAGGATTCGAACTCACCTCTTCTCAGTTCTGCCTCACAAGGCTGACTGTATCCAATTCCAACCCTCAGAACAGAATTACATTATTTCTTCTTAGAGCGGGAATTAGAATCCCGACTCCAGGTGTGGCAACCGAGAATGCTAGCCACTACTCCACGAATTGGTCAGGATGTAACAATTCACCTTGCGCACTCACTAAGGCGGCTGCAAGTCTACCGCCCGTATTCAAACACATAATTATTTTCTTACTCTAGTAAAGGCTTTTATAAATATGGGGATAATATTCATCATAGATGTTATTATCACCATCTGACTAAAACGTATTTAAAGTTTCCCTGAGATTGAGTTGTTCACGTTCGAGATATTCCCTTGTGAGACATCACGATCTGTGTAGCTGATTCCATGGTTAGTGTACCGGTACTCTCAGCAGGGCATACCTCCTGTTGAAACTGAGAATCACTATTTTATATCAACCAAAGTTAAATATGTGGCTTCGGTGGCGTAGTTGTAGCATGCTGAGTTTCTATGACCAAGATCGCGGGTTCAAAAACTGGCCGAAGTCGTCGGATTTTTTAAGAGCGTTAAAAATCCCTCAGTATGCCTTCCTTCGGAGGGGAAGTAATGCCGGCGGTCCCATGTCATAGATTTATGGCCTGTTAAAGAACCTTCCACTAATTACACCTGTGTGAAGCTAAATTATAGTTAAGCATTTGACAAACGCTCTTAGGTTCCTACGTTCGTCGCCAGGAGCCGACTGCGGTGGTGTCTGGTAACCAAGTTCTGAACTAGTAGTCGTTGACGGTGGCGTTTGGCGGCAAAAGTAGGAACTACTTGAAATATTTCAATGTCTGCAGTCCTTACTTGGATTGATAACAGAAACATATACTAATGCAGCCACCACAATTAACACCGGTTATCAGACAGATTCTACACACACCCAAAGTACACGGGGCTACATGACCGCGTTGTCACAGCCCCTAACCTAAGGAACCAACCAACCAAAGTTAAATATAGCAAAGCGTAACTTTCTGTATTTCACACCCACATTATATAACATTCTCTCAGTTATATAAAAAGCATTTAAAGGAAATCATGCAAACCTGAAGATGTTTATTAAACATTTTCTCAGGGAGAAGAATATGAACATTGAAAATATAGTTAGTGAGCCCACATGTTTATACACACGCAAATGTTATATTTCTTTCTTATTCATTATTTTTAGTACATAAAACATATAAATTCAACGTGTTATTCGACTAAGCCATTAAACAATTTTAAAGAAATCCGAATCAATATCCGATGCCCCACCTCTTTCGTTTCTATCTGTCAGTTCTTTCCCTAGTCGTTTTCCTCTTTCCCATTATTAGCATTTTTTTTATTGGAATAGGTGCGCAGATTGATCTGCGCACTCCTTACGGAATATCACATAAGGAACGAACTAGCCCTGCCATCTATTGATGACACCTTGAATTATCGAATCAAGATTTGATAAAAGACGGTATATTGGCTTTCACGGCCGGTGAATTAAAACTCAGCAATTCTTCTAGGTTTGTGCCGTGTCTTGTGTGGGGATACGCCTAGGACACCAAGCTGGCTCATCGGCGAGCTCTTGGTGTCCCCGCCCGGACTCCCATAGGAGTGTCGAACTGCGCGCCACCTCGCTTTATATAAGGTGCAACTGCACCACTTGACTGCGAGAACTAAAAGCTCAAGCAGCCTTAACCTCCCTATGAAGGCTTCCAAAAAGATGGTATATTGGCTTTCACGGCCGGTGAACTAAAACTCAGCAATTCTTATAGGTTTGTGCCGTGTCTTGTGTGGGTTTTTGTTAAGTTCTCTGCTCGCTAACAGATGTCTCTCTCACTGAAGATCATGTGTCAATTGGTACAACTACATTAATAATAATAATAAGATTGAATCATTTGTTCCTTATGATGTAGGCTACTTAATGTCTGGGATTGTAAATGTTTTCTTTTCAGCAAATATGCTGAGAACGTGTAAGCGCATGCGCAAAATAAACAATAATAATTTAATAATAATAATAATAATAATAATAATAATAATAATGTTTAATATTTATTATTATTATTATTTAGTGTTGACTGTGGTGGCTACGCTCGCTAAAGCGCAGCGTTAGGTCATGGGACCAAGCTCTCTGCTGACACGGTAGACGCGTGGGCTCGTTCTCCATCGTCGACCGTCCTTGAAATGGTTTTCCGTGGTTTCCCCATTTTCAACTCCAGACAAATGCTGGGATGGTACCTTCTGACATGCCACGGCCGTTTCCTTCCACATCCTTGCCCAGTTTCATTCACCATCATTCATTTCATCTCTCATTAACTCCTCTCATGAGGTTAGCGTCAGGAAGGGCATCCAGCCGTAAAAAACATCCGCCACAAAGACTTCCATCGCATCTCATCCGCGACCCAGTTGGAAAAATGGGAATAATAAGGGGTAGAAATACAAAGAGATACGAGCCTTACAGTAGTCTCATATGATGTGTAACATCTGATGCTATCCTACTATGAAATTGAGATGAAATGTACTGTATGTGAAGTCATCTGACATGTTATCCTACTCCTATACTACACAGCTTGGACATTCTTAAAATGATAATTTACGCTCGGTTTTCATACTGGTACTATGATGAATGTATAGATTGAATTGTAGATATGCTACTGACACACTTGTTTGAACCTACATCACATATCTTATATATAACAAGTAGTTCCGTGAGGAACTATACAGCCTATTTTCATATATCCTACTTATGTTAACTGCCACTATCAACATACAAAATTTCAGTTTGATTGCTGTAATAGATTCGTAGATATTGAGAACCGACTAAATATTTCGGATGGTCGCTATGTTGGATTTTATATATGTAGGTCCTAGAGTTATGTACTGTTACATGAAGATTATTGTGTACGTGTAGCATTCAGACTTCAATCGCATGATTAGGACACAAGAAGTAACAAGGAGATTTTAAAATTTCGCACAGCTGCCATCTTGTGGTTATGAAAAAATTGAAATAAATGAGATGCCAGTGGATTAACATTCGTATAAGGATTTACTGTACCAAGTTTCACTGCACTCGGATGGTTAAATTGCGAGAAACGTCCATGTGAATATTTATACTTCGCGTCACCGCCATGTTGGATTTGTGATCACCAGGTTATTTAAAGTCCTATGGGTGAACTTATGTTCATTGCCCCTATAAACATTAAAAAAAACAGTTTTATTGCTATAATAGATGTGTAGATATTCATAGCCTTCTAAATATTTCGGATGGTCGCCATGTTGGATTGTTAAATGTATAGGCCATAGTGTCATGTATCATTAAAGGAAAATTATTGCGTAGGTTCATTAATCAAACTTTCTCTTCGATCGCATGATTATGACACAATAAATAAAAACTAATTTTTAAAATTCGCACAGCCGCCATCTTGAGGTTATGTAATTAATTGAACTAAATCAGATACCAGTGCATTACAAAGTGTACAAAATTTTCCTGCACTAGATTTCATTGCGTTTGGAACATTAAATCGCGAGAAAGGTCAATTGAAATTTTCAAATTTGCTTGGCCGTCATGTTCGTTTTGTAGCTAACCGGTTTTTGAAAGTCTTATAGATAAACTTCCAGTAGTGCCCTTTATCTCCGTACAAAATTTCAGGGTGATACCGCTAATAGTTTCAGAGATATAGAATGCCGGTGAAATATTTCACACATCCACCATCTTATGGTTATGTAAACAATTGAACGAAGTTAGATGTCGGTGCATTACAATGTGTATAAAGATATACTGTACCAAGTTTCATTGCGTTTGGTTGGTTAAATCGCGAGAAACGTCTATTTAAAAGTCGCAAATTCACGTGGCCGCGATGTTGGTATTGTAGTTACCAGTTTTTCAAAAGTCACATAGGTGAACTTCTAGTAGTTCCCTTTATCAACGTAAAAAATCCAGGGTGATATCGGGAATAGTTTCAGAGATATTGAATGCTGATGAAATATTTCTCACAGCCGCCATGTTGGATTGGTGAGACGTAACAACATTTGAAGGTCACGGTCGGGGTCGTCCGGAATAGTGCTATGAACTTACAGAGTTTCATTGAAATCGCTCCAGCCGTTTAGAAGTTATTAGGGGGACACACACACACCTCACACACACACACACACACACACACACAAACGCACACACACACACGGACAAAAGGTGATCTCATAAGCCAATTTTTTTCAAAATTGAAAATAGGCTAAAAATGGATATGTATATCTGTCCGAAGCTAATGGACTGCGACACCGTTTAACCGATTGCTTTGAAATTTTGTAGGGTTGTAGTGCACACCCCAAGGAACATTTTTTGGCGACGATAATTTTAGATAGCCCTCTCCATTCTTTTCATTTAGGCCCTTTGGCACAAATCTACACCGTTTTTCTTGGCTCAAATCTACACCGTTTCACCGATCTGAACCGAATTTTACGTACTTACCATTTGGAACAAGACGAGTAACACTATCTACTTCAACACTCGGAAAGCCCTCTCTATTCCCTTCATTTAGGCCCTTTGGCACAAATACTGAATTTCCATGCCCCACAAGCTTTATAATGTTATTTAAGGGCGTCGTCACGAGGATGGGGACTTACAGCATTGGCGAGGATTCGTTATTTTACAGTATGAGTGAGGAATGTACACATTTTATATGCCTACATGAACTGTATTATATATAAAGGTGGATTGTGGGGTCGGACACGACCCTCCCGTTAGTTTATTAAGTTTGTATTATAAATCTTACTGGTCAAACCCGTCACAAGTCACGGCATAAACTTAGAAATATTGATATGTTTAAAATGGTTTTGTTTTTATTACTTGAAATGATTATAGTTTGTTTTGTTACTTTTACTCTAAATCATGACATGATACGTAGTTTGCACAATATTATTTAGTGCGGATATGACAATATTGCTACCATGTTTGAAAGGGTAATCTCGTGGCCACAAGGTGCTTCTGCACTCCTATGTGTGGTTCTTATTTAAGGACATATAGATTCTCAGATGATATTTTTAATGTATTTTATTTTAGTATTCGTTATTCCCCTAATCAAATGCATATATTATTATGAAGCTGGGATTCTTTATCCGCGGACTGCCATTATTCTCTTGAAATGTTGCTGTTCGGCAATACACGCGAGATAACTACAATGAAGTAAAAGAAATTCATTGGCCTTTAAAAAGTAATAGTTAGGGCTAGGTTAATAATGCGCACTTGGACTATTGGTACAGCAGAAAAGAGGAGAGTTGAAGCGTTTGAACGATGCAGATCAGATGGGTAGATAGGGTTACAAACGAAGAGGTATTAAGACGAGTGGGAGAGGAGAGATGTTTCTGGCGACTGCTAATGAAGAGAAGAAATAGGTTGGTAGGATACATACTAAGGCACCCAGGAATAGCAAGCTTAGTTACGGAAGGAAGGGTCGAGGGCAAGAACTGTAGAGATAGACCAAGGTTAAAATATGTTAAACAGATTGCCTCGGATGTAGGGTGTGGTAGCTATGTAGAGATGAAACGATTAGCTCAGGACAGGGAGGCATGGATAGCTGCATCAAACCAGTCGAAAGACTGAAGGCTCAAACAACAACAGATTAAAATAGGCTCCTTAAATATTGAGTTATATTAGCGAAATTTCAGGATTAATCTATTATAAGCAACAAGCAGTATAGAGCCGTCCCACCTACTAAACAATTTCAACAGAATTGTTTATCAGATAAAAGGACACGCACAACGACTTTGAGTGGCAAAATATTGCTCATTATAACCTTTCTCCGGTTTGCACACAATACGTCACAGCGAGCAAAGCTGCGATATCCTAACATCCAATTGTGATCCCGAGCAACGCTGGGCTTAAGAGCTAGTATATTGTAAATTAAGAGGAGGAATGAAATCATAGTCTCTAGCCTATCTATAGACTACTAGAAATAATGTTCAATGCAATCAAATTTCCCAACTCCTGCTTGGTGCAAACTATTGTAATTAAAATTAGATAAATCGTAACTTCATGTAGATTCTGTTAAAATGACGCATAATGTTAAGATAGATATCGTTTAAATCGATAATCCGGTAGCAAATACTGTATAATTGCCGGGAGTGTGGTTCGAACCTGAGACCTCATGATTCACAGACCAAGATGCTACCCACGCAGCCATTACAACCACAGAAATTTAGAGTACAATACAGGTACTCATTTTCACGTGCCGTTAATGATATGGAAGTATTTTTCTATGCTCCATTAATTTTTTTTTTCGATAACGTTCCTGCGTGAAATTGAGTTTAAAATTAGTTATGAATACGCCTACTTGACAGTAAAGGGAATTCCTATATTGGTCTAAGATAGGCTAGCCCAGCTCCCGTATAAAAATATCGATATACATTACATTGATCACTGCATTACCGCAATGTGGGTTAATATCTGAATAGCCATTGTGCAGAAACATAATACCGGCTTTTCCGACTGGTTACAATGTTTCATATTAAAGCAAATAATCATTTAATTACTGATACGAAAACTTTTAACATGTGGTTTGTGTTTCAATCAGTTGACACCAGAGTTCATATGGGCGTTTACCGTCCAGTATGAAAGTGTTGAGCAAAGTTACTCGGGGAGTGGATGCCCATCACTTTTATCCAGAGATTGAAAAACAGACTCTTAATAAATCATAATTGTTTTCAGCAAATATGATATAATGAATATTTTTACACCAAAGAACGACAACTTGAAGATCATTTATTGTAGAAATATCAGTAATGGCGCCTCCAAACCTTGAAGTAATCCGTATGGTATATACATTCTACATGGTACCACTGCCAGCTGGATCGCATCCCTCCTGGCTGCTAAAGCAGCTAGGAGGGATGCGATCCAACTGGCAGTGCGTCTTACACACTTCCGTCCCATTTTTCAAAATCACTCCCACAAAAATATCCAGCAACCTAGTGGAAAGATGTTACACATCAAAAATACATTATTATTATTATTATTATTATTATTATTATTATAGCGTTTGATGCTATACAGACAATCAAAAAAGAATTTACAGTAGTACAAATTAATGATAGTAAATTGCAATATTTAAGTTTTCCAACCACACAGCTGCTTTGGGTCTGGCTTCATTTAGCTCTTCCAGAGGTCCAGAGAAAGCACGAAGTGGACAGTCTTGCACAACATGCTGGATTGTTTGATCTACTTCGCTGCAGTCGCAGTGAGGAGAATCTAGTCATCCTCATTTTTAAAGAGTACTGGCATTTCTTCCTGATCACATACTACAGCGGCACACATACAACACAAATAGACTACATTCTAGTCAGGCACAAAGACCTTAAAGACGTGTTGGACACTAAAGTCGTCCCTTACGAAACAGTTGCGACCCAAAACCGACCACTTATCTGCAAGCTTAGTGTAAAGCCGCCAATGGTCATACAGGCACGAACAGGACCGTCGGGAATCAGATGGTGGCAATTTAACGAGAAGGAAGAAGAAGTCATTAGACGTCTTACGCTGCCACCGATTACAACTGTTGAAGAAAGCTGGACAAAAATGAAGAAATATGTTCATGAAGCCACGCATGCCATTCTTGGACTTACGAAGCCAGAAAGATGTTGGATTGATAAGGACACATGGCTTTCGAATGACGTAGTCAAAACTGCGGTACGCAAGAAGAAACAGCTTTACCACGATTTTCTGGAAGACAAAACACCTTCTCGTTGGAATGCTTACAAAAGAGCCCGCAGGGAAGCGAAGAAGACTGCTGCTGCGACAAAATCTGCTCGGTACGCAGACCTCTACGCGAAGCTGGACACACGCAAGGGAGAGCGGGGCATCTATCGCCTCGTCAAATCCAGGCACCATTAATCTCAAGATATCCAACACTTCTATGGCATCAATGACGATAAGGGCGTTTTGCTCGTCGACTGGAAGAAGGCGAGAGAACGTTGGCAAAATTACTTTGAGAAGGTCTCAACACAGGAATTCCAGCACAACCAGTTACCTGACGCTACTGCTGTCGAAGATCATATCAAACCTATTGATGCCATAGAGGTTGCAGGTGCCTTGAAACAAATGAAACCAGGGAAGGCAACTGGTCCAGATGACATCTGGAGCTATGGTGCTCTCAGAAGTGGGATCCAGTGGATTGGTTGGCAAGACTCTTCAACCAAATTGTCAAAGAAGGACGAATGCCACTTCATTGGCAACATAGCATCACGATACCCAGGGGAAGTCCAGCCGAGTGTGAAAATTACAGACCAATTCGACTCCTCTGTCACACCATGAAGGTCTTCGAGCGCATTCTTGATAAGAGGATACGTGCAATCACCCAGCTGACCAAAAGCCAAGCTGGATTTGTGAAAAATTGCAGCACAGCAGATGCAATCCACGCCACACGCCTTTCAGTTGAAAAGCATCGTGAAAAGAATAAGCCGTTGCACCTTGCATTCTTAGATCTCGAAAAGGCTTTTGATCTTGTGCCACATAACTTGATCTGGTTGACTCTCCGACAACATGGCATCCCAGAGTACCTTGTCAACTAGGTACAGTTGCTCTACGCGGAGCCAAGAAGTTACGTCCAAGCAACTGCAGGAGCGCGGAAAATTTCCATGTAACAGTTGTTGTTCATCAAGGTTCGGCGCTGTCACCAATGCTGTTCATTATGGTCATGGACACGGTTACTGCAGATCTACAACAACCGTTACCTTGGACCATTATTTACGCTGATGACGTTATGATGGCCGCTCAAAACAAGCTGGATCTCCGACATGAGTCCAGGAATGACGTGATCGGTTAAGTCAATATGGCCTGCGGCTCAACAAAGCAAAGGCAGAATATATGACAACGGATGCAGGGGAAATAGGAACAATCCAAGTCGTCGGCGATGATCTGCCTCGAACGACAAAATTTAAGAATCTTGGCTCTATGATAACTGTTGAAGGTCGTCTCACCGAGGAGGTCAACGTAAGAATTAATGCTGCGTGGATGAAGTGGCGAACAACGACAGGTGTCATGTGCGATCGCCAGATGAAAGACCACCTAAAATCGAAGATTTACCGCACTGTAATTCGTTCCATGGTGCTATATAGTACTGAATGTTGGCCGACCACCAAGGAAGCAGAACGTCGGCTAAGTGTCGTGGAGACCAAGATGCTTAGATGGACAGCTGGCATTACTAGGTTGGATCACATCCCCAATAATATAATAAGGAAACGATTTGGTATCGCGGAAATGAAGAGCAACAGAGTGAGGGTCGTCTGCGATGGTTTGTGCATGTGCTACGGTCAGGAGCGGACACCATTGCAAAACAGGTTTACACATTAGAGGTCGCCGGGAAAAGACCAAAGGGGCGACCGAGACAACGTTGGGCCGATACACTGCACAGTGATCTGAAAAATGTCAACCTACATCCGGACATGGCCCATGACCGAGTAAAGTGGAGACAGCGAATTCAAATAGCGGACCCTGCCACGAGGCAGGACAAATGCTAAAGCAAAAGAAGAAGAAGACTGGCATTTCTTCCTGTCCCACAACGTTTACGATTAAGTTTGCACCATGTGGCGCGAGGTAGATTGAAACCCACCGGTTTTAGAATACCGTAATAATAATAATAATAGGCTATATACTTTTTTTTAGGGGAAGAAATGCATTTTCGCACAGAGTGTCGGGCCCCTGCTCTTGAGTAGCAGACTACCGACTAAAACTCCCCCGTTACTTCTGAACACTAGCCTGGAACCGTTTATCACATTACTTCAGGCTAGAGTCATTTTATATTTGCCCGTAAGGCTCTCCTCCTTAGTGAATTATCTTCAGTGGCGATCCAGATCCGTCTTCTTTGTTCGGAGGATATCTTCAACAAAACTTGCTACAAGTTTCCCATGTTCTTCATTTTGTAGCATTACCGCAACAATATTGTCCGGAGATATCTCTACATCAATTTGATCTTGAAGAGACTGCCTATTTTGGACCCACCGCCCACAAGAGAAGAAGGTGTGATTAGCACTATCTACCTCATTAACACAGTAGATACAATCTGGTGAATCCACTTTCCCATCCTTTTAAGATAAGAACAGAAGTACCCATGGCCAGTCAAGAACTGAGTGAGATAATAACCAACCTCACCATGTTTTCTCTCTGTCCAAACCTGCATCTGGGGTATCATTCTCCTAGTGTCCTTCGGTGTCCTTGCTCCCATTTGATCTGCCAATTATGAAAGGTATGTGCTCTTGCTGTTCGTCTTGCATTTTGTAAACCTAATTCCGATTTCCTCCAGTAAATGTACTTGCGTTCTTTCGCTAGAACAAAATGGAATTATCCCAGCAATAACAAGAACTGCTTCTTCAGAGACCGTGCGATAAGCAGATGCCACGCGTAAAGCACCCCGCCTCTGCACTTGTGCTAGTGACTTCCTATAAATGTCCTTATCTAGGGCATCCGCCCATATTTCCGCTCCATACAGAAGAACTGAATGGATGGCTGCCATCAGTAATCTCCTCTTACTAGATTTTGGCCCACCAACATTGGCCATTAGCCGACTGATAAGTGCTAGAGACAGACCATGTTCCTCCATACAACTATTGATTGTACGCATTACTATATTGAGTCGCATCTGTGCCTGCTCAACACTTCTTCCTGCTACAAGAGCAGCAACATCATCTGCATAACCTACTAGGATAGTTTCATCAGAGACTTCAGATCTCAGCAAGCTATCATATGTGATATTCCATAGATCTGGTCCTAAAATCGAACCCTGTGCTGCTCCGGCTGAGACCCGTACTCTGCGTTGTCCTTCTGTCGTGTTATAAAGCAACGAACGATCTTCCATGTAGGAATTTATCATCCGTAAGAGATAATTTGGAACATGAAAAGTATTCTCCAACGCATTCAGCATGTCACTCCACTTGACAGAGTTGAATGCATTTCTTACGTCAAGAGTAACAAAGAGAACCACACGACGGGAGTGGTGATTGTAATTCTCCGCCCTCTGGACAGCTGCAACAATTTCTTGTATCGCATCCAGGGTCGATCTTCCTGTTCGAAATCCATATTGTCTTGGTGATAAGTCGCCCACTGCCATGATCGATTGGCGCAACCTGACTCTCAGAAGCTTCTCAAAGAGCTTGCCTGTTGTATCGAGCATACACAGAGGGCGATATGATGATGGTAAATCCGGGTCTCCCTTTCCCTTATTAATGAGCGCCAGAACACAGAACTTCCAGCAGATGCTGAACACTCCTGCTTTCAGACACTCGTTGAACATTCGTAATATTAATTGTGGATGTAACTTGATTATTAATTTGAGAATCTCATTTGAGATGCCGTCATGACCAGGGGATTTTTTTGCTTCGCAGAGACTGAGTAGCCCTACTCAACTCATCCTCAGTGAAAAGAGGAATTTTAACATCTACATCGAAATACTGCTCAGGGGTTGTTGGATGCGTTGGGAAAAGAGTTTGGACAATAATGGCCATACTGTTTGCATCCATGACGCACGGTGTTCTTTGTGACTCAAGCTTCTTTCTGACAACTTTATAACCCAATCCCCATGGATCAGTGTCAATATCCTCACATAGCTTCCTCCAGCTCTTAGCTTGGCTTTGGTTTATGGTTTTCCGAAGTAGCTTCTTTGCATCTCTATGTTCGGCTGATAAGGCATTGGCATCATCCAGATTTCTTGTCCGTTGTGCAGCACGTCGGAGTCTAAGGCAATTCCGCCTCAATTCTGCAATTTCATGTGTCCACCAATATGCAGGGCTCTTCCGATGGCGTGATCTTAAACTTGGCATTGAGGTATCACAAGCCAATGTAATAAGATTCATAGTTGAGGAAACGTGAGTCTCAACATCAGCCTCTCCGTCAGGCTCCATATCCTCAATTAGTTCTACACCACTGGCTAACGCCTCCTGAAATCCATCAAGATAGATCTTATTGAAATTCCTTCTCCGTTGTTTCTGGGTAGATAAGTTCTTCCCACGTATATTACTGCACACATCAAAATTAATATACTGATGATAACTACCAGTGTAGTCTTCTATAACCTTCCAATCCTTGATGTGTGGTACTAACGTCTCAGAAGTCATGTAGATATCCAGAATGGTCTCTGTATAACCCGGACGCCGAAAGGTTGACACTGCACCTACATTTAAGATCAAAAACCCTGTCCTTGATGCCATTTCCAGAATGAACTTACCTCGGGAATTGGTATGTGGCATACCCCATTCCACTGCTCTGGCATTGAAATCCCCAGCTACAATGATTGCTCCAATTGTATTAAGAATGGCATCTTCCAGAGAGTTGACTTTCTGACGAAAATAATAATAATAATAATAATAATAATAATAATAATAATAATTTATTATTAATAAAGTGCAAGGAGGTGTGGTGGCACGCCATGCGACTCGTCTCTTGACTGGCGATGCCCGCGTTGCCCTGATTAAAGACTGCTCCTCTCTGACGGCGCTCGGCGTGGCGCTTCTCCTGCGCGGAATTTAAAGTGGCTGTTAAAAGCTACACAGTTAGTTCACCTCGCCTTATCTTCCTCTATACCGATGTGATGTATGTGTGAAGACGTCCCTGAGGAGCACACCACTGTCTCACAGGTAACTCACTAAAACTAGCTTCAACATCACGTGCATGGTGCATGGGTGACATACACAGGGGGTCAGGGGTTCACAGTAAGATACTTGCCCAAGTGCTCAGAGCATTAGTTTGAACATCACGTTCACGGTACATGTTCTACAATCCCCGAGGGTCAGAGGTAGAGAGTGGGTGAGGCGTCGAAAGTCATTCTGCTTACTGTGAGCCCTGAGACCCCTGGATTATCTTCTGCTTATGAAGTTGTAACAAATCTTACTCTACGTCGATAAACATTACGATATTCTGTTGCGCGTTAATCTCCAGGTACGACCGCTTTAATGATATCTGTCGTCTAGATGTAGGCTACTGTATATAACCTCCGTAAGCTTTCTAATGCTCGAAACACAACTAATGTTTTGATTCAAACATTCATGGCCTAGAATAGCTGATATTCGGTCCGTTACGTGAAAATGATAAAGTATTAGAAAAATAGCACATACCTACAGTATTTAGAATTTATTAATTGCTTGTTATTTATTTTATATGAATTGCAGCCGAATGGCCATAGCTTGGTATTTTTGATTGGATGCCCATGGGCTCGAAACAAGTTCAATTTCAAGTAGTTCCAACTTTCGTAACTAGATGCTACTGTCACTAATACTTGATAGAGCGTTTCTAAATTGCCAAATATAAGCTACAAATTTTTCTACACACTACCATTGCAGTGGTAGGTTCTTTTACGCGCCATAAATCTATGACATGGGCCCACCGGATTTACTTCCCCCCACCCGAAGGAAGGCATACTGAAGGATTTTAACGCTCTTAGAATTCCGACGACTTCGACCGGGTTTGAACCCGCGATCTTGGGCATAGCAGTTCAGCATGCTACCATCTACTCCACCGAAGCCGCATTTATTATTTATTATTTAAACACTGCAAAAAAACGATTATATATTTTACTATGTTTTCTTGGATCAGTTCTTCTCTCCTTCTCCCCTTTACTCTCCGGAATATTTAAATTCGTAGACTATTGGATTCATATCCGGCCAGGTTCCACTGTCAGTATGGTTTACCCTGATCCATATGTTACATATACCAGGTTACTGAATAACCTGTGTTGTGTATTAACTTCAGAGTCTTACATCTAAAGTAGTAAGCTTAAGCGACTAAGAATTAGTCACCCTCTTACAAGGGCACACAACTCTCATTGGATAGCTGTAGATGGCGTTGCACAGGTACCAGGCAGTCATGTGACTCTTCATCACTGACATGTGGCCATGGCAGTGAAGCAGAGTGAGTGAGTGTGTCTTCAATGAGCCGAACAACGCCAAAGGTGGGCAGTAACTGGAATGGAGACTTGTAGTGTTGTTCAACAAGTCACGATTATACCTGTTTTCAAAATATGAAGGCGTCAAGTGGACCGATGGCACAATGAGGGGGTTTACCTTTAGTATGTCGAGGGTGTAGTTCAGGTTGGAGGAGTTTCTGTGATGTTCTGGGGCTGTGTTACGTACTATGATTCTGGCCCACCTATTCAATGGTAATATGGATCTAGCTTGCTGTATGTAGACAGGTTTTGTCAATGAGAAATTTTGAAACGTATTCTAATGGTAACCTTTCAGTGTAGATTGACTAGCAATGCAATTCATTAATATAAGCCTCATTCATAGGTAACAATGACACCTAGAAACTACAAAGTTTACACTTTATCCGTAACATTCATGGCTGTGTTTGACTAAAGTATTATGGGAATTTATAACCTATTTCAATAAATATGGACATTTGAAGAAAGTAGAAATATTCTGAAACTTATGAAATTTTCTCCTAGTTTTCCCTTTTCCCTTGATGTTAATGTAGATAATTCAATGCAAGCTATAATTTGTAAAGCAAACTTATTTTTATATGCATTTAGTTTAGAGCTTATAAATTTGAACTGTCAATTTTATGCCATTAATTCAAATAGACTACCGTACTCTATTATTTTTATTTTTTGTATTTTTACTCCGATTACTTTCATTTTTCTTCACAGTACTTAACTCATAACCCGTGGCTCATGATCGCCAAAATAACGGTCACGTAAACCTACGAAGTTCACTTCACTTTTTCTTAACTCATAAGCACTTATAAGTGTGCAAAATATCAAGATTCTAGGTGTCATGATTACCTAACAATGAATCTCGTATTAAGCAGTTCCATTGTTGGCTCATATTCATCTTATAGTTTGGAACTTGTCCACTCTAGAAAGAGTAAAAGCACTTTACATAAAGAAGGCGATAGGAGTCGCAAAGATACACGACCAAATTAGTATATACAGAATATAACTAAACATATGGAAAAACTCCAGGGATTCGATAGAGGATCTGACAACAAGCCAAACATGTCCTGTTAACATATGGTGTATGTGCATTCGTTGCCATGTTACAAGCATGGTTTGTGGTGTGCATAACACAGACGGCGGCACGATGGTAGTTGGTCAATTGGGGAGGGCACACAGGCCACTTGTACGTTTCGTCGCTATTCAAGCCTGTGTGCATTTGTTTTGCATTCATGGACCGACACCGTGGCCTGCGCGTTCTCCCGATCTCAACCCATTAGACTTCTACTTATGGGGTCATGTAAAGGCCATTGTGTATGCCACACCTATTCATAACTTGGACATCCTGCGTCAGCGAATAGAGCAAGGATGTCAACAGATACGACAGATACGAATATGGGAGCGTGTGAGACAGGCAGTGATGCGGCGCATAGACGCCTGCATTACAGCCCGTGGTAGCCATTTTGAGCACCTTGTGTAGAGAACTGTAAGTAGTAACGTACATTATCAACACAAATGACCACCCTGCATAGTGAAGCGGTCTGTGTTATGTACACCACAAACAATGGTTGTAACACGGAAACGAAAGCAAATACACCAGATGTTAATGCTTCTTATCACGTCCTCTATCGAATCCCCGGAGCTTTCCCACATATTTAGTTACATCCTGTATGTTAGCGAAAGAAACCTTTCTCATTGAAGAATAGAATACATGAGGACTTTACTGACACTACCAAATACCAGCGTATCAGAAAACTTACTAAGAACACTACACAGGAAACAAGAAGAAATATGCCAAACTTCTACGGCACAGGGGCCATGATTGACTGAACTTGCACAAAAGAACATTTCGAAATGAGACATGTCTTCACGAGACAGGCTGTGCATGGCTTCTACTACATTATCTGTGAAAATAACTTACATCGTTTCATGACCCAAATGTGAATGCAAATATCAGCTATGTAAGCAAACCTGTGATCGGTATCACTTAGAATTATGTTCCCAGAGAACTCTGTCATGGAGTGAATATGCTACAAGGGCAGTTTTAGGTAAGACAGTTCGAAATCTTCCTTGAAACTTTGTGGACGCAATCGTTGTACTATAAGAAGACAACGTGCGGAAAATCAGCCGCCAGATTGAACTGCAAGGCTCCGAAATCGTATCTGACATCCTGGTACGCAAGCATGACGGCTGACGGAACTGGGCATCCCCGTGGCACTCGAAATTGCCACGTGGCGGGGCGTTTATGCAAGCGGTCGCTCGACCGGCCTTGAGTGTATGGGCAATCAGGGCTGTCCCTGCCAACCTATACGGTACTCGCTACTTCCCATTGATTTGTACGAGAGATTCACCACATGATTTCGGAGCCTTGCAGTTCAATCTGACAGCTGATATTCGGCACGTTGTCCTCTTATTGTACAATGATTGCGTCCACAAAGTTTCAAGATAAGTTTCGACCTGTCTTACCTGATACTTCCCTTGCAAGATGTGAGTGAGATCAGTAACGTTTTGTCAATTTGGCTGCATTGAATATATTATTATTGTTGGCTAATATGTCAGGTTCTCTTAAGGTCTGATATTGGTTTTCATGTTTATGGACAAACCTTGAACACTAATGCGGTGAGTAATTGTCACTATGTGGGATTGTGGTTAAGAAGAGATAATTAGACATTTTAGTTTATGAAATACATCATCATCATTATTGGGAGTAATACATTGTCAAAGTGAAACAAATACCAAATTTAATTAAATTTATACGCATTAGTATGAACTTGCTGCTGGTTCAAAGTCATCACGGTTGTTTGTTTTGGGTGGGTTTAGGCCTATATATTTTGATCTAGAAAAATATTCACTGCAGTACTTCCTAATGTCATATATTCTCTATAAAAGCAACAGTTTTGGAATTTAATTTGGTACCTTAATGTTAGGTCATTCCTGCTTCTACTGGCTTAGTTATGAGGTGAAATAAATATGTGGGTGGTGAATGCTTTGCACGGACAGATACGCTATCGGAAGCCATCCTCATCAGAGGAGTAAACAGCAGATGAAGATGAAACTGAGCAAGGTGATGGAATGTTGTGGCCTTAGCCTATTAGAGGGCATCATCTAGCATGTGTCTTCATTTCAAAATAAGAAACCATGAAAATCCATTTAAGACCACCTACTGTGGGATTTGAACCCCACTCGTTCACCAGGTTCGTAAGTAGCATGGTCCTGTGACCAGGTGGGTTAAAGTATTAGCTAAAATAATCCGCTATTTGGCACATTTTAATAACCAATGAAAAACATTCTCACGTTTGAACATAAAGAAGGGCTCCGGAAAAAATGTCCGTGAGTGCCGCGATCGACCAGTGTTGGATCACTGTGGGGAGAGGCCGTACAGAACTTGCTGAATGTATCCATTAGTTGGTAGTGCTGCCACGGGAATTCTCGACAACATAAATATGAGCGCAATAATGATAACATTAATGAGAAAGTGTGCACAACTGACAGACGCCAATAAATGGATATTGTGCCTGGAGCTACCACTCATCATTAATCTAAAAAGTTAACAACAGGTGAAATTTGATGTTGTGTAATATCGGTAAAAGGGAGGAATCCAACAATAGTGTTCAATCATTTTATGGGCGGTCTGACGTCATATCAATTTTACTTCAAAAGTTTCATTGACAGCATTTGGTAAATGATTGCGGTAACTTATCACATATTTCTGAGTGTGATGTAGCGTGACTCAAGACTTCCTTGCTGATACTCTGAGCTAGAGTTTGGTTGCTATGTGATGGCACAAACCAGCTCAGAGCCACGGGTTGGAGGGGGAAGGAGTAGAAGGAAGGCACTTTTTAAGTCTACGTCCAGCCCATACAATCGAGCCAACCTACTATACATCGCGTCGCCCTGACTCGCGGCTAGGGCTGTGTACTGCAGCTGGACACAGCAACCGGGGATGAGGTGGTGGACTTGCCTCCAGGATTTCCTTCTAACCGGTATCCCACCAACTAGCGGTCTCCCGCGGCGCTGCCCGAGGACAGGGAATCACGGTGGTGCGAAATAGATTTGTATAGGCCGATAAGGGGCTGAGGACAGTGCTAGGGATCAGTCGTCTTGGGGCGAGTGAGCAGACTAGCAGCCATCTCTGGTCCGTCCTACGAGCTGTACGCAGCGGCTCATCATGTCCTTCATCAGAGGTAAACTGAGCAACAATGTAATAATGCCTAAATTTAAAACCCAAAATATTACGCAATACCTAAAGGGAATGAAAACCCGAACAGCCACGCCAGCCGGGTCACAATCAAGGACACCAATCACCAAGGTGAAGAAAACGCCACAAAAGACGTCCGCTCAGCTGAAGCCATTGAAGGCGAGACACGAGATGGAACATTGATGACAGCGATGTCGCAGCCACTAAAATAAGCAACAACTTCTTTGCTGTGGAAACTGAGAGCTCCCACAATATCATCTCCTAGATTTTAATTGGTTGGCTGTGAAAGTCAGCTGTTGGTACCTGGTAACACGATGGCAGAAAAGTGTTGAGAAAATTGGTGACTATGTAGAAAAGTAGGTCAAAGATGTAAGTTCATTTGTGATTTGTTTGGTTTTGTTACCTATTAAACTTTTTGGAAAAAAAAATATTGTGCGTTACATGCCGATCTGCCCTCGTATACATATTGTGATGGTTATTATTCTCCTGATGGGAATGAATCTGCACCACAACAAGTTCCACAGTTATGGTCATTCACCTGGAGCACTGTGGTGAAACCACTATAGACATTTATACCTGGTGGGCGCCATCGTGTCCAATTACCATTAGGACATCGAAATATACCTATAATCAGACTTACCATTATTTACCTCAGCTATATAGACTCTCTTTAACTCAGCTCGTGGGGAAACATCCAGCTTCTAACCAAATGATATATGCTAAGAGAGGACAGGTTCGGTATTATAGCTAATTCTATCTACAAGAATTGGACACGGAAACTGAATTTAATGAAATTGAATTTAATTATAATAAAAAGATCACCTTTAAAACACATGCTAATGGAATACGTAGACTTTACTATTAACGTGGGGGCTAAATCAAGACGAAGCGGAGACATATTACTTTAACTTATTGCAGAATTAAAATGAATTTACAGTTACTTTGCCCGAAGAAAGATTGATTAATTTTGTAAGAGAAACAGAGAGATATGTCATAATGTCATCGACGCTTACCAGTGCTGAATTCATGGCAGGATATGCTCAACCTCGAGAAAATCTGTTGTCTTCTGTACGAGAGCGCCATCATCTTCTTGAAAATTCTTGATACCTTATGTAAATTTATAGCGTTGCGTGAGATGAATTACTAGCATCAAGAATCCCTTTTATGACAACAGCCAAAGACACAACTGTTATCATCAATATGCGTGAACGAGATATGTTCCCAGCATACTGCAACTGTAATAGTTTATGAACTCAGTGATGCTCAAAAGTAGACTAGAATGACCATAAACATGATAATCGAGTCTGATTAAAGAAAAAGAATCGAATGGAGTGACTCTCCGTCCTTGGGTTGAGTCTTATAAAACTTCTCGATATCCCTCTCTCCAGCACCCATCACACGTGGTCGTAGGCCAATCTCGTCTTGCGATGCTGACCCCAAGTCCCCCACTCCATCAAATTGGGTTGTCGTCAACGTTCTGATATGCTCAGGGGTAGCGTGGATCGGATTCTAAGAATTGCAGGTCTTATAACCAAATAAGGAAATGCTGTACGTCGAAAGCCTAGTTTCTCTTGTCCTCAGAAGCTTGACCTCACAAGAACTAAGTTCGTGGAAAAGCAGTCCTTGTCTGCTCCAATTCTGGGAAAGCGCCCTGCTGTTCCTATGGTCGAGAATAACTTGAGTTGCGACATCTACTCTGCCTCGCTAAATGACTTAAAATCTCGGCTTCCTGCTCAATCTTGCCCTCGCGCTAAATTTATAGTATTCGTATATCGAAAATCTTCCATTAGCTCCAATTGAATATAAACATAATAACATACCCTCTCCTTCCATATAAATTGATATCAAAAATAATTACAATGAAAAGTTAAAATTAAAATTACGTGGGTGGTTATTTTGTATCCCAACGTTCATGTAGGTTGATTAAAATATCATATCACAGCACCAACTATGGAAATATCCCAATACTTGGCATACCTTTAAGGCTGAGATCGGAGGTTTGAATCCCGGTGCTGACAGCAGCTATCCTGAGTGTGATGTTCTCTGGCTTTTTTCACACTCCTCCCAGGAAAATGCAGTGATATTATCTTATTTCAAGTCCCGGAGGACCTACCCCATTGATTGATAATTACAGATGCACACACTACTACAGTCATGACATAAATACAGGTTATCAGTCAAATTGAACGCATATTCAATTACACGTGGCTGATGACCAAGACATACCAAGAGCCTGAAACAAATTAAGAACAACAATGGGTTTTAGGCTCTTAGGTCGAGATGTAATATTATTGATTTTGGTTAGTTATTGTTGTTTTAAGCAAAATCTCTTCGATGCATTTTGGGGCAACAGTTATAAATGTTACCTAGGTTAGGAATGAAGTGAAGGAAAGATTCAACAATGACATATTGCTTCCATAGATTAAATGACATTAGATAGGACGCCATGTCGCAACACAACTCGCTACTCCATGACCTTCTAAGTCTATGAATACTATGGTAAATTAACTATGGAGTACAGCCATGACCTTATCCAAGAATAACCATAACTTCCATTTAAGGGGCTACGGATGTCCCACAATCTTCAAAATTTTCCTAATTTTGTTTATGCGCCAATTTAATCTACGGACCTTTAGGTTTCTAACGGTACATTTTATTTTCCATATCTCATTCTTGAGGCTACCTTTTTATACTTTTGGAAAGTGAGGTGGCGCAGCGGTCAAGCTCTTTGCCTCTCACTAAGGTGGACGGGGTTCGATTCTCGGTCAATACAATGTCATGTGAGATTTTCGAAATGAAATGCCATGTACTGTGGTTCGGATTCCACGTGTAAAGGAGGTCCCGCGGCACGTGATTAACGGTCACGTAAATCTACAACAATCTTCCTTCCTTTTTACTTTCCTTATAGGCTACTTGAATTAATAAATTGAAAATTCGCCTGATCAATACTAGGAGAAGTTGTTTAATGAAATATTAACGACGTACATGTTTCGGAATATCAAGGATTCCGATATGCAATTAGAAAAATTACCTTAAAATACTATGTTGATATTATATTAGTATTTCGAAAAATATATTAATAGGAGACTTCTTTTTTCTTTCAATGTAGATATGTAAGAAGTTATGTAAACCATCGTTACAATTCGAAGAATTTCGATAATTAACGAAAATAAATATTATCAAAATCGGTCGAAAACTCAATGATTCTTCACTCTGTAGATTTATCTGATTCACTGGCAACTCAATGAGCGTAAAAATTCTATAATAGCTTTCTGTTCCATGAATGTGTATTATTATTTGCTTCGACATTCCAATCATTTTTCTTGACCTTAACTAATATGTGATATGTGCATGCTAGCATGTATGCTTAGTTATTGAACTTATATAAACGATTGCCTATACACAGTATGTTGGCCAAAACGCAAGTATCATTACATGAATAGCAAAATAGTAAGGATTGTTATCAAGTCATTTGGAGGTTACTCCACCTGGAAGGTAGCTTTTCGTAAGAAGATATTTTTGTCAAGTTAATTGATGATTATTACGTACATGTCAAAAATGCTTGAATAACAAAGATAACCCCGAAGTAAAATCAGGCGTATATTTGTTCACATGAAAAGTTGACGGATGTAATGCTAATTACGTCGGGAAAAGTGGTAAACAAATCGGAATAAGATATAAAGAACACAAAAATGCGATTAAGCACAACAAACATTCAGCCATATGCGAACACATGTGTGACAACAATCACCGTTTTACCAACATAGAAACATACTTGAAAATTCTACACCACGAAGCAAAGGGTAAAGCTCTCGACATAAAAGAATCTATAGAAATATATCTATCCAAGAAATTTAATCCAGCGAATCTGAACGAACACATATTTTTAGAAAGATCACCACTCTTCACGCTGCTGAAACAAACATATTTTTAATGAGGCTAGGAATGCAAATAGGAAGGTGTTTATGGGAAATATGTTATGGGATGACGATGCACTTCGTGTCTCGTAGGGTCCTATACCATCTATTAAGCCAGCAGCAACCAAAGGAACATATGTCCAAGGTGCGGCGGATGGATAAATGGAATACGATAGTAATGGAAACACTTCCAGAGTCCTTAACAAACACTTGTATTTGGCACTACAACCTCATTCAGTGTAATGCATGTACAACGATAACCTTGTCAAAACCTCAAGTACATAATTTCGGTAACAGGTAGCGTGCAGGCTGACATGTGAACTACCTCGCGGCGTCAGTAGCAGTGTGGAGGACACTGTGTCAACATTGTAGTGAGAATCGCCAACACCAGGATAAGTGAACATTATAATTATTTTTCTAGTGCATGCCAAAACTTGTAAATTAGGGTGGTTTCGGTAGTGTAGTTGGTAGCATGCTGAGCTTGAATGATTATTGTAGTTGTGAAATATTTCTCCACACAGATGACAGATGCTTCATGAAATGAAATTTGATGGCAATTATGTATGGCATGTTCAGCTATAACGAACTTCTCTGGTTGGCAAAGACGTAAGCTATTCTAAATCCTGATGCTTTCCTTTTATGTGGGCTCTAGGTACAGCTGGAGCCCATTATTCTGTATCTCAAGCAGAGAAAGGCATCTCTAGCGTAGTGAGCTCGACCGTTATCGTTGAGGTCAATGAGAACAGTTCTTGAGTGCGCCCATATCCAAACAAAATGAGCCGGGCCACTAGCTCCATCTAATGAAATAATCACGAGGACCAAAGAGCCAAGCCGCCTGCATCGAGAAGCCATTTGGAGTTCACTGCAAAATCCTTACCGGCCTTCAGTATCAGTTTGCTTTAGAACAACTCGCACCACGCGTGTTTATCCCTTTAGGTGGTTGCTAGGATATACAGGATGGGAGGTAAGTCCTGCACGGGAATATAACTGGTAATAGATCTAGGTGAATGGATTACAATGTCACATATTGTGTGCCTGTAGATTGTATCACTAAGCAGGAATATCACAAGTTGACAGTGAAGGACTACGTTAATGTCTTAAAACGCGAGACTATACAGAACCATATGTATAAAGAAACTGAACAATTGCTGGTTGGTTGGTTCCTCAGTTTAGGGGCTGCGACAACGCAGTCATGTAGCTCCGAGTACTTTGGGTGTGTGTAGGATCTGTCTGATAACCGGTGATAATTGTGATGGCTGTATTAATGTGTGATATCTGTAATTCTGATAAGGACTGCAGACGATCAATTTCAATGCTACCAAATGCTACCATCAACGACACCTAGCTGTGAACTTGGCTACTAGATGCTACTACAACCGGCACCTGGCAACGAACGTTGGAACATAATAGAGCGTTAATCGGTGGCTTCGGTGGCGTAGTCAGTAGCATGTTGAGCTTCTATGCCCAAGATCGCGGGTTCAAATCCAGCCGAAGTCGTCGGATTGTTTAAGAGCGTTAAAAATCCCTCAGTATGCCTTCCTTCGGAGGGGAAGTAAAGCCGGCGGTCCCATGTCATAGATTTATGGCATGTTAAAGAACCTTCCTCTAATTACATCTGTGTGAAGCTAAATTGTACCTATAGGTTAAGAATGTAGTCTAAACAACTCTCTTAGGTTCCTACGTTCGTTGCCAAGAGCCGACTGCGGTGACGTCTGGTAGCTAAGTTCTGAACTAGTAGTCGTTGATGGTGGCGTTTGGCGGCAAAAGTAGGAACTACTTGAAAATTGATCGTCTGCAGTCCTTACTTGAATTAAAAGAGATACACACTCTAATACAGTCATCACAATTAACACCGGTTATCAGACTGATTCTACACACACCCAAAGTTCACGGGGCTACATGACCGCGTTGTTGCAGCCCCTAAATTTAAGAACCAACCAGAGCGTTAATCAAATCTAACCTACAAATTTAGTTTCACACAATTGTAGTTAATGTAAGGTTCTTTTACATGCCATAAATCTATGACATGGGACGACTGGCTTTACTTCCCCTCCAAAGGAAGGCATGATTATTAACGCTCTTAAAATACTGCTGGGTTTGAACCCGCGACTTTGGGCATAGAAGCTCAGCATGCTACGCCACCGAAGCCGCTGAACAATTGCTTATCGGGTCTTTGTCATCTCGTACGTCAAGCGGAGAAAACTCTCCCACCCAGAGGGGAAGAAGGAAAGAGAGGAGGGGTCTTGCCCTTTGAGAAATCAGAGTATCTGGAAAGGTAAGGATCAACTGAGGGACTCGGAAATGCCCAAAATCATCAAAAGTTGAAAATGTTGTTTTTGCGCCAAATTAATCTACGGACTTTTAACTATCTAATGGTACATTCAGATTTTCATATCCCATTCCTGAAACTAACTTCCTTATACTTTTCCACAATCGTGCGTTCTGTTAGTAAACGCACCACAATCCGGTACGGTACACTACCCCCAGCCACTACAAAAACACAAGTTATTAGAAAACACCGGGTGAGTTAACCGTGGTCGTTACGGCATCGTTGCAGGTAGTCGCTCACATCCGGTAGGCGAGTTGGTTCGAGTCCCCCCGCTGGCAACCTTGAAGATGGTCTATGATTTCCCATCTTTCATCCAGACAAATGCCGTTTTTGGTCCCTAACTATAGGCCACAGCCGCTACCTTCCAATTCCTCGACCTTACATTCACACTTCCCTCCCCAGACAATACCCACACGCGACAGTACTTGTAGCTCACCCCATGGGTGTCCGCATAGAAGCAACTACAAACTCTGGCGAGCTGATCATATTCTCGCACAATCCCGACACTAAGTTAAAAGGCATACGCTAAAAATAAAAATGAAAAACAGACAAACGCAATAGACACCCAATTACACTGAACCAAGGTATCTCAGTCCCCTAAAATGGATTTTTATTTATTTTTATTTATCGTATGGCTTTTAGTGCCGGGAGTGTCCGAGGACATGTTCGGCTCGCCTGAGTCTGTAGCTGCTTCCAGCGGACACCCTAAAGGGTGAGCTACAAGTTCCGTTCAATTTCAAGTAGTTCCAACTTTCGCCACCAGATATCAATGATACCTAGTGGTGAACGTTGGAACTTTGATAGAGCGTTCTGATGAAATATAATCTAACAAATTTTGCTTTACACAAGTTTAGTCTGTGAAAGGATCTTTTACATGCCATAAATCTATGACATGGGACCGCCGGCTTTACTTCCCCTCCGAAGGAAGGCATACTGAAGGATTTTTAACGCTCTTAAAAATATCCGACGACTTCGGCCAGGTTTGAACCCGCTATCTTGGGCATAGCAGTTCAGCATGCTACCGACTACGCCACCGATGCCGCTCTAAAATGGATTAACAACAGCACCGAGAGGCAAGAGAAAACTGTGGATATATGCGATCCCCCAACCATTGGCGGACCACACATTTTTTAGCAGAAGTACCGGTACTTACTTGAGTTGAGACCGTAAATAATGAGCACGCCCTCCCTGCTTATTGGGAATAAAAACTAATTGATACTGGGATAAGGTCTAATCAAGTAGCGCCATAAGCTGACGTCATTAATTATTCTCCGGAGTGGAGGTCACGAGAGCTTAACCCAAACATTTGTATAATTGGATTAGCAGGCGGCATTAATTAGCACTGGCCGAGGCAGTCCAGTGGTCACATCAATGGTGGGACGATTTTAGAATTACCTGATCTGTTTTTACACAAATCGAGGGAAAGAAGATGCCGCTCTTAGCAGAGGATTAATTCAATAAAATACGAGGTACCTTAAAAGTTAAGTGTTCATTTATTAATGTGGAAGTTTGAAATGTTGCTGCTATTTATAATCGGTTCATTATCATGTAAAAGCAAAGTACGTTCCTTCTTCATCATTAGATCGTAGTTCTACAGTAATTCAAGATTACGAGAACCATATCTTACGTCATGAAAGGTGGTAAGAATAGTAAATAAATAAATAAATAACCAAAAACATACAAACAAACAAACGAAAATAAACACACACACAAACAAACACACAAACAGAAACATACAAAAAAGCACACACAAACAGACAAACAGAAACATACAAAAAAAAAACCAGAAACACACAAACAAATTGAACAAACTAACTAACAATGAAACTTAGCTAAAGCACATTCTCGTATGTGACTTCACGTGCATTTTTGTTTATTGAAAATGTTGGGCACATAAGTTGCACTTCCAACAGAAGACGGACGTGGAGATGGCTCACCATGGGTTGTTAGTATGGTTCGAGAATGGGTATGTAGTCAAAAGAACCTTGACTCGCTACCTGGGGTGAGAAGAAGACGAAGACCTAAGATCAGCTGGCCATGGACTCATCTACTTATGCGGTTATAACAGTGCTCTAATTTTGAAGGCTATGGACTCATCTCCTTAAATGGTTATAACAGTGTTCTAATTTTGAAGGCTATGGATTCCTCTCCTTATGCGAGTATAACAATGCTCTAATTATGAAGGCCATGGACTTCTCTTCTTATGTGGTTATAATACACTGCTCTAATTTTGAAGGCCATGGATTCCTCTCCTTATGTGATTATAACAATGCTCTAATATTATGAAGGCTATGTATTCCCTTCATATGCGGTTATAACAGTGCTCTAATTTTGAAGACCATGGACATTTTTAGCCTACTTTTAACATTTTGCAAAAATGAGGAAAAAGTAGACTTATGAGATCGGGCAAATGTGTGTCTGTCTGTGTGTCTGTCTGTCTGTCTGTCCTTCTGTCTGTCTGTCTGGCTGTGTGTATGTGTGTGTGTCTCCCTATCAACTCCTAAACGGCTGCTGCAATCGAAACAAAATTTGGTAGGAATAAAGATCTATACCTGAATATCTCACGGCCATATTTGAAAATGATGTCAGTGCTACCAACTGCTGAAAAATCGCAATTGAAATTTGAGCTCCATGTTGGATATCTTGAAAGGTATGAATGGGAGCTATTTCAAAATTGGCACACGTATAGATAATAATATTGCAGTTTAATTTCCAGGAGGCCATACATGGTAGTGTTGCCAAAATGATTATATGCCTGCTGATAGGTCCAAATTTTAAATGCATATAACTTCTACACTATCAATTGGATTTCAACGTATACATAAACAGATATGACTGCGCGTATTCTTAAGAGCCACCAGGGCTACCAAATGTTAATAAATGCTCTCAATTGTTTTAATCCAAATACCCATATATCAAAAAGTATGCAAGCCGACAGCTTTAAACTATGCACACGTATAGTACCTGACATTCTATATTAATTTGGAGTAACTTATATACGTCAGTGCTACCAACATGATTCTAAACCTGCTGATAAGTCCAATTTTAAAATGCATGCAACTTTTATACTAACTAATGGATTTCATTCAAAATTGACACTACAATAGATCATATTATTTCAGATTATTTCTGACCAATACATGTATGTCATTGTTGCCAACATGATTTTACGCGCGCTGTTAGATCCAATGTTTAACTGCATGTAACGTCCATGATATACATTGGACTTCAACCAATTTTTTTTTCTGTACCTTAAGAGATGGAACTAAGAATATATTCAGTCACCAGGGCTGCCAACTCTAGTTCTCTATTAGGCTACATTATGCCAACTGAAGGAAGTTTGATAATAATTGTGAAGAATATACTCTGGTGGACTGTAATTGATAGTGCTGGGATTTCAAATCACTGGACTTCTGTGGAACATTTATACTAATTATATTATATTACACCGTTATATACAATACATGTTGATACATTAATACACTGTCACTCGTTCGATATAGTCTTCCGAGTTTGCATAGCAGCAGGTCTGCAGCACCTTTCACCCCGTGGTGGCTTGTTTGAGCACAATAGTGGCACTGGCGAAAGAATGTACGGTACTTTGGGAGCGGGTGAGGCAGGTAGCAAGCCCACCCCTCCCGACCAGTGGAAATAACGGGACTCACTACAACGGCAAGGCGAGGCCTGTCGCAGTTTCAGTACTTGTTCCTAAACATGCCGCCCGCCAAAAAAGAGTTTAACACTTTTTTCAACAACAGTCACCTGAAATATAACACCAACAAACAAACGAACACAAAGCAATGAACATAGTTAGTTAGTCAAAACACCACCTTCACAAATGCCGTTGTCTGGCATGGGAAGTGGGCAAAGTTTTGTAATGGGTCTCTTGAATGTACCGGAAGAGGTACGTATAGTGGCAACACGTACGAGCCCATCAGCTCCAGGGTGGACCTGATCAACCACTGCAAGCTTCCAGCACAGTGGGGGAAGTTTGTCTTCTTTCACGATCACCAGCGTGCCTGCCTGGACGTTGCGCCCTTCCTTCTTCCATTTTCCTCTCTGTTGTAGATGGGACAAGTAGTCGGTTGACCACGCCTTCCAGAATCCTTGGAACTGTCTTTGGATTTGCTGCCATCTGGAAAGCAAGCTTACACGCACATTACTCAGATCTGGTTGGGGTAGTGCTGTGATTGGTCGGCCAATGAGAAAGTGGCTAGGGGTAAGGACAACTAGGTCGTCGGGATCATCGGATGCCGGGACTAGAGGCCTCGAATTGAGACATCCTTCGATCTGGGTTGTGAGTGTGGACAATTCCTCGAAGGTAAGGTATGCGGTGCCCATCACTCGCCGAAGATGGTGTTTAAATGATTTGACACCTGCCTCCCATATTCCTCCAAAGTGCGGAGCTTGAGGAGGAATAAAATGCCACTGAATTCCTTCACTGCTTGCAAAGGTTGATAGATCACGTTGATGCTGTCCCTCGTTGAACAATCTTCTTATCTCCTCCAGTTCCCTATTGGCTCCAACGAAATTTCTGCCGTTATCAGAAAACACATGGGCTGGCCTGCCTCTACGGGATATGAAACGCCTTAGAGAAGCAATGAAGGCCTGGGTAGTCATACTGCTTACAATCTCTAGATGCACTGCCCTAGTAGAAAGGCATACGAAGAGTGCTACATAACACTTGATTTTGGATCTGGTTTTGCGAGAGCCTGCCTTTATGTAGAATGGTCCCGCGTAGTCGATTCCGCAGTGTATAAATGGATTGACTGGAGTTACTCTGTAATTCGGCAGTTGACCCATTAGTTGTTCAGCGTTTTTTGCCTTAAGTTTGTGGCAGATAATACAAAAATGAATGATGTGACGAATCGTACTCTTGCCATTAGGTATCCAGTACTGCTCACGTAGCGACGACAGTAGTAGTTGACATCCAGCATGAAGCAGGCGTAGATGTTCATTTTCAATGATCAGTTTAGTTAGGTGATGCCTTGGCGGTAAAATTATCTGATGTTTCTGGTTAAACGGAAGATCAGATTGTTGTAGTCGACCACCTACTCGAAGGAGTTTTTGGTCACAGAGGAAAGGATTCAGAGGTAGTAACTTGCTTCCTTTACTAATGGCCCTTGTCATCCGAAGATCGTTAATTTCTGGACCATATTCTGAAGCTTGGGCTATTTTGATGCATGCATGTAATGCAACACGCAGTTCTTCGAACTCCAACTCACCCGTTTTTCTTTGATTGCGAGGATGTCTGGCATTTGCGGCAAATCTGATACAATATGCCGTTACTCTCGTGAGACGCGTTAACTTGGAGAATCGCTTCATGAAATCATCTTGAGGTTGAGCTGCTATCAGGCTAACAACAGGTTTTTTCTGTTCTGGGACGTCCTGAGATATTAATAAAGGGGCTGATGTAGGCCAGGATGCCGAATGCTTCATAAGCCACGACGGTCCGTTCCACCACATGGTGTTGGAAATGAGAGTTTCTGGAGTCACCCCCCGAGAAATCATGTCAGCAGGGTTATCAGCTGAGGCAACGTGTTTCCAGTCCCTAATCGATGTGGTTTGCTGAATTTCCGCAACTCGATTGGCAATGAACGTCTTCCAGCGGTTGGGAGACGCTGCAATCCAGGCAAGAACTATTGTGGAATCTGTCCAGAGATGAACGCTAGTGACATTCAGGTTTAGGATTGAGTTGACCTTCTTAATCAGCCGAGATAAAAGTAGGGCTCCACACAACTCTAGGCGGGGTAGAGAAACGCGCTTCAATGGTGCAACTCTGGATTTAGCACTCAACAGTTTCGTAACGCAGTCTCCATCTTGAGTTTCAGATCTAAGATAAATGCAGCAACCATATCCCTTCTCAGATGCATCCGAAAAGCCATGCAGTTGTATGTTCAACGGAGTTCCCCTTGCCAATACAAGTCTGTCGATCCGAATTTGGTTGAGAAGTGGAAGTTCGCCGCACAACTTCTGCCAACGATGAAGTAGCTCTGGTGGTAAAATTTCATCCCACCCTAGACGTAGCTGCCACAGTTGCTGTAAGAAGAACTTGCAGGAGATGATGATTGGACTCACTAGCCCAAGTGGGTCGTAGATTGAAGCTATGGTTGATAGTACCTTCCGTTTTGTTACTGGGTTGCGTAGTTGTAAGTTGCCGTTTACGATTTGCAGTTGGTCACTAGCAGGATGCCAAAGCAAGCCTAAAGTCTTAATGTTTTCCCCATTATCTAGTTGAAGTGGGAGCTGGGTTTCTCGCCACTCCGAAGGAACTGCTTCAAGTAGTCGGGGATGATTCGAACACCATTTTCGTAGCTGGAACCCTCCAGTTTGTAGAAGGTTGATGAGTTGATTTTGAGTGTCTAACGCGTCCTCGACGGTCGCACTTCCAGACATACAGTCATCAATGTAGAAGTCTCTCTGTAAAATCTTCGCTGCTTCAGGAAAGCTGTCTGATTCTTCCATAGCGAGCTGTTGGAGGCATCTAGTGGCGAGGAAGGGTGCTGACGCTGTGCCGTAGGTGACGGTGTTGAGCTGGTAATGTTTTACAGGATCTTCTGGGGATGATCGCCACACGATTCTCTGAAGTCTGCGGTCATGACTATCAATCCTTATCTGCCGGTACATCTGTCGAATGTCTGCCGTAAAGCATATTTGGTGAGTGCGAAATCTGGTGATAATGGACCAGATATCTTGCTGGATTGTCGGCCCAACCCTGAGGATGTCATTGAGTGACCGTCCGGTGGTAGTACTGGCGGAGGCATCGAATACAACCCTGGTTTTTGTAGTTGAACTTGACTCCTTGAGCACTGGATGATGGGGCATGAAGTAGCTCTGTACCTCCTTATCAGACGCCGTGGTTATAGGCTCCATATGCCCTAGAGTCTCGTACTCTTCTAAAAAGCTGACGTAATCCCCCTTCAACAGAGGGTTTCTTTCAAGGCGTCTTTCGAGATTGTGAAACCGTGACGTAGCCATTGTTAGTGAGTTTCCAAGTTCTGATGGTTTTCCACAGAGTGGGAGTCGTACCGTGAATCTACCTTCTGCATCCCGCCTGACTGTGTCAACAAAATGCCTTTCACACTCGATTTCATCATTCGATCTGATTGGTTGCGTGATCTCTTCTAATTCCCAGAATCGTTGAAGTTGCTGGTCGAGTGAATGGTCATTCATAGTGAAGAATGACTGTACAGGTGGTGAACCCGGACCGCTCGCCTTATCCATTTGAAACTGTCCCGCTACAATCCAACCGAATTCCGTGTTTTGAAGAACTGGATAGGGTCCGCTCCTCGTGCGTCTTTCAGGCCTAAGAAGATCAAAAAATATCTCTGCCCCGATTAACATATCAATCTGACCTGGTTGGTTGAAGCTGGGGTCAGCTAAGGTCAGTTCTTCGGGAATTTGCCAGTCTTGATAGTTAATGTATGATCCTGGCAATTCAGCTGAAATTCGTGACAATACAGCACAATTAATAACTACTTGATAGTTGCTAGTAATGGAATGCACCTCTATGTTTGCACTATGATGCGACTCTGCGTCGATACTACTTATACCCTGGATTGGAATTCTATTCCGTACCTTCTTTAAGTTCAGTCGTTGTGTGCAGGCAGTCGTGATGAAGTGTGCTTGACTGCCCGAGTCTAGTAGGACTCGGCAAGTCTGAAGTTGGCCCTCCCCATCACGCACTTTCACTAATGCAGTCGAGAGCAATATATGAGTATGCGGTTTAATTTTCAGTGAGCAATAGGACGCTGTGTCGGCACGTTGTTGCGTAACAATAGAGTTGTTGGGTCTTGCCTGTTGCCTATCATGCGTGTTATCAGGCGGCCGTGGGGTAGGAGAACGACCAGTTCCTCGGTTGCGGTGAAGTAGTGTGTGATGCTTCAAACCACAAGAATAGCAAGAACCTGAAGAACAATCACCAACAATGTGACCATGTCTAAAACAATTTGTACACAATTTATGCTGTTTGGCAAATTCTGTTCGTTGTGCAACACTAACACTGGAAAAGTCTTGACATTTATAAAGAGGGTGCATGCCAGTACAAAATAAACAATTATTGTTACTTGAAACATACACTTGTCTGACTTGGTTCGTGAGCTTCTTTCTAGTGATGTTTTGAGTGGTAGAATTGACAACTGGGGTAGGAATTCGGTTACCATTGATTAATTCTAGGGCTTGACATCTGTCCTCTAAAAATTTACTTAGCACTTCCAGTCTTGGGAATTGTGAATTTGGTGACGACAGCTCCCACTGTTTTCTGCTGACATCATCAGTCTTTTCAAGAATTAATTGCGCTAGAAGGATTTCGTGAAGAGGGATTTCAAGTTCAAGTGCTTCAAGTGCATTTAAGTTACTTGATACCTGATTTAGAAGTGCTCGTAACTCTGTGGGTGATTCATTGTGTACACGTGGAAGGTTCAGCAAGTTGTTGATGTGTGCTGTGGCAATTAATCTAGGATTATTGTATCTCTGACAGACAGTTTGCCAAGCAATTTTAAAATTAGGACCTGTTATGGGAAGGTTCTTAATCTGGCCATGTGCTTCGCCCGTTAATGAAGATAACAAATAGTGGTATCGTTGTATATCGTCAATTGCTTGATTGTTTATTACCAGGCTAGTAAATGTGTCACAAAAATGACGGAATTCAGTGACCTGTCCCCCGAAGGAAGGTAATTTAATTGTAGGAAGTGTCAGCTCTCTCTTCCCGGAACTAGACTGACCATCACTTTTAGTACTCGAAGGATTGTTCTGTTTTGATCGTAACTCTACGCTATCTTCAATCAACGTGGTCATTTTATCAACGAGATCATAATACATAGTCTCAAAAGTATTCCTATCTTCACTGTGGTCCTCGGATTCGTCTTCTAATTCTAATCTCTCCTGCGCGTCTTCATACTTCTGCCTTAATTTTGGTAGATCGTCTAACCTTGCCCTTATTGCGTTAATACTTGACCCTGGTTGGAAGCTCTTGACGAAGTTATGCAAACGAGTAATATTTGCCTTTGCGAGGCCCCTAGTCTTTACGAGAAGTGCTTTCAATTTAGGATCCATAATGGGAATAGCATACAGGAATACAGGTAACCAGAAATGAGTATGTACTTACCGAAGCTGCTTAAAGTTGAATTCCTTCCATGTGTAATGTCTCGAGGTTCAATATGCACCACTGCGCGCTGTAGTTAATACGAATCATCGAAGAAACACA
This sequence comes from Meconema thalassinum, assembly GCA_946902985.2. NCBI lineage: Eukaryota > Metazoa > Arthropoda > Insecta > Orthoptera > Tettigoniidae > Meconema > Meconema thalassinum. The sequence goes on along the minus strand of OX336388.2, from coordinate 1,323,316,937 downwards.
CGATTACCGCTCATACTTCGCGTTGAGGCTACCGTTGCAATGCACAACGCGAGGCATCAATAGAAATGATGCACGAACTATAACACACGTCCGTTGTTCCACAGAAATCCGGCCGGTAGGACCATGAAGGAAGTTTGATAATAATTGTGAAGAATATACTCTGGTGGACTGTAATTTATAGTGCTGGGATTTCAAATCACTGGACTTCTGTGGAACATTTATACTAATTATATTATATTACACCGTTATATACAATACATGTTGATACATTAATACACTGTCACTCGTTCGATATAGTCTTCCGAGTTTGCATAGCAGCAGGTCTGCAGCACCTTTCACCCCGTGGTGGCTTGTTTGAGCACAATAGTGGCACTGGCGAAAGAATGTACGGTACTTTGGGAGCGGGTGAGGCAGGTAGCAAGCCCACCCCTCCCGACCAGTGGAAATAACGGGACTCACTACAACGGCAAGGCGAGGCCTGTCGCAGTTTCAGTACTTGTTCCTAAACACCAACTATACAGTATTTCTAACTAATTAGTAATTTCGATATTACTAACTTAATTTCGTCATTATTCTAGATAGATCCATATAGATTAATCATTGGATGAATCTTAAATTTTAAGAAAAGTAGGCTCTTTAGTTCGTCACGGAACTTCTTGTTTCTTATGTGGTTATAATACACTCCTCTAATTTGAAGGCCATGGACTTCTCATCCTATGTATGTCTACCCCTTATTATTCCCTTTTTTCCAACGGGGTCGGGGATGAGATGCGGTGGAAGTCTTTGTGGCGATGGTTTTTACGGCCGGATGCCCTTCCTTACGCCAACCTCATGAGAGGAGTTAATGAGAGATGAAATGAATGATGGTGAATGAAACTGGGCAAGGATGTGGAAGGAAGCGGCCGTGGCCTGTCAGAAGGTACCGTCCCAGCATTTGCCTGGTGTTGAAAATGGGGAAACCATGGAAAACCATTTCAAGGACAGCCGACGGTGGGGCTCGAACCCATGCGTCTACCGAGTCAGCAGAGAGCTTGGCCCCATGACCTAACACTGCGCTTTAGCCAGCGTAGCCACTACTGTCGGTGGACTTCTCATCTTATGTGATTATAATACAGTACACTACTCTAATTTGGAAGTCATGAACTTCTCTTTTTATGTAGTTATAACAGTGCTCTAATTTTGAAACGACTGGCTGTGTGGCTCAGCGGTAACGTTCTCGCCTGCTGTGCCCAAGGTTGCAGGATCGAATCCTGGCGCAGTCAGCTGACATTTGAGGGTGCACAAATTCAAGGGAGCCGTGTTAGTAGGCCTACATTTACTGGCATGTTAAAGGTTCTTATGTGGTTATACTAATGTGCTCTAATTTACTGTAGAATGTCATAGACCTGTCTCCTTACGTGGCTGTTCCTGTTTCTGTTACAGTGCACGGTGGCGATGCCCTCCCGGCTCGTGAGAGTGTTTCGGCCGCCAGAAGACTGCGCCATGTGTCGGGGAGTTCGCACGGTCGAGCGCATCGACAAAGTCTCACCAGCCATCTTCCGAGAAAGGTGCAGTATACCAAGCTCTTCTCTTATTTGACGCGTGGATGAGCAAAGAACGTTAAGTCGTACACTACCTCACATGAAACTCTTTGTTGATTGGTTCTCTGCCTGAACGTGCATGCAACTTATTACATCAGACTTGCCAATACAGCCCTCAGTGTGTGGGCTGGTCGTGTGGTTCCTGTGCCTAAAGTTGATGATTGTGGTAGTTTTGAATTTTTGTGTAGGTACATGCTTGATCAAAACGTAACTTTACCCTGATGTCTCATGATTAGCTGGGATTTTATGATAGCTAGTGAAGTATAAGTGATGCTGAGTGATGGATCTCGGGACACAACTAGTACCTGCGAATGCTGTGAAAGGTTCTACTCATAGGGTCTGGCTCAGTTGGGGAAGCAATGTCAAAGTACAGTACGGTATATCACTCCTCAACTTCCTTAGTGCGTCTGATGGGGTTTCGGAATTTCTGTCTATATAACCTAGGTGATATAATACACTTTACACACACATCCGGCATTGGCTCCGTATCACTTTGACTTTACATGTCTGCACTATAGCACTGAACGTGTTTTAAAGTTACTACTACCCTCTCATGTGTGTAATATGATATCATCGAGTAGGGTATCATAACCATCCACGACCATCACTCATTCAAAAAGTGTCGCCTATTTCTGTAATTATTGTATTTTTATTTGTTGGTTGTTTGGTTCCTTAGTATAGAGGCTGCGACAACGCGGTCCGTATTATTCCTTTTGTATACGACATTTTAGGTCATGTCATTTGTAGCCCTTTAGTGGGTCAACACGAATATGCCCAATGAATGGGCGGGGTGAAAGAAATAAATATACACTCCTAGAACACATTTCATGTATAAGTTAATATCCCTATTATTGGGGCAATTTATGATTACGCGTTTTCCCCCAGGGGCTCACATCTAGTGGGCGTGGGTTGGCGACCACGGGGCCCCAGCTGAGTCCGGCATTGCTTCCACTTACTTGTGCCGGGCTCCTCTCTGTCTTCTTTCCTGTCGACCTCACTTGGTCAACTCTTGTTCTCTTCCGACCCCGGCGGTATTAGGGTATCCGAGGCCTTGGGAGACTTTTCCTTTCCCGCCTTAATTGGCCCTTGTCCCATCTTTTCTGATTCCCTCCTTCTGCGAGGGGTCAGCCTTCTTTTTCTTTTCATGTTATCTCCTGCCTTCTGCTTAAGGCCCTCAAGGAGGCCAGGTGTATGTAGCCCCACCACTTTTGGTGCACCCTAGATAATGCTACACCCTCAGGGACTCACGGCTGGTGAGGTCGGGAGTTGGCGACCCCGAGGGATTCCTGAGCTGGGTCCGTTTTCCCCTTTTGTCCCTTACCTTTGGGGCGGACCTTCTCCTCTCTCCCCTCTCCTCTCCTCTCCTCTCCTCTTTTCATTATATTTACTTTTTCTCTTTAAGATTCCCGCACTGTTTTTTTTACTTGGTTCACCGTGTATCTAAATTCCCTTCTGGCGATTTTTTAAAGGCATTTTCTATCTACGTTGCTTTTTGTATGTTTTTTCGATCTAAATTACATCTCGCGATTGTTTTCAACCTCAATTGCATTTTGTAAAGATTGACAATCTAAATTGCTTTTTAGTAAGTCTTTTAATGCATGTGCCCGGGCCTTTTAGTGAGTTTTTTGAATTTCAATTGCATTTTGTAAGAATTTTCAAGCAACACCGCATTTCGCACGATTTTTGAATCTAAATTGCATTGTGTTTGGTGGGCATTTTGCACATATTTTGATTCTCAATTGCATTTTGTGGGTATTTTGAATCTAAATTACATTTTGTCAAGTATTTTCAATCTAAATTGCTTTTTGTAAGTATTGTCAATCCACATGAGTCGTTAGAATCACCGTACATTTTGTAAGCATTTTCAATGTCAATTGCATTTTGTAAGTATTTTGAATTTCGATTGCACTTTGTGAATAATTTGGATTGGAACTGGGATAGGGCCTATTTCAATCTTCATTGCATTGTGTATTTTCAATTTCAATTGCATTTTGTAAGTATTTTGAACCTCAATTGCATTTTGTACGTATTTTCGATCTCATTTGCATTTTGTAAGTCTTTTGAATTTCAGTTGCATTTTGTAAGTATTTCGACGCTACATTACATTTTGTACGTATTTTGAATCTAGCCTACGTTTTGTGGGTACTTTTCCATGTAGTCTTTTTGTGACTCTTTTCGTTCTAAATTCCCTTTTGTAAGACCATATTGTGATCCATCTGAGTTCCTTTTTGTATGTATTTTCCGTCTCAGATAATTTTGTTGTGGTTTCCATTTCATTATCATTTTCACTAACACCCAGATCATTAGGGGCCGATAACCTCGATGTTAGGCCCCTTAAAACAACAATTATCATCATCATCATCGATTACGCGTTTCGACCCTCAAGTGGCCATCATCTGATCCTGTTCACTGTGTTGAGGTTTACATTTTCGCTAATATTAAAGCTAGCTACTTTTGGCAGCTAGTCTTAAGAATTTATTTGAATTTCCGTTAGGTTTGTCTTAAAAGTATTTATGAATTACATGAGTAAAATTGTATAAGCACGTACATACAATTTAGAATTCCACAATTTTATAATAAACTTGCTGAACCCGGCATGCGTTGCAACGCCAATCAAAGAAAGTGTTGGCGATGTAATTTTGTTTCTTGAAGTGCTTTTGGATACACAATTCTTATTTTCAATTTCCGTTAACTGCCTCAAAAGTCCAAACTATCGTAAAATGGATTAACTAATTTAGAAACATTCGTGGGAACGTCCACAACACCTCACCAAAGTTTCATTGCAATCGGATGAATGGCATATGAACGCATACGGGATTTTGTTTAAACAATTCGCAATCCGTCACTCATTTGTTGAATCTACTAGTACGCTACCTATTATAAAATGGATTTACTAAGCCTGAAACCTTCCTTGGAGTGTACTTACCGATCCACCAAAGTTTCATTGTAGTCGGATGAATGGTATATGAAAGAATACGGGACTCTGTTGAAACGATTCGCGTGACGTCGCTCATTTGTAGAATCTACTCGTGCGCTACCTATTGTAAAATGGATTTACTTATCCAGAAGCCTCCCCTGGAGGGTACACAACATCTCACCCAAGTTTCATCGCTATCGGACGAATGGTATTTGAAAGCATACGGAACTTTGAAACGCTCTAACGTGCAGAGACAAACAGAATTCGACATCACTGCCACCTTTGGTATAAAACACAACTTTCCGCCATGGGCGGAGTGTATGTTATGGCGGTAGTTGCACATGTTGCGACCAGGTGGCTCTTCGTGCAGAGAGTCCAAAAGGATCACTTTTCACTAGGGCTAGCGGTTTCCATGACGACTGTTTATGACTGTATATTGTGGTTCTAAATTTGTGTGTAAATTGTGGTTCTAAAATTCTAAAATTCCACCTATCTGGTCAAATTGTGAATCTAAACCATACATGGGCCCACCCTAACATTCATACAAAATTTCATCAAACTCGGCCCAGGCGTTTAGGAGGAGTTCAGTCACATACACACGTGTCGAAGAATTATATATATAAAGATAGCTATTTTACCCGGCGTTGCCCGGGAGGTGTATTTACTTTTTATAGAGAGATACATGCCAATATATTTCGCAAAGTATATTCACTTTGCCCCTAAGTGAGTTTAAAACAAAGTTCTTCTGGGCTCTGAAGTTAATCAAGTGCAATATTAACTCACTGTAAATCTAGGCGAAGGGTAATGTGGAGTACAATAACGTAGTAGAGAATGCATCAATAACAGAAAAAATGGGCTGTATATGCACATTTCTCAAGGACCTAAATTACAGTACTTTCCTGATAGTCTTTATTTTTGTTGTACTGTAATGGGTGTAATTTAGACGTTTTGTTCACATAGTGCTCTTTAATTTTTTAATCGTTGCATCTACCTTTTCGAAAGGAAACAATATTTAAATTATTCAATGTTTGGAATATAAAGTCATCACTCTGGAATCAAATATACTTACGATTTTTAACCCCGTACAAATGGTGTGATTAATGAGAAATGGCTTATTCATGTACATACGTCAGTGTGTATGCTACTATTGCTGCATATTAGGGAATAGTATTGCTGTATTTTCATGTCCATTATCTCATATTGGGCGGCTTTGGTGACGTATTTGGTAGCATGCTGAGCTTCTATGCCTAAGGTCGCGGGTGGTATCTATTAGCCAAGTTTGCAGCTAGGTGTCGTTGACGGTAGCATTTGGTAGCAAAAGTAGGAACTACTTAAAACTGACTATCTGTAGTCGTTACCTGAATTACATATAACACACAATAATACAGCCATCACAATTAACACCGGTTATCAGGCAGATTCTACACACATCCAAAGTACACCGGGCTGCATGACCGTGTTGTCGCAGCCCCTAAACAAACAGAGGAATCATCCAACCTATCTCACCTAGTTCAAGTACATGCAGCAACGTATCATCCCAGTATAATGTTAAATAAGATGCATTGATTGAGAACACATTGGGTTTCTTTATCCCCTAGAGTTTTTCGTGAGATAAGAAATATATTCTCTAAACCCTTACCGTAATGATCTCTAAAATGCTATAGCGGAGTTCAGGGGATTCGTAATAACTACACCATTACACAATATCATTCGTCAGTAAGCACTAAAATGGCTAATACATAGGAAATCAGAAAAATGTGGGATGGACACACTTTTTATTTGAAAAATAAGAGATCAGATACATGTACAAAGAACATTACTCGTTTGCCTATAACCCAAGTGTAGTCATGGCTACTGCTAGCCTTAGTCAACACTTTATTTATATCCTCTTTGGTCAACACTAATATCTTTGGATTGTCTCTGTCCATTGCGGTACCTGGTGTCATTCTGTGTTACCACCGCCTCATCGGTCCTGGAGGCAAATTGTGTTACTACCGCCGTAGCTACTGTTTGGTACTTATCATCCAAAATTTAATCACAAAGAAAATAATGCTACTTTAAGAACAATCCGCAATAGTACGTCGAATGCAGGGTTAGCCAATGTATTTCTTCGAGTGCATGTCGTTCTGGAAGTCTGTCCGATATAAGCCTGCCACAAGTACAGGGATGTAGATACCCGGTTGTAATAATAATAGATCTATCAGGCTCATTCAACCTGATAAATCAGCTGTTGCTAATCATGCTTTATCACCTGGCCATGATGTCAACCTGATAAATCAGCTGTTGCTGATCATGCTTTAACACCTGGCCATGACGTCATGTTCCAAGGAGTGGATGTTCTTGCCCTTATAATGCAATATCGTCCCAGAATCATCAGGGAGGCGGTTGATATACGTAAACATCCAGATAATTTCAACCGCGACACCACCTACAATCTCATTGAGTCCTGGCTACCTATTATCAGAAACCTCAGAAAGTAATACACTGCTGCTTTTCGTTCTCCCTAACATGGGGCTAAAATGGCGTCCATCTTGGGGCACCTTTTTTAGTTTCTTTGTTGCTTTCTCTTAGCAACAAATTAGTCGTATTTCCGTTTATTCCTGATGAAGAAAGACGTGGTTTCTTGCGAAACGCTTGGGTTTTGATTAAATAAAACACGGCATAAGCCCAAAATTCTACATTATGGATAGTGTCACGGGCCATGAAAGTCTAAATGATAAATATCATATCCTTTATGCTGATTGAATAACAAAAGAACTAACTTAGTGCTATGTTTTCACGTCTTCTCAATCTCGATATTAAGCCTCAAAACATAACAATCCTTCGTTTTGTATTTTTCGCTTCCCTTTATACTGAAAATTTGCTCGTAAGTATGTGTCTCAATTAATAGCATATACTTTATGCTGATTGAATAACAAAAGAACTAACTTAGTGCCTTGTTTTCACGTTTCTTCAATCTCGATAATAAGCCTCCAAAATTAAAAACCCTTCGTTTCATGTATCGTCCCCTTAAAAAGCCGCGGAAATTTGGCGCTGGAACCTAGCGGTGAATTAATATTCAGTATATCCAGTACGCGTCTGAGTGTTGATTGGGCAGGCAGTTTAAAGCAGCCAGGAGGGATGCGATCCAGCTGACAGTGAAAATGCCACGGCGATCACAGCGGGTTGGTACTGCAACTTATCTTGTGCTAAATGGACAGGCAGTTTAAAGCAGCTTGGAGGGATGTCATATAGCTGTCAGTGGGTGTAGCATGGCCTCTTACCGAGATATATAGAAATTTGGTGGCCCCGTTTTGATCTAGTGTTGCCATGGAGATGGCAGGCCTGCCATTATTTAATTAGCATCCTTTCGATTTTTGCAAAAAATGAAAGTAGACTTATGAGATCACTACAGGGCGAAAAAAAGTGTGTCTGTCTGTGTGTGTGTATGTGTGTGTGTGAGTCTGTGTGTGTGTGTGTGTGTGTGTGTGGGTGTGAGTGTGTGTACTCTGAATGTCTGTCCCCCCCCTATCAATTCGAACACGGTGAGCGCAAATTGAACGAAATTTGGTACAAAGGTAGCACTAGCAAAGGACACCTCAATGTCATGTTTTATATCGCCGCCATCTTGACGGAAACGTAATGGCGGCCACACAAATGTTCAAAGCTTAAATCAAATTACGACTAACCTAATCATCCGATCTCTACCAAATTTTGCAACAGCATACCTTTATGGAGGGAACATCCTTTGACAAATCTAATAGGTCATTAGCCTAATAGTTTGCGGATGGCGGCCATCTTTGTGTCAAAATCGATTACCCTTATTAATTCGAACACGGTGAAACCGAATGGAATGAAATTTGGTACAGAGGTAGCACTAGCAAAGGGCACCTCAGTGTCATGTTTTATATCGCCGCCATCTTGACGGAAACGTAATGGCGGCCACACAAATATTCAAAGCTTAAATCAAATTACGATTAACCTAATCATCTGACAAGAGTTTAGTGCTTTTCAGTCGGTCAACACGAATGTACCCAAAAGAGATGGGTTATGCCCTAATCCTGAAATAAATTACATGAGATTAATAAAACACTAGGATGACCAGTTTCGATCGTCAAGCGATCATCATCAGATCCAATACACTTAGGCTATAAAATCTATGTTTGAAATACAGGTGAAAATATTTACAATATGTACAATTATTTAGTTGCAGTATTGGTACTGCGACTGTCAGTGTATGCTAAATGCAGTATATATGTTAGGTGAAATGCTAAATGGTGATGGCTATCTGGAGATTGTACTTTAGAGAGATTATATGGTTGTAAACTATGGTTAAACTATAAAATTTTAGGCTAACTACTTATCTGATTGTCTTCCGTACTACAGCTATTCGCAGTTTCCGTGTTCACTTGAGCTCGCTGTGCGGTCGACTGCGGTGGTTATCTTAACGACTGGTTTTTCCCTGCCTTCCCCCCCTGTCCCTACGTGCTGTGGGGAGTGATCGCGATGTGTTTATGTGAGGTGTTGCCAACCTAGATAAGATGTATGTTATTGAATGAGGTGGATCTACAACTATTAAAGACCGTGGATTAGTCCTCGCCACGCGTGGAGCATAACCCATTCGAACTAAGCGTTGACGGTCTTATGAGGACGTCCCGGCACCTTTAATACTGCCTCTAATATGGGCCTTGGTTTATTGCAGAAGAAAAGTACATCGTACACCTGATCCAGATAACATTTACCTATTAAAAACCCCCTAGTTTCCCCCCTTTTTGTTATCTAGCTTGGCTGTGTCGCTAAATTGTGTTTTGTTTCCGACAGGGTGTGTTTTTTAGTAGCGTGAAGAGGGGTGAGCTCTCCATGAACGTGTGTTCATTTAGATTGTTGGGATTGTTTCGTTTGGCTAGGTGTATCTCGATTGCTTCCTTTATGTCAAGAGCTCTGCCTTTCGATTCGTGATGGATTATTTTAAGGTCCGACTCTATGTTGGTAAAGCTATGCCCTGCGTCACACATATGTTCGCACACGGCTGAATGTGTTCCGTATCTTATCGCATTTCTATGTTCATTATAACGTGTGTCTACTCGCCTTCCACTCTGCCCGATGTAATTAGCTTGACAATCGGTGTCTTGGCACGTTATAGAATATACCCCTGACCTTGAATACGGGTCACGTTTATTTAGATTACTATTTAGGAGGTGCCTAGCGGTTGTGTTTTTCGTCGTGAAAGCTATCTTTATGCCTTGCTTTTTGAATAGGTTAGTGATTTTATATGTATTCGCATTCACATAGTTGAAACGCGCAAATATTTTCTCATTACTGTCCGGTTTGGGAATCGTTTTATCTTTATTTTTATGTTTGGCTATAATTTGATTTATTTTGCTTGGCGAGAAGTTGTTTTCCTTTGCTATTTGCATAATAGTTCTTATTTCCTTATTATAGTTGTCTTTTGACATGGGTATGTTTAAAGCCCTGTGCACCATTGAATTGAAACCCGCTAGTTTGTGCGTACTGGGGTGATTAGACTGATTGTCGATTGCATGCGAGGTTTGTGTTGCTTTCCGGAATATGGAATATGAAAGGTCGTTGTCTTTACGTTCAATAGTTATATCGAGATAATTTATTTTCCGGTCTATTTCGGATTCCTTAGTGAATTTGATAGAATGGTGAAGGCTATTAATGGATTGGAGAATTGTTTCTTCGCTTGTTAGTTCAGTATCGTAGATGCAAATTACATCATCTACGTATCATTTCCATATTACTATTCCCTTTGTTGAAGTCTTTTCTAAGAACGCATTTTCTAGTGCATTGATGAAGATGTCAGCGATTAACCCACTTAGTGGCGATCCCATTGCTAGGCCTTCTCTCTGTGTGTATATTTTATTGTCGAATTGAAACACGTTTTGGGTGAGAACGACCCTCAGTAATCTCACAATCTCTTCAATTTCTTTTACCGAATTGTTGGATTTTAAGTTGTTTTCGATAGTGTTGATTGCTTCAATAATCGGAATATTGGTGTACATGTTAGTTACGTCGAAGGATACTAGCCTGAAGCTAGGTTTCATTTGTAGGGTGTTCAATGCTGTTAATAGTTCTGTTGTGTTCTTTACAGAGTTGTTTTTGTCGTTGGAAAGACGGCATTTTAAGATTTTTAGTAACTCTTTGCTGATTTTGTAATTAGGGGCATTCCTACAATTGACTATTGGTCTCATTGGGCATTCCTTTTTGTGTATTTTTGGTTGTCCCCTCAATGACGGTATTTTCGGGTTCATGTTTATTAGTTTTGATTTTTCGGCTTTGGTCAGTATGTATTCTGTTTCTTTTAGCGCACTTTTTATTTGTTTTTGGAATTTGTTGGTGGGGTCTTTTGTTAATTCCTTGATTTCGTTGTTGTTTAGGAATTCGACTGTTTTTTCAATGTATTCTGTTTTGTTCAAAATTACTGTAGTGTTTCCCTTATCTGCTTTTGTGATGATTAAGTCATGTTCTTTTATTTTTTGTTTCAACGACTTTATTTCTTTGATTTGTTTGTTGTTTTGAATGTTATTGCTATCGCCCTCTCGTTTGAGGATTTTTTTTGGCTTCGTTGGTGGCGAGATTTTTGGTTAATTCCCTGTCTTCTGCTGGGAGCTTGTAACTGGCTATCTCAATATCTGTGATTAACTGTTTTATATTGTGGTTCGTGTGTGCGTCTGTGCAGTTGTATTTCAAACCTTTGTCTAACATATTCATTTCACCTTGAGAAAAGGTTACGTTCGTTCTGTTGTTTACTCTGCTGTGGAAATTGAATTCATTGTTATTCGTGTGTTGTTCATTAGATTGATGGTTCTGTGTTTCTCCTAGTTTTCTTAATTTATTTTCTAGCGTTTCATGCTTCCTCGTTGCTCTGATTTTGATGGTGTCATGTAGGTGTTCGGTGAAGCTGTCCCATTGGGCTGCGTGCCAGAAATTACTTAGTTGCAATTGAATGTCGTATAATTGTTGGTTAATTTTTTGCTTTCTTATGTATGCAAATCTTAATTCGTTTTTTATCCAAAGCGCTTTGGCTTGTTTAGTTGAAATGATCGAGGCTGGTGTGTTCGGTACGGTTTTAATTGGTACGTATTTAGGGGTGAGGTTTAGTTCTATACATTTTTTGTTGAACCAAATTGACTTGTCTAAATTCATGAGTTTAAGCCTGAGTGATTTGAATTTCTTGGCTTCACGATTTGCCTGACTAGCCGTGAATATTGTGGTGTTTGAAGCCATATTTTCAGTGTTGCCTTAGTAAACAAGAGTTTAGTGCTTTTCAGTCGGTCAACACGAATGTACCCAAAAGAGATGGGTTATGCCCTAATCCTGAAATAAATTACATGAGATTAATAAAACACTAGGATGACCAGTTGCGATCGTCAAGCGATCATCATCAGATCCAATACACTTAGGCTATAAAATCTATGTTTGAAATACAGGTGAAAATATTTACAATATGTACAATTATTTAGTTGCAGTATTGGTACTGCGACTGTCAGTGTATGCTAAATGCAGTATATATGTTAGGTGAAATGCTAAATGGTGATGGCTATCTGGAGATTGTACTTTAGAGAGATTATATGGTTGTAAACTATGGTTAAACTATAAAATTTTAGGCTAACTACTTATCTGATTGTCTTCCGTACTACAGCTATTCGCAGTTTCCGTGTTCACTTGAGCTCGCTGTGCGGTCGACTGCGGTGGTTATCTTAACGACTGGTTTTTCCCTGCCTTCCCCCCCCCTGTCCCTACGTGCTGTGGGGAGTGATCGCGATGTGTTTATGTGAGGTGTTGCCAACCTAGATAAGATGTATGTTATTGAATGAGGTGGATCTACAACTATTAAAGACCGTGGATTAGTCCTCGCCACGCGTGGAGCATAACCCATTCGAACTAAGCGTTGACGGTCTTATGAGGACGTCCCGGCACCTTTAATACTGCCTCTAATATGGGCCTTGGTTTATTGCAGAAGAAAAGTACATCGTACACCTGATCCAGATAACATTTACCTATTAAAAACCCCCTAGTTTCCCCCCTTTTTGTTATCTAGCTTGGCTGTGTCGCTAAATTGTGTTTTGTTTCCGACAGGGTGTGTTTTTTAGTAGCGTGAAGAGGGGTGAGCTCTCCATGAACGTGTGTTCATTTAGATTGTTGGGATTGTTTCGTTTGGCTAGGTGTATCTCGATTGCTTCCTTTATGTCAAGAGCTCTGCCTTTCGATTCGTGATGGATTATTTTAAGGTCCGACTCTATGTTGGTAAAGCTATGCCCTGCGTCACACATATGTTCGCACACGGCTGAATGTGTTCCGTATCTTATCGCATTTCTATGTTCATTATAACGTGTGTCTACTCGCCTTCCACTCTGCCCGATGTAATTAGCTTGACAATCGGTGTCTTGGCACGTTATAGAATATACCCCTGACCTTGAATACGGGTCACGTTTATTTAGATTACTATTTAGGAGGTGCCTAGCGGTTGTGTTTTTCGTCGTGAAAGCTATCTTTATGCCTTGCTTTTTGAATAGGTTAGTGATTTTATATGTATTCGCATTCACATAGTTGAAACGCGCAAATTTTTTCTCATTACTGTCCGGTTTGGGAATCGTTTTATCTTTATTTTTATGTTTGGCTATAATTTGATTTATTTTGCTTGGCGAGAAGTTGTTTTCCTTTGCTATTTGCATAATAGTTCTTATTTCCTTATTATAGTTGTCTTTTGACATGGGTATGTTTAAAGCCCTGTGCACCATTGAATTGAAACCCGCTAGTTTGTGCGTACTGGGGTGATTAGACTGATTGTCGATTGCATGCGAGGGATTGTGTTGCTTTCCGGAATATGGAATATGAAAGGTCGTTGTCTTTACGTTCAATAGTTATATCGAGATAATTTATTTTCCGGTCTATTTCGGATTCCTTAGTGAATTTGATAGAATGGTGAAGGCTATTAATGGATTGGAGAATTGTTTCTTCGCTTGTTAGTTCAGTATCGTAGATGCAAATTACATCATCTACGTATCTTTTCCATATTACTATTCCCTTTGTTGAAGTCTTTTCTAAGAACGCATTTTCTAGTGCATTGATGAAGATGTCAGCGATTAACCCACTTAGTGGCGATCCCATTGCTAGGCCTTCTCTCTGTGTGTATATTTTATTGTCGAATTGAAACACGTTTTGGGTGAGAACGACCCTCAGTAATCTCACAATCTCTTCAATTTCTTTTACCGAATTGTTGGATTTTAAGTTGTTTTCGATAGTGTTGATTGCTTCAATAATCGGAATATTGGTGTACATGTTAGTTACGTCGAAGGATACTAGCCTGAAGCTAGGTTTCATTTGTAGGGTGTTCAATGCTGTTAATAGTTCTGTTGTGTTCTTTACAGAGTTGTTTTTGTCGTTGGAAAGACGGCATTTTAAGATTTTTAGTAACTCTTTGCTGATTTTGTAATTAGGGGCATTCCTACAATTGACTATTGGTCTCATTGGGCATTCCTTTTTGTGTATTTTTGGTTGTCCCCTCAATGACGGTATTTTCGGGTTCATGTTTATTAGTTTTGATTTTTCGGCTTTGGTCAGTATGTATTCTGTTTCTTTTAGCGCACTTTTTATTTGTTTTTGGAATTTGTTGGTGGGGTCTTTTGTTAATTCCTTGATTTCGTTGTTGTTTAGGAATTCGACTGTTTTTTCAATGTATTCTGTTTTGTTCAAAATTACTGTAGTGTTTCCCTTATCTGCTTTTGTGATGATTAAGTCATGTTCTTTTATTTTTTGTTTCAACGACTTTATTTCTTTGATTTGTTTGTTGTTTTGAATGTTATTGCTATCGCCCTCTCGTTTGAGGATTTTTTTTGGCTTCGTTGGTGGCGAGATTTTTGGTTAATTCCCTGTCTTCTGCTGGGAGCTTGTGACTGGCTATCTCAATATCTGTGATTAACTGTTTTATATTGTGGTTCGTGTGTGCGTCTGTGCAGTTGTATTTCAAACCTTTGTCTAACATATTCATTTCACCTTGAGAAAAGGTTAGGTTCGTTCTGTTGTTTACTCTGCTGTGGAAATTGAATTCATTGTTATTCGTGTGTTGTTCATTAGATTGATGGTTCTGTGTTTCTCCTAGTTTTCTTAATTTATTTTCTAGCGTTTCATGCTTCCTCGTTGCTCTGATTTTGATGGTGTCATGTAGGTGTTCGGTGAAGCTGTCCCATTGGGCTGCGTGCCAGAAATTACTTAGTTGCAATTGAATGTCGTATAATTGTTGGTTAATTTTTTGCTTTCTTATGTATGCAAATCTTAATTCGTTTTTTATCCAAAGCGCTTTGGCTTGTTTAGTTGAAATGATCGAGGCTGGTGTGTTCGGTACGGTTTTAATTGGTACGTATTTAGGGGTGAGGTTTAGTTCTATACATTTTTTGTTGAACCAAATTGACTTGTCTAAATTCATGAGTTTAAGCCTGAGTGATTTGAATTTCTTGGCTTCACAATTTGCCTGACTAGCCGTGAATATTGTGGTGTTTGAAGCCATATTTTCAGTGTTGCCTTAGTAAACAAGAGTTTAGTGCTTTTCAGTCGGTCAACACGAATGTACCCAAAAGAGATGGGTTATGCCCTAATCCTGAAATAAATTACATGAGATTAATAAAACACTAGGATGACCAGTTTCGATCGTCAAGCGATCATCATCAGATCCAATACACTTAGGCTATAAAATCTATGTTTGAAATACAGGTGAAAATATTTACAATATGTACAATTATTTAGTTGCAGTATTGGTACTGCGACTGTCAGTGTATGCTAAATGCAGTATATATGTTAGGTGAAATGCTAAATGGTGATGGCTATCTGGAGATTGTACTTTAGAGAGATTATATGGTTGTAAACTATGGTTAAACTATAAAATTTTAGGCTAACTACTTATCTGATTGTCTTCCGTACTACAGCTATTCGCAGTTTCCGTGTTCACTTGAGCTCGCTGTGCGGTCGACTGCGGTGGTTATCTTAACGACTGGTTTTTCCCTGCCTTCCCCCCCTGTCCCTACGTGCTGTGGGGAGTGATCGCGATGTGTTTATGTGAGGTGTTGCCAACCTAGATAAGATGTATGTTATTGAATGAGGTGGATCTACAACTATTAAAGACCGTGGATTAGTCCTCGCCACGCGTGGAGCATAACCCATTCGAACTAAGCGTTGACGGTCTTATGAGGACGTCCCGGCACCTTTAATACTGCCTCTAATATGGGCCTTGGTTTATTGCAGAAGAAAAGTACATCGTACACCTGATCCAGATAACATTTACCTATTAAAAACCCCCTAGTTTCCCCCCTTTTTGTTATCTAGCTTGGCTGTGTCGCTAAATCGAGATACACCTAGCCAAACGAAACAATCCCAACAATCTAAATGAACACACGTTCATGGAGAGCTCACCCCTCTTCACGCTACTAAAAAACACACCCTGTCGGAAACAAAACACAATTTAGCGACACAGCCAAGCTAGATAACAAAAAGGGGGGAAACTAGGGGTTTTTTAATAGGTAAATGTTATCTGGATCAGGTGTACGATGTACTTTTCTTCTGCAATAAACCAAGGCCCATATTAGAGGCAGTATTAAAGGTGCCGGGACGTCCTCATAAGACCGTCAACGCTTAGTTCGAATGGGTTATTCTCCACGCGTGGCGAGGACTAATCCACGGTCTTTAATAGTTGTAGATCCACCTCATTCAATAACATACATCTTATCTAGGTTGGCAACACCTCACATAAACACATCGCGATCACTCCCCACAGCACGTAGGGACAGGGGGGGAAGGCAGGGAAAAACCAGTCGTTAAGATAACCACCGCAGTCGACCGCACAGCGAGCTCAAGTGAACACGGAAACTGCGAATAGCTGTAGTACGGAAGACAATCAGATAAGTAGTTAGCCTAAAATTTTATAGTTTAACCATAGTTTACAACCATATAATCTCTCTAAAGTACAATCTCCAGATAGCCATCACCATTTAGCATTTCACCTAACATATATACTGCATTTAGCATACACTGACAGTCGCAGTACCAATACTGCAACTAAATAATTGTACATATTGTAAATATTTTCACCTGTATTTCAAACATAGATTTTATAGCCTAAGTGTATTGGATCTGATGATGATCGCTTGACGATCGAAACTGGTCATCCTAGTGTTTTATTAATCTCATGTAATTTATTTCAGGATTAGGGCATAACCCATCTCTTTTGGGTACATTCGTGTTGACCGACTGAAAAGCACTAAACTCTTGTTTACTAAGGCAACACTGAAAATATGGCTTCAAACACCACAATATTCACGGCTAGTCAGGCAAATCGTGAAGCCAAGAAATTCAAATCACTCAGGCTTAAACTCATGAATTTAGACAAGTCAATTTGGTTCAACAAAAAATGTATAGAACTAAACCTCACCCCTAAATACGTACCAATTAAAACCGTACCGAACACACCAGCCTCGATCATTTCAACTAAACAAGCCAAAGCGCTTTGGATAAAAAACGAATTAAGATTTGCATACATAAGAAAGCAAAAAATTAACCAACAATTATACGACATTCAATTGCAACTAAGTAATTTCTGGCACGCAGCCCAATGGGACAGCTTCACCGAACACCTACATGACACCATCAAAATCAGAGCAACGAGGAAGCATGAAACGCTAGAAAATAAATTAAGAAAACTAGGAGAAACACAGAACCATCAATCTAATGAACAACACACGAATAACAATGAATTCAATTTCCACAGCAGAGTAAACAACAGAACGAACCTAACCTTTTCTCAAGGTGAAATGAATATGTTAGACAAAGGTTTGAAATACAACTGCACAGACGCACACACGAACCACAATATAAAACAGTTAATCACAGATATTGAGATAGCCAGTCACAAGCTCCCAGCAGAAGACAGGGAATTAACCAAAAATCTCGCCACCAACGAAGCCAAAAAAAATCCTCAAACGAGAGGGCGATAGCAATAACATTCAAAACAACAAACAAATCAAAGAAATAAAGTCGTTGAAACAAAAAATAAAAGAACATGACTTAATCATCACAAAAGCAGATAAGGGAAACACTACAGTAATTTTGAACAAAACAGAATACATTGAAAAAACAGTCGAATTCCTAAACAACAACGAAATCAAGGAATTAACAAAAGACCCCACCAACAAATTCCAAAAACAAATAAAAAGTGCGCTAAAAGAAACAGAATACATACTGACCAAAGCCGAAAAATCAAAACTAATAAACATGAACCCGAAAATACCGTCATTGAGGGGACAACCAAAAATACACAAAAAGGAATGCCCAATGAGACCAATAGTCAATTGTAGGAATGCCCCTAATTACAAAATCAGCAAAGAGTTACTAAAAATCTTAAAATGCCGTCTTTCCAACGACAAAAACAACTCTGTAAAGAACACAACAGAACTAGTAACAGCATTGAACACCCTACAAATGAAACCTAGCTTCAGGCTAGTATCCTTCGACGTAACTAACATGTACACCAATATTCCGATTATTGAAGCAATCAACACTATCGAAAACAACTTAAAATCCAACAATTCGGTAAAAGAAATTGAAGAGATTGTGAGATTACTGAGGGTCGTTCTCACCCAAAACGTGTTTCAATTCGACAATAAAATATACACACAGAGAGAAGGCCTAGCAATGGGATCGCCACTAAGTGGGTTAATCGCTGACATCTTCATCAATGCACTAGAAAATGCGTTCTTAGAAAAGACTTCAACAAAGGGAATAGTAATATGGAAAAGATACGTAGATGATGTAATTTGCATCTACGATACTGAACTAACAAGCGAAGAAACAATTCTCCAATCCATTAATAGCCTTCACCATTCTATCAAATTCACTAAGGAATCCGAAATAGACCGGAAAATAAATTATCTCGATATAACTATTGAACGTAAAGACAACGACCTTTCATATTCCATATTCCGGAAAGCAACACAAACCTCGCATGCAATCGACAATCAGTCTAATCACCCCAGTACGCACAAACTAGCGGGTTTCAATTCAATGGTGCACAGGGCTTTAAACATACCCATGTCAAAAGACAACTATAATAAGGAAATAAGAACTATTATGCAAATAGCAAAGGAAAACAACTTCTCGCCAAGCAAAATAAATCAAATTATAGCCAAACATAAAAATAAAGATAAAACGATTCCCAAACCGGACAGTAATGAGAAAAAATTTGCGCGTTTCAACTATGTGAATGCGAATACATATAAAATCACTAACCTATTCAAAAAGCAAGGCATAAAGATAGCTTTCACGACGAAAAACACAACCGCTAGGCACCTCCTAAATAGTAATCTAAATAAACGTGACCCGTATTCAAGGTCAGGGGTATATTCTATAACGTGCCAAGACACCGATTGTCAAGCTAATTACATCGGGCAGAGTGGAAGGCGAGTAGACACACGTTATAATGAACATAGAAATGCGATAAGATACGGAACACATTCAGCCGTGTGCGAACATATGTGTGACGCAGGGCATAGCTTTACCAACATAGAGTCGGACCTTAAAATAATCCATCACGAATCGAAAGGCAGAGCTCTTGACATAAAGGAAGCAATCGAGATACACCTAGCCAAATGAAACAATCCCAACAATCTAAATGAACACACGTTCATGGAGAGCTCACCCCTCTTCACGCTACTAAAAAACACACCCTGTCGGAAACAAAACACAATTTAGCGACACAGCCAAGCTAGATAACAAAAAGGGGGGAAACTAGGGGGTTTTTAATAGGTAAATGTTATCTGGATCAGGTGTACGATGTACTTTTCTTCTGCAATAAACCAAGGCCCATATTAGAGGCAGTATTAAAGGTGCCGGGACGTCCTCATAAGACCGTCAACGCTTAGTTCGAATGGGTTATGCTCCACGCGTGGCGAGGACTAATCCACGGTCTTTAATAGTTGTAGATCCACCTCATTCAATAACATACATCTTATCTAGGTTGGCAACACCTCACATAAACACATCGCGATCACTCCCCACAGCACGTAGGGACAGGGGGGGGGGGGGAAGGCAGGGAAAAACCAGTCGTTAAGATAACCACCGCAGTCGACCGCACAGCGAGCTCAAGTGAACACGGAAACTGCGAATAGCTGTAGTACGGAAGACAATCAGATAAGTAGTTAGCCTAAAATTTTATAGTTTAACCATAGTTTACAACCATATAATCTCTCTAAAGTACAATCTCCAGATAGCCATCACCATTTAGCATTTCACCTAACATATATACTGCATTTAGCATACACTGACAGTCGCAGTACCAATACTGCAACTAAATAATTGTACATATTGTAAATATTTTCACCTGTATTTCAAACATAGATTTTATAGCCTAAGTGTATTGGATCTGATGATGATCGCTTGACGATCGAAACTGGTCATCCTAGTGTTTTATTAATCTCATGTAATTTATTTCAGGATTAGGGCATAACCCATCTCTTTTGGGTACATTCGTGTTGACCGACTGAAAAGCACTAAACTCTTGTTTACTAAGGCAACACTGAAAATATGGCTTCAAACACCACAATACTAATCATCTGATCTCTACCAAATTTTGCATCAACATACCATTATGGAGGGAGCATCCTTTGACCAAACTAATAGGTCATTAGCCTAATATTTTGCGGATGGCGGCCATCTTTGTGTGAAAATCGATTCCCCCTATTAATTCGAACACGGTGAAACCGAATGGAACGAAATTTGGTACATAGGTAGCACTAGAAAAGGCCACCTCAGTGTCATGTTTTATATCACCGCCATCTTGACGGAAACGTAATCGCGGCCACCCAAATGTTAAAGGCTAAAATGTAATTACGACCATCCTAATAATCTAGTCTCTACCAAATTTTGCAACAACGAATCTTTATGTGGGAAGCATATTCTGACCAAACTGCTAGATCATCAGCCCAATAGTTTGCAGATGGTGGCCAAGTATGTGTGCAAATCGATTCCCCCTATCAATTCAAACACGGTGAAACCGAATTGAACGAAATTTGGTACAGAGGTAGCACTGGCAAAAGGCACCTCAGTGTCATGTTTTATATCGCCGCGATCTTGACGGAAACGGAATGACGGCCACCAAAATGTTAAAAGCTTAAATCAAATTTCGACCATCCTAATAATTTGATCTCTACCTGATTTTGCAACAACATGCCTTTTTGTGGAAAGCATCTTATGACTGACTACAAGGTCATCAGCCCAATAGTTTGCAAATAGCGGCCATGTATGTGTGCAAATCCATTCCCCAGATCAATTCAAACACGGTGAAACCGAATTGAATGATTTTTTTTACAGAGGTAGCACTAGCAAAGGGCACCTCATATTCATGTTTAATATCCCTATAGCACGTTGTATTTCAACAAGCTACTACAACCAACATTCAATTATACTCCTTGAAAAGGACAAAGAGTTATAACAATACCCATGCATTTAGGAGAAAGTAGGCTATATGTTCTTTACTGAACGTCTTGTTAGTATTATTTTCTGACTTTATTAGCCTTTGATCGAGTGAAGAAAGGCCGAAATCAGAAGAATGAGAAAGACTATCGAAAATTCATGTAGCCAGCCGTTCCTTCTGGGTCCTAAATTATGTGTATACCAAATTTGGTTGAGATTGGTGGAACGGTGTAGATTTGTATACGGAAAAATAACCACCCACTTGCATACATACATACATACATACATACATATTTACATACAGAATTTCACTTTTATATATAAGACTAGCAGAAGTACCCATTCTTCGAACGGTCTTCGGTATTAATAACCAGACGTAATCAACTGAGCTACTGTTGCAATGGTTAGGGGCTTGGAACCTGTTTGTCGACAAAGATAAATGATTAGTTGAAATATGCTCTGAAACTAATGTACCTAACGTGTACTTCCTGACGTGAAAATAAAATTAAAATCCTCGTAGACGAAACGCAATACACGTCACATAAAAACTGACCCTCACTGTTGTGTCACGTCCGCATCCAGAGGAAGACCCCTTTAATAAATTATAAAGGCTTGTGGTGCATGAAAATTCAGGTTTTTAGCCTCCAATGGCCCAAATTCCTAAAAGCATGAAAATAAAATTAAAAAATAAACTATTTCAATTCAGGAATTTTTGAAAATAATGTTGCTCTTTGAAGATATAATAGACCTTCTGTACGACATATCGCACGTTTAAGTCTTGTGAAAAAATCTAGGGTACCCCTTGACCCCCTTAAACGCATTGATGAATTTTACAGTTTTCGTTGGTTCCGTGATAACCTTATAGCCATTTGATAACTTTCACAGAAATTTAATAAATGGAGTGGCATTACTTCTTGCAGAAATAGATGGAAAGTTGATGTAACTTTCTGAGACATTGTTGTCATTGTTACTGGCTTGCATTCCTATATTAGTTTATTAAATGAAATTAGTTTTCTGGGAATATCTCTGAAACTCTTGGTTCTAGAGCCTTAATATGTAGGTTTCGGGGACCCTTTACGGCTGTTTAGGGGCCCGAGTTTTGTTTCTGACACCAAGGTGCTGAAAATAATCGTTGTTTCGTCGTTGTTGGCCGTAGTGTAATAATAATAATTATAATAATAATATAACAATATATGGATAGGGATATAATAGACCTTCCGTACCACACCAGCACGTGTAAATCGCGTGAAAAAATTCTAGAGTACCCCTTGACCCCCTTAAGCGCATTATATGTATTGATGAATTTTACAGCTTCATTTGGTTCCGTTATAACCTTATAGCTGTTTGCAAACTATCTCAGTAATGTTATAAATGGAATTGTATTGCGTCTTACAGAAATTGATGGACCTGTGAGTTTCTGTTGCCATGGTTACCGGCTTGCTTTCTTTCATTATTGTATTAAATGAAATTAATTTTCTGGGAATATCTCAAAAACTGTTGGTTTTGGGGCCTTAAAAAGTGGTTTCTCATATTGAGGGGCTAAAAATGAGCTTTGTCTCGCCCTTCTACGCCTATTTCAGCATGTATTTTAAGGGGGTATGCCCCCTTTTATGAGAGTTACAGAGAAGAGGTACATCAATGATTAGTGTCGTGCCTTTGAAGGATATCTGTACCAAATTTTACGTTGATCCACCCAGCCGTACTCGAGTTATAGGGGAACAAAATGGTCCACAGACAAACAAACCGACAAAAAATTTATTTTCGCGTGCATCCGTCATAAAACAGTCTAAAACCAAATTATGTGGACAAAAATGTGAACGCTACCACTTAAATGTAGAGCTCTGTAGTAAAAGAATCAAAGACTATGCAATTCAAATCACCAGAGCGCAATTTTAGTCTACATGTTTATTCTTTATTTTCGATTGCTATTTGGCAGCAATAAAAGTATTAATTAATATCCTGAACTAGCACCAACATATAGAGTACAGGTGCTATGTGGAATCGTTTTGTTCTTTAGTTTAAATCAAATTTTAAAATAACACACAATAGGCTGTTACAAACCCTTTATAATATACATTTATCGTTTTATCAACTTGTCATTCTTCAAATTCGATGCGTATTGAATGCCAACGGTAGGCAAACCAATGGAGTCCCACATAGACCAGTCATGACATTTGGCGGAAAAATTTTGCATCAGATAATCATAATTGGGCGAGTGCATTCTATCGGTCATAAATGGAAACTTTTCAATTGAAGGGCTTAGGGCAACATAGTGACAAGCCACACTTTTCTCTAAAATGACATTTAACAACAACAATGATCTTTGAAATAAAGCTGTTCCAACGTGCAGGCCGGTGCGCAGCTCGCAACCAGTTGACCATGGTCATAGTTCATCTGGTTGCTGTTAGATGTCTCGTGCAGATCCAGGGACGAATGTTATTTTAATCAAATATATATTTTCCATTGTAATATGCAAAGTATAACGCTTAATTTTATAACGTCTGAGTAATTACAAAACAATAAATATAAAAAAATCAATCAAAAAGAACCAAGTTTGATAGGTTTTGAATCCATGTCATACGGGTGAAAGACCACGGAGACCACGCTACCAATTAATTTTAGAGCTCTGTAGTAAAAGAATCAAAGACTATGCACACACAGAGCCAAACATGTCCACTGAAATTCGTCTTTATCAAGTGACTTACATATAACGTATCAGCAAATAATTATTTGAACTAAAAGATTCCTTCAGTGGACTATATTTTTATCTTCTTCTTCTTCTTTTGAGACCACAAAGGATCACTTTACCCAACCATTAGTTCGTCGACTTGTAGGAACTGGACGAGCCTTGCGGTCCTCCCAGTACTTCTTCATGCGTATTGATCGTCTTGCCCGTTCTTCGGCGGAAAATATTCTTGTAGGAATTTTCTTCTTTGTGAGTGGAAAATGAAACGTCATATTTTTAAGTGCTGTAGTTAAACTTTTCTTATTTGCAGCATCTTCTGTTGTTAGGCCAATTTCTTCTAAGTCCTCTCTGATTTCTTTTAACCATCGGCATCCAGTTGTTGTGTTGTTTTGAAGCAAGATTGTACTGCACTAGTTGTTTTAGAAGACGTGAATCTGGCATTCTCATGATGTGCCCAAAGAATCCTAGTATTTTCTTTCGCATGGTATCAGTAATGGGTTCTAGGTTGTTATAGACCATATTGTTAGATATTATTCGCCATTGCCCATCTTTTTTATACCCTTTATTGATACAAGTTCTTCCAATTCGCCTTTCGATCTTCCGTAATCTGTCGGTTTTAGAATGTTAATTTAGATGGAATAATGTTTCTGCTGCATATGTGGCTTCCGGTTTTATGGCTGTATTGTAATGTTTAATTTTTGCATTAATTGATAAGCATTTCTTTTTGTAAGTTTCCCATGTTAATTTTTGTGCCCTAGATAATTTGTTGGTTCTTATTTGAATTGACGCTTTCTCATTTAAATTGTTTGTTATTAGCTCTCCTAGATATTTGAATCGTGTTACAATTTTAATTTTTGTATCATTAATTTGTATTTCCTTTAATGGTGTTGGTTTTTGTGGCATGATTTCTGTTTTTTCGAATGATATCTTAAGGCCAATTTTATTTGCAATTGTCTGAAGCTCTGATATCTGTGTTTTGGCTTCCTCTAAATCTTTCGCCAATAATGCCATGTCGTCTGCAAAACCAAGACAGTTTGTTTGAATTTTTCTCCCTATTTTTAGCCTACTTTCGATTTTTGCAAAAAAATGAAAGTAGACTTATGAGATCAACACAGGGCGAAAAAAGTGTGTCTGTCTGTGTGTATGTGTGTGTGTGAGTCTGTGTGTGTGTGTGTGTCTGTGTGTGTGTGAGTGTGTGTACTCTGAATGTCTGTCCCCCCTATCAATTCGAACACGGTGAATGCGAATTGAACGAAATTTGGTACAAAGGTAGCACTAGCAAAGGACACCTCATTGTCATGTTTTATATCGCCACCATCTTTACTAAAACTGAATGGCGGCCACTCAAACTTTCAAAACGTAAAATCAAATAACGACTAACCAAATCATCCGATCTCTACCAAATTTGGTAACAACATACCTTCGTATAGGATGCGTCTTGTGACCAAACTACATGGTCGTCCGCCATACCATTTCAGGATGGCGGCCGTGCGAATTATGCAAACTTTATAATCCATATCATGGGACCCACCAGTTCCGATTATCGAGCCGAGAATCGTTTTAACTGTTCTAAAGGAAGAGGCACGTTCGAAATTAAAAGTTTATTTTGTAATACTATAGTGCAGACGTGATTTTAAAAAGCTGAGCCGATTCAGTAATAAGACAAGATGGCAGCGGATATCTTGTGCCTGACTTATATTTCACTAATTTGAGTATTGCATGCAATATAGCGTACTGATACAAAATAAATAAACTTTGTATGAAATACTTTATATATAAATAATATACTCCAGTGATGAAATCGTTCAGTATAAATCATTATTTGCTAACAAGTTCTATGTAAGTCATTTTATATAGAACGATATTCGTTGACACAATTAGCTCAGTGGCAGTTGGTCACTAGTCGTGGCCGAGTGAGGTGCGTGTGAGCGCGCTGTGTGACCGCATTGGAAGAGTGTAAGTTTCCTCATACCGATGCTTCCGATAGTTCCACGGGTGAACTGACCTTCCGTGTGTCATTCGGACAATACTTTTTCAAGTAGTGTTCCAGATAGGACAACAAAACCAGGAAACCCAGAAAACCCCGCTGAAAATCATGTCCGGATAACAGAGGAAAAACACCGTACGCTGCCAATGGGACAGGCAGAGTTCTCGCGCCACACCAGGAGAAATTCACCGCTGGATTAGCGATACTCTCCGGTTGACTGTCGACCAAGTAGAAGCCATCCAGTTAAATGCACAAGAAAAAACCATGTACATCAAGGTAATCAGCATATCTACTTATCAGAAATTGTTAAATACTTTTGCAGATCCTATTAAATTTCAGTATGACTCAGGCGAAATGACTAATGTTAAGCTCTCCATAGCGGATTCCAATTTTACCACAGTGCGTATATTTAATGTCCCACTTGAAGTTCCCCCTGAAATTTTCAAATCCGTCCTGTCGAAATATGGCACTGTGAGTGAAGTCTGGAAAGAACAATGGTCTTCTGCTTATCAGTTCCCGGTGTATAATGGAATACGCGCAGTCACTATGGAAATCAAACAAGATATCCCCTCCACTGAGACTTTTGGTGGCCATTCTGGCTACATATCTTATAATGGACAGAAACAGACCTGTTTAATTTGCAATGCTAACACACATCTACGTATCAACTGCCCACAGAAAATGATTCCCCTCGGTATAACTCCTACACAACAACGACGTGTCCAATACTCGGAAGTTGTGGCACAGCAAACGTCACATGAAAACATGCTTATTGATCAGTCAGCTGGGACAACACCAGAAGTGGCCTCGGATACACATGACGCAGAACTGGTACCTTACACTGACCAGCTCAGCGAGCCACAGAGTGCCCCTGTGCTATCGGCAACCTGTATCGCAGCCTTAGAACCAATTATGCCGTCACTACAGGATGCCACAGAAATTTTGTCTTCACTGCCCCCACCTTCTCTGGTACCTACCGACTCACTTAAGCAGGTTGATCGGGGATCCAAGAACGTATCTAAGAAGATTAAAACAAATGCCTTGATTCACGTACCAGCCCAGAAGAATCAAACTGGCTCTACAAACGTTCCTGCAGCTGTGAAAAAGAAACAAAATCTTCATTCTACGTCATCTAGGGACCCACGAACGCTCTCAAACGCTGACAGCCGGCCTATGAATGGCAGTCATAAGGAACTATCTCAACCTAATTTGATATAGTGCACCAGGATAATTCTCACCTGTGTCTTCTTTCGAGTCCACCCTCCAGTATGTCTAGCACAGCTTTTATACTTCTCATAATGGCGCAAATTCTCACTGTGGCCACTGTGAATATCAATGTAATAGAATGCCCTCTGAAATTTCAACTGTTGGAGAGATTCCTTCGAGATGCAGACATTGACATTGCCATCATTCAAGAAGTTGCTATACCGTGTTTACCCATATCTGCCTTCTACAAACAATACATCAATACCGGTAATACGAATAGAGGGACCGGATTCCTCATAAGACATGATATCCCACTCGCAGGTGTGCTATGTCATCCATCAGGACGCATAATATCTGGACGCATAAACAATACCACCCTGATAATTATATATGCCCCATCCGGGTCCAATAAACGTGTGGAACGGAAAATGTTCTTTCAACAGAGTATACTACCTCATCTGCACGACGTTAAGGAAAAGCTATTCTTGCAGGGGATTTCAATTGTATTCAACGCCCAGAGGATTCCACTAGTCCATACAAAGGTGTCAACCCGGCTCTCAGGACCCTTCTTACCTCCCTACACCTCATTGATGCTGTGGATAGTTTAAGGGTGCCCCTGCCCCATTACACCTGTATAAGTCACAACTCCTCATCACGAATTGACCGCATCTACTTTTCACAGGAACTTATCCAGCCTAGACGATATGAAGTGATACCTGCCAGTTTCACTAACCATCATGCTGTCGTATGTACAATCTCTTACCCCCATCCCATATTTCACATAGGAAGAGGTTATTGGAAACTGAATTGCTCGCTGTTACTGGAGGAGGAATGCCAAGAAATTTTCAGACAACACTGGACTCGATGGGTCCAACAAAAATGCAAATTTCGCGACTGCGCAGACTGGTGGGATATTTTGGTTAAACCAGGGATCCGCCGCGTCTTTAAGAACATATCCTACCAACGAGGTCGGGAAAGACGGGATACAGTTGAATTTTACTATCGAGTTCTTCGCCAGCTCCAGCAAAGATCTGATGCTGGGGAGCGTATATATGACCAGATTCGGGAAGTTAAAACCAAGCTCCTGTCTCTAAAGCAACGAACGCTCGCTCATATAAACGTGGCTTTAAAAGATCGTACAGTGCTCCCAGACGATACCATATCGCCAAAGGACAACGTGAGCGGCAACGTAAATATATCCACCGCCTCCGCACCAGTACTGGAAGTGTCGTCACCTCCCCTGACGCTATACGTAGTGAAATATCACTATTTTATCAACGGTTCTACGCTCAGGCTCCAATTGATCCACAGCAGGTGACCCTATTGCTTTCATCTTGCAGTACCCATCTATCTCCGGACAACAAAACTCGGCTCAGCGCGGATATTACGGATGAAGAGATTCACTCTGTGGTTAAGCACCTCCCAAACAACCGCTCACCTGGCATTGATGGACTGCCATATGAAATGTATAAACACTTCTGGCCTCTCATTGGCAAAGAATTTTGTCATGTCCTGCGTACCATTCTCCAACGTCGTGCTCTTTGTCAATCACATCACGAGGGTACCATAGTCCTCATACCAAAAACATCCTCTCCCATGGCAGTTTGTGACTTCCGACCAGTTACTCTGCTCTGCAGTGATTATAAAGTCCTTACCAAAGTACTTGCATGCCGATTGAAGACTGTTCTACATGATATCATTGGTGATGAACAATGTTGCAGTATTACTGGAAGAACTCTGTTAACAAACTTAGCGATACTACGGGACCTACACCTAAAAGCCGAAATGCTCCCCTCTGAGCCAATGAGTTTTCTCACCTTGGATCTTGATAAAGCTTTCGATCGCATCAGTCATGAATACTTGTACATGGTCTTGCAGCACTTTGAATTTCCTGCAATCCTTATTGACTACATTCGTATGATAAATTGTAATGCTACGTCTCGAGTGCTTGTCAACGGTTTTCTTTCCCCTCTGATTCCAATACAACGATCAGTTAGGCAAGGATGTCCCCTCTCCATGCTACTTTTTGTCATTGGCCTTGAATCGTTCATTCGGACTACCCAGGTGAAGCTACAGGGTTACAAACTGTCCACACATGTTTTTGGCATGTGCGCCTATGCTGATGACGTATCCATATTGATCCGCAATAATGAAGACATCTCCCACATCGATAGCGTCCTTCAGCTCTACCATATCGCCTCTGGAGCACAATCGAACCCCCAGAAAACTGCTTTGCTTCCGCTCAATAATAACTCAGTGATTACCCAACAGCCCTGGTTCCGGATAGTAAATGAGGTGAAAATTCTTGGCATTACCTGGAAGCAATCGCTTCTGGACACGGTGCAAGCAAACTGGACTAAGGTCATTGCCAAAGTTAGGGGAGTGCTGATCCAATTTGGTCAAAGAAACCTCAATATAGTGCAACGGGTCATAGTCCTCAACGTGTTTGCGCTCTCTAAAATATGGTATGTCGCACAACTTTTCCCACTTCCCACAATGTTTGAGAGCCAATTGGCAAAATATACAGGTTGGTTTCTATGGCAAGGATTTTTGTTCCGAGTACAACGGGAACAGTTGTATCTCCCATCCCGGCAAGGCGGGCTAGGGCTAACCGCTCATGGCATGAAATGCCGTGCACTCCTCTGCAAGAACGATATCACCATTCTTTCCCAACATGACACTTTTACGAAAGCGCTATACAAAGAGATTCGAAACACAGCCCGTGGTTGTGAGAGAGCTTTGCCGAAGATATTTAGGGACCATCAACAGCACCTTCTGGAAACTGTTCGCCAAATGCCTTCAGGGACTGTTCCAACGACGAAAAGTATTTATAACATGTTGCGGCAAGTGGTACACTCCAAACCGCGAATAGAGGCCACCACCCTCTACGTCCATTGGCCCACTGTTTGGAAACATTTTGGGGCTATGACCATTTCTTCTGCTGTACTCTCCCGGGTTTTTATCTTCCTCAATGATCTCATCCCAACCGCTCTACGGCGATATACCATCCGTCTTGAAGCTTACCCATGGTGTACTATATGTGGTCAAACTGATACGGCGATACACCGCTTCACATCATGCACGCGAGTTGCCTCCACGTGGCTGTGGTGTAAGGGAAACGTATGTCAACTATTAAATGTGCCCACGGATGACCTTGATGACAGGAAGTTGATTCGCTTGTCGGTGACCGCCTTCCCCCAAATTAAACAGACTGCCATTGTGTGGATAATGGGCCAATATGTACACTTCGTGATGGACAATGATCAACATTTCTCGTTCCTGGATCTCAGGTATCACCTGCAGAAAGAGCGTTGGAAGCTTAGTGAAAGTGGACAATTGTACGATAAATATGGACACTATCTGGATTTTCTAGTGATGTAATAGTATGGTATTTATCATATCTGAAAATTCTGTAATTCTGTAAAGAGCTAATAAAAAAAAGTGGTAGAGCGTTAGCCTATCGCTCAAATGCCTATGGTTCAAACCCGATCAGAGCTAAGTTTTTTGCTTGAAATGTTATATGTTTATTGTTTTGTAATGACTCAGATGTTTTAAAATTAAGCGTTATATTGTGCATATTATGGTGTAAAATATATATTTAATTAAAACATAATTCGCCAGCAGATTTACTCGAGACATCTAGCTGCCAAAAAGGTAACTGCACGCTGACCTACTTATTAACTTCCAGATTTTATTGAAAAGTTTCTTCCTCTGGCCGCTAGAATGCACTCGCTCTGTTAGGATTATATTGTTCGATATTTCACCACTAGATGTCACGACTAGTCTACGTGGGGCTCCATTGATTACTATACCATTGGCATTCTATGCGCATCGAATTTGAAGAATGACAAGATGATACTACGATACATTTTTACTTTTTATTTTAAAGGGTTTGTAACAGCCTATTTTGCGTTACTTGAAAATGTTATTTGAAGTAAAGAACAAAACGATTTCACATAGTAACTGAGTTCAAGCCGTTGGTGTTAGTTCAGGTATTAATTACTACTTTTATTTCAGGCAAATAGCAATCGAAAATATCCACATAGTTTGTATACACACGTCTCTGTAGGGTCATGGAAAGATTTGTTAATTCAATTAGGGTTTTCGATTCCCGGTCAATGCAAGTGAGATTTTTGAAGTGAAATGCCATGTCCTGTGGTTCGGATTCCACGTAAAAAGGAGGTCCCGTGGCTCATAATCACAAGATTCACGGCCACGTAAAACTACAATCTTCCTTCCTTTTTTTTCAATTAGGGTTGTGAAAGCCCTGCACAACCAGACGTGTAAAGACATGCCTCAACTCAAAGTTGGATGTTGCCCACGGCAGGTCGTATATGTAATAATAATAATAATAATAATAATAATAATAATAATAATAATAATGTTATTGGTTTTACATCCCTTTTAACTACTGCTGCTTTTAGAGACACCGGGGTGCCGAAATTTCGGCCCGAAGGGGATCTTTAACGTGCCAGTAAATGTACTGACACGGCTCCCTCGCATTTGTGCACCCTCAAACGCCAGCTGACTGCGCCAGGATACGAACCTGCAACCTAGGGACCAGCATGCGAGAACGTTACCGCTGAGCCACGCAACCAGTCCGGTCGATTATGTCTCCTGATCCATAACATTCTTGATATACTTCTTATCTTTCTTTCTTTCTTTCTTTCTTTCTTTCTTCAATGATGGTAGCAGTTTTTATCTAGGTTGTGGCGTTTGGTAGAGGTAAATCGTTTCTAAGGTCTTCAACAAGGATAGTTCTATTATACTCTTTGATAATAACAACGAGTTAGAACTATACTCATACATTTAGGAGAAAGTAGGCTATATGTTCTTTACTGAACATCTTGTTATATTTGGAGGGCATTTCTTAGACCATTCTCGCATTACCATTTCCAATGCACAATTAAATAGTAATGGTGATAAGCCATCACCCTGTCGTAAACCGGTTGTGACCTCAAATGGGTCAGAGAATTCACCTCTGAATTTAACTTTTGATTTGGTGCCTGTAAGAGTTAGTTTTATGACATTTGTCAATTTGGGGTGTAATCCCATGTGTCTTAGAATTTTTAATAAAGATTCTCTATGAATACAATCATATGCTTTTTTAAAGTCGATAAATGTTATCACCATATCTCTATTCCTTTTTCTATTATAATCCATTATCAATTTTAGGCTCATAATTTGATCTGGGCAACTTCTCCAGGGCCTGAAACCTCCTTGATATTCTCCTAATTCATTTTCAAGTTGTACTTTAATTCTATTGAGAAGAATTCGAGAAAATTTTTTATAGGTAACATCCAGGAGTGAAATCCCTCGGTAATTGTTAGAGTCTGTCTTATTCCCTTTTTTATGTAGTGGATGGATGATAGCTGATCTCCAATGTTCAGGGCATTTTCCTGTAATCCAGATGTTGACTAGTTGTTGGTGAAGAGCGATTTTTGCCGAATTTCCAGCATATTT
Source organism: Meconema thalassinum (assembly GCA_946902985.2). NCBI lineage: Eukaryota > Metazoa > Arthropoda > Insecta > Orthoptera > Tettigoniidae > Meconema > Meconema thalassinum. Next base: position 1,323,284,643 of record OX336388.2, on the reverse strand, counting down.
CCAAATCTCTGCAAAAGTCTGGTCTTCTCCAGGGGCTTTGAAATTCTTCATCTCATTCAGTGCTATGTAAACGTCTTCTAATGTGGGCGGGTTAATGTTCTCCGGTGGTGTTGTTATTGGAGTGTCAACATCCAATTGGAGAAATTCTATGGGTTCTTCACAGTTTAGGAGTGTCTTAAAATATTTAGCCATAATTTGTGCATTATCCTGGTTGTTGTGGGCCAATTTACCATTTTCATCTTTTAACAATAAGGTAGGTGCTTCATATTTTTTCAGATGTTGTTTAAAGATTTTGTAATAATTCCGCGATTGTGAAATTTTGAATTCCTCTTCAATTGTTTGTAGGGTGTCAGTATGATATTGCCGTTTTATTCTTCTTAAAGTTTTAGTTGTTTCTTTTCGTTGTGTAACTAAATTTTGAAAATATGTTTCAGATTTTTGGGATTGGTGTAATAACCACGCTCGGTGTCGTTTTTCAATCATCTCATCACATTCATTATTCCACCATTGATGTTTTTTCCGCGGTTTAATTGGAGCCAGGTCTTCTGCTATTCGTTGTAGGTTGTGAACCAAGTTTTCGAGTTTATCAGTTATTTTAATGTTTCCAGTTGCTTTTTGGTACTGTTCACTGTTGATTAACTGGATAGGATCTATTGTTCGTTTAGTTTTGGGGGTTTTCCTTTGTTGTCTCTTCTGGGGCGTGAGTTTAATTTTAATTTTGACTCCGTAGTGATCAGAACCTGTGTCAATTCCGCGGAGGACTTTGACGTTATAGATCTCTTTATGGTGGTGTTTATCCATGCACACGTGGTCCAGTTGCCATTCTCCCTTAGTGTAATCAGGGCGTTTCCATGTTTTAAGTTTTTGAGGTTTTCGTTTAAAACATGTAGATTTTGAGATTAACTTATGGTTTCGACACAGGTCAACTAGTCGCTCTCCATTTTTAGCCTACTTTCGATTTTTGCAAAAAATGAAAGTAGACTTATGAGATCAACACAGGGCGAAAAAAGTGTGTCTGTCTGTGTGTGTATGTGTGTGTGTAAGTCTGTGTGTGTGTGTGTGAGTCTGTGTGTGTGTCTGTGTGTGTGTGAGTGTGTGTACTCTGAATGTCTGTCCCCCCCCCCTATCAATTCGAACACGGTGAATGCGAATTGAACGAAATTTGGTACAAAGGTAGCACTAGCAAAGGACATCTCAGTGTCATGTTTTATATCGCCGCCATCTTGACGGAAACGTAATGGCGGCCACACAAATGTCCTAAGCTTAAATCAAATTACGACTAACCTAATCATCCGATCTCTACCAAATTTTGCAACAACATACCTTTATGGGGGGAGCATCCTTTGACCAAACCAACAGGTCATCAGCGTAATAGTTTGCGGATGGTGGCCATCTTTGTGTGAAAGTCGATTACCCCTATTAATTCAAACACGGTGAAACCGATTGGAACGAAATTTGGTACAGAGGTAGCACTAGCAAAGGGCACCTCAGGGTCATGTTTTATATCGCCGCCATCTTGACTGAAACGTAATGGCGGCAACACGAATGTTCAAAGCTTAAATCAAATTACGATTAACTTAATCATCCGATCTCTACCAAATTTTGCAACTACATACCTTTATGGAGGTAGCATCCTTTGACCAATCTAATAGGTCATTCGCCTAATAGTTTGCGGATGGCGGCCATCTTTATGTCAAAATTGATTCCCCCTATTAATTCGAACACGGTGGAACCGAATGGAACGAAATTTGGTACAGAGGTAGTACTAACAAAAGGCACCTCGGTGTCATGTTTTATATCGCCGCCATATTGACAGAAACGTAATGGCGGCCACACAAATGTTCAAAGCTTACGTTAAATTACGACTAACATAACCATCCGATCTCTACCAAACTTTGCAACAACATACCTTTATGGAGGGAGCATCCTTTGACTAATCTAATGGGTTATTAGCCTAATAGTTTGCGGATGGCGGCCATCTTTATGACAAAATTGATTCCCCCTATTAATTCGAACACGGTGGAACCGAATGGAACGAAATTTCGTACAGAGGTAGCACTAGCAAAGGGCACCACAGGGTCATGTTTTATATCGCCGCCATCTTGACTGAAACGTAATGGCGGCCACACGAATGTTCAAAGCTTAAATCAAATTACGATTAACCTAATCATCCGATCTCTACCAAATTTTGCAACTACATACCTTTATGGAGGTAGCATCCTTTGACCAATCTAATTGGTCATTCGCCTAATAGTTTGCGGATGGCGGCCATCTTTATGTCAAAATTGATTCCCCCTATTAATTCGAACACGGTGGAACCGAATGGAACGAAATTTGGTACAGAGGTAGCACTGGCAAAGGGCACCTCAGTGTCATGTTTTATATCGCCGCCATCTTGACTGAAACGTAATGGCGGCCACACGAATGTTCAAAGCTTAAATCAAATTACGATTAACCTAATCATCCGATCTCTACCAAGTTTTGCAACTACATACCTTTATGGAGGGAGCATCCTTTGACCAATCTAATAGGTCATTCGCCTAATAGTTTGCGGATGGCGGCCATCTTTGTGTCAGAATCGATTCCCCCTATTAATTCAAACACGGTGAAACCGAATGGAACGAAATTTGGTACATAGATAGCACTGGCAAAGGGCATCTCAGTGTCATGATTAATATCGCTGCCATATTGACAGAAACGTAATGGCGGCCAAACAAATGTTTAAAGCTTAAATCAAATTACGACTAACATAACCATCCGATCTCTACCAAACTTTGCAACAACATACCTTTATGGAGGGAGCATCCTTTGACCAATCTAATAGGTCATTAGCCTAATAGTTTGCGGATGGCGGCCATCTTTATGTCAAAATTGATTCCCCCTATTAATTTGAACACGGTGGAACCGAATGAACGAAATTTGGTACAGAGGTAGCACTAGCAAAGGGCACCTCAGTGTCATGTTTTATATCACCGCTATCTTGACGGAAACGTAATCGTGGCCACCCAAATGTTAAAAGCTAAAATGTAATTACGACCAACCTAATAATCTAGTCTCCACCAAATTTTGCAACACCATATCTTTATGTGGGAAACATATTCTGACCAAACTGCAAGAACATCAGCCCAATAGTTTGCAGATGGTGGCCAAGTATGTGTGCAAATGGATTCCCCCTATCAATTCAAACACGGTGAAACCGAATTGAACGAAATTTGGTACAGAGGTAGCACTAGCAAAGGGCACCTCATATTCATGTTTAATATCCCTATAGCACGTTGTATTTCAACAAGCTACTACAACCAACATTCAATCATACTCCTTGAAAAGGACAAAGAGTTATAACAATACCCATGCATTTAGGAGAAAGTAGGCTATATGTTCTTTACTGAACATCTTGTTATTTGTTCTATTGTGTGCTGGCCATTTTCCGATGATGTCACGGTATTTTCTTTCTCTACCTAGCTGAGCGTTAAAGTCGCCAATTAATAATTTAACATGATGTTTGGGGATGTTATCTATGGTTTGATCCAGTAGGACCCAAAATTCTTCTGTTTCTTCACGGTCTTTGGGGGAAGTGTTTTTATCATTAGTGGGAGCATGGGCATTTGTGATAGTATAAATCTTATTAGATGTGTTAAAGGTGAGTGTTGAGATTCGAGGAGATGGTGAGCAGAATTCTTGAACTGAATTTATAATTTTAAGGTTGATCAGAAATCCTGTTCCAAATTGTGGAACATTCTTCATGACTCTCTTCCCCGGTATACCCTTATATAGTCGATACCCTTGAGATTCCAAAGCATCCTGGTCAGTGTTCCTCAATATATTTTATATACAGTAGACTCTCGAAAATCCGGACCAATGTGGCGGACGGCCGATCCGGATTCCGAAAAATCCGGATTTCCCGGAGACAGAGTGACGTCGGTCGCGGCAGTGGTTTGCGTGCCGCGATCGCCGCCACTCCGTGCCGATATGTGTACTTTATTGTTACTCGCATAAAACAGTTCTGAACTGCAATTAACTGAACACAGGGGTAGAAAAAATAGATGGTTAATAGTATTGAACAACTTTAATAAGACTTAAGAATTTACATTACAGTACTACAGTATGCAAAATAAATGAAAATAAATCATCAGAAACAGCCAGTAGAATAGAAAAGACGTCATTCTTGTAATGCGGAATGGTCGCGGAGAAATTGAAGGCGCTTAAGCATCACGTTACCTACATTTTACTGATTTTGTATTACAAAAAATATTTTTTGAGCGGTCCGGATTTGCCGGAGTCCGGATTTTTGAGGTCCGGATTTGTGAGAGGCTACTGTATAAAGCAATTCATACAAAGTTTATATTATAACTATCAGTAGGCTGTATTGCATGCGATACTCAAACTAGTGATATATTGGTCAGGCACAAGATATCAGCTGTCATCTTGTCTTCTAACCGAGACGGCTTGGCTAATTAAAGCCACTGCTACCGTGTAATATTTTAATATGAACTTAAAATATCGAACGGGCCACGCCCTTTAGGACAGTTTAAACCATTGTCGGTTCGTTAATCGGAACTAATGGGTTCAAAGCTATTAATTATAATGCTTCCGTAATTAACACGTCCACCATCCTGAAATGGTACGGGTGATGACCTTGTCCTTTTTTGGCGCAAGACGCGTCCCATATGAAGGTATGATGATACCAAATTTGGTAGATATCGAATGATTAGTTTAGTCGTAATTTGATTTTACGTTTTGAACATTTGAATGGCTGCCATTGAGTTTTGGTAAAGATGGCGGTGATATAAAACATGACACTGAGATGCCCTTTGCTAGTGCTACATCTGTACTAAATGTCATTCAATTTGGTTTCACAGTGTTTGAATTCATAGGGGAGAGGGGGGGGGGATAGACAGACACACAATTTTTTGGCCCTGTGTAGATCTCACAAGTCAACTTACATTTTTAGCCTACTTTCGATTTTTGCAAAAAATGAAAGTAGACTTATGAGATCAACACAGGGCGAAAAAAGTGTGTCTGTCTGTGTGTGTGTGTATGTGTGTGTGTGAGTCTGTGTGTGTGTGTGTATGTGTGTGTGTGAGTCTGTGTGTGTGTGTGTGTGTGTGTGTGTGTCTGTGTGTGAGTGTGTGTACTCTGAATGTCTGTCCCCCCCTATCAATTCGAACACGGTGAATGCAAATTGAACGAAATTTGGTACAAAGGTAGCACTAGCAAAGGACACCTCAGTGTCATGTTTTATATCGCCGCCATCTTTACTAAAACTGAATGGCGGCCACTCAAACTTTCAAAACGTAAAATCAAATAACGACTAACCAAATCATCCGATCTCTACCAAATTTGGTAACAACATACCTTCGTATAGAATGCGTCTTGTGACCAAATTACAAGGTCGTCCGCCATACCATTTCAGGATGGCGGCCGTGCGAATTATGCAACCTTTATAATCCATATCATGGGACCCACCAGTTCCGATTATCGAGCCGAGAATCGTTTTAACTGTTCTAAAGGAAGAGGCACGTTCGAAATTAAAAGTTTATTTTGTAATACTATAGTGCAGACGTGATTTTAAAAAGCTGAACTGATTCAGTAATAAGACAAGATGGCAGCGGATATCTTGTGCCGGACTTATATTTCACTAATTTGAGTATTGCATGCAATATAGCGTACTGATAAAAAATAAATAAACTTTGTATGAAATGCTTTATATATAAATAATATACTCCAGTGATGAAATCGTTTAGTATAAATAATTATTTGCTAACAAGTTCTATGTAAGTCATTTTAAATAGAACAATATTTGTTGACACAATTAGCTCAGTGGTAGAGCGTTAGCCTATCGCTCAAATGCCTATGGTTCAAACCCGATCAGAGCTAGGTTTTTTGTTTGAAATGTTATATGTTTATTGTTTTGTAATGACTGAGATGTTTTAAAATTAAGCGTTATATTGTGCACATTATGGTGTAAAATATATATTTAATTAAAACATAATTCGCCAGCAGATTTACTCGGGACATCTAGCTGCCAAAAAGGTAACTTCCAGATTTTATTGAAAAGTTTCTTCTTCTGGCCGCTAGAATGCACTCGCTCTTTTAGGATTATATTGTTCGATATTTCACCAATAGATGTCACGACTAGTCTACGTGGGGATCCATTGATTACTATACCATTATCATTCTATGCGCATCGAATTTGAAGAATGACAAGATGATACTACGATACATTTTAACTTTTTATTTTAAAGGGTTTGTAACAGCCTATTTTGCGTTACTTGAAAATGTTATTAAGCGTTATATTGTGCACATTATGGTGTAAAATATATATTTAATTAAAACATAATTCGCCAGCAGATTTACTCGAGACATCTAGCTGCCAAAAAGGTAACTTCCAGATTTTATTGAAAAGTTTCTTCTTCTGGCCGCTAGAATGCACTCGCTCTGTTAGGATTATATTATCGAAAATATCCACATAGTTTGTATACACACGTCTCTGTAGGGTCATGGAAAGATTTGTTAATTCAATTAGGGTTGTGAAAGCCATGCACAACCAGACGTGTAAAGACATGCCTCAACTCAAAGTTGGATGTTGCCCACGGCAGGTCGTAATAATAATAATAATGTTATTGGTTTTACATCCCTTTTAACTACTGCTGATTTTAGAGACACCGGGGTGCCGGAATTTTGGCCCGAAGGGGATCTTTAACGTGCCAGTAAATGTACTGACACGGCTCCCTCGCATTTGTGCACCCTCAAATGCCAGCTGACTGCGCCAGGATACGAACCTGCAACCTAGGGCCCAGCAAGCGAGAACGTTACCGCTGAGCCACGCCGCCAGTCCGGTCGATTATGTCTCCAGATCCATAACATTCTTGATATACTTCTTATCTTTCTTTCTTCAATGATGGTAGCAGTTTTTATCTAGGTTGTGGCGTTTGGTAGAGGTAAATCGTTTCTAAGGTCTTCAACAAAGAATAGTTCTATTATACTCTTAGATAATAACAACGAGTTATAACTATACTCATACATTTAGGAGAAAGTAGGCTATATGTTCTTTATTGAACATCTTGTTTAAAAATCGAAAGTAGGCTAAACGTAGGCTTATGAGATCACATTTTGTACGTGTGTTGGTGTATGTGTGTGTGTGTGCGTCCGCCAAATAACTTCCTAACGGCTACAGCGATTTCAATGAAACTCGGTAAGGTCATAGTACTATTTTGCCCTACAAATTTAATTTCGTCTCACCAATCTAACATGGCGGCTGTGCGAAATATTTCACCGGTATTCCATATCTCCGAAACAATTACTCATATCGCCCTGATATTTTGTGCGGTGATTAAGGTCAATACTAGAAGTTCACCTATGAGACGTTCAGAAACCTGTTAACTACAAAATGAACATGGCGGCCAAGTGAAGTTGAAACTTTAAAATAGACATTTCCCGTGATTTAACCATCCAACGCAATGAAACTTGGTACAGCAAATGTTTATACACCTTGTAATGCACTGGAATTTAATTTCGTCAAATTGTTCACATAACATCAAGATGGCGGCATTGCGCACTTTCAAAATTAAATTTTTATTTCTTGTGCATTAATCGTACGGTCGAAGTGAACATTTGAATAATGAACCTACGCACAAATCGTCATCTACTAGTAGTCTACAGAACTCTTATGAACTACATATATAAAAATTCAACATGGCGACCAACCGAAATATGTATACGGTTCTCAATATCAATTGATCTATGATAGCAATCAAACTGAACCTTCAATAACCTGATGAGAACAAATACAACATGGCGGTGACGCGAAATATAAATATTTAAATGGACGTTTCTCGCGATTTCACCATCCGAGCGCAGTAAAACGTGGTACGGTAAATTCTTATACAAATTGTAATCCATTGGCATCTAATTTATTTCAATTGTTTTTATAACCACAAGATGGCAGCTGTGCGAAATTTTTAAATCTTGTTTTCATTTCTTGTGTCCTAATCATGCGATTGAAATTTGAATACTACACCTACACAATAATCTTCATGTAATCTCTTATATATAATCCAAAACTGACTCATCACCGCAGGGCTCAAACTACTAGACCTAGAAAGCTGAAATTTTGCATGTTGGTTGATCCAGGTATGTAGAGGCTCACTAAGAAACGGTTTTTGAAAATTCAATTTGTAAGTGACTTTTTTCGGCCCTTTGGCATTGACAATCCAAAATTGTCTCATCGACGCAGGGCTCAAACCACTAGACCTAGAAAGCTGAAATTTTGCATGTTGGTTGATCCGAGTATGTAGAGACCCAATAAGAAACGGTTTTTGAAAATTCAATTTGTAAGTGACTTTTTTCGGCCCTTTGGCACTGAGCAAGGACAGTCGGTAAAATGTTCGGATTTAGCTCATTTTAAGCCGCCACATACGAGAAACAATACTCGGAGGTCCTGTAGGGACCCCGAAACACACTTTTTAAGTTCCTAAAATGAACGGTTTCGGAGATATTCCCAAATAACTGTGTTCCCTTTGAGAAACAGATCAACGTTACTATGGCAACCGCTGAAATTTCGCAGACCGGGGATAGTTTTCTGGCAATATCTCGAAAACCGTTCGTTTTAGGGCCTTAAAACGCTGGGTTTGGTTCCCACTTCTAACCACGAACGTTGCTCCTCGCATTGATACGCGCAAAATGAGATATATTTTATATATAGTGTACCCATGTGAGTAATCTCGATGGAAAATATTCTTCTGCCTCCAGCTAGCATCAGGACTCAGGCGTATACCGTTCTCCCATTGAGCAGTTGCATATTTTGGATTTGAGGCTAAAAGGTATCAACTCTACAATGATAAGGCACAACTCTACTCTAAAGACTTTAATTCAGTAAAACTCATGGCTTCAACCAAATAATGAGAACACAAATCCCATAAACAATACACAAACAAACAAAGTTACTCCCACAATCCATTAATTATTCACATAGTTGAACAACTTAAATCCATATCACTATTCAATCTTTTATCATTATGTGGACTTTAAACTTTACTCAAGTGCACTGATGCACATGTAATGTTTCACAAAACTGAACCATTACATTCATGTCACCTAATGTGACTTCTTTATATTCACAAAGTTACTTGTATCCTACAATACATCTGAATTTACATCATGTGTACTATCTGTGTTACATCTCTCTCTCCCACCAAATGCTTTCATGCATTAGCCAACTCATGGTTTGCACTACGATCTACTTGCAACACCACAATTACGCAAGTCTACCCCTCCACTCCCTTCTTTTTATAGTTACACTGCATGTCATTGTGATTTCATTAAATAACTTCTGTTATCGTTGTGTCGGATAGTATACTATTAAGCTACCCTTACGAGCGTAGCCTGTGGCAACGAGTAACCAACTTCATTAACTAGGTGTCACCGTCAGTATCAAATGCAACATCTAACCATTCGTTAGATTGCTAAATTTTTATATCATCAGGGAAATCTATGATTAGCAATGTGTTTTTAAACCACACACATTCATTACACATTACAACAATTCTTCCTTTCATTACAAGCAAGGTCTTAATCTGTCCGCTCAAGAACGCGAACCTTCATAGTTGGTTTAGTAACCCCAGCCCCTTGAGCTGCCTGCATACAATGGACAGGGTAGGGTCGTTCACGGCTGTAAACCGCCCCTTGTCTCCCCGTTTCCTGGACTTCTACCTCCCAAGCAGTATTACAACTTTGAATATAACATTGTGGTCACAATGATCCACGTGATCCCATATGATCTGAACTGAATATTATGCAATGGTTCTGGGTGAGCTTGAATATTTAATCCTATCCTTAGGACATTAATAACGGCCTCAACCGGTCCGTATCACAATATGAAGGCACGAGATTCATAGAACACAGGTCTAGTGGTTAGCCGGTATCTCAAATAAAATATTACGGTCAGTCAACAGCTGCCGCCAATGATTCGCTTCAACGAGCCGAATCACTCAACAATAAGTTCTGGGGAATCAGGTATAGCGTCGAGGTGTCCAATGTTCTCCCCGCGCTTACCCCAGGATTCGAACCCGGAACATTTCATATCCAACATCGGAGATAGGGTACACACTAAATATGCTCCGGCATAAATTAATATCTCTGTACGCTCATGCTGTACGAGATTTCACACGTCGATTAGATCACCTGGCCCCTTACCTGTCCACGATCTCGCCTTATAATAAAGAGAACTCTAACTGTACTCTACAAGCTTAATCAAGCCACAAATTCAATTCACTGTCAAGCTCCAACATTCCCGTGCATAATTCTATTCCCATTAATACAATGTATTTAATATTAACTCTTTTCTCTTTCCTTAATGTAACATACTGCTTGGCTAGATAAATAATCCAATTAGCGTAAATATTTCTTGCTTAAAACCTTTCATCCTGATGTATTCAATTATACCGTTTATCATTATTATAATTATTATTATTATTATTATTACTGACATAAATTATCCTTCCGACACAACGTAACTGCTTCAATGATCGAACATTCGCGTTCGTCACGTTAAGTTTCACATAACTGAATTGCCATTATTTATTAGTAGCATTAATAGTGGTAACGATTAATCCACTCTCTGATGTATTCAACATCTTAACTTTACTGGAATCAAACAATAAACATATGAGGATATGCCTCCTAATATTGATTCTTACTGGCATATTTTATACTTCTGAAATCACATTACATGCAGTGACTATCCTTCTATAGTAACATGATTTGTGGGGTACTTACGTCGGCTTTATCCAGGTGGCTCCAACCACCATATTCCAGTGTCACCTGCCATCGGCTTACTTAGTGACACATTGCCATCTTGCAAATACACATATTATATGACATCTGATTTATAAGCACACGACACTTTTCCATTTTTATAATGAAGCTAATGCTTCCGAAACACATGACACTTTTCCATTTTTATAATGAAGCTAATGCTTCCAATCACATAAAACTATATAACACTGGTTATATTATGACTTTAAGAGATATTTTACATAACATCGGTGCACAAACACACGTTACACTTTAATTCCTGATTGGTTGACGTTCCCTAGCATGTATCGAAAGTACAGGTGCGGACGGCCCTTTCTTCGGTCCTACCCCTTCCTGATTGAATCTCCCGATCATCTGCTCACGGATTCACCAACAGTTTCTCGATCATCCCTTGATAATCTTCCTACTATTGCAGCGATATGCTTACATATCGTCATGAACGCTACTTACTGGTATACTCCAAATATGTATAACCAATCACTATACTTTACTGCGCTCAACATTGTACATTGTATTTACATGAATTATTACTTTTCACAGTCCTGCCTAGTATATCACACGGCACTTAATAAACATTATATAACAGTCTTACTGCACGGCTTCCCACATTGAAGTCCGAGCATCCTCTCCTAACTTCGGTAATATGCATTTCGCATAATCAAGTTTGTTAATTACCGACTTCATTCTTAGTTCATGACCATGCATGAATATATTCTCACATGTGTGTTTCATTGCACAGCTAACATGCTGATTACCAGTGAAATGTTTAAGTCTTTGTGTGCGCCTGGGCGCTCCGTGTCCTTTTCAACTGCGACTGCTTCAAAACAACTCTCCCTCCGACTGGGTCTAAAACTGTCAACTGTAAAACTGTAAGTTTCAACTGTACGCTTCGACTGGGTCCACCCTCTTATATCTGTTTCACACAAAAAGTAGGGCAAGAATTCCCGCGATAAATCAGCTCCTCTCCTAGGGTGATTCTGAACTTGGAATAATATCCATATTGTTCCTTTTTCTTCGCTGGTCACAAAAATGTATGTGTGTTCGAGGATCGATCGGCCACTTAATTTATATTAATTATCTTATCCATGGCGTGGGGACGCTACTTCACTGGGAATCCCTGGCAACATCCTCAAGTCCAGCCGCGAACACCCATAGTCCTGTAACATTACGCACTGCATTAAACATGCCTTGATTTCGCCGTTTTATGGCTCTAACATTAGCCTCCCGGCTAAAGATTCACCTGTGCGCAACTCTCATGTCATTGCATTGCTCCAATCATGAGTAATCAATGATTTTCCTTGGGATCTTCCCGTTCCATTCTCAAGTCTATTCTCAAACGGGGAAGAACCTGGTCATTATTTAACCTCCCGACCCCTTGCAGACGACTTATCTGGGTCAGCAAGATTGACGTGGCGCCACGGGCCTCCTCCCACAATTCTGGGGCTATTTGCAAAACGTCAAACTTTGAAACTCCTGTGTTTCAAATCCAGCATAGCCTACTTCATGTAGTCCAAATAATGCTATCTTCCACTATTTTCCTGCATTATTTCACTAAATAATGTCAGTAACAACTGATATCACACCAGTAATTAAATATATAATTTCTTCTAGGGGTTCTTACAATTAAATACCCTCAACAGATCTCGGGTTCGTTCCCTGGTGGAACCTTCATTCAGAGCTCAACTTATCTCCGAGATCCACGTTCGAGACCAGTCAGCATGACCACCTCGGGTTCAATAGATGTTGCCTTTGGGGCTCGGATACGATCGTGATTTTGAGTCTAATTTTATACTCTTTCAGCTGGTTGTTGTAAGCGAGCTTTCAGAAGTTTACTCGAATTTACAATGTTAAAATACTTTCTATTTTGCACGGTATGCTTTCATTTTCTTTATAAATTTGTTTTTTCTTAACTGAATATTTTTGTTTGCCAATTTTTATCTGCTCTTTTTCGTTTTTAACCATGATCTGCAACGTATATTCACAGTCGAATGTGTCGTATTCTACCGGCTGTCACGTTAATTATTATTGTTTCTTAATTACTCTTACTGAGGAATTGGGCAAACTTATTTCAATAAAGTTGTTATTTTGTCTTTCACGGCCATTGAATCCCCGCACAAGGCACGGTTTAAACCTAGAAAAGTTGCTGAGTTGTACTAATGGACTAATGGTGCAGCAGAAAAGAGGAGAATTGAAGCTTTTGAAATGTGGTGATGCAGGAGAATGATGATCAGATGGGTAGATAAGGTAACAAATGAAGAGGTATTAAGACGAGTGGGAGAGGAGAGATGTTTCTGGCGACTGCTAATGAAGAGAAGAGATAGGAGGGTAGGACACATATTATGACACCCAGGAATAGCAAGCTTACTGTCGACCAAAATATTATGTGCACTCGAGTTTGAAGGTTGTTTGTGAAGTAACCAATAGACCTTCATAAAATCCAATGACAACATCATTTTCGTCGTTCGATTTTACGTTAGTTCATGTAGGTTTGGAATTTTTAATTTATATTTTAATATTTTTTATCGCAGTTGAAACACAAAAAGTGACCCTTTTTAAGCGTGTTTCAACCATGCGTCACATTTAAGAAACCCGTCATCAGATCGAATCCAAATTTTAACACAATATACATTGGAATGTTGTATAACTGGTTTATTAATTTCAAAATGTTGTGTGTTCAAGAACGAATGTTGTTATCATTTTTGTAAGGTAACTCTTTCTCGGCTCGGGGTCGTTGGAAAATGTAGTTCTTGGTTGCGTTGTAATCCTTATACATCAAAAAGTTATGCTGTATGACTGTGAAAGAGGTAAATTAATTCACTTATTTTATATCGGTTTGTATTTGTACGGAGAATGAAGACATGGTTCACCAGCTAGCCGCTCCGGGAAATGCTATACAGCGTTGCTGATATGGAGCCCATCACTTCCGAGCGAGACGTGCCATGACGCGTGATGTAGCCCATCTTGGCAATGATGTGCTGCATTCACCGGAGCGGCTAACTGGTGAACCATGTCTTAATTCTCCGTACAAATACAAACCGATATACTATAAGTGAATTAATTTACGTATTTCACAATCATACAGCATACCGTTTTGATGTATAAGGATTACAACGCGACCAAGAACTACATTTTCAAACCATCCCGAGCCGAGGAAAAGTTACCTTACAAAAATAATAACAACTTTGTTTCTTGGACACACAAAATTTTAAAATTAATAAACCTGTTATACAACATTCCAGTGTATATTGTGTTAAAATTTGGATTCGATCTGATGACGGGTTTGTGAGATAATAATTCTTAAATGTGACGCATGGTTGAAAAACGCTTAAAAACGGGCACTTCTTGTGTTCCAACTGTGATAAAAATATTAAAATATAAATTAAAAATTCCAAACCTACATGATCTAACGTAAAATAAAACGACGAAAATGATGATGTTATTGGATTTTATATAGGTCTACCGGTTACTTCACAAACAAACTTCAAACTCGAGTACACATAATAGTTTGGTCGACAGTAGTTATGGATGGGAGGGTCGCGGACTAGAACTTTAGGGGTAAACCAGGGTTTAACAGATTGCCTCGGATGTAGGGTGTGGTAGCTACGTAGAAATGAAACGATTAGCTCAGGAGAGGGATACATGGAGGGCTGCATCAAACCAGTTAAAAAACTGAAGACTCAAACAACAACAATCAGGAATTTTAATTACTTAGAGAGGCATGTGGGGCAAAAGGGTCGTTGGAGAATTTCAATCCCTGGGATGTAACACTGGAAGATACTGCATAATGTACATCAGCGGCCAAGGTGAGCGATATTTAACTATAGGTCTATTAATAGGGATATGTTTACGTTCAAATCATCAATTAGTATGGCCAAATTACATCCAGAATAGCTAAAGTAAGAATACTTTTAATTCCCCATATTCCGATAGATTTACCATTCCAGTGTGCAAGAGTGCAGTTCCCTCTTCAAACAATATTCGCAATTTCTTTAACAAAGCGCAATGACACACACTTAACAGTAGCACGTGTACATTTAGACAAAACCATTTTTTCCCATGGCCAACTGTATGTGGCGTGCTCGCGAGCATCCGGACAACAAAATCGTTATGTCTCAGCATAAGATGGCAAAACCATAAACGTAATTTTAAAATGTGTAACATAATGTAACATCGAACCCTGCAGACGTTCACAACTCGATAAAATTCCCACTTTGCTGATCATATCAATATACTGTATGTATCAGAATATTCTGAATTAGAATGGACACAACTATAGCCGCGATTGCTGTAATAGAATAGACCAATTATCAGCAATAATGCATCGTCCCCATTGTCTTGATCGCGGGCGAAGCCGCGGGTACCTGCTAGTAGTACATAATTCTAAGACCTACATAAATAAAAATCTCTTTGGCATCCATCCGAAATATTTAGACGGTTCTCAATACCTACATATCTATCACAGCAATCAAACTAAAATTTTGTATGTTGATAGAGGCAATTAACATAAGTAAGGTATATGAAAATAGACTGTATAGTTCTTCACAGAACTACTTGTTATTTCGTTTTATTAGTTGTTAAGCTAGGTTTAATTTCTTTATACCAAATTTTAAGCCAAACCATTGCATACGCTACATAAAGGGGTTCATCAGTCTCAGGATCAGTTCTTTACTAAAATAATATTTTGCATGGTCACTTGACTCTGAAATAGTTTAAGTACAAAAAATCAAATTTGATTTCACCTTCAATAAAACAATCAAATGTTCACATTGACCGTGATTGCTGATGGGTGGGCTAGAGTAAGAATGAAAGAGTTAACCTGACACAAGTAGGAGGAAAAGGCTCCCATGATCACCAAACCTCGCCCCGCAATTTATGCAGTCTTTCTGTTGATAAAGTAGTTTAAATTGACCTATAAAGAATTCATAGTGAAAATCAATAAATGTACAAGAAAACTAATGGAATGCAGCCGAAAGAAATCAGAAACCCCTGTTGACGTCAAATTGTCATGTGAAATGCCGAAGGAAATAGGCGACTTCTGCTACTTAGCAAGTAAAATAACCAGTGATGGACAAAGGAAAGAGGATATAAAAAGAAGGTAGGCAAGGAAAGCATTTGTACAGAAATGAAATCTGTTGACAGAGAATATAGATCTGAGTATCAGAAAGACATTTTTTAAAACCTTCGTCTGGAGCGTGGCGCTCTTTGGAAGTGAAACTCAGGCCGTTGGCACAGCAGAAAAGAGAAAAAAATAGAATCATTTGAAATGTGGTGTTACAGGAGAATGTTGAAGATCAGATGGATAGATAGAGTTACAAATGAAGAGGTATTAAAACGAAAGGGGGAGGAGAGATGTTTCTAGCAACTACTAATGAAGTAAGACACCCAGGAATAGCAAACTTAGTTATGGAAAAAAAGATTGAGGACAATAACTGTAGGGGACACCAAGGCTAGAATATGTAAAACAGGTTGCCTCGGATGTAAAGTGTGGTAGTTCTGTAGAGGGGAAACGATCAGCTCAGGACAGGGAGGCGTGGAGGGCTGCATCGAACCAGTCAACAGACTGAAGACTCCAACAAAAACAATTAATTGATTATTACGATAGACTTAGCATATTCCTGCAATACTTTTTCCAATATTTACTTCAATCTATATATATAAAAATCAATGTAAAGTGATAGTTTGTCTGTCTGTGGGTATGTCTCATATGCGTTCATATACCATTCATCCGATTGCGATGAAACTTGGATGAGATGTTTAGTACACTCCAAGGAAGGTTTCTAGCTTATTAAATCCATTTTACAAGAGGTAGCGCATGAGTAGATTCAACGCGCGAAGCATTTTGACCAAGTCCCGTATTCGTTCGTACACCATATATTCGATTGCGATGAAACTTGGGTGAGATGTTGTGTACACTCCAGGGAGGGTTTCTGGCTTAGTAGATCCATATTACAATAGGTAGCGCACGAGTAGATTCAACAAATGAGCGACGACGCGCGAAGTGTTTCAATATAGTCACGTGTGCATTCATATACCATTCGTCCGATAGCAATGAAACTTGGGTGAGATGTTGTGTACACTTCAGGGAAGGCTTCTTTCTTAGTAAATCTACTTTACAATAGGCAGCACACGAGTAGATTCAACAAATGAGGGACAACGCACGAAGCGTTTCAACAAAGTCCCATATGCGTTCATGTACCATTCGTCCGATAGCGATGAAACTTGGGTGAGATGTTGTGTGCTCTTCAGTGAAGGTTTCAGGCTTAGTAAATCCATTATACAATAGGTAGCGCACGAGTAGATTTAACAAATGAGTGACGACGCGCGAAGCGTTTCAACAAAGTCCCGTATGCCTTCATATACCATTAGTCCGATAGCGATGAAAATTGGGTGAGATGTTGTGTACACTCCAGGGAAGGTTTCTGGCTTAGTAAATCCATTATTCAATAGGTAGCACACGAGTAGATTCAACAAATGGGCGACGACGCGCGAAGCATTTCAACAAAGTCCCGTATGCGTTCATATACCATCCGTCAGATAGTGATGAAACTTTGGTGAATTGTTGTGTGCACTCCAGGAAAGCCTTCTGGCTTAGTAAATCAATTTTACAATAGGCAGCGCACGAGTAGATTTAACAAATGAGCGATGGCACGCGAATTGTTTTAACAAGGTCCTGTAAGTTATGCGTTAATATACCATTCATCCGATTGCGATGAAACTGTGGTGAATCGTTGAGTACACTCCAGGGAAGGTTTCAGTATTAGTAAATCCATTTTACAATAGGTAGCACACGTGTAGATTCAACAAATGTGTGACGGTGAGCGAATCGTTTAAACAAAATCCCATATGCGTTCATAAGTCATTCATCCGATTGCGATGAAACTTTGACGAGGTATTATGTACACGCCGAGGAAGGTTTCCGACTTAGTAAATTAATTTCACAATAGGTAGCGCACGAGTGGATGCAACAAATGAGTGATGACGCGCGAAGCGTTTCAACACAATCCCGTATGCGTTCATATACCATTCAGCAATTGCGATGAAACTCTGATGAGTTGTTGTGTGTACTTAGTAAATCCATTTCACAGTAGGTAGCGCACGAAATGATTTAACAAATGAGTGACAGCGCACGAATCTTTTAAACAAAATCCCGTATGCGTTCATATGCCATTCATCAGATTACGATGAAACTTTGCTGAGTTGTTGTGCACACTCCCACGAATGTTTCTAAATTAGTAAATCCATTTTATGATAGCTTAGAGTTAGTTTACGGAAATTGAAAAAAATATTGTGTATCCAAAAGCACTTCAAGAAACGAAATTACAACGCCAGCACTTTCTTTGATTGGCATTGCAACGCATGCCGGGTACAGCTTGTATTACATAAAAAGTGGAATCTAGTAACACGAGAGAATTCAACTTCTTCCACTTTTGAAGCACGCCGACTTGAGTGTGCATTCTCAAGAGTGCTTGATTATTTTGCTCTGAAAGGAGGACTGTACTTTATTGTTAGGAAGATACATTCTAGAACTTGGAGGGGGGGGGGGGGATGTGGACATGAAGGCCAGGAGGAAATAATGTATTAGTGTAGCTCTGCGACTCGCGTCGAGCTTCTCAACAAGTTCATTTCAAGTTCCCCCTTACAGTATTTGTAGACTACTTGTTGGAAGTGCTCGTCTCAAATACCGTCCTCTTGAGCGATTCTTGAACATCCGATACACGCATGGTGATCATTATTGTATCATTAGTTCTTTCTCTGCACTGTACAGTTGCTGATTCATTGAGGGACTTTCAACATCATGGTCATGTAGTCACGTGTACTTGTGTGTGTGCGGGGCAGGGAGGAGGAATTGTATGATAACCTGTGTTATTGTGATGGCTGTATTAGTGTGTGTAGTTGCCATTCGGATGAGGATTGGGAAGGAGGTGGTCATGGCCTTAATTTAGGAACCATCCCGGCAATCGCCTGGAGTAGAAGTAACGAACCATGGAAAACCACTTCCAGGATGGTTGAGGTTGGATTCGAACACGCTTCTTCTCATTTCTTCCTCACGATGCTGAGTTTATTTCGCTACAGCCCTCTGACCAGAATTAAGTTTCTTGGCAGAGCCGGGAATCAAATCCGGGCCTCCGAGGTGACAGCGAAGAGTGCTAGCCACTAGGCATTGAGGCTCACCTTGCAATGTACACTTCAATGTTTGCAGACTCTGAAATTACAAATTATTATTTACCAGCAACCCAATCCGGCTTCGCCCGGGAACAGTTATGAATGCATTACGTGACAAGCGCTTTTTTATTCCAATGTCAACGAATAACGACCAATATCCTTTTTACGTCTCGGCATGATGGGTTAAAATCACTGACTCGACCATTAATTATATTATCATCGAAATGCATGTGCAACAAATTCTTGTCAGACGTAATGTAAGAATGGCGAGGTGCATGAAACACAAATCCCCCTTTCGTCCAATCTTAACTTGACTGTGAATTTTGCGGAACGAAAAGTTCACAGGCGAAATGGAGAAATGCCGAGTTGCACTTCCAGGGAAACTCCAAACACAACCACCCTTCTCAGAAGTCTTAACTCAACACGACTCAACAGTTTGCTGCTGGCTGTATCTGGGGCAATAAGCTTGTCCGCAAACTAAGCTGTAACTGGGGTGATAGACTCGCCCCTAGCTAGCTCGTAAACTGTCGCCTCAGTAACTGAATGGAGATTGTTGGAAGAAATGAAAACGTAAAAACACTTATAGTAGGCAATGTATTGAAGATAGAGATATGCTCTCCCGGGCTTTTTTGTAGAACTTTTCATGCTGAACAATTCTTACACTGATGATATAGATATTTTTAACGGTTTGCCCAGCGTAAGCTTAAAAACGTCCTCTCGGCACGCCGGAAGGCGGAGGTAGATTTCACCGGACAAACTTGGGGATAGGCGAAAATAGGCAGTATATGCAGGTTTTCATAGAAGGATCAGACATCATTTATTGCGAGAAGGTATTTTATAATTGGAGCTTAATTAACTTTGTTTTTCGTCATTTTATGCTTATTTTAAACATTTTATTGTCTTATGGGAACGGTAACCTTCTTGTCATTTGGGGTCCATTTTTATACTTGTGGTCACACTGTCCTTATGCAAGGTTTCGACACTGATGTGTAACTATGTAACGGTCTGTTACTTCTTCACGCAAAATTATATCTCCCGCAGAGATTTTGGTTGGTTCCTCAGTTTAGGGGCTGCGACAACGCGGTCATGTAACTCCGTGTACTTAGGGATGGCTGTATTAGTCTGTAATTCAGGTAAGGACTGCAGACGGTCAATTTCAAGCAGTAGTTCCTAATGTTGCTACCAGGTACTAATGTCAACGACACCTACCTGTGAACTTGGCTACTAGATGCCACCGCAGCCAGCAACTCGCAACGAACGTTGGAACTTCCCCTCCAAAGGAAAGCATACTGAGGGATTTTTAGCGCTCTTAGAAAATCCGACGACTTCGGCCGGCTTTGAACTCGCGACCTTGGGCATAGACATTCAGCATGCTTGCTACCAGTTACGTCGCCGAAGCAGCTTCACACTTAGTCAGATGGAATTCTGAATATGATCTCGTGCAAGTGCGTTATCTTGGCAACGTCTGATGGCTCATCCCTCATCAATTTAGTAGTGTTGCCATGGCAACCACTGATAGCTCTTGGCATTTTCTTATAATTCCGAAATCATTTTTCTCATCCCTTGGCATAATGGTGGGTCATATCAAAAATTGTTTCAGACAAAATTTTAGGTAATTATTAGGGGAATATTGTCCATTTTGTACGGTTTTGATATTGTGCCTATTAAGAGTGATATGATTAATGTTTCCCGAAAAACCCACTTTTTCCCACCCCTTTGGTCAATGGTTGGTGCTATAAAAAAAACTCTTCAAACATAAATTTTTGGCCTTTATCCGACACATAGTATGAACGTTGAACGGATTCGATATTTCACATATTAAGAGAGTTATAGCAATATTTCACTTTTTCGAAAAAAGCCCCCCATTTTCACCCCTTCGACCGATTTAGCCCAGTAACGAACTCGACCGAGATTTTATAGGTATACATATTCGGTAAAATATTCAAAGTGATTGGTGCAAAATTACGGCAGTTATCGTGTCCAAAAGAAACTGATATGCATATATATATATATATATATATATATATATATATATATATATATATAGTCTACACATATACATACATAAATTATATATAAACTTTTGAACTGACGGTGGTTTTGGGGTCTGGGGGATGTGAAACGCGAAGATATGCCGAAATTTTCCAGAAGTCAAAACATGGTACCCATTGCAATAGTTAGCTTTCTAATGAAATCTACCTCTGGTTGGTTCCTCAGTTTAGGGGCTGCGACAACGCGGTCACCTAACCCCGTGTACTTTGGGTGAGTGTAGAATCTGTCTGATAAACGGTGTGAATTGTAATGGCTGTAGTAGTCTTAATTCAGGTAAGGACTGCAGACGGTCAATTTCAAGCAGTAGATCCTAATGTTGCTACCAGGTACTACCGTCGACGACACCTAGCTGTGAACTTGGCTACTAGATGCCACCCCAACCAGCAACTCGCAACGAACGTTGGAACTTCCCCTCCAAAGGAAAGCATACTGAGGGATTTTAGCTCTCTTAGAAAATCCGACGATTTCGGCCGGCTTTGAAACCGCGACCTTGGGCATAGACATTCTGCATGCTACCAGTTACGTCACCGAAGCCGCTTCCCACTTAGATGAAAATACTGAATCTGATCTCGTGCAAGTGCGGTGTCATGGCAACGTCTGATGGCTCATCCCTCATCAATTTAGTAGTGTTGCCATGGCAACCACTGATAGCTCTTGGCATTTTCTTATAATTCCGAAATCATTTTTCTCATCCCTTGGCATAATGGTGGGTCATATCAAAAATTCTTTCAGACAAAATTTTAGGTAATTATTAGGGGAATATTGTCCATTGTGTACGGTTTTGATATTGTGCCTATTAAGAGAGATATGATTAATGTTTCCCGAAAAACCCACTTTTTCCCACCCCTTTGGTCAATGGTTGGTGCTATAAAAAACTCTTCAAACATAAATTTTTGGCCTTTATCCTTCACATAGTATGAACGTTGAACGGATTCGATATTTCACATATTAAGAGAGTTATAGCAATATTTCACTTTTTCGAAAAAAGCCCCCCATTTTCACCCCCTTCGACCGATTTAGCCCAGTAACGAACTCGACCGAGATTTTATAGGTATACATATTCGGTAAAATATTCAAAGTGATTGGTGCAAAATTACGGCAGTTATCGTGTCCAAAAGAAACTGATATGCATATATATATATATATATATATATATATATATATATATATACAGGGTGTATTTGATATGATGGAAGTCCTTTACACTGGTGATAGAAGATGGTATTCTAAGCAAATATCTTCATGAAATTAAGTCGGATCTTAATTAGTGTAGGTGGAATTAAATCACAAAAATCGTCGGTCAATATCTTGGAAACGGGCTTTCACTTCGTTCCCCTCAGCAGCAGAGCTGACTTCTCCCCGTCTCCCTCCCCTCCTACGCTGAGGAATGTTGACCAGAGTCTGCAGTTGAGTGACCTCCTCGCCTTGTCTGCCAATGACATTGAAATACACAAACCGAGCCTATGAACAGCTGATTCACACCTTCATGGGGAGTGGCTACATGACTAGTGATGGTGGATCTGTCTAGGATTTTTCCAGCTTCATGAACTATGCATAGAAAATAGAAATCCTAAAGATTTAGTAAATTAATTTAAGGAACTGTTGGTCTATCTTTGTGTGAAGATAGTGCAACAACTGTAATAAACTTATTAATAATACTAATAATAGTAATAGTAGGCTTTTAGACACACTAACTTCTTTTATGTTTCTTTTTGGTATGTCGAGTTGCCAGACTTTAATGTACGTAGGATTTCTTGTATGTGCCATGAAATCCATGGAGATGATCTTATTAGATCCCATTCATTTACTACATGACTGAACGTAGATCGCACCCTCGGGAAGGTTAGCACTCTACCACCAGAACTACACATGCTGACTCTTATTATTATTATTATTAGACTATTATTATTATTATTATTATTATTATTATTATTATTATTATTATTATAACACTGTATTATAACAATGTATTTGTATTTTATTTTCATTTTCGTGTATTTTCATATGTATTTACATTGTTGATGGACCAATAAATCAATCCTCCCCCCCCCCCCCTCTCCAGTTAATGGCCACCCGAGGGCTGGAGATGGGATGGGACAATTCACAATATGAACATGTGGTACCATACTAGTATTAAATCTTGGAAGTAGGTTTCCATGGGTTCCCACTTCTACCCCAGGCAAATGTCGGGATTGTTCCTAACTTCAGGCCACGGCCGCCTTCTTCTCAATAATCATAACCGCTGGCAGTGCAGCCCATGAAGGGCCTAGGCCTACCAAGCGACCGCTGTCCAGCCATTTGGCCTGCAGATATTAGGGTGACGCGTGGTCAGTGCATCGGGTCCCCTTGGCCATTAATCTTGATTTTCCTGACTCGGGCACTGCCTCACTGTTAGACAGCTACTTAATTGCCCTCACGAGGCTTAGTGCACTGCGTTACAGCCCTCACGTCAGTTTCTAATATCCCTGATGGAGCCAGGAATCGAACCCAGGGCCTCCAGGTGAGAGGCAGTTGCACTGCCCCAACACCACAGGGCCGGCGCCTTCTTCCGAATCCTCACCTGAATTACAAATACCCACATTACTACAGAAACCACAAAACACAGGTTATCACACAAATTCTACCCACACCCAGCTACATGGGGCTAAATGACCAAAATCGCCAAGCCTCTCAAACAAAACATCAAGTTTTTTACTTCCGTCCTAAATGCCTAGTTCTGAACAGACTGCGGGATGTCGGAATTTTGTCACACTGCATTTCATTAAGAGAATGTTTTTAGTATTTTCAGAAACTAGTCAACAGAAGGTCCGACACGGACGCCAATGATACATCAGGGCTGAGTATCGAAATTATTTTATACATGAACATCAATCAATGAATTCCACACTTACAAAGTAGGCTACACAATACTACCGGTCCTGACGTCCCAAGCCATTGCGTGCGTTGTCAACAACAACAACAAGAACAACGGCAATGCACATTTTCTTACGAGACGGTAGAGCTCATCCTCATAACAGCTGATAGCCTACCACCCCTCAAGTCAACCGGTAAGGTCAATGCTCCGATTACGTAACAACTTCCCCTTCCCGCGTCGTCACATCGGGCTCCGCCTCGTTTCCCCAGCCTGCCGCACCACTTTCTGCCTGATTAGTTTCTGAAATAACTAAAAACATTGACTTTTTAATGATTAATTATCAATTTCAAGATAGGTGACAAATTTTTTACCTAGGAAGCTTAGAATAGTCTCTTCTATCACCAGTGTAACGGACTTCCATCATATCAAATACACCCTGTATATATATATATATAGTCTACTCATATACATACATAAATTATATATAAACATTTGAACTGACGGTGGTTTTGGGGTCTGGGGGATGTGAAACGCGAAGATATGTCGAAATTTTCCAGAAGTCAAAACATGGTACCCATTGCAATAGTTAGCTTTCTAATGAAATCTACCTCTGGTTGGTTCCTCAGTTTAGGGGCTGCGACAACGCGGTCATCTAACCCCGTGTACTTTGGGTGAGTGTAGAATCTGTCTGATAAACGGTGTGAATTGTAATGGCTGTAGTAGTCTTAATTCAGGTAAGGACTGCAGACGGTCAATTTCAAGCAGTAGATCCTAATGTTGCTACCAGGTACTACCGTCGACGACACCTAGCTGTGAACTTGGCTACTAAATGCCACCCCAACCAGCAACTCGCAACGAACGTTGGAACTTCCCCTCCAAAGGAAAGCATACTGAGGGATTTTAGCTCTCTTAGAAAATCCGACGATTTCGGCCGGCTTTGAAACCGCGACCTTGGGCATAGACATTCTGCATGCTACCAGTTACGTCACCGAAGCCGCTTCCCACTTAGATGAAAATACTGAATCTGATCTCGTGCAAGTGCGGTGTCATGGCAACGTCTGATGGTTCATCCCTCATCAATTTAGTAGTGTTGCCATGGCAACCTCTGATAGCTCTTGGCATTTTCTTATAATTCCGAAATCATTTTTCTCATCCCTTGGCATAATGGTGGGTCATATCAACAATTCTTTCAGACAAAATTTTAGGTAATTATTAGGGGAATATTGTCCATTTTGTACGGTTTTGATATTGTGCCTATTAAGATAGATATGATTAATGTTTCCCGAAAAACCCACTTTTTCCCACCCCTTTGGTCAATGGTTGGTGCTATAAAAAAAACTCTTCAAACATAAATTTTTGGCCTTTATCCGACACATAGTATGAACGTTGAACGGATTCGATATTTCACATATTAAGAGAGTTATAGCAATATTTCACTTTTTCGAAAAAAGCCCCCCATTTTCACCCCCTTCGACCGATTTAGCCCATTAACGAACTCGACCGAGATTTTATAGGTATACATATTCGGTAAAATATTCAAAGTGATTGGTGCAAAATTACGGCAGTTATCGTGTCCAAAAGAAACTGATATGCATATATATATATATATATATATATATATATAGTCTACACATATACATACATAAATTATATATAAACTTTTGAACTGACGGTGGTTTTGGGGTCTGGGGGATGTGAAACGCGAAGATATGTCGAAATTTTCCAGAAGTCAAAACATGGTACCCATTGCAATAGTTAGCTTTCTAATGAAATCTACCTCTGGTTGGTTCCTCAGTTTAGGGGCTGCGACAACGCGGTCATCTAACCCCGTGTACTTTGGGTGAGTGTAGAATCTGTCTGATAAACGGTGTGAATTGTAATGGCTGTAGTAGTCTTAATTCAGGTAAGGACTGCAGACGGTCAATTTCAAGCAGTAGATCCTAATGTTGCTACCAGGTACTACCGTCGACGACACCTAGCTGTGAACTTGGCTACTAGATGCCACCCCAACCAGCAACTCGCAACGAACGTTGGAACTTCCCCTCCAAAGGAAAGCATACTGAGGGATTTTAGCTCTCTTAGAAAATCCGACGACTTCGGCCGGCTTTGAAACCGCGACCTTGGGCATAGACATTCTGCATGCTACCAGTTACGTCACCGAAGCCGCTTCCCACTTAGATGAAAATACTGAATCTGATCTCGTGCAAGTGCGGTGTCATGGCAACGTCTGATGGTTCATCCCTCATCAATTTAGTAGTGTTGCCATGGCAACCTCTGATAGCTCTTGGCATTTTCTTATAATTCCGAAATCATTTTTCTCATCCCTTGGCGTAATGGTGGGTCATATCAAAAATTCTTTCAGACAAAAGTTTTAGGTAATTATTAGGGGAACATTGTCCATTTCGTACGGTTTTGATATTGTGCCTATTAAGAGAGATATGATTAATGTTTCCCGAAAAACCCACTTTTTTCCACCCCTTTGGTCAATGGTTGGTGCTATCAAAAAACTTATTTGACATAAATTGTTGGCACTTATCCGACACATATTATGAACTTTGAATGGATTCGATATTTCACGTATTGAGAGAGTTATAGCGAAATTTCAATTTTTCGAAAAAAGCCCCCCATTTTCACCCCCTTCGACCGATTTTGCCCATTAACGAACTCGACCGAGATTTTATAGGGATACATATTATGTAAAAAATTCAAAGTGATTGGTGCAAAATTACGGCAGTTATCGTGTCCACATGAAACTGATATACATATATACATATATACAGGGTGTATTTGATATGATGGAAGTCCTTTACACTGGTGATAGAAGATGGTATTCTAAGCAAATATCTTCATGAAATTAAGTCGGATCTTAATTAGTGTAGGTTGAATTAAATCACAAAAATCGTCGGTCAATATCTTGGAAACGGGCTTTCACTTCGTTCCCCTCAGCAGCAGAGCTGACTTCTCCCCGTCTCCCTCCCCTCCTACGCTGAGGAATGTTGACCAGAGTCTGCAGTTGAGTGACCTCCTCGCCTTGTCTGCCAATGACATTGAAATACACAAACCGAGCCTATGAACAGCTGATTCACACCTTCATGGGGAGTGGCTACATGACTAGTGATGGTGGATCTGTCTAGGATTTTTCCAGCTTCATGAACTATGCATAGAA
This sequence comes from Meconema thalassinum, assembly GCA_946902985.2. Classification (NCBI taxonomy): domain Eukaryota; kingdom Metazoa; phylum Arthropoda; class Insecta; order Orthoptera; family Tettigoniidae; genus Meconema; species Meconema thalassinum. Next base: position 1,323,257,593 of record OX336388.2, on the reverse strand, counting down.
AATAGAAATCCTAAAGATTTAGTAAATTAATTTAAGGAACTGTTGGTCTATCTTTGTGTGAAGATAGTGCAACAACTGTAATAAACTTATTAATAATACTAATAATAGTAATAGTAGGCTTTTAGACACACTAACTTCTTTTATGTTTCTTTTTGGTATGTCGAGTTGCCAGACTTTAATGTACGTAGGATTTCTTGTATGTGCCATGAAATCCATGGAGATGATCTTATTAGATCCCATTCATTTACTACATGACTGAACGTAGATCGCACCCTCGGGAAGGTTAGCACTCTACCACCAGAACTACACATGCTGACTCTTATTATTATTATTATTAGACTATTATTATTATTATTATTATTATTATTATTATTATTATTATTATAACACTGTATTATAACAATGTATTTGTATTTTATTTTCATTTTCGTGTATTTTCATATGTATTTACATTGTTGATGGACCAATAAATCAATCCTCCCCCCCCCCCCTCTCCAGTTAATGGCCACCCGAGGGCTGGAGATGGGATGGGACAATTCACAATATGAACATGTGGTACCATACTAGTATTAAATCTTGGAAGTAGGTTTCCATGGGTTCCCACTTCTACCCCAGGCAAATGTCGGGATTGTTCCTAACTTCAGGCCACGGCCGCCTTCTTCTCAATAATCATAACCGCTGGCAGTGCAGCCCATGAAGGGCCTAGGCCTACCAAGCGACCGCTGTCCAGCCATTTGGCCTGCAGATATTAGGGTGACGCGTGGTCAGTGCATCGGGTCCCCTTGGCCATTAATCTTGATTTTCCTGACTCGGGCACTGCCTCACTGTTAGACAGCTACTTAATTGCCCTCACGAGGCTTAGTGCACTGCGTTACAGCCCTCACGTCAGTTTCTAATATCCCTGATGGAGCCAGGAATCGAACCCAGGGCCTCCAGGTGAGAGGCAGTTGCACTGCCCCAACACCACAGGGCCGGCGCCTTCTTCCGAATCCTCACCTGAATTACAAATACCCACATTACTACAGAAACCACAAAACACAGGTTATCACACAAATTCTACCCACACCCAGCTACATGGGGCTAAATGACCAAAATCGCCAAGCCTCTCAAACAAAACATCAAGTTTTTTACTTCCGTCCTAAATGCCTAGTTCTGAACAGACTGCGGGATGTCGGAATTTTGTCACACTGCATTTCATTAAGAGAATGTTTTTAGTATTTTCAGAAACTAGTCAACAGAAGGTCCGACACGGACGCCAATGATACATCAGGGCTGAGTATCGAAATTATTTTATACATGAACATCAATCAATGAATTCCACACTTACAAAGTAGGCTACACAATACTACCGGTCCTGACGTCCCAAGCCATTGCGTGCGTTGTCAACAACAACAACAAGAACAACGGCAATGCACATTTTCTTACGAGACGGTAGAGCTCATCCTCATAACAGCTGATAGCCTACCACCCCTCAAGTCAACCGGTAAGGTCAATGCTCCGATTACGTAACAACTTCCCCTTCGCGCGTCGTCACATCGGGCTCTGCCTCGTTTCCCCAGCCTGCCGCACCACTTTCTGCCTGATTAGTTTCTGAAATAACTAAAAACATTGACTTTTTAATGATTAATTATCAATTTCAAGATAGGTGACAAATTTTTTACCTAGGAAGCTTAGAATAGTCTCTTCTATCACCAGTGTAACGGACTTCCATCATATCAAATACACCCTGTATATATATATATATATATATATATATATATATATATATACATAAATTATATATAAACTTTTGAACTGACGGTGGTTTTGGGGTCTGGGGGATGTGAAACGCGAAGATATGTCGAAATTTTCCGGAAGTCGAAACATGGGACCCATTGCAATAGTTAGCTTTCTAATGAAATCTACCTAATATCAACGATATTATTGCACACTTCGTCTGCAGTCTTTGATTTCAGTGGTATTAGCACAACCAGCTTTGTTAAATGGTCATGGTACACCATTATACATTTGAAGTCTTCATCAGGTTGCGACTGAAAGTCCACTTGACATCGTGAATTCATTTCCTTGAATAACAAAGGCTTTAGAAGCATTCCTTTACTTTTATGTTTCAATTTTTGATCTCAAGGTTCGCACAAGCTTAAAAATAATAAAATGTCCTTTAAAATAACATTTTGAAATTTCCCTTTGAACTCCAAACAACTCTTCATCAAAATCATAATACCTTTTGCTGTCTTGGCCTGTGACAGGGTGTATTAGTTTTGTAATACCATTTACATCAATAATGTCATATCGTCTTAAAAACCAGATATCGTTACTTAATTTTTTATTTGCAGATTTCAGATTTTTCACTTTTTGAATGCAGCAATCATATTTCAATTAGGTCAATGTCAGTGCATTTACCTTGGAAGTAGCGTTCCTGCTGCAGTTTTCCACGAAACAGTTCTGCCGTGGTGTCTGATATAATTATTACACACTTAAACTAATTATTTAAACGTAAATGAATCTTTTGTCACTATTGCACAACAATAAAGAGCCGAGTAATGAAGAATGGCAACTGCCTGTTGTGTGGTGGGGTAATAAAACAAAGGAATGTTCAGATCGATAACGGTCGGTCCAATAATGGAAGTAAGAGTCCATACAATGGCAATATTTTAATAATCATAACAAAGGTTTGGCGCGCGCGGTTACATTTTCTGAGCAGCATCTGTGAATCAACTTTTACTAAACCACAGCAGTCATAGTTAACTCTCCCTAGTAAAAGTTGATCTGTTTATTTTCAATCAACTATTACTGATACTTTTAGTAAGAGTTGACTCTCCCTAGGCAGAGTCAACTCTTACTAAGAATCGACTTTCCCTGTAACATATATATAGGCTATGTTTACCGTATATAAATTGTATATACACTTCAGAACTGATGGTGATTTTTGGGGCCTGGGGGATGTGAAACTCGAAGATGTGTCAAAATTTTCTACGGGTGGCCACAAAGTCCCGTCACCCTAATGCATATCAGGTATCTTTGTGTATCTGATCCAGACAGTATAACTGATACGTCAAATTACACTATCACTTACAGCCCATTCTGACTCTGGACACCATATTCGACGTGATCCTCCTCTGAAACAAACGTATTCCAAGTGTTTCTGCACGATCGACAGGAGTATACACAATTCTGCACATCGCCAACGCGTCGATTTCTTTGGTGGTCCCATCACGCACTTTTCGAAAGGCCTGCACGTTTGGTCTTGCTGAAAGGTTCGCCAGGTTTTGATGTGTAACATCTTTCCACTCGGTATCTGGATAATTTTGTGACACTCGGTAGCTGGAAATTTTTGTGGGAGTGATTTTGGAAAATAGACGGAAGTGGATGGGACAAAAGTGGATGGAACGGAAGTGCATGGGACGGAAACAATGAGAGCGCGCGGTGGCGGAGATCGGTACAACGACGTATTGTAAGCCATGTGACTATGTGGAATGTAAATCGCATACGGTTTACCTCAAGGTTTGGAGGCCCCATTAAATAAATTGCTTCAATAAATCACCTTTAAATTGTCGTTCTTTGGTGTGAAAATATTCATTATATCATATTTGCTGAAAACAATTACGATTTATTAAATCTTCATACTTTTGCTGTATTCTTATTTAATGTAAGCACTCGATTTTGTGACACTCAACCAACACTCCAAACAACGTAGGAATTCAGTATATTAACACCGACTACTAACAATAATTGAACTTCGTTGGTCCAAATAGCTTAATCACTTAATCACTTTGTATTTTGTAATGAAAACACCCATACATAGCCCAAAAGTTACACATCTAACATGTGCAGATAAACTTGCCAGCTGATTGAAATCGAGTTTGTAGTTGTCTGCGCGAACCGCTAGATGGCACGCATAATCGGTGTCACCAGTTTCTCGTGGGAGTTTCCACATTATCATATTAAGCTATTTTGTTGGTCTATACGTATCACTGGGAGAAACGCTTTTAATATACCTACTGCACACCTAATTTTTAATCGCGCCTATACTTGGCAGTGCGCTACCGGTATATCGGCAATAAGAGGCCATTTTCAAACACCGCTGGCATGGGTTCACTAACTGGCCGTATAAAGCGCAGCTCGCATCGAGTAGGCAGTGGATTGCTCCCGCATACAAGTTGCAGGTATATGTCACTACTGCAGATGCATTGGAGAATCCTTTCATGTTTGCTGGCACAAGGTAGCACTATGAGTTCATTCTTTAAAAAATGTGAGTAAGTAATATGGAATTATTCGAATAACATGTCAGATGTTACACATCATATGCGACTACTGTAAGGCTCGTATTTTTTTTATTTTATTTCTAATCATTTCCATCACCTGTGGAAAAGAGTTAATGTTTCGGAGAAGGATCCCGTCGAAATCTCTGGCGAAAGTCAGATTGGACCTGTTCAATAGTCTTTCCAATGTGAGTTCTGTCATGAACCAAACAAGTAGTTATAATAGCCTAAGTTGTTCAACAATATAAGCAGACGTATCAGCTATTGTTTACTGCATACTGTCTGAAACAGAAGACACGTTTAGTATGATTTACATAGGAGTAACGGGACTTTGTGGCCACCTTGTAGAAGTCGCTACTTGGTACCCATTGCAATAGGTAGTTTTCTCATGAAATCTACCTACAAATAAGCATTCTTTCCCTCAGGAAAATAATTTCGTTTCTTTTAGTTTCTTTTAAGTCATGACTGGAAGGTTTTATGGATTAAATAGTTTCCTAAAACCAACATCAAACACTGAAACAATGAAAATGAAAATCCACAGCCTGCTTCCAGTAGACTGACCGGGTCTTGGAATGGAATGAATGAAGCCCCCATCTAGCGGCGAGCGATATGAACTGTGCCGGCTGCCGAAGCCTGTCACAGTCCCCTGGGTCAATGATGAAATGAATGACAGATGAAATGAAATGACAGTGGAGAGTGATGCCGGAATAAAATTTTGTGACAGGGAAAACCGGAGTACCCGGAGAAAAACCTGTCTGCCTCCACTTTGTCCAGCACAAATCTCACATGGAGTGACCGGGATTTGAACCACGGACCCAGCGGTGAAAGACCGGCGTGCTGCCGCCTAAGCCACTGAGGCTCCAAACACTGAAACAATATTGAGGTAATTTTTTATTGTATCATTGAACCTTGCTCTAAAGATCATTAGTATTTATTCAAGCAATGCAGTACTAGTTTACTGAATGTACGAGAAGATTGTATCGTATGCGAAAATACAGTAAAGCAATCTACGTGACGTGTCAATATATCGTGCGACAAAGTTAGTTGAGTTGTGTGTGTATTATTTTAACAGTTGGTAGTGTGTGAATAGTAGATGTCTGCCATTGTACTTGATCAAACACTGTCGCACAAGTTAGACTTGGCCATTATGATAGGGGGCTGTGATAGCAGCCGACAGCTGAACAAAAGTTATTACACAATGGACTTAGCCAACTGTGAGAACTTGTAGAACAGACGGGCCGAGTTCCAGCAAGACAGTTGAGGAACGTATCGCGCAAGAGCTTCCTTCCTCTTCAGGTAGCAAGTCCTAAGTGCCAGATAATATTTATAGTTTAACACAGGTAATATCGCAACATTCAGCGAACTCTGAAACTGTATTGGGCATTCTTAAGGTGAGTGATAATTCAACATCAAGTGATGATTTCAACATTTACGTATACTTACACTGCTTGATAAAGTGTCAATTGTAACGAGTAGAATTGTAACTAAAATAAAAATCATATTGCACTCTACTGGTAGAGTTATATCATGAAGGTATCAGGTGTTGTTTAAAAATCATGAAGTCGATTTTTTGTTACAAGGAATAAGAGAATACTTGGGTATTTTGGATAATGGAGCCAAAAATACCGACTAACGAAGCTACGCAAACAAATTTGCAACGTTATGGGACCGGCTATCTCCGGACATGGTAGTTGAGAAGGTTCATACCCCACTATGAAGGAAGAACATTAGTCATATTGATCCCTCCCTATATTATTCTGCTAAGGTCCCATTCCAGTTTTGTACCGAAAATAAGGTCCCATTAACACCAACCTACACATATGGGGTACCTACAGGTTCAGCATAACCCAATGCGTAAGCGAAACAAACTCACTTACTCTTTAAATGCCTCACAATTAAATAAATACCTTAAAACATGTATATTTACAATGAAATAATGAAAGAATGCAACACGGTAACCATGGTAACAGAATCTCACAGGTCCATCTATTTCTGTAAGACGCAATGCAACTCCAATTATTACATTACTGTGAAAGTTTCCAGACGGTTATAAGGTTATCACTGAACCAAAATAAGCTCTAACATTCATTAATGCATACAGTATAATGCGCTTAAGGGGGTCAAGGGGCACTCTAGATTTTTTCACGCAATTTTCACGTGTGAGTGTGGTACGAAAGGTCTTTTTTACCCGACTATAAAGGGTCTCCGAAAACCACTTTTAAAAACCCTTAAATTAACAATGTCTGTGATACTCCCAGAAAACTAACTTCGCTCTGATATACCTATGAAGGAATGACAAACCCCTAACCACTGCACCAGTAGCTGAATTGATAAAGTCTGACAAATCAGTCATACTATTCATGATTGAGATTTTGCTAAGTGTACTCTTTACAACTAGAATATTCGCGGGCGAAACCGCGACGGGTAATGCTAGTATTGAATAATGTGCTAGTATACGTATTAACCCAGTTAATGAAATTAAATGATTATACCTATTAATACTCATATTATAGCATTAACAGGTATCATTAAATTTCATCATACGCCAATGTCGCCTGTCTTCCCCCATCTTCAACTCCAAGGATATGCTGGGATGGTATCTTCTCAGAGGCCCGGGCGCGTTAACCCATCTTATTGCCCAATTTCATTCACATTCATTTCATTTCTCATTAACTCCTTTCCAAAGGCTTAGCGTGAGAAAGGGCATCCGGTCGCAAACCCCATTGTCACATATAAATTTATTTCATCTCATCCTCGACCCGGTTGAAACGGGAATAATAAGGGGTAGACATAGTGTCAAATAGCCATTTGTTTTTTTGAGTGCTACGCTTTTTATAACTTTCTTCATATATTAATCTTGGCTGATGAAGGGGATGAAAGCAATTAATCCCTGAAACATGTACCAGGAGCAAATCTAATTATATTTCCTTTCGTTTATGTATTGACTAAGGCGGATGTATAATTGTTTGTTAAAACTATTTAGTACGTCAATACGGAACCATCATGAAAACTAATTTAAATAATAGACATACTGTAGATACGATTAGGTCAACAACATGTAACAAGCATACAGTGCTTGGCTAGTCATATCTGGCATTTCAGTTCTGATCGTTGATACAAAACGAAATAGAGAAAAAAAAGGCATAATTAAGACCAAACCAGATAAATACAACACTACATCAGTAGTAGAAAATTTTGAGTAAATTAACCTAACACTGGATTTCTTGAAAACATATGGAATTAATGAGATAGGGAAAGATTCCGCCAATAAATTCCAAAACCAACTGAAAAGCTCGCTGAATGACATCGAATACGTACATCCTCATGAAAGTCGAATAATATTACTGAATATGAATTAGAAAACTATCTTCACTGAGAGCATAAGGAGATGATACAATTGTCAATTACAGAAACGCACCGAATTACAAACTGGGCAGATAACTACTCATCATATTAATGAACAGGTTTGTTATAAGTTATGACAATTCCTTGAACGTAATACACAGACATTCTGTATATAAATTTTAGAAGCCATTTTCTTCAGTGTTGTCTTTCAGTCGGTCAACACAGTAATGTGCTCAATTAAATTGCGAAGGGAATGACAAATATTTATCACGCTAATAGCTTGGTACAAAGTCTTGTAGAACCCCTGATTGACCTATGACTCAAGTCCGTGCCATCAGGTGAGGATACAATAATATTTACCACCGGAACACAGGAGATGTGGGTACACTCCTTCATATGACGCAACTGAGGGTTGAAATCTTACTTATGCTGACCCACATTTGAATAAGTTACAGTAGAATATTTTTCTATTGAACTTCAGAGATGGAGCTCAGACAGCGTTGTCAGTCGCGATATATGCAATTTGAGATCAGTCGATACTCCTCACTAGAAATGACACTTTCTGCCTGTCACTTTCTCAGAATTGACAGACGAAATGTTTCCCAGAAGGTGCCTCGCCTCTCCAAGTTGCACGCTCAAACTTTTGTTGGGATTTTTGTAGCAAAAGCAGCGACTTGACGCACACAACTCGGCAAGCTCAAGGGAGAAATGAGTAAGTTTGGGAATAAAATTGGGGTGAGGAAACTCTAGGTCAGCCATTCTCCAACTTTAAAACACGGAGCAGTATTCTATTATAATCAGATATCGGACAAAACTTTTAGCCTGCTGAATCATTATGTATATATCATTATTTTTATATAATTCAGAAACTGATGTGAGTTTATTGATGTGTGTTTGGATCATTTTTAGTCTATGTTTATCAACATCATTATACCGACAGTAGTGGCTCAGCTGGCTAAAGCGCAGCATTAGGTCATAGGACCAAGCTCTCTGCTGACTCGGTAGACGCGTGGGTTCGAGCCCCACCGTCGGCCGTCCTTGAAATGGTTTTCCGTGGTTTCCCATTTTCAACACCAGGCAAATGCTGGGACGGTACCTTCTGATAGGCCACGGCCGATTCCTTCCACATCCTTGCCCAGTTTCATTCATTCACCTTCCTCCATTCCATCTCTCATCCCGACGCGCAGGTCGCCCACGGGCGTCGAATAGAAAGACCTGCACTCGGCCTCTGGGGAGGCCACACGACAAAAAAAACATCATTATCATGTATGTGTGTGTTCATAACACACCCGAATAACTTTTGATCTACCAGACCGATGTTGATCCAATTTACTAGTAAGTTAGCTCCATTTAGGACATTATTATTATTATTATTAGCTTATGGAATTACACACATAAAATTATAACAAGTACAAACATACACTATTGTTTTTTTTTGTCGTGTGGCCTCCTCAGAGGCCGAGTGCAGGTCTTTCTATTCGACGCCCGTGGGCGACCTGCGCGTCGGGATGAGAGATGAAGATGAAGATGAATGAAACTGGACAAGGATGTGGAAGGAAGCGGCCGTGGCCTATCCGAAGGTACCGTCCCAGCATTTGCCTGGTGTTGAAAATGGGAAACCACGGAAACCATTTCAAGGACGGCCGACGGTGGGGTTCGAACCCACGCGTCTACCGAGTCAGCACAGAGCTTGGCCCCATGACTTAACGCTGCGCTTTAGCCAGCGTAGCCAGTGCTGTCGGTAACATACACAATGACAATCGACAATATATACAGGTGATTTCATAAATTAATGTGCAGATTGTTCAACCACTGCACAGCCTGATCTGAAGCCTTCAGGAACTCATCCATGGATCCGGAGAACGCTCTTCTTTCACACTCCGTAACAATGTGATGAATTGTCTGTTCCACTTCACCACAATCACAAAGAGGGGAAGATTTTAAGCCCCACTTATGAAGTTGACTAATGATGCACATCGACCATGGCCAGTTCGAACCCTGTTGATAGCAACCCAAATTTTTCTTGGTAGGTCAAAGCAAGGAGGAGGATGGTTTGCATTAAATAAGGGCTGCCACTCATGAGGTACTATGACGCACCATTCACTTTCCCATTCTTTTGTGGCACTGAAGTTACTTAAAATGAGTTCTTGAGCTGTTTGAATGGGTGGAGACCTGGACTTCAGACGATGAAATCCTCCAATTACGTCACCATGAATAGGGAGAGACTGGTTCGCTGTTATTTTATGGAATTCTCGGACCAAGTTCTTCATTCTTCTAAGTCTTGGAGGTTCGAGGTTACTTAATACAGGCAACCAGAATACATGAGTGGATTTAACTGTGCTAGAAATGATTCGCATAGTCTGATTCAGAACAACATCGATCTTCCGAACATGTGAGCTGTTCATCCAAACCGTAGAACAATATTCCGCTGTAGAATAAACCAGCCCGATAGCTGAAGTGCGGAGCGTGGGAGCAGACGCTCTCCAAGTAGAACCAGCGAGTTTGTTAAGAATATTGTTCCTCGTTCTCAGTTTAGCAGCACTGTCAGTTAGATGTTTACGGAAATACAAAGTATTTAGGACATTAAGCCTGATAACGCATGCATCCAAAATTCTTACACGTACTATCCTTAGGGGAATGGAGAACAACCTTGATAACTACCTTTCAGATGACAAATTTGGATTCAGAAGGGTTATTGGAACAAGAGAAGCAATATTAACTCTAAGACAAATAATTGAAAAGAGAAATAGAAAAGGAATACCAATATATCTAGCATTTGTGGATCTGGAGGAAGCTTTTTATATCGTGAATTGATATATACTGTTCAAGTTGCTAAAGAAAATGGGAGTCTCTTACACAGATAGAAGAATAATACATAGTTTGTAAAAGAATGAAATGGAATAATACGATCTGGGAACAACCAGGAAGAGGTTGAAATAAAAATGGAGTACAACAAGGATGCTCGCTATATCTTTACTTATTTAATTTGTATGTCCAAGATGCCATAAATAGGATAAGAGAAGAGATTAAAGTTGGAATAAATATACATGGGGAAAATACTGATATGCTCCGATTTGCAGATGCCATTGCTTTGACGACAGATAATGAAGATGATCTTCAACAGATACTTTACGTAATGAATAACATCCTAAAGAAAACAATTTAAGATGAAGATGAACACAAATAAAATAAAAATATTCTTATGCAGTCGGAACCAGGAAGATCATAGAAGAGTACCAGCCATTTATATCGAGAATGATAGAATACAACATGTGAAGGAATATATGTATCTGGGAAGCTTGATAACGTATGATGGAACCAGCAAACGAGGAATTCGGAGTAGAATTATTCAGGCAAAGAACGCCTTTCATAGAAAGAAGAATCTCTTCACATCCAGAAGTATAGACATCAAAATAAGGAAAAGACCGTTGAAGACGTACGTGTGGAGTGTGTCTTTGTATAGTAGTCAGACCTGGACAATAGGGAAGTCAGAAGAGAAGAAGTTGATGGCTTTTGAGGCTTGGTGCTGTAGAAGGATGCTAAGATCAGTCGGATAGAACATAGGACAAATGAAGAGATATTCAGAAGAGCAAGAGAAATTAGAAGCTTTATGAAGAGTCTGAAAACAAGAAGAGCGAATATGTTGGTACATATTCTCAGACATAATAACTTGCTAGCAAGGAATGTTAGAAGGGAAACACGCATGAGGAAAACCACCACATGCATGCATCACACAGATAACGGCAGACACGAACACAAAGTCATATCACGAATTTAAGAGGATGGTGGAGAATGGAGAAGATTGGTGAGTTGCTGCAAACCAGCCCCAGGGCTGTTAACTTAAGAGAGAGTTCCATCATCGGAGAACTTAACCGTGACTTCCTATATTAAATTTTCGTTACCAAGTTCGAAATTATATACCATGATAGAGAACTGTAATAGTACATTATGCAACGAGCCTATAATGGCTATAATTAAGACACGAGTATTTTTTATAAAACGAGCGTATGCGAGTTTTATAATTTCCATACGAGTGTCTTAATTACCATTATAGGCGAGTTGCATACGACTGTTTATGTTCGACGATAATTATAACTTTATTATATGTTTTAACATAAATATTCATAAATATCTGTTGAGAGTCAGCTACTGGAATTTTGTGATCGCAGAGCGAGCGTTGGGTGTTATATCTTTGTCTTTCAAGAGCTTTGAACGACCGACGCATGCGCTCTGTGGGCTTGCAATGCCATACGCAGCCATATGTTTACATCAGCCGTCCCTCAGTAATATTGTCACCGCAGTCATTTGAAGACAATGCGCTGTGTAGAAATTAGTGTTGGTGATTTTAAGGTACAGTGCTATTTCTTGTCTCATATTCGCCAGTTTATTTACGCGAACATATGGACGGTGGGTATTTCATGTCGGTAATTTATTATAGTTCGATGTGGTGTTTATGTCCGACATGTTGGATTTTGAGCGCAAGCGCGAAGTTATCGTTACCTAATTGGTCAATGAACGAGCTCTGATTGGCTGAAGAAACTGTATCATAATGGAAAACAGTGTTATAATGACCATCATTATGATACAGTTATCTGACACATAATAGTGAGGGTCGAACATAAAATACATTTACAGATATATCAGATGTAATTTTCATAACAGTAGCAGGCACAAAACCAATACGGTGGCCACGCGAATGTTACTTTTTACCTTGATTTTTCTCCAAAACTATTACAGCAATAAATAATAACGTTTGTTTCATGATAGACGACTGTCAAAAATGTTCATATTAAAAAGTTAGAGATAGTGACAAGCAATTAAACAACATATCAGAGACGTAAAATATCAAAATAAAAGTGCCATTTCTCGGAGTCTATCTTATGTAATATTTGAAATATGTGTCGAGATAGAAGATTATAGAGCAAGTTTACTGATATTTCTTTCAAAATCGTAATAAGCAACAAACCAACATGGTGCTGGGAGAATTTTTCAAGTTGAATTGTCCTTCTAGTGTACTAATAATCCCAGTGCAGTGAAATTTGGCGTAATAGTTATCTATTTTGATTGTTGTTAATTCGTATTGGGGGGTTTGAGACATATTTGGTCACAGTCTCCGTGCAATTGGGTGTGTGTTAAATTTGTCTGATAACCTGTGTTTCTGTGGTGACTGTAGTAGTGTATATAGCTGTAATTATTAGGGTCGGGAATGGAGTAGAAGCCCCAGGTCTCGAAATAAGGTACTATCCCGGCATTTGTCTGGAGGGTGTGTGGAAAAAGAAACTGGAAAATGCGCACTCAGGATAGTTACTGACAGCGCCGGGATTCGAACCTGTGATCTCCGGACTTGTTGCAGCTCCTCGTCGCGGACAGAGTGAGTAATTGAATGCACACGGCTACGTCAAGGGGTGGATGTATTATGAGCTAAACAATGAGTGCTGTATTTTAAACAGCCAGAATGGCATTCGGTTGCCGCTCGCATTGCTGCACAGCGTACAGTCATCAGGAGAGTTACATATAAACATGGGAGGATAGATGGACGGTAATATTACTGACTTTCAATTTAGGAAATTAATTAGGAATTTCAGGGTATTCAGGGGTTATTTTCATCAAACAGATCACAAACTGACCTGTTGTAAATTGAGCATAGTTTGACGTCAAGTGCAGAAAGTAAGGTCTGTTTGCAGTATGGCGTAAGCCCACATTATGATTAAATTCTTGAAAAATCTAGAAGCCTCCGTGGATTAGGAGGGAGCACGCTGGCCTCTCACCGCTGGGTCCGTGTTTCAAATCCCGGTCACTCCATGTGAGATCTGTGCTGGACAAAACGGAGGCAGACAGGTTTTTCTCCTGGTCCTCCGGTTTTCCCTGTCAAAATTTCATTCCAGCAACACTCTCCACTATCATTTCATTTAATCTGCAATTCATTTAATCATTGCCCCAGACGACTGCGTCAGGCCTCGGCAGCCGGCACAGTTCATATCCTCGCCGCTAGATGGGGGTATCATTCATTCCATTCCTGACCCGGTCGGAGACTGGAAGCAGGCTGTGGATTTTTTTTTCTTGAAAAATCTAAAACGATGGCCGTTCGAACTTTAAAAAATATATTTTTATTCCGCACGTCGTATTATACATACTTGAACATTGTGATAATTTATCCCCATGTACTTGGATGTATAGAATTTGTCTGATAACCTGTGTTATTGTGGTATATTTAGTAGGTTGTGTATTTGTAGTTCAGGTAAGGATTGAGAAGGAGGCGTCCCTGGTTCGAAGTTAGGAAACATGCCGGCATTTGCCTGGAGTAGAAATGATAAACCACGGTAAACCCCTTCCAAGGTTGGCTGGGGATAAAATCGAACTCACCTCTTCTCAATTTTTACCTCATGATTGCACCCCATTCTAGCCCTCGCACCAGAATTAAAGTTCTTGGCAGAGCCGGAAATCAAATCCAGACCTTATGGCCGACAACCAAGAACGCTAGCCGCTACACCACGAATTTGTCAAGTCTATTGTTGGCATTAGGAGAGGTCTTGATAACGCGGGCACAGTTCCTAGCGAAACGTGTTGCATATTTCAATTTGTTTCAACGTGGCAAAATCCTAAAAGAAGAGCCTATAATGAATTGATTTCCCAGTTGTGTTTTCACAGTCCTATGTTCAGTCCAGTATTTTAACCCTTATAGTACCGGGGTATATATATCGGCTGAAGGAGCTTTTGCTAAAAATGCCACGGACAGATTTATTGGCCCCATTTTTATAAAAGATTCATTATTTTATTATTATTATTTCCTGAGAATCAGTTCTTGCACTGTTCTAACCAAGTAAACGAAGGAATCATTATCTCTCTGGATATATCAATGTGTTAAGTTCCATGAATAATTGGATTAGTAATATGTATTCTTTGAACATGTTGCAGTCAGCTGACTTCCCACGCGTGCCATCTTTTTAAGATGTGTTATTTTTCTACGTTCTTAGTCAGAGCTAATTTAGTTACTTGGCGATAAATATGAGTAGGTCTTTGACTGAAGGGGAAATAAGTACGGTTTTAACGCTTAGTGAAGTGTAGGAGAGTAAATTTACGACTGACGACAACGACTTAGAAAAATTTCCAACACAAATTTTAAAAAATATATATATTTTTAATGAAACAAATTAAACTAAGTTTTAATTATTTAGGATCTAATACATTTAAAATATATGTACCTGCTACGAGAAAATAACATTCTAAGAGACATATAGGTAGGAGGTAATTGTTATCAAATATTTCTAATTTCACAAAACTTGTCTTGGCATCAAAAGAGTTAAGTAGTCACAATCGCATGTGTGAACAGGCATTCCGGAATAATCGCTCAACATAACATAGCTTCTCTTATAGTTTATCTTCTCTGGTTTTTCTACTCAATCCCTATTCCATTCATCCCACCAATTACTACATTTCAAATGTAACTTTGTGTTCTTAGGAAGAGTCTCTGAAAACACGTGAAGCCGAGTGGTAAGACCCTTTCTAAACGAGTAAAGATGGAATTCCTGGATTACTAGATCTATAGTTGGATTAAGTAAAGTAGCAGAACGGACCACGGCGAACAAAGGGAATGAATTTACATAATTGACACGGGTCCTAATCCAGATATAAAACGTGCAGTGTAATTGGCACAAGAAGTTCGCATTAGGAAGGGTCTTCTGGCAATGGTCTCATTACATAACGGCCGGGCTTTGGCTCGCTGACAAACCACAGCATCTCTCACTCGTCACTTGGCTGACATCTTTAGCTCTAGATCCAGCCTCTTCCTCATGATGACAACCTTCTACATCGTTGCTTTGACTCACAATGTTCCTCGAAGGAGCCCAGCTGAAAAACGCCTGAAATAAACGCACTTGACAAGTTGTTTATCCCCTAATTAGAAGGCCTGAATCGAGTTTTGTTGTTGGATTGCCTCCTTAGACATGGAAAAAGCCATTCTTGATGCAATCTAAAAGACGGACCAATTTGAAATAACCGAAATACGGGTCAAATACGTGATGGCGCAGTGGCCAAGTTGCTTACTTCCTACCAAGGTAGACAGAGTTAGATTCTTGGTTGATGCACGTGAGATTTTCGAAGTAAAATCGCGAAAGTAACTGTTTTGAAATACACGTAATACCAAAAGCTTCTGTCCTCTTTGAAATCTTATTGACAGAAAACCAGGTGGACGCGTCGATCGAGTTCTCATATCCTCTACCTACGTCCAGTCGCACTGCTATAAGCACCTCCTCCAGAATGCAGTGTAGACTCTCTCACTGAATACAGTTCAGTGAGAGAGTCTACACTGCATTCGAGGCAATGGTTCATGGAGTGCAATTGGTTGGAAAGGAAATGAGGGTGGGATTACCAAGGTGCAAGACCAGCGAAGGAATAAATAGCTCCCGAGAGTGATCTCTCTTTCCAGTGAGGATGACTTCAATCCAGCCAGTACGGATATCTTATCAGAGTGCGGTCCTGTTCAGGATCGGAGTATCCTGTAGATCAGCCCTCAACTAGACCTTAAAGGGTAGGCTTCTGGCAACGCGATGCCCACTCACCTAGCCTGCACCAATATTCTCACGTGTGTATTTAAATGCATAGCATGTAAACCTCTCTAGAGATTGCACGTCCGTTATATTCAACTAGCGGACCCATGCGAGAACTTTCGCATAATGGGTTGTGTGCGATGTGTACAGACTACCCGCCCGCCGCTAGTGCTATGCGGGCTATACGTGACACAGTACTGCCAGGGGCTGTCGTCTTCTTTATTTGTTTAAAAGCACTTTATAAATAACTATATTTCCGTTGACTTTTCAAGATATGCAAGATTTTTCTTATACTATTGAAACGATTTGAAAGATTTTGGTGCAAACCACACCTTCTAACTCCCTCTGGTTTAGAAGCTTGAGTTTTGTGAAACATACACCTTATCGTGTTATATAATAAGATTTTCGATATCAATGGTACATAAGCAAGTCATAATATAGCCTAGAAGAGAAAACTGACAAGATCTTAGACCATCTCAGAATTAAGGACGGAAGTCATTGAGTCTTTCGGACAGTCCTAGGTGTTAAATAAAGTAAAACGGTTGATATTCTCACAGATACCCATTATGGACATACCGTATTATATATTAAACTCAGTTTGTATACAACACTTAAGTGATGTGGAAAGGTTATTCTGACGGGATATCGTTGTTTGAGTCTTCACACTTCACACAGGTTTGATGCAACGCTCCATGTCTTCCTGCCCTGACCAATTTAATTTCTACATAGTTAATATACCGTGCATCTGAGACAATCTGTTTGACATAGGCAATTCTAACATTGGCTTACCCCTACAGTTCTTGTCCTCAACCATCCCTTCCATACCTAAATTTGCTATTGCTGGGAACCTCAGCATGTGTCCTTCCAATGTATATATCTTCTCTTCATTAACACTTGCCATAAAAATCACTCCTCCCCCACACGTGTTAATACTTCTTTTGTCCCATCCAATCTTCATCATCCTCCTGTAACACCGCATTTCAAATGCTCCTATTCTCCACTTTTCTGCTGCGCTTTACTTGAATAGTACACAGTTCTTCAAAAATGACTTTCTAATAGCATTACTATAGTTGACGTCAACAGACTTCTCTTATGTAAAAAGCCTTTTCTTATCTGTGATAATTTTCGTGTTGGAAGCCATGTTTCAGTGTTGACTTATTAAATGAATTTTGAAATGTTTTTCTGTCGGCCAACACGAATGTACCCAATTGTAATGGGTGTTATTCCCTAATCCTGAATAACATTGCATGAGATAATATTACACCCATTACAATATGGTACAATTGCGTTGACCGACTAAAAATCATTTCCAACTTCGTTATCTGTGATAACCTACTTCTCATATCCTCTTTGCTTCGTCCATCGCTGCTTATTTTGCTTCCCAAGTAGCAGAAGCCCCCTACTTCCTTTTATTTTTCACCTTACCCGAGGGGCTCACGACTAATGGGACGTACGTCGGCGAACACAGTCCGGGATTGCTTCCACTTACGTGTGCCGTGTTTTTACATTTCAAAATGATATTTCGTGAAATGGGCACTCTAATTTAATTCTATTGGGGGACGGTAATATACTGAAAGTGACTTGGAACTGTACCGAGAATTAGAAACGGCGAACACTAGCATGTGACGTTGGTCCTTGAGGTTCTATGAATGGACGACAATAGACTTGCCAAGAAGATCTACTCATGAGGTTGGAAGCCTTTGGTTTAAGAAAGACCGATCTGGACTCTGCAGGAATTTATGACCTTGACGTCCTAAACCGCTTTAAACTTTATGGTATACCGTAGTTAATTTATTCTTGGTAATCTCCACCAAAAAGTTCTAAGACTTGGAAACCAATCCCACGAGAAAAAGGAAGAATTGTTATCGAGGCCCAATAAATATTTGGAACGAAGGTGAACATTGAACTAGTCGAAAGCCCTCTTACTGTGCTCCAATCAATAACAATAGTAATAATAATAAAAGTAATGACAATAATAATAATCCACGGAAAATGTGGAGACAGGAAAGTATAGTGGTGCTGCCCATAGCCATCTTTTCTACCGGCATCATCCCCAAATACAGTAATTGGCTCACAACCTGAAAAAACTGGGAATACATTCTGATCTACATATAATCATGCAGAAGACCGCCATCTTGGAGCCCTGTTCCATAGTTCCTTCGTTTCTCAATGTACCACTCTAAAAGAAGTTGCCATATCGTCTTCCAAATAAGCCGACGATGTGTTGATTTGTAGTCACTGATGTGGTGAAATAAATATGTCATAATAATATGTAATTTTACCTGGAAAAAATCCTCACAGAGGATAGAAAAATAATAAGGAAAATAATTGGACCAAAGCACGCATATGAAGGATACAGGCTTCACTCCAGAGACACCACAGAGAAATGTCCAACCTCGCAGCAGACATCAGAAAGAGGCGACTGAAATGTTACGGCCACATTAGAAGACTCCCCCAAACCAGACTAACCAACAAAATTCTTAGATACATGCAACGGCTCAAGATTACTACACCCTAGATGATGCAAGTCAAAATTGATCTAGTAAAGGCACAGGTCGACCCAGAAGACATCATAGACGAAAGCGTCTTTCGACACAAAGTATACAAGTGGGAAGTGTTGTCAGAGAGAGCAGCACCTACAGCCCAAAGATCAAAGTGGACCGAAGAAGAGTTTTGGAAAGACAGGAAGAACAAAAAGCCATGATTGCTTCACGTGGTCTAATAGGCCTGTAACTTGTGAAATAATAAATAATAATAATATGTAATGACATCACTTTTCAACGCACATGGAAAAGAATATAAAAGCGTATATTTTAATAGTAGCCTACATTTCAGGTCTCTACACAGAAATTTCATATGATTTTATTTTACACCAAAGGTATAATATTTCACATCAATGGCCGAGCTATGGAATCTAAAACAGCCGCTTACTGACCGTGTGTGTGTAACCTTTATATAGTAATGAACGGTATCGCTGACAGCTCTGGCATAGAAAACAAAGAAAAAAGTAGCCAACTGCGTTCCACACGTCATGTAGGAGCGCAATAGTGTATCGGAACCCTTTATCGACAAACACTTTGAGCTTTTGCTTTCAAACTGGGGTAGTGCTTCAAACTGATGAAGCAGAGCTGTACTGGTACATGTTAAAGTGAGGTTGTTCCACAGGACAACATGCAGAATGTGATACTTACGTCATCAATGACTAATAATTCTATTTTTTTTTAATTCTTGAGTAAACGAAAGTTTGATGCTTTTCAGTTGGTCAATACGATTGTATCCAAATGAGATGGGTTATTCGCTAATCCTGACAAAAAAGATAAATAAATGTTTATTTATGAATCTCATGTAAAACATCTTGTGTAAGGCAACATTGAAAATGGATTCAAACACCATGATGTTCTTGAGTAGATAACGCGGCAAATTGCTGCAAATGTGTGACAGACACTAATTATTTTCTACGTAATGGTTCTTAACCGCAACAAATGATGCGACACATTGCGTTATTTATAGTGTAGACTACCTTAAGTAAATGTGTGTGGCTTATTAGGTACCTTCCATCCTGTATAATTACTTCCAGTGGTAAGTTGTGTGCTCTTTGCCAAGAAATGTAATTCTGGTATGATGGATAGAACGGGGTTCAGTCAGCCTCGTGAAAACTGACAAGAGGTGGTTTCGATTCCAACTTAAGCCAACCTAGAAGTGGTGTTCCAGGATATTTCCCACTTCTGCTCCATGCGAATATCAGGATGGTACCTATATTGAAGCCACAACCACCACCTAACCCAATTCTAGCCTCAGCTAAACATACACACTCAAGTACAGTCATCACAATGGCACAGGTTATCAGATATCTTCCATACACACATACCCAAGACTAAATGACCATGATATCCCAAACCATTGAACGAATGAATCAACAACAGCACTTATCAGACATACAATCGTATAATTTCCAGTTCTGACGAGACCTTCTCAATTCCAAGCCATTACTAACAATAACAACACAATAACACAGGCTATCTAAAGGCAGAAGTCTAATAATTGCTTGTCTCTATCAAATAAAATGTGCCAAAAGGAAAAAGAGCTAAATTTTAGCTCATAATTTTCAGATAGGAGGAATATTCAATTACGGTATCTAAAACAACATATTCTAAAAATAAAAGAGTCCTAATTTGTTTGAAAATTCATTGGTTCATATACATCTTTTGACTTTGGTATGCAGTTAGAATCAGTGGAATTGATGTGGACAGCTGTTACGTTACACTACTGCCAGTATGCCGAGGAAATAATATGTACTTACAATCCATACTGGTAAGGGAGCAAGGAGAGAACAGCTTAACAGCCTTCTTAAATCTATTGCACTCGACTCCTACGCATAATTTCTTGCTAAACACTTGTATGATTCTTAAGTAATAGCTTTATTTGATATCTGCGTGCAGCCTCCCCATCACTGGTGTATGCAGATGATCTTACAATCTTTTGTTTCTCGGTAAGAGATTTTTACTTAAGACTGATACTTCTGGGGAGGCATTTGCGTAAATAAGAGGGACCTTCTGAAGTTCTATTACATAATACACTCTTGCTAGTTCATGTTATGCATAATTATGGTGTTTATGTACCACAATTCAGATAACCTTATAATTACTTTAGATAAATCATACACCGTTTTTTTTAATAATACACAACGCTATCGTATCATTCTCTGGAGGAAGTATATTACTTATAAGGGACTTTTTGTTCCCGATACGAATGAATGCAGTTAAAGTTGAAGCCAGATATTAAACGTTTAAAATTATAAAATGGTCAAGAATCTGGATTTACCTATTTCATTTATGTTATCAAATATCATTACACTTGCCATAGCTATTGGATCATTGCCACAAATAAAAGTTCATGAAGTTTAACATTCAAATATTTATACATTCAGAAAGCGTTAATTATTATCGAATTGATGTACCAATAAATGATCACATAGTTGCAATATTATATCTTTATGCTTTTGTTTCATATTTGTGTAATGAAGTTATCGAAAATATGTGAAATTCTATTTGAAATGCATTATATTGTAATATAATTCCAATTTAAATTCAATTAAAGAGAACTAGATTAAATACAATTATAATTTTAATAACGTGGACAAACTCGTTATATCAACTGACTAGAAATTAGCATAAAATGAGAAATGATGAGTTGTACATATAAATAAGGGCCATCGAAAGGGAATGGAATGGATGAATTGCATTCAACAACCGTCTTTTAAGATATTTGTTAGGCTGAATGGTGAAGTGGTGTGCTTCTCGCCTGTTGTGCCGATGGTTGCAGGATTGAAACCCGATGCAGTCAGTTGCCATTTGAGTATGCTTAGATTCTATCTTTACCTGCACACCAAATATCCTCTTTTGGAAAATTCCAACAGCCTAGATTATTTAAAACTTCTGTACTTAAAAAAAAAGAAGGGACGTAAACCCCATAACATTATTATTATTTTCATCTTTAATTCAAACCCCACGACGAAGCGAGGCGAGTTAAATTGTACACCTTGATTGCGATGGGGAGTTGCAATAAATCTTGGAGATAGATGGTTTGAATCTCGGTGTTGACACCAGGGAAATACAGGTTGTCAGACAAATCCAACTCACATCCAAGAACACAGATCTGATGACTAGAATATTCGTAGCCTCTAAAATGAGCTAACAACATACCTCAAATTCATGTAGATTGTACACAAACCTAAGCACATGTGGCTTATAACCACGATGTCCAAGCCATTAAATAATAACGAAGTGAGACCTGGTGCAATTCATTCGATTTGAAGCCTATGCGTGATGCGAGCTTCGTTATTTGGATAAAGTGAGTGATGATAACGTCACAAACACCCATTCTTTAAGTTTGAGGATTCCCGTATTGTGACGGTTTGACGGATGTCCCACGTCCACATAAGTGCGCATCATAACAACAGCTGAGCATAAGACTCAAAACATCTCAAGGATTAGGGGCAAACAACAAAAGTTGTAATTGGAAACAAAAGCTTGGCTGTTATCCAGATGCACAATGCAGCAAGGATAGAAGGAATTTGTTTTTCAGAAATTATGAATGACCACAATTTTTCTTTGAGATAAAATGTATCAGTTTAATTTATCCATTCAACCTTCCTAAAATAAATATAATAAGTTTCCTCAGGGAGAAAGCTAAATCACAACCTGAAATAAAGGACACCTTATCGCTTCCCCCAGGACCCTGATCTAATTATGCAATTTTCAAATCAACTTCAATTACCTAATTTTGAAAAATTCAAAAGATTAATAAAATATTTAATTATTATTGGAATATTCATAAAATTTATAGTCATCATGATATTCAGTTTTCATTTAATACACTATCTATAACCTTCATGATGTGCAGACAATTAGTAGTCCGGTCTGACACCCGAATAAACTTATTTACACTACTTCACAACACCATTTTGATATTTCCAAAATAAACTTCATGATCCTATCAAAATATTTCCTTGTAAGTCAGGAAAAGAAATTCCAAGACTTCTCATTATTAATACTGTAATGCCATTAAATGCTATTCGGCTCAATATCAATCCATGGGTTTTCTGGTCATATTTATAAATCAAAAGTAATTCAAATTCGAATATTTCCACCCATGGAATCTATTGATCATTATTCAACAATATTGTTGATTTAATATTATTTACATAATGAAATAAATTTATGTTTGTAACTCGGGGTGCAACTCACAATTATTATTATAAAAGGATTTTAATTTAATTATGGATCAGTTATAATATTTCATCAATATTATCGGAATATGAGGTCCGCATTTCCTGAATGCCCCATTCCTCTAAGCACTGCATTGACTTCTTTTCATTACGTTATATTAGCACACGGAAAGGTTTTAAAAATATAAATCATTCTGCAAGATCAAAACATTCAAAAGAATATTTGTTATAGGTCAGAGCAAATGAATGTAGAAAATCGAATTCTACTGATGACATTATCTGGATAAAGGCGTGGGGTAGCTACCTCGGCAAAACCCTTCTTTTTGAGCACATGAGGTTATCATCCTCCAAATTACCAACATTTTTGATATTCAACATTTATATTTATAATTCAATATATTCATACACCTAAATTCCATTCAGCCTTATTTGCTGTATTTAATGGATTAGAACAATTACTTGTGGATACAAATGCACGCATGCCTTCCCAATTTAACTCATCAACCCACCAGATATATCACATAGATGTTATAAAACAAATGTCTTCCTTAAATATTCATATTTCATTCATTTGTCATCATAACAAAACTTCCCTTGTTGATACAAATTGCTCTACACCAAAAATCCTTCCTTTCCGAAACTATACTATTATCTCCCTAGATAATTCCAATGCGCATTAATCCATAATTCATTGTTAAATGTTCCGGTATTACTGATCCATATTCGATTATTTGAACATCACATAATTGTTCAATATCATCCGTAAATTTATTATTATTATTAATTATTTTCACAATTGCAAAATATAATTATTTACCATGTTTATTTCCATGTTCAATTTTCTATAAGATCTTTGAAATTACCATAAACATCATTCTTTAATCAATTATGTCACTCCCAATTTATGACCATTATAAATTTTCATTACGCAAAAAATCCTTAATCACATAAAAAATCGAACTCATTTTACTAATATCGACTATTAGGTCTCATCTATGATGAATAAAATCCAATCAAATAGTAGTTATATTTAACTGACCTTCGCAGCAACTAACTATCTAAAAACGACAGTCTACATATAACTATGCATCAAAATTATGCACCAAACTGTACAATAAGTTAATTAACGAAGCTCCCAGCTAAATAGAAAATATGGATGCCTTTAAAATATACGATCTTCCAACGATATGACTTACCGTGGTTATGCTATTATTCAAAAGTATGAAAGAATGTAAAATCATTATAAGGCTTCAGTAATTATGCTTCAGCATAATTCAAAAATCATTCCTGGCTTAAAATGATGACCCCTATATGGTTGAATGAAATAGTGTAACGTCTGCAATTCACTAGTACTAGCTACTAAAATGTAAGATGTTGCTCACGTCCATTACAGATGTTCGTAAAGTTGACTCCTGCGGCTGTAGAATGCCCTTGAACAAGGCATGAGGTCCCTTTCGTCCAAATGTACGCGGAATGCATACATTTCACACTTGGTTCCAACTTGTTCACGGCCCACGTTTCCAAACATCCTCTGGCATCGCACCACCAATTAACTTTAGTGCTCCATAATGACGGTTCGATTCATGGTATTACTGAAATGTCCAAAACGGCGATTCGTTACCATGATTTCCTGTGCGGTTTCCTTTAACACCATAGCTTGTGCTATATAAAAACTCGTAACTAATCTTTCCGTGGTTTGACAACTCTCACCCGGTATTTTACCGATCCGGATTAAGTGTCCGTTGATCGTATAAATGTTCACGATAACTTTGCTTATAATCTTTCTGATATTAGCGCAGTACTCTGACACACCTGTTTAGCCTTTATTTCCAGTTAAATCTGCTAACATATAATCTTGAAAAAATCTCTTGATGTCCTATCTGGATAAGGAAGATTAATCTGCTGGACACGCTTAGCATAGTCCGCTCCAGTCGTCGGCTAGATTTTATGCTGGATGAAGATATGCTCCTCACATAATCCGGATTAGGGATTAGTTCCAGGTCGTAGACTAAACTATTCTGTGAGATTGGGTATTACCCAACACAACCCTGCACACACAAGAGTTGGCCTCACCTATAAAATCTATCATTAGAGAACACTGAAACAACGTCTCTTCGTAGGCTATTTTTCGGCTACAGGTCTGGTACTCGTAATACAGAATTAGATTCAGCTGCTCGAAATCATTCTCTCGTAACTGCATGAAGACGACTGACTCAAGCTCTTCTAGCAGGTGTTCAACGCCTCGCCTCATACGTGCTGACTCACCCATTGCTCATCGCTGTTCGCGCACACTTACGTAATCACTGCGCTCTATAGTGGTACACCAAAGCCTCTCGGGGCGCTCTCTTCAAAGATTCGAAAAATGTGGCGGAGAAAAACAACTCTCACATACTTGGCTATGGGCACTCCCTCAAAATGGGCACAGTATCTTATACAGGGTGTATCCGTGATGATGTTACACACTTTCAGGTATGATGGAGCAAGGCAAATGGATCAATGTGAGATAAGGACTCATCGCCCGGAAACGATCGAGTCAACGGTTATCAATAATCGCAGTTGTTTAACGACCGTCCTCAATTCTACTGTAGTTCTTATGAGATGCCGCGGTTGCGGAATTGCGCCCCGCAGGTGTTCTTTAACGTTCCGGAAGCCAACAACATAGAGTTGGCACGAGTAAACAATCATAAACGACCAATGCCGTATCCATTACACCTCTGCGACTGGCAGTCAAAACTTGAAGCAAAAATCGGCCTAATACATCCGACAGTGGAATACATGTACTGTAATACGCTACGATTGAAGGGTAGACACTCCCGACGAGCAGAAGAGGCTAGGAGGATAACTCAACTACTCCACTGGGCATTGACTGGATCGGTGTACGATATCTGTGCTGTAGGCTTCAGTCTGTGTTGACGAGTTGAAGTGGTACGTTGCTATGTCTGCATTGACGCAGGGTGAATAGTTGTTGTAAATGTAGTAGCTTGTGAAACGTGTGCAAGTAAGCGGTATTAAATGAGTAGCAATTTGCTTATAAATTGTGACTCGATCGTTTCCATACTATGGTTCCTGATCTCACATTGATCCATTTCCCTTCCTCCATCATCCCTGAAAGTTTGTAGCATCAACACGGATACAACCTGTATATTGAAAACTCCAGGTTTCTCAAGCACTTTTAACGACTACTAGACCTACAGACATTTTAGCCGACCGACTTTAATGATTTTTGTGGCTTAACTAAGTGATGTTTTCGATGAGGTGATGTGGTTTTATTCCCCTTTTAACTATTTTTTTAAAATAAATAACCATTTTTGACGATCTAGCTAACCGATCTAAATGATTCTTGACCACCTTGTAGTGAAGTGGCTAGCATTTTTAGCTGTCGCCCCGGAGGTCCGGTTTCCATTCCTGGCCCTGCCAAGATATTTATTTCAGGTTTGTAGATTGAAATGGGGTACACTCAGCCTCGTGAGGTAAAACTGAGAAGAGGTGGGATCTATTCCCCCCTCGGCCATCCTAGAAGTGGTTTTACAAGGTTTACTCACTTCTATTCCAGGCAGATGCCGGGATGGTTCCAAACGTAAGGCCACGACCGCCATTATCCATTTACAAATGCAGACTCCACAATAATATTGTCTAGGTCAACGAGTCAACTACTTTAAGGTAAACATCTGTCAACGATGGGTCCAAAAGCTAGTGGTATTGAAAAATCCACTATGTGGCCAAACGTAAGCATCCTATTCACTTAGTCACTAAGCTAGACAGGGAGGCCTATTATTGTTTCATCATTCAGAGGCATGGACATCGTTGTCATTCCAGCAGCGTGTACTTTGAGTATGCTTATATGTAGAATTTGTCTGATAACCTGTGTTATTGTGGTGTGGATTAGGTATGGGTGGCCGTGGCCCGGCGTAAAAATGGAAAATCACAGAAATCGACTTGTAGGATAGCTGAGGTAGGAATCGAACCCAAATCTCTTCCGTTTTACCTCACGAGGGTGAATGCATTCAGTTTCAACTCTCAGACCAGAATTTTTGGCAGAGCCAGCAATCGAACTCAGGCCTTTTGACCATTGTCTCAATACGTATCTCGAGGACACAGAAAACGGTCAAGGTAGACAGTCTCAAAATGAAACAACAACAACAATTACACAGGCCTGCGATGAAAAGAACACAAGGGAAGTGATATCTGAACTTTGTGTATTTTTCGGTGCTGATTTTGAAAACGGTAATTAGAAACTTCTATCACGCCACGTTTTCTTGAAAAATTCGATTGTACTTGGATTTTTACGAACATTTACCTGAGATTGAACATAATAGAAGATCGTGAAGAAGAAGTTCCAAAGGAAAAAGACTATGTACTTAAATAGAAACTTTTTTTTTTTGCTCAGTTCAAAATTTGTTTCGAATGTTCATTTAAATAAATAATATTTGTTCCTCTTGGTCAATAGTATATTTATGTTCGACCCTCACTTTTATGTGTCAGAAAACTGTAACATAATGATGGTCATTATAACACTCTTTTTCATTATGATACAGTTTCTCCATCCAATCAGAGCTCGTTCATTGACCAATTAGGTAACGATACCTTCACGCGTGGGCTCAAAATCCAACATGTCGGACACAAACACAACATCGAACTATAATAAATTACCGACATGGAATACGCACCGTCCATATGTTCGCGTAAATAAACTGGCGAATATGAGACAACAAATAGCACTGTACCTTAATATAATTTCTACACAGCGCATTCATTGTCTTCAAACAACTCCAGTGACAATATTACTGAGGGGCGGCAGATGTAAACATATTGCCTGCATATGGCATTGCAAGCACACAGAGCGCATGCGGCGGTCGTCCAGAGATCTTGAAAGACAGAGATATAACACTCAACGCTCGCTCTGCGATCACAAAATTCACGTAGCTGACTCTCAACAGATATTTATGAATATTTATGTTAAAACATATAATAAAGTTATAATTATCGTTGAACATAAACAGTCGTATGCAACTCGCCTATAATGGTAATTAAGACACTCGTATGGAAATTATAAAACTCGCATACGCTCGTTTTATAAAAATACTCGTGTCTTAATTATAGCCATTATAGGCTCGTTGCATAATGTACTATTATATTAGTTTCTTCTAGAAACTGCACCGTAATTTGATGTAAACTGTTTAAACTCAAGAGAAATATTTTTTGCACTAAATTTAACAACACATATCCATATCGATTTTACAACAATCCGCGACGTGATGGAAAAAATGGAGGTTATTTTCGAAATAAGCACACCAAATAACATTAAAATTAGCGAAAACTTCTCTTTATTTTTCAAAAACTTAAATTTCGTAGGCCTGTGTAGTATGAATTATTTCTGGATGAATATTTTGTTGCCATAAATATTTACAGGTCCTGCCTCCTCTTAGCAGACAGCCAGTCGAAGTATTGAATCTGACCGTAGTAGCCAGTGTATCGGCACTCGATAATGAACTTCATGTCCCGCCATATGTCTGTTCATTTATTTGCTGAGCGCTCATATCTTTATTTGATATAAACCCAGACCCAGCTTTTGAAAGAGTTTCTATCGGGTGGAATTCGCGTCATATCACGCGGCCTAGTAAAGAGAGGCGAGGCAAGGGCAAGGCGATCACTTTCTTTTGTGACAAACCTCTTTTTCTGAGCCTGGGGAGGCGATGCTGGGGCTGAATGGAAGCTTCAATATCCTCCTGGCAGTAGCTTCTCGAGGTTCACAAGAACACTCAGCGGAACCATGCTCTTATCTTCTCTTTCACTTAACTCAGCCGCACTCGAGCCAAATCTGTTACAACATCTGATAATGCTGGTATGATGTTTAACTGACGTAGACATATATTTATAATAACAATTCCTTAACCCTTTATAATCATAAGGGGCTG
Source organism: Meconema thalassinum (assembly GCA_946902985.2). Classification (NCBI taxonomy): domain Eukaryota; kingdom Metazoa; phylum Arthropoda; class Insecta; order Orthoptera; family Tettigoniidae; genus Meconema; species Meconema thalassinum. Next base: position 1,323,228,801 of record OX336388.2, on the reverse strand, counting down.
TATGCCTTCCCTCTATCCTAAGGACGATTAATAATATCAAAGGTGATGATGGTTACATCTTTGTACTTTAACAATGTTCTTGTTGATGTGCTAATATTTCTACAAACCAAACATTATTTCTAAACCCCATTGGCCTGCAGTACTGGATGAAACAAAAAGAATTAAAATAAAATAAAAACATGCATATAAGGTGCGGTGACGACATCGGCTAATCGTGGCGTGTGTAACGAGGTGTGGTTCCGACCAGAGTGTGGAAGGTCACAGCCCGTCGCTAGAGGACACGCGTGCACGTCACGTGACGAAAAAGCTAGCACACAGCATGCATCAATCGTCCAACGCTGCCAGTCGCATTGCAAACAGTGACATGGAGGCGTCAAACGAAGAGCAAAGAGGTGTTGTTCGGTTTCTGACAGCGGAAGGAGTAGGGGGAACGGACATTCATCGCCGATTGTCACATGTGTACAGCGAACACTGCATGTCCCTTGCAAGGGTCAAGGCGTGGCACAAGCGCTTCAGGGAAGGACGGGTGTCGTTATCCGATGACGCCCGGTCTGGAGCACCCCCTGCATTACCGATGACAACGTCCAGCTGGTTGATGCACTCATTACCCAGGACAGCCGAGTGACATTGAACGCCATAGCCGCTGTCGGAATTGTGCACACCATCATGAAGGAACGACTGCACTTGCTCAAAATGTGTGCCCAATGGGTGCCCCACAGTCTTCAACCACACCAGGAAGCATGTCGAATGGCCCACTGTCTTGGTCATCTGCAGCGCTATGCGAGGGAAGGGAATGGGTTTCTGGCACGAGTGGTGGCTGGAGATGAGTCATGGTGTTATCACTTCGAACCAGAATCCAAAAGACAAAGCCTCCAGTGGTAGCTTCCGGGGTCACCACCACCCAAAAAAGGCAAGGCCATCCACACGAGTGCAGGAAAGGTATCCTCCGGCTCGTTACTTTTTGAACGCACCTTATATAGGGCGGCTTCGGTGGCGTAGTTCTCAGCAGAGCGTCTATTCCCAAGATCGCGGGTTCAAACCCAGCCGAAGTTGTCGATTTTTTTAAGAGCGTTAAAGATTCCTCAGCATGCCTTCCTTCGGAGGGAAAGAAAAGCCGGTGGGCCCATGTCATAGATTTATGGCATGTAAAAGAACTTTCCAATAACTACAATTCTGTGAAACTAAATTTCTAGATTAGATTTGATTAACGCTCTATTAGTTCCAAAGTTCGGTGTCAGGTGCCAGTTGCGGTGGCATCTGGTAGCCAAGTTCACGGCTAGGTGACGTTGACGGTAGCATTTGGTAGCTAAAGTAGCCACTACTTGAAATTGATCGTCTCTAGTCTTTACCTGAATTACAAATGACACACACTAATACAGCCATCACAATTAACACCGGTTATCAGACAGATTCTACACACACCCAAGGTACATGGGGCTTTTTGACCGCGTCGTCGCAGCTTCTAAACTGAGAAACCAACCTAAAAAATATGTCATTTATTTTAAAAATAAATTCTTTCATTTAAATATAAAATGAGATGTTAGATGTGAAATGTGAGTTAACAGATGTGAGCTATTAGATATTACATATTAAACCTTGTAAATATGAAACAAATAAAACAAACACAAGAAATAAATGCAAATCAATAAAAAATAAAAATAAACAAAAAGGTAAAACAACAAAGAAAAAATAAAAAATCAAAGAACGAAAATTAAGAAAACTAAAAAAAAATAAAAAAAAGGACAAATGACAGAAGACAGAAGTTAGTTATTAGCTTACTTTCGATTTTTGCAAAAAATGAAAGTAGATTTATGAGATCTACACAGGGCCAAAAATTATGTGTCTGTCTGTGTGTCTGTGTGTGTGTTGTGAGTGTGTGTACTCTGAATGTCTTTCCCCCCCCCCTATCAATTCGAACACGGTAAAACCGAATTGAACGAAATTTGGCACAGAGATAGAACCCGCAAAGGGCACCTCAGTGTTATATTTTTTTATCGCCGCCATCTTGACGGAAACGTAATGGTGGCCACCCAAATGTTCAAAGCTTAAATCAAATTATGACTAACCTAATCATCCGTTCTCTATCAAATTTTGCAACAACATATATTTATATGGCGAGTGTCTTTCGACTAAACTACAAGGTCATCGCCCAATAGTTTTCGGATGGCTTTCATGAATATTTGCAAATCGATTCCCCCTATCAATTCAAACACGGTGAAACCGAACTGAACGAAATTTGGAACAGAGGTAGCACTAGCAAAGAGAACCTCAGTGTCATGTTTTATATCGCCGACATCTTGACGGAAACGTAATGGCGGCCACCCAAATGTTCAAAGCTTAATTCAAATTACGACTTACCTAATCATCCGATCTCTACTAAATTTTGCAAAAAGATATATTCATATGGCGAGCGTCTTCTGACTCAACGACAAGGTCATCAACCCAATAGTATGACAATGGCGGCCATGTATGTGTGCAAATCGATTCCCCCTATCAATTCAAACCCGGTGAAACCGAATTGAACGAAATTTGGTACTGAGGTAGCACTAGCAATGGGAACACCAGTGTCAGGTTTTATATTGCCGCCATCTTGATGAAAACGTAATGGTGGCCACCCAAATGTTAAAAGTTTGAATCAAATTACGACCAACCTAATCATCTGATCTCTACCAAATTTTGCAACGTTATACCTTTATTTATAAAGAATCTTTTGACCAAACCACAAGGTCATCAGCCCAATAATTTGCGTAGAGCGGCCATGTATGTGTGCAAATCGATTCCCCATATCAATTCAAACACGGTGAAACCGATTAGGATGAAATTTTATACAGAGGTAGCACTAGCACAGTGCACCTCATATTCATGTTTAATATCTGTATAGAACGTTGTGTTTCAACAAACTACTACAACCAACATTTAATTATACTCCTTGAAAAGGACAAAGGGTTATAACAATGCCCATGCATTTAGGAGAAAGTAGGCTATATGTTCTTTACTGAAACTCTTGTTTTGTGTATTAAGGTGCGGAACAGTGAGGTCATCTGTCCCAGAAGACAAAAGACATAAAAACAAGTTTAACAAGAAGTTCCGTGACGAACTAAAGAACCTACTTTTCTTAAAATTAAGATTCATGCCAATTATTAATCTACTGTATATGTACCTATCTAGAATAATGACGAATTTTAGTTGGTAATATCCAAATGTCTAATTAGTTAGAAATATACCTGGTAAAATGTAGCCTAATAGAACTCTTCAGTTGGTAGCCCTGGAGACTGAATATAGTCTTAGTTCAATCTCTTAAGGTTCAGAATACAAAATTCGGTTGACGCCCAGTGGACGTCACATGCACTTAAACATTGGATCTATCAGCACGCCTAAATGCATGTTGGCAACAAAGGCATGCGTGTGATGGTCATAAATAATCTGAAATAATATGATCTATTGTTGTGCCAATTTTGAATGAAAACCATTAGTTAGTATAAAAGTTACATGCATTTTAAAATTGGATCTATCAGCAGGCTTAGAATCATGTTGGCAGCACTGAGGAATATTAGTTACTCCAAATTAATCTAGGATGCCAGGTACTATACGTGTGCCAAGTTTAGAGCTATTGGCTTGCATACTTTCTGATATATTGATATTCTGTCTGTTAGGTAGTCAGCCCGAAGGCTGGTTGGATCCTCAAAAAGTACCGCCATTAGGTTATGTGGGTAGATACCCACTAAAACCAAAGGCAGCACCCTATTGAGGCGTACTAGGCAAGATGAGGAGTGAGGTAGTTTGCCATTGCTTTCCTCGCTGAGTCAGTACAGCGGTACTTACACTATGAGTAGAACCTTTCACAGCATCCACAGGCACTGACTGTGCCCCGGATGCCATTACTAAGCACCACCAATACCTCAGTAGCTTTCATATAATCACAGCCATGAGTGAGACTGAGACCTCGGTGAAAAGCCACATTTTACTCTAGCCTGTGCCAACAGACAAATGCAAATGTACTGTATTCATCAAGAGATGGCGAACAGGCCAAAACCTACATACTAGAAGAAGAAAAGGAAAACTAAAGGAGAAGAAGGCAAATAAAGGACAGGAGGAAAAGAAATGCCCTCAATCCTCGAAGAATGCGGATTGGGGGACTTGGAAGGAAGGAGAGCCATGAAAGGCAGATAGGAAAGTGAAAGAGGAGAGAGTCCGCCCCGAAGGTAAGGGACAAAAGGGGAAAACGGACCCAGCTCAGGAATCCCTCGGGGTCGCCAACTCCCGAACTCACCAGCCGTGAGCCCCTGAGGGTGTAGCATTATCTAGGGTGTACCAAAAGTGGTGGGGCTACATACACCCTGCCTCCTTGAGGGCCTTGAGCAGAAGGCAGGAGAGAACATGAAAAGAAAAAGAAGGCTGACCCCTCGCAGGAGGAGGGAATCAGAAAAGATGACACAAGGGCCAATTAAGGTCGGGAAAGGAAGAGACTCCCTAGGCCTCGGATACCCTAATACCTTCGGGGTCGGAAGAGAACAACAGTTGACCAAGTGAGGTCGACAGGAAAGAAGACAGAGAGGAGCCCGGCACAAGTAAGTGGAAGCAATGCCGGACTCAGCTGGGGCCCGATGGTCGCCAACCCACGCCCACTAGAAGTGAGCCCCTGGGGGTCCCTGATGGTTTGGGTGATCGTGAAGATGAAAATGAAATGCAAACTTAAAACTAAAACTAACTCTAACCTACATACTAGAAGAAGAAATGGAATACTAAAGGAGAATAAGGCAAATAAAGGACAGGAGAAAAAATAAATGCCCTCAACCCTCGAAGAATGCGGATTGAGCCTCTTGGAAGGAAGGAGAACCATGAAAGGCAGTTGGGAAAGTGAAAAAGGAGAGGGTCCGCCCCAAAGCTAAGGGATTAGGGTAACAAAAATAGAGACAGCATTTATTAACAGTTGGCATCCCTGGTTGTTCTTAAGAATACGCATAGTCATATCTGTTACGGTACCACATAGCACACACGAAATTTGGTTGAAATCCAAATGATAGTATAGAAGTTACATGTATTTAAAGTTGGACTTCTCAGCAGGCTGAGAATCATGTTGGTAGCAGTGACGTATATAAGTTACTCCATTGTAATATTGAATGTCAGGTACTATACGTGGGCATAGTTTAAAGCTGTCGGCTTGCATACTTTCTGATATATAGGTATTTGGATTTAAAAATTAAAGAGAGCAATTATTAACAGTTGGCAGCCCTGGTGTCTCTTAAGAATACGCTCAGTCATATCTGTTTATGTACACATACTACATACAAAATTTTGTTGAAATCCAATTGATAGTGTAGAAGTTATATGCATTTAAAATTGGACCTATCAGAAGGTTTAAAATTATTTTAGCAGCACTGTCATGTATGGCCTCCAGGAAATTAAACTGAAATAGTATTATCTACATGTGTGCCAATTTTGTAATAGCTCCCATTGATACCTTCCAATATATCCAACATGGAGCTCATATTTCTATTGCGTTTTTCAGCAGTTGGTAGCATTGACATCATTTTCAAATATGGGCGTGAGATATTCCGGTATACATCTTTACTCATACTAAACTTGGTTTCGATTGCTTCAGCCTTTTAGGAGTTGATAGGACACACATACACACACACACACACACAGCAAGGCAGACAGACAGACAGACACACAGAAGGACTGACAGACAGACACACATTTCCCCGGATCGATCTCATAAGTCTACTTTTTCCTCATTTTTGCAAAATGTGAAAAGTATGCTAAAAATGCAACGAAAGAAACATGAACAGTACTGCGAAAACGTGGTATTGTTTCTCATCATAGCAACCTTAGAGGTGATTTATCGCTGTTTCCCTCTTCTAATTTAAACAAATTAATGTCAGTCTGAAATCTAAAATAAGGTCACGGCTGCCTCATACCCTAATCCCAGCCCAATTATAGCCATCACAATGACGCAGGTTATCAGACAGATTCCACACTCAAACCAAGTAGACGGGGCTACATCGCCGCGTTGTCATCAAGCCTCTAGGTGAATGTCATCCATAATACTACTACTACTAATAATAATAATTACAACAATAACGATTCGTTCCATCTTGTATACAATGCTTGTATTGTTTGAAAATCTAATAATGAAAACCTCCGCGGCCTACTTAATTTTCCACCTCCTTGTGTCGTGATTAGTATTCTTGGCTGTCACTCCAGAGGTCTGGGTTCGATTCCGGGCTATGTCAAGGTACTCTACTGAGTTCTAAGTTTTGGAAAAGGGTGCACTCAGCCTCGTGAGTCAAAACTAAAAAGAGGTGGTTTCGATTTCCACCTCGGCTATCCTAGAAGTGATTTTCCGTGGTTTACAACTTCTAGCCAAGGCAAATGCAAGGATGGTCCCAAATTTCTAGGCTACGGCCACCTCGTCCTCAATCCTCACCTGAATTACAAGTAGGCTACACCCACTAATACAGCCACCACAACAAGGCAGATTATCAGACAATTTGTGCACACATTTAAGCACACGGGGCTAAATGAGCTCGATGTCCAATTCCTTCAAATAAAACAACAACAACAACCTATTTAAAATGTATTCCCAGAAATACCAGAAATGTTTTATTCCTTCTGTACTGTATAACATTAGCCCATCTCGAGTTCTTCATACACATTTCCTTAAAAAAATCTTCACATATGATTTACTACCCTCGACACTCAAGAAACTTTTTATGTTTGACTCAATCTTGAAATCCGGAAAGAAACATAAGAGAGTTGGAGAAGAGTGAAGAGGACACGATGGATGACACACGAGGAAGGTTCCTTTTCAACACCACTTCCTGCATTTTCTCTTCTGAGCAAAGTTGGATCGTTGCCCTAGTCTAACGCATGATCCCGTGCTACAAGAAAAATAATATGAATAACTAGGCCATATTGCAGCAGATATATCATCCCTCACGTCTTTCAGAAGGTGAATATAGACAATTTGGCGGGGATTATGTCTGTAATATGTCCACAGATATGCACGTGGCATACTTAGAAATTACTTTAGAGACCTTTTTCCAATTGCTACTGTAGCTTTTCAGTCGGTCAACACAATTCAATCCCAATTACTGGGACATGGGAAAAATCAACGTGAAAAACATTACATGTGATTAAAATATAGCCCATATATTTCATTCAAATCTAAATGGTATTAAATAAAATCACCAACAATCAATACATATATTATTACAAGTTGTTAAATATAACAGGACTAGTTTCGACCACAGTGTGGTCATCATCAGTTGATATGGATATTTTCGTATACATACATAAACTATATAATATTTACTATGGACTAGCAATCCGCCCCGGCTTCGCCCCGTATCTTTAACGGTTTACCCAGCGCAAGCTCAAAAGGGGCACGGACGGCAGGTCCCAGACACAATTGAGAAAAGCAGAGGTGAACAGTGAAACTCTAATCACATATACTCTTCTCTGAAGTCTTATCTCGACACGATTCGACACTGGGGTGATAGGCTCTCTCGCTAGCTCGCAAACTCACTCCGAAGCTAGTAATTCAAATTTCCACCGAATGGAGATTGCTGGAAGAAATGAAAACATAAAAACACGTATAGTGGGTGATGTATTAAAGATAGAGAGAAGCTGTTCCGGGACTTTTTGGTAGAACAATTCTTAGGCCTACACTCATAGTATATAGATATTTTTAACGGTTTACCCAGTGTAAGCTTAAGGGGACCGGTACAGTAAACCACCTTCAAAATTTCGATTTTTCAATATATTTTTTAATGTACAGCGTCACTCGTCTAGTTCATTTTGGTGAAAGAATTATTTAAATATCTGCAATAGTTTAGGAGTTATGATTTAAAATCCTAGACATTGCATAGGCTCTGCGGTACTTTGCGGTTAATTTTCTCAAAACTATATTTTTCAAATCCGTTTTACTTGTAACTCCTAAATTATACATTGTATTACAATGATACTTTTCTCTAATGTTCTAAGTGTTGGAGACTACAAAACTGACCAAACTCATGTTCCTAAGGTTGATAATTATTAGGATAAAAAATTATTTACCTCCCAAATATTGACCAAATTATGTCATTTTTAAGTAACACAAAATTAAAAACACTAATTTTGAACATATAATTCTGAAAGTGGTCAGATTTGTAGCTGTAACCTTTAAAAGAACATTTAAAAAAGGAGAACACTAATATATTGATAAATGGTCCGGCTATGAATATAACGCTGAGCACCGACACGCAAACAGCCGCCATTTTGAATAATTAATTAGCGAGTTTGATAATGCTAAAATCAATTCTGAGATATGTGCTTACTAGTAAAGATAGAGGATGCTTTATTTAGAAAGTTTCATTCCTGTACATATATTAGATAAGAATTATTTAAAATGTCAACATTTGAAGGTACCGGCCCCCTTAACAGGTGCACGGATGGCGGTATTTTCTTCGACTCGATTTACTGAAATCGTTACTGCTTGGCTTCGTTTGGTCATAATATGAATATTTTTCTACAGAAAACGCCCTAAAGAAATCCTTTACAGAATGGTGAAACCCGCATCAAAATCCATCCAGTGGTTTTCGAGATTACCCGTTACATCCAAGAATTGGGGACTTTGCTTTATACTATGTTGAGATAATGGATTGCAGTAAAGGGAGAAAATTACAGGATGACTTGTTTCGTTCGTCCAGTGAGCCGCCGAATAGAAATTCATCGCATCTCATCCCCGATCGCATTGTAAAGGAATATATTGTTGTTTTATTCAAGGGTCTTGGACATCGTAATTATATTGCTCCGTGTATTTGGGTGTGTGTGTGTGTGATAACCTGTGTTATTGTGATGGCTGTACTAGTGTGTGTATTTGCGCATTTTCCTGGAGTAAAAGTGGAGAAACCACGGAAAAACACTTCCAGGATGGATGAGGTGGGAATCGAAACCTCCTCTTCTCAATTTTGCCTCACGAGGCAAGGAATTTAATTCTGATCTGTGGGTTGGAACAAGAATACCAGCCTCGTGAGACAAAAGTAAGGAGATACGGGTTCGATTGCCACCTCAGCCATCCTATAAGTGGTTTTTCGTGTTGTTCACACTTTTACTCCAGGCAAATGCTGGGATGGTTCCTTCTTCCATTCATATCCTCAATTGAAAATACATACACTGCTACAGACGTCACAGAAATAGACCATTTAAAAAGTAAATTCATTTATTTATTATAGTAAAGCCATCATAACTTCCGACTTGACGTTTCAGTGCTAGACTAGAGTTTCGTTCACTAAATCACGACATCGTGAACGAAACTCGATTTGTCGTGATATATCGATTTGAATGGCTGCCTGTGATTGTCTAGTTAAAGTGATTTTCCTTCTCACCGCTCGATAACTCTAGGGTAACACTGAAACGTCAAGTCGGAAGTAATGATGGCTTTACTATAGCCTGTTTTCACTGTTGAAAAAGAATAGGCCTATGAGATCACCTTTTGTCCGTGTGTCTGTCTGTGCGTGTGTGATTCGTATGTGTGTGTGTGTGTCCCTCTAATAAAATCTAAATGGCTGAAGCGATTTTAATGAAACTCGGTAAGTTCATAGCACTATTCCGGACGACCCCGACCGTGCCCTTCAAATTTTTGTTACGTCCTACATGGCGGCTGTGCGAAATATTTCACCAGCATTCAATATCTCCTAAACTCTTACCGGTATCACCCTGGAATTTTGTACGGTGAAAAAGGGAACTACTAGAAGTTCACCTATGTGACTTTTGAGTACTGGTAACTACAAAACCAACATGGCGGCCAAGCGAAGTTGCGACATTTAAATAGACGTTCCTCGCGATTTAACCAACCAAACGCAATAAAACTTGGCACGGTATATGTTTATACACATTGTAATGCACCGACATCTAACTTCGTTGATTTTTTTACATAACCTCAACATGGCGGCTGTGCGAATTTTAAAATTAAGTTTTTGTTTCTTGTGTCGTAATCATGCGATCGAAGTGAATGTTTGAATAATGAACCTACGCAATAATTTTCCTTTAATGGTACATGACTCTATGGCCTATACATATAACAATCCAACATGGCGACCATCCGAAATATTTAGACGGTCCTCAATATCAACGAATCTATTACAGCATTAAAACTGAATTTTTAATGTTCATAGGGGCTATGAACATAAGTTCATCTATAGGACATTCAATAACCTGGTGATCACAAATCCAACATGACGATGACGCGAATTATAAATATTCACATGGACGTTTCTCGCAATTTAACCATCCGAGTGCAGTGAAACTTGGTACAGTAAATCTTTATACAAATGTTAATCCACTGGCATCTAATTTATTACAATTGTTTCCATAACTACAAGATGGCAGGTGTGCGAAATTTTTAAATTTCGTTTTTACTTCTTGTGTCCTAATCATGCGATTGAAGTTTGAATGCAGCACGTACACAATAATCTCCATGTAACAGTACATAACTCTAGGACCTACATATATAAAAATCCAACATGGCGACCATCTGATATATTTAGTCGGTTCTCAATATCTACGAATCTATTACAGCAATCAAACTGAAATGTTGTATGTTGATAGTGGCAATTAACATAAGTAGGATATATGAAAATAGGCTGTATAGTTCTTCACGGAACTACTTGTTTATTTATGTTATTAATCGCTCATCCCACCTCGGCTTCACCTACGGGCTATGTGAGGGATCATTCTTCTACCTCGCAACGCTAGTGTCTGGGATCTGAACACACTTTGTCAGCAGACATAACTGGGGATGGTGACAGACCGATCGATAACTTGAGGATAATTAAGGAAGGGTCGGAAAGGATTTTGGAAGGTATTCGGCCGTGGACCTGTTGAAAGGAACCGTCCCGTCGTTTGCCTGGTAGTGAAATCGGAGAAGTACGAAAACCATTCTCAGGACGGCCCAGGTGGAATTCGAACCCACGTCCTCCTAATGTCAGTGAGGTATGAGCTGGCACGTTAGCACTCTCGACCACCGTGGCCGGTTATAATACAGTGAGAGCCCTCCCTACAGAACAGAGCTTTGCCAGGCCGTGCGGAGAGAGATAAGTCACCGCTAGTTCACTAGCATTTGCCGATAACACAAGAGCAGGACGGGAAGCCCAAATTGCTGGCATTACATATATTACACTCGGAGCTGGTAAGATATCTTAGATGAAATAATTACGACTTGTGACGAAGTACTAAAGGCTATCTCGTATCCCGTGAACATGGTTAGGTATGGATCAAAACATCAAATTTTGCTAGTGGAAACTTAACTTCTTAGGAAGAAGTCTTCCAGTAAATTTGTTCGTAAGTTTCTGCGCCGTATGTTTTATATTTGTGGGGGAACCTCACACAAAAGGTATACAGAAACAAACTGCGTACTTTGTAGACTTTCGAGGATGAAATAACAGTACTGATACGAAATATTAGTGAGGATGAATTACAGCGAGAAAACGAAACCTTTCTACGTTAGTGCAAAGTGTGTTTACAAATTGAAGGACAGCATTTCCAGCAACTACTCTGAAATTCAGGTAGGTAATGATAATTATTAAATACGTAAAAACAAGTAGTTCCGTGAAGAACTAAATAGCCTATTTTCATATATCCTACTAATATTAATTGCCTCTATCAACATACAAATTGTCAGTTTGTTGCTGTAATAGATTCGTATATATTGAGAACCGTCTAAATATTTTGGATGGTCACCATGTTGGATTTTTATATTATAGTCCTTAGGTTTATGTACTATTACATGAAGATTATTGTGTATTTGTTTTATTCAAACTTCAATCGCATGATTAGGACACAAGAAATAAAAGAGGGATTTTAAAATTTCGCTCAGCCACCATACTGTGGTTATGAAAATAATTTAAATAAATTAGATGCCAGTCGATTAAAATGTGTATAGGCGTATACCATATCAAGTTTCACTGCGCTCGGATGGTTAAAACGCATAAAACGTCTATTTGAATATTTAAATTTCGCGTCGCTGCCATGTTGGATTTGTGCTCGCCAGGTTATTGAACATCCCATAGGTCCCATAGCCTCTATAGACTTACAAAATTTCAGTTTGATTGTTGTAGTAGATTATTAGATATTGAGAACCGTCTAAATATTTCGGATGGTCACCATGTTGGATTTTAATATATGTAGGCCATAGTGTTATGTACTATTAGACGATGACTATTGTGTACGTTCATTATGCAAATGTTGATTTCGATCGCATTATTAGAACACAAGACATAAAAACTTTATTTTCAACATTACGACAGTATGGTTGAATGTTTGTTATACACAGTTACCTTGACGTCTCAAGAGTCATAAGCATCGGTTTGAGCACCATCTTTGTCTTAGCACAGCCTGAATTCTGCGCCATGTTCTCGCAGATGTTTTGCGGAGATACTCCGGAGTCAATGTTAATGGATATTCTTACCAGGAGATGCTTTAATGAGCGGTTGGTGCCACAATTGCAAGAAAAATTGTATCGAAGACACTGTTGTCTTACAACAGGATGGAGCACGAGCACACTTCGCGATTCACGTGCGCAATTACCCGAATCAGACCTTTCCAGGCCGGTGGATTGGAAGAAGTTCTGTATATTTACCAGCTCCCTTTGCCTGGCCTCCAAGAAGTCCCGGTATGACGACACCAGACAATACTCTCTGTGATTTCATAAAGCAACAAGTAAGAAACACTCGATATCATACAACCCAGGAATTACAAGCACACACACCTTCACCCTCGTGACTCCGGAGTATCTCCAGAAAACATCTGCGAGAACATGGCGCAGAATTCAGGCTGTGTTAAGACAAAGATGGTGCTCAAATTGATGTTACGGCTATTAAGACTTCAAGGTAACTGTGTATTACCAACATTCAACGATAACTATAATAATGTTGTAAATAACGGGAGGGGGGGACGCCCACTTCCGGAACACCCTGTACTGTAGAAAAGTATGTTTCCGTATAGTTATGCACTCCTACAGTACCTTATATGTAAGGTTAATTTTCCTTTAAGCTTATACACAAGATTAACGTAGCGTGAATTTTTCTGTGGACGGCACTTAGACATGCGGTCGGAGGCGTGACCAATTGTAAGGAAAGTGTTGGAAAAGATAAAAGGAAGCTTGTAGTTTTACGTGACCGTTAATCTCGTGATCTTGACCCATAGGACCTCCATTTTACGCGGAATCTGACCACGGCATACAGATGATTTTTCAGGAGGACAAGAGATCCCAGACCTCAGGAGCGACAGGTTTATTTTATTTACACAATGTGTCTGGTAAATAGAAGAACAAGCCAAAATCGGGAGGAGTTCTTTCTTTTGCCCTCCATTGCATTAAAGAAGAGGACGTTTTATATTCCCTTCATATCGCAGCAATGCCTAAATGATCTTTTGTTTCAAGTGGAATGTTTGTTGCCTGAGAAGAGAATTTTACCATAGGCTGATTCGGAACTCGAATCTCGGAACTTACCCCAGTTCTCCATGGCAGTGATGAAGCGTGGTTTAACAAGGCTGTTATGTAAAGAAAATGTCATTTGACAGTTTTACCCAGTCATTACTTAGCATCTGCTTGGTGACCTTAGAGTGTGTGCCCTAAGTTTATAACGTTAAGAGGAAATGTGGACTGAATAAATTCAACATTTTATAATAACGCTAACAGGTAAATATAGATAGCTTAAGAATCAGTATGAGTAACATCCACCTTCGTGTTTATTCACATACTATAACATACTGTTCATTGTGGCATTAATAATGTTGCTTAAACATGAAATGTTAATTTCCTCCATCTTTTTCGGTTCATTTCACAACTTAAAATGACCGGTGTAGATAATTAAACCCCATAACACAACAGCCTATGAAGGGCTCTGGTCTACCAATGCGAATGCTGCCCAGCCATTTAGCCTACAATTTGCGGGGTGACGCGTCGTCAGCGCATCAGGTCCCCTGAGTCGTTAATCTTTGACACCGTGACCGGGGCGCTACCACACCCTACTGTATTTGTCTTTACGAGGTTGAGTGCACCCCGTTTCAGCCCTCACGTCAGTTTCTAAAATCCCAGACGGGGCCGAGAATTGAAGCCGGGGCCTCCAGGTGAGAGGCAGGTGCGCTACCCCAACACCGCGGAGCCGGTTATTGGTCATGGAAATTTCGCCTCGTGGAGTGCACTGTGATTTGCCAATAACTTTGGCAAGAAGATTTTTTAAATCAAATATGCGTGTCTGACCAGTAAGTGGGCTATCTTGTCCTCCTGAAAAATAATTTGCATGCCGTTTAAGACATCCTTGTAACGGAATCAACATTCAATAATTATTTGTAACAAGCCATAAGCTTTGTTTATTGCAACTTCCAAGATAGGATAATAGAAAAAATATTCCGAGTATCGATCATATCAGGCGATAGTTTGGTGTGGTCCCAATTCCTGAAAAGATGGTTGAATTCAAACTCCTCTGGTATGGGCATGAATGAGTTGAGAGCAGGACCAAACACCATGGTAGATACTGACTACCAACTGAAAATTGATGAGAGAAGACCAAGATGAAGGCCTAAACAACTTTGGAAGGACACAGTCAACACCGATATCATACCTGCAAATCTCCATCCAGAAGATGCAGCTGACCGAATAAAGATGCGCTCGTTAATCTGAAACGTGGATCCCATCCCAAAGGGAAAACGATAAGGAGAATATTTAGAGTATTGACTTTTAAGGACAAGTAATTGAAAGTCCAGCAAATCTCCTAGATTTATGCCGTGCTGTTGTGAAGTTTCACCTACATGAAACCGGGTGAGTTAGCCGTGGTCGTTACGGCATTACTGCTGGCAGTCGCTCACATCCGGGAGGCGAGGGGGTTCGAATCCCCCCGCCGGCAACCTTGAAGATGGTCTTCTGTGGTTTCCCATCTTCCTTCCAGGCAAATGCAGGGGTTGGTCCCTAACTATAGGCCACAGCCGCTACCTTCCATCTCCTCGACCTTCCATTCCCACTCTCCTCCCCAACGGTACTTGTAGCTCACCCATTGGGTGTCCGTCTCGAAGCAGCTACAAAACTGGTGAGCCGAACATGTCCTCGGACACTCCCGGCACTAAAAGCCATACGCTAAAAAAAAACTACGTGAACCTAGTTGGACTCATCAGCAGGGTTTTTGGTGTAGCCTGTCAGGACCCCGCTGCGATAATGATAGACACAGTAGAAACCTAGAAGATATTTCTGGAGTTTAATTGCTTGAACAAGCCAATATTTCAACTTTTGGTTCATCTATACGGAAGAGATGATGTTGAGGGAGCTCTTAATTCCCGCTGAAAGAAGTTGTTGTTGATTTCTTTAGGGGATTTACGACATTGTGGTCATTTATCCCCGTGTACTTTGGTGAATATAGAAGTTGTTTTATAACCTGTGTTATTGTAGTGTCTGTATTAGTGGGTGTATTTATAATTCAGGTGAGGATTCACAAGGAGGCAGCCGTGGCCTTAAGTTAGGAACCATCTTGGCATTCCTGGAGTAGAAATAGGAAACGTAAAACCACTTTCAGGATAGCTGAGGTGGGATAAAACCCAATTCTACTCAGTTTTGTCTCACGAGACTGAGTGTACACCGTTACAACCCTCAGATCATAATAAAAGTCCTTAGCAGAACCGGGAATCGAACCCGGACGTCCAATGCAAATTCCAATAATGCTAGCCGATACACCACCAGGTTTTCTGTACCTAATTAGATTGGTTGGGAAGTAACATTTATTTTATCACCCTACATCCTGAAAAGTTTTGCTGTGGCCTCAGCGGATTGTTGTTGGAGGGCCGCGACCGTTCATGGATGGTTACTGGGGATTGTGGCAGTGTTTTGTACAGAAATTGTATCTGGTATAATTGAATCAGTCATTTAAGAAAGGGCACATGTCAAAAATTGTCTTTTTTTTCTCTTTTGCAGATTAACATGCTTCTCATCCTGGTGCATCTTGTCACAAAAGGAAGGTCACTTATCCAACCAGTAACATGTTGATATTCAAGGTTCATTGGTGTGTTGTTTGGAAGTCATTTAAGAAAGGGCACACGCCCCTGGATAAGTGCCCTTTCTTGAATTATTTCTTTGCTTACAGGAAGGAACATCTGCATGCTCTTTCGTGAAACAGCTGAGTGTACCATTATTTGTTTACTATGCTTTATGTTTACCGTGAAGGTAAAGCCCGTAAAGATGCCAATGAAGTCTGTAGATTTTTG
This sequence comes from Meconema thalassinum, assembly GCA_946902985.2. NCBI lineage: Eukaryota > Metazoa > Arthropoda > Insecta > Orthoptera > Tettigoniidae > Meconema > Meconema thalassinum. The sequence continues at coordinate 1,323,212,568 of OX336388.2, read as the reverse complement.
TTGGACTATATTCAAAAATGTGTACCAAAGTGTAAAGGAACTTCCACTGTTCTCGGATGGAACTGTAGGACAGAACAAAAAGCATACAGTGGTCCGATTATGTGCGGCACTTGTTGACTTCCCTATACGAGGGCACTCATTCAGTGCCTGTGATAGAGATTTTGCTATCCTTAAAAGATCTTTCAAAAAATCATCGAATTTATGATGTCATGACAAGTTCACCATCTTTCTGGTGGAGACGATTAATATTATTAACTTTGCTGCATGGTGGCCAACAGTTTATAAGAGGGAAGGATTTCAGATGAATCTCAGAGGAACGGGAGTGCCTACCAACTTGAAAATGCGTTTCCAACCTGCATCATTCATGGACTTCCTTTACTCCGTTAATGATCCAGGAACTGTACGGACAAAACATTTCATCAGCGGCACAGGCACTGACTGTGCCCTGAATGTAATTACTAAGCACCACCCATACCTCAGTAGCTTCCAGATAATCATAGCCATGAATTAGGCTGAGACATCAGTGAAAAGCCACATTTTACTTTAGCCTGTGCCAACAGACAAATGCAAATATACTGCATTCATCAAGAGATGGCCAATAGGCAACCCTATAGACAGGAATAAGATGAATGACCTAAACCGTCTAGAAGTGTACATTCCGGGGGAGTACAATGACTTTATCGACGAAATACTCAAAGGGGACAACTGTTCGTTGGACTGACAATGGTTGTGATTGTCATCATTCAAATGATTATTATTTTAGAACAACAACACAGTGTGTCTAATTTATCTGATTAAACTATGGGTTTTTGCTCCAAAAACTGATTTTCATTCAGCCATCATTTTAAAAAGGGCACATATCCATTTATTTTATCTGCCAATTTTCACAATGTCCTTCATCAAGTAACCTATCCCCAACCATCAACACTAAAGGTCGAAACACATACATTTAACGAAAATAGCAAGACTGGCTTCTCAATCAGATTTTTGCTACTCCTGAAAAGTTACCTTTCTGGACATATGCCCTTTCTTAAGTGACTGATTCAATTGGATCTGATGATGCTCACTTACAAGCGAATCATGTCGTCCAGTTAACCTCCACCGTTTGTTAGAGAAGTGTGTTACTAAGTATATAATAAGTAACATTTTTTCAGGTTAGGGCGAGAAAAATTATTGTTTCTCCTCACCCAATCAAATTTGGCACACTTGTGTTGACCGACTGAAAAGCAGTTCCATCACTAGGAAAAAGGCTTCTAACATTTCAATATGCGTGTTAAATAGCTTATCATTAACGGGATTGGAAGGCTCCAGCAATTCCAGAGATCGAAGGTTCTGAGAGCCGCTTTCCTGAGTGTGGATTTTTCTCAAGTTTCCCCCATGCTTTCTAGAAATGCCGGTATAGTACGTTATTTCAAACTTCGGAGCATCAACTCCAGTCCCCAACCTTAATAATTACAGTTAGACACACTACTACAGTCAACACAGAGACACAGGTTATCCGACAAATTCAGCACACTCGAGTACACGGGACTGATGACTAAAGATTATTATTGTTATTATCATCATCAAGTAAGATCATTTCTTTATTATATAACGCAATTATACGTCATTTAGGTTTATTATTATTAATCACACGGGCCGTATAATTACATCCGATTTCCTTATCATCAGGGTTTAATATTACGTTTTTTAATTATCAAGCATTTTAATTAGACGACAATTGGCATTTCATTCCATATCTTTGTATAATGCTGTATATGAGAATTCAGAACAGGGGGTAGATTGTGACAGAAAGATGGAAAGCTTAAATATTTCCTCATGAGTTATTTTAAAAACGAAGCCAATATACGAGGACCATGAATTCCGAAGTGCTTAAATCTACATTCTAGTGTGTATTTTGAGAATCTTCGAGAATAGCATGCATTTGGGACCACAGGTTGGGAAATGTTCGACGAGATTTTGTGCTAGTTATTTAAACATCGTTCGTATTTGGATGGCGCGAAGAATATGGTGGTTACACACGATTGGACTTCAGTTGCGAGTGTACGGTTCCCCGCGAATCTTAGCTGGGACACGCGAGCTGATTCTGACCGTATACCTAAGGCCTACAGTAGGTTGAGAGATGTTGTTAACAGACACTCATTAACTTCTTCAAAAACTACTTCCAGTACTTCTTCTGCTACTTATACGTAGTCAGCGTCTTCAACTTGATCGTTTCTGTGGTCAACAATGTGAATAGTCACGACAGTTTAGGTCACTAGTACTTCAGTGAACTTGCCAGTCTGTCATATTTGCAACAACGAGAATTTTTACAGTATATTATATCAAGTTACTAGCAGTAGTGCCCGGCTTCGCCCGGTGGATTTATTTGTTTTATGGATGATAATGAATACTACTACAGAACTGGCACATGATACTTAAATTACCAGAAAAGAAATATTTTTTAAATACAACTTTTTGTGGTGGTGGTGGTTGTAGTGGGGGTGATAAGCAGTGCAGTATAATTGAATTAAGTCATTTTCCAGTAATGATAATAATGATAATAATGAATAGGGATACGGCTATTTACAAAATACAGCACTGACACATGTAATTTATGAACACATTTCTAAAAATGATTAGAGAGAGGAGTAAGTGAAATAAAAGACACTGCCTAGGGCCTATATCTCATTGTCTGTTAGAAATGTGGAGACCAATAGTGTCGTCTTTTGTTGCATAGCGCCGTAGGAAAATTATAGAACACTTTGGAAAACTTTGGCTGTCCCAAGCTCCTGAGGTAGCAATAGTATCATTTATGGCTACATAGCGCTTATCGATAAGTTTCAGAACAAATGAAGGTAAATTTGAAAGCACCAACGCTTATTGCAGCTGATAACCTCAATGTATTGCACCCAACACCATTTCACTGATACTGAACCCATGTGGACTATGATGATAACTGTTTTAAGGGGCCTAAGATATATTTTTGCTCTAATTACTCCCCGTGACTGCAATTTATAAGCAGCGCAAGATTTAACTATTTTCACAATTCTGCACCAGAACAATGATAGGGGCGACGTGATGCAGCCGAATTGCCCATCTACAATAGACTTATTATAATACTCTTACAGTTACACTATTACGGACATGAATGGCTCTAGGGCCTTAATAGGTGGTTTTCAAGTTCAGTTTGTTTGTTATTCTAAATGTAGGGAATGGAGAGCGTTGTCCAAAATATCAAGTGGACAGTGTTACCGGCAGGGTTTCAAAGTGTAAGTAAAATTTGGTGCAATTAGGAGGAACGGCGTAGATTTGTGATAAATGGCCCAAATGCAGAGGATGGAGTGGTCTGTCCGAAATGTAAAGTGGTCAGTGTCACCCGCAGGGTTCCAAAGGGTAAGTGTACAAAATTTGGTTCAGATCGGTGAAACGGTGTAGATTTGTGCCGAAGGACCTAAATGCAGGGAATGGAGTGGTCTGTCCGAAATTTCATGCAGACAGTGTTACTCGCAGGTTCCAAAGGTTAAGTAACTTATACAAAATTTGGTTCAGATAGGTGAAACGGTGTAGATTTGTGCCAAAGGGCATAAATGCAGGGAATGGAGTGGTCTCTCCGAAATTGCATGTAAACAGTGTTACTTGCAGAATTTCAAAGACTAAGTATACACATTTTGGTTCAGACCGGTAAAAAGGTGCAGATTTGTGCCAAAGGGCCTAAATGCAGGGAATGGACTGGTCTGTCATAAATATCATGCAGACAGTGTTAATCGCAGGGTTCCAAAGGGTAAGTATACATAGTTTGGTTCAGATCGGTGAAACGGTGTGGATTTGTGCCAAAGGGCCTAAATGCAGGGAATGGAGTGGTCTGTCCGAAATCGAACATAACCTAAACTATTCCTCTTGAATCTGGCAATCATATACAAAAATATTTTTTTGAATTCGACTGGTAGTTCCTGAGATTAGCGCGTTTAAACACACATACACACACACAAAAACACTCAAACTCTTCAGCTTTATTATATTAGTATAGATAACATCTCACTCGCCATGTATCAATCGAGTAAGCTTCCAGAAAAACGTCGTACTAATTAGTCTGCTACATCTGTGGGCTAATTTCATAGCTTCACTGTATGACAAGAGTTTCAAAACAGCCATGGGGTTTAGTGACCAAGTTTGTAAACGTTGACTCCTTCCTACTCGCTAGAAGAATGGTGAAAAGTTGGGCCTTTCCCACAAGGAAAACGACACAGCGCTCTGTTCTGATTAACGATAATAATCATTGCACCCAGGGGGATGACAGTTCATAGGGAGCGCGTGGGTCGGGGTAAGGCCCTGTACTGGTTGTTCTGCCAACCAATGAAGAATTAATTTTAGCACTAAGGTTTCGTAGTTGGCACTCATGAACGTTCACATCAAACCGACTGGCGGAAGCGGGAATAGTCTGTTTTGATTGATATTCCTCGTGGTGTTGTTGGTTGGTTTGATTTGTTCAGTATTTTGATTGTTTATTTTAATTGAATTGAGAGTCAATCATGCCACTGCAAGGGAGGAAAAATTGCCAAGCACCGGGATGTAAGAATTATAATGATAGTAAGAACAATACGGCAATTTTCATCTTCCTGGTGTTGACCATGTGAAAAACTAGTGGGCAATATGGACTACTCTCGAATAAACATATATAGAGAATAAATGTGTGCATTTCATCTCTTGTTTGTTTTCTTACCCATTCTCCTTTGCATTGCAATAACATTTGTGGTTTAGGGCTACGGGGAGGGGTGGGTGGTTGCGGGCATGCTAGGCAAAAAGTGAGGTTATGGCAATGTAGTGAACCCTTCAGAAAAGCAGTGTTTAATGTAAGAAATCTTAATCAAGGGGTCGCGCTCAGTTCTTATGTGATGTTTACGTTCGCCAAACAACATGCTCTACTGAGGTAAGGGTCATAGGATGCAAACTATAAAATAGAAAGAACAGGTGACAAGATGTAAAATAATAACATGATTTAATGACTAATAGTGCATAAAAAGAAATAAACAACAATAAACTATAAAACAAATCCTCCTTGAATTTCCCATGATAGGAATATCTATAAAATATGAGGAGTCAGACGGATCTCCCCTTTTATTTAAAATGTGGATCCTGGTTTCACTACCTTGCAATTTGGGTTTTATGTGCGCGTAATGACTAACTACGAGGAATGAGTACTTTGGATGACTGTTCGTTTACAACGGGTTAACAGCCACGATGCTTACGAACAATCATCTCGCAAATCAACGTTTACGGATATGGAACATGACATTAATAAAAACCCTTAAAAACATAATGCTGACACACGCACTAAATCTACTATTTTACAGGAATCTCTCTCGGGACCCTCATTAGCGCGAAGACGCACTTGACTTTGAGCTACCAAGACTGGCCAGAATTGCTCAACATAACAAGGAAATACAGCAAAGCACGTGACTCACGGGTCACTGAATGGAATATAAACATGGAATAAACCAACCACAACAAAAGCCTGACTGGCTGATATTACTTTATATGAACAAACTGCATGTTAAGGTAACGCTTCGGAGATTATCGTGATTCGTAGGCAACTCCCATTTATTAAAACAATTTTTATCATTGATCAGTTCTTAATTCTGTATTTCAAGTTATTACTGAGCCACACAGGCATTCTCCACTAATGACCTGGCTGGCAACCTTCAGTCCGTATTGTGAAACATCTCCCCTGCTTCCTCAATCACCTGCCATCGTCCCACTCCAGTGTGTATAAATATAACTGACCAGCTGTGCCGCTATCTCAAGGGATCAACAGCAACAAACTCAACCACTATGGTCAGACATTAATCAAAATATCCAGAATTGCCCTCGCGAGGTCACAATATGGATTCGTCATCAAGCTGCCAGAAATCAGTCTACGCTGAAATTCCCGCTTGTAATAACGTAAAATACATACACTCACACACACACATCTGGGAATGACAATACGTTTTCACACAGACCGGCTGAATGGAAACTCGCCACCAATTAAAAAGAATTACAACCTACGATAGAGCTGACTGCTCTTCGTCACAAATCACATTGCTCCAGAGGCAATAATTTCACTGAATCTGATCAATAATAAAACAAAAGAAATCAATTACCCTCCAATCTACTGAATAATTATATTACTTCAGTCCTACTTCTGAAACACAACATATCTCCGAGAGACGTTTTTTAACCGCATTGCGTAGCATATGCAAACACGGTCGTCTACATAGCTACGTTAGTTAAAACAACAAACAAGAAAAGAACCTTCTACTAACAACAAGTGCGAGCTGTTTCCATGCAAAAGGTGTGTCAGACCAAAACTAAATAGACTACGTTAATCACACAAGCAAATTATTTAGAAAACAAATCATGTCCCATACACCATAAGTTAATTTATCAAATAATAAGAATTATTATGTACTCATCCTCAGTCAGCCACCCGTCAAAGGACATCCGCGGCCATCTCCCAACCGGATTCTTCTTATCGCATCTCAACCATCTTGACGGAGTCTTGATATTTCCAGGCTTCCTCCATGGTCAATGATGTCATCTCCCGTGCTGATTCAAAAATTAAATTATTATACACTTGATGTCTGACTACTAAATTCGCCGTTCGGGTACTTCTTTCCCCAAAACAGTTTGTTGGCGAATTATCGAAGATACTGCCCCTACAAATATAGTACTGTGACTATCTACCACTGAATTTAACACTTTTAATAATAGTTTCTGTGTCCTTCATGACACGCAAAGTATAAAAGCCTGTGTTCACTGACACACAAAATAACAGCCTCCGTCCTCAGACGAACAATAATAATAAGCTGCCGTCCTCAGACGAACAAACGTAATAAGCTGTGCCCTCGACACACACAATAATAATGAGCAAAGTCTTGGCTCTTCACACCACTTATAAATGAACCAGCCCTATGTGTAGATAGAGGGGGAAACTAGATAAAAATTTCACAAAATAATAGTGATACAGGAATGAAATAAATATCACTGAACTCGAAAAATAGCGCAGGTCAAGAATATGCCCATTAATCCTAGAATCGATCGTAGAGATGTTGTCTAGGCGATCTCCCGCGTGAATGCTTGCCGTGCGTGCCCACGCTAGACCTGCCGCGCTAAATAAGCATTCTTCTCTCATTGGTTCCCACACTTTCTGTATCTTGGCGGTTTTTATTCAGACCTTGGCTAGTAGGAGTGTCTAGCATGTACATCAGCCACTCACGTTACTGCATCATATTTCTTCTAGGCGCGAATACTACAATGAACATACCAGAGCCGTGTCTCACTGCGCGTCGCTTCTATTTTGAGGCAGCCACCACCTGTCCTTCTGAATCATAGCTATGGTCATTCTTTTCACAATCCTAAGTATTTAGCCTTTTGTCAAACAGCTTCAGGTATGTCCCCATTGTCTCCGGCAACTGCTTGAAATTTCCTCATCTCCGTCTGGCTATTTTCATGATGCTTGTAGAAATATTTATTAATTGAAGAAATAAAACATAGAATCATTTATCCAACAGAGGATAAAGGGTTCACAACTCTCCCACTCACAAAATTTCGAACTTAGGAATAAAGTCGACAATTTTAAAAGACTTCCGTAGGCCAATTTGTTTTATTTCGGAATCACCCCTTTTCTATTACTTGGTCCAGTCGCTCCTGTCTTGAATGGTATTTGCTCGTTTCACATCCTGCTTGTAATGACTCTCTCAACTGCTTGCGTGACGCGCTGTTGCCTGAGGCAACACTCTGCTCGTCTCGTTTATGTTTGTCAACACCAACTCTATTTCCTCGTTCATCACGTGCCGCACTCAACTGCTCCCCGTGCACTTTGTTGATAGTAGACGTCCATATATTCAAACTGCATCATTATTTCGGCGCTCCCATGGTTCGCTTCTATGATACTTTTTTTTAGGTTGGCTGCGTTGTAAACCGACATTGTTCCAGTGCTTAACTCTTTCACCCTGTAAGCATTATTTCCAAGGTTCCTGACAATAGAATAGGGTCCTATGAACTTTTCGCAGAATTTGCTGAAGATTTTCTTCTCTGGGTCCGATGTAGCGGGTCGTTTCACCAAAACAAGCTGGTTGATTTCAAGATCACTGTGAAACCTCTTATTTCTTACTCGCCGTAATCTGCGGTCTGCTTGTTTCCTCATGTAGGCTCTCGTCCTCTCAATTCGCAGGTCAGGTGCTATCATTGGATCTTGTGGGCAGTTAATGATGCTTTTCCACGTTCTCACTGGATACTCGTTTTTGTGTAGGACCATAGGGATCTGTCCTGTTGACTCGTGCCTGGTAGAATTCATGCATGTCTCTACATCCCTAATTTTGTCCACCCATCTGTGATGTTCATTTGGAATGAAGATTCTCAAATATGAAGTTACACATTTAATTGCTCTCTCACTTGGATTTGCTTGAGCATGCCGGATACTGCTTAAAATGTGTTTTATACCCATGTCCTCCATACCTTTCTTGAATTCGGCGCTTGTGAAATAACTGCCATGATCTGATAATATAAATTCTGGTTTTCCAAGGATTGGAATAACTCTATTCCGAATACGACTGAGTACCTGTTTTGAAGTAGTTTTCTGAATGGGGCATAATACGATAAACTTAGAAAATACATCAATGCATACTAGTAAGTGTCGGCAACCTCGCCTTCCCTTCGGGATTGGACCGAAACAGTCGAGTGCCAGTAGCTCGCATGGTTTCTGAGGTAGCAATGGTCTAGGATACTGCCTCATTAAATAATTATTTGGCTTTGTCCTCTGACAAGGATCACAATTCGTAATGACGTCACATATAGTTGTTCTCATACGTGGCCATGTAAATGTCTCTCCTATGGTCGCTTCGCACTTGTCTACGCCCACGTGACCGTAACTTTCGTGCGTATGTCATGTCAATCCTCGTTGTAAAGAAGCAGGTACCAATATGCGTAACTTGGTGTGGTCATTATCTACCCATTTGTGCAGCAAATTGTTGACATAAACATATCTTCCTTCTGTGGCTTTCGCTTCTCGAAATGCAGGTGTTCCTGTAGGTAGTTGCTTTCTGAAGTATTGAATTAATAGCATCATCCATGGTTCCGCTTCTTGTTCTCGCTGTATCTCACGTAACTCCTCCAAGAATTCCCGGTCCTTCGGTGTTCACTCCAAGTGTTGTACCATCGCTGTTTCTTCATTATCAGGCTCTGGGTTCCTGCTGAGTGCATCCGGAATCACGTTCATCTTCCCTGGGCAATGTTCAATCTCAATGCTAGACTGCTGAATATATATAGACCAACGTGTCACACGTTCGCTTGCCATCGACGTCTTAAACAAGAATGTTAATGCCTTGTGATCAGTCCTGACAACAATAGGGTAGCCGTAAATTATTCGTTTCCATTGTTGTAGCGCATGAAGTATGGCCAACAACTCTAGTTCCGTTACAGTATAATTGCGCTCGTGCTTACGCAATTTTCGGCTGACAAATGCCAAATATGTTTTATGCTGCAGGTTAGCTGGATCCTCTTGGTAGAGCATAGCACCTATACCCACCATTGAAGCATCCGCTTGGATTATAAATTTGTGCTCGAAATCTGGATATCCTAATTTAATGCAGTTTTCCAATAGCTGTTTTGTTGCTTGGAATGCCTTCTCACACTCCGCATTCCATAACCATTTATTATTCTTCTTTAGCATTTCCTGCATAGGAGCGACAGTCTCCGTATAACCTGGACAGTTTTCCTTAAAGAATCCCGTTACGCCTAAGAAAGCCCGAATGTGCTTGACTCTCGTTGGTGTAGGGAAATTCTTTATCGCTTCGATCTTAGCTGGATTTGGCTTTACTCCCTCCTTGTCAATGATGTGACCCAAATATAAGATCTCGCTCTTGAAGAAATGCGATTTCTTCAGGTTTACTTTGAAATTAGATGCATTCAGGTTGCCTAATACTTTATCTAAATTTTCCATGTGAGTTTCAATGTTGTCGGATGCCAGCAAAATGTCATCAATGTAGCGTACCGTCATCTCCTGAACTTCCTCGGTTAGATTCCGGTCCAGGGCTCGGATTAAAGCACAGCCCACTGTTTTGACTCCAAAGGGCATTCGAACGAAGCAAAACGTTTGGTTATCGAATAAGAAGCCAGTTAGAAGCTGTGACTTCTCATCCAATTCAATATGGTGGAAACTGGACGTCAAGTCAACTGATGAATAAATGCTTTTGTTTTTAAAGCCTTTTAATACGTCTCTGATGATTGGCGCTCTGTCATACTCAGGAAAAATGAGTCTCGTGTTGAGATTTCTGGCATCTAAACAAAGTCTAATAGATCCATTTGGTTTTGTGACTGCCAAAATCGCATTTAGATAAGGTGTAGGTGTCTTCCTTATCACTCCAGCTTGTAACATCTCATCTATAATGACCTTGACTTGACAACGATATTTTTCAGGAATTGGATACAACCTACTTTTGAAAGGTGACCAATCCTCGACTTGCATTGAATATTTGAAATTTAATATTTTCCCAGGTACTGTATCAAATACTGTTTTGTGCTTCCTTAATATCTCTTCCAATTGCTTTCTGTGTTCACCCCCAAGTTGAATGTCATTTAGCCGCTCCTGTAGTAACTCTTCAAATTGTGCATCACTGTCGTCTCCTTCTGTTAATAAAGACCATACCTCCTGGGATTCACTCTCCTCGTCTAGTTCCACAACCGCTCCTTCTATGATGTTATCTTCTGCCTTTCGTATCTCCTCTTCCATCTCTTCCGATATTGCTTCCAATGCCCAAGAATTTACATCTCTTCCGGTGGTGATTTCATCCATATGCAATACCACGTTCTTCAGCTGATCATACTCTCTAAAACTGACAGTATTCTTGTGCAAATCTATCACTGCTTGATAGTCACAAATAAAATTTGCACCAAGAATTATATTGAAATTCATCTTTGCCATGATAATGAATGTTTGCCCAAAAGTGTGTTCCAATATGTTCAGCTCTAAGTAAGCCTGACGTTTACAAGTAACGGTGCGTTCAGGAATAACACCCCTCAGTTTGAGCTGTGGTACGGGAATTACAGGAATATTTTGACTCCGTCCCAACTCTCGAACCAAGGCCTCCGATACCAGACTGATCTGTGACCCCGTATCCAATAAACATCTTATATTGATTCCACCAATCCTTGCGTAAATAATGGGTAGCTGCCTAATTTCATCGTTCCGTGGTTTCACCGTCTCCTCCAGGCAGTCTTCTGGCAAAGCAATCCATTCTTGTATGTTCGCTACTATCCATCCCTCTTCAACTTCCGACTGTTGCGTTTGTAGGCTGTCTTCTTTATCCAAATTTAGCATTTTTTTTAGCTCCAGTGCGACTCCCATCATCCGCTTGCCGCCGATGCCCTTGATATTCCTCTTGTCTCAGTAGACTTCCAGCTTCCTCAGTATGTGTATCAGGATTCTTCATGTTCCCAATGTCTTTTCCCATCTCCCTAGCTCTCCACCTTGACTAGCGTGTAATTCCTCTAGGTAATTTTGTGATTGAGCGTGCCTATCATCCCAGTCATTTCGATACTTTCGTGGCTCTCCCTGATTTTGGTCTCGTCTTCCTTTCTATCTTTGATTAGCATTGTAATCACCGTATCTTCCATAAGGCCTCTCATTTCTTCGATTTTCACGCCAATGTTGATATCCTCTCTGTTGGTACCTATTGTTGCCTTGACATGATCTATTATTGTAGTTATTTTCGTTACGCTGGTATGGTCTGTTTTCTCCTTCTTCCTGGTTTCGCCTAGGTGTGGAAGTGCTTGTATTAGTGCCCTGCGTTTTAGTGTTTGCCTGCTTAGGTTTTATGACCTCTGTCGTGTTGACTAACTCCAGCTGTCTTCCTCCTCTATAATGATTATGAGACGTAGTCTCATCTATCTGGCGTAATATCTGCTCTGCATGTATGGCCGTACTAACGTTCGCTGCGACTAGTACTTGTTGGACGTTTACTGGCAATTGCCGGGCTATTGTCATCACCAAATCCGCTTCATTTAAAGGGTAATCAAGGTCACGAAATTTTAACATTTGCATGTTGAAGAAATCTGAATATTTTGTTTGCTGGGTGGTCTGGTACTTTCTAGAATAGAGCTCCATCCTTAGACTCTGTTGTGTTGCTGGCGACCAGTATTTGCGCAGAAACGCTAATCTGAAATCCGCCATGGTTCCAAACGTATATTTGAAGCTTAAAAACCATGTAAGGTCATTTCCTGATAAAAATCTCTCCATCATCCTCAATCTACGTGCTTCAGGTACCCCAGTGTCATTGAAATGGTCTTCAATTTCTTTAATAAAAGCTTTAGGTGTTACCCCTGAATTTTCCGTGTATTTCTGTGGTTTATAATCACTTGAGCGAATTACTTGGATAAGTTGTGTAGGCTGATGACCGTCTTGTGGCGTTGAGCTCCTATCGATATTCTTGCGAATCCCGTCCGTGTTTGTTGTTAATGGGCTCTCCGCTTGAGTCTGACTTCCTGCTGTGCTTGCCTCGGGGCTATTTGAGTCATCCTGCTTGTCTTTCAATGGTCCCGTTCTAAATATCGATGATTGCTCTAATGACCTGAGTTCGGCTTTAATGATCCTGTCCGTCTGTTCTTTAAGCTTGCTCTTCATTTCTTGCTCTAAGGCTTGAATACGAGTGTGATTTTCGCCTACTGTTTTAAGAATGGTGGATCTTTCCTCTTTAGAATCGATATTCATTTTTTTCCAATCCTTTCTTATCTGCTCTTTAATCGTGCTTACTTTCTCTTCAATCTGGCTTTTAGTGTCATCCTGATTGCTTTCTATCTGACTCAGCCTATCTTCGATGGTACTCCTTAATTGACTCTGATCCGCTTCTAGGCTTTTCCACTGCTCTGCTGATTTTATCTCGAGACGATCCATATCTTTAATTATGCCGGATATATTCTCATCTACCGCTGATAATTGTTGTTGAATGACTTTGCCGCTCTTTTCCATCTCCATGAATCGTCCTTCTAACTTCTCCTGAGCTATCTTGACCTCGCTTGTATTCATAGTGCACGCTATTTCAATTTGCTCTAATTTAGCTAACACCGTTTCATCCAAAATGCCAAGTTTTTGATCAAAAATACTTTCCATTTTCTTAATCTGGTCTAATTGCTTTTCATTATTTTTTTACTTACATCTAGGGCCAGTAATACCATCTGTTGATTAGTGTGATCTTTCATCTCTGCGGTTAACGAAGCTAATTGGTTCGTGTTTTTAATGTTCTGCGCTTCTAATTGCGAATTGATAGTGTCATTAATTTCACTTTTTAATAATCTAGCTTGTTCCGCCTGATATTCATTTTGTTCAATTCTACTGTTATTTAACTGTGTCCGCAATGATTCACTTTGTTCTGATAATTTGTTTATCGACTCACTTTGTTCTAACATAGTATTGTTTATTGCTTCACTTTGTTCTGATAGTTTAGTGTTTATTTGTTCAGATAATTTTATGTTTAGTGATTCACTTTGTTCTGATAGTTTAATGTTTATTTGTTCAGATAATTTTGTGTTTAGTGATTCACTTTGTTCTGACAATTTCGCGTTTAATGCTTCACTTTGTTCTAACATACTAGTGTTTAATGATTGACTCTGTTCCGATAGTTTAATGTTTATTTGTTCAGATAATTGTGTATTTAATGATTGACTCTGTTCCGCCAATTTAGTGTCCAACAATTCCTGTGTTCTCCTAGCTGCACTCTCAATGGTTTCTTGAATCTGTTCAACCGTTGCCATATTACACACTTTATATGAGACATTAGGGAAATGGCATAAAGCAATGCCCTTTGACACACACATAAAATCCAATGCACTTTTAATTTCTTTACCCTACTCAGTTCATTTATTTTTAACATTTAATTCCACTAGTCGATTGCATCTCTGAGTAGTTCTAATTTTACTCAATTTAATTTAAACCCAAACACATATTCAGTCATTAAATTGTTATCCTGATCTGATATTAACACTGACTAATTAACAAAGTATTAATTGTCATTTAAGGCTACAGCCTCCTAACATTTTCATGAGTTTGACTTTCTATACAAATCTAGTTTTAATTTTAATCATTGGGCGCCCGGTATCACATATTACCTTTTACTTTAATTCAATAGACAAAAACGTGAACCGTATTTTACATTGCAAACCCCTGATTTTACTTTATATTTCACACATTTGGCGGTATCCTCTTCGCCTCACTTACTTTTAATAAAATATCACTTCCCGGTGATTAAAATACTGTCATATCTGCCTGCACTTGCGGCATGTCAGTTTTACTCAAATACGCCACTTAAATGTGTTCCAGCAGCGAACCAGCAATAAAATTACACCTTCATTGTTGCGTTAGTTAGAAAACCCAACTACGCTTACTTTGACATGTGCAAAATCTTTGCCGTTACACCACAGTGAACCGCCCCACGCTTGGCCGCGCCAGTTTTACTCCTATGAACCCTTCAGAAAAGCAGTGTTTAATGTAAGAAATCTTAATCAAGGGGTCGCGCTCAGTTCCTATGTGATGTTTACGTTCGCCAAACAACATGCTCTACTGAGGTAAGGGTCATAGGATGCAAACTATAAAATAGAAAGAACAGGTGACAAGATGTAAAATAATAACATGATTTAATGACTAATAGTGCATAAAAAGAAATAAACAACAATAAACTATAAAACAAATCCTCCTTGAATTTCCCATGATAGGAATATCTATAAAATATGAGGAGTCAGACGGATCTCCCCTTTTATTTAAAATGTGGGTCCTGGTTCCACTACCTTGCAATTTGGGTTTTATATGCGCGTAATGACTAACTACGAGGAATGAGTACTTTGGATGACTGTTCGTTTACAACGGGTTAACAGCCACGATGCTTACGAACAATCATCTCGCAAATCAAAGTTTACGGATATGGAACATGACATTAATAAAAACCCTTAAAAACGTAATGCTGACACACGCACTAAATCTACTATTTTACAGGAATCTCTCTCGGGACCCTCATTAGCGCGAAGACGCACTTGACTTTGAGCTGCCAAGACTGGCCAGAATTGCTCAACATAACAAGGAAATACAGCAAAGCACGTGACTCACGGGTCACTGAATGGAATATAAACATGGAATAAACCAACAACAACAAAAGCCTGACTGGCTGATATTACTTTATATGAACAAACTGTATGTTAAGGTAACGCTTCGGAGATTATCGTGATTCGTAGGCAACTCCCATTTATTAAAACAATTTTTATCATTGATCAGTTCTTAATTCTGTATTTCAAGTTATTACTGAGCCACACAGGCATTCTCCACTAATGACCTGGCTGGCAACCTTCAGTCCGTATTGTGAAACATCTCCCCTGCTTCCTCAATCACCTGCCATCGTCCCACTCCAGTGTGTATAAATATAACTGACCAGCTGTGCCGCTATCTCAAGGGATCAACAGCAACAAACTCAACCACTATGGTCAGACATTAATCAAAATATCCAGAATTGCCCTCGCGAGGTCACAATATGGATTCGTCATCAAGCTGCCAGAAATCAGTCTACGCTGAAATTCCCGCTTGTAATAACGTAAAATACACACACTCACACACACACATCTGGGAATGACAATACGTTTTCACACAGACCGGCTGAATGGAAGCTCGCCACCAATTTAAAAGAATTACAACCTACGATAGAGCTGACTGCTCTTCGTCACAAATCACATTGCTCCAGAGGCAATAATTTCACTGAATCTGATCAATAATAAAACAAAAGAAATCAATTACCCTCCAATCTACTGAATAATTATATTACTTCAGTCCTACTTCTGAAACACAACATATCTCCGAGAGACGTTTTTTAACCGCATTGCGTAGCATATGCAAACACGGTCGTCTACATAGCTACGTTAGTTAAAACAACAAACAAGAAAAGAACCTTCTACTAACAACAAGTGCGAGCTGTTTCCATGCAAAAGGTGTGTCAGACCAAAACTAAATAGACTACGTTAATCACACAAGCAAATTATTTACAAAACAAATCATGTCCCAT
Source organism: Meconema thalassinum (assembly GCA_946902985.2). Classification (NCBI taxonomy): domain Eukaryota; kingdom Metazoa; phylum Arthropoda; class Insecta; order Orthoptera; family Tettigoniidae; genus Meconema; species Meconema thalassinum. Next base: position 1,323,196,513 of record OX336388.2, on the reverse strand, counting down.
ACACCATAAGTTAATTTATCAAATAATAAGAATTATTATATACTCATCCTCAGTCAGCCACCCGTCAAAGGACACCCGCGGCCATCTCCCAACCGGATTCTTCTTATCGCATCTCAACCATCTTGACGGAGTCTTGACATTTCCAGGCTTCCTCCATGGTCAATGATGTCATCTCCCGTGCTGATTCAAAAATTAAATTATTATACACTTGATGTCTGACTACTAAATTCGCCGTTCGGGTACTTCTTTCCCCAAAACAGTTTGTTGGCGAATTATCGAAGATACTGCCCCTACAAATATAGTACTGTGACTATCTACCACTGAATTTAACACTTTTAATAATAGTTTCTGTGTCCTTCATGACACGCAAAGTATAAAAGCCTGTGTTCACTGACACACAAAATAACAGCCTCCGTCCTCAGACGAACAATAATAATAAGCTGCCGTCCTCAGACGAACAAACGTAATAAGCTGTGCCCTCGACACACACAATAATAATGAGCAAAGTCTTGGCTCTTCACACCACTTATAAATGAACCAGTCCTATGTGTAGATAGAGGGGGAAACTAGATAAAAATTTCACAAAATAATAGTGATACAGGAATGAAATAAATATCACTGAACTCGAAAAATAGCGCAGGTCAAGAATATGCCCATTAATCCTAGAATCGATCGTAGAGATGTTGTCTAGGCGATCTCCCACGTGAATGCTAGCCGTGCGTGCCCACGCTAGACCTGCCGCGCTAAATAAGCATTCTTCTCTCATTGGTTCCCACACTTTCTGTATCTTGGCGGTTTTTATTCAGACCTTGGCTAGTAGGAGTGTCTAGCATGTACATCAGCCACTCACGTTACTGCATCATATTTCTTCTAGGCGCGAATACTACAATGAACATACCAGAGCCGTGTCTCACTGCGCGTCGCTTCTATTTTGAGGCAGCCACCACCTGTCCTTCTGAATCATAGCTATGGTCATTCTTTTCACAATCCTAAGTATTTAGCCTTTTGTCAAACAGCTTCAGGTATGTCCCCATTGTCTCCGGCAACTGCTTGAAATTTCCTCATCTCCGTCTGGCTATTTTCATGATGCTTGTAGAAATATTTATTAATTGAAGAAATAAAACATAGAATCATTTATCCAACAGAGGATAAAGGGTTCAGTAGTGTGTGCATTTGGACAGTATTCTTTATATTCATCGAATATCCCAACTATTCTGTAGAGTATGAGAGAATTTTTTAATTAGCCTAGAGGTGTATTAAGCTCTGGAACGGCATAATTGTGTCTTTCGTGACAAATCCATTGCCAACATTGATATATATATCAAAATGTATTATTTTCCTATCTGGACGTATATTTCAGCACCTAGCGAAAGGCGCAGTAATGTTTGAGTTATTTTCATCAATAATCAATAACTCGTCGCAGAACATACTGTTCATTTACGGTAATAAAGGCTACATTGATATGGCTTTTTACTTTTTATGTTGCCAGACTTGGCAATACAATCCATAGCCTCAGGCGGTGTTCTCTCTCGGAAATTCTATAACCAAAAGTGACGAATCTCTTATACTTACATGATCATTGATTGCACCAGTCATATCCAACCTATAAGTCAATTCTCACAGGAGTATAAATTTATGTTTTTGTTCGTAATTGAGTATATAAATATGAGTTTTAAGAAGGTGATATTGTCTGATTCATTTTATAAACGAGCAACTGTTCTGACAAGTAAAATATTACCTCACACCTGTAGATTAGATTCTAGTGCTCTCCACCAGTTAAGCCCAGGCAACATGAATAGCTCATTTCCTATAGATGTAAATATAGGTGGCGTCCATCAAACCATACAAATAGCACCCAACAGTGGGATGATCTTAAATATTGTAGTAACGAACTATTGCAAATGGTCACCCAACTAAGGGGAAGATCCAATGTCCTATTAAAATGTCAATGATTCCATCATGTTTTGATAGTGGTTTCCAAGATGAAATCGTAATTTACAGTTGATAAATCATAGTGAATTTGTAATATTGGAAGATAAGTCAAGATCCATAGGTAGAATTGGATTTTGAATAAATCTTTGGTTTATCTCCCCAGTCAGTATTATTTAAATCTGGCACCAAAATTTGCGCAATAATTTTTAGTTTAAGCCGTGGGAATAATAAAGGCAGACACCAAACTGTATCGCTTTGTAATATATCCAATGAGTATAAACAGAATTAATTGCCACGAACCTCTCATGCAGAAAACATGTCGATATGTTTTGTGTTATTCGTTCTTTGTTCATTTCGTTACTCAAATTAGCAGCTTATCAATACATTATTCACTATTCAGTTTTTCAACTCATAATCATTTCCATTCACAAGAATGTAGTATTTTTCAGACCGCTTGAAATTGTGCACATTATTTAACTGATATTGTGATTGATATTAACACATCACTTGTCTACAAAAGATTCTGTTTCCGCCCCATCGATTTTTGAAATGTATGTGCCTCCCGTTAACTAGGGGTGGATTAAGGATTTTGTTATAGTGGGAGCGGTAGGCTTGTCAGGAGGAGATGGGGTAGATGTAAGGCTACTCACCTGGTATATTATTTGTATATTAATATTATTATTGAGAGAAGAAAGAAAGAAAGAAAGAAATAAAGAAAGAAAGAAAGAAAGAAAGAAAGAAGACCTGTACCAGAGGTTTGGTAAGCCACACATTGGACGAATATTGGGACAGAGGCGACTACAATGGTTTGGACACATCTTACGAGTGGACGGATCCCTTCCTAAGAGAGTCCTCCAATCTCAACCCACGGGAAAACGCCCGAGAACACGATGGAAGGATCGAGTGACGAAGTTCCTTCAAGAAGTGGAACCGACAGCCGTGGAGGATGATGCTTGAGATCGGAAAAGATGGAGAGCCTGCCATCTGCAGCAAATACCTCCTCTTGTCATTGGCTGACTTTCCTTTTATTGGATTTCTTTTGTTTCTGTTTTGTAATATTTTTTTTCATTGTATTTTTTTTGTTTTGTTTGTTTTTGTAATATGTTCTTTTCCTATTGTCCTTTTGATGTAGGCCTCAAAGGCCCGTTTAATGCAATAAATGATGATGGCTATTATTATTATTATTATTATTATTAGCCTATTATTATTATTATTATTATAATTAATACTATTTACAAAAAGCAATTTATCTACTGTCAAGGGTATTCTTTAATGTGGACAATTCAGCAATTATTAATATTTCTGTCGTCAACATCCTGGCTTGGCAGCCAGACGCATCAACATCATCGCGTTTAAATCTTAGTCTAAATTCAGAGTGATATTGGACCCAGAAATAATGTTCGAGTATCATAGAGGCCAACGAGAGGAAGTCGATACGACCCATCTGTGAAGTACAACAGGGAGATGCATTCTTTGGACCACATTTCTGTCAAAGGTCTCATAGTGGGAGGAAGAGGAACAATTCCAAAACTTCTTGTACTGTAAACCATGACAAATAAATAGAGTGATCACTGGCCGAGTTCAAGCGCGCTCCGCAGAGCGACCAGCACTAGCGGTGCAATACACCAACGCTACACAGTCAGCTGTTCAAAAATGTGTTACGCTGATTACAACACAGCACCCGATTGTTTGTTTTGACGTATGAATAATACTGTCAAAGAGTTCTTATTGATATTATCTGTCCCCAGGGACAGATGACCTCGTAGTTCCGCTCCTTGAAACAACAATTACTAAGTAACTATCGGTCCCCATGTAGAAGTATCTTTTCACTTTAATAAGACATAGGCCTAACACGATATAAAACGAACACTACGATAAGCGTAAGATAATTGAAATATAATATTTTTAAACAGGGCTTGTCCTTTTGAGCACATACACAGACACTAGATTGCAAATAACACTGACATTTTTCTCAAATGAAGTAAATGACTCGTCAAAACTAGCATTAGGCCACTTTTGATAGTTTACGACTTGACTTAGCAGATTCCGAGCTTGATGATCTCTGCGGATTTCTCTCGCTCTGAAGATGAGTCAGCACTCTAAATAGTGGTAGACTAGCTTAGGAATAATGCACAAACTGTGTTCAACAGCCAGCTCCTGACAGTACAACTGAGATCATTTTCACAGTTGTCTCAAGACACTAGTCTAATAATAAACAAGTAGTTCCGTGAATAACTATACAGCCTATTTTCATATATCCTACTTATGTTAACTGCCGCTGTCAACATACAACATTTCAGTTTGATTGCTGTAATAGATTCGTAGATATTGAGAACCGACTGAATATTTCGGATGGTCGCCATGTCGGATTTTATATATGTAGGTCCTAGAGATATGTACTCTTACATGAGGATTATTGTGTACGTGTAGCATTCAAACTTCAATCGCATGATTAGGATACAAGAAGTAACAAGGAGATTTTAAAATTCGCACAGCCGCCATCTTGAGGTTATTTGAACAATTGAACTAAATTAGATACCAGTGCATTACAATGTGTACCAGATTTCATTGGGTTTGGAACATTAAATCGCGAGAAAGGTGTATTTAAAGTTTTCAAATTCACCTGGCCGCCATGTTCGTTGTGTAGTTAACCGGTTTCTGAAGGTCTTATGGATGAACTTCCAGTAGTGCCCTTTATCTCCGTACAAGATTTCAGGATGATACCGCTAATAGTTTCAGAGATATAGAATGCTGGTGAAATATTTCGCACATCTGCCATCTTGTGGTTATGTAAACAATTGAACGAAGTTAGATGTCGGTGCATTACAATATGTATAAACATATACTGTACCAAGTTTTATTGCGTTTGGTTGGTTAAATCGTGAGAAACGTCTATTTAAAGTTCGCAACTTCGCTTGGCCGCCATGTTGGTTATGTAGTTACCAGTTTTTCAAAAGTCACATAGGTGAACTTCTAGTAGCATTCTTTATCACTTTAATAAATTCCAGGGTGATATAGGTAATAGTTTCGGAGTTATTGAATGCTGGGGAAATATTTCGCACAGCCGCCATGTTGGATTGCTGATATGTAACAAAATTTGAAAGGCACGGTCGGGGTCGCCCGGAGTAGTGCTATGAACTTACCGAGTTTCATTGAAATCGCTCCAGCGGTTTAGAATTTATTAGGGGGAAACACACACACACACACACTCCTCACACACACACACACACACGCACACACACACGGACAAAAGGTGATCTCATAAGCCTATTTTTTCAAAATTGAAAATATTCTAATAAAGCTCAGCATCCACCTAGACGAGCTCAGATTTTACTTGATTTTTCTTACAGTCTGGAAAGCAATGTCACACACACTTTTGGAGAGGCGTGTTAAAAACCTCGTGCCATTATCGGATCCGTAATCTTATATTTCCATAAGAACAGAAAAACGACCGTTCCTTTCGTCACGGAGAGAACGGACACAGGATAATCACATAAAAAATTTAGAGGATTGCCTTACAGCATACCTGGTCACATATTAAACTAATCAATTTTTGCATCGAAGGATCGGGAACAGGATTCAACTCCGGCACCGCACTTTTCCAATCTTCAATATTTAGCCTAAACAGTCTTGAATAACGATGTAGTGTTATGGAGGTTTCCACCCGCTTCTTTAGAGTCTCGTTTCGCAGTTTCACATTTCGGACCAGTTGCTCTCTTCCCTTTGTCATAGGAAGCCAACTATACCGTTCCTCATTATCACTAATTTTCAAAGTAGTGAGTTATTTATTTTTATATTTGGAAATTTCAAGATGGCCACTGCTCGCTATATTCAGTATGATAAATTTAACACTAACGCCAATGAGGTCTCTTGAATGATACTCCTCTCTTACGAAGTTTTGTCTTAAAGTGTGCAATTGCCTCTGAGTGAATGATTTGTATAATTTAATAGTATACCTGCCGCCATCTTGAATGTATGGAGTGGTTGTTACAACTTACATGTTTCTAAATTACTATTAACTTTCGTTATTGTAGCTTCAAAATACTTTGAGTTAATCGTTAACATATTCTATATTTCCAATATGGTCACCACGCGTTGTATTCAGTGTTGTTATTCTTATAGCTTATTTCCGCAAAGTCCGTTATATGATATTTATTTTCATACTAAGTTTCGTTTTAATTGCGCAGTTACATTCTGAATGATTCTTTATTACGTTTTAAATAGTGCGCCCAGCTGCCATCTTAAAAGTTTGGAGACCAAGGTTGTAGGTTCGTATCCAGGCGCATTTGAGGGTTTGTAAATGTGAGGGAGCCGTGTCAGTAGATTTAGTCCCACGTTAAACATCCCCTTCTGGGCAAAATTCCGGCACCTCGGTGACTCTAAAAGCCAGAGTAGTTAAACGGGACGTAAAACCAATAACAATATTATTATTGAAAGTTATTTTGGTTTAGGCATACAATATCACATATAAGTTTCTACCTTATCACTAATTTCCGTTATTGTAGCTCTTAAACGCAGAAAGTGTTTTTTTTAATTATGGCATTTCAGGAAGGTTTATGCGCGCTGTATTTAATGTCATAAATTGATTACTAATGCTATTGAGGCTTTTTACATAATACTCCTCTTCTACCAAGTTTTGTCATAATTGTGCAATTATTTCTTGAGTTACTAATTTCTACATATTATTATAGTTATAGTTATTGTTGTTTTAAGGGGCAGAACTACAAGGTCATCTGCCCCTTTCTACATATTGGTAGTACGCTTGAATGTAGGGAGTCAATGTTCTTTCCCTTTGGGCATATCAAGCGAATTATAAGGTTCTACCTTATTACTAAATTTCGTTATTATAGTTCTAAGATTCTGAGAGCTATTAATTTAGTTTGAAATATATTCAGTGTGATAACCTATTGGCCACTACAAGTGAGAGCCGTTATATGATACTCATATCTTGCTGAGATTCATCTTAATTACGAAATTGAATTCTGAGTTGGGGATTGTTATGTTCGAATAGTTCGCACAGTCACCATTTTGAATGTATAGAGTCATTGATCTTTTGCTGTGGCCATACAAGGCAACATATACGGTCATACCTTGTCACTAATTTTCGTTACTGTAGCTCTTAAATGTTGAGAGTTGTTAATTCTTATACTTCATAAATTCAAGATGTCGGCTGCGCGTACTATTCAATATTATTAATTTATCATGTTGATAGCAGAGATTCTTTATATAAAATTAATTCAATACTAAGTATTGTGAGCATGGATTCATTGCATTTTGAATTATAGATCTTGTATTATCCGGACGCTTTTCACATGAAAGTTAGTTTAACCAAAATGTGGTAGTGTTCTGATGTATAGCTTTGTCGTAATTCGACTTGAACATTGAACAGTTAGGTTGCCACATTTTGTTTTCGTTAAAATGGCGGCAATGTAAAACATGGCATTGAGGTGTCCTTTACTAATGCTACCTCTGTACCAAATTAGATTTAATTTGGTTTCGTTGTTTACGAATTGATAGGGAGAACAGATATACACACATACAGACATGAAGGGATTTGCCCCGTGTATATCTCATAAGTCTACTTTCGATTTTTACAGAATTAGAAAGCGGGCTAAAAAAATGTTGTTTTGTTGTTAATGTCGAGGAACAATATCCAAGCCCCTCAAATGAAACAACAGCTACAACAACAAACATTGATATGCAAACTGGTGTTTTATCCTTTACTTTACAAAGAGCCATAATAATTCAGAACTAAACTATTTGATGTAGACGTGGACATCAACCCACACGCTGTCAACCACTCATGCAGACAGACATATGAAAACAGTTGATGGGGACTGAATTTATGAACTTCATTAAATTGATTCCTCATCCTAAAATTAATCAAAACAGTCAATTGGTTAAAAAAAACAGCAACATCCCAACTCTAATTGAATAATTAATTACGATGAAACACAAAAGCTGAAACAAGCACGCACACATCCAGCCTCCGATGGGGGAACATCATTAGGCTTATCAGTTGTTGAATGGGGCTGAGAACAATAGCTTTAGCATTGTATTCACAGCACAGTATTAATCTTTCCGATATTACTTTAAAGAAAGTTGGGGCTTATTGTGTGTGAATATTAATATTGACACTCTCAAAACAAACAGAGAACTCGCGAAAGTATTTGCTTTTTTAATTGATAGGTAATAAAGAAGAACAGGGAATGTGTGCAGTGCCCTGATAAAAACCTTAACTCTAGTGTTTTCAATATTTCTAAAAGGGTTTGAATGGAGGGTGAAGAGCTTGAATTCATTATCCACCCGACAATCAGGTTCGATTCTCACGTCAACCAACCCACTGTGGCCAAGAGATGAATCGAATTTAGATAATTGGAACTGAGCAAGGGGTCAGAGGGAAGTGGCTGACATTTGCCTAACTTTCAAAATGGGAAACCACGAAAAATCATTTCAAGGACGACCGATGGTGTGATTCAAACCCACTCGTCTACCGATTCCACATTATAGTTTGAACCCATGGCGTAACGTAGAGCCTTAGCGAGCATAGCTACCGCTGTCTGTCGGTAGTACAACCGGGATTACTAAGGGTAGAATTACTTAAATAAAGCAAGCCCATATATTATTCCATATGTTTTGAGAAATGCTATTAAAATCCTCCCTCCCTTCCTGTACCTCCTATGAGCAGTACAGTGTAACAACGTGTCTAACCAAGCGTGGCAAACAATCAATCAATATTTGTATCTGCAAAACATCCCACACACATACACACAGACAGGTCAGCGCTGCGCCTGTAGACACTCCACCCGCCCGCCCTAGCTGATAATTTAGTTGCGGTGTAATTAAAGCCAAGGACCTTGCCTCTCGATTTATGTAGGTTGGCAGCCCTGTCCAGAGCAGGTGACAGCAACCAACTATTAAAACTATCCCCTCGTATAATATAATACTGTCATGTGCAAGGACGACACAACTTGCCATACCCATATATGTCTTGTACATATGACGAGCACATCATTCTCAGCGCCGTATAATCAACTTCCAACTGTTAAAACTGAAATATGTCTAGAGGAACGCCTCCATGTCCGACACACATTCCATTTACATAAAGTGTTTCTCGTGATGGCCGCAAGGGGCGTGAACGGATCCATACAATACGACATTCCCTCGAGTCCTTTCGTATAAACTACGCACACACACACAAATGGAGATTTAAAAAAGCGTTGGAATATAAATGCTCTAAAACCATACACATTTCCCACTTTTCTTGCACATTATCATATTGTTTTAGTTGTATTATATAGAGGCTTTCAAAATCGTCATCATCAGGTCCATGTTCTTGGAAGTGAAGAGAATATTCCTGATAGTCTGTGTTTATTTGGTGTCTGTACTTATAGCCAGGATAAGGAATGAGGTCGCCATGGCCATGAAGGAAGACCATCCCGTCATTTCATTGGAGTAGAAAGAACACTTTTGAGACACCTGAGATCGGAATAAAACCCACCTCACAAGGTAGAGTGTACCCAGTTCCAGCCCCAGACACGAATTAATCTGATAGGTCTGGGAATTTAATCCAATGAACTTTGTTACAGAGTTTGCACAATATCAATATTTGCTGCAACATTATATTTTACAATAATCCATACACTAATTTATTGGTTTATTTCCAAGTCAGTATGCCTTCCTTCGGAGGGGAAGTAGAGCCAGCGGTCCCATATCATAGATTTATGGCATGAAACAGAACCTTCCACTAACTTCATTTGTGGAAGCTAAAATTTGTAGGTTATTTTGATAATGCTATATTAGTTCCAACGTTCGCCGCCAGGTGCTGACTGCGATGACATTCAGTTGGCACGTCCGCAGCTAGGTGTCGTGGACGGTAGCATTTGGTAGCAAAAGTAGGAACTACTTGAATAAATTAATCGTCTGCAGTTCTTCTACCTGAATCACACACAATAATACAGCCATCACTATTAACAACGGTTATGAGAAAAATTCTACACACACCCAAAGTACACGGGGCTACATGACCGCGTTGTCGCAGCCCCTAAACTAAGGAACCATCCAGCTATTTCCAAGCACATCAAATGTCCAAAAGGTTTTGAATAAGAGCACTTCAAATGCATAATAAAAGCACTGCTCAAAGTAAATTACATGCAACGCTTGAATGCTAATTCTTGAAAGGAATTACGCCAAGGTTTTCTATTAATTTGATTAATTAACTATGCAAGAGACGAGAACCTACCTTTGACACTCACAACTTCATTAATACGGATAATACATTCATACCTTTCTAGGGGACTATACCTATTGAAATTGCCGTCCATTATCACTAGTGCACTGGAAATATGTGCTAAATTAGGTAAATATGTGAGTTTGTTTCTTGGTCATTGAACGACAGCAGCCATGTTGCTCAAGCGCATGAGCTTCCTTCAACTGTTACGGAGGCAGACACATTGACGAGACATGACGACACATTGACGTCACGGCAGTGTTAACAGCATGTAAGATATAAAAAGATACACCACCACATGAGATCGTTCATATTCGTGACTGTTTCCACTGTGCGTGACAACATCAGGGGTGCATATATGGCTAACGCCAGGTGAACTTTTAGCTCACGCTACCTAATAAATTATTGGTCTAGGCCAGGGGTCTCCAAACATGATAGCCTAAGGGCCACACTGGCTCCTCCTCCACCTCCTCCTCCACCTCCTCCTCCAAGGGCCAAGATCTAGCTAGCGCATCATCATACCAGCATAATGAAGTTTTGAAATACCGATACGCAACAATTATCGTTTTGCGACCAACCGGAGAGTGCGATATGCATGGCGCAGGGCGCAGGGCGCGGGACGTGACTCCACTCCGCTTGCTTGTGGCTTTTCATTCTGCTTTCGGCACTACTTATTTGTGTGAAAAACTTTCTGCAAAATTAAATATACAAAAATATATACAGATCCAAATTACGTGTTGAGCATTTGAAGTCGCTGCTGGTAATTTCCTCTAGTAAACTTGATCCAAAATTGTCTGTGGAAAGTAGGTACAAAAATCTCATTAATCTTAACTATAATATTCAATTTAATTATGTGAATCACCTAGGGCTATGTTTGTCACTTGCTTTGGTGGCGTAGTTGGTAGCATGCTGAACTGATGTGCCCAAGATCACGCGTTCAAACCTGGCCGAAGTCGTCGGATTTTTTAAGAGGGTTAAAATCCTTCAGTATGCCTTCCTTCGGAGGGGAAGTAAAGCAGGGGGTCCCATGTCATTGACTTATGACATGTTAAAAATCCTTCCTCGGCCCACGGGCCGTGGTTTGGAGACCACTGGTCTAGGCAAATGTAACTTTCACAAGCTTTTAGCACCGTATGCGTGGCATTGGCAATACTTTACGTGTGCGAAATTCACGCGAATAATGGCCGACACAGCTATTTTACTACCGGTATATAAGTCGTGATATAAAACGGGACTGCGCATCTGCTCGGAGGATCGGTCACGGCCATCCCCTTCCGGGGTGGTGCCCAGTGGGCCGCGGGCCCTCTGCACGCCACTAGATGCGATGATAACTGTCTTTCTGTTGCTTTCTTCTAGTCTATGACTATGAGCTACGGCTCAGCTTGATTTTTATGCCAGCTGCATTCTACCTCTTCCTAACCTTACCCTCTTCCAAAATCCCTTCTCCTTCCCCTGCCCAAAAATTCCCCAGGCCATATTCTGGTCAGTTTGATTCTCATGTACAACCCTTACATGTCCTATTCCCCCTTGATAAAGCTCTAAAGACCCCAAAATGGGAGCCGACAGGCTAAAATGGCACGCAATACCGATAATACTCAAATAGATGCAATTAAAACGACCAGTGCTTGTGTGTGTCAAGCAGGGGACTATGTTTTTAAAACATGGCAACAACAGCAATATGCTGGCATTATTGTGTCCATGAACAAAGAAGGAGCAGTAGTTGAGTGCATGGAGAATATGAAGAAATGCTGGAAGTGGCCTGAGGTGAAGGACACGTTGTTTTACCAGTGGAAAGACATTAAGAAGATGATTTACCCCACAAAACGAGTCGGACGAGGCTGTTACACAGTTACAAAGTAAATTCTTTCAATAGGGTTTCGTTTGCTTGGGTCCTGAAGGGAAGGAGTCTGGGTTATAAACAGCGGAGTAGTGAACTATATCATTTCCAGATCTATTTTGAGTTATTAGAGAAGGTATTTATGGCTACTTTCAGTAATATACAAACTTTTATCGTGGTTTCTTGTCTCCTTCACTGTTACTACTTGGGTTTAGGGTATGTTATCTGTAATAAGGCTTCTACGATGACAAGAAATCTGTCTGCTACTGCATTTTGTATTATGCATGAGTTTTTGTAATATGGCAAATATAATTCATTCTCGAGCTACGTAGATAAAATCTTTCGCACGTTGTAGAAGGGAAACAGAGAATATGTTATACAGATTTCACGGTCAAGTGCATGTTGGCTATGTATCTATCACAGGAACATCAAACATTATCTGAATATTGCCAAGGACATGACAAAGATTCAAAGTGAAGAAGCGATTCCATTAAAACTCTTTAGGTGAGCAGGTTATCATAGGCTGGTATTCCTGGACATAGCGTCCATCAGACTACAAAAAATGCTCGATCTGGCAGCCATCAGTTTCCAGGAGAGTGTAAGAGCGTAGAATGGACTCTTACACAGCTGCACGAAGCATAAACTTGGTATGCCTGGTACTTCTCGTAAAATATATGGGCATGTTCCCTGATACTAATGCAAGTGGTAAACCAAGCAAATCTTATGGGCCATAATCTGGGGACATAATTCTCACCAACATAAGTACCTGCACTGTAAATAGATTCCAGTCTGCGCTGGGTCAAGTGGGATAAGTTTAATTATAACCTCCCGGCAATTAACACCAGAAGGTCATTCAGGTTTATGTCGTGTATACACATTATGCCATGTATTGGATAGCTTTACGGGGAGAAATAATGCCAGGGGACTTTTAGCTCTCTTAATTAAGGGAACCGGGAACTGTGAAGTTACAGTTAAGTATTTCAGATATTTCCTTAAAACGTTCCTGAAATGTAAAAGACACCACTTAAATTAAATGTAGAGGGTTCTAGTATGCTGTAGATTGTGGTTGTCAAATAAACAGTACTATTGTTTATAGAAAAACATGTGGAGTACAGGGGCGGATCCAGGGGGGGGGGGCGATGGGGGGCGATACCCTCCCCAAGAGAAAAGAAAAGAGGGAAAAGAGAAAGGAAAAGGCAAAGCGAAGGAGAGGAGAGAAGGGGGACGAGAGAAGCGAAGGAGGAGACGCATAAAACGAACTATAAACAACGATTTAACCTAACTAGTATTCAGTTAATAATCGTGCAATATAAATTAAATTACCTAGCCGCGACGCTCTCTTCTCGCTACCCCGCTCGCACTGTTGCTATTGTTGTGACAAGCCGAGCAGACTGAGCACAGCGCAGCCGCCGCACCGCCTGCCCGAACGGAGCCGAGTACAAACGAACAATCCTCTTCGGCCCGCTCCACCCGCGCCTGAGATATGTCTATCGAAGTAAATTGTATGAAGACTTCATAAGCTTTATAAATCTCCGAGAAACAGTGCACAACCGTTTAAAGGGAAAATACGTAATTAAAGGAAAGTAAAAGGAAGAAAAAAATACGAAATCCCAGTATCCGAACAGGACTATATCGCCCGTAACGAAGGGAATGTCGATGGAAAGAGAAATAAAATTAATACTGAAGGGCTAGCGCAAGAATCTCCAAATCCGAAAACTGGAGAAGAGCAGTCAAATGATGACAATACTGAAAAAGCAAACAGCGTGACGGAAACAGAAACCGAGCGAGAGCTACAGGAAGGAAAAAAAACAAAGAAAGCAGAAACCAAAGAAGGAATCCTGGATGCCGCTGGAAAGAAGAGACCCCAGGAACCGGAAATAGAAGAGGACGATGTAAATCGAAATGTGTGAAAAAATTAAGAGAACAGCAGAAACGGAAATACAAGCAAGAGATAAAGATGGAGAAGAAACTGAGGAGGATTCGAAGAGAAAATTTCAACCCAATCATAAAGCCAAGAAACCAAAGAAATTGCAGAACCTACTATCAAAAAAATAAGAAAGAATGTAGCAGAACCAGAGGATGAAGATGAATACGACCAACAAACAAGAAATGAAGATGCAGATGCAAGAACCATAGAGGAGAAGACGAAAACGCAAACCAAAGAGAGAACCAGCAAGAAACAAGAAACCAAAGAGTCCCAGAGCCTACCGTTACCGGCAGAGACGTGGGTAAAACTGTGTTGAGAATTCTCAAGCACACCAGTCTTGTCCTATGTCGGTGTGTTGGCGTTGGTACTGACGGGTGCGCTATGATGGCGTCAGAAGCTTGTGGTGCTGTCGCCGAAGTGCAATCCGAAGCAGAGAATGCCGTTAGGTGCCCTTGTTATAACCACGCTCTAAATTTGTCTATTTCGAAGTTCTCGAAAGTCGTAGCCGTGCGAAATGCAATAGGAGTTATGAAGGCCACTATTACATTCATTGATTCGTCGTCAAAACGCTCCTATGTATTTAAAGCAACTCTAGGTGAGCTTCTATGTGGACTTCGTGAGACGCGGTGGATCGAACCGCACGACGGTTTTGTACAATTTCGCTCTATACTCCCGAACATAGTCGAGAGTTTAGACTCGATTACTTTTTAGAAGGATTCGGAAAGTGCTTCTAAGGCAAAAACGCTCATATCTGCTCTTTGTGAGAGTGATTTTATAGTTACCGTCATTTGCTTGTCAGAAATCCTTGGAGACATTAAAACACTCAGCATTTTGTTTCAAAAAGGGAAAATAGACTTGAAGGAAGCCCAGGATGCGCTAGACGACACCAATACTGTGTTGAGAAAGAGTGCGAAACACAATTTGCTGAGCTCTTCCAAGAAGCAGAACCTCTGGCAAAACAACTTGGAACCGAACTTCTGCTCCCACGCATCGCACAACGGCGAAAGCACCGCGAAAATCATTCAGCGTCAACCGTAGAAGAGTGCCATCGTCGGGCCGTTTTTATACCCATTTTAGACTACGTCCTAGAAGACCTAAACACTCGCTTCCCTTAAGCAACGCAGGAGTTACACTGCCTATCAGCAATGATGCCAGTATCATTATGGACGTCAGCGGATGTGGACACAATCACTGCAAAGTACTTCAAACTTCTCCATCAACATTCTGCCGCGTCTGCGGCAAGGCTTCTACAGGCTGAACTTCGTATGTGGAAGGCAAAGTGGTCCCGGGAGCGTGAATAGGGGTGAACCATCCCAAAGAAAGCTATGGAAGCTTTAATTGCCTGCGATAAAGAGTTGTACCCCAATATTCATCGATGTCTCAAGATTTATACTACTTTACCCTTCAGCGCCGCTTCATCGGAAAGAACATACATATTCTTGTTTGAGAAGGCTGGAGACGTGGTTGCGGTCAACTATGTCCGATGAACGATTAAACGGACTTGCTTTGTTGCACGTCTACTACGATGTTTATGTTGACCCATCTCGCGTGATTGATCGGTACGCGAAAAAACCAAACCGGTGACTAGAGTTTGTTGTTTGGCATACAATTGTTTTATGAACAAAATTGCCGTACTTGTAATATTTACGTACAATAATTAGCAATACACATGCACCTGTCATAATTTCGGGTAGCCTTCTTCTTATTTCGCTCAACCTATACCCCTAAAATAAAGGTTAAATATGGTTTTAAACTCCCGTAAATCTGATTAATTTGTGTCTTTAACGATCTTTTTCTCGTCGATCGATTAAAATTCCTCGGGCCTTGAGCCGGGTTTTTATTTAATCTTGAAGCTATTGTCTAAGCTATACAGTATAGTTATTTTTTTACGGTTGTCAGTCAGCAAACTATATAACTCTGATTTTACTCTCCTACCCTTTAATTACATTAATACAGTACCGGTAACTATAAACTATGAACCCGGTATGATAGCGTTTTGGATAAAATGAAAAGTCTATCTTTACGAAAGCGCTCTAGCGATATTATTGGCATGGTAAATGATAAAATAGAGTGCAGTGTTGGACTGGCCAATTGGGAAGAACGGGAGTTCCCATCGAGGCCTCTAGGAGACTCTGAGTGCCGAGCCCCCCCCCCCCCCCTTAGGCCCGTGCGCAAATAGGCTTGTGACCCCAGTTATTAGCTAGCTAATATTTTCTGCGTCTTTGTTTACAACTTAGGAGAGGGAGGGCTACTCGCAAAAGGGACAAAGTCAATCATTACCTATGAGGAGGTCCGGGGGACTTTTGACCCCGCTCGGACCATTCAAGGCATCTGAGGCATCAAGGGGCCTCGGGGCCTTAAAATTAATGACCTCGGCCCTTGTGCGAGTAGGCCTCTAACATCAGCTTATCATATTGTATCTAAAAATGGGGAAGGGGTGGGGTTAGTTCCGATGGGGGCTCATTATGATCACACTATTTCAATGCGCGCGATCCCCGTGTCAGTAAACTCCGCATAAAAATATTTTTCCGCGTAAAAATTGGAGAAAGTCACTTGGGAGGGGGAAGGGGAAGGCCCCTACTCTCCCGCTCCCGTCGAGGCCTCTTAGGGCCAGTCCGATACTGATAGAGTGTACGTAAGTATAGGTTAGTATGAGCAAACAAAATATTGTTTAGTGACCACACAGAAAGTAGGAAAGTAACGAAAAATTTCACATTTCGAAAAAAATTCACATTTTGGGAAAAGTATGAACAAATAATTCGATGTTTATTGTTAACTTTTAAATTTGCATATCTAATTATGGTATATTACCCCCCTCCCCCCACTCCGTTTTGAGGACAGATATCATGACCCCTCACCCCCCAAGACCAGTGTCTGGATCCGCCCCTGTGTGGAGATATATTGCAACGTGAGTTTTCTTGCTTTATTTGTCCTGGTTATCTAAGCTTTTATCGTACAAACCATTCCAAAGACAAACCGAGAGTACATTGTTTTTATTGTCTCTGGTTACTCGGAGATAACAACTGCTTCCCAATGCCTCCTTGATCCTGCTCCCTGAGTCTAGATCGGCAGTCACATAGGAGGTGCTGCGCTCTGAATTCCAGCATCGGAGAATTGTTGTGGTTTCACCACAGACTTGAAAATGCTTTTGAAATAACTTTTAATTTCATGTGCCATTTTCTCTAACTACATTAGGTCACTCTAGATGAAACGTTGTATGATTCTTCAAACCTAAGTTTTGGATGTGTGTTAGTAACGTTATTCAGATATATCTGTTGAAAACCAGGCTGACAGCTACTAATACTTTTACTGAAAATTTAACAATTAAATGATGATTCAGAATACTATTTTTTCCTTCAGTTTTAACCATACCAAACCAACTGTTTTTTCTACCAAGGCTCAAGATCTGTTACAATAATATGTATGTAAAATCCCTTGAATGCTTGCTAAGTAGTTTCTGAGAAAATGGTGCATGAAGATAACAATTATTTCAAGAAATATTTAATCCTTTCTCTCAAAATTGCTACTGTTCTTTTAATAATAATAATAATAATAATAATAATAATAATAATAATAATAATAAGAATAATAAGGAAGGCTGTGACTTGGTGAGGCTGATCGGATCGAGGCTCCTCCTATTTATATAGTTTGTTTAGTTATTTAATGTCTACTTCAGTGTTTTATGGTTTGGAAGATGTTTTTGAGTGACTTACTGACGGTACACAGAGTTTAATAGTGATTGTGCGAGGTTTTCATAGTGATATTTGGATATCATATGACTGTGCATGAAACTTGTTTACGTGGTTGCCTAGGAATTGCTGATACAGGTTAGGTTAACATTACCACAAATATTCCGTTTAAAATAGTTCAATCTATGCCCTGTATTGTGTGTTTATTACTCCGTTTACTCAATTAGTCCAATTGGGCCCCTATAACAGATATTAATTGTGTAATATCGTTTATTTCGTTAGAAACAAGGGTTAGGATTGAGTTAAATGGCATCAGTTGGATCACATATTTACAAAGAATCTGCGTCGATCAGTCAAAATAACACACTAGCATTCACAGGAGTGTTGTAAACCTTGCCATAGGTATCAAAGGCAATACCCAGGCAATACCTGGCTGAAGGTATAAAAAGCACACAGGAAAGGCAATACTAGTAATTTGCTTTAAGAAATGTCACTGCCTGTGATACGGCAGGTTACCTCTAGAACCACCGCTAGAGGTGACAATACGCAAACCGGTGGCAGTGGGATGACAAGCTGCTGTACACCCACCAGTAGACCCGAAGAAGCTCCAGCAGCTCAAGACGATATTGGCGGTACACAAGATCTCATGTCTCGCACCGCACCTGACGGCAGTGCCTTTGTAATAAATACAACCACTCTCGCAGGTAAGCCCAGAAAACGCATGAAATGGGAATCTCATATGAATGAATATATCATGCGGGCATATTATCGAATAACTCGTCTTGAAACAGATATAACAAACTACCGCCAAGCACTGCATGCGGCTTTCAAGCAGCAGTATCCTCTGTTTAGCATCACTGAGCAACGAGTCGCGGATCAAAGAAGAGCAGTTGTAAAGAATCATTTAGTTCCCGACCCTGTTCTGGATCGAATCAGACAGGAGATATCTCATGAACTATATCCCTCAGCTGCAAGTGGTGAAACTAGCCAAATAAATACTGATAATGAGGTCTCCCTGAATGAATCGACTCACGTAAATGAACCTCATAATGGGGAAACAAGCCATCATTCCAAGATCCAAGACGAATTTAATTCAGCTCTGCTTGAATATGCAGGTACTGACCCTACCCAACGTCCTATACTTCCGAGGCAGCAGTCTTCCCGCAAGTTTGCCATGGTGTTGAAAGAACTGAACGAAACCGTACTTCCCAACTATTTAGAAGAGCACCAATCTTTCATGGAGGTTCATACTGCTATCTATTGTGCAGCACTAGCTGCAGTACGAGTTAATGGGGGTAGGCCACGCCCTCCAAACCAACAGTCTGCTGCAAGGAAACCCAGTGATCCACCATGGGCAAAACGTTTAAAACAACGCATTGAACAACTACGCCAGAATGTGAACAGACTGCAACAGTATAAGAGTGGAGTGAGAAGTAGACGTCTGAACAACCGCATACGAAGGATCATGATGGACTCCTCACTAGAAGAATTTCAGGTCCCCGAGGACGCAGTGATAACAGAAGTACTTGATACTTATAAACAAAAACTTGCAGCCCTCTCTAAGCGTCTTAAGAGATACCAGAACACTACCGAACGGAAGAAACAGAACAATGACTTCAAGAGAAATGAGAGAAAGTTCTATGAAGACCTGAAAAAGACACCTCAAGTTCAGAATGATTCTCCAGAAGGACCCAGTGCGGAGAGTGTTACCGACTACTGGTCATCAATATGGTCTAGGCCGGAAGAACACAACAATGAAGCTCCGTGGTTGAAGGAAATAGAGAATGCTACCAGACGAATAAATCAAATGGCAGATACAGACGTTGATGTTGAGGAACTACGCCAGGTCATCAGCTGCCTACAGAATTGGAAAGCACCTGGAATTGACCGGATCCATAATTACTACTATAAAAGGCTCACATGCACCCACCGTTTACTGGCTATTCACATACAATGTTTTCTGGAAAATCCTGCTGCATTTCCAGTTTTCCTAGCCAGAGGGTTAACCTATCTCAAGCCAAAGGACTCTAAAATCACAAATCCATCTAAATATCGCCCCATCACCTGCTTGCCAAACTTTTATAAGATCATTACATCCATTATTGCTAACCGAATTCATGCGCATTGTGAGGAAAACGCCATTCTCGCAGAGGAGCAAAAGGGTTGCAGAAGGAATTCTCAAGGATGTAAGGAACAGCTCACTATTGATGCCGTGGCATTAGAGCAGGCCTGTCGTAGATCACGAAATCTTTATGCCTGCTTCATTGATTACCAAAAAGCTTTCGATTCCGTGCCTCATACATGGCTTATACAGAGCTTGGAGATTTACAAGGTCAACCCTATTATAGTGAACTTCCTGAAGTGCGCAATGGTTTCATGGAGCACTGCCCTCCAACTTACAGTGGGTGGCACTCGTTTAACATCTTCATTAATACCAATTCGCCGAGGAATTTTCCAAGGAGACTCGCTAAGCCCACTCTGGTTTTGTCTGGCATTGAATCCTCTCTCGCAAATCCTGAACAGTAGCAACTACGGATTTAGTATTAAGGGTAATCATGGTGAAGCGTACAGGATGAACCATCTTCTTTACATGGATGACATTAAACTGTATGCATCAACTAAAGTGCACCTACAATATCTTATCTCTATCACTCAGAGCTTTTCTTCAGATATCCATATGCAGTTTGGTTTTGATAAGTGCAGAACACAGACTATTATTAGAGGCTCGCACTCTGCACAAGGAATACCTGTTGGAGAGGGACAAAGAAGTATTCAGCCGTTGGAGGAAGGCGCATTGTACAAATATCTTGGGTTCGCCCAGAGTACCCGTCTCAGACACGGTGATATCAAGAAGAACATAACTGAGCAGTATACTTCACGGCTTCGCAGTATTCTCTCTTCAAAACTTAGCGCTAAACATATCATTAAGGCAGTTAACACATTTGCAATGCCCGTAGTTACATACTCCTTTGGTATAATCAGGTGGACTCAAACTGAACTGCACGATCTGCAACGAAAAACATCGGTGCTTTTATCACGCCATCGTATGCACCATCCGAAATCAGCAACAGAGCGCCTGACTCTACCTCGGTCTGAAGGTGGTAGAGGACTGATAGACATCATGAACCTTCATACAAAACAAGTGACAACTCTGCGTGCATTTTTCCACAACAAAGGAGAAACATCCCCTCTCCATCACACTGTATCTTCAGCTGATGATAATTACACACCGCTCCATCTGTCATCTTTAGATCCACCAGTAAAAGAAATGAAAACTACTGAACACAAGATCGGGAATTGGAAACAGAAGGCGCTTCATGGGAAGTTTCCACATGAGTTGGACCAGCCTCACATCGACAAGTTAGCGTCGCACGCATGGCTGACCCACTCGGTCTTCTTTCCGGAAACAGAGGGATTTGTTGTAGCTATCCAAGACCAAGTTGTTGCTACTCGAAGCTATCGTAAATTTATCATAAAAGATCCAGCAACAGAGAGTGAGAAATGTCGCCGCTGTGGCAAATGTAGTGAAACCATTCAACACGTCATATCAGGTTGTTCCCACCTTGCCAACACTGACTACAAACATCGACACGATCAAGTTGCCAACATTATCCACCAGAAACTGGCATTGAAGTACAAACTTCTTCAAAGCTCCGTCCCCTATTGGAAATACATACCATCTGCAGTACTCGAAAATGCCACACACAAGCTCTATTGGGACAGAGGAGTTGTGACAGATGTCGCAGTCAGTAACAACCGGCCAGATATCATAGTCATCAATAAAGTACACAAAGAGGCATTACTGATAGATATCGCATGTCCCAACACTCAAAACATCCAAACAACAGCTGCTACTAAAATATCTAAGTACACAGAGCTGGCAATTGAGGTAAAGCAGATGTGGAAACTTGATTCGGTGACTACCATCCCAATAATTGTATCGTGTACTGGTGTTATACCGAAAACTCTCCATAGTAGTCTATCAATATTGAATCTGCACCCGCAGATATATATTGAACTTCAGAAGGCAGTTCTGTTAAACACATGCCATATTGTTAGGAAGTTCCTTGGTGACAATACACTGGCCGAATACTCAGCAAGGCTTGATGATCCAGATGGGAATTTAGCTCATCCTACAAATGAAGGAGACTCGTGAAGACTGCGGGCATGACCTGGATGTGAAGTCTCTGAACAGTATAATAGAAATTATCTCAGTACAGATGGTTCCTTGCTAAGGCCGAACCAGACTGTAACAGAAAATGTAGCCGGTATTTGCCGTGATAATGTTGTTAAACAATAAACTATAATAATAATAATAATACCTAGGTGAAGTGCTTGAATCGACGGGAAAAGAGAAAATCGCGCAGAACACTAGGTTAATGAAAATGAAGAGAGCCTTATACAAGACACAGGGTGTCTACAACAAAAAATGTCTGTCCACATTCACTAAACTTCGTCATTACAACACGGTTATTAAACCTGAGGTGCTTTATGCACGTGAGACATGGACGTTACACACTAAGGGCGACTTGGAAAAAATCCTCACAGAGGAAAGAAAAATAATAAGGAAAATAATTGAACCAAAGCACACAGATGAAGGATACAGGCTTCACTCCAGAGACACCACAGAGAAATTGTCCAACCTCGCAGCAGACATCAGAAAGAGGCGACTAAAATTTTACGGCCACATCAGCAGACTCCCACAAACCAGACTCACCAACAAAATTCCTAGATACATACAGCGGCTCAAGATTACTACACCCTGGATGATGCAAGTCAAAATTGATCTGGTAAAAGCACAGGTCGACCCAGAAGACGTCATAGACAAAAGCGTATTTAGACACAAAGTACACAAGTGGGAAGTGTTGTCAGAGAGAGCTGCACCTACAGCCCAAAGACCAAAGTGGACCGAAGAAAGGAAGAGGGCCTTTAGTGCACGAATGAAAGAGTACTGGAAAGACAGGAAGAACAAAACGTCATGATTGCTTCGCGTGGTCTAATAGGGCTGTAACGTGTAAAATAAAATAAATAAATAAATAAATAAATAAATAAATAAATAAATAAATAAATAAATAAATAAATAAATAAATAAATAATAATAATAATAATAATAATGTTATTACGTCCCTTCAAACTACTGCGGCTTTTAGAAACGAAAATAAATATTATCAACAAGTAGTTCCGTGAATAACTATACAGCCTATTTTCATATATCCTACTCATGTTAATTGCCTCTATCAACATACAAAATTTCAGTTTGATTGTTGTGATAGATTCGTAGATATTGAGAACCGTCTAAATATTTCAGATGGTCGCCAGATTGGATTTTTAGCCTATTTTCATTTTATGAATAAATAGGCATATGAGATCACCTTTTGTCCGTGTGTCTGTGTGTGCGTGTGTATGTGTGTCCCTAATAACTTCTAAATGATTGGAGCGATTTCAATGAAATTCGGTTAGATCACAGCACAATTCTGACCAACCCGACTGTACCCTGCAAATTTTATTGTGTCGTACCAATCCAACATTGCGACAGTGCGAAATATTTCACCAGCATTCAGTATCTCCGAAACTATTACCGATATCACCCTGTAATTTTGTACGGTTATAAAGGGCACTACTAGAAGTGTACCTATGAGACGTTCAAAACCTTGGTAACTACAAAACCAACATGGCGGCCAAGCCAATTTGAGACTTTTAAATAGACTTTCCTCGCGATTTAAGCGTCCAACCGTAATGAAACTTGGTACAGCAAGTGTTTATACACATTGTAAAGTACTGACGTCTAACTTAGTTCAATTTTTTACATCACCTCAAAATGGCGGCTGTGCGAAATATTTCACTGAAGTAGTGTATTTGTAACAGTTCAGATCCCACCTCCACCTCCCCACCTCACAAGATGGCGGCAGCCCGATATCACTCGAACGCGTGGTGGGATTTTGACAAATGAGGTGTCGTTGAACTCGGGCTAACACCCCCTTTCCAATGGACAACATATTTCAACCCCAAAAGTAATACCTACCCCTACTAGGGGGTGAAATTGTAATTTTTTAGAGAATCTCTCTTTCCAATTGCAACATGTGAGAGATTGAATGCCGATATGGATTTAAACGTTGTTCCACATAAAGTGCATGTGTACGGTGGATAGTCACTATGAATTAACATGCTTGTTTTTTGATTTTACGCATACCCACTCATGGCTTTTGTAGGAGGGTGGGGGAGTGGATCCCTGTGGATGGGTTATTGTTGACAGGTCATTGTTGGCAGGTCATTGATGACAGGTCCTTGTGGACAAGTCCTTGTGGACAGGTCATTGTTGACAGGTCCTTGTGGACGAGTCCTTGTCCCTTTGGACTGATCCCTTTGGACGGGTCCCTTTGGCCTGGTTCCTACGGACTAGCCCATGAATTTATTTAAATTATGTGAAAGGGCCTAACTACATTTGTGTGTGTTGAATTGACGTTGTTCACTAATCCCCCACTACTATAATGTAATAACGTTATGAAAGGAAAGTGATGAAATACATGTGAACACGTGTGAGATGTCATTATTAGCATTCTCCTTGTGAAACAAGTCACATCCTGTTTTGATTCATACGTGAGAAAATGCGAGTTCATTTGTAATATGATCTAACACACAGGTGTTCACATGTGCAAGTGCACGATAAGAGCTAACAAGTCACAACCTGTTTTGGCAGTGGTGGGAATAAGGCTAGAGACATGTACGAGTAGTCAAATTACTCCGGCAGACAACCCCTTTCCTATGGATAGCTTATTTCCACTCAAAAATATAATCTACCCCTACTAGGGGGTGAAATAATAATTTTTAGGTAAAAGTCGCTTTCCATGTGCAACATGTGGGAGTTTGTATACCAATATGAAATTAAACTCGTTCCACATAAAGTGCATGCATACAACTGAATGCCGCTATGATTTATCATTTTTGTTTTTTGTTTTACGAATGCGCAATTGGTTTTTTTGTAAGAGGGCGGCTTTTTGAATAATGATTTATAGATACGTTTTTTTTTACAAATTAACCAAAGATCCAAAAACTAATAGGTCATCGGCTTTTTAATATCTTATGAACTAAGAAAGCTAGGAACTTGTATGAGGGGTCGTTGGACTTGTGGTGACGCCCTGTTTTTGAATGTATTATTCATTTTTTTTTTGTCAAAAGGGCCTAACTGCACTTTCGTTAATATCTCGCTAACTAATAATCACAGAGGGTCGAGTGAGGTGTCATAGGACTTAAAATGGCCAACCCCTCCCCATGACCAATGAATTTACCAAAAAAAAAACAGCAAGGTCATTAACCTAAGATTGTATCAACTAATAATCAGAGAGGGACAAGTGAGGTGTCACAAGACTCAGGATGGCCAACCCTTTTCCATGACCAACGAATTTACCCAAAATACCCAAAACAGCAAGGTCATTGACCTAAGATTTTATAAACTTATCAGTAGAGAGGGTCAAGTGAGGTGTCATAGGACTACGAATGGTTAACCCTTTCCCATGACCAATGAATTTACCTCAAAAATTCAAAACAGCAAGGCCATTGACCTGAGATTTTATAAACTAATAATCGGATATCAACATGTGAGCTGTCATAGGACTTAGAATGGTCAACCCTTTTCCATGGCTAATGAATTTACCCAAAAATACCCAATACATCAAGGTCATCGACCTGAGATTTTATAAACTTATAATCGGATATGGACATGTGAAATGTTTACAGTGAGTGATGAAACATAGCTAGGTAGTGAAAGAATTATTGTAGGCTACATGTATGGTGACTGACAAATCTTTCACCATTGGAACTTGTTTTCAGATCAAACTGCAGTACAGAGAGAGTATAGGTTGTAGGTATGGGATAATAAATGACAAATGGTGTATACAAAATCTGATTAATCGATTCAAGAAATAAGAGTAGTCAATCTTTAATTGATTGGTTAAATAGGATAGCTAAAATCCAAAATGGTGACTACATTGAACTAAACTGAACCAAGCTGAATCAAATCCAACCAAACCGAACCAAACTTAATCAAAAACAAGCCAATGGTTTAAGTGTAAAACTTGTGGTTGAATGTGGGCATTGGTAATGTCAGAAAGGAAAGGGATAACGCTCTACCTATAGAGGGTAAGGTAAAGCTAGTGCATGATGCTAATGCACACACACACACAAGTACATGAACCACACACAACCATCCTATGCAGTTATTATGGGTTGACTGTTAAAACTTGCTCAGTGGTTACTGGGACAGGATGGTCGCTGCGCACAACAAGCTTTAAATACCTGAGGCTAATAATCTATACACACACTCACACACACTTGTTCTAAACTAAACTGTCTTGCTGGCAGAGCTCACACGGTGGGTAAATGACAGAAATGCTTGGCTAACAGAAATACAATCATTTTCGGTTGTCTAATGTTATCAGCTAAACATTACGTGCTATAGTGATGAGCACATGTGCCTCTATCACTGGAGATCTTAACTCGATTTCTAGCTCTAAGGCCTAGAACGAATCAAACTTAGAAAAAAGGGTATGGTGACGCAGTGATTAAACTGTTAGCCTTTCACTAAGGTAGATTAGGGTTTGATGTTTGGTTAATATGCATGTCATAAACAATCAAATAAAAGCAGAGATAATGTTTAAAACTGATTACACTTGTCTCTTTTCAAATTATTACTTAGATTACAAATACAAACGTGGACTGGGTTTGACATACAGTTAATGCTTCCTATCACATACCAGACTGCAAGAAAGCCAAACAAGCAAAAGCAGTGGTAAAATCGCTATGTGTAGAGAAATACCTAACGGTTTTATGAACTGGCAAAGGTATGTCGCATAAACAGTGCAGGATACAATCCAGCAACCATAATTTTTATCTCGTGGACAAGAGAAAACATATATATAGAGAGAGATAGAAAGCTTGTGTGTGTGTGTGTGTGGGTAGCATTGGTTGTTTGACCAGAGAAAATACGGTGAGGTAGGGTGGGGAGAGGGAGAATTAGCACTTATATATGAATGGAAAATAGATTTTTTTCAATCGTTTTGTTTTTCAAATGTAGTGGTAGATAGTCGTTTTTTGTAAAACATTCTTACTTGCAGTAGTAATAAGCCTCTATGGTTCCGCTAACATATAGATAGACTGTATTATTGCCATGGTCAAGCACTCACATTAAGATCATTTACAAAATCATAAAATGAAAAATAAAAATCTTGTTTTGGAAATATCGTTTTTCAACATACACACAAAATAAATATATAAAAAATTTGTAAACAGCGAATTGGAAAATCCATGTTTCCATATAGACAAAATTTAAAAACCTTAAACGGACATTTAAGAAAATATATGCAAATGGGAAATTGACAAATGTGTAAATATGAAAATGGAAAAATCCATGTTTCCATATCATGAAATTGAAAAACATCAAACTGTCATTTAAAAAAATGCAAATGGAAAATTGACAAATTGCAATGTGTGAAATGTGAAATTGAACAAATGACTATCATTATATAAAAAAAGAACATGGTGCTCTATGGGGGATCCAAGGTTATAATATGTTAAACAGATAGCCTTGAATGTAGGGTGTGGTAGTTATATAGAGATGAGACGTTTTGCTCGGGGCAGGGAGGCATGGAGATCTGCATCAAACCAGTCAAAAGACTGACGACTCAAACAACAACATGTAGAGCTCACCAAAATAATGTTGTGTAACGGTAAATGTTAGTCAACGAACAGTAATGCATTACTAAAACCCATGACACGATACCTAAGAGCTTTTCTAAAATTATTTTAAAATGCCTTTAACCCTATATTAAACACCCAGTTCACAAGACTCATAACTGCAATGTTATGGTCAAACAAAACAAAATCTATATTTCAAAACAAACAAGTGGTTTAGTCAATGTATACTGGAAAAAGTTTTATAAACACTCAAGTCCACAAAAATAATTAAATTAGTAACTGTCAGGTTGACCGAGTGGTTATGGTGTTTGACTTAAGTTCAAATTTTCTGTACAAGAAAGCAAGGGTTCGAATACCTTACCTGATATAACTATTGCCTCAACATGACTTGACCACACTGTATTATTGTGTACTCGGTACACAAACCATAGATAGAGTGTATTGTTTAAGGTCACTCTCTTTGCGAACATAGTCAGAGACTGTTGATGATTAACAATTGCATTAATAGTGGGACATAGGGATAGCAATGAAGAAAAACAGACAATACCCATACACTTTTTTATTTATTTAATGTAGGTACTTGTACAATAGTTATATACAAACTACAACTCTCTTTTGTCTATTACTATCTAGTCCTTTTCGATCCACTTGCATAACAAGGCAGATGACTTTGTAGTTCAGCCCCTTAAAACAACAACAACACTACCTCTTGCATAGTCTGTGATGTTGATGACTCTTGAGGCGTGGAAGATGGATACAACATAACTTTTACAACAGGGGTTAAACGTTGCTCAACAATCAATGCACTATTTTGAGTAGCAACATCTTTCTCTTGTACTAACTTTTTAGCATTCTGATGATTTTTTGCCAACACCATCAGTGTTTTGTCTGGAGCACTACATTGATGATCACTCACACTTAAAACCACACCATTTCTACTTTTCATATTGCCTCGACATCTTGTTGACCTCTGTTTTGAGCATCGCCAGAATATTATTCCTTTTACATTTTGTCGTCTATAGTTATAAGAGTAGCCTTTATAGAGTACACGTTGTTTACCTCGATTAGTTGTAGTAAGTTCCATAGTAGTAACTAACCTGTTAGTATGATTTGCACACTACAAAGGTTATCTCTGTTCTGGTAATAGAATTATTTAGCGTTGGCTTTTATATTTAATATGTACAGTTAAAAGTGATAGAAAAGTGGTAGAAACGTGGTAGCAAAGTGGTAGACAAGTGGTAGACAATTGGTAACTTAGTGGTAGAAAAGTGGTAGCAAAGTGGTAGAAAAGTGGTAGAAAAGTAGTAGAAAAGTGGTAGCAAAGTGGTAGAAAAGTGATAGCAAAGTGGTAGAAAAGTGGTAGCAAACTAGAAAAGTGGTAGAAAAGTGGTAGAAAAGTAGTAGAAAAGTGGTAGCAAAATGGTAGAAAAGTGGTAGCAAACTAGAAAAGTGGTAGCAAAGTGGTAGAAAATATTACATGTATTGTTAAGAAATAGTTTAAGCGGTTACATGGATTAATTACACTATAATTTTAGCATCACGAAGCTCATTTTCTATATCCAAAAGTTCTTCCTCATATTTAGTATGACCAGCCTGTATACAGGTATGCAAGTACTGAAGCCGCTGGATTAGCTTATTGGGATTGTTCCAGTAAACAAATTTAACAAATGATTTTTTTGGGTGTAAACCATTATCATCCTCATCATCATCATCATCATAATCATCATCATCATCATGGTTATCATCATCAATATAATTATCATCAATATAATCATCATCACTATTACTATCTAATCCTTTTTGTTCATCTTGCAATACAACAACCTTTGGCATAGTTTGTGTTGTCTTTGATAGTGTTACAGGTTTCTTAGACGTTAACGACTGTCCTAACATGTCTTTTTCAGGAGATAATAAATGCTCTTTAACAAACAAAGCACTATCTTGAGCCACACTATTTTTTTTTTCTTGGTCTTGCTTTTTTACCTTGGTTAGAGTATTTTGTCCATTTAAGTGAGTATTATTTTGAGATTTACAATGATGATCGATTGAAATAAGTATGTTGGAGCCATTTGTTTTAATCATTCCTTGACACTTTTTAGATCGTTGTTTCGAACAGCACCAAATAACAGTTCCATTTGTATTAGTTCGTTTTACAATATATGCATATCCTTTATAGTAAGCACATGGCTTACCATAGCTAGTCGTTGATACTTCCATGTCGACTGTTGAGCATAAACTAATCTCTAGTAAAGTTAACTCGATAATAAAAATGATAGTTTGTAGTATGTGCAGTTTAAAGTAAGAGCAAAAGTGAGAGTCAAATGGTAGAAAAGTGTTAACAAAGTGGTGGAAGAGTGGTAGCAGTTTATAGTAGTCATGATCTTTTTTACCAGAATGTGATTTGAGTAAATGTAATTTCTAAACCTTAGCAGTGAGTAGTCAGTTAGTCTTGGTTCAGACAAGCGTAAACAGTTCTCCAATGAATCAGAGATCAAGATTTTCATTATGAAACAGTTGTGTGTAACCAATTAGGTATCGGTACTTGATAACTTCACACATGAACAAAAATTCCAACATATCCGACATCAGATTTTCATTATGAAACAGTTGTGTGTAACCAATTAGGTATCGGTACTTGATAGCTTCACACATGAACAAAAATTCCAACATATCTGACATGAAATACATGATTTGAAAGTTGACAAAGAATATCCAATCAACCATTGTAGTTGCAATGTCAAACACAAAGACAAAATCAGCATGAACTTTTAAGTTAGAGGAAAATTCTATGAAATAGACTATGCATGAAAAATAAAACCTACCCTACTAGGGGGTGAAATATGTTGTCCATTGGAAAGGGGGTGTTAGCCCGAGTTCAATGACACCTCATTCGTCAAAATCCGACCACGGGTTCGGGAGTTATCGGGCTGCCGCCATCTTGTGAGGTGGGGAGGTGGAGGTGGCTGCGGAACTGTTACAAATACACTACTACCAAAAGGACCTGTCCACAGGGACCCGTCAAAAATGACTCCATTCTAAGAGGGCCCTTCCAAAGGGGCTAGTCAACAGGGATCAGTCCAAAGGGACAAATCAACAGGGATCAATGAAAAGGGGGAAGCGCATCATGTAAGTCGTTGCGCGCCGCCGCCGTGGGAACATAGGTGTTTATCAGCAGTCTCCGGCAATGTTCGGGAGAGTAACCTTGAAAAGTAGCTGAAACTCGGTAGTCGAAAGCATAGCTTGACCCGTTTCTTACCTATATGACAAGGTTAGGTTAGGTAAATTTAGGTTATGTTAGGTGAGCAGAGGTTAAGTCTTAAAATATTCCCTCTCTTATGTGTTCAAAGGCGATTCACTCTGAACAGTCAGCCAAAACTTTAAATATGTATTTATCATTACATAACGAATTAAAGCAAACTTAATTAATTATGATTGGCGTTTTTTGTTACTGTTCAATGTAGACAGAATATATGCATTAAATGATAGACTCAAGACAAAATGTTTTGATTGTTGACTTGCGTTATTGATAAATTGGTTTAATGTTAGGTGCAGTGCACACTTTCCATGTCGATAATTTATATAGGCTAGAAGGATGGTGTTGCAAACTTCTAATGTGTATTTCCAAATTTCATGCATAGTCTATTTCATAGAATTTTCCTCTAACTTAAAAGTTCATGCTGATTTTGTCTTTGTGTTTGACATTGCAACTACAATGGTTGATTGGATATTCTTTGTCAACTTTCAAATCATGTATTTCATGTCAGATATGTTGGAATTTTTGTTCATGTTTGAAGCTATCAAGTACCGATACCTAATTGGTTACACACAACTGTTTCATAATGAAAATCTGATGTCAGATATGTTGGAATTTTTGTTCATGTGTGAAGCTATCAAGTACCGATACCTAATTGGTTACACACAACTGTTTCATAATGAAAATCTTGATCTCTGATTCATTGGAGAACTGTTTACGCTTGTCTGAACCAAGACTAACTGACTACTCACTGCTAAGGTTTAGAAATTACATTTACTCAAATCACATTCTGGTAAAAAAAAGATCATGACTACTATAAACTGCTACCACTCTTCCACCACTTTGTTAACACTTTTCTACCATTTGACTCTCACTTTTGCTCTTACTTTAAACTGCACATACTACAAACTATCATTTTTATTATCGAGTTAACTTTACTAGAGATTAGTTTATGCTCAACAGTCGACATGGAAGTATCAACGACTAGCTATGGTAAGCCATGTGCTTACTATAAAGGATATGCATATATTGTAAAACTAACTAATAAAAATGGAACTGTTATTTGGTGCTGTTCGAAACAACGATCAAAAAAGTGTCGAGGAATGATTAAAACAAAAGGCTCCAACATACTTATTTCAATCGATCATCATTGTAAATCTCAAAATAATACTCACTTAAATGGACAAAATACTCTAACCAAGGTAAAAAAGCAAGACCAAGAAAAAAATAGTGTGGCTCAAGATAGTGCTTTGTTTGTTAAAGAGCATTTATTATCTCCTGAAAAAGACATTTTAGGACAGTCGTTAACGTCTAAGAAACCTCTAACACTATCAAAGACAACACAAACTATGCCAAAGGTTGTTGCATTGCAAGATGAACAAAAAGGATTAGATAGTAATAGTGATAATGATTATATTGATGATAATTATATTGTTGATGATAACCATGATGATGATGATGATGATTATGATGATGATGATGATGAGGATGATAATGGTTTACACCCAAAAAAATCATTTGTTAAATTTGTTTACTGGAACAATCCCAATAAGCTAATCCAGCGGCTTCAGTACTTGCATACCTGTATACAGGCTGGTCATACTAAATATGAGGAAGAACTTTTGGATATAGAAAATGAGCTTCGTGATGCTAAAATTATAGTGTAATTAATCCATGTAACCGCTTAAACTATTTCTTAACAATACATGTAATATTTTCTACCACTTTGCTACCACTTTTCTAGTTTGCTACCACTTTTCTACCATTTTGCTACCACTTTTCTACTACTTTTCTACCACTTTTCTACCACTTTTCTAGTTTGCTACCACTTTTCTACCACTTTGCTACCACTTTTCTACTACTTTGCTACCACTTTTATACTACTTTTCTACCACTTTTCTACCACTTTGCTACCACTTTTCTACCACTATGTTACCAATTGTCTACCACTTGTCTGCCACTTTGCTACCACGTTTCTACCACTTTTCTATCACTTTTAACTGTACATATTAAATATAAAAGCCAACGCTAAATAATTCTATTACCAGAACAGAGATAACCTTTGTAGTGTGCAAATCATACTAACAGGTTAGTTACTACTATGGAACTTACTACAACTAATCGAGGTAAACAACGTGTACTCTATAAAGGCTACTCTTATAACTATAGACGACAAAATGTAAAAGGAATAATATTCTGGCGATGCTCAAAACAGAGGTCAACAAGATGTCGAGGCATTATGAAAAGTAGAAATGGTGTGGTTTTAAGTGTGAGTGATCATCAATGTAGTGCTCCAGACAAAACACTGATGGTGTTGGCAAAAAATCATCAGAATGCTAATAAGTTAGTACAAGAGAAAGATGTTGCTACTCAAAATAGTGCATTGATTGTTGAGCATCGTTTAACCCCTGTTGTAAAAGTTATGTTGTATCCATCTTCCACGCCTCAAGAGTCATCAACATCACAGACTATGCAAGAGGTAGTGTTGTTGTTGTTTTAAGGGGCTGAACTACAAAGTCATCTGCCTTGTTATGCAAGTGGATCGAAAAGGACTAGATAGTAATAGACAAAAGAGAGTTGTAGTTTGTATATAACTATTGTACAAGTACTTACATTAAATAAATAAAAAAGTGTATGGGTATTGTCTGTTTTTCTTCATTGCTATCCCTATGTCCCACTATTAATGCAATTGTTAACCATCAACAGTCTCTGACTATGTTCGCAAAGAGAGTGACCTTAAACAATACACTCTATCTATGGTTTGTGTACCGAGTACACAATAATACAGTGTGGTCAAGTCATGTTGAGGCAATAGTTATATCAGGTAAGGTATTCGAACCCTTGCTTTCTTGTACAGAAAATTTGAACTTAAGTCAAACACCATAACCACTCGGTCAACCTGACAGTTACTAATTTAATTATTTTTGTGGACTTGAGTGTTTATAAAACGTTTTCCAGTATACATTGACTAAACCACTTGTTTGTTTTGAAATATAGATTTTGTTTTGTTTGACCATAACATTGCAGTTATGAGTCTTGTGAACTGGGTGTTTAATATAGGGTTAAAGGCATTTTAAAATAATTTTAGAAAAGCTCTTAGGTATCGTGTCATGGGTTTTAGTAATGCATTACTGTTCGTTGACTAACATTTACCGTTACACAACATTATTTTGGTGAGCTCTACATGTTGTTATTTGAGTCGTCAGTCTTTTGACTGGTTTGATGCAGATCTCCATGCCTCCCTGCCCCGAGCGAAACGTCTCATCTCTATATAACTACCACACCCTACATTCAAGGCTATCTGTTTAACATATTATAACCTTGGATCCCCCATAGAGCACCATGTTCTTTTTTTATATAATGATAGTCATTTGTTCAATTTCACATTTCACACATTGCAATTTGTCAATTTTCCATTTGCATTTTTTTAAATGACAGTTTGATGTTTTTCAATTTCATGATATGGAAACATGGATTTTTCCATTTTCATATTTACACATTTGTCAATTTCCCATTTGCATATATTTTCTTAAATGTCCGTTTAAGGTTTTAAAATTTTGTCTATATGGAAACATGGATTTTCCAATTTGCTGTTTACAAATTTTTTATATATTTATTTTGTGTGTATGTTGAAAAACGATATTTCCAAAACAAGATTTTTATTTTTCATTTTATGATTTTGTAAATGATCTTAATGTGAGTGCTTGACCATGGCAATAATACAGTCTATCTATATGTTAGCGGAACCATAGAGGCTTATTACTACTGCAAGTAAGAATGTTTTACAAAAAACGACTATCTACCACTACATTTGAAAAACAAAACGATTGAAAAAAATCTATTTTCCATTCATATATAAGTGCTAATTCTCCCTCTCCCCTCCCTACCTCACCGTATTTTCTCTGGTCAAACAACCAATGCTACCCCCACACACACACACACACACACAAGCTTTCTATCTCTCTCTATATATATGTTTTCTCTTGTCCACGAGATAAAAATTATGGTTGCTGGATTGTATCCTGCGCTGTTTATGAGACATGCCTTTGCCAGTTCATAAAACCGTTAGGTATTTCTCTACACATAGCGATTTTACCACTGCTTTTGCTTGTTTGGCTTTCTTGCAGTCTGGTATGTGATAGGAAGCATTAACTGTATGTCAAACCCAGTCCACGTTTGTATTTGTAATCTAAGTAATAATTTGAAAAGAGACAAGTGTAATCAGTTTTAAACATTATCTCTGCTTTTATTTGATTGTTTATGACATGCATATTAACCAAAAATCAAACCCTAATCTACCTTAGTGAAAGGCTAACAGTTTAACCACTGCGTCACCATACCCTTTTTTCTAAGTTTGATTCGTTCTAGGCCTTAGAGCTAGAAATCGAGTTAAGATCTCCAGTGAAAGAGGCACATGTGCTCACCACTATAGCACGTAATGTTTAGCTGATAACATTAGACAACCGAAAATGATTGTATTTCTGTTAGCCAAGCATTTCTGTCATTTACCTACCGTGTGAGCTCTGCCAGCAAGACAGTTTAGTTTAGAACAAGTGTGTGTGAGTGTGTGTATAGATTATTAGCCTCAGGTATTTAAAGCTTGTTGTGTGTAGCGACCATCTTGTCCCAGTAACCACTGAGCAAGTTTTAACAGTCAACCCATAATAACTGCATAGGATGGTTGTGTGTGGTTCATGTACTTGTGTGTGTGTGTGCATTAGCATCATGCACTAGCTTTACCTTACCCTCTATAGGTAGAGCGTTATCCCTTTCCTTTCTGACATTACCAATGCCCACATTCAACCACAAGTTTTACACTTAAACCATTGGCTTGTTTTTGATTAAGTTTGGTTCGGTTTGGTTGGATTTGATTCAGCTTGGTTCAGTTTAGTTCAATGTAGTCACCATTTTGGATTTTAGCTATCCTATTTAACCAATCAATTAAAGATTGACTACTCTTATTTCTTGAATCGATTAATCAGATTTTGTATACACCATTTGTCATTTATTATCCCATACCTACAACCTATACTCTCTCTGTACTGCAGTTTGATCTGAAAACAAGTTCCAATGGTGAAAGATTTGTCAGTCACCATACATGTAGCCTACAATAATTCTTTCACTACCTAGCTATGTTTCATCACTCACTGTAAACATTTCACATGTCCATATCCGATTATAAGTTTATAAAATCTCAGGTCGATGACCTTGATGTATTGGGTATTTTTGGGTAAATTCATTAGCCATGGGAAAGGGTTGACCATTCTAAGTCCTATGACACCTCACATGTTGATATCCGATTATTAGTTTATAATATCTCAGGTCAATGACCTTGCTGTTTTGAATTTTTGAGGTAAATTCATTGGTCATGGGAAAGGGTTAACCATTCGTAGTCCTATGACACCTCACTTGACCCTCTCTACTGATAAGTTTATAAAATCTTAGGTCAATGACCTTGCTGTTTTGGGTATTTTGGGTAAATTCGTTGGTCATGGAAAAGGGTTGGCCATCCTGAGTCTTGTGACACCTCACTTGTCCCTCTCTGATTATTAGTTGATACAATCTTAGGTTAATGACCTTGCTGTTTTTTTTTGGTAAATTCATTGGTCATGGGGAGGGGTTGGCCATTTTAAGTCCTATGACACCTCACTCGACCCTCTGTGATTATTAGTTAGCGAGATATTAACGAAAGTGCAGTTAGGCCCTCTTGACAAAAAAATGAATAATACATTCAAAAAACAGGGCGTCACCACAAGTCCAACGACCCCTCATACAAGTTCCTAGCTTTCTTAGTTCATAAGATATTAAAAAGCCGATGACCTATTAGTTTTTGGATCTTTGGTTAATTTGTAAAAAAAAAACGTATTTATAAATCATTATTCAAAAAGCCCGCCCTCTTACAAAAAAACCAATTGCGCATTCGTAAAACAAAAAACAAAAATGATAAATCATAGCGGCATTCAGTTGTATGCATGCACTTTATGTGGAACGAGTTTAATTTCATATTGGTATACAAACTCCCACATGTTGCACATGGAAAGCGACTTTTACCTAAAAATTATTATTTCACCCCCTAGTAGGGGTAGATTTTATTTTTGAGTGGAAATAAGCTATCCATAGGAAAGGGGTTGTCTGCCGGAGTAATTTGACTACTCGTACATGTCTCTAGCCTTATTCCCACCACTGCCAAAACAGGTTGTGACTTGTTAGCTCTTATCGTGCACGTGCACATGTGAACACCTGTGTGTTAGATCATATTACAAATGAACTCTCATTTTCTCACGTATGAATCAAAACAGGATGTGACTTGTTTCACAAGGAGAATGCTAATAATGACATCTCACACATGTTCACATGTATTTCATCACTTTCCTTTCATATCGTTATTACATTATAGTAGTGGGGGATTAGTGAACAACGTCAATTCAACACACACAAATGTAGTTAGGCCCTTTGACATAATTTAAATAAATTCATGGGCTAGTCCGTAGGAACCAGGCCAAAGGGACCCGTCCAAAGGGATCAGTCCAAAGGGACAAGGACTCGTCCACAAGGACTCGTCCACAAGGACCTGTCAACAATGACCTGTCCACAAGGACTTGTCCACAAGGACCTGTCATCAATGACCTGCCAACAATGTCCTGTCAACAATAACCCATCCACAGGGATCCACTCCCCCACCCTCCTACAAAAGCCATGAGTGGGTATGCGTAAAAACAAAAAACAAGCATGTTAATTCATAGTGACTATCCACCGTACACATGCACTTTATGTGGAACAACGCTTAAATCCATATCGGCATTCAAACTCTCACATGTTGCAATTGGAAAGAGAGATTCTCTAAAAAATTACATTTTCACCCCCTAGTAGGGGTAGGTATTACTTTTGGGGTTGAAATATGTTGTCCATTGGAAAGGGGGTGTTAGCCCGAGTTCAACGACACCTCATTTGTCAAAATACCACCACGCGTTCGAGAGATATCGGGCTGCCGCCATCTTGTGAGGTGGGGAGGTGGAGGTGGGATCTGAACTGTTACAAATACACTACTCACTGACATTCTATATCTCCTAAAATATTACAGATATCACGCTGAAATTTTGTACGGTGATAAAGAGCACTGCTGCAAGTTTATCTATGTAACATTCAAAAAACTGTAAAGTACAAAACGAACATGGCGGCCAAGCGAATTCGAAACATTTCGATAGACTTTTCTCGTGATTTAACCATCTGAGCGCAGTGAAATGTCTACAGTAAATGATTATTCATATTGTAATACACTGGCATCTAATTTCGTTCAATTGTTTACATAACCTCAAGATGGCGGCTGTGAGAAATTTTAAAATTAAGCTTTTATTTCTTGTGCGGTAATCATGCGACCGAATTGAAACTCAGAATAATGAAGCTATGCAATCATTTTTCTTTAATGGTACATAACTCTATGGCCTATAGATATAAAATCCAAAATGGCGAGCATCCGAAATAAATATTGACGGTTCTCAATATCTACGAATCTTTTACAGCAATAAAACTGATTTTTTTTATATTCATAGAGGCTACGGATATAAGTTCACCTCAAGGACTTTCAGTAGCCTGGTGAGCACAAATCCAACATGGCGGCGACGCGAAGTATAAATATTATAATGGACGTTTCTCGCAATTTAACCATCCAAGTGCAGTGAAACTTGATAAACAGTAAATGCTTGTACCAATGGTAATCCACTGGCATCTATTTTTAGCCTATTTTCATTTTTGAAGTAAAAAATAGGCTTATGAGATCACCTTTTGTCCGTGTGTCTGTCTGTGTGTGCGTGTGTGTGTGTGTGTGTGAGAGAGAGAGGATTTTAGTGTGTCCCCCTAATAACTTCTAAACGGCTGGAGCGATTTCAATGAAACTCGGTAAGTTCATAGTATTTTCCGCGCTACCGTGCCCTTCAAATTTTGTTATGTCTCACCAATCCAACATGGCGGCTGTGCGAAATATTTCACCAGCATCCAATATCTCCGAAACTATCCTCGATATCACCTTGGAATTCTGTACGGTTATAAAGGAAACTACTAGAAGTTCACCTATGTGACTTTTGAAAATCTGGTAGCTACAAAACCATCATGGCTGCCAAGCAAATTTCGACATTTAGATAGACGTTTCTCGCGATTCAACCAACCAAACGCAATAAAACTTGGTACAGTATATGTTTGTACACATTGTAATGCACCGACATCTAACTTCGTTCAATTGTTTTCATAACCTCAAGATGGTGGCTGTGCGAAATATTTCACAGGAATTCTATATCTCTTAAACTATTACCGGTATCACTATGAAATTTTGTACGGGGATAAAGGGCACTACTAAAAGTTCATCTGTGAGTCTTTAAAAAACCGGTTAACTACAAAACGAACATGGCGGCCAAGCGAATTTGAAAGTTTTAAATAGACGTTTCTCGCGATTTTATGATCCAAACGCAATGAAACTTTGTACAGCAAATGTTTCTACCTATTGTAATGCACTGGTATCTAATTTAGTTCAATTGTTTATATTACCTGAATATGGCGGCTGTGCGAATTTCGAAAATTAAGTTTTTATTTCTTGTGTTCTAATCATGCGATCGAAATCAACAATTGCATAATGAACCTAAACAATAATCATCATCTCTTAGTACATAACTCTATGGCATACATATATTAAAATCCAACATGGCGACCATCCGAAATATTTAGACGGTTCTCAATATCTATTAATCTACTACAGCAATCAAACTGTAATTGTGTAAGTGTATAGATGCTATAAGCATAAATTCACCTATGGGACGTTCAATAACCTGGCGAGCACAAATCCAACATGGCGGTGGCGCGAAATTTAAATATTCAAATGGACGTTTCTTGCGTTTTAACCATCAGAGCGCAGTGAAACTTGTTACGGTATATCCTTATACAAATTTTAATCGACCGGCATCTAGTTCATTAAATTATTTTCATAACCACAAGATGGCGGCTGAGCGAAATTTTTAAAATGCCGCTTTTATTTCTTGTCTCCTAATCATGCAATTGAAGTTTGAATAAAACACCTACACAATAATCTTCATGTAATAGTACATGAATCTAAGGCCTATATTATAAAAATCCAACATGGTGACCATCCACAATATTTAGACGGTTCTCAATATCTACGAATCTATTACATCAATCAAACTGACAGTTTGTATGTTGATAGAGTCAATTAATATTAGTAGGATATATGAAAATACGCTATTTAGTTCTTCACGGAACTACTTGTTTTCAATTGTTTACTTAACCACAAGATGGCAGCTGTGCGAAATGTTAAAATCTCGGTTTTATTCATGTGTCCTAATCAGCGATTGAAGTTTGAATACTACACGTACACAATAATCTTCCTGTAACAGTACATAACTCTAAGACCTACAGCACATACTGTATATAATAATCCATGTTGACCATCCAAAATATTAGACGGTTCTCAATATCTACGAATCTATTTCAGCAATCAAACTGAAATGTTGTATGTTGATAGAAGCAATTAATATAAGTAGGATATATGTAATAGGATTTAGTTCTTCACGGAACTACTTGTTTACTCTATGAAACCAGGTGTCCTGGGAAGGAATCTACTTTGATGATTTTGCTCCAGGAGAGCTGGATAGTGCATATGCCACTGCATACAATATGTTGAGCCGATTTAATACACTAGCATTTATTTGTGCAGGGGCCTTACGGAGGGAATGTTGCTTTCTCCCTTTACAAGGTGGATAAATATACGGGATAAAAAGAATTGGCCTTATTTCCAATCGCAGACAAAGAAACTTCAGTAAAATGTATAAATGCCTTCTGTAGAAATAATGCACATTAGTGCATCTTCCTTTTAAGACACCGTTTCCAAACGAAGGTGGCAATCCGCGATTCTTCTGATGTACATCCATGCCATCTTTTAGCGTCTTTCAAACACGAATTTTTAGCCTACTTTTCACATTTTGCAAAAATGAGGAAAAAGTAGACTTACGAGATCGGGCAAATGTGTGTCTGTCTGTCTGTCTGGCTGTGTGTGTCCCCCCCCCCTATCAACTCCTAAACGGCTGGAGCAATCGAAACAAAATTTGGTAGGAGTAAAGATCTATACCTGAATATCACACGGCCATATTTGAAAATGATGTCAGTGCTACCAACTGCTGAAAAATCGCAATTGAAATTTGAGCTCCATGTTGGATATCTTGGAAGGTATCAATGGGAGCTATTTTAAAATTGGTACACGTATAGATAATAATATTGCATTTTAATTTCCAGGAGGCCATACATGGCAGTGTTGCCAAAATGATTATAAGCCTGCTGATAGGTCCAATTTTTAAATGCATATAACTTCTACACTATCAATTGAAATTCAACAAAATT
This sequence comes from Meconema thalassinum, assembly GCA_946902985.2. Lineage (NCBI taxonomy): Eukaryota > Metazoa > Arthropoda > Insecta > Orthoptera > Tettigoniidae > Meconema > Meconema thalassinum. The sequence goes on along the minus strand of OX336388.2, from coordinate 1,323,155,557 downwards.
TCGTATGTTGTATGTGTACATAACCAGATATGACTGAGCGTATTCTTAAGAACCACCAGGTCTGCCAACTGTTAATAAATGCTCTTAATTTATTTTATCCAAATACCAATATGTCAGAAAGTATGCAAGCCGACAGCTTTAAAATATGCACACGTATAGTACCTGACATTCTATATTAATTTGGAGTAACTTATATACGTCAGTGCTACCAACATGATTCTAAGCCTGCTGAGAGGTCCAAATTTAAATACATGTAACTTCCATACATCATTTGGATTTCAACCAAATTTCGTATGTGCTATGTGTATCATAACAGATATGACTATCCGTATTATTAAGAGCAACCAGGCCTGCCAACTGTTAATATGTGCTGTCTCTATTTTTGTTACCATAATATCAATATATCAGAAAGCATGCAAGCCAATAGCTCTAAACTTTGCACACTTATAGTACCTGGCATTCTAGATGAATTTGGAGTAACTAATATACGTCAGTGCTGCCAACATGATTCTAAGCCTGCTGATAGGTCCAATTTTAAAATGCATGTAACTTCTATACTAACTAATGGATTTCATTCAAAATTGACACAACAATAGGTCATATTATTTCAGATTATTTTTGACCAACACATGCATGACATTGTTGCCAACATGATTTTACGCGCGATGTTATATCCAATGTTTAACTGCATGTAACGTCCATGCTATTCATTGGACTCCAACCAAATTTTGTATTCTGTACCTTATGAGATGGAACTGAGAATATATTCAGTCACCAGGGCTGCCAACTGTAGTGCTCTATTAGGCTACATTAAGCCAGGTATACAGTATTTCGAACTAATTAGAAATTTCGATATTACCAATTTAATTTCGTCATTATTCTAGATAGATCCATATAGATTAATCATTGGCATGAATCTTAAATTTTATGAAAAGTAAGTATAGGCTCTTTAGTTCGTCACGGAACTTCTTGTTGTATCTTCCAACGACCTTTTACTTTGAATCTTCCTTAAGTAGTTAGTTGTAATAATTGATAGCTCTCGCTTCGCATAACGTGACCAACTCTAGGTACTGTGTTTTCCATTGTTGTATAATACAAAGCAGTTCTTTTTGCTTTTTCGTCTGATGGAGTACCCCGATATTTGAAATTTTCAGTATACAAAAAATGCGCAAGAAACGGTGATATATATATAATTCATAGGAATCAATTGTATTTTTATAGAAGAGTCCACTATCCAGCATTCACATCCAAATAAGAACAGAAAATACGTAGCAGCGGTTCATGTGGATTCATAACTGCAGACTGAGATCTGATCGTAGAAAGAATTACCTCAAGGTAATAAAATGTCTTCTGGTCTGTTCAATTCTAGAATCTATATCTCATTTGGAGTCACATTGGCCGTTCAATATGGTGACAATGTATTTGATGGAGGACACTTGATCAACTATATAATATTTATTATGATATTTGCTCTTAGTGTTGGCCCCCCAGGGGCTCACATCTTGTGGGCGTGGGTTGGCGACCACGGGGCCCCAGCTGAGTCCGGCATTGCTTCCACTTACTTGTGCCGGGCTCCTCTCTGTCTTCTTTCCTGTCGACCTCACTTGGTCAACTCTTGTTCTCTTCCGACCCCGACGGTATTAGGGTATCCGAGGCCTAGGGAGTCACTTCCTTTCCCGCCTTAATTGGCCCTTGTCTCATCTTTTCTGATTCCCTCCTTCTGCGAGGGGTCAGCCTTCTTTTTCTCTTCCTTTTACCTCCTGCCTTGTGCTCTAGGCCCTTAAGGAGGCAGGGTGTATGTAGCCCCACCACTTCTGGTGCACCCTATATAATGCTACACCCTCAGGGGCTTACGGCTGGTGAGTTCGGGAGTTGACGACCCCGAGGGATTCCTGAGCTGGGTTCGTTTTCCCCTTTTGTCCCTTACCTTTGGGGCGAGCCCTCTCCTCTTTCACTTTCCTATGCCTTTCATGGCTCTCCTTCCTTCCGGGTCCCTCAGTCCGCCTTCTCCGAGGGTTGAGGGCATTTCTTTTCCTTCTGTCCTTTTTATTTGCCTTATTCTCCTTTAATTTTCCATTTCTTCTTCTAGTATGTAGGTTGGTAGTTGGTTTTAGTTTTAAGTTCGCTTTTCGTTTTCATGTTCACGATCACCCAAGCCATCGGGGGCCGATAACCTAGATGTTGGGCCCCTTAAAACAACAATTATCATCATCTTCTAGTCTGTAGGTTGGTAGTTAGTTTTAGTTTTAAGTTTGCATTTAATTTTCATCTTCACGATCACCCAAACCATCAGGGGCCGATAGCCTAGATGTTAGGCCCCTTAAAACAACAATTATCATCATCATCATCTTAGTGTTGGTTTAGAGAACACCCATCACTTTTGTTCTTAAAGGATTCTCACACAAACCACACTCTTTACTGTAATGAGCGAATACATGAGCTTTATTCTGTGGGTTGGTAGTTCATTGTTATTATAGAGGAAGCCGGTAGTTGTCTCAGGCTTCTGATAACAGACAGCTTCATACTGCTCATTCCAATTATGATTTATTCACCATTTCTGGTATTTAAAGCATCAACAGAGTATTTTATTTCTCAAGTAGCTTATGTCTTCAATGGCGTGTAGAGGCCACATTGCCTTCAGTATATTGGGCAACGATGTTACTTCCTTATCAAATTCCTAACCCAGCAACGCCGATTCGAAATGCTTGTTAGTTAATGAATGAGGGAATGAGTGAACAACGACTATGATCTAAAACATACGTTTCTTCTTCTTTATACATATTAACTTTGCTGTTTCTCTGTCTGCAGATATACGTATACGGGCCGTCCAGTAGTGGTCACCGACGCCATGCACAACTGGACTGCGCAGCAAGTGTTTAACTTCCGCTTTCTTAAACGGCTGTACCAACAGTTACCACCCCAAAACCAAGAAGCACAGGACTGCCAACTATTGGTGACCAACTCAGACTTCTCCAGCCTCGGTGAAGTGTTCAACTCCAGTCAAGCACAAATACTGCAGCCATGGCACATAGGATGGTGAGTAACACGGGGCAGATATTATTGGAGCCATCACAGTTTGCCGAACTTTGTTGATGATCATTGGGACATCATAGATATGAGCCTCTGGATTTGGGAGTGTATTGGATTTGTTTGATGACCTGCGATTCCGTGGTGACTCTAACAATGTACGAAACTGTAATTAATATGGACTGGGGGCTGATAACCTAGATGTGATGTTAAGCTCCCTTGAAACAACAATTATCATCATCATCAATAGGGTTAAGGATGGGTTATGTACCCTGGGACCTGAGATAAGGTGAGAAGTGAGAAACTACTGTAAACCCCTTCTAGGATTACTGAGATTGAACCCACCACTCCTCATATATCATCACGAGACTGAGCGTACCCCATCCAGCTCTCAAACCATAATTAAATTTCTTGGTAGATCCAGGAATCGATTCCTGGACGTTTCAGATAAGAGTCTCAATATGTAACCCTTGTACATTCCAAAATAGATTTACCTTCACGTCAAGTTTGGCAGTGAAACACGCCTCAGGCAACTTCCCCGGTAAGGATTTTCCTTATTGATCCGCAGAGAGAACTCTTTAGCGCAACTCAGTATTACCCGATCCACATACCTCTCAGGTTCACAGAGCTTGGACTCGAGCAGTATCGTTCTTTTCAGTGCTTTGGATTATGGTGAGGAAATAAATAATTTTGTGAATACAAGTGGCATGTGCTAAGTAAATGAGATTAATTATATTAAGTTCATTAGGTTATGTTTAAGAAGCAAAATAAGTGTGACATGCGATACCTAAATACTCCACGCGTAGATTATTGTGAAGAATAAGTCGCATTTCGCCCTTTACACTTCAGAGCGAGTGAGACAAGCTGTGGAAACCAGTCCACGGCGGCTGGCTCGTAAACAAGCTGCTGATTTGCAAATGTCTGATCGAACAGTGAGACGAATATTGCGTTTCGATTTGGATTTTCATCCGTATAAAATGGTTATTGTCCAGCAGTTGAAGCCTAATGACTATGCAAAGCTTCAGTGCAAGACTAGAAGAATGCATGGCAAAAGATGGGCATCATTTGAAAGACGTTATCTTCAAATCTTAAAAGTTAAAATCTATTGTTCTTTCATGTTTTCCATTAATTGGCATGCACACCTTGCTATTATAAGTAATAAAAGAGTTTGTATCATTTAAAATGTTGGTGCTGTTGTGATTTAAAAACCGTCAGATCTTTTTGCCGCTCCCTGTATATCTTCACTTGTCGCCATCCGGTCTTTATAACACAAACTATTAGAAGTCAGCTTCTTGCAGCTCTTTCTGCGTTCATGCCATTAGCTAAAGAAGCGAGCTTTCTGATTGCCCACCCACGGCCTACAGATTGTGGAGTGAAGCGTGGTCAACGCGTCAGATTCCCACGGTCTTTAGTCTGGTTTTCTTCACCGGGACGCTACCTCTCTGAACAGACAGCTACTCAATTATCCTTAAGAAGCTGAATGCACCCCGTTCCAGCCTGCACATCTGTTTCTAAAATCACTGACGCAGTTCCCAATCGAAACTGAGGCCTCCATATGACAGGTAGGCGCACTACCCTAATACCACAGGGTCACAAAAAATTAGCTAAACAAAACTAAACCTATATAAACTATATAATTATGTAAGCTACAGGAAAAAAATACAGTCAGTCTGAAAGACTAGATGTTATATCATTTCAAATGACGCATGTTACAAATGCTACACCTGTTAGAAAGGCTCAGGAGGGCACTCTTTCAACAGACTCCATTACCCATTAACTTAGGCTTCCCACGCGGGCACCTCTTTAAGGGTCACCCTGTATTTGAGTCTGACATCTTTTATAACTCTTTAAGAGTCACCCATTATTTGAATCTCATATCTTGCAAACCTCTTTAAGGGTCACCATGTATTTGAATTGAATCTAACATACTGTACACCTCGTTAAGTGTCACCCTGTATTCTTATCTGGCATCCTGTACAGTATTTTGCTCTCACATCCTGCACACCTCTTTAGGAGGCACCCTGTATTCTTGTCTGACATCTTGTGCACCTCTTTAGGACTCACTCTGTATTCTTCTCTGCCATTTTGTACACCTCTTTAAGAGTCACCTTGTATTCTTATCTGGCAACTTGTATATCTCTTTAGGAGTCACCCTGTATTGTTATCTGGCATCTTGTACTGTATTTTGCTCTGACATCCTGCACACCTCTTTAGGAGACACCCTGTATTCTTATATGGCATCTTTTGTATCTCTTTAGAAGTCACCCTGTATTCTTGTGTGACATCTTGTACACCTCTTTAGGAGTCACCCTGTATTCTTATCTGACATCTTGTGCACCTCTTTAGGAGTCACCCTGTATTCTTCTCTGCCATCTTGTACACCTCTTTAAGAGTCACCTTGTATTCTTATCTGGCGTTTTGTATATCTCTTTATGAGTCACCCTGTATTCTTATCTGTCACCTTGTACACCTCTTTAGGAGTCTCCTTGTATTCTTTTCCCTTCGCTCAAAGCCCCAGGTCGCTCGACGCCCCAGGACTCTTTCAACAGACTCCATTAACCATTAGCTTCTGCTTCCCGTCTGGCTGCATGACGTCACGCACTCGCTTCCCCCGCGGCTGCATGACGTCACTTCCGTCTCCGTGACGCATAACTTTAGACTCAAGCATAACGACGAAGTCGACAAGATCATTTGAAATGATAAAAACAACACTATCTCTTGGGAGCACGGTGTATTTTCAGATTTTTTCTTGAAAATGGCTTCAATAGAAGGTTGATGAATGTCTTAACAAGCAACTTTTGTGAATAAATATCGTAGGATAACAAATACTTTGTTCTGTATTGCAGGAAAAATTGTGACGAAAGAGCTGCTGCAATCTTGCGGCAACACTACGGTCGACCGTACTTCTTACCCCCTAGCGGAGAGAATACTAAGCTGGAGTGGATATATCTAGGAAGCCCTGGATACAGAGAAACACTGCACGTAAGTTGTCACAAGTGATTATTATTAGTCAACTTTAAGTCTGCAAGCACCTACCGCAGTAGCTATGCATACTAAGCTCAGTCTGTCCTAGGTTCAGTACACGAGTGGATTCGAACCCTATCGTTGGCCGTCCTAGAAATGGTTTTCTGTGTTTTCCATTTTGAACTCTAGGCAATAGGGCACATACTTTTAACTACCACTTGATCAGCTTGACAAGGCTACATGCCTGTCTAGGAGGTAGTAAGTTCCATCCTGTGATCAATAAAGTGAAATCATGAAATAAATACAAGTTAAAACTCAGCAAATTTGTCTAGATTTATGCCGTCTCTTGTGTGGAGTTTCGCCTAGAGACACCAAGCTGGCTCATCAGCGGGCTCTTGATATCTGGGCCCGGATCCCCCACAGGAGAAGCGAACTGTTCGCTACCTCCCTTTTTATGAAGCGGTCCTGCGCTTCTTGACTGCGAGAGATAAAAGCTCAGGCAGCCGTGAAAGCCAATATACGTAGGCTACTACGGAAGATCTTGGGCAACAGATGGGTTGACGGGCAGGTTCGACTGAGATCCAACAAAGAAATATACAGTAAGATAGAACCAATAAAAACAGCAGTCAAAAACAGGAGACCAATATTCTATTGGCACATCATCCGTATAGGCAATGGCCGGCTCACAAAGAAAATTTGTAATTTGATAAAATCCAAGACCTGTAGAACACAGTGGTTCCAAGAGTGTGAAAAAGATCTGAGAGAGATAGGCACTGCAAATGATCAAATAAATGACAGGGTCAATTTCAGAAGGACTGTCAAAAACCATCAGCATTTTATAGTAGATTCAGAACCCAGGAAACTAAGAGGACCTTTAACCAAAGAGAGAAATAAAGTGGTGATTGATGAGTTCAAGAAATACTGACAGGGTGTCAAAGCTGGAAAACGAACAAGATCTACTCGTTACTGAAATGAGATTGGTTGTTAATGTGTAGTCCATAGAGGCTCAATTCGGATGCAAAAAGAAAAATACATAAAGTACATAAGAAAAGGATTCGATTCCCGCAAGAATAATTAATGCCTGTTTGTTTGGCTGGTACATCAGAGATAGTCACAATTCTTTGAAGTGCTATATATCTATCTATGGAATAACCTTGGTTGACAGTCATGGGATAACATTAAAATTTCCATTTAATATTCGAAGAGTACACTACTCTCGTGCATATTCACAGATTTGACGTGGTGTTATGCTATCTTAGGATGGTAGCATGCAACACGTTATTGTACATCTAGAATGGTCGTAAAATACTTCACAGTTCTGGACCAAGGACTCAGAATCTATTGTTTTCACGCATAATACTTTATCCTAGATACGTTTCATTAATTCAAAGGCTCTCCATGACGTTCCCCTTGCATTCCTGTATTACTGGCTCCTGTTCTCAGCATAAGATAGTAATGTTGACAGGTTTGGCAGCAGAAGGTGAACAAAGAGTGTGTCGAGTTAAGCTTAGCGTGAAAGTCTACATCATAGGCTGGATTATTTCATGTGGTAGCAGTTAGCCCAGATGAGGGCGAAACGGACCGAATATAATGTTCCTTTGCAGATCTCTGTTGTGCAGCAAACTGAACTTAGAAAATACTCCTGTACATACTGGAATTTGGACTGTTGGAAACTCAGTACTGTATTGGTGCCATCACTTCGCACTCAACCTCGACGTACTGATGTATGCAGGTTCACTTCAGCCTCCAACTGATACACTTCACCGTTTTCGATAACATGATAACCTTATGGATGAGTTCGTTTAAACATATGTGTGCTTCTCCTTGAACGTCATTGGCAAAAGGAAAATTGTTGTTTCCTTCTGTTGTTTCAATTAGGGGACATCATTGGTCATCGGCACCGAGTACTTGTGTCGGGATGGTGGCCCAATTGTCTGACAACCTGTGTTATTAATATTAATGCTTTATTTAGATCTTAGCCTTGCGATCACAAGCTACTGGGCATTAGATTCTTTTGTATCGAATCTCTAACTCTGCAAATGATTTTTCATTTTGAAAATTTCTTTATGCATTTAATGGGAATTAAATCCGGATTGTGTGTGATGTGAGTGGTTAAACTACTCAGATATCACGCCCCCGTTCCCTTTCATGCATTCTGCAGGTGAATGTGTTGCACTGTGAACATTTGAACAACATATTATGAATATTTTGAGACTGCACTGGGCAAAGATGGTTTTGGTGATTTAAAATAAAACCAAAGTAATAAGAAATGCGTACCACTTAGTTGATTAAATATTAAGTGCATTTCTTTGCTCAATTTTGAATGTAACTGTAATTGGTTCTGCTTTTTCGAGTAGAAAAGTCATTATTATTAATATTATTATTTATTTTGCACATTCTCTTACACATTCTCAGCATATTTGCTGGAAAGAAATCATTTACAATCCCAGATACCGTATATATCATAAGGAGCAAATTCTTGGTGACTGCATTGAGTAGTAGCTTTATACTTTCCCCCACTCCTTCAGGCCTGATTGCCCAAGAACAGCCTCACTACGAGACACGTAGAAAGTATGACTGTTTTCTGCATCAGTTTGAAGAGGCCTGGGTCTAATTTCAACTCTGTGAGCGATTCCTTTAAGTTGTTGGGAATCACGCCAGTGCTGGAGATAATAATAGGAATTGTCCTGACTAGTGCCATGTGCCATTGCTTCCTTATCAGTTCTGAAAGCTCTGTGTATTTTGACAGCTTTTCAACATGCTTTGTTAGCATGTTGCCACTGTTAGGGATCGCCACATCTATGAAGGTGGTGTGCTTCATGCATTTGTCAACAAGAACCAAATCAGGTCTGTTGTGCACAGCTGATTGGTCTGTCAATACAGTACGATCCCAGTACAACGTAAATCTGTTATTTTCCAGTACACTTTCAGGAGCATATTTATAGTACGGCACTTTCTGTTGGCTCAGCAGTTGAAGGTGTATATCCAGTTCTTGATGGATTATCTTGGCAACAAAAGCATGTCTCTTACTATATTCTGTCCCTGCAAAATGGCGACAACCTGGTATAATATGCTGAACAGTCTCAGATGTTGGGCAACCGTATCTGCAATGGTCATCTTGCACCGATGCATCCTTGATAATGAACTATAAGTAGTTCCTCGTGGGGACAACCTGGTCCTGAATAGCCATCATAAAGCCTTCTGTTTCAGGAAACATCTGCCCAGAAATCAACCTAGCCTGTCGACGTGAGTTTGGATGGCTTCATTAGGATGTCTTCCGTGCAGTGGCTTGGACAACCAGGCATTGAATCTATCCAAATCACTGCGCACCTGATTTTGAGTCTCTTGCTGACTTAAGAGTAGTGGAGTTGAATCATCAGCTTCTGTGACAGCCTTGTGCAGCATCGAATGGTTCGATACAGAACAGAAGTATTTTCTTAGCTCATAGATTTGTCGAGCTACTTGGCTGTTTATATCAACAATTCCTCTCCCACCCTTATGTCTCGGTAACATGACTCGTTCCACAGATGTCCTGGGATGGTGTTTTCGTGATTTGGTCAATGATGTTCTAATTTTCTGTTCTAATCTTGCAATGTCAGTTTTACTCCACTTGATGACCCCAAACGAGTAACTAAGGATAGGGACAGCATAAGCGTTGATTGCCTTAACCAAGTTTTTACTGTTGAGGCTGTTGTTACAAACAAGCTTAATTCCTCTGACAAATTCCTTCGTCAGATCTTGTTTCACTACTGAGTGTTCTATGTGTCTGGCTTGCTTCATTCCCAGATACTTGTAGGTCTCGTTAGTGAGCATTGTTGCAATCTGCTGGCCCTGAGCTGTTTCATATACACCTTCCTGCAGCTTGCCCTTCATAACGTTCAGCGTTTTACATTTCTCCAGCCCGAATTCCATTTTCACGTTATTGATTTCAGCCCACTACGGAACCCACTAATATCGTAAACCCCTAAATCGGATAACATCAGTGTGAATGTGTTTGAAGCAGTTGATATTTACTTTCGCTGAAATCTCAATTTATCGATGAATATTGCTGATACGTAACGACATTTAGATATTGTTGTTGTTATTGGGTCAATTCATTTAGGGCTTTTTCATCATCGTGGTCATGTAGCCCCAAGTATTTGTATGAGTGTAAAACTTGTCCGATAACCTGTGTTATTGCGGTGTCTGTAGTAGTAGTAGTGTGTGAATTAGTGATACAGGTGGGAATTGGGAAGGAGGAGGTCGTGGCATTATGTTAAGAACCATCCCGGCATTTGCCTGGAGTTGAAGTGGGGAACAACCGAAAACCACTTCCAGGATGGCTGAGTTGGGAACCGAACCCACCTCTTCTCAGTTTTGTCTCACGAGGCTAAGTGTATCCCGTTCCATGCCTCAGACCAGATTTTTTTTTTTAGCAGAGCCGGGAATCGAACCAGGGCCTCCGCTGTGACAGCCAAGAATTCTAGCCACTACGCAAGGAGGCGGACTACTTGGATATTATATTACAGGTTTTTAATTTGGTGATACATTTTCAGGAAGGTGTTGTTTCGTGTAATTTACACACGATTTCAAGTGAAGTTTTTCAAACACAAGAGCGTGAATTGGTACACAATATAGTAGCCTAGTTGTCATGATGATCACAGTATAAACAAGAGGTTGGTCGTAAAATAGGGAGAGAAAAAATCTGATGTGCAATATATATGGAAATTATCATGTGTCCAGGAATTGCAACTTGATAAAACAATATTTGCATGGAAACCAACCATATGTACTTTTTTATTTTATTCTATATGAATTTTCATCCCATTGCTGGGCAAGAGACAAGACTACAGTTTGTTATTTGTGCAGGCCGACCAGACAATAAGCGCGGGAGAGCAATTTGTATGGCCGGCACTGATTCAGATACCGTATGGCGGAGATTACAGCAGTTGATATTTGCTATCGCTGAAATCTCAATTCATCGATGACTATTCCTGATACTGTCCGGACAATAGGAATTAAAACTGCATTTATTTTCCCCGGTTGAACAGTGATCTCGTCTCCTCGATTGGAATAGAATCAGTGAAGCGATTGGTGGGGAACAATTCAGAGAATAAATAAATTTACGAAGTACCAATGACTGCCAAGTACATCTTTACTACAACTAGAACGATCATTTTGTATCTATTTCGTTTGAGTCGGAACAGCAAACTTCTTCACCCTTTGACGTAATTTAGGGCACTTCTGTGTGCATTTAACGTTTATTGATGTGTAACATCTTTCCACTCGGTACCTGTACTGTATATTTTTTGTAGGGGTGATTTTGAAAAAAGAAACGGAAATGGATGGGACGGTAACAATGAAACGGAAATGGATGGGACGGAAACAATGAAACGGAAATGGATGGGACGGAAACAATGAGCTCGCGCGGTGGCGGAGATTGGTACCACGACGTACTTAGGCCATGTGGAATGTATATCGCATACGGTTTACTTCAAGGTTTGGAGGCCCGTTTCCTGAAATCCTGTAGTGTTTAGTGTTCTTAGGAGGTGGCGTGAGATTGAACTAGAGTTGTTATGTTAGGAGGACATACAAGATGGCCAGCGCGGCGTTGGAGCACTTGAGTGAGGGTTGCTGGAACTTGTCGAGCGGGAGTGTCTGCTCTGTGGATTCCAGAGGTGTGGGAGACAATGGGAGGAAGGCTGTGTAAAAGAATAGATGAAGGTTATGAATTGTGCTAAAATTGTTTGAGATATATGTGAAGAAATATACAAAAGGAAATATTCTATTGACTTTACTACGTCGCATTGGTTGTATCTTACTACAACATATGATATGGATCCTCCAAAGAAATAAAATGATGGAATGAGTACCGTCGGCCATGTGGCTATGTGGAATGTATATCGCATATGGTATACTTCACAGTTTGGAGGCACAATTAAAGATATTCCTACAATAAATCATCCTCAAATTGTCGTTCTTTGGTGTGAGAATATTCATTATATCATATTAGCTGAAAACATTTATGATTTATTAAATCTTCATACTTTTGCTTTATTCTTATTTAATGTAAGCACTCGATGTACTGTCGACCAAAATTCCTTCTGGCAGACTACGATGCTAAACGTATAGCCTATTCAACCCTCTAGAAGACCATATGGAAATAAATGTCAATGAATACACAGTAGTAGAAACAAAATGGCAACTGGTAGGAAAAAGAAAACCTAATGAAATACTGACTGAATCATGGAAATCTGTGCTCTAAATATGAACATTTTCCAACACATGGCCTAATAGAGCAAATTTATTATATTTCGCACTGGAGTTTTACAAGTAGTTATTTCAATGACCAACAGAGAGGTCACTGTTAAGAAGGGATTTGGGCTGCGGGCAGCCACACATTGAAGGATAACATGTCACATGTTACACATCAGATGCGACTACTGTGAGGCTCGTCATTTTTTTAATCCATATAATAAATTTGCTCTATTAGGCCATGTGTTGGAAAATGTTCATATTTAGAGCACAGATTTCCATGATTCAGTCAGTATTTCATTAGGTTTTCTTTTTCCTACCAGTTGCCATTTTGTTTCTACTACTGTGTATTCATTGACATTTATTTCCATATGGTCTTCTAGAAGGTTGAATAGGCTATACGTTTAGCATCGTAGTCTGCCAGAAGGAATTTGGTAATATCACTCGGTTGTCTTTTCATCTTCCTCCCAACTGACTTAGCCCATTTTCTTTGGAACCTTCCCCAAACCATTCATATAACATTTTTCAAATCTTTGAAAGTTTTTTTTTTGTCGTGTGGTCTCCTGAGAGGCCGAGTGCAGGTCTTTCTATTCGACGCCCGTGGGCGACCTGCGCGTCGGGATGAGAGATGGAATGGATGAGGATGAATGAAACAGGGCAAGGATGTGGAAGGAATCGGCCGTGGCCTATCAGAAGGTACCGTCCCAGCATTTGCCTGGTGTTGAAAATGGGAAACCACGGAAAACCATTTCAAGGACGGCCGACGGTGGGGCTCGAACCCACGCGTCTAACGAGTCAGCAGAGAGCTTGGCCCCATGACCTAATGCTGCGCTTTAGCCAGCTGAGCCAATGCTGTCGGTATCTTTGAAAGTGTGATATGGATTGATTATTACTTAGTTTTTCTTTGATAAAAGAAGCCTTTAAAATGTTGTAGGTTCATTTTTCTCATGATGGTAGTTGCAGTAGCATATATTCCATATAGTCATGCAAACTCATATTTAGTGTAATCTTTTGACCATTAAAGTTAGTAAGCGTTCACATGGAGACGTGCCTTAGCGGATGGCTAATGAAGAGTAGCCATGGATCACATTCAATCTAATAGACGGGTAGTATGCACAACTCAATCCTGCTAGACAACAGTCATATTGCCGCGCGTTTAAAACGCTTTTCCAACAGATCGTACCTGTAATAACATTGGTGTGTTCAAATCAGGGCTTGAAGCAGGTAAAGCTAGTAATTGGACGTTCATCTGCCGTTGCCGTAAACTCATGGATTAATTTTCAAGACATTACTAGAAGCTGTCAAAATAGAACTTGTAAACAGAGTGAATTTCTGTGAAGGTGCATTGTTGTTTTTATTAATTTAAGGACTTAGAGAAATAGTGGTCATGGGCCCCGTATACTTGGGTATGTGTAGAATGTGTTTGATAACCTTACTAAGGATACAACTTTCATAATTATGATTTATTTGGTTTGTTGTCCCAGTCATCCTTGTTCCTGTGAAAATACCTTCACAACGGTGAAAACTCCCTCTCGGTACACCGGATGGCGGAGGTAGACTTCACCGGGCAAAGAAAAATACTTTGAATTCACTAAATTTACCAATATTGTTGTTTACCTACAAAAGTTCCACATGTTTAGCCTATGAGAAACCCCACCTTCATGTAATTCTGAAAATCATTTTGCTCGTTCCTTGGCGTAAGGGTCATATCAAAAATTCTTTCAGACAACATTTTTCGGTAATGTTTAGAAGACAATTACCCATTTTATATTGTTTTCATATTGACCTATTGTGCCTATGATTTGTTTTTCTCTCAAAATTCTATTTTGGTACTATAAAAACACATTATTAAGATACCTTTTAGTCACTTATACGAATAATAACTTTGAATACATTCGATTTTCCACATACTACTGAAGTTATAACGATATTTCACTTTTTCGTAAAAGGCCTCCCATTTCTACCTACTTGGTCCGAATTTGCACATTAACGAACTAGACGGAGTTTTTGAATGGTTATATTTTGTGTATAAATGTTCTAGTGATTGGTGCAAAATTACGGTAGTTATTGTGTCCACAAGGAAGTGATACACTGTATATTGTGTATACCAGGTGAATCAGCTGTCCCTAATAATATTGTTTTATGCAGCCCAACTGACGTGTCTTGTCAGGAAGGTCGTTATTTCTCTGCTTGCATACCGGATGGTACTAATGCACTGCAAGCATATTCCGCAAACGATACTGAACACTATTATGTTTCCCGCGTATTAGTCTGTGGTCACATTGAGGGAAAAGTATGAGTGTTCTGTATCGTTTGAAGGATATGCTCGCAGTACATTAGTACCATGCGGTATGCAAGCAGAGAAATACCGACCTTCCTGACAACAACGCTAGTTGGGCTGTAAGAAACAATATTATTAGGGGCAGCTGATTCACCTGGTATAGCCTATATAGATACGGTAGATAGATGGATAGATAGATAAATTGATATATAAACTTTTAAACTGACGGTGGATTTGGGGTCAGGGAGATTTGAAACGCGAAAATATATGTCGACATTTTCTGGAAGTCATTGTAATAGGTAGCTTTCTAATGAAATCTACCTAAAAGCCTGTAATATGTGATAACCAAAACGTACAATACAAAACACAGAGCAAAGCAACAATCCTGCGAAGAAACACGCACCTATAAGGGAACAGCTTTGCATTTGTTACGTGTGTATTGCGACGGAGGGTTGTTGCATTAATTTGACTCAGATGGTGGGGTCATGTGATGCGAATGGGAGAGGAAAGATTACCAAGGAGCTTAATGAACTCTGCTCTAGAGACCATAAATAGAGGTAGATCTAGGAGATGGTTTTCATATTCAGTGTTTAAGGATTTCAAGGCGAGAGCTGAAGAATCGGGTAGGCTACAGTACTAATTGTTAAAAATGGATCATGGAGGCATCTCGTTCGCTCAAAGAGGCTTGCAGACTAAGTTGGATAATGGCAGACAGAATCGTATACAGTATACCGGTAATGAAAATGAGTGAAGGATTAATATACTATATATAATTTTACGGAGAAGGAGACATGCATTTACGCACATAGTGTCGACTCATGACTGGCAGACTACCGACTAAAACTCCCCCCTGAAACCGTTTAACACATTACTTCAGGCTAGGACTATATACTAGGACACTTATCCTCAACTGTTTTCATTCGTGACTGTCCACTTCGGAAAACTTCGGCTCTCGCGAGCTCATGAGGTAGCAATAGTCTCATTTATCGCCACATAGCGCTGAAGGATAATGTTGGGAGTACGTGGAAGAACATTTAAAAAGCACCACCACTTATTGCAGCTGATAACCTCAATGTACTGCACCACCATCGCACTTATTGGGAGGCCTAATATTTTCATGATGACGATATCCGTTTAAGGGGCCGAAAGAAATCTTTTGCACCAATTAATCCCCGTGACTGTAATTTGTAAGCAGCGCAAGTTGTAACTATTTTCGCAATTCTGCACCAGAACACGAGTAGGGGCGTCGTGATGCAGCCTGCATTGCCAGCCAACAATGGACTCATTTAAATATTCTTACAATTACGCCTCAACTCCCAGCTTCTCTGGACCCCTACTGGAACACCGTGCAGTACTCCATAAACAGACAGACAAACCAACATTGAGCGTTATATATATAGTTAGCATGCTTCAAGGCTTAATTCTAAGTTTACTGTAGCTATGCCGTACATTACATTGTTGGCCTACTCAAAGCCAATTTCAAATAATTTTGGCCAGTTTAGATATTATATTTTAATTTCCGGTTTAAGTTACGATGGATTATACAAACATTTATTCTCGACACTCCGCTTTTAAAGTCAACATCTGCATCTACACTTAAGTAGAAGGAAGTTGAGTACTCGCCCTTCCTGTGCAAATATTTAAAGCCAAAGTCCATCTCAGAATCAATATTGACCGTCAGAGAGCCTCCTGGGTAAGCTACTGTAGAATGCATTTGCTAAGTTTACCTTGGTCATGAGCTTACTTGGGTTCTCCTTCGCCTTTCCACTTTCAGGTCACTGCGCTATGGGGAGTGCAGCAAGACCGAAAGTTGGTGGTTCGAATCCCAGTGCTTAAGTTTGGAGTCTTTAAACATCAAACAAGGGTAGTATCTTGCTGTTCAGACAAGTCTGGTTCAAATCCAGACTCTGCCACGGAAACCAATTATGATGCCTGTAGCAATGTGCATGAAGCTGGAAACTATACGAACATCTAATCTTCGATCTTAATAATTAAGCATATAAGCAGGGTTGAAGAAATCCCGGGCACCTTTTCCCCCGGTGTGCGAATTGATGTTCTTCCCCCTCCCCACACACACACAAAAGAATATTTATACAAGAATTTTACCCTTATTTTTATGAAATAAAGAGTGTACATCTCTCTTCAATATTCTCTAGCACTTTGTACAATGTACATTTGGTTCACAAAAAGCAAAGTTTATAAAAGTTTCTAAAAGTAAGTTAACAGCTCGAGGGTTTTTTAAATGTTATTTCTTGATTTTACATCCTTTTTCCCTTTTCTTTGTATTTTTATTTTGTGTTTTCATTTTACATTTACTCCACTTTCAGTATTTTGTTTCTTGATAACGTAACAAACTCCCAGTCCCCGAGTCAGGGGAAATTGTTCATAGGAGATCAAAATACCCATGACTCGACCGGGAAACGAACCCAGGACCCTTTGGATCAAAGCTAGTATGCTAACCAATTGGTCATGTGGCCGGTTGACGTTGGTATGATCATTGCTGACTCATCAATTCAAATAAAATTCTTACATCACCGCATACAGTGCGGGTTGTATGGAACTGCGCCCAATCTTCACTAATGACCCTGGTCATTAGCATCAACCTTCAAAAATTGGCAGTGGAACTGCGCCCATTGAGAGCGGTCAGGTAACTTCCCCCCCTCCACCCCTCTACTGAATTATGTTGTGTCGAGTGGTGTGAATTTGAAGTGACTCATTTCAAATCGGTTGTGTCTTGATTGCGAACAAGTCAAAATCCGTCCAGATTGCGAACAACTAAATACACCCTGTCCAGATTGCGAACAACTAAATACACCCTGTCCTGATTGCGAACAACTAAATACACCCTGTCCTGATTGCGGACAAGAGATTAGTGTTGGCCTGGGATACATAAAAGAGGTAGGCTACAGTTTTCAAAACACACTAATATTTAATTTTTGTTCTAGCAATATTAGCATTAACTGGTACATTGGGATGTTTTCGACAACCTAACCCTATTTTAAAAATTGTTTTGTTATTGCAAATGTTTAATAATCTAGTTTGAGGTAATCTTATCATTTAGAAGATTATTATATTTTTTTATTGTACGGTAAAACAAAACTAGAGGGGTAGTTATTTATGGTGGATTAGAGAGAGTTGTATTATTATTATTATTATTATTATTATTATTATTATTATTATTATTATTATTATTATTAGTGTAGCCTCCGTGGCTTAGGCAGTAGCGCGCCGGCCCCTCACCGCTGGGTTCCGTGCTTCAAATCCTTGTCACTCCATGTGAGATTTGTACTGGGCAAAGCGGAGGCGGGACAGGTTTTTCTCCGGGTACTCCGGTTTTCCCTGTCATCTTTCATTCCAGCAACACTCTCCATTATCATTTCATTTAATTTCATCTGTCATTATGAATCATTGTCCCAGAGGAGTGCGACAGGCTTCGGAAGCCGGCACAATGCCTATCCTCGCGGCTAGATGGGGGCTTCATTCATTCCAACCCTGACCCGGTCCAATGACTGGAAAAAGGCTGTGGATTTTCATTATTATTATTATTATTATTATTGTTATTATTATTATTATCATTATTATTCGCCTCTGTGGCGTAGTGGTAAGTGTGATTAGCTGCCACCCCCGGAGGCCCGTAGTACAGCTGCTTATCGGGACGGAGGACTACCTCTTATTCTCAGCAGTGCAGAAGCTAGTGGTGGGAGACAGTCCAATCACTTCCCCTAAAACCGACCTTGGGCTAACAGCCGACTTGACTATGGGCGCAGTTCAATCGGCCTAATTAAAAGGATCTGGAAATACCACTGATTATGGGCGCAGTTCCATATCTCCCTACAGTGCATGTGCTCTACGCCAGACAACAAGGAAACCATAGGTTGTGATGGACTTTTACCCCTCAATTCACTTAATCCATTGATAAGCAAGGATAAATTGTGCCAGTTCAAATTCGCACGTGGCAGTAGCGCGCTCTAAAAGACATACGCGCTGTACTCTACCCCCAATGCCTGCTTTTCATAACATACATTTATTTTATAAATACAGCTAAATGGGTCCACTTTTGGACTCTCAGTGCCTGTGACTACCACATAAATGCAAGCTCATCATGTTTTGAGTATCGATAGTGATCTCATATTCAACTCTTATTCTTCAAGTTATGTTTACCTAAAAGGAGCTATCTCTAGAATTATTTCTATGAACTGAATATTTTTAGCCTATTTTCAATTTTGAAAAAATAGGCTTATGAGATCACCTTTTGTCCGTGTGTGTGTGTGTGTGTGATTCGTGTGTGTGTGTCCCCCCCCCTAATAAAATCTAAACGGCTGGAGCGATTTCAATGAAGCTCGGAAAGTTCATAGCACTATTCCCGGCGACCTCGACCGTGCCCTTCAAATTTTGTTAGGACTCACCAATCCAACATGGCGGTCGTGCGAAATATTTCACCAGCATTCAATATCTCCGAAACTATTACCAATATTACCCTGACATTTTCTATGGTGATAGAGGGAACTACTATAAGTTCACTTATGTGACTTTTGAAAACCTGGTAACCAAAAAATCAACATGGCGGCCAAGCGAATTTGCGACTTTTAAATAGACGTTTCTCGTGATTTGACCAACCAAACGCAATGAAATTTGGTACAGTATATGTTTATATACATTGTAATGCACCGACATCTAACTTCGTTCAATTGTTTACATAATCACAAGATGGCGGATGTGCGAAATATTTCACCGGCATTCTATATCTCTGAAACTATTAGCGGTAAAACCCTGAAATTCTGTACGGAGATAAAAGGCACTACTGGAAGTCCATCTATAAGACTTTCAAAAACCGGTTAACTACAAAACGAACATGGCGGCCAAGCGAATTTGAAAATTTTAAATAGACCTTTCTCGCGATTTATTGTTCCAAGCGCACTGAAACCTGGCACAGGAAATATTTATACACATTGTAATCCTCTGGTATCTAATTTAGTTCAATTGTTTACATAACCTCAAGATGGCGGCAGTGCGAATTTTAAAATTAAGATTTTATTTATTGTGATGTAGTCATGCGATCGAAGTGAAAGTTTGAATAATGAACCTACGCAATAATTTTCCTTTAATGGTACAAGACTCTATGGCCTATACATTTAACAATCCAACATGGGCGACCATCCGAAATATTTAGACGATACTGAATATCTACGAATCTATTTTAGTAATCAAACTGCATTTTTTAATGTTCATAGGGGCGATGAACTCAAGTTCACCTATAGGACTTTAAATAACCTGGTGATCACAAATCCAAAATGGCGGTGACGTGAATTATAAATATTCACATGGACGTTTCTCGCAATTTAACCATCCGCGTGCAGTGAAACTTGGTACAGTAAATCCTTAAACGAATGTTAATCCACTGGCATCTAATTTATTTCAATTGTTTCCATAACCTCAAGATGGCAGCTGTGAAACATTTTAGAATCTCCTTGTTTTTTCTTGTGTCCTAATTATGCGATTGAAGTTTGAATACTACACGTTCACAATAATCTGCATGTAACAGTACATAACTCTAGGACCTACATATATAAAATCCAACATGGCGACCATCCGAAATATTTAGTCGGTTCTCAATATCTACGGATCTATTACAGCAATCAAACTGAAATTGTGTATGTTGATAGTGGCAATTAACATAAGTAGGATATATGAAAATAGGCTGTATAGTTCTTCATGGAACTACTTGTTAATGTAATGATTAATATCCCCTTTGACGACTTTTGCAACCTTCCTGGGTATCATGTAATGAGTGAATGCCACAATAATGCATATACAACTGGCTGTTGATCTATACGCGGGAAGGGGCGGATGACCACGCTGTTCCACCCCTTCTACTTATCACGCGGGTATTATTTACGGTTCTTTGTGTTTGTATCTATTGAAATCCCTGGTCCCCGGGAGCCTCCATGACACATTGTAACAAAGATTAAAATATACACAGAAAATAAAGCAGGACAATGGAGCTTATTTGTATTGAAATGGACGTATTTGGTGGTATGTATTGATATTCATTCTCTTGACAGGCACGAAATGATAACATCAGTGTAAAACGGCTATTGTATCACGGTCTCGTACAACGGAAAGAAAAGCATTAGGTGAATACAGAGGATTTGGTGTGTGATGATATTATATATCAAACAGTAAACCCGCGACTAAATCCACGTCCACCTTCTAACCTAACCAACACTTGATCGCAGTATAGCTGTTCGGACTTAGAAGTAGGTGAGCTACTTTCGTGGATAACCTCATGAGACTATGACTACGTGAAGCTGAGGCAGTCACATATTCATTGTTATTTCATTTACAATCTTGAGGTATTCATCGAAGTGATCGTATTTTCTTGAAACTGTAGATATTACAACTTATAAGGATATGAATTAGGGTAACTGCACCTATGGTTGAACGATTACGAATGGATGAACAGTATCAATTTAGGTAAAGTTGCTAAGGTTAAGTAGGAAGCCAAACCTGAACATGAAACGGGTCTTGTGCCAAGATGCCGTAAGACATCTCCTGTAGTTGAAGAGCCATACGGCATCTTGGCACAAGGCCCGTTTCTTGTTCAGGTTTTCCTTCCTACTGAAACTTGTCATTGTTCGGGGGCGTGGTGGCTCAGCGGTCTAGCTGTAAGCCTCTCACCAAGGCGGTCCGGGTTCGATTCCCGGTCAATGCATGTGAGATTTTCGAAGTGAAATGCCATGTCCTGTGGTTCGGATTCCACGTAAAAAGGAGGTCCCGTGGCTCATGATCTCAAGATTAACGGTCACGTTAAACTACAAGCTTTGAAACTTGTCAACTTTACCTACATGGATACTGTTCATCCACGGGTAATCGTTCAACCATACCAGTCGCCCTCGTAGATTACTGGAATAATGAAGAAAAATGAAATTCAAGGTGGAGAGGAGCTTTTTTTATATGAATTTAAAGCCTACAAGTAGTCCCCAGACGAGCTAATGAACCTACTTATCCTAACACTTAAGATATATTCCCCTCATTAGACCTATTTAGAATATTTACTTTATCTAAGGAATAATGCTGATAGAATGCCCAAAACATGACTGAAATATTGTGGCCTAATGTAACAATAGAGGATGCTCGAAATTGTTACGCTTAACTTCAGTGTTACTCTCGTGTTTCAGAGCTGTTGTACATCCACTGCCAGCGTACCTAACAATGAACTTCCTATTGTTTTAGATTGACGTGGTGGAAAGTCCCTCGTGGCAAGCCCAGCTGAGAGGCAGCAAGCGATGGTTCCTGCACCCACCACCAGAGTGCTACTACCAGTGCGAGTCGCTGGAAGTGACGCTGGAACCTGGAGAGATCAGTAAGTAATAAACGATCCAATGCTTTTGCTGCATATTAATGTTTACAAATTATTATTGTTATTACAGTTAGATGTTTGAAAATCGTGACCATCAGTTCTATGTATTATGGTGTGTGAAGAATTTGTTTGTATGTATGTATGCTTTATTGACTGACAGGTAGAATCCACGTGTGATAATAAAGAAAATTACAAGTATAAAGGAAACAAAAGCAACACACATGAACACAAATAGAAAGAGTTTTTTTTTAGCGTATGGCTTTTAGTGCCGGGAGTGTCCGAGGACATGTTCGGCTCGCCAGTTTTGTAGCTGCTTCGAGACGGACACCCAATGGGTGAGCTACAAGTACCGTTGGGGAGGAAAGTTGGAAGGGCGAGGAGTTGGAAGGTAGCGGCTGTGGCCTATAGTTAGGGACCAACCCTGGTATTTGCCTGGAAGGAAGATGGGAAACCACAGAAGACCATCTTCAAGGTTGCCGGCGGGGGGATTCGAACCTCCTCGCCTCCCGGATGTGAGTGACTGCCATTAGTCATGCCGTAACGACCATGGCTAATTCACCCGGTAGAAAGACACTATTATCTATCAACAACCACAACCATACAGACACGCACTCAAATATCCTTGAAGAAAATTACCTCTAGCTTTCATTCATACAATTCCAAATATTCAAGAAACATTAAAATAATTAAAACTCAGCAATTCTTCTAGGTTTGTGCCGTGTCTTGTGTGGGGTTTCGCCTAGGACACCAAGCTGGCTCATCGGCGGGCTCTTGGTGTCCCCGAGTTTTAATTCACCGGCCGTGAAAGCCAATATACCATCTTTTTGGAAGCCTTCATAGGGAGGTTAATGCTGCTTGAACTTTTAGTTCTCGTAGTCAAGTGGTGCAGTTGCACCTTATATAAAGGGAGGTGGCGCGCAGTTCGTCACTCCTGTGGGGGTCCGGGCGGGGACACCAAGAGCCCGCCGATGAGCCAGCTTGGTGTCCTAGGCGAAACCCCACACAAGACACGGCACAAACCTAGAAGAATTGCTGAGTTTTAATTCACCGGCCGTGAAAGCCAATATACCATTAAAATAATTATTTACAGAAAATTTAAAACTATCTGTGTTAAACGTAAAAAGGCAAAAACACAGAATGGAAAAGATAGGAAGAAAATGCTCAGAAACTACAATAGATAAATACAGGTGTTACTGTGGTGTCTGTAGTAATAATATATATTTTGTAACAGGGGTTTGAATTGAAAAGGAGGAGGCCATGGACTTAAGTTAGGAACCATCCCTGCATTTGCCTGGAATAGACGTGAGGAAACTACGAAAAAACATTTCTTGAGTGGCTGAGATGGGAATCGATTGCACACGTTCGCAGTTTCGCATCACGAGACTGAGTATTCACCGTACCAACTTTCATACCCGAATTAAATTTCTTGCCAAAATGGGGGCGTGATGATGCATGAGACAAGGTGAGTGGCTCTCACCAAGGTGACCCGAGTTCGATTCATAGTGAAGTCATGTGAGAATTACTAGGTGAAAAGGCACTTCCCGCTGTTCGGATTCCTTGTATAAAGGAGATCCTGTGCCTCATGATTGTGAGGTTAATGGCCATGTAAAACTACAGGTTCCTTTCCTTTCACTTGGCAGAACCAGGAATCAAACACAGGTCCTTTGAGAGTGAAATCCTCTTACTACGCATCTCGAGACCACAGCAAGCCGTTATTCACAAAACTCTCTCTGTAATCGCTAGCGATTTGGTGTCGTTACCTTGCAATTTTAGAACCCAGCAAGCGTGTTGTATCACGCTACGATACTGCAGTGGCCATCTCGACTATTTCTTTGGCATTGGGGCTTCCACACTCGAAGATAATGCTGGGATAGTATCTAATTTCAAGTCCCGGAACACCTGCAATAATGCTAGACGCTATTAGTTACAGTAACACACCTTACCACGGTAGTGGTGTGGTGGCTCAGCGGTCAAGCTGCATGTCACCCACCAATGCGGGCAAGATTCGATTCCCAGTTAATCCATCTGGGATTATATAGATCATCATCTTCATTTCCCCTTTTCCAGCTGACACTGGGTGGGGGAAAATATGGTTCCTCTCCACTTGTTCTGTCGTTCCACCATTCCTCTTCCGACACGGTGTTCCAATCCAGGTTCCGTTTTCTAATGCTATACTTCACCGAGTCCATCCAACGCATTCTTGGTCTTCCTCGACCTCTCTTCCCTGTCATCCGTAGTTACAGTGCTCGTCTTGGTAGCCTTACTTCATTCATCCGTTTGACATGTCCAAACCATCTCAATCTGTTTTGCTCCAGATTATATAGGTAAAATATCAAATGAAACAGTCTGGTGGTTTGTGTTCCATGTAAAAAGAAGGTGCCATGCTTATGTTTGCAACATTAACGGTCGCGTGAAAGTACTACAATCTTCCTTCCTTCCTTCCTTCCTACACCACTACGGTTACAACGGTCATCACCGCTCGCTGGTGCTGTAGTGTAAAGGCACTCTCTCTTTTCACCTGCTGTACCGAAGGTTACTGGATTGAATCCTGATGGAGAAAGTTGGCAATTTAAGGAGGTTAAGTCTAAGAGATCCATGTCAAAATATGTACTTGACTTGAAGGAAGTGTGAAAATCCCGGCACCTCAGTGTCCCTAATGCCGCTGCAGTTCAAAGTATTATTTGGGCGTTCGGCCTTTCTTCATCCCCAGTTGTATCTGTTGACAGCTCCCACACACCGTCCTTGCGACGGTAGCGGAATGATCCCCCTCAGAGTCAGTGGGAAAGATAGTTGGGAGGATGAGCGATTAAATATTATTATTATTGTACAACATTATACACACACAAGTAAATGAAGCGGATGATTACACAGGCTTCAACCCACTAATTAAAGCCAAAAAAAAAAAGAAGCCTCCATACCGCGACACGTTGTCGATCGGTTCTCGGAGAGAATAATCAACTGAGTAGTGTCGTGTTATGAACCAATTGAGCAAAATCCAAGTGTTTCTATATTCTCCTATTAATGTGCTGCATGTACAAACAAAGAAAGAGCACACTCCTAGTAACTGCATAGATTTTAGCCTACTTTCGATTTTTGCAAAAAATGAAAGTAGACTTATGAGATCAACACAGGGCGAAAAATTGTGTGTCTGTCTGTGTGTGAGTCTCTGTGTGTGTGTACTCTGAATGTCTGCCCCCCCCCCCCCCCTATCAATTCAAACACGGTGAAACCGAATTGAACGAAATTTGGTACAGAGGTAGCACTAGCAAAGGGCACCTCAGTGTCATGTTTTATATTGCCGCCATCTTGACGAAAACGTAATGGGGGCCACCCAAATGTTAAAAGCTTAAATCAAATTACGGCCAACCTAATCATCCGATCTCTACCAAATTTTGCAACAACATATATCTTTATGGCGAGCGTCCTTTGATTTAACTACGAGGTCATCAGCCCAATAGTTAACAGATGGCGGCCATATATGTGTGCAAATCTATTCCCCCTATCAATTCAAACACGGTGAAACAAAAATGAACGAAATTTGGTACAGAGGTAGCACTAGCAAAGGGCTCATTAGTGTCATGTATTATATCACCGCCATCTTAACGAAAACGTAATGGCGGCCACCCGAATGTTAAAAGCTTAAATCAAATTACGACCAACCTAATCATCTGATATCTACCAAATTTTGCAGCATTATACATTTATGTACGAAGAATCTTACGACCGAACTACACGGTCATGTGCCCAATAATTTGCGGATGGCGGCCATGTATGTGTGAAAATGGATTCCCCCTATCAATTCAAACACATTGAAAGCGAATTGAACGAAATTTGGTACAGAGGTAGCACATGCAAAAGGCAACTCAGTGACATGTTTTATATCGTCGCCATCTCTACAGAAACGTAATGGCGGCCACCCAAATGTTAAAAGCTTAAATCAAATTATGGCCAACCTAATCATGTGATCTCTACCAAATTTTGCAACAACGTACCTTTGTGTGAAAAGTGTTCTTTGACCAAGCTACAAGGTCATCAGTCCAATAGTTTCCATATGGCGGCCATGTATGTGTGCAAATCGATTCTCCCTATCAATTCAAACACGGTAAAACTGAATTGAGCGCAATTTGGTACATAGGTAGCACTAGCAAAGGGCACCTCAGGGTTATGTTTTGTATCGCCACCATCTTGACGGAAACGGTATGGCGGCCACCCAAATGTTAAAAGCTTAAATCAAATCACGACCAACCTAATTATTTGATCTCTACCAAATTTTGCAACAACATATATTTTTATGGGAAGCATCTTTTATTTCAACTACAAGGTCATCAGATAGTTTGCAGATAGCGGCCATGTATGTGTGCAAATTGATTCACCATATCAATTCAAACACGGTGGAACCGAATTGAATGAAATTTTGTACAGAGGTAGCACTTGCAATGGGCAACTCATATTCATGTTTAATATCTTTATAACACGTTGTATTTCAACAACCTACTACAATCAACATGGAATTATACTCCTTGAAAAGGACAAAGAGTTATAACAATACCCATGCATTTAGGAGAAAGTAGGCTATATGTTCTTTACTGAACATCTTGTTTTTCTGTCTTAATTATTTCTCAAGACCAGAGCAATAACTCAAAGATCTGAATACAATAACCTCATAATATACATATTAATAATTTTTCACACCACTGTAATGATTCTCGCGTACACCCAATTACCAAGAATGTGTTCATTATTTGAGTGACAGTACGTTATCAAAAAAGAATTACAAAGTCTTTCTCTAGGCTTGAACGAGGAGGGGTTTGAACCCGACTGTCAACTAGCAAAGAAATGGTTTTCCGTGGTATTCTATTCTTCGGCTCCTAATAGGTCCAAAGCCACTTCAATAAACTTATTTCCCTCTAACTTCACTCATGCTTTTAGCGTCAGGAAAATGATCAGGCCGTTCAGACATTCACTACCCATTTACATACATACATTCATGAATACATACATACAATACATACGTACAATCATATTCATTTTACCTCATCCTCGATCTCGTAAATCTGAATTTTCATCTAAGTTAATATCACTATCATCATCATCATCATCATCATCGTCCCTTTCATTTTGTAGCCCCGATTTATTTCTGGCAAATTGTTCCTTTAGATAGTTGGCTTAGATGTGTTCATGTGGAATCTGCGGTGTTTAATTGACCTTTGATGAAAATGGCATATAGTCTACTTTCGTGGTTAACTGGTAAATCAGAAAAATATTCCTTTTACTGCATTTCGAAAAATGCATCGGCGTACAATTAATTTTACCCCCTAACATGATTATATGTTGTTCAAAAGGGAAAGCGTTCATCATCATAACCATATTAGTACAGCAGTGTGGACAGTAAGTTTGATAAACCTGCAATTCACATTTCCAGTAATCACACATATAGAGGTATTCTTTGTGTCTACGCTCTTTGACCAGAAACACTCACTGACCTATATTTAGCTCCACAAAACACACACCGTTAGCAAAAGATTAAAAGGAACTGAATCCAAAAGGCTTTTGTCCCAAGAAATGCCACAGGCACCTCGCTAAATAATTGAATTATTTGCAGCAATTCAGCTATTCATTTATTCAAGAGTAAATTAAAAACTTTTTGAGTAAGTTCCAATTTTTATTCATTTCTTGTTGAAATAGCTTTACCTATTGGAAACACAACAGTACTAAAACTTGATCGATGCGTCAGCTGAATAAATACGGCAAATCAACGAACACAGTTAGTTGGACTAACAAATACCATGAAGTGTAGGCTTCAAAACAGAAGGTTTCATGTGACACTGCGGGGAATGAAAGCTTCAAGGAAATATCAAGAAACGTTGTACCATAAGGAAGTATTATCGTGTTGGAAGCCATTTTAAGCCTATTTTCATTTATGAAACAAGTAGTTCCACGAGGAACTAAAACCTTTTTTCATATATCCTACTTATATTAATTGCCACTATCATCATATCAAATTTCAGTTTGTTTGCTGTAATAGATTCGTAGATATTGAGAACCGACTAAATATTTCAGATGGTCGCCATGTTGGATTTTTATATGTGTAGGTCTTAGAGTTATGTACTGGTACATGAAAATTATTGTGTACGTGTAGTATTCAAACTGCAATCGCATGATTAGGACACAAGAAATAAAAACGAGATTTTAAAATTTCGCACCGCTGCCATCTTGTGGTTATAGGAACAATTGAAATAAATGAGATGCCAGTGGATTAACATTTGTATAAGGATTTACTGTACCAAGTTTCACTGCACCCGGCTGGGTAAATTGCGAGAAACGTCCATGTAAATATTTATACTTCGCGTCGCCGCCATGTTGGAATTGTGATCACCAGGTTATTGCAAGTCCTATAGGTGAACTTATGTTCATATCCCCTATGAACATTAAAAATTCAGTTTGAATGCTGTAATATATTCGTAGATATTGAGAACCGTCTAAATATTCCGGATGGTCGCCATGTTGGATTGTTATATGTATAGGCCATAGAGTCATGTACCATTAAAGGAAAATTATTGCGTAGGTTCATTATTCAAACTTTCACTTCGATCGCATGATTACGACGCAAGAAATAAAAACTTAATTTTTAAATTCGCACAGCCGCCATCTTGAGATTATGTAAACAATTGAACTGAATTTGATACCAGTGCATTGCAATGTGTATAAACATTTGCTGTACCAAGTTTCATTGCGTTTGGATAAATAAATCACGATAAAAGTATATTTAAAACTTGCAACTTTGCTTGGCCGCCATAATCGTTTTGTATTTAACTGGTTTTTGAAAGTCTGATAGATGAACTTCCAGTAGTGCCGTTTATCTCCGTACAAAATTGCAGGGTGATACCGGTAATAGTTTCAGAGATATAGAATGCTGGTGAAATATTTCAAACAGCCGCCATCTTGAGGTTATATAAAACAATTGAACGAAGTTAGATGTCGGTGCATTACAATGTGTATAAACATATACTGTACCAATTTTCATTGCGTTTGGTTGGTTAAATCGCGAGAAACGTCTATTTAAAAGCCGCAAATTCGGTTGGCCGCTATGTTGGTTTTGTAGTGTACCCGATACCTAGTTTAGGCTATCGGCTACGCCAGCAGACATTAAGCCGTAGTTGAGGTTTTGGGAGAAGTTAGGAAAAGATAGCGCACCGATCGAGTCAAGAAGAATGTCAAGATGACGTAGGAGGTCTAGGATCAAGGAGGCACTGACGTCTGTAAGAAGATGGAATTATGGATATAAATGTGAAGCTTTATTGAGATATGTATGGAATATGGTATTTAAACATCTTAGAAGAGAAGATATAACATGCATTATATGAGGAAATAATTTTATGGAAGTTAGATAACCCTTAAGTTATTTTATAACGGAATAGCCGAGATGATGAGGGTTCGAGGCTACAATCGTGACGCGAGAGCACAGTGGTGGGGGACAACACCACGTGTCTGCGCCAGGCAGATAGGAGTGAAGACAGTGCCAGCACATTCAGTGGAGCTCTGTCAGTCGAGCAAGTAGGATCGAGCTCTGTAGCGCAAGCCAGACGCACGGTGAAGGTCGCGTAGCGTACCGAAACTGTCACGGCAGAGTGTAGGCGACAGTTTCAGCATCGCCGGGCAGCGAACGCCAAGCAGGTCATTGATCCAGGCGGACTCGCCGAGCAAGCAATCACAGACGGCCGGGATATGTTAGAACAGCACTGCAAGTAGTTGGAGACTTTATTACAAGCTACATTTCAACGCAGTTTGAACACAGTTTTTCTGAATAACATTATGACTATGCTTTTCCTTAACGCATTCAAAGTTACTTTAACAATTTCAAGCAAACGGAATGTCGTAAGCATAGGCACTGATGAACATTAGATCGTGCATTAATGAAATTTATTTCTTATGCAGTTTCATGAATTACCAAATACAGACAACTACAGGGTGTTTCGTAAACTTGGACACTCTCATGTAAAATTTTATTTTTTCGAAAGTGAGACTTAGCAGTTATTGGAGATTGATCTTTCAATACTCAAACTGAACATTTAATGGAACAGTGGCGTAACTTAGAAGAGGAATAGGGGGTCCGCTGTTTCCATGAACTTTTTCGAGAGGAGTTGGACAATATCCGCTATGGGTAATCCGAAGTTCATCATGTCAGAGTAGACGCAGATAGAGACAAGATGGCACCGCAGAGCGATGGATTCGATTCCTGACGAGAGGAGGTCCACCAGCTGATTCACTTGGGATTTCGAAGGCAATCGTCATTTCATGGATGGAATGATATTCACGCCGATCTTTCGAGAAATTCATTATGTAGGGAAAATCGACGATCTTGGAAATTTAATAACAGCTGATTATAAAAGGTACTGTAAGAGTTATAACTACCTGATACGATTATTTTCATGAATACTGGGCACACATGTATATTTTTCTAATAGGAGTGATACGATTATTTAGACATGGTTTGACTTTATATGCTTCGAATTTGCTAGAATATGGAGTGACCATATGATATGGCAGGCATCATTATACGAAATTCTCACCATTGGTTGGCTTTATTAAGCAGATGTTTGGTCTTTTAGACATTTTTCCAGCAAGGATATTTTTCATGAATAGTTTTTTTGTGTAACGAGTATTTCGAACTCGTGATCTGCAATTGATTATCTAAAAATACTTCGTCAGTTCATTGCATACTAGCGAGTGTGTATTATTCATCAGTAGGGATTTTTTCCATTGGATTGTTTGGAGATATTAAGAGGTTATTCACTTTAGTGAATGAACATCGCTTTTATATGACAACTAGAGACTTGTTGATTCCTATCTGGTACATTCACTCATATAGTCTACGAGATGGGGTCTTTCGTATTTATACGATTGTATGGTGGCTACTCATCTTACCCATCGTTCAGGGCACTATCATCTTAGACGACGGGGCGAGGTCTTTCGTATTTATACGACTGTACGGTGGTTACACATCTTACTCGCCATTGAGGGACTCATTTTTATCATCCGAGTGTACACGAGATTGTAAGTGAATCAAACAAGGAACTACTAGCCAATATCAGTCGAAATTTTGTTAAATAAAGTAACGATAAATGTCATCAGGGTTACATTAGTAATTCTTGTTTGCCAATCCAATATTTTGTTGCTATACTCTTTTGAGAGTAATTTCAGTTTAACAGCTGCTACAGCTGATGCTTTTGATGAGTTTTATAATTGTGTTTGATACCTTTGAGAAGGATTTAAAGTAATTGAATCTTGTAAGATGAATCATTAATGGTCAGATTTATTTTAAGGCAGATCAGTATTGCAGATTTTGACATGAGAGATTCTAGCACATTGGTGTTTTTCTGTGATGTGAATTATGAAAATTGTAAGAGAATTTATGCTATTTGAAAGCAGATCTTAAATTACTGAGGTAATATATTTTTTCCAATTGTTTAAGAAGTTGTCTAGATGTGATCAGAGTAATTACAGTTATTGGAGATTGTGTGCGTTGATAATTTGAAGCCAGTTATATATTTTTTGTAGATCATGCAACATGGTTAAGTGAAGTTTGTGATAGGCATTTTGTGGAAGTTGCCATGTGATAGTTGCAACGTTGCTAATGTATTTTGAGGCAGACATGAGGTCGTCGTACCCAGTCTAGCGTAATTGTTGAGATTCATGCTGTATGTGCTGAATATTTATGGAGTATTGTGGAATAATTGTTGTATTCAAATGTGATATTTGAAGTATTGAGGAAATGTAATGTAGTTGTGGATAGTTAGATCCAACGTGATGTCGTGGAGGCAATAATATTTTTTGGCATGGTAAATTAAATACGAGATATAACTTGGAAGTAATAAAACTGTAAGACAACGTTCTATAAACCATATTAAACAATTTGTTAGGAAATTAAACAAATAAATAAAGTTGATAATACAAGATTTTCTGCGAATAATAATTAATGAAATAATAATCTGAGATTTAAGCATAT
Organism: Meconema thalassinum; assembly: GCA_946902985.2. Lineage (NCBI taxonomy): Eukaryota > Metazoa > Arthropoda > Insecta > Orthoptera > Tettigoniidae > Meconema > Meconema thalassinum. The sequence continues at coordinate 1,323,123,685 of OX336388.2, read as the reverse complement.
TAACGATCTGACCTAATGAAATAAAAATCAGAATGACTAGATGAAATAATAAAAATCTAAATAACCAGAAGATTGAAATTTAAATAAGTTGATAAATTAAATTTTGGAATAAATCAATGAATTAAATAAGTGGATGAATTAAAGATTGGATAATTAAACTGATTTAAATAAATTAATAGACGATTGTAATGATGATGAATAACTGAATTAGAAGGTGATAATCAACTAAAGAAGGTGATGATTAATGAATTTATATGGAATTTAATAAATTTAATTGAGAGATAATTTGAAGGAATTGCAACTTGAGTTGAGCATTTAAATGATGTAATGGTGATGAATTAAAGATTCTGACAGGAATATGTAGAATTTTGAAGTGAGAATTAATGTGAGAAATATTTAATTTTGATGATGACGATAACGATGACCAATGAGCCATGAATTTTCTGTAATTCACAGATAAATAATTGTGAATGACAATGTAAATAGTGTAAATTAATTATTCGATGTTTAGGAGCATTTGACTAACATGTTCAACATTCAAATTATGCCATGCAAGCCATAAATTACTTGATATTTAATATATGTGACTATAATATGTGTATGTTTAGACAGATTAATAACTTTTTCAAATCCACATTGATGATGTTAAATTAAAGAGAAATTAGGTCTCAGGTTTCACAAATGTCAGTGACGAAAGACATAGTGCTACAGTGATCCTGAGAACCCAAGAGAACTTTTAGAGATTTTTCTTGTTATGTGGATAAAATATTTTTGGATTAGAAAAGAGATGGTTCGATTTTTGGACAATGACAATTTAACGTTGGAATTCGACCATACTCTCAGGTAGGAGATATTTAAAATGTCTGTCTGACTATCAAAGTGAAATAAATTTGTTTTTATCTTAGTTGTGATCTGATGATGGTGTGATTTTCCTTTTTCTTTCCTTGTCTTGAGTAAGGCTTAACCGGAAAGGAAGTGGTTTGCTAGGAATTCAGTTGATGGCGCCCATTTATATTTGCATTATTTCTATTAAACTTAAGCCCGTAACGACCCTAGAGATACTTTTTCTCGTGATACCCACTGCTTTTTTTCGATAACTCAGCTGAATTTCCGACACATTCCTTATTTTACTAGAGGTTCATTTAACTCCGCTCTGTCCTGGAACTCCAGGAATGCGATGTTATAGCAGATGGGTCATCGCATCCCCAGGACGAACGGGTACAGTAGTTACCAGGTTTTCAAAAGTCACATATAATAAGTGAACTTCAAGTAGTTCCCTTTATCACCGTACAGAATACCAGGGTGATATCGGTAATAGTTTCGGAGATATTGAATGCTGGTGAAATATTTCGCACAGCCGCCATGTTGGATTGCTGAGACGTAACAAGATTTGAAGGGCAAGGTCGGGGTCGTCCGGAATAGTGCTATGACCTTACCGAGTTTCATTGAAATCCCTCCAGCCGTTTAGATTTTATCAGGGGGGGGGGGGGGGCGGACACCCAGACACACGAATCACACACGCACTCGCAGACAGACACACGGACAAAAAGGTGATCTCATAAGCCTTTTTTTTAGCCTAATTTCGATTTTTTCAAAAAAAGAAAGTAGACTTATGAGTTCAACACATGGCGAAAAATAATTGTGTGTCTGTCTGTGTGTGTGTGTGAGTGTATGTACTCTGAATGTCTGCCCCCCCCCCCCCTATGAATTCGAACACGGTGAAACCGAATTCAACGAAATTCGGTACAGAGGTAGCACTAGCAAAGGCCACCTCAGTGTCATGTTTTATATCGCCGCCATCATGACGGAAACGTAATGGCGGCCACCCAAATGTTAAAAGTTTAAATCAAATTACGACCAATCTAATCATCTGATCTCGACCGATTTTGCAACATTATACCTTTTTGTATGAAAAAATCTTTTGACCAAACTACAAGGTCATCAGCGCAATAATTTGAGGATGGCGGCCATGTTTGTGTGCAAATCGATTTCCCCATATCTATTCAAACGCGGTGAAACCGAATTGAACGAAATTTGGTAGAATGGTAGCACTAGGAAAGGGCACCTCAGTGTAATGTTTTATATCGCCGCCATCTTGACGAAACCATAATGGCGGCCACCCAAATGTTAAAAGCTTAAATCACATTACGACCAACCTAATCATCTGATCTCTCCTAATTTTTTCAACATAATACCTCTATGTATGACAAAACTTTTGACCAAACTACAAGGTCATCAACCAAATCATTTGAGGATGGCAGCCATGTTTCTGTGCAAATTGATACCCACTATCTATTCAAACACGGTGAAACGGCTTGAACGAAATTTGGTACAGTGCGAGCACTAGCAAAGGGCACCTCAGTGTCGTGTTTTATATTGCCGCCATCTTGACGGAAACGTAATGGCAGTCACCCAAATGTTAAAAGCTTAAATCAAATTACGACCAACCTAATCATCTGATCTCTACCAATTTTTGCAGCGTTATACCTTTATGTATGAAGAATCTTTTCACCAAACTACAAGGTCATCAGCCCAATAATTTCAGGATGGCGGCCATGTTTGTGTGCAAATCGATTCCCCCTATCTATTCAAACACGTTGAAACCGAATTGAACGAAATTTGGTACAGAGGTAGCACTATCAAAGGGCACCTCAGTATCGCCGCCATCTTGACGAAAACGTAATGGCGGCCACCCAAATGTTAAAAGCTTAAATCACATTACGACCAACCTAATCATCTGATCTCTACTAAAATTTTGCAACATTATACCTTTACGTACGAAGAATCTTTTGACCGAACTACGAGGTCATCAGCCCAATAATTTGCGGATGTTGGCCATGTATGTGTGCAAATCGATTCCCCCTGTCTATTCAAACACGGTGAAACCGATTTGAACGAAATTTGGTACCGAGGTAGTACTAGTAAAGGGCACCTCAGTGTCATCTCTATAGTCTATATACTGTATAAGACTGAAAGTTTTTCTGTTTTTTTTTCTGAATTTCTACGGAAATTTGCGTTATTTACGCGTTTCAGACTGTTTTATGACGGATGCGCGCGAAAATAAAATGTTCGTCTGTCTGTCTGTCTGTATGTATGTCTGTTTGTCTGTCTGTGGACAAAGTGGTTGTTCCCTTATAACTCGAGAACGGCTGGGTGGATCAACGTAAAAATTGGTACAGATATCCTTCAGAGGCACGACACTAATCATTGATGTAACTCTTCTCTGTACCTCTCATAAAAGGGGGCCTACCCCCTTAAAATACTTCCTGAAATGGAAGTAGAAGGACGAGACAAAGCTTATTTTCAGGCCCTCAATGTGAGAAATGAAACTCGGAGGCCCTAAAGGGACCCCGAAAACCACATTTTAAGGCCCTAAAACCAACAGTTTTTGAGATATTCCCAGAAAATTAATTTCATTTACTACAATAATGAAAGAAAGCAAGCCGGTAACCATGGCAACAGGAACTCACAGGTCCATCTATTGCTGTAAGACGCAATACAATTCCATTTATTACATTACTGAGATAGTTTGCATACGGCTATAAGGTTATAACGGAACCAAATTAAGCTGTAAAATTCATCAATACATATAATGCGCTTAAGGGGGTCAAGGGGTAGTCTAGAATTTTTTCACGCGATTTACACCTGCGGGTGTGGTACGAAAGGTCTATTATATCCATATCCCTATTTTGTTATATTATTATTATAATAATTATTATTATTATTACACTACGGAAAGGAAGACCCCAGAGGACTGGAAAAAGGGAATAATTGTCCCGATCTTCAAGAAAGGTAGTAGAACAGAATGCAGAAACTATCGGGGAATAACACTGATGAGTCATTGTGCAAAGATGTTTGAGAAAGTTTTAGAAAAGAGAATTAGGACAAGGATAGAAGGAGGGATGAGGGAAGAACAACATGGCTTCAGAGCAGGAAGGTCCACAGTGGATTTGATTTTTGCTGTAAGGCAAAACAGCACTATGAGTATGGAACAGATCTACTGATGGTCTTCCTGGACATTGAGAACGCATATGACAGTGTATGCAGAAACAAAGTATGGAAGTCTCTGGAGGATAGAGGAGTAGAAAAATGGACTATAAGGAGGATAAAGGAGATGTACAAGGGAAGCGCGAGCTGTGTGAAAGTGGGAGGAGAGAGATCGGACTGGGTGGAACAGAGAAACGGCCTGAAACAAGTAAGTGCACTGGCACCGTTACTTTTCTTTGTAGTGATGGATGAGATAATGACCCGAGTGACACAAGTAATTGGGGAAGGAAAGATGAAAGCAATGGTGTTAGCAGATGATTTGATGATTTGGGGAAACAAGGAGGAGGAGGTACAGGAACAGTTGGACGTGTGGGAAGGAATAATACAAGGATATGGGATGAAATTTAGCATACATAAGAGTGGGATGGTGATCACAACAAGGAAGAAGGAAAGCACCACAACGGGAATAACAATTGGTGGGGAACAGCTGAAGAAGGTGGAGAGTTTCAAGTATATGGGAAGCCTGCTACAAGATAATGGAAGAAACGATAGAGAAACAAGATGTTCAGTAAAGAACATATAGCCTACTTTCTCCTAAATGCATGGGTATTGTTATAACTCTTTGTCCTTTTAAGGGAGTATAATTGAATGTTGGTTGTAGTAGCTTGTTGAAATACAACGTGCTATAGGGAGGTGCCCTTTGCTAGTGCTACCTCTGTAAAAAAATTCATTCAATTCGGTTTCACCGTGATTGAATTGATCTGGGGAATGGATTTGCACACATACATGGTCGCTATTTGCAAACTATTGGGCTGATGACCTTGTAGTCAGTCATAAGATGCTTTCCACAAAAAGGCATGTTGTTGTAAAATCCGGTAGAGATCAAATTATTAGGATGATCGAAATTTGATTTAAGCTTTTAACATTTGGGTGGCCGTCATTCCGTTTCCGTCAAGATGGCGGCGATATAAAACATGACACTGAGGTGCCTTTTGCTAGTGCTACCTCTGTACCAAATTTCGTTCAATTCGGTTTCACCGTGTTTGAATTGATAGGGGGAATCGATTTGCACACATACTTGGCCACCATCTGCAAAATATTGGGCTGATGATCTAGCAGTTTGGTCAGAATATGCTTCCCACATAAAGATTTGTTGTTGCAAAATTTGGTAGAGACTAGATTATTAGGTTGGTAGTAATTACATTTTAGCCTTTAACATTTGGGTGGCCGCGATTACGTTTCCGTCAAGATGGCGGTGATGTAAAACATGACACTGAGGTGGCCTTTTCTAGTGCTACCTCTGTACGAAATTTCATTCCATTCGGTTTCACCGTGATCGAATTAATAGGGGTAATCGATTTTGACACAAAGATGGCCGCCATCCGCAAACTATTAGGCTAATGACCTATTAGATTTGTCAAAGGATGCTCCCTCCATAAAGGTATGTTGTTGCAAAATTTGGTAGAGATCGAATGATTAGGTTAGTCGTAATTTGATTTAAGCTTTGAACATTTGTGTGGCCGCCATTACGTTTCCGTCAAGATGGCGGCGATATAAAACATGACACTGAGGTGTCCTTTACTAGTGCTCCCTCTGTACCAAACTTTGTTCAATTCGGTTTAACCGTGTTCGAATTAATAGGGGTAATCGATTTTGAACCAAAGATGGCCGCCATCCACAAACTATTAGGCTGATGACCTACTAGTTTGGTCAAAGGATGCTGCCCCCATAAAGGTATGCTGTTGCTAAATTTGGTAGAGATCGGATGATTAAGTTAGTCGTAATTTGATTTACGCTTTGAACATTTGTGTGGCCGCCATTACGTTTCCGTCAAGATGGCGGCGATATAAAACATGACACTGAGGTGTCCTTTGCTAGTGCTACCTTTGTACCAAATTTCATTCCATTCGGTTTCACCGTGTTCGAATTGATAGGGGGGGACAGACATTCAGAGTACCACACACTCACACACACACACACACACAGACTCACACACATACACACACACAGACAGACACACTTTTTTTTCGCCCTGTAGTGATCTCATAAGTCTACTTTCATTTTTTGCAAAAAACGAAAGTAGGCTAAAAATGAGCGGGTGAGACAGGCAGAAGCATTCCGGAGGAGTGTGAGAAGCATGTTATGGAGCAAGGATGTCCCTCAGGACAGAAAAAAGATCATATATCGGACGTACTATGTCCCTATCCTGACGTATGCCTCGGAGACCTGGACTATGAAAGGAAGGGAGAAGAGGAAAATACAGGCCAGTGAGATGAGGTTCTTGAGAAGCAGTATTGGAGCTACAAAGATGGACAGAATAAGAAATGAGAGGACCAGAGAATTAATAAAGGAGGAACCATTACAGGATGGTATAGAGAAATCTAGACTTAGATGGTATGGACATGTAAAACGAATGGAGGATAAGAGGATACCCAGGAGGATACACGAGACGAAGTGGGAAAGAAATAGACCAAGAGGAAGACCGAGAGGAAGATCGACAGACAGGTGGCTGAAGGGGATGGAAGAAAGCGTGAAGAAGAGAGGAGAAGACTGGACAGGGGTGGAGGCTGAGAGATGGTGGGAAGAGAGAAGACGTTGGAGAGGCATGTGTTCCAAACAGACCCGGCCAGTGGCTGGAAACTGTGCAAGATGATGATGATGATGTTGATGATACTACGGCCTACAACGACGAGGCAAAGCTCATTTTCAGCCCCTTGGTGTCAGAAAAAAACCTCGGGGCCCCTAAACAGCCGTAAAGGGTTCCCGAAAACTACATTTTAATGCTCTAAAACCAAGAGTTTCTGAGATATTCCCAGAAAACTAATTCCATTAAATAAACTAATATAGGAATGCAAGCCTGTAACCATGACAACAGTGTCAAAAAAAGATACATCCAACTTTCTATCTATTTCTGCAAGAAGTAATGTCACTCCACTTATTAAATTTCTGTGAAAGTTTGCAAATGGCTATAAGGTTATCACGGAACCAACAAAAACTGTAAAATTCATCAATGCGCTTAAGGGGCTTAAGGGGTACCCTCGATTTTTTCACAAGACTTAAACGTGCGATGTGTCGTACAGAAGGTCTCTAATATCTTCAAACAGCAACATTATTTTCAAAAATTCCTGAATTGAAATAGTTTTTTTTAATGAATTTGGGCCATTGGAGGCTAAAAAAACCTGATTTTTCATGCACCACAAGCCTTTATAATTTATTAAAGGGGATGCGCATTTGGCACAACAGTGAGGGTCAGTTTTTATGTGACGTGTATCGCGCTTCATCTACGAGGTTTTCAATTTTATTTTCACGTCAGGAAGTACACGTTAGGTAAATTAGTTCCAGAGCATATTTCAACTAATCATTTATCTTTGTCGACAAAACGGTTCCAAGCCCCTAACCATTGCAACAGTAGCTCAATTGATTACATCTGGTTATTAATACCGAAGACCGTTCGAAGAATGGGTACTTATGCTAGTGTTTTATATCACCGCCAAGACGGGAACGTAATGGCGGCCACCCAAATGTTAAAAGCTTAAATCACATTATGACCAACCTAATCATCTGATCTCTACTAAAATTTTGCAACATTATACCTTTACGCACGAAGAATCTTTTGACCGAACTACAAGGTTATCAGCCCAATAATTTGCGGATGGTGGCCATGTATGTGTGCAAATCGATTCCCCCTATCTATTCTAACGCGGTGAAAACGAAATGAACGAAATTTGGTACAGAGGTAGCACAAGCAAAGGGCACCTCAGTGTCATGTTTTATACCGCCGCCATCTTTACGCAAACGTAATGGCGGCCACCCAAATGTTAAAAGCTAAAATCAAATTACGACCAACCTAATCATCTGATCTCTACTAAATTTTGCAACAATATACCTTTATGTAGTAAGCATCCTTTGACCAAACGACAAGGTCATCAGCCCAACAGTTTGCAGATAGCGGCCATGTATGTGTGCAAATCGATTCACCATATCAATTCAAACACGGTGAAACCGAATTGAATGAAATTTTGTACAGAGGTAGCACTAGCAAAGGGCACCTCATATTCATGTTTAATATCCGTATAACACGTTGTATTTCAACAAGCTACTACAACCAACATTCAATCATACTCCTTGAAGAGGACAAAGAGTTATAACAATACCCATACATTTAGGAGAAAGTAGGCTATATGTTCTTTACTGAACATCTTGTTTTTATAAATGAAAATAGGCAAAAAAAAAAAGGCTGATGAGATCACCTTTTGTCCGTGTGTGCGTGCGTATGTGTGTGTCTCTAATTAAATCTATACGGCTGGAGCGATTACAATGAAACTCGGCAAGGACATATTACTACAGTTCTTTCGACCCTGGCCGCGCTCTTCAAATTTTATTACGTCTCACCAATCCAACATGGCGGCTGTGCAAGATATTTCACCGGCATTCTATAGGCTATCTCCGAAACTATTACTGATATCACCCTGAAATTCTATACGGTGATAACGGGCACTACTAGAAATTCACCAATGTGACTTTCAAAAACCTGTTAAGTACAAAACGAAAATGGTGGTCAAGCGAAGTTGAAATATTTAAATATATTTTTCTCGTGATTTAATAATCCAAGCACAGTGAAAGATGGTACAGCAAATGTTTGTACACATTGTAATGCACTGACATCTTATTTAGTTCAATTGTTTACATAACCTCAAGATGGTGGCTGTGCGAATTTATAAAATTACCTTTTAATTTCTTGTGTCCTAATCATGCGATCGAAGTCCACGTTTGAATAATGAGCCTACGCAATAATCGTCAACATCATATTAAAAAAACGCTTGTTTCTCATTTGTAAATACTGCACACAACATTGTCGCTAATGTCAGCAAGCGAGAAGCGGGAAGAGGCTAAACTGTACTAAAACTTGATCGATGCGTCAGCTGAATAAATAAGGTAACAATTTCTTAACAATGCAATATTTAAACTCGGAATTATTGTGACTTGTGAATCTTGTGAGCAGTACTTTGTTTTCCTGTGGTATTTTAGTAGAAGCCTCCGTGGCTTAGGCGGCAGCACGCCGGCCTCTCACCACTGGGCCCGTGGTTCAAATCTCGGTCACTCCATGTGAGATCTGTGCTGGACAGAACGGAGGCAGACAGGTTTTTCTCCGGGTACTCCGGTTTTCCCTGTCAAAATTTCATTCCAGCAACACTCTCATATCTTCGCCGCTAGATGGGGGCTTCTTTCATTCCATTCCTGACCCGGTCGGAGACTGGAAGCAGGCTGTGGATTTTCATTCAATAGAACAGAAATAACGGCAATATTTTGCTACTATGAACGATTACCGGTAGCCTACTTGGAGCTGAAGGCAACAATAAGCTTATGATTTCGGCGTAGTTATAGTGCAAGTTTCAACCAGCAGTAGTTCCTTATGCTAAAAGCAAATGGAAAATGAAAATCCACAGCCTGCTTCCAGTCGACTGACCGGGTCAGGGAATGGAATGAATGAAGTCCCCATTTAGCGGCGAGGATATGAAATGTGCCAGCTGCCGAAGCCTGTCGCACTCCACTGGGGCAATGATCAATTGAATGACAGATGAAATGAAATGATAGTGGAGAATGTTGCTGGAATGAAATTTTGACAGGGAAAACCGGAGTACCCGGAGAAAAACCTGTCTGCCTCCGCTTTGTCCAGCACAAATCTCACATGGAGTGACCGGGATTTGAACAACGGACCCCAGCGGTGAGACGCCGGCGTGCTGCCGCCTAAGCCACGGAGGCTCCTAAAAGCAAATACCTTAAAATAAAAATGTTAGTTGTCTCTCCATAATCTCTCTTCTATCTCATTTATTTCTGTAATTTTGGTATTTTACTCCTGACTTATCATCGAAGACCTTCCTAACCATCCCATTCTCTGTCATTCTTTCTATATGTCCCAACCAAAACAGTCTACTACTCTTTACTTCCACTAGTCTACTACTGTAGGCTATTTCTGGGATACCATACAACTCTCTTAGTTCAAACCTCCAGGTTTACTCAGTGTTCTTACATTCCATGTCCCAAAATACCAATTCATGTACGGTTTCCGTTGCCAAGCTCGTTTATCCATTTCTTCCGTCCAGTTTCCTTTGTCCTTTGGTTCCGGTACGAGTATTTATTTCCGGGGTAGGGTTGTTAGCCCCTCGCCCAACCCCCAACCTGGAGGACTAGGGTACCACTCTTAGTCTGGCCCATCACCCTAGGCCTGTCCAGCTTGGGTGTCCTACCAGGAGCTGACGCTCTCACAAAACTCCAAACACCCGGCAATAACTCATACACACATTCACGGATAAAAGGGGATCTCATAAGCTTGTCAATTGATTTTAGGGACTTACTGTACATCATCAGTTCCATGTGCTTGGGTGCGTATTGGATTTGTCTGATACCCTGTGTTTCTATGGTGACTGTATTAGATGTGTATTTGGACCAATACGGTAATTAGTAACATTGTAGGTTAGTTACCTTGGTTCTCATATTTCTCTCCTAATATATGAATTCGAGTTCTCCGATTGAACGTCTTCATCAATCATTTCATCCCCATCACGACGCGCAGGGCGTCTACGGGCATCTTTCTTACTCGAAGGACCTGCTCCTGGCCTCTTCGCAGGCAACTCCATTGTTACCCATATTCACTATTCGGCGTTTTTTGTCCGAGTAAATGTTGTTAATGCAGAATATATGGTCTTTAAGTGACCTTTGATCAAAATGGCAAGTGGTTAGCTGTTATTCATAAAAAGCTTTACTTTTGGCTCGAAAAACTCATCAAAGTACCTAATGAATTCTGCTGGCCACCATGCATATTCATGGGTCAAAAGGGAAAGCGCACAGCGTCATAACCATATTAGTGCAGCAGTGTGGACGGGAAGTTATTCCCTTACATTTCCATTAATCACACGTATAAAGGTATTATTTGTGTCTACGCTCTTTGACAAGGAACGCTCGCTGACCCATATCTGGCTTCGCTGTTAACATCATGCTCCCACAACACACGTCATTGGCAAAGAGGTTAAAAGAAATTAAACACGGCAAACAGCACAATTTATGCTCTGTCACATGAAATGGTGTAGGTAGTGTACCTTGCTTCACGACTGATTTATTAGTACAGTAGAATTCAAAGCAAACAATCTCTTACTCAAGAGCAAATAATTGAGAAGTGCATGAACACGTTCAACTGTTAAGTTGAAAAGCGTTTAAGAATCACAAAGTCAACAGTAAATACAGTTCAAGGAAGTTGTTTCATTAGAGGGCTTGGACATGGAGTTATTTAGCCTCGTGAACTAATAATAATAATAATAATAATATCTTATGGCCTCGGTGCCGGGTGCACGCTTTATTTGAGCCCAGAGGGTGGCTTGCATGTCGAATTTTGTTGTTTCTTTGGAGCGCTATGAAAGTCAAGTAGGTTAGATATCTAAGCTCCGTGACACTATAGCGCTTTCTAGTAGAGAAAGGAGGAACTTATTTTTGTGTTGGCGGAAAATCCCGAGATTAAGTTAGCTCCGTGTACTTAAGTGTATGTAAAATTGGATTGATAACCTGAGTTATTGTTATCGTGTTGGAAGCCATTCTTCAGTGTTGCCTTAGTAAATGAAATTTATTTGCTATTCAGTCGGCCAACACGATTGTACCCTAATTGCAATGCGTATAAATTAATCTCACCTAATTTGTTTGAAGGTTTAAGGAATAACATCCATTACAATCGTGTTGACTGAGTGAAAAGCATTTAGATTGCATTGTGTTATAATGGTGTATGTAGTAATAGTAAATGTACTTGTAACTGAGGATATGATTTGGAGGAAGGAAGCGGGCGTAGCCACAGGGCCTATCCCTGCATTTGCCTGGAATAGAAGTGGAGAAACGACGGAAAGCCAGACCTAGGATGCCTGAGATAGGGAATGAACCCACCACACTCCAGTTCGCGAGGTTCTGTGTACTCCGTTCCTACGCTAAGACCAGAATTACATTTCTTGGTGAAGTTGGGAATCTAAGCCAATCGCTAATCCGTTTGCTTGATCGTAAATTTCATGGAATAAAACAATATGTTTGAAAGCAAATCCGCATTTCGACTATGTAGCCTATTCTGTTCCATTTTTCCAAATTGCTAACCCTTAATGAGTCCTCTATTACTTTGATGGCTTCCCTTATCGGTAGCCTACGTTGGTGTACATGTTGGCTATGTCAAACGATACGATTCTCATGCTAGACTTTATGGAACCTAATTTATAACTCAGCTGTGTTTTTGACAGATTGATAGCTGTCCTTTTTTCTCGCAATTTCCGCACCGTAGTTATTTCCTTAATGTCTGCATTTTTGCAATTGACTGTTGGTATACGTCCCCTAACGAATGCTCCTAGTGATGGAAGTTTCGTTTACGAGTTTAATATTTTTGTCTTTTCAAATTTTTAGAGGATGTATTCGATTTCTTTTTGGTCCGCCTCGTTGCGTAGTGTCTAGCATTCCTTTCTTTTACCGTGGAGTCCCGGGTTCGATTCCCGGCTCTGACAAGAAATTTAATTCTGGTCTGAGGGCTGGAACGGGGTACACTCAGTCTTGTAAGGCAAAATTGAAAAGAGGTGGGTTTGATCCCCATCTCAGCCATCCTGGAAGTGGTTTTCCGTGGTTTTAACACTTCTACTCCAGACAAATGCCGGGACCATTCCTAAATTATGGCCACGGCCGCCTTCTTCCCAATCTGAATTTCAACTACACACACTAATACAGCCGTCACAATAACACAAGTTATCAGGCAAATTCCACACACACACATCCAAGAACATGGGTCTACATGACCACGATGTCGCAAAGCCCCTAAAATGAATTAACAACATGATCAACAATAATGTAGCAGTAAAAAATGTACCTGTTTCTAGTATTGTCGTCATTTGAAACTCACCAGTCCACAACCTTCCTATGGATGTAAACATATCTAATTTAGTAGCTCCTTCATCTTACGACATAACTCAGTATTTATCATTCAAGTTCTAATTTGACTAGGGAGTTCTGACGCTGTACATCTTTCTTCATGAGTTTCACGTCTTGTATCTCTGATATCCTTCCCTCCACCTTTCTCCCTCCATCGAAACTAACTCAGAATTCTTGATAGGCTGACGTGGCGTTGATTTATGACTTGGAGCAGAGCACGGCGTTAGGTGAGATTCTGTATTGACTTTACCGGTCTATCAAAGTTGGGATGGCAGGCTGACTTAATGTAGGAAGCCCGTCTGACCGTCTTAGGGTGCTTACAGCTCAGTGCGCGCGGCACTGCTGAATTATAATGTCTTTGAACGCAATCTTTATCCATGCTTAGATTGTTGTTGTTGTTACACTTTGCCGTTGTGCACTTGTATATTTATTTGTTTTTTAAGATAAGTTTCATTAGCTATTCTTGCTTTTATTCTATTCAGTGAGAAGGGGATCAGCATAACAAGATTAATTGACCCCAAATATCAAAATATATGCTAGTATATGCCAACCCGGAGTCCAGCAAAATGCGTTTCTTTTTGTTACATCACTAGCCCTTACTACTAAAGTCGGAATTTCTTGAGGTGTCTTGTACACACTACCACCATTACTGGTGGTTACTACTCACAAGCAAGAACCTCATGTTTCTGATCCTTTTCAGACAACTTGATTCCCGTTGGCATCACTGTGAATGTTGATCTTCGATTTTAAATAAATGTCCTACACTGTTCTTCAAACACAGGTATTATTAGGTCGTGATACTTTTCATTGTAGTTAGGTATAAGTGTAAACATTCAGAGAATAATTTGTGTTAATTTTGAGTTCTTGCTACATTTTATTCCAGAATAAAATAAATGGTTTATTAAATTGTATCACGGTATTACCTATCTTTACGTGATAGAAATTCAAACAAAGTATCACGATAACACCACATACCACGATAATACCTAACATTACCCTATTGACATGATATGACGAATGTTTTTAGCCTATTTTCAATTTTGAAAAAATAGGCTTATGAGATCACCTTTTGTCCGTGTGTGTGTGCGTGTGTGTGTGTGATTCGTGTGTGTGCCCCCCCCCCTAATAAAATCTAAACGGCTGGAGCGATTTCAATGAAACTCGGAAAGTTCATAGCACTATTCCCGGCGACCTCGACTGTGCCCTTCAAATTTTGTTACGACTCACCAATCCAACATGGCGGCTGTGCGAAATATTTCACCAGCATTCAATATCTCCGAAACTATTACCGATATTACCCTGACATTTTCTATGGTGATAGAGGGGACTACTATAAGTTCACTTATGTGACTTTTGAAAACCTGGTAACAACAAAACCAACATGGCGGCCATGCGAATTTGCGACTTTTAAATAGACGTTTCTCGCGATTTGACCAACCAAACGCAATGAAACTTGGTACAGTATATGTTTATATACATTGTAATGCACCGACATCTAACTTCGTTCAATTGATTACATAATCACAAGATGGCGGATGTGCGAAATATTTCACCGGCATTCTACACACATCAAAAAAAGTTTTGCATCACCTCGGTTCCAAGAGTTCCGGAACCTTTAAATACAAAGGGAATAGAGATCAACACAAACAACATTTCAGCTCGTTTTATTGCTCATGAGACCCACACATTGCATGTTGTACCATCATACAGCTAGACTTTCAGCATTTGTGGTCCAGATTGCAGTACACACCACTACCTCTAATACCCAGTAGCACGTCCTCTTGCATTGATGCATGCCTGTATTCGTCGTGGCATACTATCCACAAGTTCATCAAGACACTGTTGGTCCAAATTGTCCCACTCCTCAACGACAATTCGGCGTAAATCTCTCAGAGTGGTTGGTGGGTCAAGACGTCCATAAACAGCCCTTTTCAACATATCCCAGGCATGTTCGATAGGGTTCATGTCTGGCGAACATGCTGGCCACTGTAGTCGAGCGATGTCGTTATCTTGAAGGAACGCATTCACAAGATGTGCACGATGAGGTCGAGAATTGTCGTCCATGAAGACAAATGCCTCTCCAATATTCTGCCGATATGGTTGCACTATGGGTCGGAGGATGTCATTCAGGTATCGTAAAGCCGTTTCGGAGCCTTCCATGACCACCAGTGGCGTACGTCGGCCCCACATAATGCCACCCCAAAACATCAGGGAACCACCACCTTGCTGCACTCGCTGGACAGTGTGTCTAAGACGTTCAGCCTGACCAGGGTGCCTCCAAACACGTCTCCGACGATTGTCTGGTTGAAGGCATATGCGACGCTCATCGGTGAAGAGAACGTGATGCCAATTCCGTGGGGTCCATTCAGCATGTTGTTGGGCCCATCTGTACCGCGCTGCATGGTGTCGGGGTTGCAAAGCTGGACCTCGCCATGGACGTCGGGAGTGAAGTTGCGCATCATGCAGCCTATTGCGCACAGTTTGAGTTGAAACACGACGTCCTGTGGCTGAACGAAACGCATTATTCAACATGGTGGCATTGCTGTCAGGGTTCCTCCGAGCGGCAATCCGTAAGTAGCGGTCATCCACTACAGTAGTAGCCCTTGGGCGGCCTGAGCGAGGCCTGTCATCGACAGTTCCTGTATCTCTGTACCTCCTCCATGTCCGAACAACATCGCTTTGGTTCACTCTGAGACGCCTGGAAACTTCCCTTGTTGAGAGCCCTTCTTGACACAAAGTAACAATGCGGACGCGATCGAACTGCGGTATTGACCTTCTAGGCATGGTAGAACTACAGACAACATGAGCAGCGTACTTTCGTCCTGGTGGAATGACTGGAACTGATCGGCTGTCGTACCCCCTCCGTCTAATAGGCCCTGCTCATGCATGGTTGTTTACATCTTTGAGCAGTTTTAGTGACATCTATGAACAGTCAAAGGGACTGTATCTTGGATACAATATACACAGTCAACGTCTATATGCCGGAGATCTGGGAACCGAGGTGATGCAAAACTTTTTTTGATGTTTGTATATCTCTGAAACTATTAGCGGTAAACCCCTGAAATTTTGTACGGAGATAAAGGGCACTACTGGAAGTCCATCTATAAGACTTTCAAAAACCGGTTAACTACAAAACGAACATGGCGGCCAAGCGAATTTGAAAATTTTAAATAGACCTTTCTCGCGATTTAATGTTCCAAGCGCACTGAAACCTGGCACAGGAAATATTTATACACATTGTAATCCACTGGTATCTAATTTAGTTCAATTGTTTACATAACCTCAAGATGGCGGCAGTGCGAATTTTAAAATTACGATTTTATTTATTGTGATGTAGTCATGCGATCGAAGTGAAAGTTTGAATAATGAACCTACGCAATAATTTTCCTTTAATGGTACATGACCCTATGGCCTATACATTTAAAAATCCAACATGGCGACCATCCGAAATATTTAGACGATACTGAATATCTACGAATCTATTTTAGCAATCAAACTGCATTTTTAATGTTCATAGGGGCTATGAACTTAAGTTCACCTATAGGACTTTAAATAACCTGGTGATCACAAATCCAACATGGCGGTGACGCGAATTATAAATATTCACATGGACGTTTCTTGCAATTTAACCATCCGCGTGCAGTGAAACTTGGTACAGTAAATCCTTATACTAATGTTAATCCACTGGCATCTAATTTATTTCAATTGTTTCCATAACCTCAAGATGGCATCTGTGAAAAATTATAAACTCTCCTTGTTTTTTCTTGTGTCCTAACTATGCGATTGAAGTTTGAATACTACACGTTCACAATAATCTGCATGAAACAGTACATAACTCTAGGACCTACATATATAAAATCCAACATGGCGACCATCCGAAATATTTAGTCGGTTCTCAATATCTACGAATCTATTACAGCAATCAAACTGAAATTGTGTATGTTGATAGTGGCAATTAACATAAGTAGGATATATGAAAATAGGCTGTATAGTTCTTCACGGATCTACTTGTCGTTTATTGGTTCATTAACGTTTTACGACAAATTCTTGATGTTTGATTTTTATACATTAAACTGATGAAGAACCCACAGTGTTTGAAGCATATACTGAGATAGTTTGTTAACTAAAGTCATCCTTTGTATTTTCTTGCTTACTTTTGCTGTGTAGTACCACCTTCCTGCGAGAGATAGCCGGTACTAAACCGTTGCCCAGGTGCTCAATTGCAAGAATCCCAATCTTCGGGGAGGCATCTTCCTTGATGCCCTGTTTTATACGTGAATGTCTTGATTTTACTTAAATTCTTTTAAAATGTGAACCATTACGCGTCAAAAGAAACAGTACATTTTTAATTTATTTTTGTATAGACCTACTTGTAAAACCATACGATATATTATTAATCCATTGTACTGACGAGATTGAAATGGATTCTATTGATTTATATATAAATACCATGACTTTACTTAAAATACCATTACGTAAATTACAATACTTCTTTTTGAATTTCATGTAAATGCACAGTAGCCTAGTATCGTTTAAAATATAATACTTGCTTTTCGGATTGAACAAGGTGTGTTCAGAGTTAAGTTCATTGATCTTGGATATTTTGAGCATTGGGTGCGATTTGAAACCACCATTTAATAGTATTGTTCGACTATTTGATAAGGTAGCCACTTATAAGCTTGGTCATATTTTTACAAATGACTGGAGTAAAAAACTACAACAAGCAGCATTTATTGCTACAATCTATTATTTATGATCTTAAACAAACCATTTGCGCACTTTCCTATGCTTAAGGTCACGTAGGCCATATTTCTATTTCGCCCCTTAAAGAATCATGGTATATGAAATTATCTTGAACTACATACTCCTCTATCAGAAGTAAGAGCTGTATTCAAATTGAAGTGTTATCGATAAGAATTATCATCATAGGTGGACACGCCGAGTGTCGACCCCGACAAATGCCTACCTAAGAGACGAACAGAAAAAAGAAATTATGTTAAAACAACAATAAATAACTTTGAAGGTTTATACACGGTATGAACCAACTCCGTCTGCCGCACGTGAATATGCCCAGTAACTAATACATGCTTTCTTTCTGTTTCAGTCGTGATAGACACTGCTCGATGGTACCACGAGACGGCGGTGGTGTCAGATGAGCTGAGTATTACAGTGGGAGCGCAGTTCGAATTCACCTAGTGACAGACCGAGTGAAGTGCTAAGTGGTGTACTCTGACGAGAACCAAGTGACCACAGATATTACTAGATATACGTATCAAGATTGTTGTTAGGAGAAATAGAGTTTTTGAACGCAGTGATTTCAGTTCATGAAGAATTTGCTTTCTAAGTGAATAGAAGAAGTGATCAGTGGAACGATATTTGGTTTCAAAGAAACACAAGAGTTTATACAATAACGTGCTTTCTTTTTTGAATTTTAACGTATCATAATAATAAATTGATTTTACTTAGGTGATCCTAAATATCAAAAGAAGTGGAATATTTTAAGACAGCAAAATATTTGGGCTACAGAAATCTGTTAAATGTGAATAATAAACCCAAAAATAAAGATTGCATTATGAAACCTGTTAAGAAGTGTTAATTATGTTTCCAGTCTAAATTTGAGAGATCTGGGTTTAATTGTATGTGAACTTTCATGTTGTGGATATTGGCATATTGGCATATTTTATTCAGTATTTAATGTTAGAAGGGCTAACTCTAAAAACATATGCCACACTGTTCAGGAAAGGCAAGACACATTTCATTCTTGCCTTCAATAATGGTTTGATGACTCCTTGAACAACAGAAAGAAATTTATTACAAGAGGACCACATTTCAATTCTGTAATATTCACGGGCCATGTGAATATTTCGGGAAATAAGCATATTTTTCAAACATACTGTACATCTTATGACCAATATTTCATTCAGTGCAAACAATGAAGAGAAAGGCTGTGTATTATTCCTGCATTTATTGAATTGCGTACCTATCGTTAATTACAAACATTCAAACATAGAATGATTCATTAAAATTAATTATATAAATAGAACGCTTCGAAATTCTGGTTTGTTGATGGCAAATGACCTCATTCATTTAAATATGAGCTCATATATTGTTTTCTATACTTTAAAATTAATAGGCATAAATATAATAGGGAACCTTCTAATGTGGAAGTTGAATAGTAATATTATAGTTTGAATATTAGTTTTTTTTAATCCAACAAAAGGTACCAACCTACCAGAAAATATTGGTTGATTGGTTCCTCAGTTTAGGGGCTGTGACAACGCGGTCATGTAGCCCAGTGTACTTTGGGTGAGTGTAGAATTGGTCTGATAACCGGTGTTAATTGTGATGACTGTATTAGTGTGTGTTATCTGTAATTCAGGTAAGGACTGTAGACGATCATGTTCAAGTCGTTCCTAATTTTGCTACCAAATGCTACCGTCAACGACACCTATCAGCGAACTTGAGTACTAGATGCCACCGCAACTGGCACCTGGTGAGAACGTTTGAACATAATAGAGCGTTAATCAAATCTAATCTACAAATTTAGCTTCACACAATTGTAGTTAGTGGAAGGTTCTTTTTCAGGCCATAAATCTATGACAAGGGCCCGCTGGCTTTACTTCCCATTCGAAGGAAGGCATACTGAGGGATCCTTAACACCCTTAAAAGATCCAATGACTTCGGCCAGGTTTGAACCCGCGATCTTGGGCACTGAAGCTCAGCATGCTACCTACTATGCCACCGAAGCCGACCAGAAAAACTTTCTATTAACATATTTGGAACCCGGAGATTACTGACCGTTTACGTCATGGGTGAGGTGAATATATCATTCAAAATTGAACATCACGAGCTCTGTGGAGATCACAGGGCACATAGAACGCCATAGGGTAATACCATTACCTTAGGTGTAGCTGCTTAGCCTTATGTGGCACCTGTGCTATCCACTTGCTCTTATCTAGTGCTAAGTGCCTCCAGGTCACTCACTGAATTGCATTGTATTTGTCCAAGATATTGAGGCAACTTAATTTACTTCCCAAATTCTAATTCAACCTGCTACTTAGGAAGCAAAATAACCAGAGATGGTTGAAGCAAAAAAATATGAAAAGTAGTTTGGCTCGGGCAAGGAAAGCATTCTGTTTGTTTACATCAAATATAGGTTTAGGTATTAGAAAGTCCTTTTTGGAAAACTTTATCTTCAGCGTGGCGCTCTATGGAAGTGAAACTTAGGCTTTCGGCGCAGCAGAAAAGAGTAGAATAGAAGCATTTGGAATGTGGTGTTACAGAAGAATGATGAAGTTAGTTAGTTAGTTATTGTTGTTTTAAGGGATGGAACTACGAGGTCAGCTGCCTCTAGAATGATAAATATCAGATGGGTAGAGAGTAACAAATGAACTGATATTAAAATGAGTGGGAGAGGAGAAATGTTTCTGGCGACTGCTAATAAAGAGAAGAGATAGGTTGGTAGGAAAGATACAAAGACACCCAGGAATAGCAAACTTAGTTGAGGAAGGAATGATCGAGGACAAGAACTGTGGGGGTAGGCCAAGGTTAGAATATGTTAAACAGATTGCCTCGGATATTGGGTGTGGTAGCCATGTACAGATGAATCGATTAGCTCAGGACAGGGAGCTGCATCAAGTCAATCAAAAGACTGGAAACATTATTATTATTATTATTATTATTTTGCATCTGATGGAAAGTTTACAGATTATACAGATTTGTATCTTGATCGAAATTATTTGTATTTGAATGTGAAGTAATTGAGAAGCTGAACGGGGCTTCAATCAGAGAGGAACACAATGGGAAGAGCTGCCTCAATCGTCTAATGAGGTCCTCCACAACTTAATAAGCATTCCTTTCGCTTTCTTATTTACCAGATAAGTTGACGAGAATCGATAACCAACTATAGGAGAGGGGAGTCTCATTAGGGATACAGGGCGAGAGCACTTCCCTTAATTCAAACATTTAGGAAGAGAGAGCAGAGCCGTCAATTGAAGATGTGGATTTCCTAAACGCATTGAATCAATATTTGCATATTTGGTTGGTTGGTTCCTCAGTTTAGGGGATGCGACAATGCGGTCATGTAGCCCCGTGTACTTTGGGTATGTGTAGAATTTGTCTGATAACCGGTGTTAATTTTATTGTGATGGCTGAAATAGTGTGTGTTATCTGTTTTTGATGTGTAACATCTTTCCGCTCGGTTGTTGGATATTTTTAATGTGTAACATTATTCCACTCAGTTGCTGTATATTTTTGATTGTGGGTGATTTTGTAAAAAGGGACGGAAGTGGAACGGAAATGCAACGGAAACAATGAGCGCGCGCGGTGGTGGAGATTGGTACAACGACATACTGTCGGCCATGTGGCTATGTGGCTATCATATTCAAACTGTCGTTCTTTGGTGTGAAAATATTCATTATATCATATTTACTGAAAACAGTATTATGATTTATTAAATCTTACTGCTGTATTCTTATTTAATGTAATCATTCGAGGTACTGTCGGCCAAAATACAGCACTATTATATCATATTTGCCGAAAGGATTTGTCACTGGAGTTTTACAAGTAGTTATTGCAGAAATAATAGTAACTAGAAGACCCGTGCTAATCCGCAGCAATCACTTCAACTATCCTACATCACTTCTGTCCATATGACATTTGCATGTCTTCATGCTAGTGACCTGAACAGACATTTACGGTACCGTCGCTTTTGGCTAAATGATGAAGTAGACTTATGAGATCAAATGTGTGGGTGTCTGCCTGTCCTCTGTGTGTGTGTCCCACTATTTACCCTGCGTAGGCTTAAAAGGCGCACGGACGTCAGGCCGAGGTGAACAGCTAACTCCAAACACATAAGGTATACTCTTCTCTGAAGAAATAACTCGACACGACTCGGTAGTTTGATGCTGGCTGAAGCTAGGGTGATAGGTCGCTCGCAAGCTCGTAAACTCACTCTGAAGCTAGTAATTTAATTTCCACTGAATGGAGATTGCTGGAAGAAATGAAAACGTAAAAACACTTACAGTGGTCGATGTAGGAGCTGTCGCGGACTTTCTTGTAGAACTTTTCATGCTGAGCAATTCTCAGAGAATATCGATTTTTTTAAAGACACATGGACGTTAGGTTTTTCTTCAACTCAATTCACTGAAATCGTAAATGCTCGGCTTCTTTTGTCATAAGTAAATGTTTTTCTACCTAATCCTTCATCGAGAAATCCTTTACTGAATGGTGAAAACCGCATCAAAATCCATCAAGTTGCTCTCGAGGTTACCCGTTACATCCAAGAATTGGGAACTTTGTTTTATACTAAGTAGATAGAGATATCCACACAATTTAAGGCTACAGCGGTACAACTTGGTGTTTTGTCTACTTATGAACAATGGTATAAATTTAAAATAAAAGATGGGTCTCTTATATTTGAATTTAGAGATGTAACTCTTGGGTAACATATAGAGGTGTGCAAATTAATAGAATTAAATAAATAATTTTAATTAGTCGTACTGTAATTACTTTTATTCAAAATCATTTTATTGACCAACTTCTTTTGTTGTCCTACTTATTAGTGTTTCCTCTCCCGTGGAATTACACCTTTTCCCATAAGGAATTGCGTCTGGAAACTTTCAGATTATTGGATTCCGAGGGATATCTGAGCTGGGTCCATTTTCAATTTTTCATTGACTTTAGAATTCAAGTCAGGTGATTTCAATGCATAGTTCATGAATCTTTGAATAGTTCAATAGCGTTCATCAGTTAAAAGACCCCAAATCCCTCCGCTCTAAATTTACACGTAACGTAGAGTGAAGTAATAAAAACGAAACGTGTGGCATTTTGCATTTGCAAGGCTTCGCTCCTCATCATCTTCCTAGCATTAATCCCGCTTTATTGCAGGGTCTGCTTTTCTGCACATTTTCTTCCATACTGCTCGATCTTGAGCGTCTCTAGTTGTGGCATTCACTAGTTGCATGTCCTCCCGCATAGTATCCAGCCAGCGCTTTCTCGGTCGCCCTCGTGGTCGTCGGCCTTCTGGACTGATGTCAAGTGCAGTTCTCGCGACTGAAGAGTGATTGCTACGCAGTACATGGCCATACCAACGCAGACGGCTCTCCCGCATTTTTTCATGGATTAAAGCCACACCAAATTTAGCTCGAACATTGTCATTCCTGATGCGGTCCAGTCTAGTAAGTCCCTGTGTCCAGTGAATCATCTTCATTTCCATGACATGTAGTTGTTGTCCATGTCGCTTCGTTACTGGCCAGCATTCAGTACCGTACAGTGCTACTGGTCGAACGATGGTTCTGTAAATTTGCTACTTCAGATATACTGGCACATTCCGGTCAAAAAGGACTCCAGTAACTTGGCGCCATTTCGGCCATGCTGCGTTGACTCTGTTTCGGACATCTGGGAGTGTTCGGCCATCTGAACAGATTAACGTACCCAAGTATTTGAATACAGATGATTTTCGGAATTCAGTGCCATCAATGTGAATAGATCCTTCACTTGGTACTCCAGACTCCTTATACTCTTTCTTCCCAATATTAAGTCGTAGGCCATGGGTGTCTTGTGCAGTTTTCCAACATTGAACATGTTGTTCCAATTCTTGGCGAGACTTGCAGGCTACAATGATATCGTCAGCATAGAGCAAGGTCCAGGGATGTGGTTACAGTAGTTCGGCTGCGATGGTGTCAAGACAGGTGATGAACAGGAGCGGGGACAAACCTGACCCCTGATGAACACCAACTCTGATGGGAAAAGTTGCGGAGTTTCCTGAAGCACATCGGACATAGCTGGTGACATTCCGATAAAGAAGCTGAACCCATTGAACATATGCTTCTGGTACCCCATGCTGTCGTAGTGCATATCATATTAGATCACAAGGTACCCTGTCGAAGGCCTTTTCAAGATCCAAGAAGGCTATATGGAGTGGTTTCCGCTTTTCTAGGTGCCTTTCCATCAAAAGACGAGCGGCGTGAATAGCATCGATTGTCCATGTACCTTTCATAAAACCACACTGGTTTGAGGCAATCTTGATTATGTCACGAAGGCGTGTATCCACGATACGCTCAAATATCTTCATAGTGTGGCAAAGCAGGCGAATCGGTCGATAATTTGAGCAGTTGTGCGCATCTCCTTTACCTTTCAAAATTGGTGTTGTTACACTGCTGAGCCAAGTAAGAGGAGCTTCGTTTTCATTGATGATCTTGTTGAAGAGATCTGCTAGAAACTGAGCTGCTTGTGATCCAAGCATCTTCCCCACCTCCGATGGGAGATCATCCGGTCCAGTTGCCTTTCCATTTTTCATTTTCTTCATAGCGGTCTCCACTTCGGCAACCGTGATGGCTGGTACTGGACCAAGTACAGGGTCCGCAGCTGGTAGTGGCGGATGCGGAAATTCTTCGTTGCTAATATTTTCGAAGTGCTGTTTCCATCGGTTAAGGATCTCATTAGGTTTCCGTAGGGGTTGTTGATTTTCATTCTTAATGATCATAACATGTCCAACATCTTGAGTGGAACGATGGCGATTCTTCGCTAGTCTGTAGATATTATTTGCTCCTTCTGCTGTGTTGAGCTCTTCGTACATGCTCTTGTAATGGTCTGCTTTAGCCTTTGCCATTTCCTGTTTTGCCACCGACTTCAATCTTCTATATTGCTGACGATCAAGATCCAGTCCCGATTGGAGCCAGGTCTTATACGCTAACTTCTTCATCCTGATGGCATCTTGGACATGAGAATTCCACCACCATATCTCTTTATTGATAAAACTGCGTCCATGTTTAGATTTACCCATAATATCAGTAGCACAAGTCTTAATATATGTGGAGGCCTTTGCCCAGATTTCATCAACGTGTTGACCTTGTTCTGGCATAGATAAAGAACCTATATATGTTTTCAGCTGGATGTGATGTTGTTTTAATTTCCACCATTTGATTCGTTCCGATGTAGATTTAAGACTTTTCTTGCCGAGATCAAGGCGAATCCTAAAATTGAGGAGAAGCAGATGATGTTGGGGTGCAATAATGTCTGATGGTATGACTTTTACATCAGTGACAAACCTCAAATCACTCCTTCGTACCAACCAATAATCAATCTGCGTATTTCTTCCACCACTACTGTAGGTAATGAGGTGCGATGGCCGCTTTTGTAAAACGTGTTAGTCACAGCTAAGTCTAAGGCCTCAGCAAATTCCAGGATTCTGTTTCCATCCTCATTTCGCTCTCCAAAGCCTTGTCCACCATGTACTCTGTCGAAACCATTTCTATTCCCTCCAACGTGGCCATTTAAGTCACCACCAATGAACAGGAGTTCTTCTTCAACAAACTGTAGGTAAGTTTCGAGGTTGATCCAAAATTCATCCTTCTCATCATCCGTGCACCCAGTTTGTGGAGCGTAACATGAAAGCACACGTAAGGTTTTCGTACCAGTGTCGATCTTAATAGACATCAATCGGTCAGAAAGACGGGTTACTTCAGAGACATGATCTCCGAACTTTTTACTCACAGCTATAGCTACGCCATTCCTGCCTGATATATTTCCGTGGTAGAATAACTTGTATCCTTCACCAATATCCTTGGATTTTGAGCCGGACCATTTGGTTTCCTGGATGCAGGAAATATCTACTTGTCGGTTCTTCAAGGTATCTGCAAAGTTCTCGGCTTCGACTCGTAAGAGTACCAATTTTATGGTTGCCATTCTGATTTGTTGGACTCGCTTCATTAGCCCACCCCGTCCTTGCAAGGCTCCTCTGTTAGTGGAAATTCTAAAAAATCATTTTAATTTGAGTTTCTTAAATGAAAATATAATTAGGAGTCTTGGTTAAACATTTGAAGTAATTGCATCGCCTTGTAAACATACTTAGTGCATGGAACCGTGAAAAGTAAAAATGCAATTTTGGAAAACTGACATCGAATCTAATAATTTGCACATCTCTGTAAAGACAGCTATCGCCTCCACCCCTGCAGATAGAATAGTAAGTAAAGGCGATTGATGAGAAATGAAAAGATAACTCACACAGAAGGAAATAATATTTATTAAGCTGTGCATTTGATTGAGTATATCTTTGTTATAGAACTGAGGGAATGAAATAACAGAATGTAGGATAGTAATCACCGATGTAGGACAATAGTATTTTTAGCCTAATTTCGATTTTTGCAAAAAATGAAAGTAGACTTATGAGATCACTACAGGGCGAAAAAAAGTGTGTCTGTCTGTGTGTGTGTATGTGTGTGAGTCTGTGTGTGTGTGTGTGTGTGTGAGTGTGTGGAACTCTGAATGTCTGTCCCCCCTATCAATTCGAACACGGTGAAACCGAATGGAATGAAATTTGGTACAAAGGTAGCACTAGCAAAGGACACCTCAGTGTCATGTTTTATATCGCCGCCATCTTGACGGAAACGTAATGGCGGCCACACAAATGTTCAAAGCTTAAATCAAATTACGACTAACCTAATCATCCGATCTCTACCAAATTTTGCAACAACATACCTATATAGGAGCAGCATCCTTTGAATAAACTAATAGGTCATCAGCCTAATAGTTTGCGGATGGTGGCCATCTTTGTGTGAAAATCGATTGCCCCTATTAATTCGAACACGGTGAAACCGAATGGAACGAAATTTGGTACAGAGGTAGTACTAGCAAAGGGCACCCCAGTGTCATGTTTTATATCGCCGCCATCTTGACGGAAACGTAATGGCGGCCATACAAATGTTCAAAGCTTAAATCAAATTACGACTAACCTAATCATCCGATCTCTACCAAATTTTGCAACAACATACCTTTATGGAGGGACCATCCTTTGACAAATCTAATAGGTCATTAGCCTGTTAGTTTGCGGATGGCGGCCATCTTTGTGTCAAAATCGATTACCCCTATTAATTCGAACACGGTGAAACCGAATGGAATGAAATTTGGTACAGAGGTAGCACTACCAAAGTGCACCCCAGTGTCA
Organism: Meconema thalassinum; assembly: GCA_946902985.2. NCBI lineage: Eukaryota > Metazoa > Arthropoda > Insecta > Orthoptera > Tettigoniidae > Meconema > Meconema thalassinum. The sequence continues at coordinate 1,323,096,810 of OX336388.2, read as the reverse complement.
TGTTTTATATCGCCGCCATCCTGACGGAAACGTAATGGCGGCCACCCAAATGTTCAAAGTTTAAATCAAATTACGACTAACCTAATCATCCGATCTCTACCAAATTTTGCAACAACATATATTTATGAAGGGAGCAACGTTTGGCAAATCTAATAGGTCATTAGCCTAATAGTTTGCGGATGGCGGCCATCTTTGTGTCAACATCGATTACCCCTATTAATTCGATCACGGTGAAACCGAATGGAACGAAATTTGGTACAGAGGTAGCACTAGAAAAGGCCACCTCAGTGTCGTGTTTTATATCACCGCCATCTTGACGGAAACGTAATCGCGGTCACCCAAATGTTAAAGGCTAAAATGTAATTACGACCAACCTAATAATCTAGTCTCTACCAAATTTTGCAACAACAAATCTTTATATGGGAAGCATATTCTGACCAAACTGCTAGATCATCAGCCCAATAGTTTGCAGATGGTGGCCAAGTATGTGTGCAAATCGATTCCCCCTATCAATTCAAACACGGTGAAAACGAATTGAACGAAATTTGGTACAGAGGTAGCACTAGCAATAGGCACCTCAGTGTCATGTTTTATATCGCCGCCATCTTGACGGAAACGGAATGACGGCCACCCAAATGTTAAAAGCTTAAATCAAATTTCGACCATCCTAATAATTTGATCTCTACCGGATTTTGCAACAACATGCCTTTGTGTGGAAAGCATCTTATGACTGACTACAAGGTCATCAGCCCAATAGTTTGCAAATAGCGACCATGTATGTGTGCAAATCCATTCCCCAGATCAATTCAACCACGGTGAAACCGAATTGAATGTTTTTTTTTTTACAGAGGTAGCACTAGCAAAGGGCACCTCATATTCATGTTTAATATCCCTATAGCACGTTGTATTTCAACAAGCTACTACAACCAACATTCAATTATACTCCTTTAAAAGGACAAAGAGTTATAACAATACCCATGCATTTAGGAGAAAGTAGGCTATATGTTCTTTAATGAACATCTTGTTTTAATCATTACCACAGGACAGTTATCGTATTAGGGATGCGGACGTCCTTGTATAATTGTTATTGAATCTGTGTCCCGTTTGCTGAGGTCTGTGCTCCTCCGCAACATTCGTTTCAAAATTCTAATAGTACTTCCTTCCATTCGACATTTGCTGTTCACTTGCCTTTTGGTTCTATTTGAACTTTGACGTCATGAAAGGATTTTCCTCGCGATAGTGCGGCATACAGTCAAGTTGTCCGTGGCTAAACACCGGTTGAGGTAAATGAATGCCTACATGATCTAGTGTTTGACCTTGAGATTTATTGATAGTTATACAAAAAGCCCGTATTGGAAACTGCCTCCTTTTGAAGGAAAATGGCATAGAAGTACCTGATGGCGTAAGGTCAAGGCGATGAAGTAGGACATTGTTTCCAACATTTACGCCAGTAATAATTTCCAGGTGTAAGCAATATTGTCACGCATCTTCCAAACCAACAGTCTAGTACCGTTCAACAGACCTTGGGTAACATTAATATTTTTCAACAAATTCACAATTGAGCCTTCTTTTATTCGAAGGATATGAGGTGGCAATCCACGTATACCTATGCTGTCTAAAAATTCTATTGGGAATTGTAGAAGTTCACTCTCATCTTCAGTAATCAAATTATTCACACTGATGTAAGTTCTCGACGATCCTGGGATTAAGTCTAAAACTTTGTCATTGATTTCTTTACAATGTTCATTTTTAGGTGCTAAAATCGTTATTTTTGAAAAGCAAGAAATATTTTTCATTGTGGGACTAATTCTGAATTTTCTCCATCGGCGTGAGGGTATTCACCGTTACCAATGTGTATGAAGAAGTTTGCAAAGTAAAGTTGATCTGTATCCGCTCGCATATTTTTGTTGAGTTTAAAAATTTTGAATAATGGCCACAAAGGAGAGAACCTTACTGACATTTGGACTGATGCTGCTTTGGATGCGTGAAGCACAACAGGCAATACCTGCCTAAAATCTCCACCTAATATGATAATTTTTCCTCCGAAAGGCACGTCGTTATTCATGATGTTCTTGAGCAACCGATTTACACACATCAACGCGTGCTTATTAGCCATAGAGGCTTCATCCCAGATGATAAGTTTTTCTGAACGAATATAAAAAGCTTCCTTGCTGTTAACTTTTATTCCTGATACAGAACATTCATGTAAATGTAGAGGTAACATGAACTGGCTGTGTACACTAGTAATATTGCTGCAATACCAGTCCATGCAACAGAAACTACATTTAACCCCAAATTTGTGGAACTGTGAATCGAGCATTGATAAAGAAATGTTTTCCCGGTGCCCCCTGGACCGCCAATGAAATATGCATTACTCATCCTTTCATTGCTGTTTTGTACTAACCCCAAAATTTCTGTAATTATAGCCGTTTGGTTTATCATCCGACTTAATTGATCCTCATTAAGTTTTGGATAATTCATTGGTAAATTTGTCTGAGGGAAATTATCATTAATAGCTGGCAATTCGAGAGAAGTAATGGGAAGACCATTGAGCTTTAATGTATTAGAAATATGTATAAGAGTGAACTGATATGCAATGTTAGGTTCGTGAAACTGCAGATAATCTTCTGATAATGAATTCTTGAAAATGTCCCATAACTATCTTACATTTGAAGGGGTCTGAAAGATACATATGTAAGAAAACAGTTGTCGTAACTGAGAAGGCATCTGAAATTGTGTCGCTTCTGCCAAACAACGCTGCCATTCAGAATCGTCAATCAGCAAACCTCGCTCCTTAGCTGTTTCTTTAAAAGTAGAATAGACAACTGCTTTGTATGTTTGTAGATCCTGGAAGCTGGTAGCACCTATGACGTGAAGCAATAACAGGCGTAAATAATACCTTTCTGTTTCTGTAGACGAAACATTATACATTCTGTCTATCGTTTTTGATATTTTTTTTCTTTTTTGCCACTGGCAGTTGCTCTTATTCCAGACGTAATGTACTGGTGTTTCAGGATATATATACGGACTTCTGGCCTGCGAGTCTTGATTTAACTTGAACCACGCTTGTAATTCCATGTTGCGCATCTGTTCCGGAAGTAAAATATCAGAAGCGTTATCATTTTAAAAATACATATTTCGCAAGTTTGGCAAGTGAACTGGTAATCTCACGATAGAATGTGACTGTTCATGCATGTGAAATGAAAATATCCTGAATGCGTCTTCTGTTGGACCAACATATCTAGCATTTAGGAAAGAAGTAATTTCATCGTATTTCACCGTTTCGCCTTCAGGACATATTTTAACAATGCAGAAGTCATGACCTTTATACACATACTTGTGGATTTTAATATATAAGATATTTGTGGATGTATTTAACACTCCGGACACATGAGCATATTTCCACATTAATATGAGCTTGCACGTAAAGTAAAAGAAATGGATTGTAGGGAACAATGAATCGACTATCGACTTCAATGTCAATGCCTCGAATTGTTTTTATAATAATCCTTCCTTCATTTCTTCTCCTATGCGAAGGATAACCATTGGCATTATCTTTGGTATCTTCCTGAAACTATTTGGGGAAATATTTCTTACATACGCCATCTTTCATACAGACTGAAGCAGAATTCAAAGATCCGCGAAGACCATGTACCATATGACGCCTTACCAACTCGTATAGCGCTTCATACTCGAGATCTGGTATTTCGGCTGACACCACACTGTCAATGTCAGAAATTTCTCGAAACTTACAATCTTCCGTAAATGTTAAGAGTAAATGGATGAGCGGGAGACCTCGTTTTTGAAATTCCAATGTATATAGATATGCTTTTACCGAAAATTTCCTTAACATTAATCAATCGTAGCAATTCCTTTACTTTGCAATGGAAAACTCTCACTTCAATATCAGGCCTATTATTAGCCGTTTCCAAGAGATGAATGCTGTTAAGTATTTCTGGCCAGCCCGCATTATAGGTGAAAGTAATGAATAAATCTGGCTTTCCAAACTTCCTCACTATCGCCATCGTATCCTGATAATTTTGCAATATTTTCCTTGGGCTACCTGTAAAAGAAGATGGCAAAACTACAATACGACCGACTCTGAGATTTTCATTTTCTGCTCGTACATGCAAGGCGTCTGCTAAACCGGCATATGTATCAACTCGTAACTTCGTTTGTTGATATATATATTTTAACCGGTCACCTTCCATACGACAGTAGTAATCCACGAATAAATATCCATTTTGCAAACTTGAGCAGCGACAACTAACTCAACATGACCTCCATGAACACCATTCATAGACATATACATGTTGTAATCATCGCTCGTATTGATAGCAGTTTCGTACATATCGCTGTTGCCAACAATAAAGGAAGAATAATTATTCCACTTGTCTGTAACATGTTTTACAATTCGCTTTCTAACCTGTGTAAATAAACTCTGATTGTTGTACTCACAATATGTCAATGACCTGAACAGACAATTACCGTCACCTTTAATCTTTATAACATTTGTAATTGAGTGTCGCCTCTCATTCATCATAATATGTTTCATTGTATTGATTGAGCACACAACCTATAAGGATGAATGATGAAACGAAAAGAAGACAGTTTGTAGCTGGTGAGACCAAAGACTATATAACAGAAAGATCAGATACACAATACAAAATGGCGGTTCCAACATTCGACTGTCTCACACTTTGTGAAATTAGTTGTCTTTCGTATACAGTATTTGTTGTCATTCAAACAGATGTTGACATGACAGTGTTATTAGCAAAATGACTGCGGATTGTGCATGAGCATTTCAGTCTCAAAGTAATCCATTCTTTGAGAAGTTTTAATAAAATTATGTGCACAAAATCCCCTTCTACTTATTGTATGGATACATGCGACATTAGTGCCCGAGTGGAACAGGTAGAAGTTGACGATATCATGTATGGATACATGCGACATTAGCACCCGATAACATGACGTAATTAGGGTACTTTCTGTTAATATCAAGTTAGATTTATTATTGGGGCGGCGTTGAATATCATGATACAGAGTTAGTCGTTGTCGCCTAGCTACAATATGTCCGTCAAGTCATTCGATATTCCATTTTCGTGAGACCTTGAAGGAAGTAATATTCGCAATTATTTTAATACTCGAATGATATAATCAAGTAAAGTGGGTATCAATCGACGGTGCTTGACGGGCATTACATTTTAAGACAACAAACGTCGTCGTAGCGCAAATACTTCCCAAGATATTTCAGTTTTAGTAAAGGGTGAAAGTTTTTGAAAACTGTTTTAATATATAAGATGAAAACTTACCAATGATAATAACACGAAGGAATCCTTCATGTTTCCTGGCACAAGGTAGCACTATGAGTTCATTCTTAAAAAAAAAAAAATGCGAGTCAGTATTATGGAATTATTAGAATAACATGTCAGATGTTACACATCATATGCGACTACTGTAAGCCTCGTAATTTTTTTAAATTCAAGTAACGACTGCAGACATTCAATTTTCAAGTAGTTCCTACTTTTGCTACCAAACGCCATCGTCAACGACAACTAGTTCTGAACTTAGTTACTAGATGTCACCGCAGTCGGCTCCTGGTGACGTACGTTGGAACCTAAGAGCGTTAGTCAAATCTAACCTATAATTTAGCTTCACACAAGTAAAATTAGTGGAAGGTTCTTTTACATGCCATAAATCTATGACATGGGACCGCCGGCATTACTTCCCCTCCGAAGAAAGGCATACTGAGGGATCTTTAACGCTCTTAAAAAATCCTGACGACTTCGACCGGGTTTGAATCCACGACCTTGTGCATAGGAGCTCAGCATGCTACCTACTACGCCACCGAAGCCGCTATGCTATGCTGCATTACAGACATCATTTACTTCTGTACAAGATAGCATTAGTTATTTCCAAAATACAATAATTAACACCCATAAAAAGGCATTTTCAAAGCATCATTCTTGATGATCTGTATCGTGATGATTATATTGATTGTTGTTTTAACCCGATGATTGCCACGCCCGTCTATAAGAGGTCCATTGTTTTCATATGCAAGGTTCGCCCTGAAGTCTCGAGTCGATCTCTGGCATGTTCTGCCATCTGTTGAGTATTATGAGGTACTACTTGAATTTAGATTTTCTTTTCTTCCTGGAGTAACTAACAGAGCATTCTCTAGACGTGTGTCCTCTACAGTTGGAGTTCATCTGTGCTGTAAACATACATGGTGGTGCAATAAGCTATTTCTTTTTATCTTTTGTAGCTTTTCAGTCGTTCAACACGATTGTGCCCAATGAATGGGTGGGGTACAAGATATGCATTTATGTAAATACACTCCTGGAAACATTTACACGTATTATTTAATTATCACAATTAAATGGGAGTAATTTAGTATTACGCGATTCTACCCTCAAGTGGCCATCATCAGATCGTGATCAGTGTGTTAAAGTTTAAAGTTTTCACTAATGTAAATTCACTAAGTGCGTTAAAATCCTTGAGTATGCCTTCCTTCGGAGGGGAAGTAAAGCCGGCGGTCCCATGTCATAGATTTATGGCATGTAAAAGATTCTTCCACTTGCTAAACTTCTGTGAAGCTAAATATCTAGGTTAGATTTCGTTGGAACGCTCCATCAAAGTTCCGACGTTCATCACTAGATATCAGTGACATCTTGTAGTAAAAGTTAGAACTACTTGAAATTGAACGGAACTTGTAGCTCACCCTATGGGTGTCTACTTGAAGCAGCTACAGCCTCTGGCAAGCCGAACATGTCCTCGGACACTCCCGGCACTAAAAGCCATACGATAAATAATAATAATAATAATAATAATAATAAATAGACTACTACTGAAGTACAATAGTATTTACATATTTATATCTCGTACCCCACCCATTGGGCATAATCGTATTGACCGATTGAAAAGCTACAAATGACAACCTGTATAAGCACCACTGAAAAGAATGGCTTCAAATCTCTATTTCTTTTACCGTATTGTGATCAAAGAAAATCTATTTTCATCTTAGTAACGTATTAATTTTCTACTAATTTTCGGAAATAATTTCATGTTGGGCCCTTTACCTGGTATAAAGATGACGCAAACGTAGGCACCAAAATTTTAATTTTGATTTGTCTCCTAATAAAAATTAATGCGGGCCTAAACATAGGATTTTGAATTTGCATTGTGTAATAAATACTCAAAACCTATAGACATTTTAAGCCTAACTCCTCCATCCCGCTAATAAGTTAAAAATGGCCTCTAGGCCTATATTTATTGATGTGTAACTTCCACTGGGTATCTGGATATTTTTGTGGCACTCGGTAGCTGGACATTTTTGTGGGAGTGATTTTGGAAAAGAGACGGAAGTGGATGGGACGGAAGTGCATGGGACGGAAACAATGTGCGCGCGCGGTGGTGGAGATCGGTGCAACGTCGTACTGTAAGCCATGTGACTATGTGGAACGTAAATCGCATACGATTTACCTCAAGGTTTAGAGGCCCCATTAAAGAAATTGCTTCAATAAATCATCTTTAAACTGTCGTTCTTTGGTGTGAAAATATTCATTATATCATATTTGCTGAAAACAATTACGATTTCTTAAATCTTCATACTTTTGCTGTATTCTTATTTAATGTAAGCACTCGATACCTCGAATGCTATATCGCATCAACCAACACTCCAAACAACGTAGGAATTCAGTATATCAACACCGACTACTAGCAATAATTGAAGCTTCGTTGGTCCAAATAGCTTAATCACTTTGTATTTTGCAATGAAAACACCCATATATAGCCCAAAAGTTACACTTCTAACATGTGCAGATAAACTTGCCAGCTGATTGAAATCGAGTTCGTAGTTGTCTGCGCGAACCGCTAGATGGCACCCATAATCAGTGTCTCCAGTTTCGCGTGGGAGTTTCCGGCAATGGATTGCTCGCGCATCCAGTTGCAGGTATATGTCACTACTGCAGATGCATTGGAGAATCCTTTCATGTTTGCTGGCACAAGGTAGCACTATGAGTTCATTCTTTAAAAAATGCGAGTATGTAATATGGAATTATTCGAATAACATGTCAGATGTTAAACATCATATGCGACGAATGTAAGGCTCGCAATTTTTTTTTTACATATCAACATCTTATTTCTGACTATTCCGAAGAACGTCATTCTTGCCGAATATCTACAGAAATTATCTACGTCATCATCCAGTTATCGCCAGGTCATAACCACGTCATCGCCATCGTCTTCTGCATGTGAGATTTTCGATGTGAAATACCATGTCCTGTGGTTCGGATTCCACGTAAAACGGAGGTCCCGTGGCTTATGATCGCGAGATTTACGGTCACGTTAAACTACAAGCTTCCTTTTTTTAGAATTTTCTGGATCCTTCGAGGCGACCTCGTCTGGCCACGTGGAGCTCACGTCACACCACTGCATTGCAGTCAGTGTACTTTCATCTTCGTAATTTTGTACAATTCAACATCTACTCTTCGCTTCGTAATTCTCCGTTTCTACATTTCATCTGCCCTTAGTGGCTCACTACTGGCAACTTATTTATTCTAACCTCATCTCCGCTACACCAACTGAACATCGCTACAATCTTCGCAACGCCATATTCCAGCACTTCATTACTTCAGTTCATCTACGACATTTCTTCATACTTCTATTCAGCATCAAGTTCTACGTCATCGCCTTAGCGTTCAGTGACCTTGCACGCTACATCCTTCACCGAGCTCACAGCTGCTAGCCTCTTTTCGTTGGTGTCGGGCGCGCAGCCTGCTCACACTTCCATTCCAATCATCACATTTATTCATCCCCCAGCACCAGCCCCTGTCACACTACGCAAACACATAACACATACACATCATACAGCAATAGTGAGATAGCGGCAAGCTACTCCTATAACACTTCCCCTTTATCTCACTTCTCATTTTCCACTACCCGCACAGCACATAATTCCCATTCCTTCTCCAATACCTCCCGTGCGTCGCTCGGCTTGGCTTCGCCCGTTCCATTCCCGCACCTTCCCTCACCTTACTTACAGCCCCATTTTAGAAGGCGCCAGGCTTTGCAGCTACCTTCGCAATAGTGCCCCCCTTTACCTTATATCCCATTGTCTGTCATATACTTGTTATATTAATCCTTTAAGCTCACCATGGGTAAAGGCAGAGGAAAGACCTCACCCGGCCGCGCCCAGGCTTCTGCCTCCCGGAACACCACCAACCCCTCCTCCTCCAAAGGGGCCATACCTAAGTCAGCGAGTGCGCACACCCTTCCACTTACCCCTAAATCCCCTGGCACCCACTTCGCCTTGCCGCCTGTCGTTCCCCAGACTCCGAGCTGTCCCGAGAAGCGGCGCGCGTCCGATGCCTCCGATACTGAGGGGGGGGGACGCACCGCTCCCGCCTGCGGGTACACGAGGGGATGGAGGAGATAGCTACTGACTCTAGACGTCACTGCAGCACCTCCCCGACGCCGGTACCCCCTTTGATTTCTCCACACGACCCTCGCCTCCCATCCACAGGGACCATACCCCATTTCATCCCCACCACCGCCATACCTTCCCAGATTTCTCCTTCCTTGCCCTCCTATGCTACCAAGGCCTCCGAGCCAGCATACAAACACATTTTCCTTTTCCGCGGCCACACCCACGCCAACAAGTACTTATTCACCGACGCGTTGCGCCGGGTGCTTGGCCACCCCAATTTCACCGCCACCGCCACCACCAATGGAGTCTACGTCAAAACTGACGATGACGCCACTGCCGCCGTTCTCCACGACCCCGGGGTGGTCCGCCAGCTTGGACCGCAGGTGACTGCGGAACCCATCCGTGCCCGCCAACACCCGGCTACTCCCCCCCCCCCCCCCCTCCGCAACGCAACCCGCACTTCTCGTGTGTGATCCGGGGCGTGGACCCCGATCTCACCGAGGAGGCGGTCTTACAGGAACTCCACCTTGAACAGGTAGACGCGCGGAAGGCTTTCCGCATTCGGAACGCCGAGGGCCCGACGTGGATGGTGAGGATTCTCCTTGTTACTCAGGCTGAGGTCGACCGCCTGCTTACAGACGGGGTATATTTGTACCGCTACCACCATAGAGTTGAACCCTCAAAAGCCCCCGCTCCAGTCGCTATCAGGTGCAACAGGTGCCTAGCCTATAATGAGCACTCCACCGACCAATGCCGGCAACCGCCGCGCTGCGGTCACTGCTCACAACCTGCGCACACCACCGGAAAGTGTCCCAATCTTGCCCAGCCCCCCCCCCCCCCCCCCCCCCCCCCCGATGCAACCAGTGCCAGCTCACTCACCCCACCTACTCCTATAAGTGCAAAGCAAAACCTGCACCTCTCCCCAACCGCCCCGAAACGGTTGCTCCAGTGAAATCCGTCGACCCACCCACCGCCCCTGCCCAATCCCAATTCCCCACCATCGAAGACCTCATCCGCTTCATGGTGGTTTCCCTCCAGAATATCCTCCCCTACCAACGGCCACTGGTACTGACACAGCTTCAACTGGCCACGCAGCAAATCTTCGGGGTTCGGTTCCACCCTTCTTTCTCGGGCCCCCTCACCCACTTCACCTTCTCCCACTACCCCCGAGTCACCGCCGTATAAGCTCATTATGGTGCTACAAACTGCTAGACCTGGAACTCCCCGCACCATCACCCTCCTTTACCACAACGTCTGTTCCTTCCATGCCCAACGTACTCTCCTCACCCACACCCTCAGGTCCCATCATGTCGATGCGGCCCTCCTGAATGAAACCTTTCTTAGGAGCGACCAACACGCTTTTCTCCCCGGCTACACCCTTCTGCGCGCCGATCGCCCCAACAACGCAGGCCGCGGTGGCTCGGCCCTCGCCAGTCGCGCGCGTCTCCCCACTCGCCATCATATCCCCCCTCCCCCTCTGATCTTCCCTGAAAGCCTCATCTGCTTCATCTATTTCCCGTCCCGCGTCCTACACCTCGCCACAATTTACATTCGTCCCAACCATCCCATCCCCAAAGACTTTATTGCCCACGTGGCCGAGGTTTTCCCCCATTTTTTGGTAATGGCCGACCTCAACCTCCACTCTCGTTCAGCCCTGGAACGTCGCAGCCTGGACGTTTATCTCCGCCACATCGATGCCACCCTCGTTCCCTTACCCAAACCTACCCGTCCCTCCTCCAACACCACCCCCGATGCAGTTATAGCCCACAACTCCCTCCTACATCTGTTCGACGCTACAGTCTTGCCACTCATCGGAGGCGACCACGCCCCGGTGCTGCTCACATTCCCCCTCCCACCTCGCAACGCGCCACTCCCACCCCCCAGGATGATCCAGAGCTTCTGCACGGCAAACTGGCCAGAGTACCGGGAGCACATAACTACCAACCTCCATACAGATCAACTTCCGTTGGAAGACCAAGCGACTGTCGATGCCTATACCACCCATATCGAAGCCACGCTACAACAAGCATCTTCCCTAGCCATCCCCCTCATCCCGACGACACCCTCCCGCCCCCCAATCCCCCCAAAGGCACGTCGCCTTCTCGCCCTGGCACACTCCTACCACAACACTTATCTCCGTACGCACGATCGATATTTCCTTCAGCGCCATCGACAATCCCTCCGGCAAGTTAAGTCATACATAGAGGCCCACAAACGCCTCTCATGGCACACTGCCTGCACGCGGCTCAACCGAGTCTCTGCCTCTCTGCCCGCCTACTGGCGCCAACTCAATCAATTAACTGGCCAGTCCACAGCACCAACCTACCCCATCATATATAATGGGACGGTGCCGCCAGACGACGAAGCCAAGCTGGACGTCTTCGCCAAACGCTTCTGCCGCACGTTTCGCTATTCCGACGACCCCTCTCACACCCACGATCACGACGATTTCATCGCCACCGTACCTTCTCGCCCTCACTTACAACCTTCCTCCCACCACACCCTCTCACCTCATCCCCTCGACGACCCCATCACGGACCTTGATATTTCCTGCGCCTTGTCCCGCACCACCAACACAGCACCAGGTCCCGACTCCATTCGTTATCGTCATCTTAAGGAGGCCCCTCCCATTTTTCTCGCCGCACTCACCCGCCTCTATTACTTTCTTCTTCGCTCCGGCTTCTCTCCCACCCAGTGGCGTCGCGCCACGATGCTCCTCTTCCCTAAACCCGGAAAACCACTTTCCTCCCCTAGTTCTTATCGCCCCATCTGCCTGACCGCCGTCCTTTCCAAGACCTTCGAAAAAAATCCTTACCAAGCGCCTCCACCGCCACCTTCTTCGCCATCACCTCCTCCCCCTTTCTCAATGCGGCTTCCGCCCTCACCTATCCGCCCAAGACCAACTCCTTCGCCTCTCCACTCTCGTCGCCGACAACTTCAATCGTCCCGCTCCCACCCTTCTCATAGCCTTCGACTTCCAAAATGCCTTCGACACGGTATGGCACGACGCCCTCATCCTGAAGCTCCACTACTTCAATCTTCCCCACAGCTACATCCGATTCGTCAACTCCTTCCTTAGACACCGCACAGCCAAAATCATAATCAATAACCTCTTTTCCCGACCCATCCCCTTCGAACAAGGCGTCCCCCAGGGCTCCGTCCTTTCCCCACTTCTCTACGTCCTCTTTGTGGCAGATATCCCTCAACCGCCCTCCCCCCTCCAGCTTCTACAGTTTGCGGACGACACCGCCATAGTGGCTCCCTTCGCCAGCGTCCAGCACATCACAGGACACACTCAGCCGTACCTTGAGCGCTTCACAGCATGGTGTGACAGGTGGCACCTCAGCCTTAATGGTGACAAAACACAAACCATCCTGTTTCGCCCTCGCAGGCGGGCAACAAGCGTTACCCGCAATCCGGATAACCTCCGGCTCTATCTCCGTGATCGCCGTCTCATTCCCACACCCACCGTCCGCTACCTGGGCTTGCTATTTGACCTGCATTTTACTTTTCGTCCGCACTTTAAAGCGAGGCTGCCAGCAGCTCGCAAGCGCGCACACCTCCTTCGCCGCCTGGCAGGCACGTCATGGGGCCTCAACACCAAGACCCTTATCCATACCTACAAGGCACTAATCCGCACCTTCATTATATATGGTCATCCCGCCTGGGCTGGCTTCCCAGAGCGTCCCCTAACACCATATCTCCAACTCGAGCGTCGCCTGGTCCGAGTGGCCATGCGCCTTCCCTTCACCTTTCGGACCGCGGATCTCATCGACTGCATGCCCCTGCCACCTCTTACCACATACGTCGAGATTCTCCAACGACGCTACGTCCTGAGGGCACGCACCAAACAAAATCCTGTTGTCAGCCCCTTGTTGACACGACCTCTCCGCACGCCCCTGCGCACCAAGTTGGGCGTCTATACCCTCAAGGGGCTCCTCCCGGCACCGGACTAAATCCCGTCAACCGATGAGGTCACCTACAGCCATCAGAACCCCCTACTTTTCCATAATAAATAAATTTCATATTAAGTAGCGACCAATGGTTCTAGTAGCCACCAATGGCTCTGGCTCTCACACACGGTTCAACACCAGCAACTGGCTTACATTATGTGGTTACATTGTCCGAATTACAGTTCACAGCATTACACATCAATCCCAACCACCTCAACAACCACCATCCGCCATAATAAGATATTTCCTCCACCATTTACGTCTCCCGCAATGGTCTTCCCCATTCACATCTCTCACGCCAAACTGTCGCCATAGTCACCATCATCTTACAATAGTTCATTCACCTCATCAGCCTACTACCCCCTAAATTCGTTAGTACAACCGTCCCAGCAGATCTGCTATGGGTCCGTTGTTTCTTTATTTCTTTTCTTTCTATCTTTCTTCTTTCTTTCCTTCTTTCTTTCTACCAGTTTCTCTCTCTTTCTTTCCTTTTACGGCACCACTCTTCTTCTGAACCCCGCATGACTCACCCACTATTTCCATCTCACCACTTACATTCATTAAAAAAAAAAAAAAAAAAAAAAAAAAAACATCCTGATTCACTTCATTCACTTCATGCGCTTGCTACATCACATCTCATTAATTCGCCGCACTCCCCATATCGCCAGTTATACTATCCCTTTTCTTTTTCTCTTCTTCTTTTTCACTTATTCTTTCTCTTTCTTAAGGTATTATCATTCTCCTCTTCATCTCAGCGAACATACTTATCTACTCCATCGTCATCGACAACATACATTTCTTACAAAAAAAAAAACATTATATATATCTTCAGCTCCAAGCCCACTCTTCACCATCACCATTACTTAATCTCCTCCACGACCTTATGATCTGGACGTCATTGCAGCCCCTTATCCACCACACTTCGTCTCTTCAACACCAAACGCACTTCTCTAACCTCCGAACAATATAAGTTACACCGTCTGCTTTTGGCGGTTGCAGCGGTAATTCCATGTTTCCTTTGTTGGTCATAAATATCCGACCTTTTAAACACTCCCCATGTCAAACCCCACAATCCCCCTTCTCCACCTTCTTCCCCAACCTAGCATCTACTTCTCCCTTCTCCCCAGCGCCACATCGCCCAAGCCCGTCTTCAAACTCCACCGCATTGCCCCAAACCTAAATTCAAACACACTTTCATCCAACTCCTAACACCAAACCCACCCATCCCCAAAATTTCACCCCTCCCCAAAAACCTTAATTCCCTGGCCCGAAGAGACAGCGAAACCGTCTAAGGGGGCCCGCCGCCGCAGAGGCAATAGCCATGCGGCGGAATGAAACAACTGCCTAATAATAATAATAATAATTACATATCAATGAAAATACTCAGCACTGAGATAGTAAACACGCAATTGGTATCCCTGCAACTAAAAGGTTAATAGGCGAAACAGCGAGGTCATCTGCTCCCAAGCAGGCACAGCACATAACCAGGAAAAGTGAGTGAAGCAATGACAATGAAAATCCACAGCCTGCATCCAGTCGACCGACCGGGTCAGGGAATGGAATGAATTGAGCCTCCATCTAGCGGCGAGGATATGAACTGTACCGGCTGCCGAAGCCTGTCGCACTCCCCTGGGGCAATGGTTAAATGCATGACAGAAGATATGAAATGATAGTGGAGAGTGGTCCTGGAATGCCATTTGTGACAGGGAAAACCGGAGTACCCGGAGAAGTAATACAATCTCAAAATATAGTTCTCATATCTTTCAAAGAGAATGACTTAACCCAAAATTCGTCCACCTCATAGCATAGTGAGTAGCATTTCATGCTGTCATCGCGGAGCTCTGGATTCGATTCCCGACTCTGCAAAGAAATTCAATTCTGACCTGAATGCTGGATGGGGTTCAGTCAGCCTCTTGAGGCAAAACTGAGAGGAGGAGGATTCGATTCCCATCTCAGCCATCTTGGAAGTGGTTTTCCGTGGTTTCCCAATTATACTCAAGGCGAATGCCAGGATTGTTCCTAACCTACGGCCTCAGCTGATTCTTACCTTAATAAATACACACATTAATACAGCTATAACAGTAACACGGGTTATCAGACGAATTTCTCACTCACATACGTACAGGGGACTGAATTACAACACTGTCCAAGGCCCTCAAATGCATCAACTATAACAACAACTCTGACCGTAATAATTAAAACACGCTACACAAGCCACCAAAGAAATATTGGAATTTACACTCTCAATCAAGTACACAGGGCTGATGACCGATATGTTCAAGTGCCTAAAATGAATCGACAACAACATATATCAAAATCATGTATTCATCATCGTCCCAGAGGGGTGCGACAGGTCTCCCCAACCGGCACATTTCCGCTCCTCGGCGCTAGATGGGGCATCATCCTTGACCCGGCCTCTGGATGGATTGATGTCAGTAGATTAGAGTGTATAAATAAATAAATTGTTGGCTTAAGTGTCCTCAAACAGAATTTTAAATAATTAAAGTGAATTCATTTAGGAATGTTTTGTTATCTCGGCCAGTGTAATTTAATACAGCAAGTATTATGTATTTTTTCTAGGGGTTTTGCCCTGAGCTTAGGACATCCTGGTCATCAGCCTATGTTCGTGGGCACGTCAGTGGACATCTGTACACCTTTTTTAGACTCCGTGTGAACTAGGAACTACCTAGAGTCATAGTATGTAGTTACTTTCCCACAAGGGGTTAGACAAGTTGTACCTTCGTCTACTGACCAGCCCAGTGGGTACATCTGGACGAAACCCCGCACATACATGGTACAATTCCTAAAACATTTTCTGTATCAATTCATTTTGTTCATAAATTCTTCCTGTGTTCTTAAGAACAGGTTTGATATACAGTATATTGAAATGTTTTGGATTTATACCATGCCAGAGCTCTGAAAGCAGAAGTCTTGACCTCTTGTGCAAATTCCTGATGTACCTCATCAGAAGAGTGACTCATGGATAACAATGTAAAATATATTATAGCTGTGTCTGATCTTATATATATACCGTATGTATAGCCAGGTATAGGAAACTGAACGGAGGGTGAATTAAGTAAAAGAAAAAAGGTTCAGAGAATTAAAATAAGAAAAAACACATGGAGGAGAAGAAGGAAGAGATATATTGTTAAGGATTGGCAAGCAGTTACCCCAAGGCTAGTTCCTAATATCTCCATTAACATTATACGAAATATGTTGTGTGTGATTTTTCACTTCAAGTCGTGGCGAATACTAGGGATGATACTTGGCTTAAATCCACCTCAGCCTCCTCCCTAATCCTTGTCCCGATTATATGCACCCGCATTAGTACAAACAACTCATGATATCAGTTATGCTGCACCCACTGAAATAGTGGTTCCGATATTTCAAAAATTATACAAGTTGAACATTTTGCACTACTTTGTATACTTTGTGACACAACGTTAGCAGCCGGAAAATGATGCACCCCAGGATATAAATATATCCAAACGCAGAGTTTGAGGTGCAGTAACCTCAGCAAAGTCACAACTCTACAGACGTACGTGGTTTGATGGGTTACAGTCTCCTCAGCTGAATCAACCGCTTTTTCCACACAGATGTTTGACGTGATGCTATGTTTCATGACTGATCCACACAAGAGTGCCCTCAAAGTCTGTGTCATGAAGTGTACACTACACAGCACACTAGCTGAATGTCTCATTTGAGTTCATGAATATCCAACGCACAGGAAATTAACAACTCCTTCCGTGCGTAGTATGAACACATTTGCTCATCCCGAAAATGTCTAGTATCTGCATGCACCCTATAACATGGCGTGTCCAAAGGATACAATCGCGAAATATTCATTCATTTCTATGTATTGAGTATTCCTCTATTAATGTGTAACAAGTCCATAGTGCAGTTAGATTATTTTACTGAAAACTATACACAGGGTCATAGATGAGACTTCAGAATCGTTCCTCTTGTTGTGACTATAACTCGTCACTAAGTTCGCAGTCAGGATTCAAACTTGAAGTCCCCGTAGTCCACGGGAGTTCACGTGGAAAAAGTGTGTCTAAATCTTAAATCACCTCCACAGCACTTCGAGACAGAGTTACGAGACTTTAAACATAATTTCACGTGAGGAATGGATTTTGAGTTCCTAGGTAAGGAAGCGAAACTGGTTGCCCATAAGTTCTCCTTTGAAACACGAAAATCGCGCTTTATGTAGTTTGCGAGGATGGAACGCACTTCTCTGCAACATCAAAACGTACAGTGGAACAGATCTACTTGCGGCTTCTCCAGTTGCAATAAGCTGAACTTCGAGCGTGACCGCTCCCGGGTGCATGTGCGACGCGACGTGCCAATCTATCGCATTTCAAAAGGGCAGTTCACATCGCTGTAGGGACTACTATAACAGCAACGAAAGAGCTATCCCTGGCCTTCAACAGCAAAGATTCACTGAGTTCGAATCAGTCCATGACGAGTTATATTCGTTCATCTGTGATAGCAAACCTTGTGCGCTAGCAAGACGTTTTCAGTGCCACAAATGTATTTTTTATTCTAGTCTAATCAAACTTACCGAATGATAGCTTGATTCACCTACACAATCACTAGTATAAACTGTCGAAATACCTCCTAAATAACACTGCATAATTCTCGATTTAGAATGTGGACAGATGTTTCCGGGCAAAGGCGGCACCGTAATTTTGAAACATCCTGCATAGTACTAAGCACAATACAGTGTTACTTTTGTACCTCAGAACTTTTCGGAAGGAACTAGACATCCATACGTTACATGCAACCTAATCCATAGCCATGTGTGTGAAGAAATGAAATGAAGAGGCCGGGCAACGTATTTGGATTTTCTATTCCCGGCCCATTCTGGTCTTATTTAATAAACTTTCGACAACGTCACAATAACCTGTGTATAACATGGCCTTTAATTTAGGCACAAAGATATTAGATACGCCCATTCATCTGATGCAACGTTCCGTTCAGTCCCACTAGGGCTCTGGGGGATTTATGTCAGGTGATGTTGGAGGCTAGTCAATATGGTAAAACTTGTACAATTTCACTACCGTTTCCAATTTAAAAAGATTACACAGTAGACAAGTTACCAAGATGAGACTATTACACTATTGATGGCATGAATTTATGAAACGACCCTGGTATATGTTTAGACTGTTGTTGAGACAAAGAGTAGTATAACTGAATATTTGTCTCATGTTATATAAGGTGCGTTCAAAAAGTAACGAGCTGGAGCCCAGAATGCACAAACCGGTGACGACATCGGCTAATCGTGGCGTGTGTAACGAGGTGTGTTTCCGACCAGGACGTGGAAGGTCACAGCCCATCGCTAGAGGCAACGCGTGCACGCCACGTGACGAAACAAAGCGAGCAGCAGCATGCATCAATCGTCCAACCAAGACCAAGACAGTAGGCCATTCGACATGCTTCCTGGTGTGGTTGAAGACTGTGGGGCACCCATTGGGCACACACTTTCCGCAAGTAGGCCATTCGACATGCTTCCTGGTGTGGTTGAAGACTGTGGGGCACCCATTGGGCACACACTTTCCGCAAGTGCAGTCGTTCCTTCATGATGGTGTGCACACTTCCGACGCTCAATCCGACCACGGTGGCTATGGCGTTCACTGTCACTCGGCGGTCCTGGGTAATGAGTGCATCAACCAGCTGGACGTTGTCATCGGTAATACAGGGGGCTGCCCCTGACCGGGCATCATCGGCTAACGACACCCTTCCTTCCCTGAAGCGCTTGTGCCGCGCCTTGACCCTTGCAAGGGACTTGCAGTGTTCGCCGTACACTTGTGACATTCGGCGATGAATGTCCGTTCCCCCTACTCCTTTCGCTGTCAGAAACCGAACAACACTTCTTTGCTCTTCGTTTGAAGCCTCCATGTCACTGTTTGCAATGCGACTGGCAGCGTTGGACGATTGATGCATACTGCTGCTCGCTTTGTATCGTCACGTGACGTGCACGCGTGCCCTCTAGCGACGGGCTGTGACCTTCCACGCTCTGGTCGGAACCACACCTCATTACACACGTCACGATTAGCCGATGTCGTCACCGGTTTGCGCATTACAGCCTCCGGCTCGTTACTTTTTGAACGCACCTTATACATAATAAAGTATATTGGATGGTATAACTCAGAATACGGCAAAAGCATTAAAAGTACCCTAATAATCATGAAATTATTTTAAATTATACAAGTAGTTCATTGAAGAAATAATAGCCAATTCTAATGTATTCTGCTAGTCCTTTCCATCTCAAAACGCTTCCTTCAATACAATCAATCAAATTCTATTCTGATCTATAACAACAAGTATTATTTTATTAACATGAATCGGAGCACATGTAATGGATTAACCCGGGAGCGGTCGTGCTAGTAATTCAGCTCATTGTGGTCAAGCGGGGACATGGTGACCCTTCATTTGTTTATATTTTAATCCTATCCATTTTGTTAAAGTCCTGTTCGGACTGTTGTACCTGTTCCAATAGATTTATCAATCAAATACCTATTACACATTTGTTAAATGAAATTACGCAATAGCTATTCAGAAAACGGACTTCCTTCGTAAGACTTACTGTATTTCATTTTGTCGCGGTATATTAAGAACTTAAGGATATATTGCTCTAGCGATCTAAAACATACTTGTGAGAAGATAAATATAACTCATCAGTTTTAACCTTTTATTGAAAAGTTATGAACTGAAAAAGAACACAAGGAAAGACATCAATGTCGTAGACTTTGTATAAAACAAGTAGTTCCGTGACGAACTAACGAGTCGACTTTTCTTAAAATGTAAGATTCATACCAATGATTAATCCATATATCAGAATTGAAATGTTACATTGGATCTATCAGTGCGCGTAAAATCATGTTGGCAACAATGTCATTTATATGTTGCTCTGAATTAATCTGAAATATTATGATCTATTATTGTACCAATTTTCGATGAAATCCATTTGTTAGTACAGAAATTACAAGTATTTCTAAATTGGACATATCAGAAGGCTTAGAATCATATTGACAGCACTTACATCTATCAGTTATTCCAAATTAATCTAGAATGCCAGGTAGGCCTACTATACGTGCGCAAAGTTTAGAGCTGATGGCTTGCATTTCTTCTGATATACTGATATTAGGATAACAAATAGAGAGAGCAATTATTAACCGTTGGCAGCCCTGCTAGCTCATAAGAGTAAGCATAGTCATATCTGTTATAGTACACAAAGCACATACGAAATTTGGTTGAAATCCATTTGTTAGAGGGTTACCACATAGAAAAGAATGTTTCAATGCGCATGCGCATCAAAGTAGGGGAGAGTGTTTCCAGCTCTCTTCTGTGTCCACTGCTAGTCTTTCTTCTGCGCATGTGCGTCAGGTAGGGGAAGTGTCTCTCTCCCTTTCTCGCTGCTACTGGTTTCCTTGTCGTTGTCGCTGGACCTTGTAAAGTCGTGTATGGAGGGGGAAGCTCTTCAGCAGGAACTTGCGCTGAGTCCCGCCTCCAACATTCTTTTCTACGTGGTACCTCTATAGTATAGAAGTTACATGCATTTAAAATTGGACCTATCAGCAGGCTTAGAATCATGTTGGCAGCATCGAGGTATATCATTTACATGACATTAATCTAGATAGTCAGGTAGTATACGTGTGCAAAGTTGAGAGCTGTTGACTTACATACTTTCTGATACACTGTATTGTATTAGGATCAAAACATAGAGAGAGCAGCCCTGCTGGCTCTCAAAAATACGCATAGTCAAACCTAGTATGGCGCACAAAGCACATACAATAGTAGTGGGATGGGGAAAGAGCTGCTTACTAACTTATTGAACCCTCCTCGTATTTGCCCCGAAGCTGATATCTCGCTAACCAATCATGGGATTTCAACATACAGGGTGTCCTAGCACTGCTAGTAATGCCCCCTACTTTCCTATAGCCTCTTTATTTAATGAAAAGACCAAAACTAAAAGGTCATTCGCGAGTAGTGGGGTAGTGTTGGTTTCCTCAAGTCGCGCTCGTGCTTGAATATGTATGCCTATGTTGGGAAAGGGTTAGGTGGTGGGGGAGGAGTAGGGTCGAGTGAGGGGTCGTTTAGATGGTATTTTTTCCGCTCTAGGTGATGGTGAGGTTCATTTTTAAAATCGATGGAATTGGGAAACGCCATTTGGGGTAAACATGTTGTTTTTTGGACATTTTGACGATGAATGTTTTTTATACGCATGCGCACTTGAGGAGTTTTGTAGGAGGGCGGGCATTTTAAATGATGATTTATAAATGAGTGTTTTTTTAATATGTATTTAAAGAAACACCAAAAACTAATAGGTCATCGGCTTTTTAGTATGTCGCTAACCAATAATCGGATTTAAACATATGGGGTGTCGTAGGACTCGTGGTGAACTCACCTTTTCTATGGACGGGGTATTATTACTCTAAAATAAAAACTACCCTTAACCGGGGGATGAAAGAGTTTTTTATGTGCGCACACGGACGGCTTTTGTCAAAAGGACCTAACTACACGTTTGTTAATATTTTCTGAACCCCTCATGGGATTTCGCCATAGGCAGTATTCTAACCCTGGGGGTGACGCCCCCGTTTTTGAATGTATGATTCATTTTTGTCAAAAGGGCCTAACTACACTTTTGTTCATATCTCGCGAACCAATTATGCTAGGGACTTGTATGAGGGGTCCTAGCACTTGGGGCGACGTCCCCCTTTGCGGGGTGAAACTACCCCCCAAAATTGAAAAATCCATATCTTGGAAACGAAGAATCCTAAAATTAGGTGTGATAGCTTAAAAATAGGGGATGATTAGGGCTTTTACCTCGATTGGTCATTTCACCCCTAAAACAGTAAATAGTCATGTTATGGGGAAAAAACGTGTTAAACACCTAAAAATGATATATGAACTTAAGATTTTTGTTTTTATTGAAAAATAGCAGGGGGGTGCAAACAACCCCCCCCCCCAAATTGAAAAATCCATATCTTGGAAACGAAGAACCCTAAAATTAGGTGTGATAGCTTAAACAAGATGTTCAGTAAAGAACATATAGCCTACTTTCTCCTAAATGCATGGGTATTGTTTTAACTCTTTGTCCTTTTCAAGGAGTATGATTGAATGTTGGTTGTAGTAGCTTGTTGAAATACAACGTGCTATAGGGATATTAAACATGAATATGAGGTGCCCTTTGCTAGTGCTACCTCTGTACCAAATTTCGTTCAATTCGGTTTCACCGTGTTTGAATTGATAGGGGGAATCGATTTGCACACATACTTGGCCACCATCTGCAAACTATTGGGCTGATGTTCTTGCAGTTTGGTCTGAATATGTTTCCCACATAAAGATATGGTGTTGCAAAATTTGGTAGAGACTAGATTATTAGGTTGGTCGTAATTACATTTTAGCTTTTAACATTTGGGTGGCCGCGATTACGTTTCCGTCAAGATAGCGGTGATATAAAACATGACACTGAGGTGCCCTTTGCTAGTGCTACCTCTGTACCAAATTTCGTTCCATTCGGTTTCACCGTGTTCGAATTGATAAGGGGAATCGATTTTCACACAAAGATGGCCGCCATCCGCAATATATTAGGCTGATGACCTATTAGTTTGGTCAAAGGATGCTCCCTCCATAAAGGTATGTTGTTGCTAAATTTGCTAGAGATCGGATGATTAGGCTAATCGTAATTTGATTTAAGCTTTGAACATTTGTGTGGCCGCCATTACGTTTCTGTCAATATGGCGGTGATATAAATCATGACACTGAGATGCCCTTTGCTAGTGATATCTCTGTATCAAATTTCGTTCCATTCGGTTTCACCGTGTTTGAATTAATAGGGAGAATCGATTTTGACACAAAGATGGCCGCCATCCGCAAACTATTAAGCGAATGACCTATTAGATTGGTCAAAGGATGCTCCCTCCATAAAGGTATGTAGTTGCAAAATTTGGTAGAGATCGGATGATTAGGTTAATCGAAATTTGATTTAAGCTTTGAACATTCGTGTGGCCGCCATTACGTTTCAGTCAAGATGGTGGCGATATAAAACATGACACTGAAGTGCCCTTTGCTAGTGCTACCTCTGTACCAAATTTCGTTCCATTCGGTTCCACCGTGTTCGAATTAATAGGGGGAATCAATTTTGACATAAAGATGGCCGCCACCCGCAAACTATTAGGCTAACAACCTATTAGATTGGTCAAAGGATGCTCCCTCCATAAAGGTATGTAGTTGCAAAATTTGGTAGAGATCGGATGATTAGGTTAATCGTAATTTGATTTAAGCTTTGAACATTCGTGTGGCCGCCATTACGTTTCTGTCAAGATGGCGGCGATATAAAACATGACACTGAGGTGCCCTTTGCTAGTGCTACCTCTGTACCAAATTTCGTTCCATTTGGTTTCACCGTGTTTGAATTAATAGGGGGAATCGATTTTCACACAAAGATGGCCGCCATCCGCAAACTATCAGGTTAATGACCTAGTTAGTTGGTCAAAGGATGCTTCCTCTATAAAGGTATGTTGTTGCAAAATTTTGTAGAGATCGGATGATTAGGTTAATCGTAATTTGATTTAAGCTTTGAACATTTGTGTGGCCGCCATTACGTTTCCGCCAAGATGGCGGCGATACAAAACATGACACTGAGGTTCCTTTTGTTAGTACTACCTCTGTACCAAATTTCGTACCATTCGGTTGCACCGTGTTCGAATTAATAGGGGGAATCGATTTTCACACAAAGATGGCCGCCATCCGCAAAATATTACGCTGATGACTTATTAGTTTGGTCAAAGGATGCTCCCCCCAAAAAGATATGTTGTTGCAAATTTTGGTAGAGATCGGATGATTAGGTTAGTCGTAATTTGATTTAAGCTTTGAACATTTGTGTGGCCGCCATTACGTTTCCGTCAAGATGGCGGCGATATAAAACATGACACTGAAGTGTCCTTTGCTAGTGCTACCTTTGTACCAAATTTCGTTCAATTCGCATTCACCGTGTTCGAATTGATAGGGGGGGGGCAGACATTCAGAGTACACACACTCACACACACACAGACACACACACACACACAGACACACACACAGACTCACACACACACATACACACACACACACACAGACAGACACACTTTTTTCGCCCTGTGTTGATCTCATAAGTCTACTTTCATTTTTTGCAAAAATCGAAAGTAGGCTAAAAATAGGGGATGATTCGGGCTTTTACCTCGATGGATCATTTCACCCCTAAAACAGTAAATAGTCATGTTATGGGGGAAAAAGGTGTTAAACACCTAAAATGATATATGAACCTAAGATCTTTTGTTTTTAATGAAAAATAGCAGGGGGGGTGAAAACAACCCCCCAAATTGAAAAATCCATATCTAGGAAACGAAGAAGCCTAAAATTAGGTGTGATAGCTTAAAAAATAGGGGATGATATGGGCTTTTACCTGGATAGGTCATTTCACCCCTAAAACAGTAAATAGTCATGTTATGGGAGAAAAACGTGTTAAACACCTAAACATGATAAATGAATCTAAGATCTTTTGTTTTTGATGAAAAATAGCAGGGGCGTGAAAACAACCACCCAAATTGAAAAATCCATATCTCGGAAACGAAGAAGCCTAAAATTAGGTGTGATAGCTTAAATAAAAAATAGGCCATGACATATGCTTTTACCTGGATAGGTCATTTCACCCCTAAAACAGTAAATACTCATGCTATGAGGAAAAAATGTGTTATACACCTAAAAGCATAATCATATTTGTGAAACCATGCTTTAATGGACATGTGTATGGAGGATGATGGTTGTTATTATTATTATTAGGTAATTATGGATTAATGTGTGTATAGATAACTAACCAGTGGGGAGCGTGGATGGCGCAGGTGCTTAGCTGCTCGTCTTTACCCGGACAGCTGGGGTTCAAATCCCGGTGAGAGCGGGGGTTGGAATTTCCACCTGAAAAATCACGTGGCGTCAGGAAGGGCATTCGGCCTTAAATCCCCGGCCAAAACCAAAATGAGCCTGGTTGGCTCCGGCGACTCAAACTAATTGGGAAAAGAAGAAGAAAAAAATGGTAACTCACCAGTAATAGTAAACATTGGTTTGAGGTGTTGAAGAAGTCAGGATGGTCAACTCTTTACCCTGGTTCACGAATGGACCCCAAAAAGTTTTACCTGTATATCCTGTTGCAGCCTTTAGAAAAAAAATCGAACCGGGGCCTCTGTGGTGACAGTGCAGTTATATTCATGATGCTTTTTAAACAAACATAGGCTTGCATACTACCGCTGGGGTGAATCTGCATAGAGACACTGACTTTGGTAAGTCTAGTGTGCCTTGGTGATAACAGCACAGCGATCTTGTCAGCAAGTTTCACATTACTCGTCTGCTTGATAGCGGACGTGCTCTGCACATGACTAGTTCGTTGTTAGGTTTGACAAAGGCTTAGTGAAGCTTATTGCAACCTTGAAATGAATGTCATGGTATAGTCGGGGTTGGAAGCCAAGACCTTAGGGTTGACAACCAAGTAGGTTAACCACTACACGGTGAGATGGTCAAATAATAATGTAACAGAACATATAGAAACGTTTTCTATAGTTTAACGAATTGGCATACCATGAGAGGTGTAGGTAATGGAAATTGAATCCTTAGCTGATGATTATACTACTATCCATGCCCACGTATAAGCTATCATGTTAGAAAAAGAATTGTATGGCTTGTTTCAAACGGAGAATAATTGTGTTTACTGTGAAACACAAATCTGAATTTTAAAAAAGTCCTCTCGGCACGCCAGAAGGCGGAGGTAGATTTCATCGGACAAACTTGGGGATAGGCGAAAATAGGCAGAATATGCAGGTTTTCGTAGAAGGATCAGACCTCATTTATTGCGAAAAGGTATTTTATAATTGGAGCTTAATTAACTTTGTTTTTAGTCATTTTATGCTTATTTTAAACATTTTATTGTCTCATGTGGAACGGTAACCTTCTTGTCATTTGGGGTCCATTTTTATACTTGTGCTCACACTGTCCTTATGCAAGGTTTCGACACTGATGTGTAACTATGTAACGGTCTGATACTTCTTTACGCAAAATTATATCTCCCGCAGAGATTTTGGTTGGTTCCTCAGTTTAGGGGCTGCGACAACGCGGTCATGTAACCCTGTGTACTTATGGATGGCTGTATTAGTCTGTAATTCAGGTAAGGACTGCAGACGGTCAATTTCAAGCAGTAGTTCCTAATTTTGCTACCAGGTTCTACCGTCAATGACACCTAGCTGTGAACTTGGCTACTAGATGCCACCCCAACCAGCAACTCGTAACGAACGTTGGAACTTCCCCTCCAAAGGAAAGCATACTGAGGGATTTTAGCGCTCTTAGAAAATCCGACGACTTCGGCCGGCTTTGAAACCGCGACCTTGGGCACAGACATTCTGCATGCTACCAGTTACGTCACCGAAGCCGCTTCCCATTTAGATGTCAAACTCAACCCCTGGCACCATCCAGCCCATGACGGGCTAAGACCGACCATGAAACCGCTGCCCAGCCATTTGGCCTGCAGATATTGGGGTGACGCGTGATCAGCGCGTCGGGTCCCCTCGGCTGTTAATCTTGGTATTCGTGTTCGGGGTGCTGTCTCACTGTCAGACAGCTACTCAATTGTCCTCACGAGGCTGAGTGCACCCCGTTCCAACCCTCACGTCAGTTTTAAAATCCCAGACGGAGCCGGGGATCGAACCCGGGGCCTCCGGGTGAGAGGCAGGCGCTCTACCCCAACACCACGGAGCCGGCTTAGTCAGATGGAAATACTGAATCTGATCTCGTGCAAGTGCGTTGTCATGGCAACGTCAGATGTCTCATCCCTCATCAATTTAGTAGTGTTGACATGGCAACCTCTGATAGCTCTTGGCATTTTCTTATAATTCCGAAATCATTTTTCTCATTCCTTGGCGTAATGGCGGGTCATATCAAAAATTCTTTCAGAGAAAAGTTTTAGGTAATTATTAGGGGAATATTGTCCATTTTGTACGGTTTTGATATTGTGCCTATTAAGAGAGATATGATTAATGTTTCCCGAAAAACCCACTTTTTTCCCACCCCTTTGGTCAATGGTTGGTGCTATAAAAAACTCTTCAAACATAAATTTAATATATGCTATTTGCTAATAGGATTTGACAATGGAATTATTTTACAAGTAGTTATTTTAATGACCAACAGTGTTTAATGTTAACAAGGCACAGCTCTATTTGAAATTTTGAATAACATGTTGCATGTTATACATCATAGGCAACTACTGTAAGGCTTGTGATTTATTTAATGCCTTTAACCTTATATTAAACACTCAGTTTGCAATACTGATAACTGCAATGTTACTGAAAAAAATTGAAACAAAACAAAAATCAGCATTGAAAAACCAAAAAGTGGTTGAGCATATATATACTGGGGAAAAGAAAAGTTTGGTAAACACTAATGTCCCACAAGACTGATTAAATCAGTAACTGTCAGGGTGGCCGAGTGGTTAAGGCGTTTGACTTAAGATCAAATTTCCAAATATATAAGGAAGCAAGGGTTCGAATCCCTTCCCTGACATAACTATTGCTTGAACATGCAAGAAAACAAGAAATATACACAAACTATGTTTATCAATTTAATCAATTTTTTTTTTTTTTACAAGAGATAGACACACGGAATACAGCTCTTTTGGTTCATCAGTTCTTTTAAACATAACACTTGTTGAAAATTATTTTTTAGGGGATGGGGGTGTTGCTACGTTGACCCATCACACTATAATAGCAGCTTTACGAAGTTCATTTTCTATATTTAATAGCTCTTTCTCATAACCAATATGACCAAGCTGTTTACAGGCATACAAGAGCTGTAGGCGTTCGACTAATATATTAGGATCCTTCCATTTACTATTTTTTATGAATGGTTTCAGAATCTCGGGAAGCAGTTCATCATTATCACCATTAATATGATTATCATCCTCATTATTATAATCATTTTCATAATGATGATCATTATCATCGTTATCATTACCATGATAATTTCCACCTGTGTCCACAGTCTGTTCAATGGTTTGAGTTGTCTTTGATAGTGTTGAAAGCTTCTTTTTAGATGTGCTAGAATGCTTTAACATTGTTATGTTATTATTACCACTATTACCTTTCCCCACTAACTTTTTGATGGGGTATATTGTCTGTGATAGGGTTGAGGGCTTTTGAGATGTGGGTGCATGTCTGAACATGGGTTTCACAGGAGGTGTTAAAGGTTTCTCATTAAACAACTCGCTAACAGCATGAGTGCGTTGTAGTGTATTAAACTAGAGGTTAATATTATCTTGAGCAGTACTATCTTTCTCTTGGACTTGGTTTCTTGCTTTGGTTTGGTTTTTCCTTACATTTAGACTAGCGTGATTATTAAGTTTACATTCATGATTGTTTGAAGAAAGTACGTCCAATTCTTTTGCTTTAAGCATTCCTCGACACTGTTTCGATCGTTGCTTTGAACAGCGCCAAATAACAGTTTCAGTTTTATTGCTTCGTTTCACAATATATGAATATAGTATGCATAAGGCTTACCATACCTAGTCACTGATACTTCCATATCAACTATCAAGCACAAACTAATCTCTATTAAAGACAACTTGATAATAACAACAATAGTTTAATGTGGGAGCATATATACATGCAAAAAGTGGGAGCAAAGGTGGGGGGTAAAAAGTGGGAGCAAAAGTGGTAGCATATGTGGGAGAAAAAAATAACTGTGAGCAAAAAGTGGGAGCAAATATGGGATCAAATGTGGGAGCAAAGAAAATATAAAAAAGTGGGAGAAAATATGCTAACAAATATGTCAACAAATATACCAGCAAAAGTAAATACACAAGTCAAGATAGATTAAAGTGCAAAGAAAATATGGAAGCAAATATGAGAGCAAAAATTGTGTTTTTTCTAAAACAACTAGACATAACAAACTTAGTCATAACCTAACCTAACCTCACCTAACCTCACCTAACCTAACCTAACCTCACCTCACCTAACCTCACCTCACCTAACTTCACCTAACCTAACCTAACCTAACTTCACCTAATCTAACTTGACTGAACTTTACCTAACCTAACCTATCATAACTTCACCTAACCTAACTTTACCTAATCTAACTTCACCTAACCTAACTTTCAACTCACAGATCAAAATTAAATTCTAGGCATAGTTGAGTTGGAACCCAAGACTTCAGGGATAACACACAAGTATACTAGCCACTACACCGCAAAATGGGCAAATTATCATGCAACACAACATAAAGTAAAAGTTTCCTGTAGTGTAACTCATTGGCTGTCAACCATAGTTTGGGAATTCAAACCCAAGACCTCAGGACTTTTGTTTTGAACATTATCAGAAATATTATTCCACTTACATTTTGCTGCTGCTGCTTATAGTTATAAGAGTTGGCATTAATATGGAAAGCAAAAAAAATAATGTGGGAGCAAAAAGTGGGAGGAAAACGTGTAAGCTGAAGTGGGAGCAAACAAGTGTGAGCAAATATGGGAGCAGAAAGTGGGAGCAAATGTGAAAGCAAAAGTGGGAGCAAAAAGAGCGAGCAAAAGTGAGTGCACAAAGTAGGAGCAAAATGTGTGAGTAAAAAGTGGGGGCAAATGTGGTGTTTTACTAAAACAATCTCCCCTAACCTAACCTAAACTAACTTCACCCAACCTAATTTCACCTAACCTAACTTCACCTAACCTTCCAACTCACCGATCAAAAATTAAATTCTGGCCATAGTCGAGTTGGAACCCAAAACCTCTGGGATAACACCCAAGTATACTAGCCACTACATCGCGAAATGGGCAAATTATCATGCAACACAACACAAAAATAAAAAGTTTTCTGTAGTGTAACTCATTGGCTGACTATCATAGTTGAGAATTCAAACCCAAGACCTCAGGACTTTTGTTTTGAACATTATCAGAAATATTATTCCATTTACATTTTGCTGTTGCTTATAGTTATAAGAGTTGGCATTAATATGGGAGCAAAAGTGAAAGCAAAAAGTGGGTGCAAGCATGGCTGGTTGTAGAGACTTTCATATCAACTAATACACATAAATTAAATTTTAGTAAAGTAACTTGGCTAATAATAATAATAATAATATTAACAGTTTTAAAAAATTCAAGGGGATTGATATTTTTCAGGGTTTAATTTCCAAAGTACTGTCAAGAATAATAATTACATGAACAGATTCCAAGAACTCTAGAGTGCTTTCAAGGTTAATGATTGGCTAGGAGTGAGATAGAGCTAGCTAACCTAAGTTAACCTCAGCTCAGTAAACCTAACCTTGTCGCATGGCATGTTCTACAATTATAGACTTGCTTTGAGACTGGCTATGACGTCACAGATGAATGGCGGTGGGAGGCTGGACATGACTTTTTTATTACCCAAAAACATTTTCCTTTTTGCCAGCCTCCCACCGCCATCAGAGACAATATACCCCATCAAAACGTTAGTGGGGAAAGGTAATAGTGGTAATAATAACATAACAATGTTAAACCATTCTAGCACATCTAAAAAGAAGCTTTCAACACTATCAAAGACAACTCAAACCATTGAACAGACTGTGGACACAGGTGGAAATTATCATGGTAATGTTAACGATGATAATGATCATCATTATGAAAATGATTATAATAATGAGGATGATAATCATATTAATGGTGATAATGATGAACTGCTTCCCGAGATTCTGAAACCATTCATAAAAAATAGTAAATGGAAGGATCCTAATATATTAGTCGAACGCCTACAGCTCTTGCATGCCTGTAAACAGCTTGGTCATATTGGTTATGAGAAAGAGCTATTAAATATAGAAAATGAACTTCGTAAAGCTGCTATTATAGTGTGATGGGTCAACGTAGCAACACCCCCATCCCCTAAAAAATAATTTTCAACAAGTGTTATGTTTAAAAGAACTGATGAACCAAAAGAGCTGTATTCCGTGTGTCTATCTCTTGTAAAAAAAAAAAAATTGATTAAATTGATAAACATAGTTTGTGTATATTTCTTGTTTTCTTGCATGTTCAAGCAATAGTTATGTCAGGGAAGGGATTCGAACCCTTGCTTCCTTATATATTTGGAAATTTGATCTTAAGTCAAACGCCTTAACCACTCGGCCACCCTGACAGTTACTGATTTAATTAGTCTTGTTGGACATTAGTGTTTACCAAACTTTTTGTCCCCTGTATATATATGCTCAACCACTTTTTGGTTTTTCAATGCTGATTTTTGTTTTGTTTCAATTTTTTTCAGTAACATTGCAGTTATCAGTATTGCAAACTGAGTGTTTAATATAAGATTAAAGGCATTAAATAAATCACAAGCCTTACAGTAGTTGCCTATGATGTATAACATGCAACATGTTATTCAAAATTTCAAATAGAGCTGTGCCTTGTTAACATAAAGCTCTGTTGGTCATTAAAATAACTACTTGTAAAATAATTCCAGTGTCAAATCCTATTAGCAAATAGCATATATTAAATTTACGTTTGAAGAGTTTTTTTTATAGCACCAACCATTGACCAAAGGGGTGGGAAAAAAGTGGGGTTTTCGGGAAACATTAATCATATCTCTCTTAATAGGCACAATATCAAAACCGTACAAAATGGACAATATTCCCCTAATAATTACCTAAAACTTTTCTCTGAAAGAATTTTTGATATGACCCGCCATTACGCCAAGGAATGAGAAAAATGATTTCGGAATTATAAGAAAATGCCAAGAGCTATCAGAGGTTGCCATGTCAACACTACTAAATTGATGAGGGATGAGACATCTGACGTTGCCATGACAACGCACTTGCACGAGATCAGATTCAGTATTTCCATCTGACTAAGCCGGCTCCGTGGTGTTGGGGTAGCGCGCCTGCCTCTCACCCGGAGGCCCCGGGTTCGATCCCCGGCTCCGTCAGGGATTTTAAAACTGACGTGAGGGTTGGAACGGGGTGCACTCAGCCTCATGAGGACAATTGAGTAGCTGTCTGACAGTGAGACAGCACCCCGAACACGAATACCAAGATTAACAGCCGAGGGGACCCGACGCGCTGATCAAGCGTCACCCCAATATCTGCAGGCCAAATGGCTGGGCAGCGGTCTCTTGGTCGGTCTTAGCCCGTCATGGGCTGGATGGTGCCAGGGGTTGAGTTTGACATCTAAATGGGAAGCGGCTTCGGTGACGTAACTGGTAGCATGCAGAATGTCTATGCCCAAGGTCGCGGTTTCAAAGCCGGCCGAAGTCGTTGGATTTTCAAAGAGCGCTAAAATCCCTCAGTATGCTCTCCTTTGGAGAAGAAGTTCCAACGTTCGTTACGAGTTGCTGGTTGGGGTGGCATCTAGTAGCCAAGTTCACAGCTAGGTGTTATTGACGGTAGTACCTGGTAGCAACATTAGGAACTACTGCTTGAAATGGACCGTCTGCAGTCCTTACCTGAATTACAGACTAATACAGCCATCCATAAGTACACAGGGTTACATGACCGCGTTGTCGCAGCCCCTAAACTGAGGAACCAACCAAAATCTCTGCGGGAGATATAAGTTTGCGTAAAGAAGTAACAGACCGTTACATAGTTACACATCAGTGTCGAAACCTTGCATAAGGACAGTGTGAGCACAAGTATAAAAATGGACCCCAAATGACAAGAAGGTTACCGTTCCACATGAGACAATAAAATGTTTAAAATAAGCATAAAATGACTAAAAACAAAGTTAATTAAGCTCCAATTATAAAATACCTTTTCGCAATAAATGAGGTCTGATCCTTCTACGAAAACCTGCATATTCTGCCTATTTTCACCTATCCCCAAGTTTGTCCGGTGAAATCTACCTCCGCCTTCTGGCGTGCCGAGAGGACTTTTTTTAAATTCAGATTTGTGTTTCACAGTAAACACAATTATTCTCTGTTTAAAACAAGCCATACAATTCTTTTTCTAACATGGTAGCTTATACGTGGGCATGGAAAGTAGTATAATCATCAGCTAAGGATTCAATTTCCATTACCTACACCTCTCATGGTATGCCAATTCGTTAAACTATAGAAAACGTTTCTATATGCTCTGTTACATTATTATTTGACCATCTCACCGTGTAGTGGTTAACCTACTTGGTTGTCAACCCTAAGGTCTTGGCTTCCAACCCCGACTATACCATGACATTCATTTCAAGGTTGCAATAAGCTTCACTAAGCCTTTGTCAAACCTAACAACGAACTAGTCATGTGCAGAGCACGTCCGCTATCAAGCAGACGAGTAATATGAAACTTGCTGACAAGATCGCTGTGCTGTTATCACCAAGGCACACTAGACTTACCAAAGTCAGTGTCTCTATGCAGATTCACCCCAGCGGTAGTATGCAAGCCTATGTTTGTTTAAAAAGCATCATGAATATAACTGCACTGTCACCACAGAGACCCCGGTTCGATTTTTTTTCTAAAGGCTGCAACAGGATATACAGGTAAAACTTTTTGGGGTCCATTCGTGAACCAGGGTAAAGAGTTGGCCATCCTGACTTCTTCAACACCTCAAACCAATGTTTACTATTACTGGTGAGTTACCATTTTTTCTTCTTCTTTTCCCAATTAGTTTGAGTCGCCGGAGCCAACCAGGCTCATTTTGGTTTTGGCCGGGGATTTAAGGCCGAATGCCCTTCCTGACGCCACGTGATTTTTCAGGTGGAAATTCCAACCCCCGCTCTCACCGGGATTTGAACCCCAGCTGTCCGGGTAAAGACGAGCAGCTAAGCACCTGCGCCATCCACGCTCCCCACTGGTTAGTTATCTATACACACATTAATCCATAATTACCTAATAATAATAATAACAACCATCATCCTCCATACACATGTCCATTAAAGCATGGTTTCACAAATATGATTATGCTTTTAGGTGTATAACACATTTTTTCCTCATAGCATGAGTATTTACTGTTTTAGGGGTGAAATGACCTATCCAGGTAAAAGCATATGTCATGACCTATTATTTAAGCTATCACACCTAATTTTAGGCTTCTTCGTTTCCTAGATATGGAGTTTTCAATTTGGGTGGTTGTTTTCACTCCCCTGCTATTTTTCATCAAAAACAAAAGATCTTAGGTTCAATTATCATTTTTACCCGTTTAAAACCTTTGTTTCCCATAACATGACTATTTACTGATTTAGGGGTGAAATGACCAATCGAGGTAAAAGTCCTGATCATCCCCTATTTTTTAAGCTATCACACCTAATTTTAGGCTTCTTCGTTTCCTAGATATGGATTTTTCAATTTGGGGGGTTGTTTTCACCCCCCTGCTATTTTTCTTCAAAAACAAAATATCTTAGGTTCATATATCATTTTTAGGTGTTTAACACGTTTTTTTTCCCATAACATGACTATTTACTGTTTAAGGGGTGAAATGATCAATCGAGGTAAAAGCCTATATCATCCCCTATTTTTTAAGCTATCACACCTAATTTTAGGCTTCTTCGTTTCCTAGATATGGATTTTTCAATTTGGGGGATTGTTTTCACCCCCCTGCTATTTTTCATTAAAAACAAAAGATCTTAGGTTTATATATCATTTTTAGGTGTTTAACACGTTATTCCCCATAACATGACTATTTACTGTTTTAGGGGTGAAATAATCAATCGAGGTAAAAGCCTATATCATCCCCTATTTTTAAGCTATCACACCTAATTTTAGGATTCTTCGTTTCCAAGATATGGATTTTTCAATTTTAGGGGGTAGTTTCACCCCCAAACGGGGGACGTCGCCCCAAGTGCTAGGACCTTTCATACAAGTCCCTAGCATGATTGGTTCGCGAGATATGAACAAAACTGTAGTTAGGCCCTTTTGACAAAAAAGAATCATACATTCAAAAACGGGGCGTCACCCCCAGGGTTAGAATACTGCCTATGGCAAAATCCCATGAGGGGTTCAGAAAATATTAACAAACGTATAGTTAGGTCCTTTTGACAAAAGCCGTCCGTGTGCGCACATAAAAAAATACTATTTCACCCCCCGGGTAAGGGTAGTTTTTATTTTGGGGTGGATATACCCCGTCCATAGAAAAGGGGAGTTCACGACGAGTCCTACGACATCTCATAGGTTTAAATCCGATTATTGGTTAGCGAGATACTAAAAAGCCGATGACCTATTAGTTTTTTGGGTTTCTTTCAATACATATTAAAACACTCATTTATGAATCATCATTTAAAAAGCCCGCTCTTTTACAAAATCCACAAATGCGCAGGCGTACAAAAAATAAATTACTATTTCACCCCCCCGGGTAAGGGTAGTTTTTATTTTGGAGTGAATATACCCCGTCCATAGAAAAGGGGAGTTCACCACGAGTCCTACGACACCCCATAGGTTTAAATCCGATTATTGGTTAGCGAGATACTAAAAAGCCGATGACCTATTAGTTTTTATGGTTTATTTCAATACATATTAAAAAAACACTCATCTATAAATCATCATTTAAAAAGCCCGCCCTCTTACAAAAATCGCCAAGTTCGTAGGCATAAAAAAATTACTATTTCACCCCCCGGGTAAGGGTAGTTTTTATTTTGGAGTGAATATACCCCGTCCATAGAAAAAGGGAGTTCACCACGAGTCCTACGACACCCCATAGGTTTAAATCCGATTATTGGTTAGCGAGATACTAAAAAGCCGATGACCTATTAGTTTTTATGGTTTATTTCAATACATATTAAAAAAAACACTCATCTATAAATCATCATTTAAAAAGCCCGCCCACTTACAAAAACCGCCAAGTTCGTAAGCATACAAAAAAAAATTACTATTTCATCCCGCGGGTAAGGGTAGTTTTTATTTTAGGGTGAATTTGCCCCATCCATAGAAAAGGGGATTTCACCACGTGTCCTACGACACCCCATAGGTTTAAATCCGATTATTGGTTAGAGAGATACTAAAAAGCTGATGACCTATTAGTTTTTTGGGGTTTATTTCAATACATATTAAAAAAACACTCATTTATAAATCATCATTTAAAAAGCCCGCCCTCTTACAAAAACCGCCAAGTTCGTAAGCATACAAAATTAAATTACTATTTCATCCCCCGGATAAGGGTAGTTTTTATTTTGGGGTGAATATACCCCGTCCATAGAAAAGGGGAGTTCACCACGAGTCCTACGACACCCCATAGGTTTAAATCCGATTATTGGTTAGCGAGATACTAAAAAGCCGATGACCTATTAGTTTTTTGGGGTTTATTTCAATACATATTAAAAACCATTCATTTATAAATCATCATTTAAAAAGCCCACCCTCTTACAAAACCCCTCAAGCGCACATGCGTATAAAAAACATTCATCGCCAAAATGTCAAAAAAACAACATGTTTACCCCAAATGGCGTTTCCCAATTCCATCCATTTTAAAAATGAACCTCACCATCACCTAGAGCGGAAAAAATACCATCTAAACGACCCCTCACTCGACCCTACTCCTCCCTCACCACCTAACCCTTTCCCAACATAGGCATACATATTCAAGCACGAGCGCGACTTGAGGAAACCAACACTACCCCACTACTCGCGAATGACCCTTTAGTTTTGGTCTTTTCATTAAATAAAGAGGCTATAGGAAAGTAGGGGCCATTACTAGCAGTGCTAGGACACCCTGTATGTTGAAATCCCATGATTGGTTAGCGAGATATCAGCTTCGGGGCAAATACGAGGAGGGTTCAATAAGTTAGTAAGCTGCTCTGTCCCCATCCCACTACTTACAATATTTGGTTGAAATCCAATTGATAGTATAGAAGTTACATGCATTTAACATTGGACCTATCAGCAAGCTTAGAATCATGTTAGCAACACTGTCATAGATGGGCTCCTGCAAATTAATATGGAATGTTACTATCTCTGCGTGTGCCAATTTTGGAACAGTTTGCATGCACAACTTCTAAAATATCCAACATAGAGCTCAAATTTCAATAGTGATTTTTCAGCAGTTGATATCATTGCTGTCAATTTCAAATATGGCCGTGAAATATTCAGTTATAGGTCTTTACTCATACTAAATTTGGTGTTGATAGCTGCAGCCGTTTAGGAGTTCATAGGGACACACACACACTGACAGAAAGATGAACAGACAGACATTTGCCCGGATCGATCTAATAAGTCTATTTTTTCCGCATTTTTACAAAATGTGAAAAGTAGGCTAAAATTAATAAAATAAGTGTGCAATTTCAGTAATTTATAGTCTTACAATACGGTATAACCTCAAACACTCCAGTTACGTTTGACTTGAAAAATAAAATAGTATACATTGTAAATAATTACAGTAAATTATTATAATTTTCTTGATCTTGAATGTAATCTTTCTTCACTGGAGAAATGGTCACAATCACAACGTGGCTCTTCCCCAGAGTCGAAATCACCACGAATATCACGTTCAAAGTCGTCATCCGCGTCGTCAAACAATGGTTCCTCAAGTTTGAAATTCAGGGATGAAATTACCATATAGCTCAAGCAAGCCCCTAAACTCTTAATTTTGTGGCTGACTGCGGTAATGTTCTCGCTTGGTATGCCCAACGTTGCAGGATTGAATCCTAGCGCAGCCAGTTGTCATTTGAGGGTGCGCAAATGCAAGAGAGCCGTGTCAGTAGATTTACTGTCACGGTAAAGGTCCCCTTCGGTGCCAAATTCCGGCACCCTGGCGTCTCTAAAAGCGGTAGTACTTAATAGGGACGTAAAACCAATAACATTATTATCTTAATTTTGTGACCACCTCGTTGTGTAGCGGCTAACGATCTTGGCTGTCACCCCGGAGGTCCGGGTCCGATTCACGGCTCTGCCAAAAAAATCTGGTGTAAGGGTTGGAACGGGGTACGGGACAAAACTAAGAAAAGAAGGGTTCAATTCCTACCTCAGCCATCCTGAAAGTGGTTTTCCGTGGTTTCCCACTTCGACTCCAGGAAAATGCCGAGATGGTACCTAATTGAAGGCCATGGCCGCTTCCTACCCAAATCATACCTCAATTACAAATACACACACTACTACAGAAATCACAATGACACAGGTTATCCGGCAATTTCTACACACACCCTAGTTCACGGGGCTACATGACCACGATGTCGCAAAGCCCTAAAGAATCAACAACTATTATGATTATTATTATTATGTCGGATTATATATTTTTACGTTTTAGGCAAGGATGGTTTGAAGGAGAACAAGGAACCATGGAAGGCTGCCTTCATTCCGTTTCCTACTGGGCACCCTTCGTGATTTTACCATGAGGATAGATATTTCAGTAAATTTGGAAAAATAAGGTACTGGTCCTGGTTATATTTTCCACTTCACACGAGGAGGCTCTACGTTCTCACAGTTCACTACGAAACAGTCCGCCTTTATAATTAAATCTTCGGAAAAATCCACGTCACAGATTCTACTTTTGACCGACAATTGCTTATCTTTCCGCGGAATAACTCTCGCCCATATCACAAACAGATTTGTTTCTTTGGCGGTGTGAAAAAATGTCTAGCATCATCGTTTCTTTCGTAACCCGATTTACATCCAGGAACGAAACAGAACTACATTTTCTCGAAACAGTAGGGAA
This sequence comes from Meconema thalassinum, assembly GCA_946902985.2. Lineage (NCBI taxonomy): Eukaryota > Metazoa > Arthropoda > Insecta > Orthoptera > Tettigoniidae > Meconema > Meconema thalassinum. Next base: position 1,323,057,840 of record OX336388.2, on the reverse strand, counting down.
TTTAATTGTTTGCATACACAAAGCAAGCACTGAACAGACATTCGTAAAATATTACAAAGAAACAAATTCTCTCGCATATATAATTTCTCGCGAGCGGAGTGATGGCACTATTTCTAGTCATCATGCTTTAGGGAAAGCCAAATGCACGGATTCTATAATTTATAAAAATAGCCAGAGAATTTTGTGTCAAAGTGTAATATTATGTAAGTACTGTATCAGTGATGGATGAAGCAAACAGGCTATAAAAAGTAGGTTAGCACAGGCAAGGAAAGCATTTATACAGAAAAATAATTTGTTGACATCGAATATAGATTTAGGTATTAGGAAGTCATTTTTGAAAGCCTTTGTCTGGAGCGTGGCGCTCTATGGAAGTGAAACTAGGACTACTGGTGTAGCAGAAAGGAAGAGAATTGAAACGTTTGAAAAGTGGTGTTATAGGAGAATGATGATCAGATGGGTAGATAGGGTTACGAATGAAGAGGTATTAAGACTAGTGGGAGAGAAGAGATGTTTCTTGCAACTGCTAATGAAGAGAAGATATAGGTTGGTAGGAAACATACTAAGACACCCAGTAATGGCAAACTTAGTTATAGAAGGAAGGGTCAAGGATGAGGACAGTAGGGGTAGACCAAGGTTAGAATATGTTAAACAGATTGCCTCGGATGTAGGGTGTGGTACCTATGTAGAAATGAAACGATTAGCTCAGTACAGGGAAACATGGAGAGCCGCATCAAACCAGTCAAAAGACTAAAGACTCAAACAACAACAACAACAACAACAATTTAGATCAGTCCTTATGCAAAATTGACACGCTTAACATTTATAATTTACGAAATGTGATGTGTAGATTGATATACTAGTAGCTTTATATTATGGCATTAGTTCACTATGTTCGGATTAATACAGTAGAAATAGGATCGTTTCTTGACGGGTTAACACAGTGCGGGAATTGACATGCGCACCATTCGTAAACTATCCAATATATTTATTTAACTGTGAGTTTGTATTATAGTAGTAGTTCACTATGGCAAAGATCGGATCATTGAGTTACGAGTTATATGAATTTCAGGTTTGTAGAATTCACATGCGTGCCACTTACTGTATAATTACAGAATAAGACGAAATGTTTTAATACATACCCAAATATTGGATTTTGTTGACTTAAGGCAAAGTTTCTAGTTCCAATAAGAGATGGGCATCAGTCGACAGAAAGTAGTCAAATTATGCGATTGTGAAAACTATCGACTTATTCGACTACACAGTCGACTTAACTCAACGACTACTCACCGTATCACAAACAAGTCGTTTGCAAACGACTGATTCCAAACCGATCGCTTGAAACATTCGAATTAAACAAGTCTTGCTCAAACGACTATTTCCAAACTAGTCGTTGGAATCATTCGAATTCAAGTAGTCATTCCAATTATTCAACTACTATACTTCAGACCAGGCCATATTCTTTGCTTTAGGCTAACTTGGTGCTACGAATGATTAGTATTTATTGTAGAGCTTTAATGTGTAAGTTGATGTAGTTGGCGAATGGGTCATTGTATCGGATAATTACATGTTAGTAGATTATTTCAATGGAATAAATATCTTCTGAATATATACGGGCTATGTAATTGGAAACTTCAAGTAGCCTATTCAATATTGAGGTTATGTTTGAAGTACTTTACTATTAGAATCGTATACCAACTTTTTTATTTTGAATTGAGAGCATTCCATGACTTGAACAATGAGTTATCAATTAGGGCTTTGAGTTCAATTTATTTATAAATGAATTTCATTCAATTACTCTACCACGAAATAAATACATTACTAGAACCCTAGGAAATTCTCCTCATAGCGTGACGGTAATGGACGTTGCAAACATCGAATAAAATAGATCTCACAGTGAGATTAAACCAGACATATTTTTATGCAAAATGACTAGCGTGGTGAACAAGTCGGAGGGCGCGTACACTCAACTTGATTTGCATCGTTCCATTACTAGCGGCCACTGATAGTCAACTATCTAGTTCCGAGTTGGCCATTCTATTTAAAATTGCACTAAAATTATTTATTTCAAACGCACAATACACACTCAATTGTTTCAACATGTAGAAGGCGCTCGCGCTGAATACGCTTTTTGTTGACTGGATCTCCAACGTAAAGTTCGCTCTCTTTTTTCTGCTAAGATGCTGGATTTTCATGAGTGTTTATTCATGTATTCATATATATATATATATATATATATACCAGGTGGCCCACCTGCGCCGTGCAATCTACTTATAAATGTCCCGCATGTACTAGTGTTGAACGGGAGGTCTAATAACTGAATTGCTAAGGGGTAACCTTGCATACACGCAGGTTACGTCAGAATGCCAAGAGATAACAACCACACGGCCGCACACTGCATAATCCTTCGTGCTCTCGTCTAATGCGCCCCAAAGCGGTGAGAAGTCTCACTGGCGAGCGCAGAATAGTAGCTTTGCACGTGGCATTGCAGTATTAAAGTTGCTATCAACACATCGACAATGGCTGAGGTATTCACCACAAACGAGAGCGCACATACATAATTCTAATCTATGGAGAATCTGGTCACAATCCCACCGAAGCTCGCACAGTAATGCACAGGAGACTTCAAATAGACGCTTGCCTTTTGTAAATGAATTTCCCCGAACAGAGCTGTAATTATGTGCTAATGGATTGAAGCACATACCAGCATGGCTAGACCCGTCTGCAACAATTCTGATATTGTGCAGACTGTACATCAGTATTGTGATCGAAGCCTTCACACGGTACATTGAATTTCACCGTACTGAAATAATGAGTTGTTGAATTTCAGGGGCTTTACAACACAGTGGGCATGTAGCCCCGTGTACTTGAGTGTGTGAAAAATTTGTCTGATAACCTGTGTCACTATTGTTATTTTATTATTACAGTCTAGTGCATACATCATAGTGACAATAATAATAATAATAATAATAATAATAATAATGATAATTATCATTATTATTATAATGATAATAATAATAATAATAATTATTATAATGATTATAATGATGATAGGAATCCTGTTACAGTAGCCTACTTGTGTAGTAAAACCAGTGCTCAATTGTTGCATAACATGCAACATATTATATACCACGTTGTAACGCTCCTTTGCAAACAAGGATTTCTGTTATAAACAGGGTTTGTTTGTAAATACGCCAAAGATGCAGAAAATACAGTTTAATAACACATTAATTGGTACATGTAGGCTAGAGAAATTCCACTCTACAATAGCATTGTGGACAAAAACTCACATATTATTGCATCAAAGCTTAGAAAATAAAATAAATTAAAATGTCACACTTGAACAGCTATTCATAACGAATATGCTCAAAGACATGTCCCTGGTGGCGAATACAATGCTGAACACGTCTCGCAATGTCTGCATGGACACGTCGTAACATTTCAGATGTCACTGTAGTACAGGCCTCACCAATACGTTGTTTTAATTGATCAACATTTTCTGGCGCCGTTTCGTAGACTTTTGATTTTATATAGCCCCACAGAAAGAAGTCCAGAGGGGTTAGATCAGGCCACTGCCAGGGGCCTCCACGACCTATCCACCGTTCATGGTATCGTACATTTAGATATTCCGTAACGGCTCGGAAGGTGTGAAGTGGAGCACCATCATGCTGGTACCAATGTTGTAATACAACCTGGAGTGGAATATCTTCTAGAAGGATTTCCAGAGTCAAGTCGGTTTGTAGAAATTCAAGATAATTCCTACCTGTATTGAAGTTCGTGGCACTCCTAGCTCCCTTGCAGCTTCTCTTTGCCCTAAGCAACAATAAATATGTGCACATTGTAACATAGTGGTTCGTATTATTATTATTATTATGGTTTCTTGCACCAGCACTATTTAACGGACTACGACCTCGATCGTCCAATATGAACAGCAAACAACTAGCTATACTTTCTTCGGCTTTTCCCAATTAATTGGGGTCACCGGAGCCAACCAGGCTCATTTTGGTTTTGGCCGGGGATTTAAGGCCGAATGCCCTTCCTGACGCCACGTGATTTTCAAGGTGAAAATTCCACCCCGCTGTCACCGGGATTCGAACCCCGGCCGCCCGGGTGAAAGGCGAGAAGCTAAGCCACTACGCCATCACGCTCCCCAGCAAACAACTAGCTATAGCTCGCATAAAAAATTATTACCTAAATAAACATTAATTTATAACAATTTATAACAAAAACGTATTATTGTATGCACTCTTGTATTGAAATACAAACTGTATAATGCTGTGAAAAATAATTAATGTCTCACAGATAATATCTACTGATTTTGCCGTCAGGTTCCTGAGACATATCACAAATGTGTTATCATAGTAATTAATAAATTAATTCTAATACAAAATTCAAATTATTATTATTATTATTATTATTATTATTATTATTATTATTATTATTATTATTATCAGCAGTAGCTCAAGCATTACAGTGATCATATGAGTGAAGAACATCGTGGTCCATTGATGGCTGAAACGTCTCAAAAAACAAAACAAAAAATCAGCAGTAGCTCAGTAAGGTGAAGTGTAACTGACGGTGTGTAGGATTCCGTTCGAAGTACTCTTGTACATTCCGTGCAACTTCAGCATTACGGGTCTAGTCCTGCTGATATGTGCCTGGAACATTCCATTCGTTCGTAATTGCAGCTCTGTTCGGCGAAATACTTATCGAGACGGCAGACGTCTACATGGAAACACCATTGCATGCCGTCTACGAGCTTCAACGGCATTACGACCAGCTTCTCCATATATTAGTATAATGTCCGTATGCTGAAAACATCAGCCATTGTCAATATGTTGCCAGCAACTGTCGTGTCGTTCTACCACATTTATGAGTCTATTGCGCTCTCAAATGCGAGGGTCGGAAAGGCAATGGGGTGCATTAGACGGGTAGAGCTGAGGAACATGCAGCTAGCGGCTGTCCGGTTGTTATTCCTTCGTATTCTGACGTAATCGGCCAGCATGCACTGTGACCCCCGTGGAAATCACTTATTAGGCATCCCATACAGCATTAGTGTATGCGGGACATCTAAAACTAGATTGCACGGGGGAAACGGGCCACCTGGTATATATATATCTAATATATAAAAGTGAAAGTATGTTTCGGGGTTATGGTAAGTTCTCCCACTCGGTGACTTACATATTTTGGATTAAATAGAGGATACACTTTCAAAATAATAAACAAAATCAACTCCTACTATAAAACTTTTAATTAACCAAATAAATGGCGCTACAACAAAATAAACAAATACAATACTGACCCATTCTAACTTGTTCAAAGTAAACAAGGAATACAATATAAAACAAATGTTAAATCATAAATAAATGGTTTCTCATAAACCAACAAATATATCTCTATTTTCACTTCCATATAGTGTCCTTTTTAAATTTTCATACAATTCAGAGCTCCAATAGGCTCTATACTTTCCAATATAAACTGTGTTATTACTTTTACTGCATATCACTTCCTTTTATATGAGTATTTTATAATTAAAACAATATATAATTCTTATTAAAGTACTTTTACTACTTTGCTTAAACTTTGGGCTTTCACAATGTTCTCAGTTACCATCTCTCTCAAATCAACAATTCACTACAGTGATTGGGAAAACATTTGCGCACTCCCGAGTTCCTGAAGACTACTTGAACTAGTCAAAGATTAAGATCACTCCCGAAATCTAATTGTCTTCTCTGAACTCGTGAATCATTACATCATAATTATAACATTATATTAGGGATTTATATTATCTGTCTTAAAAGACCATTATCACATAAGAAAGCAACGATCTGAACTTGCAAGCGGTAATCTTCATCTACAAGAACCTCGGTTCGAAGACCGGACCGTTAAACAAACTCTAAACAAGCTAGCGTACTATAACTTCAAAACAGACGGATCCCAAACCGACCGCAACATCAATGACAAGGGGTCTAGCCTGGACACTTAGCGTGAGTTATTGTAGGGAGGGAGACTTCACGGCCATCGCCACCACGGGACGAGCGACTCCTAGTTTCAACACAGCTGTTTCTTAAATGCAGTTCCTTGGACAGGCCTGGCTTTTTATTCACATACTTTAACAACATATTTATTTTCATTAGACCATTCTCGTAGCATTGGCAGTTATTAATTATGAAGTATCCTCATTGGTGGGTAAGAGTAATTCACATACAACAACGAATATTTAGGGGCTTCAATACATAAACGAATCTGGGTTCGACTCTCTCAACTGCCTCGGGAACCATATCCCATACTGGAGGACTTATATAAATGCGACTTAGGGCGGCCTCGGCCTTTAACCTGCGCTCATAATACAATAAATTCGCACCCTATTATAACACAACAACACACATGGCCTCGTGATCCACATCACTATATAGAGGACTTACTATAGCTCAATTACCACGACCAACTGCCCCTCATAATTAAATTTACCAAGTATATTTAGGTTCAACGCCTTCCTAGCGTGACAAATTTACTTCAATGCGATACATTACGCTTATCCTTTATTTCCAAATTGCCTTCAAAGAACTGATCAATTCAAAATTCACATTTGATCTATATCTCAATTTTATATTAATCCTCTCCCGTACAACAATCGCTTTACCTTAAGAACAATGTTCACAACATGTATTTATTCCTTTAAAGGAGCTCAAAAGCTACTACTTTCACATAATTCATCATAATCTTCATTTATCTAATTGTGATTATTATTATTATTACGCTTGCTTTCATATAAATAAATCATTTATCAAATACAATGATATTTTATTTCATACATTTCCCATAAGGGATTTATTCATTTCACAGAAATTATTTTTATACTTTCTCAATTTTAGTTGTTCAGATCGCGCTATTATTCTGTTATTTATTATACAAAACATCCCTATTATCTCATTCTCAGGTGGATTGCACGAAAACATTTCCCAACACATGACATAATGAAATGGTTACTCACATGATAGGACGGTCCCCGACCGTATTTTCCAACGATGTTTCATTTTTGCCCACTTGAATGTGTTTAAGCCATCTTGCTTAATCCCATGTCACACAATGATATTTCTTGATACACATACACATTATTTACCTTATACACTGGTAACATTTTGAATACGATTTTGTATTCTTTTATAATACACAAATGAATTCACAGAAAAATTATTACACTAACACAAATTTCCCATATTTACAATACACTGCTTTTTATCACTGAGGCTTTGATTTTAGCCTTACACACGTGATTTCAATCTTCCCCGTCTCCAAGGGTGAAACTAGTAGATGTCGGCTCCCTATCTGATCAGAATATGAAAGTCTCGAACACTCTACCCCTCCCTGGAATGGTACTTCTTCAAATCCGGTTTCCTGACGATCGGCTATTATTATTATTAGCTCGAAATTGTTTCTTTCTAGACACTATTTAGTTTGTCTAGCGAAAGTCTGTCTTGTTCACGGTCTCCCAAATACTCTATCGGTGACCTATTATTTTCTGGCATCTAATGCTCCTCCTTCAATACGTAAATTAGTGATTTTTTATAGTTCGTTTGTTTCCTTGAAACAACGTCTTGAATTAAATTCTCACTTCTGATTATTCTGTTCTCTAATTCCTATCTTTTCAGAATACTATGCGACCCTTATTTTGTCCGACCCTGATCGGGTTCTTTAACATTGATAGAATGTTTGTTTCGCTATTATGGTACTTCAAAACGTTACGATACTTTCGGTCGTTTAAATGAACTGTTATTTGAAGACCTATCGCCTGTTCTTTAAGTTTGCAGCCTACTATGACTATAATACTGAACTTTTCACTATAAGACTGATACTGGTGGAACTAAATCCTGTATTAGGATTTTCCTAAGTCTTCACACGGCGATACTATGATGATACTTCTCGGCCACTCCCTTCGGGTGCACGTTGGTTGTCGATACAGCCGGACGCCCCCTCTCGGGCTCTCGGAATAACTGCATGTGCGAAACAGCACCGTGCCCTCAGGCACCTATGGTAGGCTGAATACTGAAACTGCTTATACTTGTTGCACTGTATGACCTCCCCTGAGGTTCATACGTCTGAATACTGCGTGATGCAGCACCTCCGCTCACGGAGTGCTTGTAGACTGCATGCACTTTGAAACAGTACCACGCTCTCCGGCGTCTTTGGTAAACTGAATGATGTGATGTAGCACAGTGACGCCCCCTCGGGCTGTTTGAAACTGCATGATTTGCCTGGCACGGCCAGGGCTTTTATACAAATCGGCGACAAAAAGATAAATTCCACGTCTTTTTCAGAACCAACTTTTGAAGTAATGGTCGCACACATTTAAAAATTGTATCTCTGGAAAGCTCGTTTTCTAAACGTAAACTGACTTCTTTGCACAAGAAAATCGATCGTGCAATTTTGAGATATTAAATAAAATTTGGTCTTCAGATATGTGGGTGTTACAGTTGATTTTTATTCCCCACCTCCTCGGGTCTCGGGGAACTTTTAATGACGTATGGCCACGTCGGCACTTCTCTCCTGGGCAATTATTATAACATCTTTCTCCACACAAAAATCTCTATTCCGAATTGATTCACAATGCTGTATTTCTTTTATTAATTTTATTCTTGCAAATGGCTTAAATATAATTATTCTTCTTCTTGCACAACTGCGACGATGCAATTTTCCTGCAACGTAAGAGCAATTTCCGAAACATGCTCTCAGTCACTCCGAAGGAAAGTTCCACTCGTTCTATTAATATTCGTGACCGGCTCCTTATCCGTGCGTCATGCATGATATCATTTCCTGGCCACCTGGACCCTAATTCTTACACAACGTTATACCAGTCCTCCTGCATAAAATCTTTCTATGCTCCACTGAAGACTGTATATTTCCTTCCTTCTGTCACCACAATACATGGATTCGACCCCTTGAACCAATGGTACATGGGTTCAGTATGTATGTGGGTTGGTTCCGTATACAAATCTACACCGTTCCACCAATCTCAACCATATTTTGCGTAGACATAGTTTAGGACCCAGAAGGAACCACTGACTACATGAATTTTCGATAGTCTTTCTCATTCTTCTGATTTCGGCCTCTTTGCACTCGAGCAAAGGCAAATAAAGTCAGAAAATCCCTATATATATTATAATTGTGAAAATCTGTGTGTCCGTGTGTGTGTGTGTGTGTGTGTGAGTGTGTGTGTTAGTTTGTTACCTCTTGACACTAAAACGGGTGGACGGATTTGGATGAAATTTGAAATGGAGACTGCTTATACCTTGGGATAACATATAGGCTGCCTTTCGTCCGGAAATAAATCATTGTTCCCGTGGAATGGGCAACATAACTGAAAAGTCACCAAAAATACTCAACCAGGACAAAATATCGAAGTTGTCGCATAAAGACCGGACAAAGCTCCTTTTACTCCCCTCGATGCAAGAAACAATACTCGGTAGGTCCCTACGGGACACCGAAAACTACATTTTAAGGCTCTAAAACCAACATTTTCAAAGATATTCGCAGAAAACTATCTTCGCTCTGATTGATGAACTAATCGCCAGTCCGTTTCTATGGCAACACTACCTCAAGGTATGACATCCGATTTTCTATATATCCCTCTAGGAGGCAATGCCAATTCATTTATTATCTTTTTCAAGATATATATAAACACAATAAGAACAGTGTAGCGCGCCTGCCTCCCGTCCGGAGGCCCCGGGTTCGATTTCCGGCTCCGTCAGAGATTTTAGACACTGACGTGAGGGCTGCAACGGGCTGAACTCAGATTCGTGAGGAAAATTGAGTAGCTGTGAGGCAGCGCGCCAGTCACGAAGAACAAGATTAACGGCTGAGGGGACACTATGCACTGACCACGCGTCACCACAATATCTACAGGCCAAATGGCTGGGAAGCGGTCGCATGATAGGCCTAGGCCCTTCATGGGCTGTAGTGCCAGGGGTAAAAAATATTAGGGGAAGCGCCTTCTAATACCACCTTTAATTTTTAAACACTACAGTAGCGGCTATTAAATAAAGGTAGCGATATAGCTACGTTCAACTTCATAAACACTGGGCTCACAAATCCCGTATAGTTAAGTACAAATATCGGTCTGGTCATAATTTCAATAGCAACGAAGCTCTGAGGCGGCTATTGCCGTTTCCTTAACACTTAAGGCATCCCTCCGTCATATACCTCAATGTGCACTTACCAAATTGTGAACCAGTCTATTTTACTGAAAAGAATTTCTACTAGTGAGTATCCACTCCGGCAAAAACCACACTCACTACATTTTCCAAAATTTACACAAGACATGATTTTTAAAGCACTCTTCTGTATGTTGAGGTACAGAGACATACCACATGGAAAGATACAATAAAATGTTGGTAAATCTGAGTTCAAGGAACTGCTGTCCAGAATAGGCTTTCGGTACTGGTTATGCGGCCCATGTTCGTAACATGGAATGTTTTCCTTTGACAATGCATCTACACCATGTGCGAGGGCAACGCATTTCAAAGATCTCTAAAAGCACAATAATCAGGAAATTGGAGAACAATGTAAAGTCGGAGTGAAGATTCAAGGAGAAAAAATTTCATCTCTGAGTTTTGCTGATGACATCGTCATCTTGGCCAATACGCCAGAAGATTTGAACGAGTTTTTGAATTGTATGGACTCCGTCTTGACGAATGAATTCATGATGAAAATCAATAAATGTAAAACAAAATTATTGGAATGCAGCCGAAATAAATCAGAAACCTCTATGGACATAAAATTGGCAGGTGAAACGCTACGGGAAGTAGGAGACTTCTGTTACTGGCACTTAGGAAGCAAAATAACCAGTAATGGACGAAGCAAAGAGGATATAAAAAGCAGGTTGGCTCAGGCAAGGAAAGCATTTCTACACAAAAAGGAATCTCTTGACATCGAATATACATTTAGGTATTAGAATGTCATTTTTGAAAGCTTTTGAGTCACTATAAGGAAGTGAAACTTGGAATAATGGTGCTGCAATAAAGAGGAGAATTGAAGCGTTTGAAATGTAGTGTTACGGGAGAATGATGAAGATGAGATGGTTAGATAGGGTAACAAATGAAGAGCTATTAAGACGAGTGGGAGAGGAGAGATGTTTCTGGCGACTGCTAATGAAGAGAAGAGATAGGTTGGTACGACACATATTAAGATACCCAGGAATAGCAAGCTTAGTTATGGATGGGAGGGTCAAGGACAAGAACTGTAGGGGTAGACCAGGGTTATACAGATTGCCTCGGATGTAGGGTGTGGTAGCTATGTAGTGATGAAACGATTAGCTCAGGAGAGCGAGGCATGGAGGGCCGCATCAAACCAGTCAAAAGAACTAAAGACTCAAACAACAACAACAATGGGGAATTTTAATTAATTAGAGAGGCATGTGAGGCAAAAGGGTTGTTGGAGAATTTCAATCCCTGGGATGTAACACTGGAAGTGACTGCATAGTGTACATCAGCGACCAAGGTGAGAGATATTTTACTATAGGTCTATTAATAGCGACATGTTGACGTTCAAATCATCAATAAGTGTGGCAAAATTATACCCAGAATACCTTAAGGAAAAATACTTCTAATTCCCCATATTCAGATAGATTTGCCATTCCAGGTGTACGTTTAGACAAAACCATTTTTCCCATGGACAACTGTATGTGGTGTGCTGGCGAGTATCCGGCCAACAAAATCGTTATGTCTCAGCAGAAGGTGGCAAAACCAAAACTAAAATTTTCAAATGTGTTCACAACTCTATAAAATTCCCACTTTGTTGCTCATATCTATATACTGTATGTATCAGAATTCTCAGAATTTGAATCTACCCACCTGTAGCCGCGATTGCTGTAATAGAATAAACCAATTATCAGCAATAATGCATCGTCCCCATTGTCTTGATCGCGAGCGGAGCCGCGGGTACCTGCTAGTATACTGATAAAATAATGGCAAGGCTGGCCATCTCCATGGCAACACTAGCTCAAGACGGGGCCACAAAGTTTCTATCTATCTCGGTGAGAGGCCATGCTACACCCACTGACAGCTAGATCACATCCCTACAAGCTGCTTTAAACTGCCTGTCCATTTAGCACAAGATAGGTTGCAGCATCAACCTACTGTGATCGCCACGGCATTTTCACTGCCAGCTGGATCGCATCCCTCCTGGCTGCTTTAAACTGCCTGCCCATTCAACACTCAGACGCGTAGTGGATATACTGTATATTAATTCACCACTAGATTGCAGCGCCAATCTTCCGCGGCTTTTTAAGGGGACGATACCTGAAACGAAGAGTTTTTAACTTTGGAGGCTTAATATCGAGATCGAAAAAACGCGAAAACATGGCACTAAGTTAGTTCTTTTGTTATTCAATCAGCATGAAGTATATGCTATTAATTCAGACACATACTTACATGCAAATTTTCAGTATAAAGGAAATAAAAAATACAAAACGAAGGGTTTTTAAGTTTTGAGGCTTAATATCGAGATTGAAAAAACATGAAAAGATGGCACTAAGTTAGTTCTTTTGTTATTCAATCAGCGTAGACGTTCACGGCCCGTGACACTATCGATAATGTAGAATTTTGAGCTGATGCTGTGTTTTATTTAATCAAACTCGACGAGTTTCGAAAGAAATCATGTTTGTCTTTATCAGGAATAAATGGAAATACGACTAAATTGTTGCCATGAGAAAGCAACAAAGAAACTAAAAAAGGTGCCTTAAGATGGACGCCATTATAGCCCCATGTTAGGGTCAACGAAAAGCAGCAGTGGGTATCTACAGAGGTCCCTTTACTTGTGGCAAGGCTTATATCGGGCAGACTTCGAGAACGATATGTACTCGCATTAAGGAACATAATAGATGTATCAGGCTCATTCAACCTGATAAATCAGCTGTTGCTGATCATGCTTTAACACCTGGCCATGATGTCATGTTCCAAGGAGTGGATGTTCTTGCCCGTATAAAGCAATATCGTCCCAGAATTATCAGGGAGGCGGTTGAAATACGTAAACACCCAGATAATTTCAACCGCGACACCGGCTACATTCTCAGTGTGTCCTGGCTACCTATTATCAGAACCCTCAGAAAGTAATACACTGCTGGTTTTCGTTGTCCTAATCATGGGGTTAAAATGGCGTCCATCTTAAGGCACCTTTATTAGTTTCTTTGTTGCTTTCTCTTAGCAACAATATAGTCGTATTTCCGTTTATTCCTGATGAATAAAGACATGGTTTCTTTCGAAACGCGTCGAGTTTGATTAAATAAAACACGGCATTAGCTCAAAATTCTACATTATGGAAAATATGATATTTATTTGTTATTTATCGTGTGGCTAGCAACTAGATGAATTACAATATAACAAATGTATATATAAATAAGTAAATCATATGTACAATATATAAATCACAAGAACATAGGTTGCGTTCGCATTCACAACGAGATGTCCAGTTGTTGACGCCAGTCCAGAAAGGGAGATGCAGCAGAAATAACATCTTGATGTGATCCAGCATACTTCCTCATCGGACATTATTGAATAATATGCTCTACGGTTTGAAGAGGAGCTCCGCAGTCACAGGCAGGAGACTCATGAAGTCCCCATTTATGTAGCATGGCGTTACATCTGGCGTGTCCTGTTCTTAGGCGATTTAACTTTACCCACTGGTTTCTCTTCAGGTTAAATCCCGGAATTCTTATAGTAGGATCTAGAATACCTTGATGTCTCACTGGAGCAGACTTCCAGTTTTGGTGCCATTGTTCCGTGCAATTAATGTCAGGTATATTACGCCATATTGGGTTCCTTGATCTAAGACGACTGGAGGAAAGATCATTAAGCACTTCATGAATTGGGAGATCCTGTAGGTGATTTTGTTGATTTACCTTTCTCCACTCACGTACTGTTGCTTCCTGTCGTCTTAGGTCTGGAGGTGATATGATACTGATAGTGTTTAACCAGGGAGTTGGGGGTGGATCTCAGTGTACCTGTTATGACCCTCATACTTTCATTCAGATGAACATAGATCTTTTTAGTATGAGCACTACCGTGCCACTCTAGGGCACAATACTCTGCTACAGGATAAACCATAGAGAGGGCAGTCGTGCGTAGTGAAGTTGCATCAGCACCCCATGATGTGCCAGCCAATTTCTTCATGATATTGTTCCGCGATATCAGTTTTTGGCCTGTGTATTCCAAGTGTTTCTTGAAGGTTAAGGAACGGTACAAGGTGATGCAAACATGATATTAATTTAGACACAAACTTACGGGCAAATTTTCAATTTAAAGGAAAGCGAAACATACATGGTGGTGGAGGTGATTGTTTTCAAGGGGCGAAATGTCTAGCTCATTTTCCCGTAATTATACGGTAGGGATGATTAAAAAATACATCTACGGGGTTAAAAATCGTAAGTATATTTGACTCCAGAATGATGACTTTATATTCCAAACATTGAATAATTTAAATATTGTTTCCTTTCAAAAAAGTGGATGCAATAATTTAAAAATTAAAGAGCTCTATGTGAACAAAACATCTAAATTACACCCATTACAACAAAAATAAAGACTATCTGGAAGGTACTGTAATTGTCAGACTAGATCCATGAGAAATGTGCATATACAGCCTTTTTTTGTTATTGATGCATTCTCTACTACGTTATTGTACTCCACAGTACTTTTCGCCTAGATTTACAGTGAGTTAATATTGCACTTGATTAACTTCAGAGCCCTGGAGAACTTTAAATTCACTTAGGGGGCAAAGTGAATATACTTTGAGAAATATATTGGCATGTATCTTCCTATAACAAGTAAATACACCTCTCGGGCAACGCCGGGTAAAATAGCTAGTATATTATGTGTCTTAGTAAATGGTGAAGATATGCGATCATTAGGATGTTCGATGCTTGATGTACCCAATGCGTATTTACAGCATTATTTGGTTTACAATAAATTAGAGCCAGATAATACGCTCAATAACATTTTAATACCTACCTAATATTTTATAAATATTTAACATCTAAGACCTACCGACGTCCCCATATTTAAGTCTCATAGAAAAGTTTTTTTCTTCTCTTGGCAGGAGTAAACTCCGCGGCTTACAATGCTTTGCAGGCCTCCTGGAAACGACTAACCTAATTTCAGTCGAATACATCAAACAGCACGTTGAGTGGCTAACGAGAATACAATAGATCTTTCCACTGAAAGTAGTCGACTAACTAGTCGAAAGTTTCATCCGACGAATGACTAGTCAGTCGATGGGTAATAGTAGGCGATACTCCTATCTCTAGTTCCAAATACAGAATGAGATTCAATAGATTTAGACTATAGCAGTGAACCAAAATACACAGTTTCATTGAGATCGAACTACTGTATTCCATGATGAGTTATATGAATTCTTCTTTAAAGAATCAACACGCGTGTCATCTATAGTTTGTGAAAAAGTTCCAAGACCATAGCAGAAATCTCTATATAAGTTTCAGAGTGATCGTATTATTACTTAGTGAGATAAATGAACACATATTTGATGAACTGACATGCGCACCATCTATAATTTGTGAAATGAAAGCAATAGATTCGCAATCCTGTTGGCCTAGAGTAGGGGTCTCCAAACTAAAGCCCGCGGGACAACACCAGCCCGCGAGCACCACCAATCCAGCCCGCGCGGCGGGAGCGTGCCGGATATGCCTGTATCAGGCCCGCTATAATTTATTTTGATTACATTAAGTGAATCATACAAAATAATAATCAGATGTTTTCAATTAGCTATCAATTAATTAAAAGCACATTAACTGAAATGGAATTGAACTTTTTATCTGCAATTAATGATATGAGATTTATCTTCAAAACTCACTAAGTGACATCGGCGATTCACATAATGAAAATGAACATTATGATTAATGCGATATTCGTATCAACGTTCCTCTGACAATTGTTTGTAGTTGTTGGTAAAGTTTAACAGTGGAAATTATCAGCATCGATTTCAAATCTTCATCGCTTAATTTTGATCTGTAAATATTTTTGCATAGGCTATGTAATATTGGAAAATATTTTTCTCACAGATAATTAGTGCCGATAGCAGAAGAAAAGCCATATACAAACGGAGCGGAGTCCCCACCCCTCGCTCTGCGTCACAGATATTGTGCCCTTCTGACAAGGAAGTATGCAAATCACAGTCAGCCAGCTCTGCTCATCGGGATATCAGGGTTCATGGTATGTTCTCCCACTCTGTGACTTACACACTTTGGATCAAGCATAGGATACACTAAAAAAATAAAAATAAAAATCCTACTACAAACTATTTAATAATTCAAATTCTGGCACTACAAATAACATAAAAACTGAGAATAACACTTCACACTTGTTCTCCAAGGAATCATCAAACAATTAACATACAAAAACACTAATTTATTCCCAAAGAACCAGACAAAAATGTAAATCTTAGTTTCACTTCCATATAGCAAAATTCTAAATTCCTTATTAAATGACAAAACACACTATTTACTCCTTGAATGAGTATTTCTTATATTTGAGTTATAATTATAATGGCATTGATAATTATTACCATTTACTTGGGCTCACAAGATATTCAAATGTTACCATCTCTCTTCTAATACTACCAAATCGCTACTGTGCTGGGAAAATTCGCGTATCTCAGATTATTGAAAATTACTAAGCCAAATCAAGGTAAACTCCAAATTACCTCAAGATTCTCATTATAACTCGTGAACAATTATGGTCATGTAACAATAAAACTAGGGATTTTTATTATATTGTCTCCAAAGCCAATTATATCATAAGGAAGCAACTATCTGAATTCTGCAAGCAATAATAATTACCATGAATGGACCTCAGTTTAAAGTACTGGGTCATTTATAACATTCTTAATTACTTCTGACTGGCACGAAACCTACAGTCCGTACCTGACTTTTCTCAACAAGGGATGATTACTGCATATACGGTGATGTAGCATCTCCGTCCAAACGGACTGAAAGACTGCATATACCGTGATGTAGCACCTCCGTCCAAACGGACTGAAAGACTGCATGAACTTCCTGGCGCTTCCAGGGTTTATATTCAAATCTGCTACAAAAAGATTAGTTTCGCTTCTTCTCCACACCTAACTTCCAAAATAATCGTCGCCCGATTTTGAGAAATTTACCTCTAGAATGCTCTCTCTTTAAGTGTCAAAAATAAATCCTTAATTCCAAAAATCGATCATAGATTCTAATGATATTAATTAAATTGAGCTCCTGAATTGTGTAGGTGTTGATTTTATGTTTTTCCTCTCTCCCAACTCCTGGCGTGGTGAATACCCGGTTACGTCACGCTGACGTGACACTTCTTTCTTGTGCAATTATTATTAACTTATCCACTCACAAAATTCTCTATCCCAGGATAAGTAACATTTATGGAATAATTTCTTTAGCTTAATGCCCGTAACTGGCTAATTTAAATTATTTCTCTGATTTCTTGGCTCCTCCTCGACTGCGGCGTTGTCATTCTAGGGTCGACTAAGGGCTTTATCGGAAAACCTCTTCTCTCTCTAATGAATGGAAAGTTACCAGTTCTATTTCGATCTGATGCGTAACTCGGTTTACGCTGAGCTGGACATGACATCATCTTGCAGCTGTGGCTCTGTTCCTTGGGTTACACAACTTATCCATGCATCACGCAACAACGATTCTGTATTACTCTTCAATAACTTTAGAAATCCGTTCTAAAATCTGCATCGATTCTTCCTTTTTCTGACATAAAAGGATATGGGTTCGATACTGTGCCTCTCCCAAGGGCACAATATCTTACTCGTCAGCGAGTCCCAAAACCAAAATGTGTGCGTAATTCAAAACTACAGTATGTTGGTTGTCAATATCTACGAATCTATTGCAAAGATCAAAAATACATGTTGACAGAGATCGTTTCAAAATAAGTTAACCTATAGGACTTTCAATAACTTGATGAGCACAAAACCAACAAGGTGACCACGCGAACTTTAAATACTCAAATGGGCTTTCCTCGCGTCTTATCACCCGATTTCAGTTAAACATGGTATAGTGAATCTTTATTCAGAAATTATTTTATAGACATCTAACGTTGTTGAATTCTTTTCAAAAATGCAAGGTGAAGTCAATTCAAAAAACTATAAAATCTTACTCTTAGTGCCGGTAACCTATTCAAGCTGCCAAAGATAAACTTCACATGAATTATTATAATAATCATTATCTAAGAACACTCAATGCTGTAACTTACTTCATAGAAATAATAGATGCCGTGCGTATGACTTTTCTTAAAATTAAAAGTTCCGATTCATCTCAGTAAGATACCACCTCACGGGAGGAGTATAATTACCAATACTGACGGTTTACAGCAAGTTTGTAGTAGTAGTGATTGTTTCAAGGGGTGGAGCATTGAGATCGTCCACCATTTTTTAGCCTATTTTCATTTATGAAATGTATGAATGTATGAAATGTAGGGGAGCCTGTAACCCCTAGAGAGCGCGTCCCCGGGTGGCGGATAGGGGGGCCCTACTTCTGTAGGGCTGGTTGAAATACCCAATACAACCCGCGGACCAAACAGGCAGCCCGGTTCCTGGGGGCTTTGATACTGGGACACCCTCTCTCCAGGGGTCATAAATATGGAGGGCCCAAGCCCAGGGTTATGGGTGAAGCCCCAACGGTATCGGCGGCGGAGAGGATGGACTTCGGTACGGCGTCGATGGCGGAAGAGGGAATTCTGTAGCGTCTGTACTCCAGAGGAGCGGCTGCAAAAGGCGTCTGTTATCCAGTGGATCGGCCTAGAACAGTACCTGGCAGTAGGTCATAAAATGCCTTTGAGTGTGGCGAGCTCATCGTACTAATAGCCTATAGAATGAGTAAATGTGAATTGAGGCCTCGGAAAGGGCTAGGGCGTCCCCTGCAAGCGACGCGCAGTTCTCAGGGGTCTGGGGGAACTGTGAGAAGTGGGCAACCAGACACTACTAACATCGGATTCATAAATGTGATGAGCCTAAATGGCAAGACAGAAGAATTGGTGGACTACATGGAAAAGAAGGAAATAGCAATGATGGGAGTCAGTGAAGCGAAATGGAAGGGAAAAGGTGAGAAAGAAATCAGGAAAGGGAAGGGATATAGAATATATTGGAGTGGAGGAAAGAAGGCAGTGAATGGTGTTGCAATAATATTGAGAGAAGACTTGGTACAGTATGTTGAGAAAGTAGAGCAAACTAGTGACAGAATACTGAAAATTAGATTAGAACTTGAGAGTGGAACAAAGGACTTCATACAGATTTATGCACCCCAAACAGGGAAGGTAGATGAATGTTTAGAGGAGTTCCTAGATGAACTGGAAAAGTGTATAGAAGACAAAGAGGTTATAATATTGGGAGATATGAATGCACATGTGGGAACAGATAGACAGGGAAAAGAAGAGATAATTGGCCCGTTTAGTTATGGAAATCAGGATGAAGAAGGGGATCTGTTAATAGATTTCTGTAGAAGGAATGGATTAGTTGTTGGAAATACATGGTTTAGAAAAAAGAACTCCCAAAAAATAACTAGGTATGGTTGGGGAGACAGAAAGACAAAGACAATGATTGATCTTATCCTGGTGGAAAAGGATAAACGAAGACAACTGGTAGATGTGACGGCTATGCCAAGAGGAGATTTTGAAGGAGACCATAAAGTGGTGATAGCCAAATTGAGGCTGGGAAAAATCACAAACCTTTTGGAAAAGAGGGAAAGAAAAATAAAGGTGTGGAAGCTAAAAGGGTGGGAGACAATGGACAAGTTCCAAGAGGATTTAAAAAAAGAAGTTCCCAAAGATGAAGCAAAAAGTGTAGAAGAGGAATGGGCATGTTTTAGGAATGGTTTTGTGAAGTGTGCAGTAAACACCTGTGGAAGATTATCAGGGAAGAAAAAGGAAAGGGAGACTCCTTGGTGGAACGACAGGGTAAAGGAAGCTGTTAAAGAAAAGCAAATGGCATGGAGGAAGTGGATAGGCAATAAAAATGCAGAGAAATTACAAAAATATAGGGAAGCAAAGAAGGCATGCCAAAAAATCGTACAAGAAGAAAAACGGAAAAGTTGGGAAAGATTCACAGAAACTTTGAAGGAGGATATCCAAGGAAGTAAGAAGGTGCTATATGGATTCGTTAAAAACAGAGTAAAAGGTAGGGAAAATACAAAATTTGTAAAAACTGAAGCAGGGCAGATATTGTATCAAAGAGATGATATATTAAATAGACGGGAAGAATACTTTTCAAAGCTGCTAAATGTGAAATACATTGAACTGGAAGATGAAAGGGAACAAGAAGAAGCAATGGAGGAAAAGGAAGAAGAAGAACAAGAAAAGGAGATAACTATGCTAGAAATAGATGAAGCCATACAGAAGATGAAGAGTAGTAAAGCAGCAGGAGTGGATGAGGTGACCACGGAAATGATAAAAGCAGCGGGACCAATAGGGGTACAGTGGCTGTATAGATTATTTAGAATAATTTGGAAGAAGAAAGAAATTCCAGGAGAATGGGGAAAGGGTTTAATTATCCCGATTTTTAAGAAAGGAGACAAAAAGGAATGTAATAACTACAGAGGGATCACTCTTATTGCTCATGTAGCTAAGATCTTTGAGAGAGTATTGGAAGGCAGACTGAGGAGGAGGATAGAAGGAGAGTTGGAAGAAGAACAGTATGGTTTTAGGAAAGACAGATCAACATTTGACCTAATCTTTACATTAAGGCAAATGATGGAGAAAAGATGGGAATTTGGAAAAGACATGGTGATGACATTTATTGATATTGAGAAAGCATATGACAGTGTGCCTAGACAGGTGGTTTGGGATGTATTAAGAAAAAGAAGAGTTATTAGAGCAGAAGTCCAAATGTTGAAAGCTATGTACAAAAATTGTGTCAGTAGCGTGAAGACCAGTATAGGAGAAACAGAATGGTTTAAAGTGAAAACGGGTCTCCGACAGGGAAGTGTATCGTCCCCATTACTATTCATCATAGTCATGGATGAAATCCACAAGAATGTCAAACAGAGATTGGGACAAGAAGCAACAAAGGCCACGCTGTTTGCAGATGATATAGTTATATGGGGTGAGGATGAAAAGGATGTACAAAAACAACTAGATGTATGGAACCAAGAGATAGAGAAATTTGGGATGAAAGTAAGCACAGAGAAGAGCAAGATAATGCTAATGTCAAGAGGAAGGAAGAAAGGAAGAGGAAAGATAGAATTGAATGGCAAAATTCTAGAAGTCGTTCAAAGTTTCAAGTATTTGGGAAGTGTGATCGCAGAAGATGGAAAGATAACTGAGGAAATTGGAAAGAGAATACAACAAGCGAACAGTTTTTACCAGAGTGTAAGGGGTATTGTGTGGAACCGAGATGTCCCAAAGAAATGCAAAAAAGTATTAGATTCAACCTACTACGGACCCATACTAACATACGCAGCTGGAGCGTGGACTACTACAAAAAGAGAGGAGAGTAGAATACAAGCCGCAGAGATGAAATTCCTAAGAGGGGTAGAGGGCAAGACCAGAAGAGATAGAGTTAGAAATGAAGAGATTAGAGAAAGGACAGGAATATTGAAGCTACAGGACAGGATAGAAACTACAAAGTTAAAGTGGTATGGACATATGATGAGAATGGGAGAGGAGAGAGTACCAAAGAAAACTTTCTGTGAAAAGATGACAGGGAAGAGACCACGAGGAAGGCCCCGGAAGAGATGGGCAGATACAGTGTGGGTGTGTAGAGAAGAAGGGAGGAAAACCCGAAGATGTACTAAAATCAGGAGAGGAGTGGTGGAGAGACAGGCAACGATGGAGGTCCTTAATTCACAACCCGACCCAGGAAGCTGGAAACGGGAAATGAAGATGATGATGATGAGGTTTATGAAGATCACCATTTGTCCGTGTGTGCGTGTGTGTGTGCCACCCCCACCTAATAAAATCTAAACGGATGGAACGATTTAAATGAAACTCGGTTAAGTCAATTCCAGCCGACCCCTACCGTGCCCTTCAAAGTTTATTACGTTTCACCCATCCAACACGGCAACTGTGTGCAAAATATTTGACTGGCATTCTAGATCTCGGGAACTATTAATAATAACATCCTGAAATTTTGTACTGTGATAAAGGGCACTACTAAAGGTTCATCTCTGTGACTTTCAAAAATCTGTTAAGTACGAACTTGGTGGCCAAGCAAATTTTAAATATTTAAATCGACTTTTCTCGCGATTTAACCATCTGAGTGCAGTGAAACTTGGTACAGCAAATGTTTATACACATTGTAATGCACTGACATTGAATTTAGTTCAATTGTTTATAATAACCTCAGGATGGACGCTGTGCGAAATTTTAAAATATCGTTTTTATTTCTTGTGACCTTATCAATCGATTGAACTTTGAATATACACCTACACAATAATCTTCATGTAATAGTACATAACTCTGAGACCTACATACATAAAAATCCAACATGGCAACCATCCGACATATTTTGACGGTTCTCAATATCTACGAATCTATTACAGCAATCAAACTGAAATTTTGTACGTTAAAAGAGGCAATTAACAAAGGATACATGAAAATAGACTATACAGAATAGTTCTTCACGGAACTACTTGTTCTATTGTAGATTGTAGATTATACATATGCTATTTTCTGAAAAGGAACGTATTTTACTGATGTTCTATTGAACCTGTCTTTTGGTAAGTTGATAAACAAGTTCCATGACTTTACTATTCTGGTACATAATTCCTCAGTGTTGTATTCAAGTGTAATACATAAGCCACATCGTGTAAATTAGGACGTACATTTTCCACTATTGAAGGTGTGTTGACCTGTGTTGTCTTGGGTAACGATGAAATCGTTGATTTAAGAGAGACATGCACTAATACCATGGCAAGACCATTATGCTTCCTTAAAATATTATTTTGTAATTATTTATATTTTTTTGTTTATTTTATATGTTTTTTTTATTACAAAGTATGGATATTGAGCTTGAAATTGTTGCTCTATACTGTGTAACAATACGCCGTGACCAAATACCATGAATAATATACATTGAAAATCCTTTTAATAGGCGGGGAGAGGTTTTAAATGAAAAATATCATTAGAACATATAAAAATGATCCATTCAGTTCCTCACGGAGCTACTTGTTTATGTTATATTGTTGTGGGATAATTGATATGCCTTCATTGATCTGCAATAATCGAACAAGGTTCTTCGGAGTAGAATCGTTATTCCTTTGGATTTTTTTCAGTGCTTGTAGTAAAACATAGGTGCAAATTCCCTCTTTGCCAGAAATTTATATCACAGCAGGAAATAAATAATATTAATATTAATCGATCAGTTTTCTCAAAATAACCTCATATTTCTGTAATTTCATATTAATACGTAACGTGCTGAATATAAATGGCATTATGACGTGTAATATGATGTCATTTTATTATGGAAGCAAAGAGCTACACTGATTGCTGATGCAACAAATGGCACCATTACGACAAGTAAACACTAGTACTTGTGTTTACTCTTACTTGTAATCCAGCTTAAGTCCGTACATAACAGTTATTTGTTTACTCGAATGCTACTAATCTGAAATATATGGAATTGCTCGACTAAAATCCTAGAATTACAACCACGTTCCAGACATAAATCTATAATGAAAACAATTCTCACTAAAGAAAGCAATAGCTAGAATAAAATGCGTACCGTAATCATTTTTATTATTGTTATTATTTAATTATTATTCTTATTGTTATTGCTACTATAATTATTATAATTATTGAAATCGTAGTATTATTATAATTATTATTATTAATTGAGGTTGGATATCACACTTTTGCAGAAGTCATTTCAATATTTTCGAAAGAAAACCGCCGGCAAACATAATGATTGAAACTCCTTATTATTTTGGTGCTAAAACCAGATTTCATATATGAGAAAAACAAATATATTGAACTTAGACACATGGGAGAGAAATCCATACCAACATAATATGGGCAGGTTGGAGGAGTTGATAGTTTTACATTCTTGAGAGAGTGAATACAATTATATGGACTAGACAACAAATCACGCATAGAGTGATAAACAAAAATGGAAGTGGCATACTACACACGTATAAATCCGATATAAAATTACATGCAAAAATCAGACATGAAGCAACATTACAGTAATTAAACCACAGGTGATATATGGAATCAATCGTACGTTGAACAAAAGTAGTAAACGGGAAGAACTGGAAAATAGTAAAACAAAGATGCCACGGAAAATTTTGGGATCACAAAAGATTATAGATAATTTCTGGACGTCAAGGGAATAGGAATAGAAACACCAATATAGAGAAGACTACAATTTTAGGCGCACATAAAACAACAGGTCATGTAGGACAATTATACGATGAACAGAAGCTGGCTATCTGCCAAGAAAGTTTTGAGAAGAAATGAAAAGACTGAACCATGGACTTAGGTTTCAATTGATCTGTGATTAACATTCGGGCGTTCCCTGGACAACGACGTAAGACGCCAGCCGATTCTTCCACTCCAGAAGTACCAAGATATCCATTTCTATGGTTAATAAATCCCACAAAAGGTCCTTCTCAGGACAAAAGCTGACAGTTTTATCAGTTAATATGGAAAGCATAACATCAAACCCTGTTACTGCAACTGTGGCACACACATAAGTGTGATGTTCTCTGTGTTCAAGAATCTCACAGGAGTGGCAACCAAAGACGACCGAGAATATCAGGAATGCGCTTGGTAGCGGAGAGGCCGCATAAAAACTATTGTAGTGCTATATTCACAAGGCCACAACCAAACGTAATATTTACCACAACAACAGACAACAGTGATTGAAATATCGGTTGAGCTAACGAACTGTATCATAACATCTGTCTATAAACCGCTGAATGTTCCTTTCCACTTGACTGATTCAGCTGCAGGGCAAGAGGAGAAGATTCATGTCATCGTGGGCGATTTCAATAGCCATAACTGCCTATGGGGATATAGAGAAGACAATGAGGACGGTGAAGCTGTGACTATGTGGGCAGAGTCTAGTCAACTGTCCTTAATACACAACAGCAAACTTCCCACTTCTTTCAACTGTCGTCGGTGGAGACGTGGATACAAACCAGATCTCATTTTTGTCAGCGAAGCTACATCCCAGGAGTGTGTGAAGTCTGTCTGTGAACCTCTTCACAACGCACAACATAGACCCATTATTTGCCAAGTTTTCTCAGCAGTTCATCCACAATATGTACCATTTAGGAGGCGTTACAACTTTAAGTAAGCTCACTGGATGAAGTACACGAAATGCTTAGATGAAATGGTAACAAATATCGAACCTGTTCCAGAGGCATATGATGCGTTCAACGAACCTGTGCAAGAATGATCTCGCAAGTCAATCCCAAGAGGCTGTAGGTCTCAGTACATACAGGGTTTAGATGCCAGTGCAGCAGATAAATTAAATGAATACCTACTGCTCTATGAAGACAACCCCTTCAGCGAGAACTCTATTCAGGCTGGTCAACAACTAATCCAGTCTATGGGTGAAATAAAAAGAGAGCGTTGGGTTAAGTTGATGGAGGAACTTGATACGGCGGAAAACAGCAGAGACGCTTGGAAGCTACTAAGACGTCTGAACAATGACCCCTAACCAGATTGCTCATCAACTCCTCATAAATGGCATAACAGATAAGCGAAAAAAGATCATCAAAACTTCAAAGAAATATTGAACAAGAAACATCCAGTCTGTCCAATTCCTTCATCGCGGGAGAGCTGAAAATTGCCATAAAAGTGAGGAAAACTGGCAAGGCAACTGTACTAGATGACATGCGTGTGCAGCAGATTCAACATTTTGGAAATGCTACCAAACAATGGATTATGCAGCTTTTCAATAACTATCTGGAATGATGTCAAATCCCTAACATCTGTAGGAAGACCAAGGTGGTTGTAATTCTGAAACCTTGCAAGCAGCCTAAAGATCCAAGGAACTTCAGACCAATATCACTCCTGTGTCATCTATCGAACCTCTCCTAATCCCAGAGGAGGCTGGATTTGGGCCAAAAAGGAACTGCTGTCACAGCACATAGAAGACGGATTTCAGCGTGGTGATATTACTGGAGTGGCTTTTGTTGATCTCTCTTCAGCATATGACACTGCATAACACCAGTTAGTTTTAAATAAGTTTTACCTTCTTAATATGGATTTCAGGCTCACAATGATTATTGGCACGCTGTTGCAGTACCGACGTTCCAACTTTCCAAGGTCAGCGAAGTAGATGGGGAATACAGAAAAACGGTCTCCCACAAGGCAGTGTTCTAGCACCAATACTATTTAACATACAGTATATACCAACGATCAACCACTTCCACCTCATACAAGGAGATTCCTAATCGCAGATAACCCGGAGTAAAAGCTTCGTGACAGTGGAACAAAACCTCAATATTGCTTTGAAGATGCTCTCGGATTATTATGAGTAAAATCACCCCAAGCCAAACCTATCGAAAACTAAAGTGTGCGCTTTTCATTTGAAGAACAAAGAAGCCTCGCCGAAGCTGCATATGAATTGGAAAGGATTGGAACTGGAACACAGCAATATCCCAGTTTACTTTGGTGTTACATTGGAACGTTCGCTGACCTTCAACACACACTGAACCAAAATCAAGGCACAAATTTCATCACGAAACTGCCTACTGCGTAAGGTAACTGGTTCTGGATGGAGTGCCCACCCTCAGACAGTAAGGATAACTGCCCTAGCTCTCTGCTATTCTGCTGCTGAATATGCTAGTCCCGTGTGGTATAAATCAGCTCACGCAAAAGAAGTCGGCATTACCTTGAATGAAACCTGCAGGCTAATCGCAGGTTGTTTAAAACCAACACCCACACAGAAGTTGTATTCACTTGCAGGCATAGCCCCACCTGATATTAGACGTGATGAGGCCGCTAATATCGAGAGACATAAGGTTTGCAACATTTTAGCCCATCCCCTTCATGAACATCAGTCTCTATCAGCTCGACTGAAGTTCAGGAAGAGTTTTCTACAGTCTTCTGCTCCACTTGATTCTGATTGTGAGCCATAAAAGGCCAGAGTTAAACTATGGAACAAAGGTATCCTGATCATCCGGAACTTGTCGAAATTGAAGAAAAATTGTCACCTGGTCACGAAGAGCGATGGTGTACATGGAAGTTCTTAAACAGACTGCGCACCGGTGTAGCAAGATCTAAGGACAATCTCATGAAATGGGGCAACGTGCGTGGTAGGGACTCACTGTGTGAATTTGGAGAAGAACAACCTTCTAGGCATCTCTTGAACTGTCGTCTATTCACAGACTCATGCAGAGGGCTAGAACTGGCATTGGCTGGAAACAATGCAGTCAATGTAGTCAAATACTGGTCACAACTTGTGCAAATACTATATATATATTCTCATGTAATTCTTGATCTCTCCTGTTTCCTGTCTCCTGCTCTTTCATGTGTTATACTTTATAATCAAGTTCTTTCGTGTGCTTCATTATATGATTAATTTTATTTCATATTCAGTAAGTTGTTTGTATATATTCGTACCTCTGACACAAATTTAAAAAAAAATATTTTGTCACATAACAGAAATAATTATTTTAGGTAATGAAACGAGTACGTTTAGAATTATCGACCAGTTGTTACTGGCATTTATCTACAAGATTTCAAAACTACCAGTAGCATTTACGGCGATTATTTTCAGAATAGATCGGAATTCATATCGCAACCGTTTAAATTCCCGAGGGTATAAGCCCGATTACTTTTCAATGTGCACAGTAACATAATTATGACTTATGATGATGTTTTTTCCTACAAAAGACCAACTAAATGCATTGCCATCGTAAGCTTGTAAGGAAATCAAATGGAGCAGAAAATTGCTAATTCTCTGTTGGAGTTTATTGTGAAAGAAATAACGACGGAAAGTGAAAAGGAATCTGTGATGAGAGCTCAGGGATAACAGGTATGGCATTTTGTTACCCAAGTAGAACATTACGATAGACTTATTATGATCAAATTCTTACAAGTTATATTATAGTCTATATAAATAGCTGCACATCGACCACGGTGGCCGACAGCACTAACGCACTAGCTCATACCACGCTGGCATCGGGAGTGCGTGGGTTTGATTCCCACCTCGGCCGCCTGAAAGTTTTTTTATGGTTTCCCATTTTCACCACCAGACAAATGCCAAGACAGTTCCTTTCAACAGGTCCACGGCCAACTTTCTTTCGAAATCCCATCCCTGATCCTTCCTTAATTATACCAAAGTTAGCAATCGCCTGTCACCATCCCCAGTTGTATCTGCTGGCAAAGTGTGTTCAGCTCCCAGACACTGTCCTTGCGGTGGCAGAGGAATGATCACTCGCCGAGTCCGTGGGTGAAGCCGAGCTGGGAAGATAAGCGATTTAAAGAAACAAAAACAGATCTCTTTTGGCAGTGTTGACTTTGCAATATGGTGCTCAACAAATTAATTACAGTCTTACAAGTTACTTAAAACCGCGTTTTAAATTTATCTAAGGATAAATTCCCGTAGATTTTAAATATAATTAAAAAAAGATATAATAAAATTTCCTAGACTACACTGAGATACATCAAATCATGGATATGTTTTCTTAGACCTAGACGATGAATAGTTGTCTTGATAGCCATCGTGCCGGAATTAAATGATTACATTGTGAGGCCTGCAAGTTACTGAACTACCTCGGACTTTTACCTTCGTTACAAATCACTGTCATGCTTATGTCATTATAGTGCGTGACTAGGGTCGACTATGGCACGAGTTTAAAACACGTCTTTGCTAAGTTTCATGTTCACATTACCTGTACAGAACATTTTAAAATTGGCGTTATAACATCCGCAATATGCTGTATAATATTACGCAAGTTACGTGTAAATATAGATTGAAGAGCAGGTTTATAATACAAATATTTCACTACGAATGGACTATACAACGTGATTTGGAAGAATTTGTTTTCAGTACGTATTGTATGAGATATCAACATTTAGGGGAAATTATGCCCTTGAATTCTTTGTAGCGGTAGGTTACCCTTGAAGTCGCTTCCAAAGTAGTTGAGAAGGAAGCTGGAAGTCTGGAGTGGGAAGTTGCTAATCTCAGCACTGATATCAGCCATCCTGAGTGTGTTTTCTCTCCAGGATTATCTCCCCTCCCTCAAAATACCAGGAAGATACTTATTTCAAGTCCTGTCATACCTACTCCTATCCTAGATCTTAGCAATTACAACTAAACACACAATTTACTGTTAGTACATAAACACAGGTTATCAAACAAATGCAACACACACGCAAGTAAATGTAGCTGATGACCAATATATCCCAGCTCTTTTAGTGAAATAACAACATCTGTTAAGCCTCCGTGGCTTAAGCGGCAGCACGCCGGCCTCTCACCGCTGGGTCCGTGGTTCAAATCCCGGTCACTCCATGTGAGATCTGTGCTGGACAAAACGGAGGCAGACAGGTTTTTCTCCGGGTACTCCGGTTTTCCCTGTCAAAATTTCATTCCAGCAACACTCTCCCCTATCATTTAATTTCATCTGTCATTCATTTAATCATAGCCCCACAGGAGTGCGTCAGGCCTCGGCAGCCGGCACAGTTCATATCCTCGCCGCTAGATAGGGGCTCCATTCATTCCATTCCTGACCCGGTCGGAGACTGGAAGCAGGCTGTGGATTTTCATTTCAACAACATCTGTTATGAGGATGAGCCTAAGCTCACTGAAGCTGTCTCTTTTTGAAATTCTAAGAATTGACCAAGTGGGTAAGTAAATAATAGCTGGAGATGACATAGGCCTAATAACTTTCACGGCCAAGTGTTTAGACTTCAGCATATCTTTTAGGTTTTCGCCGTGGCTGTTATGGTGCACCAATAAGGCTCATCAGCGGTCTCTAGGTACACCCTGCCCGGACCACCACTGGGTTAATGCACGAGCCTGACTTGGTGCACATAGGCGAAAGCCCGCGACACACACGGCAAAAATCTAAATTATTTGCTCAAGTTTGATGGACGAAAATATTGCATTGTTGGAATGATGTGGCAGAGGTTTCAAACAAATTAATGAACTGGTGCTCATGGAAGGTTGTCATACGCTCATAACAAAAGACATCTCAATAAAGGTGCGTTCTGCGGCGTAGCCTTGCCCGTTAAATAGTGCACCACGGCCGCGAGGGCAGCTGCAGCAAATCTGGATTTCGGAGGTTCGAGTCCCGAAGCTGACAGCGGCTACCTGAGTGTGGGTTTTCCCTGATTTTTTCCAAACTCCCTCCAGGAAAATGCCGGGATAGTACCTTATTTCAAGACCTGGTGCATCTAACTCATCTCTGTCACTAATAAAGTTACACACAGTATTAAAGTCATCACATAAATATTCAAGTTTAAGTGAACATTGTAAAAACCATGATTCTTTCTTTCTTTCTTTCTTTCTTTCTTTCTTTCTTTCTTTCTTACTTTCTTTCTTTCTTTCTTTCTTTCTTTCTTTCGGTATTAACTTAAATAGAGGTTATCAGACAAGTTCGCCACCCAGGGACCGCTTGAAAGGCTGGAGGTCAAGGAAAGAAAGATATTACGCAAAATCTTAGGCACCAAATTCCATAACAACAAATTAATCCATGTCATGAACGAAACTCTTTACCAAAAGACTGAAAAACTCTCGAACACAATAAGAAAAACCTAGAATTGATTGTTATGGGCACATCCACCGAATGAATTCAAATAGACTAACTAAAAGGATCTTCGACTACTTTCGTAATAAAAAAAACTCTTTGATTTAAGGAAACTGAGAAAGACCGCGTAGAACTCCATATTACAGACACCATGCTCATGGACAAAACAGCCAAAACCATCACCAAGGATAAGAAACAACGGTTCCAAGTTAAAACCAAACAAAAGCGTACGATCCACATCTCTGTTGAAGAAAGGGAAGCAAGATCTCAAAGGATGAGGCAATACTGGGCCAAAAGGAAAGCTCAAAACAATAAAAAGTGATTGATTTAATGTACTCCAAAGTTGGGTGAAAAAAATAAAGAAGAATGATGATAATTGTTTTTACGTCCCTTTCAACTACTGTAGCTTTAAGAGACACCAGGGTGCCGGAATTTTGCTCCGAAGGGGATCTTCAACGTGCCAGTAAATCTATTGATATGGCTCCCTCACATTTGCGCACCCTCAAATTCCAACTGACTGCGCCAAGAATCGATCCTTCAACCTTGGCATCAGCAGGCAAGAACGTTACCATTGTGTCACCCAACGGGTCTCAGACACATTCAACACACTCCCAACTGCATGGGGCTGATGACCAAGATTTCCCAAGCTCCTAAAATGGTTTAACAACCCTACAAGAGAAGGTGAGTTCTAACTACAACTTATTCGCATTCTAACAGTCACTAGTAGGCTAGTTCTTTAGTTAAGATGGACTAAGGTCACCATGCACTTCTACCTAAACACAAGTAATGCCGTTAAGAAGTTGCAGTTCTCGTTGTTGTTCGTTCAATGTAGGGGTTTGGGACAACTTGGTGATCACCCTCGTGTACTGTTCTATTTGTCTGATAAACTGTACATCTGTGGTGACTATTGTAGTGTGTGTAGTTTTAAATACTTAGGTCTATGATTTGGGTAGGTATCACATGACTTAAAACAAGTTACCATCCCAGCATTTTCCAAGAGGGAAGGGAGGAAGAGAGAAAGTTACACTCAGGCTGGGGGCTGTCAGCACTGAGATTCGATCTCTAGACTTCATTAACGCGCACGGCTGCACTATGAAGAAGAGATCACAAGTACTTTTGTTATGAAGAAGAACTGGTGCTGGACAGAGCGTGGCTTGGAATGTCACAGGCTCGCAGGTATCGATTAGCGTGCGCACAGTGCAACGGCCTTTGACCTTTGACACAACAAAAACAATATGAGGACGTTCATGAACTGCATTCTAATTTATTCTAAGGAATTCCTTCAACAACTTTTATACCTAGTTTATTTGAACATACCTTTGAGTACGTTTTCCCAATATGATATTTAGCTTGGGTCATCTTCAACAGCGAACAGTAGCTGTTTTCTACAAAGCCATTCAGCAAAATACGTAATTATCAACATATCCAGAAAGTCGGGGGGCGTGGTGGCGCAGCGGTCAAGCTGTTAGCCTCTCACTAAGGTGGACCGATTTCGATTCCCGGCCAATACATATGAGATTTTTGAAATGAAATGGCATGTCCTGTGGTGCGGATTCCACGTTAAAAGGAGGTCCTGTGGCTCATGATCGCAAGATTTAATTAACGGTCACATAAAACTTCAAGCTTCCTTCCTTTTTTCCTTACTTTATGCAGAGAATCTTAAAAGATGAGTCAGTAACTTATGGCGTTATCTTCATGGAACTAGACGTAAATTCAAATTTGTAAAACTACGCCCTTAAAATGTTACGACCATTTTCTGTGGTCTCCGAGTATGTGCTGAAAGTCCGTATCAAAATGTCCTGGGTTCGATTACCGGCACTTCCAAGACATTAAACTCTGGTCTGATGTATAATACAGGGTACACTCAGCCTCGTGTGGCAAAACTCAGAAGAGGCGGGTTGATTCCCACCACAGCTATCCTTAAAATGGTTTACCGTGGTTTCCCACACATACCCTAGGCAAATGTCGGGGCTACATGACAACGGTGTCTCAAAGCACCTAAATAAATCAACAACAGCAACAACAAACAAATGGTTCATAACTCAAGACCACGGTCAGCAACTTCCAAATACTAGCCTCAATATACAAATATAGGCTTCACATCCCGCGGCGTAGCCGTACTCGTTAAAACATGTACTGGTACCATGGCTGGGAAAGGCAGCTGCAGCAAGTCAGACATTACCGATTCAAATCCCGGCGTCCACAGTGTGGTTTTCCCCGTTTTTTCCACACTCCCTCAAGGAATATGCCGGGATAACAGCTTACTTGGAGTCCCGGCGGGCCTACTCCATCCCTGTCCCTAATACAGTTACACACGTTACAATAGCCATAGGACTCATCATTAAAATACCAGTTATCAGATAAGTTCACCAGGCACCCAACTATACAGGGCGTGCATAACTACAACTTATTTGCATTCTAACAGTCACAAGTAGTTCTTTGGACTATGGTCACCATGCACTTCTACCCAAACACAAGTAATGCCGTTAAGAAGTTGTAGTTTTGTCTATTCGTTTCATGATTCTTCTCATTCTCATGGATTTTGCATTCTTGGCCATTTCCTCTCGTCTAATCGTTTCATCGGTTCTCCTCATCTTCATTAAATCTGCATTATCGTCCCTTTTCTCTTGTCTAAACGTTTCATCGTTTCTCCTTATCTTCATTGAATCTGCATTATCGGCCCTTTCCACTTGTCTGAACAGTTCATCGTTTCTCCTTATCTTCATTGAATCTGCATTATCGGCCCTTTCCTCTTGTCTGAACAGTTCATCGTTTCTCCTTATCTTCATTGAATCTGCATTATCGGCCCTTTCCTCTTGTCTGAACAGTTCATCGTTTCTCCTTATCTTCATTGAATCTGCATTATCGGCCCTTTCCTCTTGTCTGAACAGTTCATCGTTTCTCCTGGTGAGTTAGCCGTGGTGGTTACGGCATGACTGATGGCAGTCGCTCACATCCGGGAGGCGAGGAGGTTCGAATCCCCCCGCCGGCAACCTTGAAGATGGTCTTCTGTGGTTTCCCATCTTCCTTCCAGGCAAATGCCGGGGTTGGTCCCTAACTATAGGCCACAGCCGCTACCTTCCAACTCCTCGTCCTTACATTCCAACTTCCCTCCTTCCCTCCCCAACGGTACTTGTAGCTCACCCATTGGGTGTCCGTCTCGAAGCAGCTACAAAACTGGCGAGCCGAACATGTCCTCGGACACTCCCGGCACTAAAAGCCATACGCTAAAAAAAAAAAAAAAAAAAAAATCGTTTCTCCTTATCTTCATTGAATCTGCATTATCGGCCCTTTCCTCTTGTCTGAACAGTTCATCGTTTCTCCTTATCTTCATTGAATCTGCATTATCGGCCCTTTCCTCTTGTCTGAACAGTTCATCGTTTCTCCTTATCTTCATTGAATCTGCATTATCGGCCCTTTCCTCTTGTCTGAACAGTTCATCGTTTCTCCTTATCTTCATTGAATCTGCATTATCGGCCCTTTCCTCTTGTCTAATCGTTTCATCCTCTCTCCTCACCCTTATTGATTCAGCGTTTATCAGTTTATCTTCTTTATTCAGCTCTTCCAAATCTCTCCATTTTGACATTTCTTCAGTATTATTTGCACGTTCTGTAATTCTGAAGTCCTCGCCTTTTCTTTTAGTTCTTAGAATATGAGTGCGAAGTGTTAAACAACATTATTATTATTATTATTATTATTATTATTAATATTATTATTATTATTATTATACAGTAGCGTAATCTCCACTATATATTTGATTATGATGACAGTGATCTGTGAAGTGGCAATACACCTTGTTTAATGGAGTCCAACCAGCACTGAGAATGGCCAAATACTTCCTTCCTTGGCCGCCTATAAATCAGCGCCAGGAAGGTGGCCGTATTGTCTGCCGTGTCATTGTCAACACCCTGTGGGGTGCTAATTGCATAGCTGGCAGGAACAATACCTCAAGAGCGTGGGCGGGCACCACTCAAGTCAAGTTCGTCAGCATTTTCAGTGTGCCAGCCAAGCAGGAAGTACGCTCTTATCTTCATGAAGGACACGTTGAAAAAGTGGTTGATCATTATTGATTTTAATGCTACACTGCATTTTCCGTAAACTCGCTATCCACCAGAGTGTTGGATGAAGTGTCGGCCTTTCAATAATTAACGGGCCTAATATGTATAATAACCCCTGTCACTACAGCCCGTGAAGGGCCCAGGCCTACCAAGCGACCGCTGCCCAGCCATTTGGCCTGCAGATATTGGGGTGACGCGTGATCAGCGCATCGGGTCTCCTCGGCAGTTAATCTTGGTTTTCGTGGTCGGGGCGCTGCCTCACTGTCAGACAGCTACTCAATTGTCCTCAAGAGGTTGAGTGCACCCCGTTTCAGCCCTCACAGCAGTTTCTAAAATCACTGACGGAACCGGGAATCGAACCCAGGGCCTCCGGGTCAGAGGCAGGTACGCTACCCCAACACCACGGGGATGGCTAACGGACATAATAGGCCTACTGTTATTGGTTTTACGTCCCTTTTAACTACTGCTGCTTTTAGAGACGCCAGAGAGCCGGAATTTTGCCCCTAAGGGGATCTTTAACGTGTCATTAAATGTAATGACATGGCTCCCGCACATTTTCGCACCCTCAAATGCCAGGTGAATGCGCCAGGATTCAATCCTGCAACCTTGTGCATCGCAGGCGAGAACATTACCGCTGAGGCACGCAGTCACTCACAGGTAAACGATCGCAACAAATGAGCATTCAAAAGAAAGTGAATGACCCCGGTTTGCAGCCGGTTCTGCTAACCACTACACCACGAGGCGTATAGTTTACTTGTGGCCTTCGAGAAAGTAGCAATTAATAATGATGACAACATTTCGTAGCGAAGTACAGTATTTCAAAGTGAAATGCCATGTCCTGTGATTCGGATACACGTAAAAAGGAGGTCCCGTGGCTTATGATCTCGAGATTAATGGTCACGTAAAACTACAATCTTCCTTTTTCCCTTCCGATGTACAGTATGGATCCCCATCTTAGCAAAAACGTAAATTTAAGCAATCTCCAAAGTTGAAGGGCTAAAGGGTCCGGAAAGATTTCAAATTGTGAGTTTTGAAGAGCTCTATCGAACTAAGAAAACAAATTTGAAAAATCACTTCTGGCCTAAATGCAGTCCCGGAAAAACAGCCTAAAATCACTTGTTTCTTTACTCGTTTTCCTTTTGATTCAAATCCTAGCCAAATTAACTTATTTGCATAATTATTTAATGTATTCCATTGTTCAATACCCTCAGGCGTAGTTTGATTTTTTTGAAAAATTTCCACACCCTAAGTAGTTATAAGGGCATAAGTGAAACTCTACACTGACTCACATTAGCGCTCGTAGTGGGAGCAAAGGTAAGCTGCTAATCTAATCGAAATATGGTTGAGTTTCATTGACTCACACTATCGCTCGTAGTGGTAAAAAAGACAAACTGTTAATATAATCGACCTGATAATGGTTGAGGTCAATAAATATATCATCAATTCAACTCCCGAGGAGGACGAAGAAGAAGTGTCCAATACTCGTGAAGATTCAACAGAACCAAAGATCGAAATGCCTAAATACACATTTGATGATTAAGAAAAGGATTGTAATTTTTAGGATTATATAATGTATTATCATACTTTATTATCCAAGATAGCGGGTTCAAACCCGGCCGAAGACTTCGGATTTTTTAAGAGCGTTAAAAATCCCTGAGTATGCCTTCCTTCGGAGGGGAAGTAAAGCCGTCGGTCCCATGTCATAGATTTATGGCATGTTAAAGAACCTTCCACTAATTACACCTGTGTGAAGGTAAATTGTATAGGTTAGGAATGTAAACAACGCTCTTAGATTTCTATGTTCGTTGCCAAGAGCCGACTGCGGTGGCGTCTAGTAGTCTAGTTCTGAACTAGGCCTAGTAGTCGTTGACGGTGGCGTTTGGCGGCAAAAGTAGGAACTATTTGAAAAATTCAAAGTTGCAGTCCTTACTTGAATTAAAAAACAGATACACACACTAATACAGCCATCACATTTAACACCGGTTATTAGACAGATTCTACACACATCCAAAGTACACGGAGCTACATGACCGCGTTGTCGCAGCCCCTAAACTAAGGAACCAATCAACCATACTTTATTATATTTTATTTACCTAAAATTCCTAGTTCATATCCCTAGAGGTTGATGGTACCTTAATCATCAAGCCTATATTGAACCCGTTTATGCCGCAATACCGTGGAACTGCGAACCAGGACAGTCGCCACAAGACTCCTTTCCAAACGAATCATATAGTGAGAGGATCAGATTTGCATCCAGACCAACATCAGCACAAGAGTGTTATCTCGGGTAGCATACGGGTTGTTGTGGGTTATGAGACCAGCCCGACATACACACCCACAACGAAAAACAAAGCTACAAGAATAACCCTGGCTTATATTAAAATGTCTATAAAATGTATTTAAACATTTGGATTCTTAGCCTTACTCTATTGGGGATCCAATGGCTAATCAACAATCTAACCTATTCTTTAAATAACCTTACTGAAAGAAAGACACCCTAACTAATTCCTTACATCCCCTCTAGAAGTCTTACAACAGCATAGCAAACTCAGAATGTGACACAAAAAAAATCCCTACGCAATTTTAATTCCCCTTAAGCGATAATAATAGTCATACTGATTCTACTTCAGTAGCCGAAGGCTGTTATCTCGTCGTTCCGCAATGATCGATAAGATCAGATTTTTTATAAAAGCACAGATAAGTGTAGCTAAGCTATGATTGTGTCACGCTAACATTTAAATTTACGTTATATTTCTAGCTAAACCTTATCTAACGTTTTTTTTTAAATATTTTAAGAAATGAAAATTCAAAACTCAAAACTACCGTCAGCTACATTACCTGACTAGTATATATGCGATAAGGAGGTGGTTAGGTAACTAAAATGTACATAGCAACGGTTGCTAAGTGACATGTTTTATGGATGTGTATGCATAGAAAAGAAAGCCGTAGGTCAGTGACGGTCTTTGGTGTAAGAGATTCGATGTCATTCAACGTTCACATAACACAAAAACATTTTACAATTTTATGCACGAAACATTTTGTACACTCGTATATTTGCACAATTTGAGCCCTTCCTACTCTGATTAACACTGTTTGTGCGCTGATGTCATCTCCTAACGGTACAATGTTCGTAAATTCCCAAGTCCATATCCCTTAAAGGACTAGTCTATGAAGGAAGGTCTAGTCTATGACATTAACGGATGTTTTCAACATTGAGTTGCCTGAAGGGCTAGGACATTTGATTTTTCAGTGCTCTATCTGGTTAATGAAGCTCGCCCAGGCGTCGCTAATCTACCGTAATATTGGAAACTAATTTGATGCTGTCAACTAATCAAGTTTACTTTACGTGAGGCATGAAACGAAATCAAATGCTGGATCACTTTTATCAATCAAACACTGTATTACATGGCGGACTCCTCTTTAAAATGCTGACATGCAATCAAAGGTGTGAAATCGAATTGTGAAAACAAATTTGTATAATAGAAAAAAGTACACCAAATGATTACTTTTGTGAATTGAAAATTCTGCTAGCACTGGATGCATTTGCTCTGCAATGTTGGTAGTAAATGAGGCGTGTGACGCCATCTACAGTATTCATATGGAAAGGATTAGCAAGTTCAATGAAGGATGATATCAGCACACCCTCTTCCATTCAAGGGGATATGTAAAACGCTCATACTATTATTATTAGTCGCCCATTATTATTTTTATAACAATTGATATTATTATTATTATTATTATTCATTCGTAACCGACAGTGGTAGCTAAGCTTGCAAACGCGCATCGCTGGCCTTGGAACCAAGCTATTTGTGGACTCGATAGCCGTGGGTTCAAGCGCCCACTTGTGGCAGTCCTTGAAATAGTTTTCCGTGGTTTCCCATTTTCAACTCTAGGCAAATGTCGGAACGGTACCTATTAATAGGTCAAGGCCACTTCCTTCCATCTCCTTGCCCAGTTATATTCACCTTCATTCATCTCACTCCTAATTAACTCCTCTGAGGGATGCCGACGCTCGAGACTCCATGCTTCAGAGCCGCTACGAAAAAATGGATCTGCCACCTTACAGTCCTGATCTCTCTCCTTGACTCCACGGCGCGTGCGCGTTGAATTGTTCACCACAACCACGACAGGGAGTTGCAGCAAACCCAGAACTTTGAATCCCGGCAATGACAGCGGCTATCCTGACTGCTTTCTCCACTTTCCCTCCAAAAAAAGAAAGGACTATATTAAGTACAGTCACCACAGAAACACAGACTATCATACAAATTCAACACACACCCAAGTGGTGATTAATAGAAGTGCCAAGTCCGTGATCTTCTTCTTCTTCTTCTTCTGCCTTATCCGATACGGACGTTGGCTACCACCATGGCTAACACCTTTTGATCCTGTGCAATCCTGAAGAGTTCCGTGGAAGACAGCCCAAACCACGTTCTTAAATTATCCATCCAAGTTATTCGTCTCCTTCCCGGTCCACGCTGACCTTCAATTTTACCCTGAAGTATAACTTGGAGCAGACGGTATTTTGGATTCCTCATCATGTGTCCCAAGTATTTCAATTTCTTCTTCTTAATTACAAATTCCTCTCACTTTGCGATTATCACGTGTTTGGTGTATTGAAATATTCCTAAAGGGTAAGTGTTTCAGCATTGAGCAAGCGGTTCATGATGCTGTGGAAGAGTATTTAACTATGGCTGGCTGCGTGGCTCAGCGGGAACGTTCTCACTTGCTAGGCTCAAGGTTGCAGGATCGAATCCTGGTGCAGCCAGTTGGCATTTGAGGGTGCACCGTGTCAGTTGATTTACTGGCACGTTATAGATCCCCTTCGGGTCAAAATTCCGACACCCCGGCTTCTCTAAACGCCAAAGTTGTTTAAAGGGAGGTAAAATCTACACAATTATTATTAGTACTGTAGTTCACTAGTCACCTCACGGAGGTTCTAGAGATACTTTTTCAACTTTGGGCAGGTGTCTGAACTGTGGAGGTGAGTATCTGTGGACTCCCTCGAACAGCCATACGTACGATGTTCCTCCAGAAATTACGTTAATTTGGTAATAAAAACGAGTATGAATACAGACAAACGATGGGTCTAGATGCAGAACTCACGTTCTCCTCTTTTTCTAATTTTACAGGAATTTAAAAAAAAATCTTAAATGTATGTAACTAATGGAATCTCTAAGAGACTTTGCTTATGTTGCAGGCGGTACTTAATTACTCCTTCTCGTATAAATTATGTTTCATTATTTATATTAATTTATCTGAAAAATTGGTTTTAATTTTGGAGAATGTGACTTTTGCATCCAAACATCGGAGACTGTGAGTTTTGTGTCTTAACAAGTTGGAGAATGTTACTTTTGACACTAAACAAAGTTAATTATGTGAGACAAAACAAAAGACAAGTTGGCCACGCTTGTGAACAATTGAGATAAATGAAACCAATTGCATTGTTGGAATGCATATATTATTTATTATGTAGAGGTTACGAGTTGAACAGACAATAATAATATTGGCTTGCAGCTGTGGAAAGTCACATGACCAGAAGCTGTCTTGTGACTGGCCAACAGGGAGAATGTGCTCTTTGCAACTAAACAGTGTGGAGAATGATAGTTTTGCATCTAAATTTAGTTTTTGGCATTTGAAACCACTTGGCTTTTCAGCACTAAGATAGTCGTGTGTAGTTTGGAACGAAGAATAAGAATGCCTTGCTAACTAAATTTCGAACACGAGTGGATAATGTGAGTTTTGCATCTAGACACCTCAACATCACTGATCAAGACATCCGCAACAGAATCACTTTTAGAAATAAGATACGCTGTGAGCATGAGAATGAAGGAATACTGGCGCCAAATAAAACTGAAATCATGAATAATTATTTACGTGGTGCTTAGTTAGCCAAACAAACTATTTCTTGCAAAACAAACCGCAAATCGTGGAAAATCTTTACACACAGCTCCCACCATCTTAGCACAAGTTTTTGTACGCCTTCCTCATAAACCGATGTCGCCAGAAGATGTGATCTTGAAATTTGGGTGAAAGTTCCCAGTAGGATCAGATAGTGTAAGTCTACGATTTTCCTTGACGTGTTCTTCAACTGCACGAACCAAGTCTTCATTAACCAACGATGGACGCCCACATCGCGCACTTGATCACGTCCTTCATTTAAGGGACACTGGGACTGAAATGTTAGTGAAATATGTGGAAAATATCGATTTTCGGTTTTTTCCATATTAATACACCCCTATCCCCTGCGGATCAGATAGCAGTGTTTTTTTTAAATCCGAATCCCGCCATTTTTAAAGCCCTAGCATAGCTTTAAAATGCATGGTGTGTCCTTTAAACGCCCCAACACAATAAGTGTCCTGAAGGTTCTGAGTCATGGTGCTTCTACAATCGAAGAATCGCAGCTGGTAAAACACCACAGAGTCATGACAAAATGGCTGTAGAACTTTAAGAACCCTTAGTTGTCAAGATTATGCCTGTTTATCAAAGGCTGGCATCAGATGAGCTACTATCCAGATGCATCCGGGGTGCTACTGAAATTCAGAATGAGTCTCTGCATTCTGTTATCTGGAGGAAGTGCCCAAAAGAGACTTTTATTTCATGGAAGAGACTTGAAATTTCTGTTTATAATTCTCTAGCAGAATTCAACATGGGGTGTAGTCAACGAGCTTAAACATTACTACTTTAAAGCTCGTTGGCTGTAGTGCAACAACAGAGTTGAAATCAGGAATAAGACAAACTTCAGTATCTCATGTCCCAGCACAAACACTTGAAATATGTAACAGTCGCAGGAAGTATGTAAGTCCGCGGTCATAATTGGAAAAGCGAAAGGCATGTCGACGGAAGGTGAAACTGACAGAAATGAAGGAGGAGGCTGCAAAACAGAAGAAGGAGGGTGTCACCTATGCTGTAGCACAGTCCTAATGTCCTTGGTAAGCTGAAACCTTGTAAATTGTGCATCATTTTAGAAAATTGCTGTTTTCTCTGATTCACTTTTTCAGGCATTCAAAATGTTACTCGCGTCATAAATCTTATGATATTGCTTTCAAAATGGGCATTTATTATCTTCATTGCAATGACTATAAACCTGCGGATCGTTTTTTATATTGCACTTTTGGTCTGGCTGCAAAAAAAATACAAACGGGAAAAATTCAAGATTTTTTGTAGAAAAAAACTTGGATATGAAAAAAAAATCTTGGCACTCATTAATGCAATTCAAAATCGGATCCGTAGGTTTCTTCCAATTGTTATAGTGCAATAGAATATTACCTAAAAGTTACATTATCTTGTTTTTTTTAACGCGGCTGACCTTTATAAAACTTTAATAATTAGCACAATAAATGTACAAAATAATTAATATCTGACGAATTAATCAACTTACAATGCTCACGTTTGCCACAGTGGTTTATAATATGACTATTCACAACCATATAAAATTTCAAAGCTGTACCTCAGTTTATATAGAATTTGAAAATTTCATTCCCAGTGTCCCTTAAATTTCGGACCTGGCCATTGAATCACTAACACTGGTCTACAAAAAAAAAATGTAACATGAATAACTTTTACTTATTCATATGTACTTTTACCTGCTGAAACCGAAAATGACACTGAAAAACATCTACCGCGTCTGTTTTTTTTTTACAGAGACACTGGCAAAAGTGTGGTAAAAATGGGAAAAATTAGGGCACGAACTGACTATAAAAACAACAATAAGTGGATTTTAAGGGACATTCGGCAACCCATAGCTCTGTACGTTTCCAAAAGGTTAAGAACTAAAATCTTGTAGTTATCTTCTCTGTTATTGCCAAGAAATCCTTTTACCACCTTCACAACTGCTTTCCAAACTGCCAATTCTTTTTTGTTTAGCTGTTTTTCAAATTCTTCATCACGTATAACCTTCCTGGTGTCAGGTCCAGTGAAAACACCTTTTATCTTCACTTCACTAAGCTTTGGAAAAAGTTCCGACAAGTACTTGAAACCTGGTCCCTCTCTGTCCATGCCTTTTACAAATTTCTTCATAAGACCCAACTTAATGTGCAGAGGAGGAAGTAGCACGTTTTTGGAGTCAACCAAAGGATCGTTCAACGCATTTTTTCCCCCTGGAGTATAAGATTTTCTTGACGGCCATGATTGTTTAACAAGGTGATTTTTTTGGTCCCTGCTGTCCCATAAGCACAAAAAGCAACAATACTTTGTAAAGCCGCCCTGAAGTCCCATTAATATAGTTATCACTTTCAAGTCACCACATATTTGCCACTTAAAATCTTCATACTTGATTGCCCTTAAAACTGCACCCAAGTTGTCATAAGTCTCCTTCATTGAAGCAGAGTAAGCAACTGGAATTGACGGCTTTTTATTTCCATTGTGGAGTAAACAGCTTTGAGGCTAGACTTAGAGG
The DNA here is from genome assembly GCA_946902985.2 of Meconema thalassinum. Lineage (NCBI taxonomy): Eukaryota > Metazoa > Arthropoda > Insecta > Orthoptera > Tettigoniidae > Meconema > Meconema thalassinum. The sequence continues at coordinate 1,323,014,693 of OX336388.2, read as the reverse complement.
AGTCAATAAAAGTCGCCACTCTGTAGAAACATGAGTTAGTCCAAGCTCATTCATTAACCCCACAATGTCGAAACATACATATATAGACCCCTCAACTTTGAAAAATACAGAGAAGTTATCATTTCTCTTTCTAAAGGACGTTATGGTTGTGCCCTTTGCTAAAAGATTCCACTCTTGTAATCTTGAACCTAGTAGTTCAGACTGCTGCTTTGATAAACCTAAGTCACGGGTCAAATCATTTAGTTCATTTTGCTTAATAAGATGGGGTTCACTAGACGGAGTAACATATGTAGGATCATTAGTATTTTCCAACAACTCTACAGTTTCCGAATGTAAATCTTCATTGTCATTTACTGTAGTTCTGGAATGACCAAATCTTCCCAGTTCAAAGGTGGAGTTGGAATGGGTAAGCCTTCACCGTGAGAAACAGGTTTAATGGCTGAAGGTACAGTCAGCTAGTCAATGTTCATCATCTTCTTCTTCTTCTTTGAATAACCTTCAGTATTAGTAAGGCAAAAGTAGCAGTCATTAAAATGGTTACTTGGTTCACGCCAAACCATAGGTACAGCAAATGGCATACTGCTTCGGTTACCCTTCATCCTCTGAATAAGTGTTACGTGACAGCTCACACAACTACTATGTGGTGCCCAGTGTTTAACTTGGTCTCCTATTTGCATCCAAAATACAAAAAATATGCTTTTTTTACATCTTCAATCATAGGCCTACCTTGAGATTTTAATACACAACGTCCACAAATATAACAAATCTTATCTGGTGAATTTTTACAAAGTCTTCGCTGATTTGATGCCATTTTCGCACAAAACTTTCAATGAAAACACACATAACCTCACTTCACAAATGCAGCACTTCACTTACAGTGACAGAAGAAAGCAAAGAACATCAAACTGCCCCCCCCCCCCCCCTCTCCCTCTTCTGCAGTGTTGCCAACTGTGGAGTTTCAAATAGAGAAATACTGTGATATTATGGTAACATATGATGGTACCAAATGTTGGTAACATAAAAATGGGACGTGATGGCTATATTTTGATATTTATTTCGTTATCCGGAAGATAAACGCATAATTAAAAAAATGTATTTGGATCTGTGTTACATACACCTTGTTGACCAGTGAATCGTATTTTCTCCGTATGTCTCACAAATCTGTCGATGCATGTCGACTGGTTTAGTGTGCGCCTCGTTGCGTAGTGGCTAGCATTCTTGGCTGTCACCACAGAGGCCTGGGTTCGATTCCCGGCTCTGGTAAGATCTGAGGGCTAGAACGGAGAGCATTCAGCCTCGTGAGGCAAAACTGAGAAGAGGCGGGTTCGATTTCTACCTCAGCCATCCTGGAAGTGGTTTACCGTTGTTTCCCACTTCTACTACAGGCAAATGCTAGGATGGTTCCTAACTTAAGGCTAAGGGCACCTCCTTCCCAATTCTCACTTGAATTACAAGTACACACACTAATACAGCCATCACCATAACACAGGTTATCAGACAAATTCCACACACGCGCACACACCCAAGTACACGGGTTATATGACCACGATATCACAAATCCTTAAAGAATCAACAACTGCAATCAACAACAACAGTTTTCTTCACATGCAGAAGACAAATGACAGATCTAATCTCACAAGTGGCGGGATTTTCAATCAACTTCGCCATTGTAATCAAGCGCCGTAAGGCGTAAACAACATACAGCACTCTCAAAATTGCTCCATCTACATGACTCAGAGCAATTACCGCGCATGCGCTGAATAGTGATTGCAGCGACGCTGCAACAACGTATAAAAACGGAGCTTACTTTTTGAACGTGCCTAGTATGCTGTCGTTGCGACATGGTTGATACTGTGCAATACGTATTGTGTTAGCTTCCAGACATCTGCCAGAGTTTCATTGGATCAACCGTCATAGTACGTGACATTAACATGGCATGTTTGACATGCAGTGTGTGATGTCCTGAATAAACCGTTCTTTTACATAATACAGTGCATCCCCGGAACATATTTTGAGAATTACCCCCATAGAAGGAAATGGACTGGGAAGATAATAGTAAATTCTGGCACATTACTGAAGGTAGCGGCCCCGAGCCGAGTGGTAAGTTACATGATTTAAAATGCACGCAGGGCTATGGTGGGTTCTAATTGTTATCCTCGATCGACCCAGCCCAGCTTCTCTGAATACAGAACAATGTAGCGAGAGTTTGGTTTGGAAATTAACTTCCTTCATGTAAAATACAGTGATCGTCCATTGCATTAGCTTTGCTCTCACACTATACGACCATCCTGAGGAGAACAAAGTGCTTGGTATACATATCTCATCAGCTTCTAAATAGTGAAACAAAGATGCATGAACAACTGATATTAATTAACTCCGTTGTTATCAAAATGACAAATATATTTCCAAACTTGTTTACGAACCACTAAGTTCTTTCTTCTCTTTTAATCTACATTTTATATGAAAACTAGCAACCCGCCCGGCTTCGCCCGGGAACAGTTATGAATGCATTACGTGATAAGCGCTTTTTTTTTTCAATGTCAATGAACAACGACCAATATCCGTTTTACGTCTCGGCATGATGGGTTAAAATCACTGACTGGACTATTAATTATACTATCATGGAGATGTATGTGCAACAAATTCTTGTCAGACGTAATTTAACAATGGCGAGATGCATGAAACACAAATCCCCCTTCCGTCCAATCTTAACTTGCCTGTGAATTTTGCGGAACGAAACGTTCACAGGCGAAATGAAGAAAAGCCGAGTTGAACTTCCAGGGAAACTCTAAACACAACCACTCTTCTCTGAAGTTTTTACACGACTCGATAGTTTGCTGCTGGCTGTATCTGGGGCAATAAGCTCATCCGCTAGCTAAGCTGTAACTGGGGTGATAGACTCTCCCCTAGCTAGCTCGTAAACTGTGCCTCAGTAAATGAATGGAGATTGTTGGAAGAAATGAAAACGTAAAACACCTTATAGTAGGCGATGTATTGAAGATATGCTATCCCAGGCTTTTTTGCAGAACTTATCATGCTGAACAATTCTTACACTCATAGTATATATAGATATTTTTAACGGTTTGCCCAGCGTAAGCTTAAAATGCACACGGACGCCATTTTTTATGTGTGTAACATCTCTCCACTCGATTGTTGGATATTTTTGTGGGAGTGATTTTGAAAAATGGGACGGAAGTGGATCGGAAGGAAGTGTGTATGACGCACTGCCAGCTGGATCGCCTTGCTGAACACTTTCATTCTGACGGTAATCGCTCATGGAAACTCTGGTGTCAACTGATTGAAACAAAGAACATGGCAAATGTCCGAAGTATTCTTATCAGTATTTAAATGTTAAAATGCTTTAATATGCAACATTGTAAGTAGTCGGCATTGCCGGTATTATGTTTCTGCACAATGGCTATTTAAATATTAACCCACATAACGGTAATGCAGTCATCAATATAATATACATTCTCTTTACTCACAAGAGGGTCTATTCATAAGGCATTTTAAACTCAATTTCACGCACGAACATTATCGCAACAAGCAAAATATAAATGAAACTTAATTCCGTGATGCAGTATTATTGGTACGTGAAAATAAGTCACCATGTTGTGCTTAATATTTTCGTGATCGAAATAGCCGTGGGGTTAGCGTCATTGACTGTGAATCTAGAGATCTCGGGTTCGAATTCCGTACGGGTACCAGATTATCGTTTTAAACGATAATTATAATATCAATATGACTCATTTTAACAGCATCCATATGAAATTACGTGATGGTCTGTGAATCAAGAGGTCCCGGAACTGGACAAGCCTTTCATGATCTACTGCTGTGCACATTGCATTTACTCGCAAGTTGGCCTATTTATAGGGAATTTAAGGTTATGAGCTGCGTCGGGTCTATTAATCTAGTTGATCCATATCGTATTCTTTATTTAGGCTAGTACTTGTGGAAGCTACAAAACCTCTAATAAAATGAGTTCGGTATTATATACTACAATATCTGTAAAACACTCCCTTTTACAATAGATTAATATTTGTGCCAATAATATTATAAAATACCGGTGTATCAACAATTTGCCGTCCTTGAAATGGTTTTCCGTGGTTTCCCATTTTCAACTCCAGGCAAATGCTGCAACGGTACCTTCTGACAGGCCTCGGTCACCTCCTTCCACATCCTTACCCAGTTTCATTCACCACCATTCATTTCTTCTCTCATTAACTCCTCTCGAGAGATTGGCGTCAGGAAGGGCATCCAGCCGTCAAAACCATCCGCCACAAATACTTCCAGCGCATCTCATCCCCGACCCCGTAGTAAAACGGGAATAATAAGGGGTAGACATACAATACCGGTGTATCAACAATTTCATGTGAGGTTTCTTCTATGTCATAGGCGACCACCGTAAGGCTCGTTAAGGTTTTTTTCGACCTTTTCAATGAAATCGTTAGTGATTGACTTTCCTTGGTCATAACTAAATTATTTTATACAGAAACCTTCCTCGAGATATCCTTTACAGAATGGTGAAAACCGCATCAAAATCCATTCAGTGGTTCTCGAGATTACCTGTGACATTCAAGAATCGGGGACTTGGTTTTATACTAAGTAGAGATTCTATGCCAATTAGTATAATTTAATATAATATAATCCCCCTTCCGTCCAATCTTAAATTGACTGTGAATTTTTCGGAAGGAAAAGTTCACAGGCGAAATGAGAGTTGCACTTCCAGGAAATGGCGAGGTGAATGAAACTCAAATCCCCCTTCCGTCCAACCTTAACTAGACTGTGTTTCACAGGCGAAATTAAGAAAGCCCAATTGCACTTCCAAGGAAACTCCAAACACAACTACCCTTCTCAGAAGTCTTAACTCAACACGACTCAACGGTTTGCTGCTGGCTGTATCTGGAGCAGTAGGTTCACCCGCTAGCTAGGCTGTAACAGGGATGATAGACTCGCCCTTGACTAGCTCGTAAACTGTCGCCTCAATATTTGAATGGACATGGTTGGAAGAAATTAAAACGTAGAAACACTTATAGTGGGCGATGTATTGAAGATAGACATATGCTCTCAAGGACTATTTTGTAGAACTTTTCATGCTGAACAATTCTTACACTCATAGTATTTAGGCATTTTTAACGGTTTGCCCAGCGTAAGCTTACAAAGCACTCGGACGCCAGTTTTTTGTCGACTTTTCCACTGAAATCGTTACAGCTCGGCTTCCTTTGATCATAAATAAATCATCTTCTACAGAAATCATCCTCGAGATATCCTTTACAGAATGGTGAAAACCGCATCAGAATCCATCCAGTGGTTCTCGAGTTTACCCGTAACTCCAAGAATCGGGGACTTTGTTTTATACTAAGTAGAGATAACGAAGAGGTGCTACTTATGAAACGGAATGCACTTAGCCTCTTGAAGGCAATTGGGTAGCTGTCTGATCAGTGAAGCTCCACTCTGATCAAGAGATTTAAAAATGAACAGTTGATAGGACCAAGCGTCACCCCACAATCTGTAGGCCAAACGGCTAAGCAGCTGTCGCTCAGTAGGCCAAGGGCATTATTGGGCTTTTGTGCCACAGGATTCTGATTGCTGCTTCTTAAGAAGAGACAATCTTACCTCTGCCACTAGTTATAATGTTAAAGTTGTCTCACTATCCTCATTAACAACCGGCTTGCTGATTGGCTTTGTTTACATTCCTTGTTTGTGTGGAGCCAAGACTTTCCCAGTTCGAGGTACAGTGTTGTCAACTCTACTATAGCCACAGAACGGTGTGCAACTGTGCAACACTGGACACCTGACAGGCGAGTCATAGGCAAGGACTGGCAACTATTGGTCAACAGAGAGCAACGGTTACTGTGCTACTGCCTACCGTTTGATTCGCCGCTCGTTTACGAGGAAAGTCAGAGAATTATAAGTCAGAATAGATCTGAGCAACAAGTAAAATATATTAAACTTCTTGTTGTGGACGACGCGTATGCATTCAGATGCCTGTCCCAAAGGTACTGGATTTGATTCCTAACTTTGAAACATAGTACATTCAGTCTCGTAAGTTCGACTGAGAAGAACTTTATACTTATCCCACTTCAGTCCTTCTATAAGTGGTTGGTTCCTCAGTTTAGGGGCTGCGACAACGCGGTCATGTAGCCTCGTGTACTTTGGGTGCGTGTAGAATTTGTCTGGTAACCGGTGTTAATTGTTATGGCTGTATTAGTGTGTCTTAACTTTGATTCAGGTAAGGAATGCAGACGATCAATTTTCAAGTAGTTCCTACTTTTGCTACCAAATGCTACCGTCCACGACACCTAGCTGCGGACTTGGCTATTACTAGATGCCATCGCAGCCAGCACCTGGCGGCAAACGTTGGAACTAATATAGCCTTGTCAATCTAACCTACAAAGGTTGGCTTCACACAAGTGTAGTTAGTGGAAGGTTCTTTTTCATGCCATAAATCTATGACATGGGACCGCCGGCTTTACTTCCCCTCCGAAGGAAGGCATACTGAGTGATTTTTAACGCTCTTAAAATATCCGACGGCTTCGGGTTTGAAACCGCATCTTGGGCATTGAAACTCAATATGCTACGAACTACGCCACCCAAGCCGCCGATTTCTATAAGTGGTTTCCATATTTTCTCCACTTCTCATCCGAAAAAATGTCGAGATGTTAACTAACTTGCAGCCACGAACGCCTCCTAATTCCTAATTCCAAAGACAAAATGTATATGCATACAGTAGGATAGTACAGACACCATATCAATGCAAGTTATCAGACAGATATTACACACATCCAAGGATATGCGACTGATAACAACGATTTTGTGAGTCCTTAAGGAAATAACAACAAAGCATTTAGCGATAAAGAGCAGACAGAGATGCTTATGTGAGGGTCATTCGCTGCTCGAGGCTCTCATGGCAGCCGCTATTGAGGGGAGCCGAAGGGACCAAGACAGATCGTGGTTGATGTTAATTCATTTTAGGGACTTTGATTGGCAGCTCCGTTCATTTGGGTGTCTGTTGAACTTGTATGATAACTTGAATTTATGTGATGACTGTAGTAGTGTGTGTAACGGGACTTGAAGCTAGGTACAATCCCGGCATGGAGGGAGTGTTCAAAAACCTGGGAACAACACCACACTTAGGATGGCCACTGTCAGTGCCAGGATTCGAACGTGTGATATGCGGAATTGCTGCAGCTTCCCTCACGGCCGTGATGGACGATTTAAGGAGCAAGCTATCCCTTGGGACATCTAGGGCAGATCGTAGATAGCCCCAAGTGATTGGTAATGTGGCGTCTGTCTCATCCCTATCCCTAATATGTACAGTTACACAGAAACACGGGTAACAAGACAAACTGAGCACACACCCAAATACGTGAGGCTGATGTCCTTGGTTGTGCTAGTGGGGTAAAGGGGGAATCGCTTTGCCAATATAGACTAACCATGGCTGTAAGTAAACAACGCTTATTTCCTAACGTAGCTGTCGGTAATCGTATCTCAAAAGGGTAATAGAAACAAAGCTGCTGTAATTTTGCAAGAAACGTGCATTTGCAACAAGTGTGTTTTCTTTGCGGACGATGACATGTTTGTGAAGCTGCATTTTTATTAATAAAGTCACATATTTGGGGCAGATTATCGAATAAAAATGATTGTGTAATTATTTTCTGTTAATGACGGCGAAACATTTTTTCGCAAACATTTGTGAACTGGTTGAGAAAAGAACCCATTGTCACCTTCCTAGCCAAGTGATTATTTCTTTTAAAATGCATGATGTAAATACTCGTAAATATATTTGACTCAATGTAACGTGTTGATTATTCCAATAGAACACTCCATTCAACGGAAAACTGTCATTGCATTTCTCTCAAATAAATGTGATACTATAGCGTACAAAGCGGGCTAGTTCTTGAATGTCTCCTACCTTACGCGTTGGCGAGAATCATTCAGGTACCTTCGGTCAAAACGTTGCATCATTCACTGTAATTAGTTGTTTCATTTGAGGGGTTTATACAAGGTGGTCATTTATCCCCGTGTACTTGAGTGCATGTGTGCAATTTTGTAACATAACCTATGTTATTGATACGGCTGTATTTGTAATTCATGTGAGGAATGGAAAGGAGGTGGCCGTGGCATTAAGTTAGGTACCATTCCAGAATTCGGCTGAAGTAGAAACGGAAAACCACGAACAACCACTTTTAAGATGGCAGACCTGGTAATCGAACTGGAAACTCCGGGGCGACAACCAAGAATGCTAGCCATTACGCCCCCTTGATTGTACTAGCAACATCCTCGTCTCTCCTGGAAGCCTCAATTAAGTAACCCTGATTAAGAACTTTCAAGTGTTCACTGTTCCTTCCAGTCCGGTGTTAATCCATGTTTAACGTCCTCGGCTCGTCACAGAATGCTTCGGTTGAACTTTATTCGAGTCGCCGTCTTTCAGGAACGACAGAATTAATTTTTATTGTGCCACTCAACTCAGTCGAATCGTGCAGCAGCTACCTCCTCTCTTTCTCAAAGAGACAATACTGTGACAAGGCAATAAAAAGAAAAAAATGGAAAGAAATGGCAAAGAAAAGAAGGAAGCAAGGATAGGGTCGACAGCAAATGGCATTCTGAAGATGAGCTTCTTTGCAGATATCACCGTAACTGCTAACATTAGCCGAGATCAAGAGAGAGGGGCTTAAAATTGAACGAACTCCATGTTCATATTCTTTAATATCTGATCGGATTTATCGTTGAGTGCCTACAGCGACCTTCTTTATATTAAATGCCAGATCTCTATAATTAATGGGAAAAATGACATTACTCTGATAACTAACGATCTGTTTCGAATGGCAGAAAGATACACCTCACCGTTTCAATGCAATCGCATAATCATTAACACCATAATTAAATCTACGTTCAGACTCCGCAGTATTGTATGTATTCCAGCCGTGCATTTAATGAACCTCATTAATTACGAGGAGATAAGCATTATTGTGGCAGTCATAATTATAGAAATCAGTGGGACACATAAATTGGGAATTGTTCTTATTTCCACTTTGTCTTGATTTGTTCATATTAATTAATTAAAATTTTGATAGGCATTGTTCAATACTTAATTATTAGGGAATCCATTATCATTAATTCCACGGGATGTTAGAGTTTCACTCCGAGAAGAAAATATAATTTAGTGCACACGGGAATAATTTGATACCAACCGTTCCTTATGGCTGGAAGAGGATAAAGAGCTTCCTTAGCAACCCTCATGAAATCAATAAACTGAATTCTTCATCATTAGCTGTCATTGTTTAATAGTAATATATTGTTATTGTTTTAATGGAAGGAACGGCGAGGTCATCTGCCCTTGTCATTGTTTAATAGTAATCTAATATTGCATATAAAGCTGCTATATTATTCTAATTCTGTCCTACTTCCACATCTAACAGTTATTATAAATATATAATACTGCTTGTGGGTGTTTAAATTTATCGCTAATACCAGCTCGTGGTGGCTGTCACCCCAGAGGTCCGGGTTAGATTCGGATAGAATTTCAGGCGTCTGTTGCGTATGGCATCAGTAAACCTGTCAGTTAAGGAAGAGAGGTTCTCTGTTCTTCTCTTAACCCACATTCTATTTTCTCTCGAGCGACCATAAATGTTCCGGAGAATTTTCCATTCTTGGTTTTAAATTTCTATAGTTTTAGTGTGACCACCAAGGAATATGGTTTCTAAGGCGTATAAAACGTTATGTTCAACGATGTGGAAATGTAAATATTATATGTCAGAAAACTGCACTATGATGAGGGTCATTATAGTACAAGTCTTCATTATGGGACAGTTTCTTACACCAATCAGAGCTCAGGAAGCAGTTGTTTGAGCAATTAGGTACAGATAGCATCACACCTGCGCTGAGTTCGAAGGCATTCTAATTTAAATTTAACTGCGTGGCCTAGTGTCATATTAGGGTAATCGAGGAGGCCATGGTCAAATACAAGGTATTCTCTGCGGCTCATGCGCTCTGTTCAGTACATAAAAATGGCGAAATCTCGACAGATATTTATGTTCAAACATAAAATAGTTATAATAATATCGTCGAACATATACAGTCGTATGCAACTCGCCTATAATGGTAATTAAGACACTCGTATGGAAATTGTAAAACTCGCATCAAAACAATTGTAGTGTCGCAATTTTGCATTCAGCGATATGACTCTTTGGTGTTGTAATTCCACGTTAGTCGTGTGGCTTTTTCTACGTTGGCCTACTGTCTAGTCCCGATGGTAGTAAGATTTATCCCAAGTATTTAGTGTACTAATACTGCGACAATAGTGTTTTCGGCACACAGCATCTTCTATCATTTATGTGTGTTTCTGTAACAAAAGGTTTTAGCCTATTTATGTCAAATTAGCTGTGTGAGGAGTGTTGTATCAGAATGTGTTAGGCTACACTCTTAGTAAAGAGTTTTCTGTCAATGACTTTATTTTGGCACTTAGCACCATTGATGATTCAAGAACACAATTACTTTTGAGGCATACATGCACACTTAAATATACCGGTACCTAATATATCAGATAATGTACCCACACACCAAAATGTTGTGAAGTTAAAGTGAAACTAGGTTTCTTAGATTACATTTATCCATTTGAAGGATCTTTTGGTTAGTATTGAATTATTCTAATAATATTCTGTACTTCCAACTCCATTCCAGAATTCTTCAGGCGCTTTGTAAGAGTTAACTCCTAGGTACGGGCCTTAATTTGATAGTAAGTTAATTACTGTACCGGAGAGGAGCTGAGTTGGGAGAGAGCGATACACAGTGTATTAATGCTATAATTGCTAACTAAGGGAGGGAAGGCGTGCGTAGGGAGCTAAATCACAAACAAATAATTCTAGCATGTAATCGAATTAATTGAAATTTCATTATGGCCAAAAGGTTTCGATTCGCTTCATTAATAGGTTTGGATTGTAATGCAGTGGATATTCACGAACAGTGAGGAAGAATGAACCTATTGAACATATAGTAGAACTAATTGACAGCGTGAGATTTAACGGAGGTTTGTACTTTATACCGGGGTATGGATGACATTTCTGAGTCCAGGTTTCCTTATACAAGTTAGTCACACTGCATTTAGGGTGCTCAAATTGTAACTTTTATTGGAATAGGAATGAACTTCAAGGGAAGTATATTCATTAAGAAATTGAATCCGAGATTTCAAGATAGAGTCCAACACATAATCGCAGTATGACAAAATAACTCCAATATCGGTCATATATAAGGGAGTATTTTTCTACAACGAAAGTTATCACCTATCTAAGAACTAAAGTAGTGCATTATGCAACGAGCCTATAATGGCAATAATTAAGACACGAGTATGTTTATAAAACAAACGTAGCGAGTTTTATAATTCCCATACGAGTGTCTTAATTACCATTATAGGCGAGTTGCATACGACTGTTTATGTTCAACGATAATTATAACTTTATTATATGTTTTATCATAAATATTCATAAATATCTTTGGGATTCAGTAACTTCCGTTAGTGAACAGAGCGCGCTGGGTGGTTTGCTGACTGAACAGATTGCATGCGTGGGTCAAGGAATTTCGAAATCAGAGACCATTTACTTTGCTTGGCAATGCTATTGTTTACAGCGAGCATGATGTCTAGTGCCGATCGAACTAGCATTCACTAATATTGTCACCGAAGTCGTTTGAAAGCAATGCGCTGTTGACTAATTGGAGTTATATCTTGTCTCATATTCGCCAGTTTATTTACGCGAACATATGGGACGGTGCACTTTCCATGTCGGTAATTTACGTAGAAGGATGCTGTGTTGCTAAGTTCTGGACGTAGATTCATAAATTTCTTGCATATGTCATAGTATTTTCTTATTACCGTAAAGGTTCGTGCTGATATTGTCTTTGTGTTTGGGATTGTAACTACAATGGTTGATCCGAATTAAGATACAGTTTTCGGACATATAATATTTACATTTAGACATCGTCCAACATAAAATAATATAAGGAAACACAGGAACAAGTAGTAACTACAGTATGCGTTACTGAAATCTTAATATTATTGGTACTCTATTGGTGAAAATAGAATATAATCATAGGGGGCGTGGTGATGCAGTGGTCTAGCTGTTGGCTTCTCACCAAGGTGGACTGGGTACGATTCCCGGTCAATGCATGTGAGATTTTCGAAGTGAAATGCCATGTCCTGTGGTTCGTAATCCACGTAAAAAGGAGGTCCCATGGCTCATAATCACAAGATTCACAGTCATGTAAATCCACTATCTTCCTTCTTAGAATATAATCATGGCCGTGCACGGATACACAGTCCCACATTACAGGGAGTGCAATTTTCTATTGTTTTTCGAACTGTTGACTAGGCATAAGGAAAGTAACACAGAGGAATAACTTCGATGCATAGCTTGTTTCCGGCGTAACGACGATATACTCCCGAAATCAACATTATTATAAATTATTTATTGTCGTGTCAGAAACATACACATACACAGTTTCTGAACCGTGAAGTAGGTCCTTCTGTACAGGATGTTGGACACAGCGGACAGTGGAGCATGTTCTTTATGGGAAATCAAAATGATAACTAAACAACAATTCAGAAACAGATTTAGAAAAACATGTTTTTACCGAAATAATGTAATATTGTGTAAAAGTGCAAATATATCCTGTATATCTTGCTTTGTTAATTTTTATTGGACTATGCTCCGTTACAGTATGTGATTACAGAGCTTAAGCAAGCCAAATGTACCTTCTTAATAATATTAATAATAATACAACTACTACTAATAATAGTAATAACAAGGCGATGGACTCTCTTGCATCCTCTTCAATTGCATCCTGGAGAAGATCATAAGGGTATGGACGGTGCGACTACACCAAGGACTGGTCTGCAGCTTGGATACAAGAAAGACAACCTTCATGTGTCATGCTTGGCCTTTGCCGACGACCTCGCCATACTGACCAACACTAGAGGAAGCTACTCACCACCTACAGAGTCTTCACGATGTAGCGGTTCGGGCTGGCCTGATGATCAACATTTGGAAGACTGAATTCATGACTAACATTAAGGAAGCCCTGTCCACAATTCCACTTGAGGGGGTCATCATCCGAAAAGTCCCTGCGGTCAAGTACCTAGGAGAGTGGATCTCGGCAAACCAAAGTGAGAATCTGGCCATAGACACCAGGTGCACCAAGTTCAAGAGGGCCTACCACTCCTGCCGCAGCATCTTCGCATCAAAGTTCCTATCCAAAAACCTCAAACTGAGACACTACAATTCAGTAGTAAAACCATCTGTTCTGTACGCCTCTGAGTGCCTCGTGATGGCCAGGAAAGGCCCACTCAGGAAACTTGAACTCAAGGAGAGGAAGATCCTGCGGAGCTGCGGAGGATACTAGGACCCATATGGGAAGAGGGAGGCACCTACAGAATTCGGCACAATGATGAGCTTTACAGCCATCAAGAAGACATTGTGACTTGTATAAGAAAAAGGCGCCTGGCCTTCTATGGACACTTGACCCGCATGATCCCTTGCCGGCTCACCAGTAAAATCTTCACAGTGGCTGGAAGAGGGAAGGCCTCTAGGACCAAGCGGATCTCTACGGTCAGGACGGATTTAGACCACCTAGGGGTCCCACTTAATTCCATACAGGACCACCAAAAATTCCGGCAAGCCATCCGACAGGAAGTTTTTCCTGTATCACTGACAGCTAGGAAGAACACCGGAGTCAGCAGACCACCATGGACGGAGGAAAGAAAGCTGGCTCATAGTGAAATGATGAAAAAGTACTGGAAGAAGAGAAAAGACAAAGCGGCGAGGAGATACGAGCCCCGTGGTCCTCAGTAGGCCCAAACGACGAAGAAGAATAATAACAATAATAAAATAGGAAAATAATGCCGCAAGTCGATACATTGTAATTCTTGAGAACAGTGTACTGATTTCGATTACATTATAACCTTCTTCAGCAAGTAGTATTTGATACAATTTTAGAAAAATGGTTGATTTCAAAACTATTTCCATATTACTATCTAAAATTATTAAAAATACTCTAAAGGCCTAACAGTCAGGTCTGCTACAATTCTTAGATTAACGATGCAAGATAATGAGATGATGTTACGCACCTAAAAACAAAAATCACCATCTTCATCACCAGTGGCACTGCCTTTCACGGATGCCTCGTAGCAAACTTGTTTTTGTTAACTCATTTTAGGGGTTTGGCACATCATGATCATCAGCTCCATGTATGTACAGTGCGCGTCAGAGGAGATTATCTGGTCACCACCAACCGTAATGTGGTCTCCCAGACAATCCTATCCATCAAAAACATTACCTGAGAGAATCGGATGCACTTCTTCTGAGGCTAGTCAGCACGAGGTCGAACTTCCCGTAGGATCAGGTCCCAAACGGTAAAATGTCATAAAACACCCAAAGAAGTACACCCTTAAAAAGGCAAAATCTAGAAATGAAAACATCCAGGCTTATGTAAAATTCGACAGGAATGGTTTATTGATCAAACAAACCCCTATCCTACTATCGGAGGGTTTAAATCGGCTAATCCGTAAAGCTAATTTAATAAATCCTAATGATGTTAAATTTGCCCTCTCGTAAAGTCCTACTTACATAAATAAAGCTATAACAAAGCTTGGAAAGTGGTTACAAAAAGAAAACTGATTGAAAATACAAAAATTCAGTGATGATTCCAGACGGGAACATCACGATAAGAAAAGTCGAAACATGATTGCAAATCTAAGTTATACTGGTACCACACGCGTATTTACATTTAACTTTACATATCCTAGCTAATCCTGTCTGAAAATAAGCAACGGCGATATGCGCCCGTAAGAAAAATAACTGAGCAAAACTAATTATGACAATCAGGTTTACCATTACATTATAATCATATAATTCAGGTACAACAATATTACAAACAATTTTATAACACTGGGATTGTAGATAAACACACATAAAATAAAAATGAGAACACAGTATCAGTCTTATTATTCAATCCTCCCAACACAGGTTAGAATGCTGTTTGCCCCTAATCGCCATCTAAAATGTGTACAATTAGGTTGGTGATTGCACAGTGAAAACTGTGTCGGATATCACATAAGATCATCGTGGCCCCCTGATTGCAGATCATCTGGTTTGCCAGTGACCTTCGTCGATCAAGTCTGTGTCAACTTACTACGATTTCCATGAGAAATTTCAAATTGGCACAATGTGTCGGTCAGCTACAAACAAATCAGGTCAATAATTTAAATTCAATCGTATTTATAAGCTCATCAGCCTCGTATTATTTAGGTAAATGACTATCATGATTTTTAAGAGTAAGTTAACGTAGGTTTAGGTTTATGTTTTATGACGAATGACCATGACACAAGGCTCAAAAAGATTACCATAGTGGCACTTTCAAAAGCACGTGACAAGAAATTGTCAACACAATAACACGAGTTACTTCGTGTTTGGACGACAACAACAACAACGACAATCGCAGCTCTCGGCTTGCAATGCACACCTCCTCGGTCAGTTCGGCTAAATGCTCAATACTGCCGGAATAAACACACAAGAGTACACATTACTCTTTACCGTGTAATCAATCGACACTATAATAACACTCCCCCTCGTGAGCATACACGGAATCAATATAGCAATAATAACATGCTAACCTATTACAATCTGTCTGGTTCATCATAAATAAACTCCTATCCAATGTGTATTTTGAATTTATAACATTATATTCACTCGTAACAACGGCGATATTCTAAAGAAATAGGACTTAATAGTCACCCTGTACAGTAACAATCAGCTGTACTTGACCTAATGAGCGTGAGCATCCCTGAGACTGGCCCACATTGATTCATACAAGAAAATGTAGCATTGAAATAAATGTCATTTGTCGAGTCTCACTATAAGAGTTCACTGGGCTTATGGGTAATGTTGTAATAAATACAGGTTGTATCTGGCCTTGAGTAGCGCACGTGTTTAACGGTGCGACTCAATGACGTGTATCACAGCCTTACTGCATTACCTTGAAGCAGAGTCCGCAATGTTTCATTTCGGTTCACATAATCATTGTCTATCTGTGACCATTATAAAAATATACATGAGTTGAATAACATAATGTCTTTAACGTGATACTGGTAGGCCTTTACTAAACATTTACAAAAAGACAGATGTTACTTGATTCCAGAGAATAGCAACACGAAGATATTTTACCCATCAATAGTTCTTTGAAAGTTATTCCACTACTGCGACAAAGCGTATAATTGGAATGTGCTCATACTTGGCACTAAATTAACAGGAGAATACAACAAACTATCCTCCTAGTGTTGTTTGAAAATGATACGACAGGTGTTATAAGTATATTGAGACAGGCTACACAGCACTGATCATATAATCATTACTAACTGTATGCAGAGTCTCGTGGTAAACTAAACCACACAAAAATTAACTATAATTCATTGCTGCAGAAGTGAGTAACACACTATCTGCCTGTCAGTGGCGTAAAAATATTAATCTCAACTGGGTGTTGGTTAATTAACATCTGGGTTGACACTCCCACTTAGATTGTTTCTCTAGGTTATAACAATGCTCACTGGGTTTATATAAAAATGTTGTTAACACCTCCAAATAGAAATCACGTACACAAGTGCACCAGCTTATAAATCAGCCATGTGGTGTCTAACTAGGCAGCTACATAGCTGTCAAACATAGTATAAAAAGCTGTAGGCAACAGTGCAGAAAGCTTATTGCACTGTAAACGTGTAGAAAAATCGACTGAAAAATCCTACCTAACTGATTATCATAAGTTACGGTTGCTAATCTAATCCGACCCACTATCTACTTTCCGTTACAAACCAGAGAAATTCATGGACAGAACTCACATCACAGTAGGTCGTTCACCTCATCCTTCCCTGGAGATTGAGGGGTATTCAGCTCCATGGCTGGAGGGATAATAATAATTGTTCCTGTAGGAATAAATCCTTCCATAAATCCTCTTCTTTTTCCTCTTCTTCATCGTGTAGATTACGTCGTCAGCATCTCTTCCTTCGACATGTGGTCTACTCCATAATGACAATCATACAAACGATGTGAAGAATTGCCTCCTCGTGGTCGGTGAAATACATAATGATGTAGAAAATGTAAAAATCACTGAATTTATGCGTAAAATTTATGGTGATTAGCACTGATTCTACACTTTTGCAGGATGTTACAAAGGAATGGCGCTCTGTCTGCCACTGAATCTAAGATGCGTTTGGCATCGTTCTCAGAGATATTAAACTGTACAACACTTTTATCGTTCTCAATCTGACCAATTTTTCTCCCAAAATGTGCTTCACTTAATCGGCACGATTTTATACAGTAATTTTACGTGTGCACACACAAATAACTGCTCATAAAATACACTGAACTTACTTTCATTTCAGTCGATTATTCGTAGACAACGTGGTCAAGGAAATAGTATAGCCACGTGCAAAGTCAAATATACTCACGAATTCACAAATTACATAAAATATCTTACTCAATCGCTCTCGTGTTTTTACAAAGTAATTATAACAAATAATTTAGCACTTATTTAATGCGTTGCACAAGCAATGAAATCAGATTACTTTTTCCAGTTCAGACACCTTGGTCTTAAATAACGTGGTCCTTTCACCACCGCACAAAGTGCGTGCGTTCGACTCGAACTCACAAGCTGGACTTAACCTCCCTTCCTCAGCGATGAGCTGGCTTCGACTCAATCGGAGTCGTGTAGCGACTAAATAAATATCCTTTTCGCGCGTCTGCGAGGAAATGCCTTTTACCAAGGGTAATAATCCATATTTTATCCGTTTTGACATGGCAAATTATGCAGAATGACGAATGATTAATATTCAATGTTTCATTATAATTCATCAGAAATAATTTTCAGAAATCTCTGAAAAGTCAAAAGAGTATCTCAAATTATAGTTTCCTTCATGGGTACGTTCAATATGTGTTCACTAGAAATGATTCAGACTCTCAAATTAAATTATCACCGGTATGAACGAATACGGGCTCAGTACTAAATGTGCGTTGAACTTGTCAGACAACCTATATTTCTGTGATGACTGCTCTAGTATCTGTGTAGCTGTATTATGGACAGTAATGGGGTAGGTGCAACGGGCCTTGGGATAAGATCTCTCCATTTTCCTGGAGGGAATGTGGATAAACCGTGGGATAAACAACACTCAGGATAGCTGCTATCTGCACGAGATTTGAACCTCTGACTCCCCATCGCAGTCGTGGACCTTAATTTAATACGATAAAGCACGACTATTGCTGCAGGGCGAGCCAAGGCTCAGTAAAACTCGGCCTAGTTTGTTTCTAAAATGAGACAGTTTCCTCAGTCGTATTCACAGTGTATTAGCTTGTCGCCACATATGAAGACAGGAGGAAGCTCTGATGATGCAGTGATCTTCCAATATTATCTCCTACCTGCTTCATAGTAAACGTGAAATTTCTCTACCAATGATTTAAGTGTTTGATCAAATGAATCTCGGAAAAATCATTACTTTTTTAAAAACATTAGCATAGTGCAATGCAGCACGCTCAGTGAAAGTCAGAAATTGCGAGGTAGCTAGGGTCGATCCCTCCAACAGCCATCCTATAGTGTTCCAATCCCTATTTGCATTTTTAATAGACCATGACCACTTGCTTTCCAATTACTTATCGTAACACCCAGTTTGCATTCTGAAATATGTTTTATAATGCATATTGTCTAATTTATTGTCTTAATAAGACTTAATAGGAAGCAAGGTATTGAAAGACGAAATGTGCATGGCTTTAATTACATTTTGAAGGCATACGCTTGTATCATTATATAATGGTTGCACGCCAAAAAGAATTATACCATCATATGCTCAATGAATGACGTAAATTTTAAGACAAAAACTTATTCTTGTTTGGTGATGGCGGCTGGTGCATCTGTGACGTTCTCGCCAGCTGTTCCCAATGTTGCAGGATCGAATCCTGGCGCAGTCAGCTGGCATTTGAGGGTGCGTAAATATGAGGGATCCATGTCAGTAGATTTACTGGAACGTTAAAGATCCCCTTCGGGGCAAAATTCCGGCACTCCAGCGTCTCTTAAACCCGCAGTAGTTGAAAGGGGCTTAAAACCAATAGCATTATTATTAACATTATCTTGTTTGGTGAAAAAAAATGGGCTTAATCTTAAAACTTGTTGAGCATATTCACTGAAGGCAAAGAGCTCGAGACCACTTCCTGGTGTAGCGACTAGCTTTCTTGGCTGTCGACCCGGAGGTCTGGGTTCAATTCCCGGCTCTGCTGAGAAATTTAATTCTGGTTTGAGGACTGGATTGGGGTACCCTCAGACTCGTGATACAAAACTGAGAACAGGTGGGTTCGATTTCCACCTCAGGTATCCTGAAAGTGCTTTTCTGTGGTTTCCTGCTTCTGCCGGGATGGTTCCTAACCTAAGGCCACGACGGCCACCTTCCCAAAACTCACTTGAATTACAAATACACACACTACTACAGACATCAGAGTAATACAGGTTATCAGCTGCAAAAATTTAACAGACACCCAAGTGCATGGGGTTAAATAACCACGATGTCCAAGCCTCTCAATTGAAACAACAACAACAACAACAAAGAATTCTAACATCAAAGAATAGACTAACACACAAAAACTGAATTTAGGGCGCTTGCTGTGAATATCACTCCAACACTGAGACCCCGTGCCAGACCCTACCAAGACTCCTTTACAAAGTTGTGACTTCGGGGATGATATGTAATCTTACAGCTATCCACTACACCATGAGGTGGTTCACAAAAGGTAGTTTTGATAGTTAATAACTCATATTTTACGTTGACTCTAGTTTATTCCTGTTTGGGGACATGCGCTAGCAAATATTATAAATAGCATTTAATATCTCTGTAGGGAGACCTGCACTGTATATAATAGCCGGTTAAATAATTAACAGTAGCAAAACATGGCCAATATATGTTAAATAATTAATGAGAGGTAATTATGTTTGCTTTACATGCGCCTGCGCATAGGCCAAGTTATCAACTAATTAGGCTAATTCATTATTTGACAAAATAATTAGTTCTAGCATTTTATTATGCCAACCCCACATTGCATTGATCATTTTTCAATGGAATTTTAAAATCAATTGTCATTTATTGCTTCCCTGTGTTACATGCAATCGCTATAAGCTCTCAGGGTAGAGAGACCAAATTAACGTTGTGGAATACCAGATATGGATAGGAACACTGAATATTCAATAGAGTAATATTCATAATAATAATTATTATTAATTATTTTCATCTTAGCCTTGCATGGGCCACGCTTGACAGTCTTTACATTATGGTTTGCCTTCTCTGCCTTGACTCTCTGCCGGTATCTTCTCAACCTTTCTCCTACTTCCCTCTTCTGTTCCTCTGTGTAGGTTCTTTTCTTTGTCAGTGGCTCCTCCCCCATGTCCTGGAAACCTCTGTGCTCTTTAATTAGTCGTCTAAATGTCTCCCTATCTGCTGTGTCATCTTCTTGTACTCCTATCTTGGCTAGGTCCGGTCTCACTTCTCGAAACTATTCTAGCTCTGTCTTTCTCTTCCTGAAAAATTCGAAAATGTTTTTTTGTCAGCCTGCTACCATGCATTCTTAGGAGCTGTCCATAGAACTGTAATCTGTGTATATGTTACAGGGAAAGTCGATTCCTAGTAAGAGTTGACTCTCCCTAGGCAGAGTCAACTCTTACTAAAAGTATCAGTAATAGTTGATTGAAAACAATCAGATCAACTTTTCCTAGGGAGAGTTAACTATGCCGGCTGTGGTTCAGTAAAAGTTGATTCACAGATGCTGCTCTGAAAATGTAACCGCGCTCGCCAAACCTTTGTTATTATTATTAAAATATTGCCATTGTTTGGACTCGTACTTCCATTATTGGACCGACCGTTATCGATCTGAAAATTTCTTTGTTTTATTACCCCACCACACAACTGGCAGTTGCCATTCGTCATTACTCGGCTCTTTATTGTTGTGCAATAGCGGCAAAAGATTCATTCGCGTTTAAATAATTAGTTTAAGTGTGTAATAATTATGTCAGACACCACGGCAGAACTTTTTCGTGAAAAACTGCAGCAGGAACGTTCGTCTTCCAAGGTAAATTCACTGACATTGACCAAATTGAAATATGATAGCTGCATTGGGACATTAAACATACAGACACTGACAGGAAAGGTGGAGGAGATTGTAGATGTGATGGAGAGAAGAAAACTGGATATACTGGGCTTGGCAGAAACAAGATGGAAAGGGGAAGGTCGCAGAGAACTGAGGAAAGGGTACCGGTTGTACTGGAGTGGGAACAGTGAAGGAAGGAGCAGCGGAGTAGGAGTAGTTGTGAGAGATGGAATGAAGGAAGAGGTAAAGGGAATAAGTGACAGGATCATGAAGATCAGAGTAACTGTAAAGGGAAGAAGCCTGGAGATAGCCCAGGTAGCCTATATGCCCCTCAAGTTGGATGTACAGCTCAAGAGAAGGAAGACTTTGAGGAGGAGCTACAACAGCAGTTGAATGGTCAGAGCATCATTGTCATGGGAGATTTGAATGCACATGTAGGAAGTGAAAGGCAAGGATATGAAAATGTATTGGGAGCAGAAGGATGGGGTAGCAGGAATGAAGAAGGGAGAAAGTTGCTGGATTTTTGCAAGAGAAACGGTTTAGTGGTAGGCAACTCCTGGTTCCGGAAGCAAGAAAGCCACAAGGTAACGCGGTACATCAGTGATTTAACAAAGAAATCTTTGGTAGATTACATGCTGTACGACTGGGAAATGAAGAGAAGTGTCAGAGATATAAAGGTAATACCATCAGAGGCCTTAGATAGCGACCACAGAATACTTGTAATGAACCTGGGAGTTGTTAAGGATAGCAAGAGGACAGAGTACCAGGAAAGGAGAATCAAAGTATTTAAACTCAAGGAAAAGGAAGTCAAGGAAGAATTCCAGAAGATAATAAGGGAAAGTATGCCAACAGACAGTCCTAAAACAGGGGAAGAGGAATGGAAGTAATTCAAGAACACAATGTTGGAAGCTGCAGTGGCAGTATGTGGAAGAACTAGCAACAGAAAGCGGTGTAAAGAGACACCATGGTGGAATGAGAGAGTAAAAGAAGCTGTGGGAAGGAAGAACAAGGCTTTCAGAGTGTGGTTCCAGGAAAGAACTGATCTGGCAAGGGAAGATTATAAGATAAGGAAGAAAGTAGCAAATAAGATATTCGCAGAGGAGAGGAAGAAGTGGATGGTAAAGTGGACAGAGATGATGGAGGAAGACAGCAGAGGAAATAAGAAAGTACTTTAAGAGATGGTCAAAAGTAAGAGAAGAGATCTGCGAGAGGATGTGGTAATGATGGACAAAAACGGAAATGAGGTACACAACAAAGAAACACTCAAGACAGTGTGGAAAGAGTACTTTGATGATTTGCTGAATCCAAATGGTCATAGGGAGGAAGACAATGTATTGGAAGATGGAGAAGACAACACAGGAATGGAAAAGGACCTGAATTGGAGAGAACTAGAGATGGCTATAGACAAGATGAAAGGAGGAAGGGCACCGGGTGTGGATGAAGTGAGTGTTGAAATGGTGAAGGCAGCAGGGGAGGTTGGGAAACAGTGGCTGTACCGTGTGATGAGGGTGATATGGAAGGAGAAAAAGACCCTAGAAGATTGGAAGAAAGGATTAATTGTCCCAATATTTAAGAAAGGAAGCAGAAAGGAGTGCAGAAATTACAGGGGAGTCACACTCATACCTCACTGTGCCAAGATATATGAAAAGATATTAGAAAGTAGAATACGAGCCAAAGTGGAGAGAAAATTGAGAGAGGAGCAGTATGGTTTCAGACCTGGGAGATCAACCGTGGATCTCATATTTTCAGTGAGACAGCTCCGGGAACACCACTACGAATTTGGAGAGGATCTGTTGATGGCCTTCCTGGACATCGAAAAGGCCTATGATAGTGTGTGTAGGGAGAAGGTTTGGAAAGCAATGGGAAACATGGGAGTGAAAAAAGGGACTGTAGGCAGAGAGAAGGAGATGTATTGTGGAAGTGTGAGTTGTGTGAAAGTTGGAGGGGAAAGAACAGACTGGTTCAGACAAATGAGTGGCCTGAAACAGGGTAGTGCGCTGTCACCCCTTCTCTTTATTGTTGTTATGGGCGAGGTAATGACACGGATAGCAGGAAAGATAGGAGGAGATAAGATGAAAGCAATGGTGTTTGCAGATGATATCATGGTCTGGGGAAACAGGGAAGAGGAAATTCAGGAGCAACTGAAGGCTTGAGAAGAAACAGTGGGAGAGTACGGATGGAAGTTCAACATCAGTAAATGTGAGATCCTGTTAACGACCAGGAAAATGGACAGACCAATGAGTGAGATAACACTTGGAGGTGGACAGCTGAAGAAGGTGGAAAGTCTCAAGTACTTGGGAAGTATAGTGGAGGAAAATGGGAGAAATGACAAAGAGATTACGGAACGTGGCAGACAGGCAGAAGCATTTCTGAGAAGCATTAGGAGCTTAGTGTGGAATAAAAATGTCCCACAAAAAATCAAGGAAGTGTTATACAGAAGCTACTATATCCCGATACTGACCTATGCTTCAGAAACGTGGACAATGAAGAAAAGAGACATAAGCAGAATACAGGCAGGTGAAATGAAGTTCCTGCGAAGTAGGATCGGAGTAACAAGAAGAGACAGGATGAGGAATGAAAAGGTCAGGGAAATGGTGAAAGAGGAGCCCTTGCAAGGTAGGATTGAGACATCAAGACTGAGGTGGTATGGACACTTAAAGAGAATGGATGAGAAGAAGATTCCCAAGAGGATACATGAGATGCAGATGCAGAAGAAACGACCAAGGGGAAGACCAAGAGTTAGATGGCCGAAAGGAGTGGAGGAATGTGTCAAGAAGAGAGGCGAGGACTGGACCAGAGTGACAGCGGAGAGGTGGTGGGAAGAAAGGACTAAGTGGCGAGGCTTATGTTCCAAACAGACCCAGCCTGGGGCTGGAAACTGTACAAGATGATGATGATTCAAAAAGTGAAAAATCTAAAATCTGTAATTAAAAAAGAAAGTAACGATATCAGTTTTTTAAGACGATATGACATTATTGAAGTAAATGGTACTACAAAACTAATACACCCTGTCACAGACCAAGACAGCATAAGGTATTATGATTTGATGAAGAGTTGTTTGGAGTTCTTAATGAAGCGCACATAGCCTATCCGCTGGACACGGAGGAAGAGATCGTATGTTTCAGCAATTGAAAGGGAAATTTCAAAATGTTATTACAAAGGACATTTTACTATTTTTAAGTTTGTGCAAAACTTGAGATCAAAAATTGAAACATAAAAGGAAAGGACTGGTTGTAAAGCCTTTGTTATTCAAGGAAATGAATTCACGCTGTCAAGTGGTCTTGATTGATTTTCAGTCGCAACCTGATGAAGACTTCAAATTTATAATGGTGTACCAGGACCATTTAACAAAGTTTGTTGTGCTAAAACCACTGAAATCAAAGACTGCAGACGAAGTGTGTAATAATATCGTTGATATTTTTACTTTGTTAGACGCTCCTTGTATCTTACAATCAGACAATTGGAGAGAATTTGTTAGTAATTATTGACAGTCTGGTTAGTACATGGCCGAACTTCAAAATGGTGCACGGCAAACCACGATATAGTCAAAGTCAAGGTAGCATCGAAAGAGCCAACCAGGACATAGAGAATATGATAACCACCTGGGTGCAAGACCACGAAACATCAAAATGGAGTGAAGGCTTAAAGTTTATTCAACTCATGAAAAACAGTGCCTTGCATAGTGTTATAAAACGATCCCCGTATAAAGTAATGTTCGGTTGCCCCCCGAGACACGGCTTATCTAGTTCAAAATTACCAACTGAGGTACTGGCAAATTTAGAAACAGAAGAGGATCTTCAATGCGCAACTGATCAAATTCAGCAACAACAAGGAAACGAAATTGGAAGTAACGGGAATGTCAATCCTGAAGAAAATGAAACAAACCAATATGTATCAAGTGGTGAAAAGCTCGTAGATGATAGTGATTAACTCCTCACTGACCTGGACAAGTCTACTGAGGGCATCAAGAGAGAGAGAAATGAAGCTTTCTACAAGCTGAACGCATGAAAAAACCTCAAATCACATTCATCCGCCAGTAGAAAAAGGAGCATCAGTTCGAGTTCCAGTCCCTGATGTTGACCGTGGTAGAGGAGATGCTCGATCTATCCTTGGTGTGGTACGGGAGGTGGTCGATGATGGATTTTATGGAATTGGAACATGAAATGGGATTCTAAAGCAGCTTTTTTCAATGTAAGTTTTCAAAGCTAAAATAAAAGATATATCTCTCTCTCTCCTCTCACTCTCACTGCCCATAGTATTAAATTGTTCAGATTTCAATGATTACATTTTTTCAGGTCTCAATTCAGTAAATGTCCTACGAACATTATCCAAGAAAATGAAGTTCCTATGGATAAAACAATAGCTGTGAGGGCTGTTGCAACTTCGCAATCACTTGGAAGTTGGCAAGGTTTTTTCAAATGTTCTTGCGACACTAAATGCGAATCCATGAAGTGCATGTGCAAGAAGAAGAGTGTACTTTGCAACTCAAAGTGTCACAAATCTTTACCTTGCTGTAATAAATGATAAATATTTCTATCTCTTTATGTATTTTAAAGGTTTTTCATTTGTATTAATTTTTCTTAAACATTTCTCTCTCTTAATGTTTTGGTTTTGCCTTCCTATTTGTTCTTTATTAGCTAGTACCGTTTCCTTGCAAATAGTCAACTGTTACTACCTCAAGACAGTGAGAGTATACTTTCCCTAGGTATAGGCAACTCTGACTAGTAAATGTTGATCGAAATTGAACACTTACCGCTTTTAATCAACTTTTACTGAAAAGATCAGTAAGAGTTGAATTTACCAAGGGAGAGTCAACTCTTACTGGAGAATCGACTTTCCCTGTAACATATATATTTATTCGTTACGGCCAACTATGGACCACGTTTGACAGTTTTTACATTATTATTTGTCTTCACTCTCTGCCAATATCACTTCATCCTCTCTCCAACTTCCTTCTTCTGTTCCTCCGTGTAAGATCTTCCTTTCCTCACGACAACTCCCCTGTCTCCTGGAAACCTGCAAACTCCTTAACCAGCCGTCTAAATCGCTCTCTGTCCATTATGTCTTCTTCTTCACCCCCATCCGATCCAAGTCCAATCTCACTGTAATATGAAATAATAATAATAATAATAATAATGATTTTTTTTATTTATTTTTTATTTTTTAGGGGAAGAAATGCATTTACGCACAGAGTGTCGGGCTCCTGCTACTGAGTAGCAGACTACCGACTAAAACTCCCCCTTTACTTCTGAACACTAGCCTGGAACCGTTTAGCACATTACTTCAGGCTAGAGTCATTTTATATTTGCCCGTAGGGCACTCTTCCGTAATGAATTATCTTCAGTGGCGATCCAGATCCGTCTTCTTTGTTCGGAGGATATCTTCAACAAAACTTGCTACAAGTTTCCAATGTTCTTCATTTTGTAGCATTACCGCAACACTAAAATAGGTGACTCCTCTACTCTTTAACCAAACGAATCCCTTCCCGCTCTCATGTTCTTTAATTGGAATTTTTCCAGGGTCTAAGATCCAAATAGCAGAGGTGCCTAATTGATCTCTAAGCCAGAGAGGTGACTTCTTATCTTGGTACTGTTCACTAATTAACAGCAGATCAGCTTGTTTCTCGGCAGCTAGCTGGTACAACAGATGATGGGCTGTTCTACTCCTTTCTATATTAACTTGTAGAACTCGGATCATTTTCGTTTCAGGTACGTCGCTTTCTCCAGGGCCTCTCGGAACACCTTACATTGGCCCGATCCGGCCACATGACACAAATCCTGCTGCGTAACGCCCCTCTCCTCGCATAAGACACACTTCTTTGGATTGATGCAGTCCTTGGCTTTGTGATCATTCTGTCCACAGTAGAAGCAAGACTTGCTTCTGTCAGGGCCCTCACAAATTTGGGCTAATGACCATAACTAAGGCATCGGTAGCATCGAAGAACTGATATTCTCCGCCTCACTCTACAACTGATCCATCCTACTTGAACCAAGCCTTCCCTTAGAAGATCATTTGCAGCTTTTTCTGGCAGAGTTATAACAGCCATTCTCTGTTTCCGACTGTTAGTCTGCGTTACCATAATCCTCAGGCCATCCGGGGGTTCTTTAATAATATCCTTAATGGACTCTAAAACTTCATCTTTGGTCGTGAGAGCATCAAGATCTCTAATCTCAATTGTCACCCTCGGCTCAAGACTGCGGACTGTCGCATCTTGTCCCAGGATATTCTTCAATGAGTCGCTAAATGCCGCATTATCTCGATAATGATAATAATAATAATAATAATAATAATAATGGTCGGTTCTTTTCTTTATTTCTCTTTGTAGCACAAATCCAGAATAATTAATTCCTTTCTAGAGTAGATCTCGATGATTCCATCTCAACGAGCATTTCATACTATACATAGGTACATTTTTTCTTCACATGAGAAAATTCGTAATCAGAGCAGCTTGTAGACAATCCACAAATCAGATAAGTCTCCGTATCAGATCTTTCAACACATTATTTGTAGACAAGCACTGTTGCAGTTCTAGCTTTTTACCATAATCTCAGCAGAGTACATGTACTTTCTGCATTAATCTACAATTCTACAGTAATTTAGAACTTATTGCTTAAGTGTAACACAGCAATAGTAGCTACACTTTCATTGAGTGAGACTGTTGATGAGATTGTCGTTTCTCAGTCTTGCAACATAGTTGGTATATAAATAGTTCTCCTTTCGGATGCTTAATGCTTTAGTAATTTACCAGTAGTAGTTGCCAGAATTTGTAAGTTTTAGACGTTTGTGTTTTGATTTGGGAGGGCAGTGACTGTTAGTGGGTGTCATTGTAGGTTTGGTAATATTTTGTAGAGCTATTTTGTCTTGTAGCTATATATTATATTTGGATCTGATGATGCTCGTTTGACGAGTGAAATATGTCATTTCTTATTTTTCTCTCCCTTTTGTAGTTCAAAACATATATACATATAATTAGTTAGTCATTGTTGTTTTAAGGGGCGGAACTACGCAGTCATCTGCCCTTAATATATATATAAATTCATGTTATATTTCAGGTTGTTTTTTTGCGTGTCCCAGTAATTGAGATTACATAGTGATGACCGAATGAAAAGTTGAAATATCAATCATTTAATACAAGTTAGAACAGCATTTTAAATTAGGCTAGCAACCCGCCCCGGCTTCGACCGGTATCTTTAACGGTTTATCCAGAGTAAGCTTAAAAGGAACACGGATGTCAGGTCCCAGAAATAATTCAGAAAAGCCGAGGTGAACAGCGAAACACTAAACACATATACTTTTCTCTGAAATTCTACCTTGACATGACTCAACAGTATGATCCTGGCCGTAGCTCGCTTTCTAGCTCGTTAACTCACTCTTAAGCTAGTAATTTATATTTCCACTGAGTGGAGATTGTTGGAAGAAATAAAAACGTAAACCCACTTATAGTGGGCGATGTATTTAAGATAGAGATATGCTGTCGAGGAAGTTTTTGTAAAATTGTTCGTGCTGAACAATTGTTATATAGATATTTTTAACGGTTGCCCAGCGTAAGCTTGAAAGGCGCACGAATGGCAGATTTTTCTTCTACTCGATTCACTGAAATCGTCACTGCTCGGCTTCGTTTGGTCATAAATAAATGTATTTCTACAGGAACCTTCCTCATTTACAGAATGGTGAAAACCGCATCAAAATCCATCCAGTGGTTCTCGAGAATACCCGTTAATCCAAGAATCGGGGTTGTTGTTTTTTAGTATGTAGAGATATAACGCACGACAGAACTTAAACTGACATCCTTTTATTTTCCAACGTCAGCTATATCAGAATTTTAGTTCCTTCAAGGAAGTCTACCATATTATATAGAGATACGTTTACAACAAATTTCAAAGATAATTTTTATAATAAATATTATTCATTATATTAATATTATTAATAACTTATATTTAAAAGAGATTTTAACAAATCTGATATCATATTAATTTTAAATACTTTATAAAGGACACTACCCAATATTGATATTTATGATTGAATCGTTAATTTTCACTGCCAGTTATAATTTTTAAGTTTATTGAGTTTTAGGTAGATTTCATTAGAAAGCTAACTATTGCAATGGGTACCATGTTTCGACTACCAGAAAATTTCGACATATCTTCGCGTTTCACATCCCCAAAAACCCCAAAACCACCGTCAGTTCAAAAGTTTATATATAATTTATTTATGTATATATATATGTATATCAGTTTCTTGTAGACACGATAACGGCCGTAATTTTGCACCAATCACTTTGAATTTTTTACCGAATATGTATACCTATAAAATCTCGGTCGAGTACGTTACTGGGCTAAATCGGTCGAAGGGGGTGAAAATGGGGGGCTTTTTTTCGAAAAAGTGAAATATTGCTATAACTCTCTTAATATGTGAAATATCGAATTCGTTCAAAGTTCATACTATGTGTCGGATAAAGCCCAAAAATTTATGTTTGAAGAGTTTTTTTTATAGCACCAACCATTGACCAAAGGGGTGGGAAAGAGTGGGTTTTTCGGGAAACATTAACCATATCTCTCTTAATAGGCACAATATCAAAACCGTACAAAATGGACAATATTCCCCTAATAATTACCTAAAACTTTTGTCTGAAAGAATTTTTTATATGACCCACCATTACGCTAAGGGATGAGAAAAATTATTTCGGAATTATAAGAAAATGCCAAGAGCTATCAGAGGTTGCCATGGCAACACTACTAAATTGATGAGGGATGAGCCATCAGACGTTGCCATGACAACGCACTTGCACGAGATCAGATTCAGATTTCCATCTGACTAAGTGTGAAGCGGCTTTGGTGACGTAACTGGTAGCATGCGGAACTTCTATGCCCAAGGTCGCGGGTTCAAAGCCGGCCGAAGTCGTGGGATTTTCTAAGAGCGCTAAAAATCCCTCAGTATGCTTTCCTTTGGAGGGGAACTTCCAACGTTCGTTGCGAGTTGCTGGTTACGGTGGCATCTAGTAGCCAAGTTCACAGCTAGGTGTCGTTGACGGTAGTATCTGGTAGCAACATTAGGAACTACAGCTTGAAATTGACCGTCTGCAGTCCTTACCTGACTTACAGACTAATACAACAACAAAAAAGTCAACCCCTGGTACTATACAGCCCATGATGGGCTAAGGCCCACCAAGTGACCGCTGCCCAGCCATTCGGCCTGCAGATATTGGGGTGACACGTGATGAGCGTGTCGGGTCCCCTCGACCGTTAATCTTGGTTTTCGTGATCGGGGCGCTGTCTCACTGTCAGAAAGCTACTCAATTGTCCTCACGAGGCTGAGTGCACCCCGTTCCAACCCTCCCGTCAGTTTTGAAATCCCTGACGGAGCCGGGGATCGAACCCGGGGCCTCCGGGTGAGAGGCAGGCGCGCTACCCCAACCCCACGGGGCCGGCTACAGACTAATACAGCCATCACAATTCACACCGTTTATCAGACAGATTCTACACTCACCCAAAGTACACGGGGTTACATGACCGCGTTGTTGCAGTCCCTAAACTGAGGAACCAACCAAAATCTCTGCGGGAGATATAATTTTGCGTGAGGAAGTAACAGAGCGTTACATAGTTACACATCAGTGTCGAAACCGTTGCCTACGCTATATACAAGGCCGGGAAATGCAAGCTGTTTTGAGCTAAAAATGAATCACCATGAAGTTCCGCCGGTGACCGCTAGGGTCGCTTTGTACCACCCTAGTTCCAGCATTCGCACCAGATTAACTCAATAGTGACATTGCAAATAGTGGTTGTTTACATGAGTATTTTTAAATGGTTTAATGCTGTGTTCCGTTTTGTACGTCCCGGCAGGGAATGTGCAAATCAGTTTCATTTCACTCGTTTCCTATCAATCAGGAATTAAGAAATAAGGGGATTATATCTGTTTTTCGACGAGGTGGTAAGCCAGGTATTGTGTGGACTCCTTCTAAACAGGGCCGTATTTCTATTATCCATTTAAGATTTGATTGTCGCTGAGCATGTCTGCGCCACCGTTTGTTGATTATTGTAGCAGGAGCCTCGCGGGGTAAAGAGGTGGGCACAGTGATGACAGAGTGCAGTCTGGCCAATGTCAAGCAGCATTGCGCGCGCTACCTGTCTTAGAAGCGCAGATAGGTGTCACAGGAGCTCATGTCACCACGGACAGCTACTGGAGCTGAGTCATATCCTACTCGACTGGTACCTGTCAACGAAGCAGGCTGACGTGTGACAAAAATAAACAGAGAATAGTTCCCATCTCGACCGCCGGCAATCAATTCGTGAAAGGGTAATAAATAGGCTACAGCCTAGAGCGGCAAATTTTCAGGGGCGGAAGTTTGGCAATTTATTCAAAAGCTAAAATGAAGTATTTCAGCGTTAATAATATTTTCCGTACGAATTTAAGAATACATGTTACTTTAAAATATGTTTTAGTCCTTCTACATAGCTAACTTTCTAAAACTATAACACAATACAAAATCACAAATACAACAAAAACACTTTCATATCAGTACATTATTAACGAGTTTGCCTTTAAGAAATCTATGTAAATTTGTACATCAAGATTACGTCGGGTGAGTTGTTTTAGAGAAGTTTGTATATTTTTCAGCAAATAAACCAGTAATTAACTACATTTTGTGTAATTTTATTTCACAGTGTAGGACAACTTAATTACCATTGAACACAGTTCTTCAATTACGAAAAAAGATAGTCATTAGCATCAATATAAAAATATGTGTAAAATAGTGATCACTGATCTCCAAGAACAAATTAATTAATTAAGTTTCAAACCCATTTCATTCTTTAACGAATTTTAAAAGAAGTAAAAAAGTAGATAACTTATTTCATTATATAATTAATTATGTAAAGCGTTAACATTGTAGTTTTATATAAACTAAATGAACTTTATGTATAAAAAAGTTGAAAACGCCAATGAACTCTATCGCTTTGTTGTATAAAACAAATGCGTTAAGCAAATATCAACTATAGACGGGGCGACAAATGGACTTTAGCCCTATAGGTGGCATAATCTTAAATCCGGCCCTGCTTCTAAAAGGTCGGCAGTTTGTAGTAGGCATTTCAAAGAAGACAATTACAGTGTGAGCACAACTAGAAGATTTCTTCTACCTAAATCCGTACCGTCTGTATTTACAGACTTCCCACAGCACAAACAAGTGACAACTAGCTTGCCAAGGTGGGTGAGTGGTTATAGTGTCGGACTACCAACCCCAAGATTGCAGGTTCGCCCCTGGCCATGGTAAGTGATTTTTGAAGGCGACAAAAATCACGATACTAATGTCATACGTTGTTGGCATGTAAAAGAACCCATTTGAATTCAGTAGGCCGTGTTCAATGGCAAAATTAATCTCGGGATTTTCCGCCAACACAAAGTTCCTCCATTCTCTACTTGAAAGCGCTGTAGTGTCAAGGAGTTTAGATATCTAACCTCCTTGACTTTCATAGCGTTCAAAGGAACGACGAAATTCGACATGCAAGCTAACCTCTGGGTGTCATTTAACAAAGCTTGCACCAGGCACCCGAGACCATACGATATTATTATTAGTGACAACTACAGCTAGGAAACCACCAAAACGACGACAGTGTCAAACTGAGGACACTCTTTCATCTAGGAGTTCTTTGTAAATGGCAACAATTTGACAAGTGGTCATTTGAAGATCTTTTATAATCTTCAGAAAACTCTGGTGATAAAACCTGTCAGGAAACTCTCCAGGAAGGTGGTTTATCCTAGTAATTTGGAAAAGATGAATGTTTCCAGGGCCAAAGCTGTGTTTTCACCTGAAGTTGTCGCAGGATTAAAAAATATGGAAGTCGTATGCTCAGGGAAATTAATGACAAAGGCAGTTTACTTGAGACTATTAATTTTATGTAACATTTTCAGAAATGGTTTGACATCCATGATGTCTGTAACACATCCCATGGCACGCACTCCAGAAATGACAATAAGATGATTTTTTGTGAGATGGACGGTTAAAGATTGCACTGGTTAACGGACGTATTTCTGCCATACATTGAGGACATTCAGCAACATCCCGAAAAGTTCAGGAAATTTACTAAAGAGTCTTACCACGCTCTGGAGTTGACAACTCTCTCTTCAGTGGCATGCATACGATTTTTAATAAGCATCAATTTCCACTATGTCCTAACGAGAAATTTATTGAGTGACGATGTGGAGCTCTTTTTCAGTCACCTCAGACGAAAGGGGAGGGGGGGGGGGGGGTTCAATAATATGATGGATATGAGATCTTGTATTCATGCTATTGAATCTACCCTTCACACTGGAATTATCGCAGCTTCGAGCCATGGACACGTCGAAATAAGGAATGAAGACTTAGTATCCAGCGAAAGGTCCAGGTTCTTTTCTAGGAACCAACTTCAAGAGCCAGGTGAAGAAGGACATGTCACGGATTCTGCCTTCGTACCGGAGCTTCCCGAACACGTCCTCGCTATAGCTGGAAACCCCGTTGAAGGTACATTTTTAACCTGCCCATTTATTTTCATTCGATTGTGTTTTTATCCTAACAGGATTACGGTATTTAACAATTTGGTTTTATTTTTAGGAACTCCAGCTACTGCATCCAACATAGCAGTAGAAATGGTGGCAGGCTACCTAGTGCGCGTAGCAGAAGAAAATACCAGCTGTGAATGTTGTTTGCAACATATTTCTCTTCCTGCGAGTGAAAGCCCGGTCCTCAGCCTCATCCGATTTCAAGATCGTGGAGGACTGAGGTATCCTAAAACATCATTTGTGGTGTTACTATAGCAAATCATGCAATGCGTATCACGTGCTGTCCAGTAACTGCCACGGAAGAACTCACTGACAAACTGCACAGTTTTATTAAAATGCAAGTTCTGTCAAACAATTAAGTGTGACCAATGCAACGATTTTGAACTTCCGATTCTCCTTTTGAAGAAGTTCCTGAAGCCGCTCCTGGACAACGTTGACAACCTAGCCTTCAATCGCACGAGCAGGAATGAACGATTTTTACAGATTCACAATAAGCCTCTGAACAGAAAAGTACTGAAGCTCTAAGAAAAGACTGCTTGTTTATGATATTCCGGTGAGTTATAGATATGAATGATAAACCACACTTTTGTAAATGTGCGTGTAATAGGCCGGGTATTCTCTCATCTCAATACTAAATTCATATAATGCACTCATATTGAGGGTGTTACAATGCGATCCTAGTGGCAGAATGCTGAACTAAGTTGTCCCCCAGTCGCAGTGCGGCATCTCCCGGCCTTGTATTATAACGTAGGCAACGGTAGAAACCTTGCATAAGGACAGTGTGACCACAAGTATAAAAACGGACCCCAAATGACAAGAAGGTTACCGTCCCCATAAGACAATAAAATGTTTAAAATATGCATAATATGACGAAAAACAAAGTTAATTAAGCTCCAATTATAACATTGTGGTGTTTGAAGCCATATTTTCAGTGTTGCCTTAGTAAACAAGAGTTTAGTGCTTTTCAGTCGGTCAACACGAATGTTCCCAAAAGAGATGGGTTATGCCCTAATCCTGAAATAAATTACATGAGATTAATAAAACACTAGGATGACCAGTTTCGATCGTCAAGCGATCATCATCAGATCCAATACACTTAGGCTATAAAATCTATGTTTGAAATACAGGTGAAAATATTTACAATATGTACAATTATTTAGTTGCAGTATTGGTACTGCAACTGTCAGTGTATGCTAAATGCAGTATATATGTTAGGTGAAATGCTAAATGGTGATGGCTATCCGGAGATTGTACTTTAGAGAGATTATATGGCTGTAAACTATGGTTAAACTATAAAATTTTAGGCTAACTACTTATCTGATTGTCTTCCGTACTACAGCTATTCGCAGTTTCCGTGCTCACTTGAACCCGCTGTGCGGTCGACTGCGGTGGTTATCTTAACGACTGGTTTTTCCCTGCCTTCCCCCCCTGTCCCTACGTGCTGTGGGGAGTGATCGCGATGTGTTTATGTGAGGTGTTGCCAACCTAGATAAGATGTATGTTATTGAATGAGGTGGATCTACAACTATTAAAGACCGTGGATTAGTCCTCGCCACGCGTGGAGCATAACCCATTCGAACTAAGCGTTGACGGTCTTATGAGGACGTCCCGGCACCTTTAATACTGCCTCTAATATGGGCCTTGGTTTATTGCAGAAGAAAAGTACATCGTACACCTGATCCAGATAACATTTACCTATTAAAACCCCCTAATTTCCCCCCATTTTTTTATCTAGCTTGGCTGTGTCGCTAAATTGTGTTTTGTTTCCGACAGGGTGTGTTTTTTAGTAGCGTGAAGAGGGGTGAGCTCTCCATGAACGTTTGTTCATTTAGATTGTTGGGATTGTTTCGTTTGGCTAGGTGTATCTCGATTGCTTCCTTTATGTCAAGAGCTCTGCCTTTCGATTCGTGATGGATTATTTTAACACAATTTAGCGACACAGCCAAGCTAGATAAAAAAATGGGGGGAAATTAGGGGGTTTTTAATAGGTAAATGTTATCTGGATCAGGTGTACGATGTACTTTTCTTCTGCAATAAACCAAGGCCCATATTAGAGGCAGTATTAAAGGAGCCGGGACGTCCTCATAAGACCGTCAACGCTTAGTTTGAATGGGTTATGCTCCACGCGTGGCGAGGACTAATCCACGGTCTTTAATAGTTGTAGATCCACCTCATTCAATAACATACATCTTATCTAGGTTGGCAACACCTCACATAAACACATCGCGATCACTCCCCACAGCACGTAGGGACAGGGGGGGAAGGCAGGGAAAAACCAGTCGTTAAGATAACCACCGCAGTCGACCGCACAGCGGGTTCAAGTGAGCACGGAAACTGCGAATAGCTGTAGTACGGAAGACAATCAGATAAGTAGTTAGCCTAAAATTTTATAGTTTAACCATAGTTTACAGCCATATAATCTCTCTAAAGTACAATCTCCGGATAGCCATCACCATTTAGCATTTCACCTAACATATATACTGCATTTAGCATACACTGACAGTTGCAGTACCAATACTGCAACTAAATAATTGTACATATTGTAAATATTTTCACCTGTATTTCAAACATAGATTTTATAGCCTAAGTGTATTGGATCTGATGATGATCGCTTGACGATCGAAACTGGTCATCCTAGTGTTTTATTAATCCCATGTAATTTATTTCAGGATTAGGGCATAACCCATCTCTTTTGGGAACATTCGTGTTGACCGACTGAAAAGCACTAAACTCTTGCTCCAATTATAAAATACTTTCTCGCAATAAATGAGGTCTGATCCTTCTACGAAAACCTGCATATTCTGCCTATTTTCGCCTATCCCCAAGTTTGTCCGGTGAAATCTACCTCCGCCTTCCGGCGTGCCGAGAGGACTTTTTTTGTACCTAACTGTTCACATAAAATGAAATCCAATCATAGATAGTGGAACAACATGTGCTAGTAATTTATTTTATTGACTTTTGGTGGATTACTTTTAATGCCATTGGTATTCAATTTAATACTTGTATTGTTTTGTATCGTACATTATTTTAGTATCGTTATTATTATTATTATAATTATTATTATTATTATTATTATTATTATTATTATTATTATTATTATTATTATTATTATTATTATATCGTTACGTCCATCTGTGGAGCACAATATTAGGCTACTTATTTAGCTGAAGATGTTGATTATTTTCTTCCCCAAAAATCTCTTCATCTGGACACTGAAAATCTTCCTCCGTTCCTCAGTCCATGATTTATTGATCCTGGTATTCAATTTCTCAGCAAAATGATGGTTGTTGATTACTCTTCTCGACAGGAGTCTATCTTGTATAATTTCCTCCGTGAAGCAAATTTCCTGAAGATCATTTTCTATTTCAAGTATTATTATTATTATTATTATTTTATTTTTATTTTTATTATTAATATTATTACGCTCTCCAAAATCAGATCTAGTTGGCTGTTTCGTAATTTAATCCTCGTTTCATGTTTCATTAATTGCATCCCCAACAACCAATACAAATTTACTGGGATCGTAATGTGATACAAAATAGTAGGCTACATGTTCCCTGCACAATATTGAAATCAGAATTTACACAAAGAAACTTAACATAATGTCAGTACAATTTTGACAATAAAATAAAAAAAAATATATATTGTACTCCATGCTGAATGAAAATAAAATGTAGCGGCGCATCTTTTTCTATTGTATTTGGATGTCTGTCTGAATGATATTTCGAGATTAGCGCATGACGGCTCTATATACGTTTCCCTACTAAAGTATATGAATATTAAAGGTAGTATAATATTTATAGTTTTGTTACATGTAACACTTAAATGTAGCTGAGTTTATAGTTGGTTAGTTTTTGTTGTTTTAAGGGGCAAGAGTACGAGGAACTACGAGGTCATCTGCACCTAGAGTTGATAGTGTTTAACGGAACTAACAAACTATGAAAGTTCACCAAATAAATAAGAAATTTGAAAAGTAAATAACAAAGCAGTCCTGAAACCAATCACTTAAATAGCTCGCTACGATAGCAGTTACCGATTCCAAAATCGGCTTCGGTGGCGTAGTTGGTAGCATGCTGAGCTTTTATGCCCAAGATCGCGGGTTCAAACCCGGCCGAAGTCGTCGGATTTTTATGAGCGTTAAAAATCCCGCAGTATGCCTTCCTTCGGAGGGGAAGTAAAGCCGGCGGTCCCATGTCATAGATTTATGGCATGAAAAAGAACCGTCCACTAACTACACTTGTGGAAGCTAAAATTTGTAGGTTAGTTTAATAACGCTATATTAGTTCCAACGTTCGCCGCCAGGTAATGGCTCCGATGGCTTCTAGTAGACAAGTCCGCAGCTAGGTGTTCTGGATGGTAGTTTTTGGTAGAAAAAGTAGGAACTACTTGAAAAAGTCATCGTCAGCAGTCCTTCTACCTGAATCACAGATAACACACACTAATACAGCCATCACAATTAACACCGGTTATCAGACAGATGCTACACACACCCAAAGTACACGGTGCTATGTGACCGCGTTACCGCAGCCCCGAAACTAAGGAACCAAACAACCGATTCCAAAACGTTTCTCACTTATACATATACAAGGGCTATACTAACAAAAAACAAGTGGTTCCGTGAAGAACTATACAGCCTATTTTCATATATCCTACTTATATTAACTGCCACTATCAACATACAACATTTCAGTTTGATTGCTGTAATAGATTCGTAGATATTGAGAACCGACTAAATATTTCGGATGGTCGCCATGTTGGACTTTAGCCTATATAATTATATAGGTCCTAGAGTTTTGTACTGTTACATGAAGATTATTGTGTACGTGTAGCATTCAAACTTCAATTGCATGATTAGGACACAAGAAGTAACAACGAGATTTTAAAATTTCGCACTGCTGCCATCTTGTGGTTATGGAAACAATTGAAATAAATTAGATGCCAGTGGATTAACATTCGTATAAGGATTTACTGTACCAAGTTTCACTGCACTCGGATGGTTAAATTACGAGAAACGTTCATGTAAATATTTATACTTCGCGTCGCCGCCATGTTGGATTTGTGATCACCAGGTTATTGAAAGTCCTATTGGTGAACTTATGTTCATGGCCCCTATGAATATAAAAATATTGAGTTTGCTATAATAGATTCGTAGATATTCAGAACAGTCTAAATATTTCGGATGGTTGCCATGTTGGATTGTTAAATGTATAGGCCATACAGTCATGTACCATTAAAGGAAAATTATTTCGTAGGTTCATTATTCAAACTTTCACTTCGATCGCAAGATTACGACACAAGAAATAAAAACTTCATTAAAAAATTCGCACAGCCGCCATCTTGAGGTTATGTAAACAATTGAAATAAATTAGATACCAGTGCATTACAATGTGTATAAACATTTCCTGTACCAAGTTTCATTGCGTTTGGAACATTAAATCGCGAGAAAGGTCTATTTAAATTTTCAAATTCGCTTGGCCGCCATGTTCGTTTTGTAGTTAACCGGTTTTTGAAATTCTTATAGATGAACTTCCAGTAGTGCCCTTTATCTCGGTACAAAATTTCAGGGCGATACCGCTAATAGTTTCAGAGATATAGTATGGCGGTGAAATATTTAGCACAGCCGCCATCTTGTGGTTATGTAAACAATTGAACGAAGTTAGATGTCGGTGCATTACAATGTGTATAATCATATACTGTACCAAGCTTTATTGAGTTTGGTTGGTTAAATCGCGAGAAACGTGTATTTAAACGTTGCAACTTCGCTTGGCCGCCATGTTGGTTTTGTAGTTACCAGTATTTCAAGAGTCACATAGGTGAACTTCTAGTAGTTCCCTTCATCACCGTAAAAATTCCAGGGTGATATCGGTAATAGTTTCGGATATATTGAAAGCTGGTGTAATATTTCGCACAGCCGGCATGTTGGATTGGTGAGACGTAACAAAATTTGAAGGGCACGGTCGCGGTCGCCCGGAATAGTGCTATGAACTTACCGAGTTGCATTGAAATCGCTCCAGCCGTTTAGAATTATTAGGGGGACACACACACACACCTCACACACACACACTCACACACACACGCACACACACACGGACAAAAGGTGATCTCATAAGCCTATTTTTTCAAAATTGAAAACAGGCTAAAAAAAAGCTCAACATTTAGAAGTGTAATAGACTAACGGAACAGACAAGATGTTCAGTAAAGAACATATAGCCTACTTTCTCGTAAATGCATGGGTAATGTTATAACTATTTGTCCTTTTCAAGGAGTATAATTAAATGTTGGTTGTAGTAGCTTGTTGAAATACAACGTGTTATACGGATATTAAACATGAATATGAGGCGCCCTTTATTAGTGCTACCTGTGTACAAAATTTCATTCAATTCGGTTTCACCGTGTTTGAATTTACAGGGGAATCGATTTGCACACATACATGGCCGCTATCTGCCAACTATTAGCCTGATGACCTTGTAGTTTGGTCAAAAGATGCCTACTACATTAAGGTATGCCGTTGCAAAATTTAGTAGAGATCAGATGATTAGGTTGGGGGTAATTTGATTTAAGTTTTTAACATTTGGGTGGCCGCCATTACGTTTCCCGTCACGATGGCGACAATAAAAACATTACACTGAGTTGCATTTTGCGAGTGCTACCTCTGTACCAATTTTCGTTCAATT
Organism: Meconema thalassinum; assembly: GCA_946902985.2. Taxonomy (NCBI): domain Eukaryota; kingdom Metazoa; phylum Arthropoda; class Insecta; order Orthoptera; family Tettigoniidae; genus Meconema; species Meconema thalassinum. The sequence continues at coordinate 1,322,974,327 of OX336388.2, read as the reverse complement.
AGGTTTCACCCTGTTTGAATTGATGGGGAGAATCAATTTGCACACATACATGGCCGCTATCTGCAAACTATCGACCTGATGACCTTGTAGTTTGGTCACAAGATGCCTACTACATAAAGGTATGTTGTTGCAAAATTTTGTAGAGATCAGGTGATTAGGTTGGTGGCAACTTGATTTAAGCTTTTGACATTTGGGTGACCGCCATTACGTTTTCGTCAAGATGGCAGCGATGTAATACATGACACTGAGGTGCCCATTGCTAGTGCTACCTCTTAACCAAATTTCGTTCAATTCGGTTTCACCGTGTTTGAATTGATAGGGGAATCGATTTCCACACATACATGGCCGCCATATGCAAACTATTGGACTGATGACCTTGTAGCTTGGTCAAAGAACGCTTCTCATATTAAGGTATGTTATTGCAAATTTCGTAAAGATCATATGATTAGGTTGGTCGTAATTTGATTTAATCTTTTAACATTTGGGAGGCCGCTATTACGTTTTCGTCAAGATGGCTGCGATATAAAACATCACACTGAGGTTCCTTTTGCTAGTGCTACCTCTGTACCAAATTTAGTCCAATTCGGTTTCACCGTGTTCGAATTGATAGGGGGACAGGCTTTCAGAGTACACACACTCACAGACACACTGACACACAGACACACACATACACACGCGCACACAGACACACAATTTTTCGCCCTTTGTTGATCTGATAAGTCTACTTTCATTTTTTGCAAAAATCGAAAGTAGGCTAGAAATATAATTGATTAAAAATTCCAACTCGTTACAAAATTTATTTAAAACTTCTGTAGCTTAATAATTTAAATGCTGTTGTACATTATTGTCATATGCATATCCACTGAATCTAAATTAAGCCTAAGAGAGCATAATCTGATGATGTTCGCTTGACGAACGAAACCTGCCATCCAATTTAGCTCCCATCTGTGTGAGAAGAAGTGTTTTATTGAGTGTATAAATAATTCATATAATTTATTTCAGGCAGTAGGAAATTAATTGTATCTCCTCGCCCAATCCAATTGGGCACACTCGTGTTGACAGATGAGGGGAAGATGATCTCGCTGTTCCGCCCATTGAAGCAACAATAACTAACTAACCAATTAAGTAAGTTACTAATAATAGATTACTTTGCAACATTGCAAAATGTCTTCTAATATTTCTAGTAATTTTAAAACATTCCTCTTTTACCAGTATACATGCACAGTGGTTCGCTGTGTTCAGGCTTACCCCTCCGTAGACTATTGTAGCAGCTCCAGGCACAGTACTCGGCCAATGCGCATGAAATGTTATGGCTGGGTTGGTCTCAATGGATTCTGCATCTCTCCCCTAGGTGTTTACTGCGTGTTCTATGTTCAATACTACTGATCTAGATTTCCACCGCGCTGTTATTTACGGATCGTAATTCTAGTCATGTCTTCCTATGAGCTGTATGCATTCCTTTTTGTGTTGTTTCAGTGATCGTGCGCAAGAAACATTGCTACTAATTAAATCCAACTTGAATTTGGAAGAACTATCCTCGTAAAACCTTGGAGACAAAAGATCTGCGAGTGCTCCGTTTTTAGCCCGTCCTGTCTAATGTTAGTTATGAATATATATTAAGAAAAGACTAAAATTATCTTCGCTAGGCCTTGACTCGCAGTTCGGAAGTTGGGGGACGCTTCTCCGGTCCCTTCCACCAACGACGTCTCTTTCTTCTGTACAGCTCATGGCTCTCTCATTCCCCGTCATAATTAATATTCATCTGCTAATTGAATTAACGGTTGCCAGTTTGAAAATAAACGGCACGAGGTACAGTTTCCATCAAAAGAGACACACAGAACATAATACAAGAGAGTCGGATGGACTCTAAATCTAACAATACTTTCAATTCAGAACACAGTATACTTTCTTTGAAATACAGGATTTCATATTTATATTTTGCTTTTATTGTGCAATACATTCAACAAAGCTAGGGTGCTCAAATTTATGCTTTACATATCCACATCCCGCTGCGAAAAACAATATTGTTGGTTCTTGAAGGGCTTTGCTACATCGTGGCCATGTAGACCCGTGTACTTAAGTGTGTGTAGAATTTATCTGATAACCTGTGTCGCTGTGATGTCTGTACTACTGTGTGTGTTTGTGATTTGGGTAGGAAGCAGCCGTGGCCTTACGTTAGGTACTGCGCCCGAAATTTGAATGCTACATGATCAAAATGATGATATTTTTCGAGCCCCATGATACAGTTTAACATTGAAATATAAATCCTGGAGACTGGCTCAAGCGAGTTCTGTTAGCGAACCCAGGCAAGGGGGAGAGCCCAGTCACATGATTTAAGACGCTAGAGAATATACTAGAACATTGAAAAGTGCCTAACAACAAGACAATACCGCGAAATATAACCAATTTATTGTTACAAAATATATAATTGCATATATGCCCACAGCCGATGAGAAGAGGGTTTATGGAAGCAGATATGGATTTTTCCAAGTTAATGTGATTAACTATTCCATTTAAGCCCTATGTAAGTATTGTATTCCATTGAAATTATCAAGAAAATTAAGAGAAGATATGAGTAATACTTTAAAAGTCGCAAAAGGGAAGACATTCACTGTAATAAGCATATTTCAAGTGCGCGCAATTAACTACGCGGCAGGAACAATGGCGTCGACAATAAGACGAGTAGGAGTGGGAATGACTAGAAGAAGCGTTCTTATTCTGGGAGACTTTAGACAGTCAAGACGTGTTATCCGGGAGAGTTCATTCCCGTAGAATTCAGCCGAGTACGGTCAGACACCACTCGAAAGGACAGTGCCGATCACGGCCAATAGGTATATAGTGGAAGCCTCGCCTATCAAACTAGGTGAAGTTGAGCGAAGGCTATATCAGTCTATAGCGAACAACTGTTCGACTTTAGTGAAAGGAAATTGTATCCAGTATTTACAGATAGGTAAGCCTCCGTGGCTTAGGCGGCAGCACGCCGGCCTCTCACCGCTGGGTCCGTGGTTCAAATCCCGGTCACTCCATGTGAGATCTGTGCTGGACAAAACGGAGGCAGACAGGTTTTTCTCCGGGTACTCCGGTTTTCCCTGTCAAAATTTCATTCCAGCAACACTCTCCATTATCATTTCATTTCACCTGTCATTCATTTAATCATTGTCCCAGGGGAGTGCGTCAGGCCTCGGCAGCCGGCACAGTTCATATCCTCGCCGCTAGATCGGGGCTCCATTCATTCCATTCCTGACCCGGTCGGAGACTGGAAGCAGGCTGTGGATTTTCATTTACAGATAGATACATAGCAACGGTGTATGAAGATTTAAAGTGATTAATTTGAGTAATTAGACAGTTTTAGGACGATTTATATCTGTCAGAGAAAGTTGCGTATCTCAGTAGAAAGAAGCACTTTTAGTGCGGCGAGAATACAGCATATTCAAGTCCACGATACGGAAAATAAGTGAGTAGCACAGTGATATTATATGAACATTGAGACTTTGTATTATTTGAACATTATGATGGCTACAAACATTTATCAAGGGGAATTATTATATAACACATTGATGATGAGTGAGATAATGGACTAAGACTTTTGTGCGATTGGGGTATGCCGGTACAGAGTTGTGATTGACAACATGGAGCAACGTTAATTAACGACGGAAATATGTATAACATCGAGGATGTCTACAATGCTGAGACAACATGAAACATTATGTACATTTCCATCCAGTTCAATTAATGTATTTCCATGTACATTTATTCTCGACTATGAGCAATTATAATCTTTAATTGACCAACCAGATGAACATTAACATCTACGATAGTGATTTGATGTACAATTTACAAATTTTATTTGTAACGATGATACTATATCGGATACATTGCTCGATAATGATGGGGAACATTCGAATGATGTCGGAAAATGAAGAGTCGTCATTGGGAAGACAGAAGATACCAGACACCAGGCCCGGTGATAGTTCGAGACTTGGAGTCCATGTTCGAGAGACGAGGTTCGATGTCCGGCGGAGACGAGTGTTTGCCTGGGAGGAAATCCTTCCATCCCTGAGGTCACTGATTTTCCACTGGCGTGGAACGGATTTGGTTTCGACAATATTCATACTTGGGAAGATGAGCCACCTAGATATTTTCGAATAACTAATATGACTTTCATGTGTCTACATGACAAGGTAGAATTGTTTTACATTATTATGTAGTTTGAGTATTATGACAGCATTTGTGAACAACATTTCCCCATATTTATTTCATGTATTTTCACTTCGATGTTCATTAAGTTTATTCTACAAGATCGAATAGGATGAAGGTCATTAGTCATCTATACTTGAAAATTTAACGATTCAGTTTCTGAACTGAAGTCTATTTGTTTGAGAATTTATTTTCCACTTGGGAAAACTTTTATGAAGTTAATATTCGACGATTTTCGATTTTTAATTCAAGATATCAGACAGTTTGTCTTTGATATTTTAGTAAATTCATTTTTGAGTAAAATGAATTGGGCATTCTTATTGTATGAAGAACACTAGTTAGGACAAGAAATCTACGTGTGATATACTGTGAAATATCACTCATTACTATGAACAGTTCGTCGATCTGGCAAGTAATATTCGTTATGATTACGATATGAAGTCAAGTATTCATTGACATTCTTTGTATAGAATGCAGACACATTCCGGAATTGACAAACCTTTTTAATTTGTGTGAAAGCTATGATCTTTCGTCAATTAAAACATTATTAGAGACATATCTTCTTGGAAGATGAGTTCATCCGACGATAGGACACATAAATAACACTTTGTAGTTATTAATACACAACATGTAATGTTACGTCATTATGTAGACGTAACATTGCAGCCGTGTAAGTTTAAAGCTTGATCCGTATGGCGAAGAATTATGTTGTATAATTATTTCATGTATAAGTAACTAGGGATTGATTTCAAAGTAACAGTAATGAGTAAACCCATGGAGGTTCTTCATTTATTCTGCTAGGATCATTTGAGAAGGGATGAAATGCATTGAGAACAGTTGTAGCTGTTATTAAGAGAAGCAGTTGTGAGTATGTCAACGCTAAAGTGAATGCAAGGTAAAAATAATGCAAGTTCTACGAAGGAATTGTTGAGTAACAATTGTATTGAAGGTGTAAGTTGTGTGTAACAAGTATACGAGGGGTTTATTTTACCGTATACAGTAGTAAAGGAGACTGCGTGGAAAATAGTTTGAAAATACGTGGGATTTGCCATATTTGATAGATGAATTGCATTATAGTATTGTCCGGTGGAGAACTGAAGCATTGTTGCATTGTATAGGGTAAGTACTCACGACCTAGGAGGAAGAACATGAGTGTGAATGGGTGGAAATTTATATGGGAAAAGATGTTAAACCCTCTGTTCACTGATACTTGTATTAAAACTTTTATTAAACCAGGATCTGAGAAATAACATATGGGATGATCTTAATTGATTGGTCATATTAGACCTATTGTGACTATACACCTAACTTAGACTTGTCGGTGTAGTATTTAGAATGAAAAAGTATTGTGTAAGATTGTCACAGTTTTATGAAGTAGAAAGAATTTTAAACAATAGCTGAAGCTATTCATAATGTTGAATTTTGGGCTTATGCCGTGTTTTATTATATTAATATTCGACGCGTTTCGAAAGAAAACATGTCTTTCTTCGTCAGGAATAATCTGGAATACGACAATGTTGCTAAGAGAAAGCAAATAAGAACATATAGAAGGTGCCCAAAGATGGACGCCATTATAGCCCCATGTTAGGGACAACGGAAAGCAGCAGTGAATTACTTTCTCAGGGTTCTGATAATAGGTAGCCAGGATTCACTGAGATTTTAGCCGGTGTCGCGGTTGAAATTATCTGGGTGTTTACGTATTTCAACCGCCTCCCTGATGATTCTGGGACGATATTGCTTTATACGGGCAAGAACATCCACTCCTTGGAACATGACATCATGGCCAGGTGTTAAAGCATGATCGGCAACAGCTGATTTATCAGGTTGAATGAGCCTGATACATCTATTATGTTCCTTAATGCGAGTGCATATTGTTCTCGAAGTCTGCCCGATGTAAACCTTGCCACAAGTACAGGGAACTCTGTAGATACCCGGTTGTTGCAATTTAGGCAAACTGTCCTTAGTTGGTCGCAGGAGTTGCCTAATCTTAACAGAAGTTCCAAATACAGTCCGTATGTTGTACCGACGTAGGATTTTAGCAATACGATCCGTCGTGTTATGTATGTACGGAAGGTAAGCAGTTCCTCTTACATCTCTTTTCTCAACTGACGTCCTATTATTATTTGTTGGTTTCAGAACCGTAGAAATCAAAGCCTTGCTATAACCGTTGCTCTCAAAGGTGGTTCGCAGGGTGTTAATTTCTTCTTGTAAAGAAGACACTTCACAAATCCTCCTAGCCCTGGTAGTTAGAGTTGTAAGGATACCATGTTTCTGGGCAGGGTGATGGTGAGAACTTGCGTGGAGATATCTATTGGTGTGTGTTGGCTTACGAAAAACGCTGTGTCCTAAAGATCCATCCTCTTTCTTGGTGACGAGAACATCTAAAAAAGGTATTTTGCCGTCAGATTCCTTTTCCATGGTGAAAACAAATAGAAGGGTGCTGGAGATTAAGGTGATCCAGGAAATGGCTAAGATTTTCCTCACCTTCCGTCCAAACAACGAACGTGTCATCCACTTAACGCCACCAGATCTTCGGTTTGAAAGGAGCCGACGACAAAGCTTTCTCTTCAAAGTTCTCCATGAAGAAATTAGCCACAACAGGAGAGAGAGGACTACCCATGGCCACACCATCAGTCTGCTCATAAAAATTCCCATTCCATAGAAAGTAGGAGGAGGTCATGCAGTGATGAAAAAGTCTTGTGATGTCTTCAGGAAAAACGCCATTAATGAGAGACATAACACCATCAATAGGTACTCTCGTAACCAGAGACACCACGTCGAGACTCACTAGGATATCACCCGGCTGAAGTGTTATAGCTTTCAACTTTTCCACGAAGTGGGTGGAATCCTTAATGTACGAAGGCGTGTTACCCAGAAGCGGCTGAAGTTGTCTACCTAGGTATTTGGAAAGGGCATATGTAGGAGAACCAATCGTACTAACAATAGGTCTAAGAGGGACATCTTCCTTATGTATTTTAGGAAGACCATAGAGTCTCGGAGGAATAGCATCCCCTGGAAGGAGAGTCTTCGCTGCATCCGCTGGAATAGATGATTGCTTGATCAATTTAACGGTGACATTTGAGTAGCGAGTAGTAGGATCACGACTATTAATCCTATATACAGGATCTGATAACAAAGACGAGATTTTGGAATCATAATCAACCTTATCCAACACCACTGTCGCGTTACCCTTGTCAGCGGGGAGAACGATAATATCAGAATTGTCCCTTAGATATTTATGTGCCCGGCTTTCGCCTTGTTTTAAGTTGGTGTTAGGTGGCTTAGCGGTCTTGAGAACTCGGGAACATTCTTGCCTGGCTTCCTCGGCCTCTTCAGGTGTGAGGTGATGTACCGAGGATTCTACGGATTTAATAATTTCTTCAATATGAATTCTTCTAGGCGCTACAGCAAAATTGAGACCTTTAGCGAGAACTGCCTGTTGGGTATCATTTAGGGGCTTGCTGGACAAATTTACGACAACCTTGTTAGCATCAAGTCGAATGGCTTGAGATTTCTGCAACTGTCATAACCTATCATATTTGGAAATATGTCTGTCCCTCACCTGATCTAGAATGCTGTTAGCTTGCACTGAAGAAATACGATCAAAGATCTTCCATAATTCCTCACTTACGAAGTTCGAGAGGCGTAGATGTAGCTGTAGTAACTACCTCGAAATAAAATCCAACTGCTTACGAGTATGCTGTAACCTCTCTATCAATAACATGGGGCTATAATGGCGTCCATCTTTGGGCACCTTCTATATGTTCTTAGTTGCTTTCTCTTAGCAACATTGTCGTATTCCAGATTATTCCTGACGAAGAAAGACATGGTTTCTTTCGAAACGCGTCGAATATTAATATAATAAAACACGGCATAAGCCCAAAATTCAACATTATGAATAGTAACACGGTCCGTGAAAGTCTAAATGACAATAATAGCTGAAGCTATTAATAACGAGTTGATATCGTTAGAGAACTCAACATGACAATACAGATGTGTGTAAATACTGTACATTAAATTTATATAATTATTTCATTAAGGGTTTCACTTGTAACTCTTTTTAATTTATCGCATGTTTTTAAAAGATCTATAGTGTGAGAGAGCAAATGTTTTTGGAACGATAGTTGTGTAAGCGATGACTGAAGTGAGTGTATGGAAACATCGCCAGTCATGAATGGATAAGTAGATGTTATAAAGTGTGTATTAAATTGTGTGTGTATTTGTCATAAGAATGACTGTTTTATGACCATTTATGTAACGTTTAAATGACGGAGATTATAATATTTTCACTGAGTCCAGTTTACGTATTTCATGTGTTAAAACGGTCAAGAAACTTCGATCGGTGTAAGACAAGCAAGCCCCGTTAATCTGCCAAGGTCAGATTGTTATATAACCGAGGGGAGTGCAGGTATTCATTTTGCGAATGGATGTAGTAGTGGACTGTGTCAATAACAAACCACTAGACGGCATGTCAGGTGCGCGCTCTATGGCACGCGTAAAGAATGTTAAACGTTAAACGTTTTCGAGTAAAGTGTTTTATTGATGTATAACAACTTTCCACTCGGTATCTGGATATTTTTGTGGCAATCGGTAGCTGGACATTTTTGTGGGAGTGATTTTGGAAAAGGGACGAAAGTGCATGGGACGGAAACAATGAGCGCGCGCGGTGGTGGAGATCGGTACAACGACGTACTGTAGGCCATATGACTATGAGGAATGTAAATCGCATATAGTTTACCTCAAGGTTTGGAGGCCCCATTAAAGAAATTCCCACAATAAATCATCTTCAATTTGTCGTTCTTTGGTGTGAAAATATTCATTATATCATATTTGCTGAAAACAATTACGATTTACTATATCGTCATACTCTTGCTGTATTTTTATTTAATGTAAGCACTCGATACCTCGAGTGCTACATCGCATCAAAAAACACCCCAAACAACGTAGGAATTCAGTATATTAACATCGACTACTAACAATAATTGAAACTTCGTTGGTCTAAACGTATCACTGGGAGAAACGCATTTAATATACCTACCGCACTCCTAATTTTTTATCGCACTTATCTTGGCAGTGCGCTATATCGGCAAAAAAAGAGGTCATTTTCAATAACACCGCTGGCATGGGTTCACTAACTGGCCGGTATAAAGCGCAGCTCGCATCAAGTAGGCAGTGGATTGCTCCCGTATACAGTTGCAGGTATATGGCACTACTGCAGATGCATTGGAGAACTTTGTTTTAATTAAATATACTGTATATTTTCCATTGCAAAATCCACAATATAACGCTCAATTGTATAACGCCTCAGCACTCAAAAAAAAATTTAATGTAAGCACTCGAAGTACTGTTGCCGGCCCCGTTGTGTTGGGGTACCGCACATGCCTCTCACCCGGAGGCCCCGGGTTCGATTCCCGGCTCCGTCAGGGATTTAAAACTGACGTGAGAGTTGGAACGGGGTCAACTCATCCTCGTGAGCACAATAGGGATGTAGCCTGAGAAAGTTCGCGCCAGATAGCACTCGTGTAATACTGGGTAAGCGCAAGGTGATCGTCCTATGTTTCCCCCAGTCAGCTGCGAGGAACGTATAGATTGTGACCGAGTTTTCTAAGCTTAAGTAAATTATATCTTCTCTAATTTCACTCCCAGACTATATTAATTAATTCTATAGGTACATCTTCTAATATATTATGAACGATTTTCAGCGTTTAAGCGTTAAACAGCTGCAAAATGAGCTACGGACTAGCGGCGCTAAAACTAGTGGGAGGAAGGAAGAATTAGTAGGCTACAGCGGTAATAACAAAATTCTAACACGCTTTATTATTCAAATATTGAATAGGTGTCAGAATGCTTGAGTATTGTAGGCCTATATTGATAAATATATCTCCATAAGACTTAAATAATAAATAGAGATTTCCCGGTCAATGCATGTGAGATTTTCAAAGTGTTATGCATTGTCCTGTTCGGATTCCACGTAAAGAGGACGTCCCGTGCCTTATGATCTCTAGATTAACGGTCACGTAAAACTGCAATCTTCCTTTTATAAATAGAGATTTAAATATTCACTTGCATTCCTTCCTTATAGACTTCGATTCATGTCTTTTTTTGGTTGAAAGCGTACATGAAACTGTCATGTTTTAAGGTAAACTTAATCAAAGAAAGTTGATACTGGTATTGTTTACCTCAATATGCATCGCAACGTTTGGTTCTTATGTAATTTGTCAATTTCTTAATACAAATCGTTTCCGTACCCCTTGGAAACGATTTAGGGGTACAATATTTAAAAAGTTTGAGAATCCCTGTTTTAAGGCCACGAACAGTTTCCATTCATCTCGCTAACTTAGGCCTATGACTCAAGAATGTAGAAGTCAGTCGCTAACGGTACCACATTCTCCGTCGGGCAGATGTACGTTGACGATTAATTCTGATTTCAAGAAACCAACCATAATACGTTTTGACTGTTAATGGTATGACATTTATTCTTGAAGTATTTGTTCGAGTATTGATGCCTTTGAAAATGGGAGTCACAAATGTTACATTCACTTCTCCCTGTATATTGACGATTTCTTTCCGTACCGTACTTCAATGGAGATAATTTATGCAGATTCAGATATTAAAGGCTTATTGTGGTAAACTGGCAATTTTCTTGTGTATGGCCTCTTCCTTATTTTGGTTTTGTTCGTGGTCCACGGAAAAAAGCGATGGAACAGTGCCCGGTTTTAATCTTGCTCACTCACCTTCAAATACAAACGCATAAATTCAGTGGTTGTTATCGAAATGTCTAATCAGTTTATAGGTAGGAATTATTTCCCTTTGTAAATCACACTTGCCCAACACAGTTTTCGTGAAGTCATCGAGTTGAAAATGATGGGAACACACTTTAATATTTTCGGTCAGATTTTCTTCACCGAAATGTTTCCTTCTAATAGCATGTAACCATTTCTTCCTCATTTCTTTATTTTGTGAAAATTGGTAACACGAAAACGGGCTTCCCTGATTTTTGCAAAGAGGAACACTGCAATAGCTCGGCATATTCACGAAAATAGCAATTTAAACAACTTAAATTCGTGGATATTAGCGGCATGAGAACACAGGAGACAAATGAAGAACGCCTTGCGCTTACCCAGTACAACAGCAGTGCGCTCTATCGGTGCTAGTTCTATACATCCCCATTGAGTAGCAGTCTGACAGTGAGGCAGCGCCCAGATCACGAAAACCAAGATGAACGACCGAGGGGACCCGGTGCGCTGATCACGCGTCACCCCAATATCTGCAGGCCAAATGGCTGGGCAGCGGTCGCTTGGTCGGCCTAGGCCCTTCATGGGCTGTATATTGCCAGGGGTTGACTTTTTGTTGTTGTTGTTGTTGTTGACTCGGGGTACTGTCCGCCAAAATACAGCACTGTGTTTACTGTATATAGCATACGGTTTAATTCAAGGTTTGGAGGCCCCTTTAAAGAAATTCCTACAATAAATCATCCTAACGTTGTCGTTCTTTGGTGTGAAAATATTCATTAGATCATATTTGCTGAAAGGATTTGGCACAGGAGTTTTACAAGTAGCGCGCGATGGCATAGATTGGTACAACGACGTACTGATGGCCATGTGGCTATATGGAATGTAAATCGCATACGGCTTACCTCAAGGTTTGGAGACCCCTTTACAGATATTCCTACAATAAATCATCTTCAAACTGTCGATCTTTGGTGTGAACATATTCATTATTTCATATTTGCTGAAAACAATTACAATTTATTAAATCGTACTACTTTTGCTGTATTCTTATTTGATGTAAGCACTCGAGGTACTGTCGGCCAGAATACAGCACTAGACTACTATAAACTTATCATATTTGCTGAAAGGATTTGTCACTGGAGTTTTACAAGTAGTTATTGAGGAAATAATAGTAATGAGAACTTACCGATGGTAATAACACGAAGGAATCTTTCATGTTTGCTGGCACAAGGTAGAACTATGAGTTCATTCTTTAAAAAATGCGAGTAAGTAATATGGTATTATTCGAATAACATGTCAGATGTTACACATCATATGCGACTACTGTAAGCCTCCTAATTTTTTATTTTATTCTTTTGTAAATGGCAGAGTCTTTTCTTATTGTAACTAGGAATGTTAGTGTGCGAAGTCTTGAGAACTTCAGTGGCGTAAATGAGGAATGATATTTGGATGTTATTTGTTATTTATTGTTAAATTAGTTTTTATTAATAAATTTGTATTTTCTACGTTCTGTTTCATGTGCCTTATTTTATACTATAAGTAGAGACGTGTTATGGAATAGCCTAATTTAGATAGGATGTCCTTATTTATCCTACATAGACCCGAGATTAAGGTAAGTTTCACACTCTACCAATTAAAGCTAATTTGTGTTATCCATAACACGACCGTAGACTACAGTGTATAATCCCGAAGAGCTTGTTGGCGTGATTATGATTGTTCATTTAGCCGGAAACTTTCATTATTTTACAATCCAGCTTTGCTTTGGATGATCAGCAAGTAACTTCTCGATTTTTACGGGTTCAGTACCATCCCGGGATTTGCCTGGAGTAGAAGAGGGAAACCACGGAAAAACACTTCCAGTGTAGCTGAGGTAGGAATCGAACCCACGCCTTCTAGGTTTTGCCTCACGAGATTGAGTGTACCCCGTTCTCGCCCTCGGACCAGAATTAAATTTCTTACCAGAGCCGGGAATCAAGCCCGGGCCTCCACGGTGTTAGCCAAGAATGCTAACCACTGCGCAAGCGAAAAATAATATGCACTTACAGTCTAAACAATTAGAGGCTAAGAGACGAATCTCATCAAAGTTCCTAAACATTTATTATTCGTATCCCAAGTAAATTTATGTACCATTACTACTCGTACACATTTTGAATATTTAAAGGCGATTATTTTCTTTCTTGAACAGAAAGTCTATTTTGGTATTCAACGAAAATATTACCTAGTTTCGTCGCTGTCACTGTTTTCTTTTTTCCTTTTTTTAGCCTACTTTTCACATTTTGCAAAAATGAGGAAAAAGTAGACTTATGAGATCATAATGTTTGTTTGTCTGTCTGTCTGTCTGTCCTTCTGTCTGTCTGTCTATCAGTCCGGCTGTGTGTGTGTGTCACCCTATCAACTCCTAAACGGCTGCAGCAATCGAAACAAAATTTGGTAGGAGTAAAGATTACCTGAGTATCTCACGGCCATATTTGAAAATGATGTCAGTGCTAGCAAATGCTCAAAAATAGCAATTGAAATTTGAGCTCCATGTTGCATATCTTGGAAGTTATGAATGGGAGCTATTAAAAAATTGGCACACGTATAGATAATAATATTGCAGTTTTATTTCCAGGAGGCCATACATGGCAGTGTTGCCAAAATGATTATAAGCCTGCTGATAAGTCCACATTTTAAATGCATATAACATCTACACTATCAATTGGATTTCAACCAAATTTCGTATGTGCTATGTGTACATAAACAGATATGACTGAGCGTATTCTTAACAGCCACCAGGGCGCCAACTGTTAATAAATGCTTTCAATTTTTATCTAAATACCCGTATATCAGAAAGTATGCAAGCCGACAGCTTTAAACTACGCACAAGTATAGTACATGACATTCTATATTAATTTGGAGTATATACGTCAGTGCTACCAACATGATTCTAAGCCTGCTGAGAGGTCCAAATTTAAATACATGTAACTTCTATACTATCATTTGGATTTCAACCAAATTTCGTGTGTGCTATGTGTACCATAACAGATATGACTATGCCGATTCTTAAGAGTAACCAGGGTTGCCAACTGTTAATAAATACTGTCTCTATTTTTGTTAACCTAATATCAATATATCAGAAAGTATGCAAGCCAATAGCTCTAAACTTTGCACACGTATAGTAGCTGGCATTCTATATTAATTTGGAGTAACTAATATAGGCCTACGCCAGTGGTGCCAACATGATTCTATGCCTGCTGATAGGTTTAATTATAAAATGCATGTAACTTCTATACTAACTAATGGATTTCATTCAAAATTAACACAACAATAGATCATATTATTTCAGATTATTTCTGACCGATACATGTATGTCATTGTTGCCAACATGATTTTACGCGCGCTGTTAGATCCAATGTTTAACTGCATGTAACGTCCATGCAATCCAGTGGACTTCAACCAAATTTTGTATTCTATACCTTAAGAAATGGAACTAAGAATATATTCAGTCACCAGGGCTGCCAACTTTAGTTCTCTATTAGGCTACATTATGCCAGGTATACGGTATTTCGAACTAATTAGAAATTTCGATATTACCAATTTAACTTCGTCATTATTCTAGATAGATCCATATAGATTAAGCATTGGCATGAATCTTAAATTTTAAGAAAAGTAGGCTCTTTAGTTCGTCACGGAACTTCTTGTTACATACTTGATGAGTCTTATATTTTTCTAGGTTATTTACCCATCATTGCCAGGGTAGGCCTAATGTCTTAATAATATGTTGCAGTAAGGTACGTGTCTTGCTTTATTACATGGTGTGTATTCACTTTGCAACTAATATACTCTTGTAGGGTAAATAGACCAAAGCTGGCGCAGGGCTAGTGGGCAGGATGACTGCCGCGGGTGGGAATCACTCGACCAAATGGCGACTGGCCACGTGAAGTGGATTACCACGCGCAGTGGCCATCTTTCCGACCTTTTTAGCCCAAGCTTCGGCCTATTTACCCTACTTACTTAATACTCTAGATTATCTCAGCTATGATGGTGTTGGAGTGGGATGTATACTTTTCCTAAACCTAGTTGAATTTCATAGATTGCATAAATTGTAATAATTATGTAATCTGGGATACATCCACAAATCTTCGAAGCCCTAACCCTAAAATTACCTTGCTGATTATATTTGTCTCCGAAGTATTGCGATAATTACGACGCCATAATAGAGTATTCACATCCTAACTCAAGTACTAAGTCAGGTTCCGTCTATGGCACTGGTGTTGCGATCTCTAGGAAGTCACTCCTCAGTACCTTTATTATCGAACTTGGAAATGAGTAATGATCATGGCGCTGTCAAAATGGGAGATGTTGATTCGGGTTCAAGTCCAGAATACGGTCTTATTTCTAAGCCTTACTCAACATTGTTGTGAACCGTTTTTAACAGGTTTATTATTTTTTGTCATGTTATTATTATTATTATTATTATTATCATCATTTCCTTCATGTCGCATTATTGTGACATACGTTTCTCTGTCACTCTTACTGCGTTCAAACTTAGTAATTCTGCGTAGACGTTTCACCAGATGGTGAAACCCTTCACCCCTGCTATCACAATTTTACCATTGGTTGAAGCACTACTTATTGTCAGGCTTCGCTATTGGACCCCCTCCACCCATGTATACGGAGAGGGGATGTTTGTCGTATCTACGACTCATATTTCTCGGGCGCGTTACTGCGTTCTTTAAGAGAAGGTTTCTTCCTTCAAATGTCGGCCCTCATGTGAGACGGACGTGTGTGCACGTGTCGGGCTTTTGCCCGCACTCTGAAAGCAACTAAATGTAAGTACGATTCAGTCATTGAATTTATCTAACTTGAGGTCATTTTAAATTTCTGTTTCTCCATATTTTTTCATGTTGTGTCTCCTTTGATTCACTTATAATTTTCCTTTCTTATGATGATGTGAATTCGATCCATGAACCCAAGTCCTTTGTTTACGTTAGTTTAGCGAAGTCTCTGTGTTTATTTGTCTTCCCTCCCTTTCATGTAATCGGTTTTATTTTTACGTAAATCTCTCAGGTCTGAAATATCTGCTATTTTTCAACGAGGCTTAATTATGCTCTGTATTGCGTCACCACCTGGTTCGGCGTTCTTTTGAGACGACCTCCGTTGGATTGTCGCATCGGAGCATTGTTTTTTGTGGATGGAATCAGCGAAGTTACGGAGCTGAGTCTCACGTCTTCAGCTTGATCCTCCCTCTGTTTTATTGAAATGTATGTGAGCGATTGTCATTGTGCTAATCACTGTCCTTGCGCCACATTACTTTCTTTGTTTCATCGTATGTCGTTGTGATTCGGCATTTCTACCTCTGCGTAAGCCTACATCTTCCTACGAAGCATATTTCTTAGCTGATTGATTTTTTTCTTTTATATCCTGTCCCGGTAATGTCAAGTAATTTAATGTAATTTTCATTTCATTTATTTTTATGTGTTAATTTTGGGTTACTTCCTCTTACTTCGTTATATTACGTAACTCAGTGTCATCTCCC
Source organism: Meconema thalassinum (assembly GCA_946902985.2). NCBI lineage: Eukaryota > Metazoa > Arthropoda > Insecta > Orthoptera > Tettigoniidae > Meconema > Meconema thalassinum. The sequence continues at coordinate 1,322,957,881 of OX336388.2, read as the reverse complement.
ACTCCCCGTTTCCCTACATACACACTTCTCCACTCTCCACTCTTTTACCCCTACCCCATGATTTCACAACATCATAAACACCGTAGTTCTGTTTTTATGCTGGCAGTCCAGATCATGTCATCTCTGTAAGTAGTCGTTCTTGTAATCTATCCACGAATTTCTTTAATTTCTTTAATTTTGCTTCATCTTTTTTATGTTTTATTATTGAATCGCGTTTCCAATTAGTTGCTATTATGATTTGAATTTATTTCTAGATTCCTTTTATTTTACATTTAATTTGCTCGTGTTTTACTTTCATTTCTAATTTGTAATCAGTACACATGCGTTTATTTTATTATTAATATATTTTTATTCAGTAAGTACAATATTTGCTTCTGTCTTATGATTTCTCGTATTTGAGTTCCTCGTTTGTCTTTCGATTCGACTTAGTCTTGGCTTCGCACTGTAGCGAAGTTACGACTAACACAACCTCTGGGACCTTTGCTCTATTACCTAAGTTTAATTTTTCCTTTTGATTTTATCTTAAACATTTGTTTTGGCATACTTTCTGTGGAAGTCATCTTTCTTTCGATTCGGAATCTTGGGCCCAGCACGCATCGAAAGAAGTATTCCTTCCTCGTACCCTACGTGATCCTGTTTAGTTTTTGTTATTTTTGCTTCCACTGTATTCCTCATGCCTCTGCTATTTTGTTTAACGTAAAAGCACAAAGCGGTGCAGTTGAGATAGTTTTTCATATATCTTTCCATGCAAAATTATATATTTATCCCTCTCCTCGATATAAAATACGTACTTCAATTTTTGAAACAAACCACGCCTCACTGTAATAGACTGGACAATATTGATCAAATGTTGGTAACATACTTGTGCATTGAGGGTCACTGGATTGCATACTGTTGCAGTCGGAAAAATTCTTTTAAATCCCTATCCAATGGAGGAAAGGAAGAAAGAAAGAAAGAAAGAAAGAAAGAAAGAATGAAAAAAAGAAGGAAGGAAAGAAAGAAAAAAGAAAGAAAGAAAGAAAGAAAGAAGAAAGAAAGATGAAAGAGAGAAGGACATAAAAAGGAAAGAAAGGACTGAAGAAGTAAGACTAATGAAATAAAAAGAAAAAAAGAAAGAAAGAATGAAAGAAAGAAAGAAAGAAAGAAAGAAAGAAAGAAATATTTGATGCTTTTCAGTCGGTCAACAAGATTGTACCCAAATGAGATTGGTTATTCCCTAATCATGAACATAAAATATGAGATTAATAAATAACACTTGGATGACAGTTTCGATCATCAAGCGATCATCATCAGATCCATTACACTTAGGCTATAAAATCTATGTATGAAAGTAAGGGTGAAAATATTATCAATATATACACTTATTTCGTTCCAGTATTAGTTGTGATAATGCAATATTTGAACACACTTTCTTGGAGAGTTCACCCCTCTTCACTCTACTGGAAAACACACCCCGTCAGAAACAAGACACAACATAACGATGCAGCCAAGCTAGATAAGAGATTAATAAGGGAAACATGTTTTTGGATCAGGATGTACTATGTATCCTTTTTTAAAATAAACCTAGACCGGTATTAACGGCAGTATTAAAGGTGCCGGGACATTCTCATTAGTCCATTTGCGATTAAAGAGGTCTTTTTAGCTTATGCGTGGAGAGTTTGATACCAGGCATTTAATAGTTGAAGGTTATCCTGAATACAGTAACATACACCACATTAGAGAGACTAGACTTAGCGACATACTGCAGGTAAATTTGTACAAGGAACACATAGAGCACTTAGGAATAGCCCAACATGATAAGGGACCCCCACAAACAGGAATTTTCCTTCAGTCGAGTGCAAACAGTGACCAAGCTCTCAACAGTACCGCGCAAGTATCAACCAGATAAGTAGCTTGTACAATACAATCTGAATTGACTATTTACAACAACCACATATTCACTCCAAAGGAGCAAATTTCGGAGGTCAATCACCACTTCCAGTATCTCAACAAAATATCACATAGACCACAACTAACAATCAAGATGTTCAGTAAAGAACATATAGCTACTTTCTCCTAAATGCATGGGCATTGTTATAACTCTTTGTCCTTTTCAAGGAGTATAATTGAATGTTGGTTGTAGTAGTTTGTTGAAATACAACATGCTATACGGATATTAAACATGAATATGAGGTGCCCTTTGGTAGTGCTACCTCTGTAAAAAATGATTCAATTCGGTTTCACCATGTTTGAGTTGATATGGGGAATCAATTTGCACACCTACATGGCCGCTATCTGCAAACTATTGGGCTGATGACCTTGTAGTTTAGTCAAAAGACGATCGCCATGTGAATGACGTTGCAAAATTTGGTAGAGATCGAATGATTAGGTTAGTCGTAATTTGATTTAAGCATTGAACATTTGGGTAGCTGCCATTACGCTTCCATCAAGATGGCGGCGATATAAATCATAACACAGGGTGCTATTTGCTAGTGCTACCGCTGTACCAAATTTGGTTCAATTCGGTTTCACCGTGTTTGAATTGATAGGGGAATCGATTTGCACACATACATGGCCGTTATCTGCAAACTATTGGGCTGATGATCTTGTAGTTTGGTCAAAATATGCTTCCCTCATAAAGGCATGTTGTTGCAAAATTTGGTAGAGATCAAATTATTAGGTTGGTAATAATTCGATTTAAGCTTTTAACATTTGGTTGGCCGTCATTACGTTTCCGTCAAGATGGCAGCAATATAATTAACTAGCTATTTTACCCGGCGTTGCCCGAGAGGTGTATTTACATGTTATAGAAAGATACATGCCAATATATTACGCAAGGTATATTCACTTTGCCCCTAAGTGAGTTTAAAACATAGTTCTCCTGGGCTCTGAAGATAATCAAGTGCATTATTAACTCACTGTAAATCTAGGCGAAAGGTACTGTGGAGTACAATAACGTAGTAGAGAATGCATCAATAACAAAAAAAGGGCTGTATATGCAAATTTCTTGAGGACCTAGTCTCACAATTACAGTACTTTCCTGATAGTCTTTTTTTGTAATGGGTGTAATTTAGACGTCTTGTTCACATAGTTCTCTATTTTTAAATTGTTGCATGTACATTTTTTTAAAGAAAAAGTATTTAAATTATTCAATATTTCGAATATAAGGTCATCATTCTGGAGTCAAATATACTTACGATTTTAACCCCGCACAAATGGTGTGATTAATGAGAAATGGCTTATTCATGTACATACGTCAGAGTGCAGTCTACTATAGGTGCATATTAGGGAATAGTATTTCAGTATTTACATGCCTATTATCTCATACTGGGCGGCTTTGATGGCGTATTTGGTAGCATGCTGCGCTTCTACCCAAGGTCGCGGGTTCAAACCCAGCCGAAGTCATCGGAGTTTTTAAGAGCGTTAAAAATCCCTCAGTATGCCTTCCTTCGGAGGGAAGTAAAGCCGGTGGGCCCATGTCATACGACATAGATTTATGTGATGTCAAAGAACCTTCCACTAACTACACTCGTGTGAAAGTAAAATTTGATTAACGCTATTAAGTTCCAACGGTCACAGTCTGGTTGCGGGAGTATCTATTAGCCAAGTTTGCAACTAGGTGTCGTTGGCGGTAGCATCTGGTAGAAACAGTAGGAACTACTTAACTCTGACTGTCTGTAGCCCTTATCTGAATTACATATAACACACAATCATACAGCCATCACAATTAACACCGGTTATCAGGCAGATTCTACACACATCCAAAGTACACGGGGCTGCATAACCGCGATGTTGCAGCCCCAAAACAGAGGAACCAACTTATCTATCTCACCTTGTTAAAGTAAATGCAACAACGTATAATTCCTGTATAATGTCAAATGAGATGAATTGATTGGGAACACATTGGGCGTCTTCTTTAGCCCCTAAAGTATTTCGTAAGATAGGTCAAAAGCTTGAAATTGCAGACATGGAATATCAATACTTCACCAATTTGTGTATAATTAATGAAGAGCATGTATGCTTAAAGATCCATAAGTCATTCCTAATCAAAGCGGCTTCAAGTAACAAGACGTGGTGGAAAGTGAAGAGGTTAGCTCAAAGTATATGGTGGCTAAAAATAAATCAATGGAAAAAACTAATATAATTATAAATGTGACTAAGATTAAAAAATGTATTAAAATCATTATGCAGTTCTAATTTAAATTACATTGAATGAATGAATATAAATTTACTTCAGGTTAAGACAATGTTTCATTTAGAAAATGATTTGTCTATTGTTTAATATATTATGGGTGTAGCAAAGTCCAAAATCTCAAATAGACGGTAGTAAGAAATGAAACAACGTCAGTGCTAGTTCTGGAAAAATACGTAAATACGAATGGAGCGCTACTGTGAAAAAATCCTGTACGCATCCGTGTGTTGAATGGGCAGGCAGTTTAAAGCAGCCAGGAGGGATGCGATCCAGCTGGCAGTGGAAATGGTGCTGCAACCTATCTTGTCTTGTGTTAAATGAACAGGCAGTTTAAAGCTATTATCAAAGAGAACAAAACATATCTACAATGGCATTACATAGGCTATGCCAGTTGCAAGTACCGATGGTAGATGTCGCATTCAACCCTACTCTTGGTCCCTCACAGGAGGTGTGCCTTCATTTCCCGAGTTTACATGAGACAGAATTAGGTGAGATGATTGTCTTACGTGATTTCCGGCGATAACTTTGTTCCGGACACAAACACTCCTTCGTCTGTTGTGTGTAGTCGTCATTTTGAGAGTCCCGCACCGTAGTTGTGATCGTTTAATCGTGCACCACGGTTGCGAGGGCAGCTGTAGCAAGTCCAGACATCGTAGGTTCGAACCTATCCAGAGTGTGGTTTTCCTACACTCTGTTCAGGCAAATGCCGGGAGTGTACTTGACCAATGCTAGTAACGCACATGATAGGGGCTTCTTTGCCTCTGCCCCCCAGGGGCTCACATCTAGTTAGACGTGGGTTGGAGACCACGGGGCCCCAGCTGAGTCCGGCATTGCTTCCACTTACTTGTGCCGGGCTCCTCTCCGTCTTCTTTCCTGTCGACCTCACTTGGTAAACTCTTTTTCTCTTCTGACCCCGACGGTATTAGGGTATCCGAGGCCTAGGGAGTCTCTTCCTTTCCCGCCTTAATTGGCCCTTGTCTCATTTTTTCTGATACCCTCCTTCTGCGAGGGGTCAGCCTTCTTTTTCTTTTCCTGTTATCTCCTGCCTTCTGCTCAAGGCCCTCAAGGAGTCAGGGTGTATGTAGCCCCACCATTTCTGGTGCACCCTGGATATTGCTACACCCTCAGGGGCTCACTGTCGGTGAGTTCGGGAGTTGGCGACCCAGAGGGATTCCTGAGCTGGGTCCGGTTTCCCCCTTTTGTTCCTTACCTGTGGGGAGGACCCTCTCCTCTTTCTTTTTCCTATCTGACTTTCATGGCTCTCCTTCCTTCCAAGTTCCCCAATCCGCATTCTTCAAGGGTTGAGGGCATTTCTTGTCCTCCTGTCCTTTATTTGCCTCATTCTCCTTTTGTTTTCCAATTCTTCTTCTAGTATATAAGTTAGTAGTTAGTTTTAGTTCAAGTTTGCATTTCATTTTCATTTTCACAATCTCCCGAACCATTAGGGTCCGATAACCTTGATGTTAGACCCCTTAAAACAACAATTATCATCATCATATTTGCCTCTAATACCTACGATGATATCCAATTAACTACGGAATCAACCGTCCGGTGCATATCCATAAGTTATCTTTTGAAAAATGAGTATCATAATGTTTTACTTGTGCCGGGCTTCCTTCTGTCATCTTTCCTGTTGACCACCCTTGGTCACCTCTCGTTCACTTACGACATTACGACACTCCCCCTCCTTCAGGGGCTTACAACTTCTGGGACGCTGGTTAGCGATCAGGGGACCGCAGCTGACTTCGCGATTGCTTCCACTTAATTGTGCCGGGGACCTCTCTGGCATATTATCTGTCGGCCTCCCTTGGTCAACTCTTTTCCTCTTCCGACCCTGACGGTATTAGGATATCCGAAGTCTAAGGAGTCTTTCAAATTCCCGCCTTAATTGGACCTTGTTTCATCTTTCCTGATACCCTCATTCTTTGAAGGGTTAGATCTCTTGGTTTTGCTTTTCATCATATCTCCCCCCTTCTGCACGAGGTCATAAAGGAGGCAGGGTGTGTGTAGCCCCACCACTGGAGGTGCTACACCCTCAAGGGCTCACAGCTGTTGAGTTTGGGAGAATACCTGAGCTGGATCTGTTTTTTCCCTTTTTCCAGTGATTCTGGGGCGGTCTCTCTCCTATTTACCTTCCTATCTGCCTTTCATGGCACACCTTACCAAATCTGTCAATTCTCATTTTTTGAGGGTTGAGAGCATTTCATTTACCCGCATTTTATTTCCCTTATTCCTTCCTTTTTGTCCTTTTGTTCTCCTAATCCGTAATTTGGTTGTAAGTTGTAGTTAATTTTAGTTCTAGTGCTCATTTTATCATCATTCTTCATTTTCATCCCAAAGAATTAAGAGGTCTATAGCCTCTATGTTAGGCCCTTTAACATCAACTATCATCATCAAAATTCAATTTCAGCAATATCTTTCTCGACAATGAAAACTGAAAGTCTGGTTTGATTTGTATTCACAGTGGAAAGATTCTATTGTATGAAATGTTTGGATTGCATTTCTCAGAACTGTAATCCTCTCCACTCATTAACCTGACCGCAGCAGCGGTCTTCCCAGCGTCATTGCAGAGAAATTGTTATCACCGATTACGAATACTATTGCGGAAGCCGACATATCAGTTGCTTCCAAATAACTTCTGTACTAACCCCTCAGCAGGAAAGTTCATTAAGTTTTATATAAATTGAGTGAACGTTTTGGAATTCTATTTTAATAAGGTTCAAAGGTATGTTTAGTTTCTGTCATTTATTATCCCGCTATTGTATTTTGTGGTCGGCCACGTGGTGATTGGGTAGTGTATCTACCTCTCACCCAGAGGCCCCGGGTTCGATTCCCTGCTCTGTCAAGGACTTTAGAAACTGACGTGAGGGCTGGAACAGGGTGTACTCAGCCTCTTGAGGACAATTGAGTAGCTGTCTGACAGTGAGGCAACGCCCCAATCACGAAAACCAAGATTAACGGCCGAGGGGACCCGATGCGCTGATCACGCATCACCCCAATATCTGAAGGGTAAATGGCTGGGCAGCAGTCGCTTGGTAGGCCAAGGCCCTTCATGGGCTGTAGTGCCAGGGGTTATTATTATTAAATTATTTTGTGATATCATTTGAATTTTGATATTGCGGAAATTATATTTTCAAATAGTGTCAAGTCTTTGTTATGCTATACTCTATTGACAGTGCTGTGTGAGCAGTTGAGTAACTAACCGGATTTCATGTAAGGTACCTCATTTTCTATACCGGTAGTGCAGAGCGCAACTGGCATCCAGTCGGCCGTGTCTCGACTTGAGCTATGTTGCCATGGAAATGATCTGCCTTGCTATTCCTTCATGAGTATATTTCATGAATTTATTAGCATTTGCTCGAGTGCAAAACGTCCAAAATCAGAAGAACGAGAAAGACTATCGAAAATTCATGTAGGCAGCCGTTCCTTCTGGGTCCTAAACTATGTGTATGCAAAATTTGGTTGATATTGGTGGAACGGTGTAGATTAGTGTACGGAACAAACCCACATACATACATACATACATACATACATACATACATACAGACTTTCACTTTTATATATTAGGTGACACAGATGTGCCATTTGCTAGTGCTACCTCTGTACCAAATTTCGTTCAATTCGGTTTTACCGTGTTGAATAGATAGGGGAATCTATTTTCTCACAAACATGGCCGTCATCCGCAAAGTATTGGGCTGATGACCTTGTAGTTTGGTCATGAGATTCTTCATACATATAGGTATAACGATGCAAAACTTGGTGGAGATCAGATGATTATATTGGTCGTAATTTGATTTAAGCTTTTAAGATTTGGGTGGCCGCAATTACGTTTTTGTCAAGATGGCGGCGATACAAAACCTGACACTGAGGTGTCCTTTGCTAGTGCTACCCCTGTACCAAATTTCGTTCAATTCGGTTTCACCGTGTTTGAATTGATAGGGGGAATCGATTTTCACATATACATGGCCCCCATATGCAAACTATTGGGCTGATGACCTAGTAGTTTAGTCAAAAGGCGCTCGCCATATGAATATATGACATTGCAAAATTTGATAGAGATCGGACAATTACGTTAGTCGTAATTTGATTTAAGCTTTGAACATTTGGGTAGCTGTCATTACGTTTTAGTCAAGATGGCGGCTATATAAAATATGACACTGAGGTGCTCTTTGCTAGTGCTACCTCTGTACCAAATTTGGTTCAATTCGGTTTCACCGTGTTTGAATTGTTAGGGGGAATCCATTTGCATACGTACATGGCCGTTATCTGCAAACAATTGGGTTGATGATCATGTAGTTTGGTCAAAATATGCTTCCTACATAAAGGTATGTTGTTGCAAAATTTTGTAGAGATCAGATTATTAGGTTGGTCATAATTTGATTTAAGCTTTTAACATTTGGGTGGCCGCCATGACGTTTCCGTCAAGATGGCGGCAATATAAAACATGACACTGAGGTGCCCTTTGCTAGTGCTACCTCTGTACCAAATTTTGTTCAATTCGGTTTCACCGTGTTTGAATAGATAGGGGGAATCTATTTTCTCACAAACATGGCCGCCATCCGCAAAGTATTGGTCTGATGATCTTGTAGTTTGGTCAAAAGATTTTTTATGCATAAAGGTATAATGTTGCCAAATTTGGTGGAGATCATATGTTTACATTGGTCGTAATTTGATTTAAGCTTTTAACATTTGGGTTGCCGCCATTACGTTTTCGTCAAGATGGCGGCGATATAAAACATGACACTGAGGTGACCTTTGCTAGTGCTACTCCTGTACCAAATTTCGTTCAATTCCGTTTCACCGTGTTTGAATTGATAGGGGGAATCGATTTTCACTCATACATGGCCGCCATACGCAAACTATTGTGTTGATGACCTTGTACTTAAGTCAAAAGATGCTCGCCATATATATATGTTGTTGCAAAATTTGGTAGTGATCGGATGATTAGGTTAATCGTAATTTGATTTAAGCTTTGAACATTTGGGTGGCCACCATTACGTTTCCGTGAAGATGGCGGCGATATAAAACATGACATTGAGGTGCCCTTTGCTAGTTCTACCTCTGTACCAAATTTCATTAAATTCGGTTTCACCGTGTTCGAATTGATAGGGGGGACAGACTTTCAGAGTGCACACACTCACACACGCACACACACACACACACACACAGACTCACACACAGACAGACACACATGTTTTGGCCCTGTGTAGATCTCATAAGTCTACTTTCATTTTTTGCAAAAATCGAAAGTTGGCTAATATTGACGAGTTGCATTATCTCAACTAATACTGCAACTAAATAATTGTATATATTGAAAATATTTTCACCCATACTTTCTGATAGAGATCTTATAGCCGAAGTGTAATGGATTAGATGATGATCGCCATGACGATCAAAACTGGTCATCTAATCTATTAAAATATCCGACGACTTCGGTCGGGTTTGAACCCACGATCTTGGGCATAGACGCTCAGCATCCTACCAACTACGCCACTGAAGCCGAAAAATAATAAAATAATATCCTTTACTCGGAATGTTGTATTTAGATGTGTAGTTGAAAAGTTTATAAAGTAGAATGTTGTATTTAGATGTGTAGTTGAAAAGTTTATAAAGTAAATCAGTAACTTAAGCTGAATTAATTATTCTGATACTTATTGTTTTAATGTTTTATTCATAGTGTTGTAGAAGAAGTCTCATCATGAGATTTCAGACAAATGTTTTCGAGTTTTGGAGATGTGTTTTTATCCTGAGCAACGGTGACAGCTTTGCATTAGAGGCAGCCGGAATGTCCTGGGCTGACCATGTTAACTCTCAACATTTTACTTTCCATTTTCTCATAAACGGTTAACGTGAAGTAATTGCATGTTTCATGGATGTTCCTTGATGCTCTTGCTTTACTTTAACACCAGTGTTTTGATAATGAGAAAAGTTTTGATTTTTTGTTAATTATTTAGTGGGGGTAACTTTAACAGCATTTTCAAGAACATTTCCATCGTGCAAATTAAACTTCAGTAAATTTTGAAAAACGGCTGTGTCAAAATATAACACATATAAGGAGAATGTACACGTAAAACTTTCAGTTTAGATGTTAAAAATTTGGTGCACCAGGGGGAATGAATTTCCAATCTATGCCTTCTTAGTTTGTAAAATTCCGTATTTCTTCCTGGGTTTCATCAGATCTGAGCAGATCTTGAAGTTCCTTATGCTCCCTCCTAGCTCCCACGAAATTCGGGCCATTATCGCTCTGCATTGTTTGGCATACACCGCGACGTGACACAAATCTTCTCAACGCTGCAATGAAAGCTGTAGTAGACAAGCTGCTAACGAGTTCTAGGTGAACTGCCTTCGTTGCTAAACATACAAATAGAGCGACATAACATTTTACCTTTGAATTTGTTCTACAGGAAGCAGATTTTACAGAAAATGGCCCAGTGTAATCATCGCCGCAATTTAAGAATGGACGAGCAGAAGTTTTCCGTAAACGTGGAAGTTTGATATTAAAAGAAGTATTTTATCTGGAAACTGGACTCAAAGGTTTATCCATGGCGACAGTTTTGGTTTTAGGACGAGGTAAGATCTGACACCGCAACACCCGTTGTGCTTTCTTAAACATATAGAGGAAACTAAAGATATAAAGAGAAATCTAGTGAGAAATAGACATAAAAACAAGTAGTTCCATGACGAACTTAAGCGCCTACTTTTATTAAAATTTAAGAATCATGCCAATCTATATAGACCTATCTAGAATAATGACGAAATCAATTTGATAATACTAACATTTCTAAGTACTGCTGTTTGAAATATACCTGAAATAGTGTAGCATAATAGAGTAACATACTACAATTGGTAGCACTGGTGACTCTGTATATATCCTTAGTTCCATCTCTTATGGTATAGAATGCAAATACAACATTTGGTTGAAGTCCAATGGATAGTATGGACGTTACATGCTTTTGATATTGAATTTATCAGTGCGCGTAAAATCATGTTGGGAACAATGTCATGTAAGTGATGCTCAGAATTACTCTAAAATATTATGAACTATTATAGTACCAATTTAGGATAAAATCCATTTGTTAGTATAGAAGTTACATGTAATTAAAACTTGAAACTATGAGAAAGGTTATAATCATGTTGGCAGTACTGAGGTATATTAGTTACTCGAAATTAATCTAGAATGTCAGATAGTATATGTGTGCAAGGTTTAGAGCTGATAGCTTGCATACTTACTGATATATTGATATTAGGATTACCCAAATGGAGAGAGCATTTATTAACAGTTGGCAGCCCTACTGGTTATTACGAATACGCATAGTCATAACTATTATTGTACACAAAACACATAGAAAATTTGGTTGAAATCCATTTGTTAGTATTGAAGTTATATGCATTTAAAACTGGACATATCAGCAGACTTAGAATCATGTTGGCAGCACTGATGTATATAAGTTACACCAAACTAAGGTAGAATGTCAGATACTATACGTGTGCAAAGTTTAGAGCTGTTGGCTTGCATACTTTCTGATATATAGATATTAGGGTCAAAACATAGAGAGAGCATTTAATAACAGTTGGCAGCCCTAGTGGCTCTTTAGAATACGCACAGTCATATCTGTTGTAGTAAACATAGTACATACGAAATTTGGTTAAAATCCAATCGATATTATAGAGGTTACATGCATTTAGAAATCGGACCTATCGGCAGGCTTAGAATCATGTTGGCAACATTGGCATATGGATTTCTGAAAATTAATCTGGGATGTTATTATCTATATGTGTGTCAATTTTGGAATAGTTCGCATGCATAACTTCTGAGATATCCAACATAGAGCTCAAATTTCAATTGGGATTTTTCAGCAGTTGGTAGCACTGCCGTCAATTTCAAATACGTCCGTGAGATATTCAGGTATAGATATTAACTCTTACCAAATTTGAGTTTGGTAGCTGCAGCCGTTTGGGAGTTGATAGGGGGGACACACAGACAGACAGACAGACAGACAGACAGACAGACGGAAGGACAGACAGGCACACATTTTCCTGGATCGATCTCATAAGTCTACTTTTAAATGAGAAATGTAGGCGTAATAAAATACTTTGTGGGTTTACTAATGGGACACATAACGTTAAGAAGGTAGTCCTAAAATTGGGCCAGGAAGAAAGTTAATGTTCCGTTAGAAAGCCAATGGTTCGTAACTCTATATGATGTAGCAAGATGTTCAGCAAAGAACACACAGTCTAATGTCCCCTAAATGAATGGGCATAGTTATAACTCATTGTGCTTTTGAAGTGTATAATTGAATGTTGGTTGTAGTAGCTTGCTGAATAACAACGTGCTATATTATACACTTGCAGGTACCCGCGGCTTCGCTCGCGATAAAGACAATTGGGACGATGCATTATTGCTGAAAATTGGTCTATTCTATCACATCAATCGCGGCTACAGGTGGGTCCATTCTAATTCTGAAAATTCTAATACATACAGTGTATTGATATGAGCAGCAAAGTGGGACTTTCATATAGTTGAGAAAGTCCACAGGGTATGATGTTACCTTATGTGAACACATTTGAAAATTACTTTTTGGTTTTGCCATCTTCTGCTGAGACATAACAATTATGTTGTCCGGATACTCGTGAGCAGGCCACATACAGTTGTTCATGGGAAAAAATGGTTTTGTCTAAATGTACACCTGCTGCTGTTAAGTGTGTCATTGCGCTTTGTTAATGGAAATTGCTAATATTGTTGGAAAAGGGAACTGCACTCTTGCACACTGGAATGGCAAATCTATCGGAATATGGGGATTTAAAAGTATTTTTCCTTAAGCTATTCACAATGTAATTTTGCCATAATTATTGATGGTTTGAACGACAACATGTCGCTATTAATAGACCCATAGTGAAATATCTCTCACCTTGGCCGCTGGGGCACATTATGCAGTCTCTTCCAGTGTTACATCCCTGGGATTGAAATTCTCCAGATGCCTCTGTGGGTAATTAAAATTCCTGATTGTTGTTGTTGTTTGTTTGAGTCTTCAGTATTTTGACTGGTTTGATACAGACCTCCATGCCTCCCTCTCCTGAGCTAATCGTTTCATCTCTACATAGCTACTTCATCCTACATCCAAGGCAATCTGTTTAACCTTGGTCTACCCCTACAGTTCTTGGGCTCGACCCTCCCATCCATAACTAAGCTTGCTATTCCTGGGTGTCTTAATATGTGTCGTACCAACCTATCTCTTCTCTGCATAAGCAATCGCCAGAAACATCTCTCCTCTCCCACTCGTCTTAATACCGCTTCATTTGTTACCCTATCTACCCATCTATCTTCATCATTCTTCTGTAACACCGCGTTTCAATCGCTTCAATTCTATGTCAAACGATTCCTTTTCTGTAGAAATGCTGTCCTTGCCTGAGCCAACCTACTTTTGATATCCTCTTTGCTTCGTCCTTCACTGGTTATTTTGCTTCCAAAGTAACAGACGTCTCCTACTGCCCGTAGCGTTTCACCTGCCAATTTGATGTCCATAGAGGTTTTTGATCTTTTTCGGCTGCATTCCAATTTTTTTGTTTTACAATTATTGATTTTCATCATGAATTCTTTCCTCAAGACGGATTTCATACCATTCAAAAACTCATTCAAATTCTCTGGCGTATTGGCCAAGATGACGATGTCATCAGCAAATCACAGAGTCGAAGTGATTTCTCCTTGAATCTTCTCTCCCACTATACATTTTCTCCAATTTCCTGATTACTGTGTTTTTAGAGATCTTTGAAATGCGTTGCCCTCGCACATGGTGTAGATGCATTGTCAAAGGAAAACATTCTATGTTACGAACATGGGATGCATAACCTGTACCGAAAGCTTCTGCAGATTTAACACAATGCCTATTCTGAACAGCAGTTCCTTAAACTCAGATTTGCCAACATTTTATTGTATCTTTCCATGTGGTATATATCTGTACCTCAACATACAGAAGAGTGCTTTCAAAATCACGTCTTGTGTAAATTTTGCAAAAGGTAGTTCACAATTTTATAAGTGCACATTGACTATTTATTTATCGTATGGTTTTTAGTGCCGGGAGTGTCCGAAGACATGTTCGGCTCGCCTGAGTCTGTAGCTGCTTCCAGCGGACACCCTAAAGGGTGAGCTACAAGTTCCGTTCAATTTCAAGTAGTTCCAACTTTCGCCACAAGATATCAATGATACGTAGTGGTGAACGTTGGAACTTTAATAGAGCGTTCTGACGAAATCTAACCTAACAATTTTGCTTTACACAAGTTTAGTCTGTGAAAGGATCTTTTACATGCCATAAATCTATGACATGGGACCGCCGGCTTTACTTCCCCTCCGAAGGAAGGCATACTGAAGGATTTTCAACGCTCTTAAAAAAATCCGACGACTTCGGCCGGGTTTGAACCCGCTATCTTGGGCACAGCAGTTCAGCATGCTACCGACTACGCCACCGACTATGAGACGGTGGGATGCCTTTAGTGTTACGGAAACGGCAATAGCCGCCACAGAGCTTCGTTGCTACTGACATAACGACCAGACTGATATTTGTACTGAAATATACGGGATTTGTGAGCCCAGTGTTTATGAAATTGAACGTAGCTTGATCGCTACCTTTATTTAGTAGCCGCTACTGTAGTGTTTAAAACTTAAAGGCGGTATTAGAAGGCGCTTCCTCTAATTTTTTTTACCCCTGGCACTACAGCCCATGAAGGGCTTAGGCCTATAATGCGACCGCTTCCCAGTCATTTGGCCTGCAGATATTGTGGTGACGAGTGGTCAGTGCATCGTATCCCTCGGCCGTTAATGTTGTTCTTCGTGACCGGGGCGCTGACTCACTATCAGACAGCTACTCAATTGTCCTCACGAATCTGAATGCACACCGTTGCAAACCTCACGTCAGTGTCAAAAATCTCTGACGGAGCCGGGAATCGAACCCAGGGCCCCCAGTTGAGAGGCCGGCGCGCTACCCTGTTCTTATTGTGTTTATATATATCTTGAAAAAGATAACAAATGGATTGGCATTGCCTCCTACAGGGATTTATATAAAATCGGATGTCATACCTTGAGGTAGTGTTGCCATGGAAACGGACTTTCCATTAGTTCAGTTTATCAGAGCGAAGATAGTTTTCTGCGAATATCTTTGAAACTATTGGTTTTAGGGCCTTAAAAAGTGGTTTTCGGTGTCCCGTAGGGACCTACCGAGTATTGTTTCTCGCATCGAGGGGCGTAAAATGAGCTGTGTCCGCTCTTTATGCGACAACTTCGATATTTTGTCCCAGTTGAGTATTTTTAGTGACTTTTCTGTTATGTTGCTCGTTCCACGGGAACAATGATTTATTTCTGGGTGAAAGGCATCCTATATGTTATCCCAGGGTATAAGCTGTCTCCATTTCAAATTTCATCCAAATCCGTCCAGCCGTTTTAGTGTCAAGAGGTAACAAACTAACACACACACACAGACTTTCACAATTATAATATATATAGGGATATAGGGATTGATTGACTGAATCCTCACCTGAATTATAAATACACAATCTAATAAAGCCATCACAATGGCACAGGTTAGCAGGCAATATTCAGCAGTCACCAAAATACACGGGGATAAATGACCATGATGTCCAAACCTCTCAAATGAAACAAAACAACAACAGCTTCCTACCCAAATCCTTCCTCGTTTAAAAGTAAACACTCGGACATCAGAGTGGCACAGGTTGTAGGACAACTTCTACACACACCTACGTACACGGGGCTACATGACCACGTTGCCCCAAAGCCCCTAGAGAATCAACAAGAGCAACAACAACAACAAACAGCAGAATCTACCGTGGATCAAAGACAGCCTCCTACACAAATCCTTCCTCATTTACTGTACAACTTCACACACTAGTACAGACATCACAGTGACACAGGTTATCAGACATATTCTACACACACCCAGGTACACGGGGCTACATGACCATGATGATGCAAAGCCCCTAAAGAGTCAACAACAGACTCTAACGCGGATCAAGGACAACGAATGTTAATCGCTGTAGTCCAGTGTTGAAATATGTGGTGTTAAAAGTATATATAATATTTTTCATTGCAGAATTTCTTGCTAGTGCTACCCCTCTACCAAAGACGTTCGATTTGGTTTCGTTGTGTGTTGAGTTGATAGGGGGATCGATTTGCACACATACACGGTCGCCATCTTCAAACTATATGGCTGATGACCTTGCAGTTTGGTCAAAAGATGCTTCCCGCATGATGGTATGTTGCTGAACAATTTGATAGAGATCAGATGATTAGGCTAGTCGTAATTTGATTTAAGCTTTTAACATTTGGGTGGCCGCCATTACGTTTCCGTCAACATGGCGGTGATATAAACATGACACTGAGGTGTCCTTTGCTAGTGATACCTCTGTACTAAATTTTATTCAATTTGGTTTTGTCGTGTTTGAATTGATGCGGGGGGTGAACAGATACCATTTTGAGCCCCTTAAAACACACCAATAAGTCCATATTGTATTAACTACTGTTATGTTTATTGTCTAAAATGGCTGCACTGTTTGGATGTTGGGTTACAAGCTTGAAATTGCTACCCTATATATATTTTTTTGTTTGTTTTATCTCTGTGCAGGTCTTAAAGCAAAATGTGTTTAGTCTACCACATGGCAAAAACATATAATTGACTGGGGTTTATGATATGAAAGACCAGTAGAATATATATAGGCCTACACTACATTACTTCTTTGCGGGATTACTTGTTTCGCCGTTTACATTGTACCTTATATTTCTTTTCTGAACAACAGTGTGTGTCTGGCGCTCCACTCGGCGATAACGGACACCCAGAAGAGCAGGCGGAGAGTAAAACTCCCCCTAGAGAGACCGTGTGGGCTGTTAACTGATTACTTCGCCAACTGAAACGAATATCGTGAAATTACTCGGGTGTACAGTCTCCTGAGTGCAGCAATCCTATCACTTTATTAGTGTACACCGCTTGGTGGTTTTATTTGTAGACCGCCTGGTAAGTTACAGTGTGTGTGTTGTGATGATGAGATGATCATCTGCCCCTAATAATATTGTTTTATGCAGCCCAACTAGCGTTGTTATCAGGAGGTACTGCGAGCATATCCTGCAATCGATACTGGACACTATTATTTTTCCCTCGATGTGACTACAGACTAATACGAGAGAAAATAATAGTGATCAGTATCGTTTTCGGGATAGGTTTGCAGTGAATTAGTACCACTCGGAGTGCATGAAGAGGAATATTGACATTCCAGACAACAACCGTTAGTTGGGCTGCATAACACAATATTATTAGGGGCAGCTGGTTCACCCCGTATATAAGTATTATTCCCATTTCTGCGCGAGCGGAGAAGAGGAGAGAAGAGATGCCCTTCCTGGTGTCAATTTCAGTAGAGGAATTAATGAGAGACAACAGTAGTTCATACAAATAATGCGACTGGTGACTAGTCGTCTATCTGTTACGGAGAATAACGTTAATGGTCCTGCTTGCGTAGCGCTATCTTCCGTTAGTACTAAACTAGCATACTGTACCTTACTTTTGGTTCAACGCCTTGAACGCCCCATATGGATGAACCACTGTTGACAAGAGAAGAAATGAATAAATATATGTGTGAGTGGGAGGTTACAGGTGAAAGAATTCGCTAGTGAAACGCCGCCAAGGGCAGTGCATGCGTGTGTCGTCCCGGCCCAAGTCCGAGCTAACCAAACTGAATTTTACACTGCTGTGTATTTCAATATGAATTGAAATCTAAGTTGCTACATGACGTGAAAATATTGAAATGTGGCAACACTAACATCAGTGCACAGTTGACGATGAAGTAGCACTGGATGAAATTCTCCAGTTAGTAAACTACAGATGGCTATGTCCAAGATAACCTTGTTGGATATAATAGTTGTTTCATTAGTGGTCTGGGGAGCCTTGATGTGAGTATGTCGAATTTTTATGATTATCTGTGTGCGTTGGATAAATAAATAAATAAATAAATAAATAAATTAATTGTGTGTATCTGTAAGAAATACTAGGATAGGGAAGGAGATGGTCGTGGTGTTACCTTTGGAACCCTCCTAGCATTTGCTTGAAGTAGACATGGGTAAGCCACAGAAACCACTTATAGGATGGCTGAGGTGGGATTCGAATCCATTTCATCAGTTTTGCCTCACAGTGCATTGTGTACCCCATTCCAAACATCAGACAAGGATTGTTTTTTTTTGCAGTGCTGGGAATTAAACCCAGGGCCTTTGGGATTGGAGACTCATTAGATACCCTGAAACTACAGATGACAGCTTGTGTGTATCTATAAGAAATACTAGGATTGGGAAGGAAACGGTCGTGGTGTTACGTTCGGACATGCGTGAAGTAGACATGGGGAAACCACGGAAACCACTTATATACACCTGTATTGTGATGATGATTGCAGCGGTCTGTGCAAATTGCTGGGGTCTATGCTAGGGGTGGGGGATTTGGGTCCTTGAAATTAGGTATCATCTCGATATTTGACTAGAGGGAGTGAGGAAATCACACTCATAATGGCTGCTGTCAGCACTGGGATTCAAACCTCGCATTTACAAATGCTAGCTATTCAGTTCAGCCATGAATTGAACTTTATTTTGGTCGGTTACGTTACGAGTATCAGATTGTACTAACTCTTGGATCAGAAATTAGTTTATTTGCACAGAATAAGCTCATGATGACCGTGATTTCTCAGCCCCTATCTCAAGTAGAAGAACAATGACAACAATACGACCAATAACAATTCGCTTACTGTTGCAAGGAAATTTCACACAGCAGCGACTTACATCTCTCCACTTTATAACCACAAGCTATTGCGGTATTAATATCTCTCCTATCATTAAGTTTCGTCATCGTGTATTAGTAATACTTCATATATAATTATCCCAGTTTCCGACGTTCATCGTACAACTCAACAATTTTCGAACTTCAACATCAAGTTCTGGGTTCGAAGTTTCCGGTATTGATTCCTTTCCCAGAGATTCCAGCCGTCTTTATCGCACGCCTTGGTGTAACAGAAATGTGATATTATAAGGCTCAAGATTTCATTATCTGATAAGCAGGAAGATGGTGCTAACTTCTTGCCAGCGTGCTAAACATGAAAAAAGGCAAGCACAATCGAGATGGTTTGATATCTCCAGAGAAGATGAACAACTCGGGTAAACTTCTTTTATTCCATTACTCTTTAGCAAATTCTCCGTTAAATTATGTAGATTATTTCTAGGAGTGAGGGAAGTACATGAAACTTGGAGTACGTGCAACAAGAAGTCAGCCAATTACACGCATTGTTTCTTTGGGGGTAGTGAGAGGAGGTAGGGAGGAGGTAACCGAGGATATATTACCACCCCGCATAGGAATTACAGTAGTATGACATTTATATATTTGCGGCTTCGGTGGCGTAGTCAGTAGCATGCTGAACTGCTGTGTCCAAGATCGCGGGTTCAAATCCGGCCGAAGTCGAGGGACTTTAAAGAGCGTTAAAATCCTTCAGTATGCCTTCCTTCAGAGGGCAAGTAAAGCCGGCGGGCCCATGCCATAGATTCGTGGCACGTAAAAGAACCTACCACTGCAATTGGTAGTGTGTAGCAAAATTGGCAGGTTATATTTGGCTAGTTAGATAAAAACTCTATCAAGCTCCAGCGTTCGTCTCTAGGTGTTAGTGACAGTAGCTGTTGGTAGCCAAAGTTGGAACTACTTGAAATTGAACTTGTTGGGAGCCCTCGGGCGTTCAATCAAACATACCCAGCTATGGCCATTGGCTGCAATTCATATATAATAATGAATATATTTCCCCTATACCGGTTGGTCCATCAGCCCCTTATTATTTAGTTTTCTGAGACCTAAGAAGTATTACACTTCTCCTTTAAGGTCGGTATTGCTTGGCATCCTACCATTGAACTAGCAAAGGGAAAACGACCCTGAACCATTTCCCACCCAATCTTAAAAATAAAAGTGACAGTCAGTCTGAAAGACTAGACATTGTATCATTTTAAATGCTACAAATGCTGAAAAATGCTAGAAAGGATGGAGGCTTCTCGCTTCGCTCGAAGCCAAAGACTCTTGACATGTTAGAAAATTATCTGCATAATACTTATCTAGTTTCAAATTACTCGCAAACGGCAAGTGAAAACCAAGGGCAAAGCAAGGTCAAGCGCACGGAGGGAGTTGGCTGGATGACGTGCCCCTCCCATCCAGTCTAAAAACACTTATTATGGGCGATGTATTGAAGATAGAGATATGCTCTCGTGGACTCTTTTGTAGAAATTTTCATGCTGACCAATTCTTACGCTCATAGTATATTGATATTTTTAACGGTTTGCCCAGCGTAAACTTAAGAAGCGCACAGACGCCAAGTTTGTTTTCGACTTTTTCACTGAAATCGTTACTGCTTGGCTTCCTTTGATCAAACATAAATTATTTTCTAAAGAATCATTCCTCGAGATATCCTTTACAGAATGGTGAAAACCGCATCAAAATCCATCCAGTGGTTCTCGAGATTACCCGTGACATCCAAGAATCGGGGATTTTTGTCTTATACTAACGAAGTAGAGATTGTCGGGGTACACATGCACCAAGCGGTACTATGACGTCACACACCTCAGTGCAACTGGGTACATTTCGTCCCGTCACCGTAACGTAATGCCAGACCCAAGCGTAAAAACGAACTCGACAAGATCATTTAAAATGAAAACAAGTAGTTCCGTGAAGAACTATACAGCCTATTTTCATATATCCTGCTCATGTTAATTGTCTCTATCAACATACAAAATGTCAGTTTAATTGCTGTAACAGATTCGTAGATATTGAGAACCGTCTAAATATTTCATATGGTCGCCAGGATGGATTTTTATTTTTGTACTATTACATTAAGATTATTGTGTACGTGTGGTATTCAAACTTCAATCGCATGATTAGAACACAAGAAGGAAAAACGAGATTTTAAAAGTACGCACACCAGCCATCTTGTGATTATGCAAACAATTGAAATAAATTACATGCCAGTGGATCAACATTTGTATAAGCATTTAACGTGCAACGTTTCACGGCACTCGGATAGTTAATTCGCGAGAAATGTCCATTTAAATATTTATACTTCGCGTCGCCGCCATGTTGGATTTGTGCTCACCAGGTTACTGAAAGTCCCATAGGTGAACATATGTTCATAGTCTCTATGAACATCAAAAAATTCAGTTTGGTTGCTGTAAAAGATTCATAGATATTGAGAATCGTCTAAATATTTCGGAAGCTCGCCATTTAGGATTGTTATATGTATAGGCCATAGAGTTATGTACCATTCAAGGACAATTATTGCCTAGCTTCATTATTCAAACTTTCACTTCGATCGCATGATTACGACACAAGAATAAAAACTTAATTTTAAAATTTCGCACAGCCGCCATCTTGAGGTTATATAAACAATTGAATTAAATTAGATGGCAGTGCATTACAATCTGCAAAATCATTTACTGTACCACATTTCACTGCGCACAGAGAGTTAAATCACGAGAAAAGTCTATTAAAATATTTCAAATTCGCTTGGTCGTCATGTTCGTTTTGTACTTTACAGGTTTATGAAATATACATAGGTAAACTTGTATCAGTACCCTTTATCAGCGTACAAAATTGCATGATGATATCTGTAATAGTTTCGGAGATATACAATGTCAGTGAAATATTTCGCACAGCCGCCATTTTGAGGTTATATAAATAATTAAACTAAATTAGGCTCCAGTGCATTGCAATGTGTATAAACATTTGCTGTACCTAGTTTCATTACGTTTGGATAGTTAAATCGCGAGAAATGTCTATTTAAAAGTCTCAATTTCGCTTGACCGCCATGTTGGTTTTGTAGTCACCAGGCTTTTGAAAGTCTCATAGGTGAACTTCTAGAAGTGCCCTTTATCACCGTACACAATTTCAGGGCGATATAGGTAATTGTTTCGGAGATATTGAATGCTAGTGAAATATTTCGCACAGCCGCCATGTTGGATTGGTGAGACGTAACAAAATTTGAAGGGCACGGTCGAGGTCGCCGAGAATAGTGCTATGAACTCACCGAGTTTGATTGAAATCACTCCATCCGTTTAGATTTTATTAGGGGACACACACACACACACCTCACACACATACACACACGCACACACACACGGACAAAAGGTGATCTCATAAGCCTATTTTTTCAAAATTGAAAATAGGCTAAAAATAAATAAGCTAATCATCCCAGTTCGGCTCACCTATAGACTCTGCGGGGAATCATTCCTCTACCATCGCAGTGACGGTGTCTGGGAGCTGGACACGATTTGTCAGCAGGTACAACTGGGAGTGGTGACCGATAACTTGGGTCTAATTAAGGAAGGCCAGGGAAGGGATTTTGGAAGGAAGTCGACCGTGGATTTGTTCAAAGGAACCGTCCCAGTATTTGCCTGGTGGTGAAAATAGGAAACCACGAAAGCCATTCTCAGAGTGACCAAGGTGGGATTCGAACTGACGCTCTCCCGATTCCAGTGAGGTACGAGGTAGGTCGTAAGCTCAGGATAGCCACTGTCTGCGCCGGGATTCGCACCTGCGATCTCCGGGCTTGCTGCAGCTGCCCTCACGGCCGTAGGGCATGATTTCACGAGAACGGCTACGTCACTGGTTGCATTTTCTTTAGAAAGCCGTGCTTATAATATCATAGACTGCTTTGACCAATCAGAAGTGGGACCACTGGGGCCACCTTCGATTGGATGGATAGAGCTACTGAGCTGTGCTGGTTGCTGCAGCGTTCTGGTAGGCGTAGCCTAGTGGCAAGAGGCTCTGAATTAGCGTGAAACATTACAGTCTCAGTTGAGTAATTGTGTCACCAAACCACATAATACCGACGAAATATTTTGAAATGTATTTTGTATGAACCGTTAGTTACTGATTTTGTTGATCATCTTTAAAGAGAAAAATAAATGTCTCTATTGATTACAGAGAAATCTAGAGTCAGTCCACTGAAGTCACTTAACAAGTCAGTATATTTATGTGGTTCACAAGATTACCATCACTAATTTTTAAAGCGTTTCTCGTATAATAAGGCTTGTTAGCCAACTTTCGATTTTTGCAAAAAATGAAAGTAGACTTATGAGATCAACACAGGGCCAAAAATTGTGTATCTGTCTGTGTGTGAGTGTGTGTGTGAGTGAGTGTGTGTACTCTGAATGTCTGCACCAACCCCCCCCCCCCCCCCTATCAATTCGAACACGGTGAAACCGAATTGAACGAAATTTGGCACAGAGGTAGCACTAGCAAGGGGCACCTCAGTGTCATGTTTTATATCGCCGCCTACTTGATGGAAACGTAATGGCGGCCATCCAAATGTTCAAAGCATAAATCAAATTACGACTAACCTAATCATCCGATCTCTACAAAATTTTGCAACAACATATATTTATATGGCGAGCGTCGTTTGACCAAACTACAAGGTCATCAGCTCAATAATTTGCAGATGGCGGCCATGGATGTGTACAAATCGATTCCCCCTATCAATTCAAACACGGTGGAACCGAATTGAACGAAATTTGGTACAGAGGTAGCACTAGCAAACGACACCTCAGTGTCATGTTTCACATCACCGCCATCTGGACGAAAACGTAATGGCGTCCACCCAAATGTTAAAAGCTTAAATCAAATTACGACCAACCTTATCTTTTGATCTCTACCAAATTTTGTATGAAAAATGTATGAAACCGAATTGAACGATATTTGGTACAGACGTAGCACAAACAATGGGCACTCCAGTGACATGTTTTATATTGCCACCATCTTGACGAAAACGTAATGGCGGCCACCCAAATGTTAAAATCTTGATTCAAATTACGACCAACCTAATCATCTGATCTCTATCAAATTTTGCAATATTATACCTTTATCTATAAAGAATCATTCGACCAAACTACTAGGTCATCAACCCAATAATTTGCGGATGGCGGCCATGTATGTGTGCAAATCGATTCCCCCTATCTTTTCAAACGCGGTGAAACCGAATTTAACAAAATTTGGTACAGAGGTAGCACTAGCAAAGGGCACCTCAGTGTCATGTTTTATATTGCCGCCATCTTGACGGAAACGTCATGGTGGCCACCCAAATGTTAAAAGCTTAAATCAAATTTCGACCAATCTAATCATTTGATCTCTTCCAAATTTTGCAACAACATATCTTTTTGTGGGAAGCATCTTTTGACTGAACTACAAGGTTATCAGCCCAATAGTTTGCAGATAGTGGCCATGTATGTGTGCAAATCGATTCCTCATATCAATTCAAACACGGTGAAACAGAATTGAATGTTTTTTTTTACAGAGGTAGCACTAGCAAATGGCACCTCATTTTCATGTTTAATAACCGTATAGCACGTTATATTTCAACAAGCTACTGCAACCAACATTCAATTATACTCCTAGAAAAGGACAAAGAGTTATAACAATACCCATGCATTTGGGAGAAAGTAGGCTATATGTTCTTTACTGAACATCTTGTTTATTATTTGAAATAAAGAAACGAATGTGGAAATGAAATTTTAAACTAAGAGAGGACAAGGTGTATGACGGACTTTTATTCCTAGACAATAACGTATATATACTGCTTCCTCCTCCAAAAGATAGAAACTTCATCTTGCCATCTCAAAAAAAAAATTCTTTTCTGCGCTGCCAGTTCTTCCTATTTATTTGAGGTTGCCGGAGCCAACCAGGCTCATTTTGGTTCCTGGCCTGGGATTTATAACCGGATGCCCTCCTTGTCACCAAGTGAATTTTATATGAATTTCAAACATTTTGAATCGAACCCTAACCGTTTTGGCGAATGAGACAGTGGCTATGCCACTGCACCATCAAGGACTTCCCTCCATTTTATCACATAACATAATAAATTGTTTTGTAAAATGTGTGTGATTTCACATCTTCATATTTTCATAGGAATTATCATTGTTGAAAACGGCGTCTTTGTAATTATAATTTCAACCAGATGCTGAGGTTTATCTCCTAAAATGCATTTCATAAAATATATACTCTTTGTGTGAATTCTTCTTTTAAGATAATATCATAAGCATTTCCTGTGTTTTCAAGGTGTAATCGTATATAGAATATAAACATGCGATTGATAGGACAGACTGATGACCAATTAGGAGGATCGCCACAGGCACAGGCTCAGATTAACAGAAGAGAAAAGCGGATTGGAGATGACAGCTGCTCACTAATTGGTCACTAATTAGTGGGCTTTCCTTACTGTGAGCCAGTCATGAATAGCGTCACTCATCACCGCTGGCATTATTATCTCAGAATACCATGCCATCAATGTTTTACCTATTCGTGTCATGATTGGTCACAATATTAGCTACTCACTCTATGGAGCCATCCAGGTATTAAATATGATGATGAATTGAGCCTTTGACTAGTGGTAATTATTATAAAGTATCGTATCAATTTATCAATCGTATAATGTATTTAAAAGATACTGGAGGTTAACGAAAAAATAAGCTACAGAATCCATGGTCCCAGGGGAATGACCTTTAAACACTCTCTCTGTAGGGCATATATCGATTGCATATTTTTATGCGCATAAAGTAGGCCGGCCCCATGGTGTTGGGGTAGCGTGCCTTGGCGTTCAGGCCCCGGTTTCGATTTCCGGCTCCATCAGGGATTTTAGAAACCTACGTGAGGGCTCGTGAGGACAATTGAGTAGCTGTCTGACAGCGAGGCAGCGTCCCGGTCACGAAAACCAAGATTAACGGCCGAGGGGAACCGATGTGCTGACCACGCGTCACCCCAATATATGCAAGCCAAATGGCTGGGCAGCGGTCGCTTGGTAGGCCTAGGCCCTTCATGGGCTGTAATGCCAGGGATTATTAATATTTAAATGCACATAAATTCTTATACGTCTCTGCAGACGCTACAGGGTAAATCAAACCATCGTAGTAGTGTGCTGTGTAGCATCCTACATCTCACATGAAGACGATCGTTGGGATACCGGGGAATGGTGGTCCACGCTAATTCTGACTCGTGTTACAGTTGGTCAAGACTTGTCGCAGGTGGAGCAGACCACTTGAGGCTTCGTGCGATCGCCACTCACACTTGCTCAGTAGGGATCAAATTTGGTGATCGCGCTAGCCAGCGAATTTGTAGCACCCCGTAAAGAACACGAGTAAAATGAGTATGGCCATGTTACTGTTTTGGGAGAGCTTACTCCCGTTATAGCGAGAACAGCAACAGAACGGCTTGGGTGACGTCTTAGGTGCATCCTGTACTGGCCAAAGCTCCCTCTGTGGGCACTAGAGATGACTGAGCGTAGGCCATGGTGTCAGGTCTACTGTGTACCGAGGACAGCATTAGAGGTGGATTATGGAGTTATCCAATATCAGCAAAATCTGATGTAATATTTATTTATTATTATTAGCGTATGATGTTACAATCGGGTCACAAACTACTTATAAATAATATAAGAAAACAAAGAAATGTGAAAAAGGCTTCAGCAATGTGGTAGCCTCTCACAGACCTATGGCCAGTCTCTCCAGGCAAGTGAGTGCATCCTGGGTTAAACGATGGAGGTCTTCAATTGATCCAGAGAATGCTTGCAAAGGGCAGTCCTTCACAATGTGCATGATGGTTTGCACTTCAGAACCACAGTCACAAGCAGGAGACTTCAGCCAACCCCACTGGTGGAGAACAGAAGCTCTTCTTCCAACACCACAGCGTATCCTGTTAAGATTGGTCCAGGTGGAGCGAGGGAGATTGAACCCAGCCAGTTTTATTGTTGGATCCCTGATAGAAATTCAAGACGAGTGTGATTGAGACCATTCTTTTTTCCATGCCCCCTTAGGTCTGAGAGGCATGGCAGCTAATTCCTTGGCTGTCCTCCAAACAGGTTTCCAGGACTTCAGTCTCGTTACGGCATTTTCATCTATGTCCTGATGGATGGGAAGAAATATGTTCTTCAGAATCCTCGACCATAATCTAGCAAGGGATCTCTTCCGTCTAATGTAAGGAGGTTCAATGTTGCTCAGAACCGGAAACCACTGGACAGGAGTGGGGTGTAATGCAATCTGGTATAATGAATCGATACTATTAGTTGATAAGTTTTGTGTGTGTAATTTTCAAGTGTAGTTTGTTTAATTTATAGATAACGCGCATGCCAATGCATTAAAATTCTTAAAAGTATCACCAAATACTCAGATCTCACCGCAAAATCTCTGCCCTTCCAGACTTTAAACCACGGGGTTGATGACCACGACTTTCCTAGCTCGTAGGTTGATTTAAATATATAGAATATGGAATACTTCAAAGGAACTGAAAGAAATTCCCTCACCAGAGTAAATAAACTACTCATCCTCTATCCCCTCAACTACTAAAGTCACAAGGCATCCCTGCTATATACTCTGAGCAAGTAACTGCTCACGTGGTCGACACTGCACTTTATTATCATCACTGATGCATATCCTGCCCCCACTACTATACACCCGAGTTATTTCTTTCACGACACTACGGTGAGACTCCAGGGGAAGTCTGTTGAGACACATCAGCTGTCAGTGAACGGTTGCAAGAGGTCTAATGTGACACACTGACTGTGATATTGGATCTAATCTGCGCTGTGGTCATCATATTATTTGCTATGGTTGTTGGTAGGTGTGGATCAGTCCAGACTCAGGGTTGTAGGCATGTGCACATTCCTCGGTTCAATGCCACCAACGTTCATACACAGCGAACAATTCTTCCCACACCACGATCGCCCACTTGACCACTTTGCGACCTCACTCAAATTCAGTCAAGTACCCAAGATGTGCTTCCATTCACCGTCCTGGCATGTCTGTGAACATAGCTATAATTAGAGTTTAGAATTAGGGCAATTATTCAGGTTCTTGAAATAATATCCCTTTCTAGTATTGCCTGGAATATGCAAGGAATCAACTGGGGAAGAATTATGCGCTGGATGGCCGTTACTAGCGGACCTACGAACGATTGGTTTCAAATGAGTACTATGGATCGCGAATTTACGCTCCCTGCTATGCTGCTGGGTAATGGAAATAATAGTATTGATTATGAAGATGATACAATAATAATAATAATAATAATAATAGTAAATGATGATGATAATTATAATATTATAATAATAATCATAATATGCATCAGAATGCCTTACGACGAACAAGATAGGCCTGGCAGAACAACTTGAAGCCAAAGAGAGAAAGATCTTGAGAAACATTTTGGACCCGGTCAAAGAAAAAGGAGACCACCAAAGACGACACAATGATGAACTATATCTTCACGTGGAGAAGATAACGGATATCATGTGCAAAGGGAGAGTCTCTTTCTATGGACACTTGACACGAATCTGGAAGATTGTCCAATCAAGTCTGTGCCTACTTTGTGGGAAAGAAAACCAAAGGGAACTGGTTAACAGAGAAGAAAGAAGACCTACAAGAACTGGGGATGTCACATGAGGACATCTTGGAACGTGACTCCTTGAAGAAGAAACTTGCGGAAAAAAATAATTTTCAGCCAAAACCCAAAGGAAAACGGGAATGATGTGGACGGAAGAACGGAAGGAAGCTCACCGAAGAAGAATGCGGGAATACTGGGCAAATGTGAGGGATCAAGGGAGAAAGCAGTTGTTAAAGCGTGGTCAATGAATGACCGAAACGAAAGAAATACAATATTATTATTATCATAATTATTATTATTTTTATTATTATTGATAAGGTGCAGAAGAGAACTCTTCTAACGCACTCCTAATTCGCATACACTGGCTTCGTGGAGCAGCGGTAACGTTCTCGTCTGCTGTCCCAAGCTTGCAGGATCGAATCCTTGCGCAGTCAGCATTTGAGGGTGCGAAAATGCGAGGAATCCGTGTCAGTAGATTTATGTTAAAGATCCCCTTCGGGGCAAAATTCTGGCACCACGGCGCGGCGTCTCTAAAACCCACAGCAGTTAAAAGGGACGTAAGACCAATAACATTATTACCTTCTGAAACTCGCATAATATCCAACACATTTATGCCGAGAAAGTGACCAAATAAATGTCTCTGATTGAAGAGATCCTACAGATGTGGCGACAGGAATTCGATATTGAATTGTCTATCACAGTCTCTACCACTGGGAGCATACCGAAGTCGCTGAAGGCAATCCTCGATAAGCTGGGGCTCTATCATAATCTGCATATCAATATGCAGAAAGCAGTATTTTAGAGAGCAGTTCGATAGTTCGCTCGTTCCTCAACCTACCAATATCTTGCCACTTCTGCAACAATTGCCGATGAAATGGTGTATTATAGCCAATGGCATAATAAGAATAATGCAAGTATAGCACGAAAGGTTTTGTCTCTTCAATGACGTGCTCTGAATATCTTGAGACCCAGTGTTATCATCTGCGTCTCTGGCTCGCAAGGAGTCCGACGGTAATGTATTTTTATTTATTTATTTATTTATTTATTTATCGTATGACTTTTAGTGCCGGGAGTGTCCGAGAACATGTTCGGCTCACCTGAGTCTGTAGCGGCTTCCAGCGGACACCCTTAGGGTGAACTGCAAGTTTCGTTCCATTTCAAGTAGTTCCCACTTTCGCTACCAGATATCAATGATACTTAGTGGTGAACGTTGGAACTTTGATAGAGCGTTCTCAGGAAATCTAATCTAGAAATTTTGCTTCACACAAATTTAGTTAGTGGAAGGATCTTTTACATGCCATAAATCCATGACATGCAACCACCGGCTTTACTTCCCCTCCGAGGGAAGGCATACTGAAGGATTTTTAACGCTCTTAATAAATCCGACGACTTCGGCCGGGTTTGAACCCACTATCTTGGGCACAGCAGTTCAGCATGCTACCAACTACGCCACCGAAGCCTCAAATTTCATATTTATAGCATAATAATAACAATTATTACTATTATAATGAGATATAAAAGCTTGAGCAGACCAAACTACTATTTATATTTGTTCAAAGTGGTTTAGGCGTACCTTTGTTAGATATTATCCTATGAATTCAAAGGCCGCACATACAGTACCTAACCAGGTGAATCAGCTACCCCTAATAATATTGTTTTATGCAGCCCAACTAGCGTTGTTATCAGGAAGGTCAATTTGTATCTGCTTGCATACCGCATGGTACTAATGCACTGCAAGCATATCCTGCAAACGATACTGAACACTATTACTTACTTTTCCTTCGATGTGACCACAGACTAATGCGAGGGAAAATTAATAGCACTCAGTATCGTTTGCGGGAAATGCTTGCATTGTATTAGTACCATACGGGATGCAAGCAGAGAAATATCGACCTTCCTGACCACACGCGTTAGTTGGGCTGCATGAAACAATATTATTAGGGGCAGCTGATTCACCCGGTATATACATCCTTTGTAAATCAATAACATAAATTGGCTCGTATTTAATATTCCATAATTTAAGCCGGGGAATGCAATTTCTCGAACTGTCACAGCTACACGTGATATTCGGCTCTCTAATAAGCGCTGTTGTTCAGGTGCTGACAGCTAAAGGAGGGCAGGGAGTTGCAAGGGAACGCTGTGGTGGGACAAAACATCAGACTTCTCCTCAATAACACTAATTATTCCAGGAAATTACAGACCACATAGCACGTATTGTGTGACACACATGTATCAGGTGTGTAATTATGTCCCATCCTCTAATTCACTAGCCACATCACATGTCCTAAAGTTCTCACCATCTCCCATACAAAGTTAATTTTATACATCAAAAGGAGAGACATAACGAGAGGACGATCAGTCCACCATAGCACATGACCATATCACATTATATGTAGTAAATTTGCTCCAGCATGACGATTCTAAACCATGAACATTCATGTCACTGAAATCTTCTAGTAATACAATATTTTACTTATTGAGTAAACGTTGTTCTAAAAGAAACAAAAATGCCAACTATTCCAAATCTCTTCAAGAAGGTTACAAATATATATTCAGACAAATTAAGAACTATCCAAACGGAAGACTGGAGACGCCCACACAAATATATACAAAATAGGCAAAACACACAAATGGAATGACAAGTAGAAAACAAATCAGTAATTGGAAAAATGTAAGGTGAAACTGACATTTCGCCCCTCATTTTTGAAGTTATGACAAGTTGACAAACCTGCGGATTGGTCTCGCAGAAACGCGTGACATTCACGACTCAGTAGATTTACTGGCACAATAATGAACCCCTTCAGGACAAATAACCAAAGTCAATTTCCCTGAAGTAAAGAGTCTTTAAATGCCACGGTACTATTATTATTATTATTATTGTATTATTTATTTATTTTATCGATTGTTCTCCTTTAGGAGAGCGATTGCACTTGAATTCATGATTTCATCTTCGGGCGTTTTCCCGCTTTTCTTCCCAAAATCTCTTCATCCCCTCGGAATACCCCTTCTTCCACTCAGCTGTCCACTTTTTCCCAGGTTGTCATGATGTTATTATTATTATTATTATTATTATTATTAATAATAATATACAACATACAAACAAGAGCCATAACAAGTACTAAATATGTAAAACCTTTATGTATAAATAGTATTTAATGAACTGCCACCTGGATTGTCGAAGGAGACACTGCGGTGTATGTGGGGTTTGCCCTTTCTCTATCTGCCGTCCATAAATTGTAGGCACAATTTTTGGTAAATAAATAATAATAATAACATGAACAACAAACAAATAGCTATACGTCGCATTGAAAACCTTTACCTAACTAAACATTAATTTATAACATAAGTTTGTTAATATAACTACTATAGTCTAATTTTTTGTGTCTTTAATTATTTACATTAATATTTTGCTCATTATCATTATTATCAATATCATTATCACCAAAGACATATATTTTGCATGCACTCTTGTATTGAAACATAATCTGTATGAATGAAAATCCACAACCTGCTTTCAGTCTCCGACCGGGTCAGGAATGGAATGAATGAAGCCCCCATCTAGCGGCGAGGATATGAACTGTGCTGGCTGCCGAGGCCTGACGCACTCCTCTGGGGCAAGGATTAAATGAATGACAGATGAAACTATATGAAATGATAGTGGAGAGTGTTGCTGGAATGAAATGTTGACAGGGAAAACCGGAGTACCCGGAGAAAAACCTGTCTGCCTCCGTTTTGTCCAGTACAGATCTCATATGGAGTGACCGGAATTTGAACCACGGACCCAGCGGTGAGAGGCCGGCGTGCTGCCGCCTAAGCCACGGAGGAAACATAATCTGTATATATGTTGTAAATAAGAATTAATATATCTCACAGATAATCTGCACTGGATTTGCCGTCAGATTCGTGAGACATATCACATTCATGTAATATAAATAGTATTTAATAAATAAATTAAATAAATTAAACTAAATTCCAGGATGCATGGTAACACTGAACGGCCTTTTAACGCTATCATGAGAAATAGGTTATAAACAAGTGCACTGTAAATGGATGTTGATCCGCTTACACCATGTCGTTGATTCTCTGCTCTTTATTTTGTTTGACCTAATTACATCAATGTACGACGCTTGGATGATCACTTCGATGGAATTCTGAATAATCTCATGCAAATGGGCAGCTGTTGCCTCAGAAGCTGATCAAAGTATTAACAACATACCCTAATCTACTGGTAGACACACCACATAAGTGTGAGGTTGGTAGGTAACTAAAACACTAATTAACTCAGTCCCATTGCTAATTGCGCAATCTGCAAATTAAAGCTGTACATCGCCCCAATTAGAACTGTGACAGGAGCGACACAGCCGTAATTATCGCAAACTAACACGTCCAGTCTTCCAACACATCCACTCTTCCAACACATCCACTTGCACTGTTCACACTCAAGTTAAAATATGAGTCATCCTGGTCAACAGCCCCGTGTACTTGGATGTGTGTTCGATCTGTCGGATAACTTGTATATCTCTGTTGACTGTAATAGTTAAAAAGAAATAATAAGGTCCAGGATTGGACACAAGGGGTATACCATCCCTGGTCGACTGGGCCGACCAGAATCATGGTGAAGTGAATTATTACCTCACACAGTTCTTCACAGATTATGAATACTTCCAAAATGTTCTCCACAAAACCGAGCAAGCGAGCACAGTCCGGCATGCATTTACTGCAATGACATCGATGACGTGCTCCACACTGTCTTAGTATGTGGCCATTGGCTGCCACAAAGGAGATGTTTGGAAGCTGAGCAGGGCGAACTAACACCAGAAAACATCGTACATGTTTTGCTGCAAAACCAAGAATCCTGGGATCAGTTAGCAGTGTATGTGGAAAGTACTTTGCGTCAAAAGAAGTGGAATCTACTGCTCAAGTCCAAGCTCCATGATCCTGAGAGGAATGTGGATCGCGGACGACGATGAGAGACGTGCGGGATTCCCGGTCAGTGCGTAGTAACAGAACCAAATATATTGGTCGGTGACTCACTCACTCATTCGCAACACCACAGTGGTTTAGGCAACGGCCCTATGTTAGCAATATTGGAATAGACAGGAATTCCAAATAACACGGCGGGCTGTTGACAGGCTCTTCTCTTCCCACCTCCCGCGTCATCTCACCCCTCAAGTTCACAGAGCTTGGACTCGAGCAGTAGACCCTTCTGAGCGATAGTAAATGAGAAATTAACGAAGAAGAATAAGAAGAAGCATAAAAGGCTTCACGTACGTCACCGCCCTGAAGTAATGCAAGAGCGGTTCCGGGGTGGAGACACACGTCGTGGGAGAAGGGCGTGTGGTTTTAGTAGGTAAGAATACCACACACTAGTGGAGTACGAAACCCCCAAAAGTGTCTCATACAAGATTTACCACATCCTCCCGTAAATAAAAAAAATGTCCAGGATTATGGTAGGTGACCCGAGACTAGAAATGTGGTACGTTCATGATGTTTGTGTGGAAGGAATATGGAAAAGCAATATCAGAGCAACAATCAGGATGGCCTCTGTCATTGTCAGTAATCCAACCTTCAAGCTCTGGGTTTCAAGCTCCCTCTCACAGGCGTGATGAGGGACTTAACCCTCTCCCCAATATATCGTGCGAATCATAAGAAATACAATCGCAATCCGTATTAGACTATACAGAGTACCAGATCCTATCTACTGTATACTTAAAAGTATACCTCTGCCATCTGGCGGTAATTAACTACTGCACTCCAAGCATGGAGTACACAGAAAAGATTGCTTATTATTTTCAGGTTTGGTGATCTTTCGACAGTAGTTTTATTCCCTCTGGAGAAATGTAAAGGGCTTATCGCGCGAAGATCGCCCTCGACATAAACAAAATTGGCTACCTGGTGAGAAGTGATTTGTTTTAGGGATGAGGAAATACCGTATTTGTTAAGCGGAAATGTTTATTGAGGAGGTTATACAGGTGATAATTATAGCTGAAGCAGCAGTAGTAGCGATTGTGGAAGAGAAATCGAAAGTTCTGAAGATGAACAGTGTGAAATGCTGTAAGCTGATGGAACCCCACCGGCGAAACTACCTCAACGAATTTCGAACATGGCGCCTTCACTGAAGTTCAAGGTGTTTTCCCACAATTTATGGCGGGATCAAATGGATTGGACTTTTAAACATTGTTATTTGGAGAAGAAATATATCTGGAAAGTATTATCTGAGCACCGTAGTCTTAAATGTAGAGGGTTTACGTGCACGGCTACGATGCTTGGACTGAGACTAGGCTTGTTTGGAAGATATCCCGACATCTACCTCAAGTAAAAGTTGAACTCAGAAAACGACATCTAGGATGACTGAGGTCGGAATCCAACTTCCTGTCAGTTGTGCTCTCGAGGCTAACTAAGACCCGTTCCAATCCTCAGGCTAGAATTGCATTTCTTGGCAGAGGTGGGCAACGAACCCGGAATCTGATTGAGAGAAGACAATAACGCTAGCAACCACACCACGAGGTGATCGGGTTGATATTCCTGACAAAGGGAATCATTATTAGTTAAATGTATATTAATAATGCATGAATGTCAAACTAAGTCACTATAATGCAGTAGTCAGACCATCAATCCTCTACGCAGCTGAGTGTCTGTTACTAACGAAGAAGACCCCCCTAAGGGACCTCGCGGTACAGGAAAGGAAACTCTGGCGGAAAATAGTGGGACCAAGGATCTTTCCAGATGGAAGACGAAGGTACAAACCAAAATGCGAACCCTATAAACACCAGGAAAACCACACCGATGCCATCAGAAGGAGATGCCTGGATTTCTACTGCCACCTGTACAGAATGGAGCACCACAGACTGTCTTATAAGATCTTCAAGGTAGCCAAGAAGAGTAAAGCCATTAGGTCCTTGTGGATCAAACAAATTGAGAAGGATCTTACTGAACTGAATATTCAGCAAGACACAATAAATGACAGGAGTCGCTACTGTCTAACAAATGAAACCAGGCCTTTCCTCACATCCATTACAGAGGTGTACCACAACGCGTCCAGGAAATGGACCGAGGAACGTAAGATAGAGTTCAGCACGAAAATGAAAGATTACTGCTCCAATGGAAAGGCTCAACATTTCAGCACGAAAGCAGCCGCCAAACAATCCACCAAGAACACCGGAGGGGGCAGACAACAGCTAAAGCACAAGCACCGTGGTCCACAGGTGGCCCAAACGACCGAATATATAATAATAATGCAATAGATATTGTTGTGTCCCCACAGGATGGCACGGTATTATGCCATAATATGATCAGAGGTTCTGCAATACAATATACTAGGATTGTTATCGTGTTCTTACCGATATCTTCTGATACGGATTTCACTACAGTCCCTACTCTATACAAGGAAATAGGAGTGGGACGTGATTCCAGTATTCAGAGAATACTCCCCAGTGAAAGAGTTTATGATAGATTATAATTTAATCCAGAAGTAAAATAAAAATACTGGTTCTCACCAGTTCCCTCAGCTTTGCTAGTGATGGTGCTCTCAAGTACCGCCTTAGCCTCGAGCCCATTGGTCAACGACGTTCGACGACCCAACTTGCCCGAAACTCCCGATCGGCAGGCAATCGACCTCTGTGATTGTTAAGCTTCAACCTCTACAGTGTTTGACTGACCTCCTCGGGAATGAGTCCGCAGCCTTTTATAATAAGGAAGTGAGGCTTTTGCTGACCAGGTTGAACTGGGGTTGAGTGACCGATACGGTTTTGCCTTGAACCAACATGTCAATATAATCATGGACAACTGAGGTAATCTCACGCCAGAACCTCTCCTAAACCAGGTTGGGTGAATCGCTTCAGATAATCATGAACACGTTACGATACGGCGCTTTGAAAGGGAAAGTTTACAAGTCCATGATTCGACCAGTGGCACTTTACGGCACAGAATGTTGGCCAGCTCCAACCAAGCATTAACAAGCCCTACATGGCATGGAGATTAAAATGTTACGTTGGTCCATGGGTGTTATACGGCTTGATCATGTCAGGAATGAACATATCCGGAAACAGATGGGAGTTGCAGCCATTACCGATAAAATGAGAGAAGCACGGCTTCGGTGGTATGGGCATGTCACTAGAAGTGATGAGAACTCTGTGGCAAGAACAGCTCTCCAATACGATCCAGGAGGAAATCGACCCCGTGGACGTCCAAAGAAAAGATGGCTGGACAGAATCAAGGAAGACTTGGTGATGTGTGGACTTAAACCTGAAGATGCCCTTGACAGGAAGAAGTGGCGAACAGCAACCAAACAAGCGGACCCTGCACCTTCGCGGGATACAAGATAGGAAAGAAGAAATTACGATACGGCGCTGCAAACTTTCATAGTGCGGCATATACAATACATTGTACAAAATTCTCGTTAAATCTTTCATATATTCTTCAGAGATACTTAGTTTTACAAACATTTTAGTTATTCTATACCCAGTCAATAGACATGGATATGAAATCCGAAACTTTTAAAAAGCAAAACGTCCTTTTTTAATTTTAGACACATACTGTACAGTACATTCATTATATCCTATACACCGATATGCCTTTAAGATAAGACTGCCTAACATGAGCACATAAAATAATTTAGTAAAATATTAAAATCAAATTTCTAAAATAATAAAATAAAATAAAATTTAAATCATCCTTCTTAAAACTGCAAATCTTATTGAATGCTACCAGAAAACAAAAAAACAAAATCAATCTCGTCTTTCTCCAAATATTATTTTGTAATAGTGCCTCAATTACTTTCGATATTTTGATTTTAATGTATTAAGGAAATAATCTAACAATTAATTAGAGACAGGTCAAACATAAATATTTCTTCTAATTCTGCCAAATGGTAATATCAAGTGGTTTTCTGTTTTATCATTTTAAATGATCTTGTCGACTTCGTCGTTACGCTGGGGTCTGGCGTTACGTTACGGTGACGGGACGAAATGTACCCAGATGCACTGAGGTGTGTGACGTCACAGTACCGCTTGGTGCATGTGTTCCCCGATAATCTCTAATTAGTATAAAACAAAAATCCCCGATTCTTGGATGTCACGGGTAATCTCGAGAACCACTGGATGGATTTTGATGCGGTTTTCACCATTCTGTAAAGGATATCTCGAGGAAAGATTCTGTAGAAAATAATGTATGATCAAAGGAAGCCAAGCAATAACAATTTAAGTGAAAAAGTCGAAAACAAACTTGGCGTCCGTGCGCTTCTTAAGCTTACGCTGGGCAAACCGTTAAAAATATCAATATACTATGAGCGTAAGAATTGGTCAGCATGAAAAGTTCTACAAAAAAGTCCACGAGAGCATATCTCTATCTTCAATACATCGCCCATAATAAGTGTTTTTAGACTGGAAGGAAAGGGCAGGTCCCCGCGCGCTCTGGTGAGCGTGACGGCATCCCGCGCGCTTGACCTTGCTTTGCCCTTGGTTTGCACTTGCCGTTCGCGAATAATTTGAAACAAGGTAAAGTATTATAAAGCAAGATAAGTACTATGCAGATAATTTTCTAACATGTCAAGAGTCTTTGGCTTCGAGAGAAGCGAGAAGCCTCCAGCCTTTCTAGCATTTATCAGCATTTGTAACATTTAAAATGATACTAAGTCTAGTCTTTCAGACTGACTGTTATTTAATCTTCAAGTGTAATTGGAGAGGACTTGCACATGACGCAGCGGATGCGGTCAAACACAGTAAAGCCCATAGTCGTGCGAGGTCGCATTCCAGGAAATAGATACAATAGTGTAACTGTATGTCTCTCGCGTCACAAAGAGAAGACATTCCAGCAGGACATGCGACACTTGACAGTGTGATCAAAGCGAGGTAGCATGTTGCAATACGAGCACACGAGCCAGACACTTTCTGCAAAGTGCATACCAACGAGTTTCATGAGTATTGTAGACTAAAGACTTCCAGCAAGGCTGGAATGTGAATTACAGTGTTCCACAGAGAAGTAATTCATCACTTTGTATCTCATGTTGTTGTTTGAGTCTTCAGTCTTTTGACTGGTTCGATGCAGCACTGATTGCCTCCCTATCCTGAGCTAATCGTTTCATCTCAACAGAGCTAGCACACCTTACATCAGAGGCAATCTCTTTAACATATGATAACCTTGGTCTACCCCTACAGTTCTTTCCTCGACCCTTCCTTCCATAACTAACTTAGCTATCCCTGAGTGTCTTAGTAAGTGTCCTACCGACCTTTCTCTTGTCTTCATTAGCAGTCTCCAGAAACATCTCTCCTCGCCCACTCGTTTCCACACCTCTTCATTTGTTACTCTATCTACTCATTTGATCATCATTCTCCTGTAACACCACATTTCAAACGTTTCTATTCTCCTCTTTTCTGCTGCTCCATCAGTCCAAGTTTCACTTCCATAGAGCGCCACGTTCCAAATAAAGGCTTTCAAAAATGACTTCATAATACCGAAATCTGTATTTGATGTCAATAGATTCCTTTCCTGTAGAAATGCTGTACTTGCCTGAGCCAACCTACTTTCTATATTCTCTTTGCTTCGTCCATCACTGGTTGTTTTGCTATCTACTGAACCCGAAGGTCTTATGCTGACTGATATCGAAAGTGGATCTCAGAGAATGTGATCTCAGTATAAAGGTTCCACCAGGGAACGAACCCGAGATCTGCTGAGGGAGTTTCATGGTAAAAACCCCTAGAGAAAAGTGTATATTTAATCACTGGTGTGATTCCAGTTGATCATGACATTATTTATTAAAATAATGCAGGAAATTGAACGAAATACATCATTATTAGACTACTTGAAGTAGGCTATACTGGACTTGGAGCACGAAAAGTGCAGAGTTTGACGTTTGACTAATTGGCCCAGAATTGTGGGAGGTGCAGCATGGAGCCACGTCCATCTTGCTGTCCTCGTTATGTCGTCTGGAGGAGGTTGGGGGCCTGAATGATGACCCAGTTTTTCCCCGACTGAGAATGGATGTAAGAGTGGGGTGGGAAGATCCCCAGGAAAATCATTGATTACTCATGATTGGAGTAACACAATGACATGAGAGTGGCACACAGATGAATCTTTAGCCAGGTGGCTAATTTTTGAGCCTTTAATCTGCGAAATTGACGCACATTTAACGAAGTGCGGAAGAACAGGGACAATGGTTGTGCGCGGTTTGGTTTTAACGAGGTTGCCAGGGATTTCCCGTAAGATAGCGTCCCCACGCTATGAAGAAAGGAATTAATATTAATTAATTGGCCGAGCGATTCTTCAGCACGCAGACAGTTCTGGGGTCAGTGAAGGAAAAGGAACCCGATGAGCATGGTTTCGAGACCAGAATCATGCTGGGAGAGGAGCTGAGAGAACGCGGGAAAATTTTGCTCTACTTTCTGTGTGAATCCAATATAAGGGAGTCGACCCTTGGCAGAGGCTCAGTCTAACCTCAGTCTCAAGCCAGTAGCACGTCAGTCTTTACTCAGTCTTCACGCAGTTAGAACACAGTCATCACGCCAGGCGCACGCCAGTGTTGCAGCCAGTATTAACGCAGTTTACACAGTTGGACATAGTTTGTCACCGAGAGTCGCAAACAGTCGTCGCTACACAGCTTTTGTAAACAGTATGAACAATGTGTGTTCACTTAGGTAGCAACGTGGGAGAGAAGTTGCAGAACTATTGTAAATAATAATCTATGTAAAGTCATGCACAGTGTTAAGCGCAATGTAAAAAATATTGACTAATCGTATATGTCTAATTACGATGGAATGCGCTAAAAGAAACCTTACGAAGCATTTGGTAATGTCTTTGAATACCAAATAATAACGCTCAGGACGGAAGTTAGCATAGTTATGCGAATCAGGAAGCTTACCGTAGGAGTATGGATAAACTGTTGGTGAATTCCGAGGGCAAGCGAACCAGACTTTCAATCAGGAGTTGGTAGGAGCACGGGAGATGCCGTCGACACCTGCAATTTTGGATATCTTTGCTAGGGAATTTCAACCAAGGAAAAGTGTACGGAGTGACGTGTGTTATGTAAATTATATGTGAAATGTATTTTAAATTAACAGTTGAATAAGTGTTTTAAAGTGTCATTTGTGTTGGAAGCAATAGCTTCTTTATAGAAATGCAAAGTGTCGTGTGGTTAACGAAAAATATGTGTCAGAATATGTGTGTATTCAAGTTGAAAATGTCGCACTAATCTGCTTATGGCAGGCGACCAGGAAGGATGTGAGTGGTTGGAACCACCGTGACGAGCATTGAGATATGTGTGTCGCTGGGACCACAGTGTTTGTCTTGTAAAATCTTTTACTGCTTGGGTAGAAAGAAGTCAGACAGGAAGCGAGGGGGAGGTAATGCAGGACCTCACTCCACTTCTATTGTACACCGGCCGCTCGGGACGAGGGTCTGGACGGTCAAGGGGAACCGTGAAAACAAGTTTTAAAGGAACAGATTTTAGCCCTGTTAATGGCATGAAATGAAACATTGTTATTTAGAGTAATAAAGTCATGTGGTTTAAGAACACATTGATAATTATAGATCGCCCTGATGGTTCATGATTTTAGCTATCTAACGAATGGTTAGACGTTGCATTTGTACTGTCACTGACATCTGTTTCTGAAGTGGGTTACCAGATGCCACAGTCTACCCGCGCAAAGGTAGTTTAATAGTACCGTCCGACACAGCGTTAATTAATGTTTTTAATACGAAATCACACACGGCATGCAGTGAAACTATATAAATAGTGGAAGTGTAGGGGTAGCTTACATAATTATGGAGTTGTACGTAGACTGCTGTGCAACACCAGAATAGGCTAATGCATGTAAAGCATTTGGTGGGAAGAGAAATATCAAAACACACACACGATACACATTATTGTCAAATTAAGACAAGGTTTAAGGAATAATTAATCTTGTAGAGATAATGAAGTCACATTGGATGACAGAAGAATTAAAGTACGGTTTGTTCTGAAGTTGTATGTGCATCAGCGCACTAGAAAACTTTGTAAAGTTCACATAAGGGTAAAGGTTTGTGTTATAATATGATTTTATTATGATAATATTATGTTCATATTTGTGGATTGTGGAAATAATTTTTGGTTGTTTATTTTTGTGGTTATGGGATTTGTTTGTTTGTGTGAAGTCATGAAGTTTATTATAGAATTAAAGTTTTAGAATAGAGTTGTGCCTTATCATTGTAGAGTTGATACCTTGTAGCATCAAATCCAAAATATGCAACTGCTACAGTGGGAGAACGGTACACGCTCGAGCCCTGATGCTAGCTGGAGGCAGAAGCATATTTTCCATCGAGATTACTCACATGGGTACATGGAAATTGATGACTTGTACAGTGATTTGAGCTAGAGGTACAACTGAAGTCGATCGGGATCTAATGCACACAACTCTATTAAAGTAACAATTAACATGAAATAGGGAATGACCGCACCTAAATTTAAGCTAAGCTCCGATACGAACAATATAAATTTTGATAGATACCATTATTTTATCATGTCGCCCGGGTGTGGGCAAAGCATGAGTAGCATCTTACCTGCTCTTCTTTAATTTATCATGGCGCCCAGAGTTCGTGGAGCTTATGGGATTTAGGGAAAACCCATAGATTTTTATGGTATTTCATGGGAAAAACCATAGTAATTGTTTTTTTGCCTCAAACTGTGTTTGAGTGATTTTTGAGTTCAGTAGGCTTTTGATGTAACGCAGAATCTCTCTATTGAGAAGAGGATTACCTAAGGGTACGAGCGCTACATACCAGATCCACAATTTATCATAATATTGACAGGTTTTGTACGACTTTACAATATGTGTACAGTGTTTGATCTTTCTCTTCAAAACGTATCCACACATATTTCCAGGAAGCCTGCCTGCATCTCACAGTATATTATTGTAGAAATGTCAGGTACAGAGAAGATTGTGCAGTTGATTGCGGGCTTAAGACAGCATTTTGACGCTGTCAATGAACAAAATAAGCTGGAGGCTAAGGCTTTCCAGGAGGAAATAAACACTCGTTTAGATGCCAATCAGGAGGCAATTAACGCTAATCAGAGTGAATTGAATAATCGTTTAGATGCCAATCAGGAGGCAATTAACGCCAATCAGGTTGCACTGAATAATCGTTTAGATGCCAATCAGGAGGCAATGAATGCAAATAAGGTTGAATTAAATAATAAGTTAGGTCAAATGCAAGAGGTAATTAAGACCGAAGTAACAGAAACTGTTGTAAGCATTGTATCAGAAATGCAGGTTAAAACAGATAAACGTTTCGAGGCTATAGAAGCCAAGCTCGAAAGTAACTTACAAGCGTGTAAGCATGCTCAGGATGAAACCAACAGTAGGTTAGATGCGCTGTCTAATGACATTAAGGATATTCAAATCCAAAATGAGGCGAATCTCGAACGCCAAGCGAAACAATTTTCAGAATTTACGAGAACGGTAGATCAGAGGTTAGAGGAGAACGACTATAAATGGGACCAGAAATTGAAAAGCTAAGCTAGAACAATTAACGGTGACCTCAAGAAACAGGATCAGAACATATTGGATCAATGTCAGGAAATAAGCGAGATTAAGGCTATCGCTAATGAAAGTAAAGAGCTAGTAAGCAACGTGAAAGGTCAGATGGGCAAAGTTCATCAAGAACTGGACCAAGTTCAAAGCGATATTGTTATAGTTAACAAAAGGCAAGAGGAGAATAGAGGTGAAATCATCAAGGTCCGGAATGAATTGTCAAAAGTCAATGGACACATTCAAGAGGAAATTAAAGGGCTGAGAGAAGAACTCGAAATAAGAGAAGGCCAGAAGACAGAGGCAAGCGACAAGACCCTTGCTCAAATTAAGGAAGATGTAGAGGATGAAATCTCCCATATCAAACAAAGTCTGAAAGAAGACAAGAAGAAAATATTTCAAGTAGCCGAGGAAAATCGAGATAGACTTACCAGAATCGAGAAGGAGGTAATTACTCGACTTGAAAGAGCGGAAATGCGCCACAATCAAATGGAGACTAGGATAATCGCACAGGAGGAAACCCTTATGAAAAGTCCTAAGTCAAGTGAAGGCAGCATAGAAGATATGAGGAAAACAAGGTGGGCAGACTTAGAAACCCAACCTATAATCAGGAATGCTACAGGCCCAGGCGAAAGTCCTTATATGACGCCAGGTGCACCAATTGCAGCATCAACGCCACATGAAAATGCTACGCACACCCAGGTGATAAACATAATCAGGGCAAGCGAAGAA
The DNA here is from genome assembly GCA_946902985.2 of Meconema thalassinum. NCBI lineage: Eukaryota > Metazoa > Arthropoda > Insecta > Orthoptera > Tettigoniidae > Meconema > Meconema thalassinum. The sequence goes on along the minus strand of OX336388.2, from coordinate 1,322,914,058 downwards.
AAACCAAGGAAGTTTTCAGGTAGCAACTGTAATATGACACCAAATTATTGGTTGAAGGAAGTGTCTGGATACCTGAATGATGCGCGGATACCGCCAGAGCGCAGGCTACGAGCCATTGAGAAACTAACAGAGGGAGAATGCGCATTATGGTTTCGCAGTTTCCAGTATACTTTCGATACTGTTGAGGAGTTTCGAGAGGCATTTTTGAAACGGTTCTGGGATCCAGCCACACAACAAAATTTGAGACTGGACTTGTATTCCAAAAGATACAGTACCAGCAACCCAAAGAAGTACGCGGAGTTCTTCATATCTCAGATGTGTCGTTTCAAAGAACTGGATCAAAATCCGAGCGAGCTGGAATTGTGCATTGCTATCGCCAAACAGCTTCCATACGAGATTCAAAGACTGCTAATCTCGGCTAATGCGAAAACGGCTATAGAAATGGAGGCAGTTCTTAGACAACTGGACCTCACAACAGCAAATACGATGCGTCAGAGTCGAACCGTGGAACAGGTACACGTGACCAACACGCAGACGGACCAACATCAGGCTCCAAGGAACAATAAAGCTACGAGCACTGAAACACTAGATTCCAACGGACGTCAATGGGAACAGGAACCCAGAAGATGGCAGCCAAAGTACAAAGGGAATGCTAGTAGAGGAGGAAGAGGCCGAAATTCGTGGAATAGGCAGAATACCAGGGGTAGACCGTACCAAAACAATGGAGGTAACAATGGCCAAGAAGGCAACAATAGAAATTGGAGACCCCAAGAAAGAAGAAGGAACTTCGATGACGAGGTAGAGGAACGATATCACGCTTCATTGCGATACCTCGAGGAAAGGGGAGATGAGCCCCAGAAACAACAAGTTCGCTGGCAAGAAGCTATGCAGAACAGGACATCACCAGACAGATATGGAGATGGAGCTAAGAGTTTAGAGCTACAGCGCAGCGAACAGGAGAGAAGAAACTCCAAGGGGACGGGCGCTGAAGAAAAAAAAACGCCAAAATTAGAAGAGTTCAAGACTGATGGATGGAAGTCTGTTAACATCATCAATTGGATAGCCAAACCAGAAGAGCTAATCGAGGATACAGGAGGATCACAGGTCATGGTCAAGAGAGAATTGCCCATTATAATTGTAAGAGTAGCAGGATTGAAAATAAGAACTCTGTTAGACACCGGTTCTACAGTGAGCCTTATGACACAAGCTCTATTTAATGAAATAGCCCAGAGAGAGAATGTTTTGAAAATACCGATTTCTAGTGTAAAAATAAAAGGGATAATTCCAGACAGAACGATGATATGTAAATATCAGGTATTCCTAGATTTACAGATAGGAGGCTCTATTTTCCCACAGAGCTTTCTATTAGTAAACAAACTGCCTTATAACTTACTTATTGGGGCAGAATTTATAAGGGAATACAGAGTGATAATAGACCTAGCACAGGACAGGGTTATGTTCCATGTGAATGAGGAAGCCGAAGGCTTGGAGGTCGCACTCAATGAGATTGAACCAGGGTCAGATGAACAAGTATGGCATACATACAGAGACGTGGCCGAAGAAGAAGTGTTAGTTATTGAACAGTTAGAAGAAGAGCTGAAAACACTAGCCACAGACCTGGAGAAAGATTTGGAACCCGAATTGGAAGAATATATTTCGGAAAAGCTAGAAGAAGCGAAAATTGGGCTAAAAGAGAAGGAAAATTTAAAGCAGTTATTAATGGAACAGAAGGAAGTCTTTGATTCGAGACCTGGTCGTATAAATAACTTCACTTATGCTTTCCAAGTCAGTGATTGGACACCATTTAGGCAGAAACCCTACCCTATAGCCAAAAAGCACTATGCTAAGGTCAAAGAGGCAATTCAGGAGATGTTGGAGGCCGGTGTTATTGAGAAGACACCTACGCCTTATGTAAGTCCATTGGTAATCGTACCGAAGACAGACGGAACTGTTAGGATATGTCTGGACCTGAGATATTTAAATTTGAAGGTTATTCCGGAGTTTGACCAAGTGCCACCTATTAAAGAGATCCTCAGGAAGTTCAAAGGGAAGACTGTATTCACAAACTTGGACATCACATCCAGTTTCCACCATCTTGAATTAGAGAAGAAAACTAGTCTGTTGACAGGATTTATGTTTGATCAACACACATATACGTTTTTAAGGCTACCTTTTGGGTTGAAAACAGCTGGTTCAGCCCTGATAAGAGCGTTAGATCGCAATCTATCAGATGATGTGAAAGAGAGAACCATCAGATATGTAGACGACATTCTACTCACGTCAGAATCCCTGGAGGAGCACATGAGAGACCTGAAGAAGTTGCTAGATGACCTTCGAGAAGCTAACTTCAAGGTTAACATCAAGAAATCGCACTTCTGTCAGAGGGAAGTTAAATTCCTAGGGCATGTTGTTGATGCAAATGGAGTTAAGCCGAATCCAGATAAATTGGAGGTAATTCGAAATTTCCCTCGACCCACGAAAGTTAAGCACGTCCGACAGTATTTGGGAGTAATTGGATTCTTTTCGAACCACTGCCCAAACTATACTACGACAGTAGCACCCCTGCAGGAGCTATTGAAGAAAGGCGGCAGATGGAATTGTACGGAGCAATGTCAGGAAGCATTCGTGAGGTCAAAACAAATGCTTTTGGAATATGTGAAACTGGGATACCCGGATTATACCCAGAAGTTCATCATACAGACGGATGCATCACTCATTGGGATCGGAGCGATGCTATTCCAGGAAAATGTTGACCAGCCTGAAAAGAAAGTTTTTATTGCCTTTATAAGTAGGAGGCTGAAAGCCCATGAGAAAAACTACACGATTACAGAGATAGAGTTGCTCGCAATTTTGTACACGTTGCAAACATGGCATAAACTCGTGTACGGCTTTCAAATAGTCCTCAGAACAGACCATAAAGCTTTAACATTTCTGTTAAAGACAGACTTGTCTAGCCAGAGATTGACAAGATGGTCCCTGTATATTCAGCAATTCAATGTGGAAATAGAATACTGTCCAGGGAAAGAAAATGTAATACCGGACATATTAAGCCGTTACCCTAGAGAAGAGGAAGCGCTAGCTGTCCAGATTGAGAATCGAGATCAGAAGACGTTGGATGACTTGAAGAATCTTACCAACCTACAACGCGAAGACCCGTGGTTGAAGTTGATGATCGATTACTTCGAGGGACGTTTAGCAAGGGGAACTGCAATATACAGAGAGGCCGAGGCATTGGCAACAGATTATGTATGGTATAATCAGATAATAAACAAGTGGGATGATGTAGATCATACACGTCAAAGGATTGTGATTCCTGCATCTTTGCAGAGGAGATTGGTGTGGCTAGCACACAGAGCATTTGGACATCCCGGAATAGACAAAATCTGTGCTCTGTTGAAAGAAGCATTTACTTGGCCAAAGTTGAGAGAAACGGTGAGAAATGCTATTAGGACATGTGATCTATGCCAAAGGGTAAAGCCAAATCCCTTTTTCATGAGACAACGACCTATACCGTTGTTACCGGAGAAGCCAAGGCAGCTATTAAGCATAGACAATTATGGACCATTGCCTAGAGCACGTAGAGGCAATAGACACATTTTTGTAGCAATGGATGTATTTTCGAAAATGGTGGTATTATGCCCCATACAGAAGACAAGTTCAAAGCAGGTATTGAAACGCCTGAAAGAGAGAGTTATTCCGATTCTTGGGAAGCCGGATAACATCCTCTCGGACCACGGAAGTTGCTTCACAAGTGCAGAATTTCGTCGAGAACTGGAATCTCTAGGAATTAGGCAGATTTTATCTACCATTCGCCATCCTGAGGCAAATCCAGTTGAGAGAGTAATGAGGGAGATCCAGAAATACATGAAGATCTACTGCTCTGAGGAGAATTGGCGTTGGATTGAATTCCTAGAAGTAATTGCATACTGTATAAATAATACTGTTCACGAGGCGACAGGTCAAGTTCCCGTGACTCTACATTTGGATCAGAGACCGGAGAGACCGTGGACTGGTGTCATTCCATTACCAGTAGACGCACAGCCAGGACGAGAATTGAGGATCCAACGAACCTTCGAATATCTCAAAGCACAGGCGGAGAGACGTCAGAGGAGAAATCGTGCGAAGAGGTATCACAGACCGCTTCTCGTCGGACAGAAAGTGTTAGTCAGAAAACCCGCCAGTTGAGATCCAGAGGCACGGAAGTATAAGAAGTTCAATTTTGCATATCACGACCCGTTCGAGGTGATTAGAGACCTTCAAAACAATGCATACAGGATAAAGCACTTAGAAACTGGAAACGAGGTCATTATGAATGCAGCCAATTTAAAAATTTATTACTCGCCAGAAGAATTCGACGAACAAGAAGAAGTATTAACAGCGCACACACAACTCAACGTGGATATCGAAGTCAGACCTGAACGTTCACGCAGCGAGGCGGAACGAGAAGCAGACAGCTTGCCCAGCCTAAGGGATGAACAACAAGAAGGCCAGTGTCTGCGAGAATTCTACAAAGAATTGGTTGAAGCGGCGAGGGAGGCCGAGGCCATAAATGCAGCCCTCCGTCGAGAGAATAAACAGCTTAGAGAGAGCGCAGTATGGAAGGGGGAACTTAACTAACTTACTCGCAGCCAGACGAGGTGAAGGACCCCAGATGTAAACACAGACAGTGGTAGACAGTCAGCTGGTGACTTACAGAAAATCACTTGCAATTGATTTCTATAAGTTTTGCAAGGGGAATCTGAACCCGAAGGTCTTATGCTGACTGATATCGAACGTGGATCTCAGAGAATGTGATCTCAGTATAACGGTTCCACCAGGGAACAAACCCGAGATCTGCTGAGGGAGTTTCATGGTAAAAACCCCTAGAGAAAAGTGTATATTTAATCACTGGTGTGATTCCAGTTGATCATGACATTATTTATTAAAATAATGCAGGAAATTGAACGAAATACAGCATTATTAGACTACTTGAAGTAGGCTATACTGGACTTGGAGCACGAAAAGTGCAGAGTTTGACGTTTGACTAATTGGCCCAGAATTGTGGGAGGTGCAGCATGGAGCCACGTCCATCTTGCTGTCCTCGTTATGTCGTCTGGAGGAGGTTGGAGGCCTGAATAATGACCCAGTTTTTCCCCGACTGAGAATGGATGTAAGAGTGGGGTGGGAAGATCCCCAGGAAAATCATTGATTACTCATGATTGGAGTAACACAATGATATGAGAGTGGCACACAGATGAATCTTTAGCCAGGAGGCTAATTTTAGAGCCTTTAATCTGCGAAATTGACGCACATTTAACGAAGTGCGGTAGAACAGGGACAATGGTTGTGCGCGGTTTGGTTTTAACGAGGTTGCCAGGGATTTCCCGTAAGATAGCGTCCCCACGCTATGAAGAAAGGAATTAATATTAATTAATTGGCCGAGCGATTCTTCAGCACGCAGACAGTTCTGGGGTCAGTGATTGAAAAGGAACCCGATGAGCATGGTTTCGAGACCAGAATCATGCTGGGAGAGGAGCTGAGAGAACGCGGGAAAATTTTGCTCTACTTTCTGTGTGAATCCAATATAAGGGAGTCGACCCTTGGCAGAGGCTCAGTCTAACCTCAGTCTCAAGCCAGTAGCACGTCAGTCTTTACTCAGTCTTCACGCAGTCAGAACACAGTCATCAGGCCAGGCGCACGCCAGTGTTGCAGCCAGTATTAACGCAGTTTACACAGTTGGACATAGTTTGTCACCGAGAGTCGCAAACAGTCGTCGCTACACAGCTTTTGTAAACAGTATGAACAATGTGTGTTCACTTAGGTAGCAACGTGGGAGAGAAGTTGCAGAACTATTGTAAATAATAATCTATGTAAAGTCATGCACAGTGTTAAGCGCAATGTAAAAAATATTGACTAATCGTATATGTCTAATTACGATGGAATGCGCTAAAAGAAACCTTACGAAGCATTTGGTAATGTCTTTGAATACCAAATAATAACGCTCAGGACGGAAGTTAGCATAGTTATGCGAATCAGGAAGCTTACCGTAGGAGTATGGATAAACTGTTGGTGAATTCCGAGGGCAAGCGAACCAGACTTTCAATCAGGAGTTGGTAGGAGCACGGGAGATGCCGTCGACACCTGCAATTTTGGATATCTTTGCTAGGGAATTTCAACCAAGGAAAAGTGTACGGAGTGACGTGTGTTATGTAAATTATATGTGAAATGTATTTTAAATTAATAGTTGAATAAGTGTTTTAAAGTGTCATTTGTGTTGGAAGCAATAGCTTCTTTATAGAAATGCAAAGTGTCGTGTGGTTAACGAAAAATATGTGTCAGAATATGTGTGTATTCAAGTTGAAAATGTCGCACTAATCTGCTTATGGCAGGCGACCAGGAAGGATGTGAGTGGTTGGAACCACCGTGACGAGCATTGAGATATGTGTGTCGCTGGGACCACAGTGTTTGTCTTGTAAAATCTTTTACTGCTTGGGTAGAAAGAAGTCAGACAGGAAGCGAGGGGGAGGTAATGCAGGACCTCACTCCACTTCTATTGTACACCGGCCGCTCGGGACGAGGGTCTGGACGGTCAAGGGGAACCGTGAAAACAAGTTTTAAAGGAACAGATTTTAGCCCTGTTAATGGCATGAAATGAAACATTGTTATTTAGAGTAATAAAGTCATGTGGTTTAAGAACACATTGATAATTATAGATCGCCCTGATGGTTCATGATTTTAGCTATCTAACGAATGGTTAGACGTTGCATTTGTACTGTCACTGACATCTGTTTCTGAAGTGGGTTACCAGATGCCACAGTCTACCCGCGCAAAGGTAGTTTAATAGTACCGTCCGACACAGCGTTAATTAATGTTTTTAATACGAAATCACACACGGCATGCAGTGAAACTATATAAATAGTGGAAGTGTAGGGGTAGCTTACATAATTATGGAGTTGTACGTAGACTGCTGTGCAACACCAGAATAGGCTAATGCATGTAAAGCATTTGGTGGGAAGAGAAATATCAAAACACACACACGATACACATTATTGTCAAATTAAGACAAGGTTTAAGGAATAATTAATCTTGTAGAGATAATGAAGTCACATTGGATGACAGAAGAATTAAAGTACAGTTTGTTCTGAAGTTGTATGTGCATCAGCGCACTAGAAAACTTTGTAAAGTTCACATAAGGGTAAAGGTTTGTGTTATAATATGATTTTATTATGATAATATTATGTTCATATTTGTGGATTGTGGAAATAATTTTTGTTTGTTTATTTTTGTGGTTATGGGATTTGTTTGTTTGTGTGAAGCCATGAAGTTTATTATAGAATTAAAGTTTTAGAATAGAGTTGTGCCTTATCATTGTAGAGTTGATACCTTGTAGCCTCAAATCCAAAATATGCAACTGCTACAGTGGGAGAACGGTACACGCTCGAGCCCTGATGCTAGCTGGAGGCAGAAGCATATTTTCCATCGAGATTACTCACATGGGTACACTACGTAGGAGTATCTCCTAGGACGTCGATTTTGTTTGCAATACGACTTTTTAAATGCAAAATCCTAAACTGTCTCAAGAGTCAATTACGTGCATTCAGGGCGTTTATTAGCTTCTAGCGGGCGAGTCAGCTAATGCGACAGTGACAGTGATACACAGAACATTCCACTCGCTCAGTAGCCAACTAGCTAGCGAGTTGAAACCACGTGTTGTGAATACATTGTTGTTTTCTTTCTTTCATTTGCTTAACTTTTCTGGGTGTTTAGTTAAAAGAAGAAGTGGAACGTCAAGAATATTGTAGAATTTCTTAACGTCTACCAGCAGTACCCTGTGTTATGGATATAACATGCTATGACAATTGCAACGAAAATTAAAAGGTGAAATTTTCCAACGTCGTTGTAATGAACTTCATTATTTGTGATCGCAAATGATACTTTAAGTCAATAAAATCCAATATTGGGTACACTGTACCGGTTTCGGTTATATTATAACCTTTTTCAGCAGATACGATATGAATAAAGTTGCAAGATTTCATATAATTTTATAAAAAGTATGAGTTCAAACATATTTCACAAAAAACAAGATGTTCAGTAAAGAAGATATTGCCTACTTTCTCCTAAATGCATGGGTATTGTTATAACTCTTTGTCCTTTTCAAGGAGTATAATTGAATGTTGGCTGTAGTAGCTTGTTGAAATACAACGTGCTATAGGAATATTAAACATGAATATGAGGTGCCCTTTGCTTGTGCTACCTCTGTAAAAATTTTCATTCAATTCGGTTTCAACGTGTTTGAATTGATATGCGGAATGGATTTGAACACATACATGGCAGCTATTTGCAAACTATTGGGCTGATGACCTTGTAGTCAGTCATAAGATGCTTTTCACAAAAAGGCATGTTGTTGCAAAATCTGGTAGAGATCAAATTATTAGGATGGTCGTAATTTGATTTAAGCTTTTAACATTTGGGTGGCCGTCATTCTGTTTCCGTCAAGATGGCGGCGATATAAAACATGACACTGAGGTGCTCTTTGATAGTGCTACGTCTGTACAAAATTTCGTTCCATTCGGTTTCACCGTGTTCGAATTGATAGGGGAATCGATTTTCACACAAAGATGGCCACCATCCGCAAAATATTAGGCTAATGATCTATCAGTTTGGTCAAAGGATGCTCCCTCCATAAAGGTATGTTTTTTTCAAAATTTGGTAGAGATAGGATGATTAGGTTAATCGTAATTTGTTTTAAGCTTTGAACATTTGTGTGGCCGCCATTACGTTTCCTTCAATATGGCGGCGATATAAAACATGACACTGAGGTGCCCTTTGCTAGTGCTACCTCTGTACCAAATTTCGTTCCATTCGGTTTCACCGTGCTCGAATTAATAGGGAGAATCGATTTTGACACAAAGATGGCCGCCATCCGCAAGCTATTAGGCTAATGATCTATTAGATTGGTCAAAGGATGCTCCCTCCATAAAGGTATGTTGTTGCAAAATTTGGTAGAGATCGGATGATTATGTTAGTCGTAATTTGATTTAAGCTTTGAACATTTGTGTGGCCGCCATTACGTTTCTGTCAAGATGGCGGCGATAGAAAACATGAAACGGAAGTGCCCTTTGCTAGTGCTACCTCTGTACCAAATTTCGTTCCATTCGGTTTCACCGTGTTTGAATTAATTGGGGGGAATCGATTTTGGCACAAAGATGGCCGCCATCCGCAAACTATTAGGCTGATGAGATATTAGTTTGGTCAAAGAATGCTCCCCCGTTAAATGTATGTTGTTGCAAAATTTGGTAGAGATCGGATGATTAGGATAGTCGTAATTTGATTTAAGCTTTGAACATTTGTGTGGCCGCCATTACGTTTCCGTCAAGATGGCGGCGATATAAAACATGACACTGAGGTGTCCTTTGCTAGTGCTACCTTTGTACCAAATTTCGTTCAATTCACGTTCACGGTGTTTGAATTGATAGGGGGGGACTGACATTCAGAGTACACACACTCACACACACAGACTCACACACATACACACACACAGACAGACACACTTTTCTTCGCCCTGTGTTGATCTCATAAGTCTACTTTCATTTTTTGCAAAAATCGAAAGTAGGCTAAAAACAGATAGGCCTACTCTAAAAACTTTTAAAATCAGATCTCTTACAATTTGCTTTAAGTTATGAATGAACAAATTCTTCAAAAAAAGACAGCCAGTTGTGGAGAAGTCAAAGATACGGAACTGGTGCTGTTGATCTATTGAGAAATTTAGATGTTAGGACTAATCATTGTGAAACTTATGTTTAAGTGGTATTAAATGGTCTTATGGTACATTCTATTGGCAAGAGTATGTCAAAAAGTTAAAATGGCTATAGATGAATGTTTGATCATGGAATAAACTTGGGCAGACATGGTCCTTTACATGCCATTTCGAACTCAATTATATTTGAATTGCTGACAATGGTCATAGCGGAGTATTTTAATAGATTGAACTTAATTGAACCCATTTAATTGGGGGAATGGATGTGAAGCAATTGAAGGATAAACACAAATCAACTAAAGATGTCTACAGACAAGAACTACACAAAACTGATACTTGCAGCTAGTTCACCAGCCACTATGATGACACACGGCTAGTTTACTAGGTAGCAAACCCACACGTCAGGGAGTAGCCTGTAAAGAAGACCGGCTTTCAACTTTTCTTGAAAATGAAAATCCACAGCCTGCTTCCAGTCTCCGACCGGGTCAGGAATGGAATGAATGAAGCCCCCATCTAGCGGCGAGGATATGAACTGTGCCGGCTGCCGAGGCCTGACGCACTCCTCTGGGGCAATGATTAAATGAATGACAGATGAAATAAAATGATAGTGGAGAATGTTGCTGGAAAGAAATATTGACAGGGAAAACCGGAGTAACCGGAGAAAAACCTGTCTGCCTCCGTTTTGTCCAGCACAGATCTCACATGGAGTGACCGGGATTTGAACCACGGACCCAGCGGTGAGAGGCCGGCGTGCTGCCGCCTAAGCCACGGAGGCTTTCAACTTTTCTTGCAGATTGTAAAATAGTTAGCTAGTGAACATGATCACACTGGTCGAGTTTACTAGCAGCTAGTGAATTCACCGGGAATAAGCCAGCCAGTAAAGTCGCTCAATGCAATCGAGTCTTTAGGCTTGATACAACCCAAAACAATTAACCAAATAATTTACAGTTCAGTCAATGAAATATTATAGAAAGCTTCTCAGTCGGTCAACAAACCTTATGCCCAATTACATAAGGTGGAAACGGAGTATTTAAACGGTCTAAACTGTAAGAACCTCGTGAGGACAATTGAGTAGCTGTCTGAGAGTGAAGCAGTGCCCCGGTCACGGAGTCCAAGATTTACGGCTGAGGTGACCCAACGCGCTAACCACGCGTCACCCCATAATCTGTAGGTAAATGGCTGGGCAGTGGTCGCCTAGTAAGCCTACGCACTTCATGGGCTGTAGCGCCATGGGTCTTCTTTTAATCTAAAAGAAATATTACATGTATTCGTTATTTATCGTAAGATAACTCGCTTTGGGGTACGAAAAAGAAGAGAGGTAGTTAATTGGATGAGACATGTTTCGACCGTCACGCGATCATCCTTTTAATATAACTAGGCAACACTGAAAAATACTTCAATAATCAATGAAATATGTAGTGAACTTAAACAGAGCGTTCGCAAAGTCTCTCCGCAGCGGTGAGCTACGCCAGTCTCGCCTTGCGGGACGTGTTAGATTGGCAGCACATTCATTTCGCTGTATATGAAAGTCTCTCCGCAGCGGTGAGCTACGCCAGTCTCGCCTTGCGGGACGTGTTAGATTGGCAGCACATTCATTTCGCTGTATATGTAAAGTCTCTCCGCAGCGGCGATCTACGCCAGTCTCGCCTTACGGGACGTGTTAGGTTGGCAGCACATTCATGCCGCTGTATACGCAAAGTCTCGTCACAGCGGTTGGCATAAACATACATTTGATCCATGTTGACCTTCAACTGGAATGATAGGGTGGGGAATACCGGTTTAATTTTTTGGTAGCAAGGAAAATATCCTTAAACTACAATGCATTCAAAACCGTGTTAATAAGTTTATTTTGCACAGGAAGGTAAGAGAGAACGGAAATCAACTTCTATAATGACTATAGAGTTGAAATCGATCTGTTCTCAGAAATTGTAAAGTGAAAGAGTGAAGTCCGTTCCATCACTCAGGTTAGAGTTGGCAGAGCCGGAAATCAAAGTCAAGACATCTGAGACAAAAGTCGCAATACGTACTCCCAGTCAAACGACGGCGACCGCAGGAAAATGATAGCTTTTTGTGAGACTTAAAGCGTATTCTACTAGTACGGTATATCCGAACTCAAAGCATTCAATATTTGATAAAACAATAACACAGACGACAATAGCGCAGATCATTCTTTTTTTTTATATACCGTCATGTGTGGAGTGTTGTCTGGGGAGGGGGGGGGGGTAAGTTTTTGAATGGAAGGACAAGGAGTTGGAAGGTAGCGGCTGTGGCCTAGAGTTAGGGACCAACCCCGGCATTTGCCTGGAAGGAAGATGGGAAACCACAGAAGACCATCTTCAAGGTTGCCGGCGGGGGATTCGGACCTCCTCGCCTCCTGAATGTGAGCGACTGCCAGCAGTCATGCCGTAACGACCACGGCTAACTCACCCGGTAGCGCAGATCATTGAAATACCAACACACCTGTACTTGGGAGACAGGTCTGTATGAATCACATCATTGGCCATTCCTGAAATCCGTTGATGTGGTAATCTAATTTCACCTCAAGGTAAATATTGGTTGGTTGGTTCCTTAGTTTAGGGGCTGCGAAAACGCGGTCATTTAGTCTCGTGTACTTTGGGAGTGTGTAGAATCTGTGTGATAACCGGAGTTAAATGTGATGGCTGTATTAGTGTGTGTTATCTGGAATTCAGGTAAGGACTTCAGACGATCAATTTCAAGTAGTTCCTACTTCTGCTACCAAATGCAACCTTCAACGACACCTACTTGTGAACTTAGCTACTAGGTGCCTGGCGATGAACGTTGGAACTTAATAGAGCATTAATCAAACCTAACCTACAAATTTAGCTTCACACAATTGTAGTTAGTGGAAGGTGCTTTTACACGCCATAAATCTATGGCATAGGCCCACCGGCTTTAGTCCCCTCCGAAGCAAGGCACACTGAGGGATTTTTAATGCTCTGAAAAGTCCGACGACATCGGCTGGGTTTGAATCTGCGATCTTGGGCATAGAAGCTCGGCATGCTACAACTACGCCACTGAAACTACCAAGGCAAATCCTGGGAATGTGCAACTGGCTAGGTCATTTCCCTCCTAACCTTTGTTCTAATCTCAAATATACATGTAAGCACAATAACACACGTTACTTGTTCTGTTATTGACATACCCTTCCTTTAGAATGGTCACCAACATCCAGACGTGTGCAGAACAGTTTAGTAATATTAATTTTCCCATTATGTAGTGTAAAAGAAAATAATCTGCTGTTCATTTGCAATTAGCGGGATGCGGATTAGCAACAATTAGGTCCAATCCGAGTCCGGTATTGTTTCCATTTAATTCAGTCAGGATACTCCTTCTCATCTTTAATCTCAACCTCCCTAGGTCAACTTTTGTTCTTTTCCAACCCCGATTTTATTTGACTAACTTCTCAACTATCTGGTGTAGGACTTTAGAGTTGGGGCCAATCAGGTGATAAACTCCCTAATTTGGATGTTCCGCTTAGTCTGGCACCTAGTAGCTAAATCTAAACTCAAATCGGTGACCATGACGGTTGTTTAATTAATTTTGTCTTGGAATCAACAAATATAATAAGTGTCGTGGTTTTTTCCTACCCTTCTATACACCGACTTCCTCAGCCGAGAGGGATCGGACCCACGAGTTGGGGATCATTGACCCTAGAACACTAACCCTTCGTAATTATATGCTGACAGTAGGTAGTCAGTTTAGTTTTGCTTTCTGTTCATGCGTATCCCCGCCATTTATGTGTAGCTGCATTTCTTCACCATGTGTTGTCCGTGACGGGTGCGATTGATTGGTGTGGTATTCGGGAGGACGTCGTCATAATGACGAATTGTTAGTAATAGTGTAGCCCAACTAAGTTTAATGTGTCATCATGCTACTTTTATCTTTACATTTACACTTATTAGCCTATTTTCAATTTTGAAAAAAAAAAAAAAAAAAAAGGCTTATGAGATCACCTTTTCTCCGTGTGTGTGTGCGTGTGTGTGAGTGAGGTGTGTTTGTCCCCCTAATAACTTCTAAACGGCTGGAGCGATTTCAATGAAACTCGGTACGTTCATAGCACTATTCCGGTCGACCCCGACCGTGCCCTTCAAATTTTAATACGTCTCACCAATCCAACATGGCGGCCGTGCGAAATATTTCACCAGCATTCAATATCTCCGAAACTATTCCCGATATCACCCTGGAATCATTTACGGCGATAAAGAGAAAAACTGGAAATTCACCTATGTGACTTTCGAAAAACTGGTAACTACAAAACCAACATGGTGGCCAAGCGAATTTCCGACTTTCAAATAGATGTTTACCGCGATTTAACCAACCAAACGCAATAAAACTTGGTACAGTGTATGTTCATACACATGCACCGACTTCTAACTTAGTCCAATTGTTTACATAACCACAAGATGGCGGATGTGCGAAATATTTCACCGGCATTCTATATCTCCGAAACTATTAGCGGTATCACCCTGAAATTTTATACGGAGATAAAGGTCACTACTGGAAGTTCATCTATAAGACTTTCAAAAACCGGTTAACTACAAAACGAGCATGGCGGCCAAGCGAATTTGAAAATTTTAAATAGACCTTTCTCGCGATGTAATGTTCCAAACGCAATGAAATCTGGTACAGGAAATGTTTATACACATTGTAATACACTGGTATCTAATTTAGTTCAATTGTTTACATAACCTCAAGATGGTGGCTTTGCGAATTATAAAATTAAGTTTTTATCTCTTGTGTCGTAATCATGTGAAAGTTTGAATAATGAACCTACGCAAAAATCTTCCTTTAATGGTACATGACTCTATGGCCTATGCATTTGACAATCCAACATGGCGACCATCCAAAATATTTAGACGGCTCTGAATATCTACGAATCTATTATAGCAATCAAACTGAATTTTTTAATGTTCATAGGGACTATGAACCTAAGTTCACCTATAGTACTTTAAATAACCTGGTGATCACAAATCCAACATGGCGGCGACGCGAAGTATACATATTCACATGGACGTTCTCGCAATTTAACCATCCGAGTGCAGTGAAACTTGGTACAGTAAATCCTTATACGAATGTTAATCCACTGGCATCTAATTTATTTCAATTGTTTCCATAACCACAAGATGGCAGCTGTGCGAAATTTTAAAATCTCCTTGTTACTTCTTGTGTCCTAATCATGCGATTGAAGTTTGAATGCTACATGTACACAATAATCTTCATGTAACAGTACATAACTCTAATACCTACATATATAAAATCCAACATGGCGACTATCCGAAATATTTAGTCGGTTCTCAATATCTACGAATCTATTACAGCAATCAAACTGAAATTTCGTATGTAGATAGAGGCAATTAGCATAAGTAGGATATATGAAATAGGCTGTATAGTTCTTCGCGGAACTACTTGTTATGTTTATTTCAAAGATAGTTTTGATTTTATAAATTTCATGAGTTGTTAGTTAGTTATTGTTGTTTTAAGGGGAGGAACAACGAGGTCATGTGCCCCTTTTTCATGAGTTGATTTTGAGTGGTTCTGTGTTTGTTGTTTTTAAAGGGCAGAACATCCAGGTCATCTGCCCTTTAGAAAGCTGATTTTAATATGATGTGTAATTTAATTATGTTCTTATAGAACGTGATCATCATCATCAGCTTCTAAAGGCTGAACGCCTTGTCGTTGCAGCCATTTCTTACGGTCTTCAGCAGTTCTCTTCATATGGGCATACGAGTCACATTCCATCTCCTTGACAATGTTCTTGAGATACGATTGTCTTGGTCGTCCCCTTGGTTTCTTCCCCAAAATGTTTCCTTCAAAAGTGACCTGGAGGAGAGTGTCATGTCTGAATAGAACTTGATAATGTACTATTTTTCGTGCTATATTTCATAAAATACACTACAAATGTTCTATATCTACGTATTGTTTATTCAATTTAATTCATTTATTCGTTTTATTTAATTTATTATTAAATGTAGGTATTAGTTATTAGATGCAACCATGAAAGGATCATTTTACTTGAATTAAACTTAGATAATATTAATACAGTAACAACAATGGCAGTGATGATAGCAAGGGATAAACCTCGGGAAAGTCGCAGGTAATGATTGTGAATATGCGTGATCAGAAGGGGGAAGATGGAGGATGAAAGGGATCCTCCAATGTTTTGCTTGAATGTTGTATAAGGAGAGAATACGTCAATGTTTGAAAGGGAGTTACTAAGGCTAGGTCTGTCTGTTAGGTAGTCAGCCCGAAGGCTGGTTGGATCCTCAAAAGGGGCGTGGTGGCTCAGCGGTCTAGCTGAATACCTCTCACCAAGGCGGTCCGGGTTCGATTCCCGGTCAATGCATGTGAGATTTTCGAAGTGAAATTCCATGTCCTGTGGTTCGGATTCCACGTAAAAAGGAGGTCCTGTGGCTCATGATCTCGAGATTAACGGTCACGTTAAACTACAGATGACCTCGTAGTTCCGCCCCTTAAAACAACAATAACTAACTAACTAACTAAACTACAAGCTTCCTTGGATCCTCAAAAAGCACCGCCGTTAGGTAATGTGGGTAGATTCCCACAAAAACCTAAGGCAGCGCTATATTGAGGCGTACTAGGCAAGATGAGGAGTGAGGTAGTTTGCCATTGATTTCCTCACTGAGTTAGAACAGCAGTAATAACCCTATGAGTAGAACCTTTCACAGGATCCACAGGCACTGACTGTGCCCTGAATGGCATTACTCAACACCACTCATACCTCAGTAGCTTCCATATAAACACAGCCATGAGTGAGACTGAGACATCCGTGAAAAGCCACATGTTACTCTAGCCTGTGCCAACTGACAAATGCAAATGTACTGCATCCATCAAGAGATGGCAAATAGGCCTAGCAGCCTTTTTAAGGGAAGGTAGACGTTGGACAATAGAGCGCTTCTGCAGTTCAAGACAAGAGCGATGTACATGGTGCAAATCGTGCTGACGTGTTGAATGAAAGGGAACGTGGAGAGGGAAGTAGGTAACTATCATGTTACATTTTGTGTAGGCATTTATCATTTTGTATAGTAAACACAGATCAGAAAATTATTGTAAACGGCTTCTCAGGTTGAGTACAGTCAGCTGACTTAGAATGTCGGATTTGCAAAGTGAGAGAAACTGAAATGTTTCAAAATCTTACTTAATGTTAGTTTTTATATAGGAAATAAAAGTATTCTAGGTGGGGGTAGTCAAATATTGGAAGGGTTAGTAATAATGTGTGGGAAGGAGGGTAAATGTTCTAGGTTTAAGGTGCCACTCTACCACTGATCCACCAAGGAATCTAAGAAATGAATAAAAGAGAACAGCATCATCACATAGATCGTTTTTCGCGCGCAGTGACGATACGCTCCTTACAAGTGGAGCTTAAAGAATGATGAACGGTTTAGTTTCACGCTGATATTCCTTCTTTGAATTATGAATTTATTTTGTCTCAATAACAGAACTAAATCACTTCTCAACCCCACGCTGCGAGACTTCTTATTTCTTTTGCAGCGGGAGACAAAAACACTCAGCTATATTTTATTTTATTTCTCCATCTTGAGAAGTTTTGAAAAGTCTAAACGCTAAGCTCGTCCATATGGCACATAAGATACAGTGAAATATTGCTTTTATTGCCGCTGATATCTATTGGAAAACGATTTATAATGCCAATGAGCTTTCACTGCATCAGCTCTTGATTTACAATCCATAGTTCGATCCTCGTCCATGAGGACATTATCAGTGACATCGCCAGTAGCAGTAATGGTTAGAGTACTTCTGTTCCACTGGAGATTCTATCTGTATGTTGTAATTTAGATGCTAACCATACCGAAGTTTAGTCCACTGGAGATTTTATGTGTATGTTGTTATTTACAAGCTAACCGTAAGAAAGGCTGTTCCACTGGAGATTCTATCTGTATGTTGTAATTTAGACGCTAACCATACGGAATGTTGTTCCACTAGAGATTCTATCTGCATGTTGTAATTTAGACGCTAACCATACGGAACGTTGTTCCACTATAGATTCTATCTGTATGTTGTAATTTAGACGCTAACCATACGGAGTAACTATGACTCTCTTAAGGCCACGATCAGGCGCAGGATAACACGCCAGAGGTCACATACATACACACACAGGCATAACATCTACGGGGGTCCTTCGCCTTCCTACACACACCCCACGACCGGCTGGAGGGGAGAAGTTGTTGCTCTCAGCACGTTGCCCCCATAAGAACCTCTCCCACTCTTATGGCCATCGCGGCTGCACGCAGAGATGTCGTGGTTCGGGCATTCCAGCTCTGTCCGATCCCTTCTCTGTAGTTGCTTCCACGGAGTCCCTACCTATGGGTCCAGCCCTTGAGCAAGGCCACCCGGGCGCGGATAAAATCCCAACTCGTGGCTCGGGATGAACAAAATAGGCAAGGGTATTCCTACTACTCGTAGGAGGGAGTGTTACAGGACTGATCACCCTGGGAACATAATGGCAGTATTGGCTTATCCGCTTCTCTACCTGGCGGGGTGACTTCCGCAACCTAACCCGGTTTGGCTAGACACGGTGTGGGGTCCCTGTTGTCGACTTCGGTCCGCTTCGGGGATGCGGCTCTGTCTCAATCCCGTCAGGGATGAGATATTATATTCTATCTGCGGACTACTGTTAGATCAGTAGCCGGTCCAGCAACCCCGCGGGGCGAGGTTGCGAGTCCACTAATGATACCTGGTGGGCGGCGGGTGACTGTTATGGTCAGGTGGGTACCTCCGATCGGTTTTCCCTGGGCAATGTCCATCTGTCTGATGGATAGCCGAACCCCACTCTCCGTAAGGAGCTCGCTTACCTAATTCTCCCGAGATACCATCTTGTACTCGCCTTTGGCGTGGGAGGCCGGCCGCTAAGGGACAGGAGAATCTGCAGACGTGTGAGCGAAATGAGAGTGAGCCTCCCGTCTTATACTACTCTCGTTAGGGTACCTCATCCTCGCCAGGCGAAATGAGGGAAGTTCCACCTTCCGGTGGTAGTAATCAGCGGCAATAAAAGCAATATTTCACTGTATCTTATGTGCCATATGGACGAGCTTAGCGTTTACACTTTTCAAAACTTCTCAAGATGGAGAAATAAAATAAAATATAGCTCTTGATTTACAATCCATAGTTCGATCCTCGTCCATGAGGACATTATCAGTGACATCGCCAGTAGCAGTAATGGTTAGAGTACTTCTGTTCCACTAGAGATTCTATCTGTATGTTGTAATTTAGACGCTAACCATACGGAACGTTGTTCCACTAGAGATTCTATCTGTATGTTGTAATTTAGACGCTAATCATACGGAAGGTTGCTCCACTGAAGATTCTATCAATATGTTGCAATTTATTCGCTAAATATTTGGAGGATTGTTCCACTCGAATTTCTATCTGT
This sequence comes from Meconema thalassinum, assembly GCA_946902985.2. Lineage (NCBI taxonomy): Eukaryota > Metazoa > Arthropoda > Insecta > Orthoptera > Tettigoniidae > Meconema > Meconema thalassinum. The sequence continues at coordinate 1,322,894,895 of OX336388.2, read as the reverse complement.
ATGTTCTAATATTGACATTACCTTCACGGAAGGTTGATCCACCTGACATTCTATCTGTATGTTCTAGTTTGGACGCCAACCATACATTCTTTTTTTGAATTTCCTAGGAGGCCTAACTCATCTTCTACATGCTTGTTGTTAATTAATTTTAGAAACGTGGGATAGCTTGATCATCATGTCCGTGATATGTTGAGATAGACTGGAAACCAGTGCATCTACTGTATTAAGGTTTTCAACTCTATTATTAGAGTCTAGGATTTAGGATACATCTAGCTATCAGCCCTGAGGTCCTGGATTGATTCCCGTCTCTGCAAAGAAATTTAATTATGTTCAGAAGGCGGGATAGGAGTGTTTCAATCTCCGACCATGCCGGTAAAGAGCCAATCGACTGTGGCGGGTTTGTTCGGAGAGCGACTGTGTATCGAATGTCCCTCACTATAACCACTGCCATTTCTAAAGTCATTATGCCATTTTGAGTTGATTTACAGGCACGTGAACATGGCAGCTACGATTGATTCTCTCACCAAGTTCGAGTGTTTGTGTAGTGTAATTCGGTTTCTTCAAGCAGCAGGTTATAGTGCAGGAGAAATTCATCGAATTAAGAGATCTTCTGATTCATGATAACGCCCATCCTCACAGTCATGCTGTAACTCAATAGCTTCTTCTGCATAAAGTGACTTCCACCTCTTCCCTTAACTGAAACAGTGTCTAGGAGGGAAGATGTTCCTGGGGAATGACCAGCTTCAAAACAACGCTCAAACACGTGCCATTTATCGGGTGGGAACATTCTTTGAAGTGGGGTATTGGAAAGCTCTTCCACAGGTGTGACAAATGCTTAAAGCTTCACTGTGATTATGTAGAAAAGTATCCATGTGTGTACAATACATACGATTTGGTAATAAATGCATTTTATATATTTATATTCACCTTTTTCACGTGCCATCGAAGGTTTGAAAAACCTCCCTCGTAATTGCAATAATTTAGGAAAATGGCACAACGAATTTTGTAGTCTCACGCTGGGAAGACAAATAATAGAATTGTGTGAGTTAAGTCAGTCGATGAAGCATATTTTACAGCACTACACTGAGGTAAAAGCTAAAAGAGTATAAGCTTTTAATTATTTGACTGTTGCAGTAAATGAACAATATGCATAATAAATGGATTTAAAAATTTGTCCGCTTATTTATTTATATTTTGATTTATTTTTTTATGTATTTATATTTTTTTATTGATTAATTTATTTATCTGCATTTTTTATTTATATTTTATTTATTTATATTTTTAATCATGTATTTATATTTTATTTATTTATTTACTTGTTTATTGATTCATTTATTGATTTGTTTATTTATAAAAAAATATTTTATGTATGTATTTATTTATTTAGAAAAGGATTCCCGATAGCAGAGCTCTGTCGTGAGGAACAGTACATACAGTAGTTCATTACACATATGTCGGACTAACTATACTAAGGCTAAATTATAATACATATCTAGTATACACATACACGATTGAAGCGATTGAAATGCTTTCCAAGCGATCCTTTTGACACGTCATAGTCTGGCTTGTAATGCAATACATTACCGGTAATGAGGAAAATGTGTTACAATATAATTACAGAAAATCAGGGTATAAGCAAACGAGCGTTTTTTAAGATGCATTGAATATATAATACAATTAATAATGATAAACGTAAAAATACTTAGAAGAATGCGGGTATCACAACAGTAAATTACTATTCATTCGGAATCAGTAAATAGTACCTATTCAACTTTTCACGAAATATTTTATGTTGACCAATTTTAGTGATTCTTGCTACATCATTGTAATGGTTCTATTGCTGACAATATATAACTTATTTTTTGTCTTGTGCAGTGTATGTGAATTTCATTAATGAAAGTGAATTTAATGTTGGGGATCATGAGACTATGCAATAATTTATAAATAACTAAAGTGGAATTGAAAGATACAAGCCGTTTCAAAGGCAATATATTAGTTAGAGTGTACATTCTACAGGTAGGGTATAAACAATGAACTCTATACATTGACCTTAGAGTTCAGTTTTGCCGAATCTCAAAATTATTCAAATTGGTATCAGAAGCCCTTCTCCAGACGAAACATAGGTATGATAGCCGAGACTGAATCATTGAGAAATATATTACACGAAATGTCCGTTCCTATGTTAAGCTGAAAGATCTTGTAAATTAGAAGCTAGGAACTGGTACCTTTCCATATAGCTGCACACATACTCCAAGCCTGTGCCTTCTACCTGACAGTTTGTTTTCCCTAACTTCTTCCCATATCCTTAACGTTTACACCAGCTGTGTTTTCTGGTGTAAACTGGGTAAACACGTCTATGGTTCTAACTTTTATGGAACACACAGATACGGTCCCGCTATTAAATTTCATCAACTTTCCTCATACTGCATTACACAGTCAAAGAAGCACGACATTCAGAGGCATAAAACAGTTTTATATCGACGTTCAACTCCACAACCAAAGTATTCTAAAATTTTACGACTGAAAGACACACTGGTAATATCAGATTCTTATTACGACAATGTGGGTAGTAAATCGGAAGATGCGGGCGTGTGGTCTTGTCAACTTGGTTCAATATTGTCTCGCCTGTGCGCCTCTGTGTAGGCTTTATTCATGCATGAACTGTATTGCGTCCCTGGTGGAAATATGGCTAAGTAAATAAGGAACATTGTTAAACCCAACATATCTGTTTAAGTGACTCTGGCGGGTTGAATAGGATGATGCTGATGATGACTATTGTTATTATTGTTATCGAGTTGGAGGCCATTTCTCAGTGTTGCCTTTGTAATGGAAATTTAATGTTTTTCAGTCAGTCAACACAATTGTACTCAATTGTAATGGGTGGTTCCCTAATCCTGAACAAAAAATCCTCTCGGCACGCCGGAAGGCGGAGGTAGATTTCACCGGGCAAACTAGGGGATAGGCTATAATAGGCAAAATATGCAGGGCTTCTTAGCAGGATCAGTCCTCATTTATTGCCAGAAAGTATTCTACAATTGGATCTTAATCAACTTTGTTTTCGTCTTTATATGCATTTTTTTAACATTTTATTGTCTTATGGGGACGGTAACCTTCTTGTCATATGGGATTCATTTTTATACTTGTGGTCACACTGTCCTTATGCAAGGTTACGACACTGATGTGTAACGTTCTAACAGTCTAAATTCTTCACGCAAAATTTTGTCTCCCACAGAGATGTTGCTTGGTTCCTCAGTTTAGGGGCTGCGACAACGCGGTCAGGTAACCCCGTGTACTTTGGATGTGTGTAGAATCTGTCTGATAAACGGTGTTAATTGTGATGGCTGTATTATTCTGTAATTCAGTTAAAGACTGCAGACGGTCAATTTCAAGTAGTAGTTGCCAATTTTGGTACCAAATACTACCGTCAACGACACCTAGCTGTCAACTTGGCAACTAGATGCCACCACAACCATCAACTCGCAACAAACGTTGGAACTTCCCCTCCTAAGGAAAGCATACTGAGGGATTATTAGCCCTCTTACAAAATCCGACGACTTCGGCTGGCTTTGAACGCATACGGGACTTTGTTGAAACGCTTCGCGCGTCGTCGCTCATTTGTTGAATCTACTCTTGCGCTACCTATTGTAAAGTCTATTTGCTAAGCCAGAATCCTTCCTTAGAGTGTACTCAATATCTCACCCAAGCGTCATCGCTATCGGACGAATTAGCCCAGGCATTATACGCAAACAACACTGCCAACCTAAAAAAAAAATGTAAACCTGAAATTTGGCATAGATGTTCCCTAGTACCCTAGTAACAAATCCTGAAAAGTCCCCATCTCTGCGGTGTCCGCGTCATAGTTTTTGGGGTGTTCAAAAGGGCTTAAATGGGGCCTAAGTGCCAAAAACAACATTTTTGCTTCCTGTGTTCAAAATATTGATCCAAATTCAGTTCTCGCGAGCTTTAGCAATTAATAAATTGAACCAGTAGGATAACGGACTTATCAGGCCTAATTATTGCTATTGATGAAGGAAAACAACGACTAATTTAACATTTTTAACACAATTTTTACACGAAAATTTCGTTAATTTGTCATTAGCAGGTCATTATTTTTTAAACAACGACTAATTTAACATTTTTAACACAATTTTTACACGAAAATTTCGTTAATTTGTCATTAGCAGGTCATTATTTTTTAAACAACCGCTGATATTGACCTAAGACCCCGAATGAAAATTATAAAGCATACTTTTAGCTTTACATTGGTACATTACCCATGTCTATGCGAGAAACGGTTACCAAGTTAAGGTCCCAAAGCATATCCGCTGTTGAAAGGGCAACCGATTGAGTTTCTAGGTGACAGCGCTCGGCCTGTCGGAGCAGGCCAAAAACACTCGAAACAATTAATTCAGATTCTAAACAGTCTTGGGGCGGCTTCGGTGGCGTAGTCGGTAGCATGCTGAGCTTCTATGCCCAAGATAGCGGGTTCAACCCCGGCCGAAACCGTCGGAATTTTAAGAGCGTTAAAAATCCCTCAGTATTCCTTCCTTCGGAGGGGAAGTAAATCCGGCTGTCCCATGTCATAGATTTATGGCATGTTAAAAAACCTTCCACTAATTACACCTGTGTGAAGCTAAATTGGATAGGTTAAGAATGTAAACAACGCTCTTAGGTTTCTACGTTCGTTACCAAGAGCCGACTGCGGTGGTGTCTAGTAGTTCTGAACTTGGCCTAGTAGTCTTTGACGGTGGCGCTTGGCAGCAAAAGTAGGAACGATTTGAAAGATTCTAAGTTGCAGTCTGTACTTAAATTAAAAACAGATATCACACACTAATACAGTCATCACAATTAACACTGGTTATCAGACAGATTCTGCACACACCCAAAGTACACGAGGCTACATGACCACGTTGTCGCAGCCCCTAAACATAAGAACCAACCAAACAGTCTTGGATTTTCAGTAAATGTGGCGGAAGTCCACAGGTACGAAGTTTCAGCGCTTCGTGAAAAACGTCCAATCCTGAATGCTGGAGCGCTCACATAGTTTTGCTTTGACAATGCTGACTTTAACATAAGGACATTGGACGGGCGAAACACATTTCACTACATGGAAGGCATCAAGTGCACGGGTGCAGTGGCTGACAGTGAAATATCTTCACTCCCACGTACACGAGACGTTCCTCATGCTGGTGTGATTGCGGCGATGGGAAAGTTGATCATTTCATGGTATCGGAAGCCCTCTTCTCCTGGTTCAAAGAACGTCAATATTAAGGAGTTAACTGTGGAAGACCCAAACTCTGTGGCTATTGCGTCGATGATGGACTCCTTGTGGTTATCTGGACGGTGATCAGGTATTAATTTACCCGCCTCGTGGAAGGGCTTTATGAAGACGTCACTGTCTGCTCATGCTCAACCAGCTTCCCAGACGAAGTCAATTGATGCCCTGCCGTTCATTAACTTGGAACCGAGCAATCCATCAACTATATATTCCGTGTTGAAGTTTGCCGCAAGAAAGTGCGCGGAACTGAAACAAAGCACTTGTTTCGTAACCTTTGACCTGCCTCTATACGCGAAAGCTGCAGAGATAGTCGCATCGGACAATTCAGAGGAACTCAAAAACGTGGTTGTTCGTCTAGGCGGATTTCACCTTCTAATATCGTTTCTTGGGGCAATCGGCTACGTGATGAATGGAAGCGGTTTGGAGGAGTTCTGGGCGGAAATATACGCTAAATCGTCAGTGACTCACATGATGTCTGGACATGCATATTCTAGGTCGGCTTGCAATTAACTCGCTCTTAAAAATGATAACGTTATGCCTTCAATTTCAAATGTATCAATAACGCGAAACTGTGTATGTTCTAGGGCCCTCAGAGCGCATTTTCTGACAAAACAGGTTATCGGGACAATGTTACTCAACAGGCGCTTTTTACCGCATTCCAAGAAGGCACCGCCAACGACTTGCTATCATATCCTTGCCTTCAACGTCTCAAAGAGTCGCTTCATGACACATTTACTTCAATGAGCCAGAAATCTCGCACAGGAAAGCTGTGGTTCGAGTACATCATACAGCGAGCCTGGAAAATATTGAAGGATTCCACATCTTTACGCGAGGAAATGAAGGCATTCGTCTCTACGGCTCCAGATGAAAAGGCCATAATAACAACTGGAGAGAAGTTCGCCATTTGTCTTTACGGCAGTGCCAGATCGGAGTGCAAAAGCCTCGGCGAACTTCGGGTAGTGAAATACAGCCAAAAAATTGCCAAACAACCGGTCACAACGTCGTTTCAGCTGGCTTCACTTCCGCCGACTTCGGTGGCATGCAAACAACATTCACTGCGGGTATATTTGCAAGTTCAGGAATGGTTAGGATTTTCTTTGGACCCGACCCAATGGGGATGGAAAATCCAACACTCAGCTTTAGTACCAGTGAAAACTCATCTTCCAACTGCTCCAGACCATCTCCTCAATTTGGTGTCCTGCAACTGCAAGAGCTCTTGTGGCAGCCAGTGTGAGTGTGTACGTTCCGGTTTAGAATGCTCCTTAATGTGTGGACACTGCAGTGGAAAAGCGTGTGGCAACGTCACGTTTGATGGCTCAGATAATGAGGAGGACGATTGAGTCCGATGTAAGCTTTTTTTGCAAGTTTTCTTTGTCTAAAGAAAGCTTTCTAAGCTTTGTTTTGTTATTATTTGCATTATGCATCTTATGAATGTACGTTTAACTGCTAACTGCATTAAACTCGTTTTGTTCTATGCAAACTGTTTCTGCTAGTTTACCTGGATTCAAAGGAATACCATCCTAAAAGTTCTTGAGCAAAGATACAAAATGGTGTCAACAAAGGTGAATAGATGAGCCCACCAGCGTAAATGGACGTTCGTTCAGAAAACGACTGCCACACTTCCACTTTTATATTTGTGGCTGTATCTCTGCTGCTGTTTGTCGGATGAACATGGGCAATGTATCGTTTTAAAGCTACAAGTGTGCTTTACAACTTTTACTTCGGGTCTTTAGTCGCTATCAACAGCTGTTTACACTATAAGTCCCGGCTAGTGACAAATTAGCTAAATTTTCGTGAGAAAAGTTGAGCTAAAAATGTTTGATTACTCATCTGTTTAAATGTATGGCAATAATTACGACCAATAAGAGCGTTATATTTAAAGCAGTCCTTCTCTGATTACTATCAAAGCTCATTAGAACTGATTTTGGATCAATATTTTGAACGCTGGAAGTAAAAATGCTGTTTTAGGCACTTAGGCCCCATTTAAGCCCTTTTGAACTCTCCAAAAACTATGACGCGGACACCGCAGAGATGGGGACTTTTCTGGATTTGTTACTAGGGTACTAGGGAACATCTATGCCAAATTTCAGCTTTACATTATTTTTTTTAGGTTAAAACTTAAAATGCCTGGGCTAAATGGTATATGAACGCATACGTGACTTTTTTGAAACGCTTCGCGCGTCGTAGCTCATTTGTTGAATCTACCCATACGCTGCCTATTGTAAAGTGGATATACTAAGCCAACTCAACTATGCCCAGAATTTAATTTTGATCTGAGAGTTGAAAGTTAGGTTAAGTGTAGTTAGATTAGGTAAAGTTAGGTTAGGTGAAGTTATGGTAGGTTAGGTTAGGTAAAGTTCAGTCAAGTTAGATTAGGTGAAGTTAGGTTAGGTTAGGTTAGGTGAGGTGAGGTTAGGTTAGGTGAGGTTTAGGTTAGGTTGGGTTAGGTTAGGTTAGGTTATGACTAAGTTTGTTATGTCTAGTTGTTTTAGAAAAAGACCATTTTTGCTCTCATATTTGCTTACATATTTTCTTTGCACTTTAAACTATCTTGACTTGTGTATTTACCTTTTCTGGCATATTTGTTGAGATATTTGTTAGTATATTTGCTTCCACTTTTTATATTTGCTTTGCTCCCACATTTGATCCCATATTTGCTCCCACTTTTTGCTCACAGTTATATTTAGCCTACTTTCGATTTTTGCAAAAAGTGAAAGTAGACTTATGAGATCACTACAGGGCGAAAAAAAGTATGTCTGTCTCTGTGTGTGTCTGTGTGTGTGAGTGTGTGTACTCTGAATGTCTGCCCCCCCCCCTATCAATTCGAAAACGGTGAGCGCAAATTGAACGAAATTTGGAACAAAGGTAGCACTAGCAAAGGACATCTCAGTGTCATGTTTTATATCGCCTCCATCTTGACGGAAACGTAATGGCGGCCACACAAATGTTCAAAGCTTAAATCAAATTACGACTAACATAATCATCCGATCTCTACCAAATTTTGCAACAACATACCTTTTTTGGGGCAGGATCCTTTGACCAAACTAATAGGTCATCAGCCTAATAAGTTGTGGATGGCGGCCATCTTTGTGTGAAAATCGATTGCCCCTATTAATTCGAACACGGTGAAACCGACTGGAACGAAATTTGGTACAGAGGTAGTACTAGCAAAGGGCACCCCAGTGTCATGTTTTATATCGCCGCCATCTTGACGGTAACGTAATGGCGGCCACCCAAATGTTCAAAGCTTAAATCAAATTACGACTAACCTAATCAACCAATCTCTACCAAATTTTGCAACAACATACCTTTATGAAGGGAGCATCCTTTGACAAATATAATAGGTCAATAGCCTAATATTTTGCGGATGGCGGCCATCTTTGTGTGAAAATCGATTCCCCCTATTAATTCGAACACGGTGAAACCGAATGGAACGAAATTTGGTACAGAGGTAGCACTAGAAAAGGCCACCTCAGTGTCATGTTTTATATCACCGCCATCTTGACGGAAACGTAATCGCGGCCACCCAAATGTTAAAGGCTAAAATGTAATTACGACCAACCTAATAATCTAGTCTCTACCAGATTTTGCAACAACAAATCTTTATGTGGGAAGCATATTCTGACCAAACTGCTAGATCATCAGCCCAATAGTTTGCAGATGGTGGGCAAGTATGTGTGCAAATCGATTCCCCCTATCAATTCAAACACGGTGAAACCGAATTGAACGACATTTGGTACAGAGGTAGCACTAGCAAAAGGCACCTCAGTGTCATGTTTTATATCGCCGCCATCTTGACGGAAACGGAATGACGGCCACCCAAATGTTAAAAGCTTAAATCAAATTTCGACCATCCTAATAATTTGATCTCTACCGGATTTTGCAACAACATGGCTTTTTATGGAAAGCATCTTATGACTGACTGCAAGGTCATCAGCCCAATAGTTTGCAAATAGCGGCCATGTATGTGTGCAAATCCATTCCCCGGATCAATTCAAACACGGTGAAACCGAATTGAATGATTTTTTTTACAGAGGTAGCACTAGCAAAGGGCACCTCATATTCATGTTTAATATCCCTATAGCACGTTGTATTTCAACAAGCTACTACAACCAACATTCAATTATACCCCTTGAAAAGGACAAAGAGTTATAACAATACCCATGCATTTAGGAGAAAGTAGGCTATATGTTCTTTACCGAACATCTTGTTTTCTCCCACATTTGCTGCCACATTTGCTCCCACTTTTTACCCCCCCCCCCACATTTGCTGCCACTTTTTGCATGTATATATGCTCCTACATTAAACTATTGTTGTTATTACCAAGTTGTCTTTACTAGAGATTAGTTTGTGCTTGACAGTTGATATGGAAGTATCAGTGACTAGGTATGGTAAGCCTTATGCATACTATAAAGGATATTCATATATTGTGAAACGAAGCAATAAAATGGAACTGTTATTTGGCGCTGTTCAAAGCAACGATCGAAACAGTGTCGAGGAATGCTTAAAACAAAAGAATTGGACATACTTTATTCAAACAATCATGATTGTAAACTTAATAATCACGCTAGTCTAAATGTGAGGAAAACCCAAACCAAAGCAAGAAACCAAGTCCAAGTAAAAGATAGTGCTGATCAAGATAATATTAACCTCAAGTTTAATACACTACAACGCACTCATGCTGTTAGCGAGTTGTTTAATGAGAAACCTTTAACACCTCCTGTGAAATCCATGTTCAGACACGCACCCACATCTCAAAAGCCCTTAACCCTATCAGAGACAATATACCCCATCTAGAAGTTGGTGGGGAAAGGTAATAGTGATAATAATAACATAACAATGTTAAAGCATTCTAGCACATCTAAAAAGAAGCTTTCAACACTATCAAAGACAACTCAAACCAGTGAACAGACTGTGGACATAGGTGGAAATTATAATGGTAATGATATTAATGATGATGATCATCATTATGAAAATGATTATAATAATGAGGATGATAATCATGATAATGGTGATAACGATGAACTGCTTCCCGAGTTTTTGAAACCATTCATAAAAAATAGCAAATGGAACGATCCTAATATATTAGTCGAACGTCTACAGCTCTTGCATGCCTGTAAACAGGTTGGTCATATTGGCTATGAAAAAGAGCTATTAAATATAGAAAATCAACTTCGTAAAGCTGCTATTATTGTGTGATGGGTCAACGTAGCAACACCCCCATCCCCTAAAAAATAATATTCAACAAGTGTTATGTTTAAAATAAAGAGCTGTATTCTATTTGTCTATCTCTTGTGAAAAAATGATTAAATTGATAAACATAGTTTGTGTATATTTCTTGTTTTCTTGCATGTTCAAGCAATAGTTATGTCAGGGAAGGGGTTCGAACCCTTGCTTCATTATATATTTGGAAATTTGATCTTAAGTCAAACGCCTTAAACACTCGGCCACCCTGACAGTTACTGATTTAATTAGTCTTGTTGGTCATAAGTGTTTACAAAACTTTTTTTTCCCAGTATATATTTGCTCAACCACTTTTTGGTTTTTCAATGCAGATTTTTGTTTTGTTTCAATTTATTCGGAACATTACAGTTATGAGTCTTGTAAACTGGGTGATTAATATAGGGATGAAGGCATCTTAAAAATCACGAGCCTTACAGTTTTCACGTATCATGTATAACATGTTACATGTTATCCTACATTCCACATAGGGCTCTACCTTCTTAACAGTGAACTCTGTTGGTCATTAAAATAACTACTTGTAAAATAATTCCAGTGGTAAATCCTGTTAGCAAATATCATATATTACATATTTTCACGCCATAGAACGACAACTTGAAAATAATTTATTGTAGGAATACCTTTAATGGGATCACCAAACCTTCAAGTATGCAATATATATTCGTGATAGTGCCGTATTTTGGTCGATAGTGCCTCGAGTGCTTACATTAAATAAGAATACGGTAAACGTATAAACATTTAATAAATCATAATTGTTTTCATTAAATATCATATAATACATATTGTCACACCAAAGAGTGACCATTTCAAGATCATTTATTGTAGGAATATCTTTAATGGGATCTCCAAACCTTGAAGTAAACCATATGTGATAAACATTCCACATAGCTACATAACCGACAGTACGTCATGTTATCAATCTCAGTCACCGCGCGCGCTCATTGTTTGTTTGTGTTGCATTTCAGTTCCATTTGCATTTCATTTCTTGAGAATCACCCCCACACCGAAAAATATATAGCAAGCGAGAGGAAACATGTTACGCATCAATAATTTTAGAAGAGCTCTCTCAGGTATTGTATGATGTTTTTTTTTTAGTACGGCATAACTGTTTGTTGCCTAGCATTTACTGTTACACAACATTATTTTTGGTAAGCTCTACATAAGTATCCTAATTGTCTCTGGTATAATGTCATGTTTATCAAGCATGGTCACACGGTTTGTCTATAGGTTTAAGCCTCTGTTGTATATGATTTCAAAAAATAATAAACAGCTTTCTACAACTGTACTCACTGGTCAATAACCAACATAGTGGGCTAAAATGTTTCCCTCATAGGTAACTCATGTTTGGTTAGTCAATTCTTATTGCAAGGCCAGTCAAGAACTAAAAAATTAGTCTTAACGTATATAACAATCATTAACACTATTATCATTAAACAAATCAAACCATCATAAAGTATTTATTAAGTTTAATTGCATTTTAGGAATCTTGCAAACATCTTGCAACCTTAAAGAGGAAAGTATAGACAGGAATTGTGAAAAGGAAATCGTTCAATCATTCAATGTCGTTAGTGTTAGGAACCTCAACGTAAAAGGTTATGAAAGTCTATGTGAGGGTGTAGTTTTTACAGCTGGATGCCTTTTCCTGACACCCACCTCAGAGACAAGTTTATGGGAAATGGAACTCAGCTAACATGTCGAATGTGGAGCTCCTAGTCTAGGAGAAAGTCATGTTGAGGTATTTCTCTGCAGGGAGTGTGGTAAACGAAACAACAACAACAAAAAGCATACATGTAAAGGGAATATTATGGAATTTTCGAGTACATGTAGTCAATTTTAATAACAAATTGGTTAAATTTCATGGTTTGTACACCACTTGGCTAAATTCGGTAAATTTTAGTGAATTTTCATTTATATTCGTCTAATTTTATATGAATTTGAGGTAGTTTAAACCATTCTTAGGTAAATCAATGGAATTTCAATAAATCTGGTAGTCATTTATTGAATTTTGCTGGATTTTTTTGTCATTTGGTCAATTTGCGGAACATTTAGTGGATTTTAGGAAAATTCAAGGTAAATCTGGGGATAGTTAGGTATTTAACAGATAACATGTCACTTATGGTTGTAATAGAGTGTGCCTTTCACCACCAAGGGGTAGGATTGGAGAGAGGAGACCGTCATGACCTGAAGTGCATAGTCATTTATATTGACTTTAAGAATGGCTGATGTGGGGGATCGAACACTCCTGTTGATGGTTTTTGGGGAAGTGTACTCCATTCCATTCCATTTTTAAAAGCCACTAATCAGGTCCTAAAATTGGGCAGTTGCAAACCATTTGAATATTCTTAACATCAAATGTGCATTTGCCTGGAGTAGAAGTGGGAAACCACATCAGTTTGGTGTATAGAAAACTCACCTCACCTCACCCCAACTCATTGGAAAAATGAAAATCATTTGTTTTTGTCTTACTTAGGGGCTTGGAAATCATGCTCATCAGTCCCATGTACTGTACTTGGGAAAATAATCATGGCCATGCACACTATTATTAGCTGAGTTTCTAATACAATTTTGCATACCCTAGGACCAGTATTGCATTGTAAGGCATGCCATTGTTACCGTCCTTAAAAGCCAGTGATATAAAACAAAAGAGGGCTTTAATTCCACATCTGGGCGTCATATCTAGTGTCATGTAGGTTGACGATCACGGAGTCCCAGCTGAGTCCGTCATTGCTTCCACTAACTTGTGCTAGGCTCCTCTCTGTCTTCTTTCCTGTCGACCACACTTGCTCAACTCTTGTTCTCTACCGACCCCAACATGATTAGGGTATCCGAGGGCTAGGGAGTCTCTTCCCTTTGCAACTTAATTGGCCCTTGTTTATTTATTTTTTCTGATATCCTACTTGTGTGAGAAGGCAGCCTTGTTTTTATTTTCATGTTATTTCCTGTCTTTTGCTCAAGCCCCTTCAAGAAGGTACGGTGTATATAGCCCCACCACTTGTGATGCACTCTGCATATGGCTACACCCTCAAGGGGCTTACGGCTGATCAGTTTGGAAGTTGGCGACCCCAAGGGATTTCTCAGCTGAGTCCAGTTTTCCTCCTCTTTATCCATTACCTCTGGGGCAGAGCCTCTCCTATTTTACTTTTCTACCTGCCTTTCATGGCTCTCCTTCCTTCCAACTCCCTCAATCCACATGCTTGAGGGCCATTTTTTGGTCCTTCTGTCCTTTATTTGTCCTATTGTCCTTTTGTTTTCCATTTCTTCTTCTAGTATATAAGTGTGTAGTTAGTTTTAGTTATAGCTTAGATTTAATTTTCATATGTACGATGACCCAAACCATTGGGGGTCGATAGGACAGCTTGGTGGTTAAGTTTATAGAACACTTCTCTTTTTGTTCAAAGGACAGCATGTTGAATTCCTCACTGGCTCATGAATTTTATACTTTGCTCACTTATTTCTCATGGCTTTGAAACTGGATGTCCGTAACGTGATCATTATTCATTTTAACTTCAGTGTACGGTGTATGATTGGAAAGGAGGCGGCCATGGCTTCTGAATTACAACTATGTTAGCGTTTGTCTAAAGTATAAATAAAAAAAGAGTTCAAACATCATGTAGGGCATAAACTAATTTTAAATTCAGATTTGTGTTTCACAGTAAACACAATTATTCTCCGTTTAAAACAAGCCATACATTTCTTTTTCTAACATGATAGCTTATAGGCGGGCATTGCTATAGCTTACATGTAGTAGGGTCATCAGCTAAGGATTCAATTTCCATTACCTACACCTCTCATGGTATGGCTCTTAGCCAATTCGTTAAACTATAGAATACGTTTCTATATGTTCTGTTACATTATTATTTGACCATCTCACCGTGTAGTGGTTCACATACTTGGTTGTCAACCCTAAGGTCTTGGCTTCCAACCCCGACTATACCAAGAAATTCATTTCAAGGTTGCAATAAGGTTCACTAAGCCTTTGTCAAACCTTACCTAACAACTATCTAGTCATGTACTGTATGTTAACACGGTGCAGAGCATGTCCACTATCAAGCAGACGAGTAATATGAAACTTGCTGTCAAGATCGCCGTGCTGTTATCACCAAGGCTCACTACACAAACAAAAGCCAGTGTCTCTGTGCAGATTCAACCCAGCGGTAGTATGCAAGCGTATGTTTGTTTAAAAAACATCATTAATATAACTCCACTGTCACCACAGAGGCCCCGGGTGAGATTTTCCCCCTAAAGGCTGCAACAGGTACACTGAGTCTTGACAGGTAAAATTTTGGGATCAATTCGTGAACCACGGCAAAGGGTTGGCCATCCTGACTTCTTCAACACTTCAAACAAATGTTTACTGCTACTGGTTAGTTGCCTTTCTTTCTTCTTTTTCTTTCTTCGGCTTTTCCCAATTATTTTGAGTCGCCGGTGCCAACCAGCCTCATTTTGGTTTTGATTTTTCAGGTGAAAATTCCTCCCCGCTGTCACCGGGTAAAGACCAGCAGCTAAGCACCTGCGCCATCACGCTCCCCACTGGTTAGTTATATATACACACATTAATCCTTAATTACCTAATGATAATAATAACAATAATACATGATAATAATAACAATCATCCTCCATACACATGTCCATTAAAGCATGGTTTCACAAAACGCTTATGCTTTTAGGTGTTAAACACGTTTTTCCCCATAACATGACTATTTACTGTTTTAGGGGAGAAATGACCTATCCAGGTAAAAGCTTATGTCATGGCCTATTTTTAAGCTATCACACCTAATTTTAGGGTTCATCGTTTCCAAGATATTCATTTTTCAATTTGGGGGTAGTTTTCACACCCCTGCTATTTTTCATCAAAAACAAAAGATTTCAGGTCCATTTATCATTTTTAGGTGTTTAACACGTTTTTTCCCATAACATGACTATTTACTGTTTTAGGGGTGAAATGATCTATTCAGGTAAAAGCGTATGTCATGACCTATTTTTTAAGCCATCACACCTAATTTTAGGGTTCTTCGTTTCCAAGGTATCGATTTTCAACTTGGGGGTAGTTTTCACCCCCTTACTATTTTTCATCAAAAACAAAAGATCTTAGGTTCAATTATCATTTTTACCCGTTTAACACCTTTTTACGCCATGTAAAATCACTATTTACCGTTTTAGGAGTGAAATGACCTATCCATGTAAAAGCGTATGTCATGACTTATTTTTAAGCTATCACACCTAATTTTAGGGTTCTTCGTTTCCAAGATATTGATTTTTCAATTTGGGGGTAGTTTTCACCCCCTGCTGTTTTTCATCAAAAACAAATGATCTTAAGTTCATTTATCATTTTTAGGTGTTTAACACGTTTTCCCCCATAACATGACTATTTACTGTTTTAGGGGTGAAATGACCTATCCAGGTAAAAGCATATGTCATGGCCTATTTTTAAAGCTATCACGCCTAATTTTAGGGTTCTTCGTTTCCAAGATATTGATTTTTCAATTTGGCCGTAGTTTTCACCCCCTTGCTATTTTTCATCAAAAACAAAAGATCTTAGTTTCATTTATCATTTTTAGGTGTTTAACTCGTTTTATCCCCATAACATGACTATTTACTGTTTTTGGGGTGAAATGACCAATCGAGGTAAAAGCCCATATCATCCCCTATTTTTTAAGCTATCACACCTAATTCTAGGATTCTTAGTTTCCAAGATATTGATTTTTCAATTTTGGGGGGTAGTTTCACCCCCAAACGGGGGACGTCGCCCCAAGTGCTAGGAGCCCTCATACAAGTCCCTAGCATGATTGGTTCGCGAGATATGAACAAAAGTGTAGTTAGGCCCTTTTGACAAAAAACGAATCATACATTCAAAAAAGGGGCGTACCCCCCAGGGCTAGAATACTGCCTATGGCAAAATCCCATCAGGGGTTCAGAAAATATTAACAAACGTGTAGTTAAGTCCTTTTGACGAAAGCCGTGCGTGTGAGCACATACAAAAAAATATTATTTACCCCCCCCCCCGGGTAAGGGTAGTTTTTATTTTGGGGAGGATATACCCCGTCCATAGAAAAGGGGAGTTCACCACGAGTCCTACGACACCTCATATGTTTAAATCCGATTATTGGTTAGCGAGATACCAAAAAGCCGATGACCTATTATTTTTTTGGGTTTATTTAAATAAATATTAAAAAAACTCATCTATAAATAGTCATTTAAAAAGCCCGCACCCTTACAAAAACCGCCAAGTTCGTAGGCATACAAACAATATTAATTCATCACCCGGGTAAGGGTAGTTTTTATTTTGGAGTGGATATACCCCGTCCATAGAAAAGGGGAGTTCACCACGAGTCCTACGACACCTTATATGTTTAAATCCGATTATTGGTTAGCGAGATAGTGAATAGCCGATGCCCTTTTAGTTTTTTGGGCTTATTTAAATAAATATTAAAAAACCACTCATTTATAAATAATAATTTAAAAAGCCCGCTTTCTTACAACACCTCTCAAGTGCCCAGGCATACAAAAAAAAAACACTCATCGCCAAAATGTCAAAACAACATGTTTACCCCAAATGGGGTTTGCAAATTCCATCCATTTTAAAAAATAACCTCACCATCACATAGAGCGGAAAAAATACCATCTAAACGACCCCTCACTTGACCCTACTCCTCCCCCTCCACCTAACCCTTTCCCAACATAGGCATACATATTCAAGCACGAGCGCGACTTGAGAAAACCAACACTACTCCACTACTCGCGAATGACCTCTAAGTTTTGGTCTTTTAATTAAATAAAGAGCCTATCGGAAAGTAGGGGGCGTCACTACGAGTGCTAGGACACCCTGTATGTTCAAATCCGTTGATTGGTTAGCGAGATATCAGGTTCGGGGCAAATACGAGGAGGGTTCAAAAAGATAGTAGGCAGAACTCGTGTCATCCCACTACTGACGACGCGCGAAGCGTTTCAACGAAGTTCCGTATGCGTTCATATAGGCTACCGTTCGTCCAAGAGCGATGAAACTTGGGTGAGATATTGAGTACACTCCAAGGAAGGTTTCTGGCTTAGTAAATCCACTATACAATAGGTAGCCCTCGAGTAGATTCAGCAAATGAGCGACGACGCGCGAAGCGTTTCAACAAAGTCCCGTATACGTTCATATACCATTCGTCCGATAGCGACGACACCAGGGTGAGATATTGAGTACACTCTAAGGAAGGATTCTGGCTTAGTAAATCCACTTTTCAATAGGTAGCGCACGAGTAGATTCAATAAATGAGCGATGACGCGCGAATCATTTCAACTAAGTCCCGTATGCGTTCATATACCATTCGTCCGATAGCGATGAAAATAGAGTGAGATGTTGAGTACACTGCAAAGAAGGTACCTGGCTTAGTAAATCAATTTTACAATAGGCAGCGCACGAGGAGATTCAACAAGTGAGCGACGGCACGCGAATCGTTTCAACAAAGTACGCGATCATATGCCATTCGTCCGGTAGCGATGAAACTTGTTTGAGTTATAGTGCACACTGCAGGGAAGGATTTTGACTGAGCAAATCCATTGCACAGTAAGTAGTGCACGGGCAGATTCAACAAATGAATGACGGCGCGCGAATCGTATAAATAAAATCCCGTGTGCGTTCATATACCATTCATCCGATTTCGATGAAACTTGAGTGAGTTATTGTGTACACTGCAGGGAACGTTTCTAATTTAGTAATTCCATTGTATAATAGGTAGCGCACGAGTAGTTACAAGAAATGAGTGACGGCGCGCGAAGCGTTTGAACAAAGTTCCATCTGCGTTCATATACCATTCATCCGATTGCGATGAAACATTGGTGAGTTGTTGTGCACGCTCCCACAAATGCTTATAAATTAGTATATCCATTTTACGATAGCTTAGAGGCAGTTAACGGAAATTGAAGAAAATATTGTGTATCCAAAAGCACTTCGAGAATCAAAATTACAATGCCGACACTTTTTTTTGATTGGCATTGCAACGCATGCCGGGTACAGCTTGTATATACAGTATATAAAAAGGAATGTCTGTGTGATCGTCTTTTATGCGTTCATAAACCATTCATCCGATTGCGATCAAATTTTGGTGAGTTGTTGTGCACTGTCCCGGAAAAGTAATAGGCGTAGCAAATTCAATTTACAATAGATGGCGCGCGAGTAGCTTCAACAAAAAGGCGTGCGTTTGTTTAAAGAAAGTCCCACATGTGTTCATATACCATTCATCCCATTGCGATGAAACTTGGGTGAGAGGTTGTGTACAATACAGGCAAGGTTTCTGGCTTAGTAAATCCATGTCATAATAGGTAGCGCACGGGTCGATTCAACAAATGAGCGACGACGCGCGAAGCGTTTCAACAAAGTCTCGTATGCGATCATATACCATTCGTCTGATAGCGATGAAACTTGGGTGAGATGTTGTGTACACTTCAGGGAAGGTTTCTGGCTCAGTAAATCCACTTAACAATAGGTATCGCACAAGTAGATTCAACAAATGAGCGACGATGGGCGAAGCGTTTCAACAAAGACCAGTATGCGTTCACATACCATTCGTCCGATAGCGATGAAACTTGGGTGAGAGGTTGTGTACACTACAGGCAAGGTTTCTGGCTGAGTAAATCCATGTTATAATAGGTAGCGCACGAGTAGATTCAACAAATGAGCGACGACGCGCGATGCGTTTCAACAAAGTCCCGTATGCGTTCATATACTATTCGTCTGATAGTGATGAAACATGGCTGCGATGTTGTGTACACATCAGCGAAGGTTTCTGGGTAGGTAAATCCAATTAACAATAGGTATCACACAAGTCGATTAAACAAATGAGCGACGACGCGCGAAGTGTTTCAATATAGTCCCGTATGCGTTCATATACCATTCGTCCGATAGTGACTAAACTTGGGAGAGTTGTTGTGTACACTCCAGGGAAAGTTTTAGGCTTAGTAAATCCATTTTTCAATAGGTAGCGCACAAGTAGATTCAACAAATGAGAGAAGTCGCGCGAAGCGTTGCAAGAAAGTCCCGTATGCGTTCATATACCATTCGTCCGTAAGCGATGAAACTTGTGTAATATGTTGTGTACTCATCAGGGAAGGTTTCTGGCTTAGTACATCCACTTTACAATAGGTATCGCACAAGTAGATTCAACAAATGAGCGACGGCACGCGAATCGTTTCAACCAAGTCCTGTATGCATTCATATACCATTCATCCGATTGCTATGAAACTTTGGTGAGTTGTTGTGAACCCTTCCGAAATCATTATAGGCATAGTCAATCCAATTTACAATGGACAGCGCGCGAGTATTTTAAACAAATGAGTGTTGGCGATGCGTTCATATAGCCTACAATTCATCCCATTGCGACCAAATTTTGGTGGGTTGTTTGGCACACTTCCGGGATGGTTATAGGCATAGTTAATCCAATTAACAATAGATAGCGCACCAGTAGTTTAAACAAATAAGTGTTGGTGATGCGTTCATATACAATTCCTCCGATTGCAATCAAATTTCGGTGATTTGTTGTGCATACGCTAGGAAATGTTATAGGCATAGTAGATCCAATTAACAATAGATGGCGCGTGAGTAACTTCAACAAAATTGCGTGCGTTTGTTTCAACAAAGTCCCACATGCGTCCATATACCATTCACCCCAATGCGATCAAACTTGGGCGAGATGTTGTATACACTCAGGGAAGGTTTCTGGTTTAGTAAATCCACTTAACAATAGGTAGCGCACGAATAGATTCAACAAATGAGCGACGACGCGCGAATTGTTTCAACAAAGTCCCGTATGCGTTCATATACCATTTGTCCAATAGCGATGAAACGTGGGTGAGATGTTGTGTACACTTCAGGGAAGATTTCTAGCTTAGTAAATCCATGTTACAATAGGTAGCGCACGAATGGATTCAACAAATGAGCGACGACTCGCGAAGTGTTTCGACAAAGACCCGTATGCCTTCATTATACAATCGTCCGATAGAGATGAAACTTTGGTGAGTTATGTACACTCCCGGGAAGGTTTCTGATTTAGTAAATCTATTTTACAATTGGTAGCAAACGGGTAGATTTAACTAATAAGCGACAGCGCGTGAATCGTTTCAATAAAGTCCCGTATGCGATCATATACCATTCAGCCCAGTGTGATAAAACTTTGGAGAGCCGAGTACAGTCCTGCGAAGGTTCATGAATTAGTAAGTCCGTTTTTCAATGGGTGGCGCACAAGAAGATTCAACAAATGAGTGACGGCGCGAATCGTTAAAACAAAATCCCGTATGCGTTCCTATGCCATTCATCCGATTGCGATGAAACTTTGATGAGTTGTGTACACGCCAGGAAAGGTTTTCGAGTTAGTAAATCCATTTTACAATAGGTAGCGTACGAGTATATTCAACAAATGGGTGACGGCGCTCTAATCGTTTCAGCAGTCCCATGTGCGTTCATATACCATTCATTTAATTGCGATGTAACTTTCGTGAGTTGTTGATCACGCTCCCGTGAATGTTTCTGAGATAGTATTTCTTTTATATAATAATTTAGAGGTGGTTGACGGTAAAAGAAGAAAATATTGGGAATCCAAAAGCACTGCAACTAACAAAGTCAAAACCCCAACACTTTCTTTGATTGGCATTGCAACGCATGCCGGGTACAGCTAGTTATATATAAAATTTTGAACTGACGGTGGTTTTGGGGTCCAGGGGATGTGAAACGCGAAGATATGTCGAAATTTTCCGGAAGTCGAAACATGGTAGGCTACCCATTGCAATAGTTAGCTTTCTAATGAAATCTACCTAAAAGAACAAGATGTTCAGCAAAGAACATATAGCTTACTTTCTCCTAAATGTTTGGGTGGTTCCCTAATCCTGAAGGGAAAATAACATGAGAATAATAAATACACTTGGATCCTTGACACTTAGGCTATTAAGGCTATATCTACAAGTATGGGTTATGTTACTTGCAAAACATACGCTTATTTAGTAGTAACTAAACTAGCACAACTAGTGAAGATAAGGGAATTTTTGTTGAGATACCGGTACTGATAGTGACCTTCAGGTTTGCTTGCTTGTAGACATAGATTTAATTTTCCAAAAACGCTCTCATTTCCATCCCCTTAGTCCGATATTTCCCCTTAGCGAAATTGACCGAGATTTTAAATGTTTATATTTTATGGATACATTAAAAGTGATTGGTGAAAAATGACGGTAGTTATCGTATCAACAAGAAAGTGAAAATTCCGTATATATACTTTTGAACTTGGTGCCCATTACAATACGTAGCTTTCTCATGAAATCCATCCAACGCGTTTTTAGCACATATAGCAATTTATAGATTAGGTTTAGATCATGGAAATTATTTTATTATCATTATTTAATATTATTTTTGATGTTTGATTAAATCCCTGGCACACGTACATTACAATTAAACATTATCCAAAAAATGTACGGTATTGAACCCTTGCAAAGAAGCTTATGAGACTCAGTTTCGGGGGGTGTAACAGTCCATATCGTAAGTTGTTGTTAAAGCGCTTCATTAACATGCAGGGTAACATATAACAAAATAACATGTAGGAAAAAGTGAAGCCAGGGTTAAAAACAAATGAATTTAATAACAAATCAGCTATTTACAACAAGAATTAACAAAACAAACTCCCATATGACTCCCACTGAATAAATTAAAGTTTGCCAAAACTAGGCCAAATCTCAGGAGAGATTAATACTTGGACCAAATGTCCCAAAGAAAATCAACAAAAGTGACAATATATGCGCGCGTGCTGTTCTACATGCTTCACGATGAGTACAATCGAATGCATGATTCGTCATCATCCAGAATAAACTTTCAGACAACGAATCCACATTGCTTAGAGCTAGACAGTCGCGGGGAACGACTATACAACACTAAAAACTAAACCGACACTTCCTATACTTAAAAAATAATCAACACAAATATTTCCGCGTGAAATTGGAATCAAAACTGCCGTAGCAAAAACGTACTGCCTAAAATTAGGACTTCTCACACAAATCAACACAAGTAAGTTAACACGTGACCAACAAAAGAAATACACATATGACCGCCGTCATTTTTACAAGTACACTACCACTACACCACACAGGCGTCACATACTAAATTACATGAATTGAGTCATAAACAAATCACTAGGCTCGAAGCCAACATTTACATTATTAACACAATATTCTATCCATACAACATGCACTAATCCGTCACACACATGGCGAACTCCCCAATTAATTATGGTTCAAAATAACCATCATAAAGAACAGGTTTGCTACATGAAAGCTTAAAGGGGCCAGTCGGAACATAGGACTGCCTAACAAAATAAGTCACCAGGCGAGACGGGCGATTCGTGGAAATCTGCATATCTGTCAACCCACTTGCCAAAATAACCTCGATCTCCAAAGGGACGGGATCGAATCTCGAAGAAGCGTGCCCCAAAGCACAATAATACGTGTGTGTGTGTCAGAACAAAATATCCCGGCATTTCCCCTAGGAAATCCAAGAATCAGCATATGGACAAGGAACAGCGGTCTCCCTGGAGCACCCTGCCTCTCTATCAAAATACAACAACGAAATATGAGGGTGGTAGGACCTCTACCCCTCTTCACGTAGAATCAACACACACCTGACACAATAACACACACAGAATCACACTTATGGGTTTGACAGATCCTGAAATAAATGACATAAATATTTTCCACTATTGGTGCCTCCGTTCTACGCCGTGACTAATTACCCTGAAAAGGACTAAAAAAATCTATCAAATTAGAACTAAGGTGTTCTACAATTACATCTTAAATTGTTGCACTCGGCAACCCTAATATGAATAATAACCTGTTCACCAAACATCTTACAGTAATTACCTCCCTTTCCTATCAAAAATATGAACTTTAATAAAGCACCACTTATCGAATGTAACGGGTTTCGCATTTGCATGGATAAAAATCACGTACACGCGCCGTGTACATTAAATATGACTCCAATAGAAAAATAAATACACAACAAACACTTTGGCCACGTGCCAACGTACATTTAAAACAATTAGTGTCGGTACAAGAAAACACTCTAAAACAAGAAAAAGAAAATGAACTATTTACAAAGTTCCCCCGCCAATCTAACTACATAATTGAATAATCTATTGTTGTACATCACCGTCTCAGCTTGTAGAACATATGACCTCCATCTCAGCCCATTTTCCCACGGGAAAATTAACACTCCATCGTTGTCTTCGTAGGAGCGTCGGACATCACTCCGGCTCCTGACCACACGTCGGACATCTTGGTGTAGTCTCTTTGGAAGAAAAGTTCAATGTTATTATAATTTGACCTGGCTATAATCGCTTGTGAGTTACTAAATTCGCCCACAAATAGTCCTATGTGATTAATCACGAAGACTTTCCCTAATCTCGCTCACACACGCACGATACACACATGAAAAAATACAATAAAAATGTACATGAAATATACAACTTCGAGTCCATCGTCACTGGCTCGACAATACAAGTTTTTAAAGTCTGACTGACTCACAGTCGCTATCTCGCTCGGTAATCTCTACTGCTCTGCTTGACCTTCGCTCGGGCTGGAGCGCTAATTAGAATGTTACTCATGTCTTGCCCCCTAAGAGCTGAAAAATAGTTGTCTTTAAGATAATATTCAAGTTTTAAATCACCACGCAAACTGGCGTGAAATTAGCTCACAGAGCTCACAAAGTATTAGACTTCAAATAATATATCAGAGCTTTAAAAATCGCTACACAAAGTTGCGTGAAGTTAGCTCACAGAGCTCCAAATTAAATGACTTCGAATAATATTAGAGCGTTAAAATCATTACACAAACTGGCGTGAAGTTAGCTCACAGAGCTCCAAACAGAAAAGACTTCGAATAATATTAGAGCGTTAAAATCATTACACAAACTGGCGTGAAGTTAGCTCACAGAGCTCCAAACAGAAAAGACCTCGAACAGCGTCTCGTCGATCAATTTATTAGAAACTGACAGGGGGATGAAGAGTGGGGTGAATTAAGAAAAATTTTCCAGAGCATTGTTACCCAGATTCTTAATGACACGGAACGGTCCAATAAATTTTGGACAGAATTTTGCAAAGACTTTGTTTTTGGGATCAGATATCGGTGGTCTGCGAACCAGCACTAACTCTTGTTCTTGTAATTCCCGGTGAAACTTCTTTCCTCTGTACCTTCTCAGTCTTCGGTCCGCTTGGTTCCTCGTGTGCTCTCTCGTTCGCTGAATTCGCAACTCATGCGCTAATAGTGGATCCCATGGGCATGGAATAATCTTGTCCCACGACCTCTCCGGCAACCTGTTGTGGTCTACAATTAGTGGGACTTGACCCGTCGACTCGTGCTTAGTGTTGTTCATGCACATCTCAATCTCTCCTACTTTGTCAACCCATTTATTATGATTGTTAGGAATCATTACTCTGTAGTACTTGGCAACACAGCGAATCGTTCTCTCGCTCGGATTCCCACAAGGATGACGAATGCTCGAAAATATATGTGTTATTCCTAGGCTCTCCAGACCTTGCCTAAAAACATTGCTCGTGAAATAAGTACCATGGTCTGATAAAATGGATTCCGGCTTCCCAAGCGTCGGAATAACTTTGTTCTGAATTCTACTGAGGACTTGTTTTGATGTCGTCTTCTGGATCGGACATAACACTACCATCTTTGAAAATACATCGACACACACCAGAAGGTGTCGGCATCCACGCTTTCCTTTAACCAGAGGGCCAAAACAGTCGATAGCGAGCATCTCGCATGGTTTTTGAGGTAATAGTGGTCTTGGAGGTTGTTTCATAATGAAGTTGTTCGGTTTAGTGCGCTGGCACGCGTCACAAGTTCTTATTACTTCCACAATGGTGAATCGCATCTTAGGCCAAGTAAAAGTCTCCCCTATCGTAGCTTCCGTCTTATCCGTGCCGATATGTGCTAGGCTCTCGTGGACATGCCACGTCAATCCTCTCTGTAGTGATGCTGGAACTAGGATTCGCAGTTTGGTATGATGCTCATCCACGTACTTATGCAACAGGTTATTTAAGTAGTGAAATCTCGCTTCTTTAGCACGGGCTTCTCGGTATTCAGGTGAATCTGGTTGTAATTCCTTGCTGTAGAAATTGATCATCATCATCATCCATGGGTCTGCTTCTTGCTCCTTCCGAATTTCCTTTAATTTCTCCAAAAACTCCCGAGCCTTAGGTGTTAATGTTATATGGTGAACTTCCGCTGTTACTTCATTCTCGTCTTCAGGATTCCTGCTCAAAGCATCTGGTATGATGTTCATCCTTCCAGGGCAATGCTCTATTGTAATGTCAAACTGCTGTATGTAGATGGACCAACGCGTAACTCTCTCACTTGCCATCGTCGTCTTGAATAGAAATGTCAGTGCATGGTGGTCGGTTCTGACAATAATGGAATAGCCGAAGATCATCTTACGCCATTGTTGGAGAGAATATAAAATTTCTAGCAGCTCAAGCTCCGTCACAGTGTAGTTTCTCTCATGCTTCCTCAATTTACGACTCGTAAATGCCAAATATGATCTCTTCTTGGGTTCTTCAGCGTCCTCTTGGTACAGCATAGCACCGATTCCAATCAATGAAGCATCTGCTTGAATAATAAATCTATTCTCAAAGTCCGGATATCCAAGCTTCACACAGTTTTCCAGTAAGTCTTTCGTGGCTCTAAAAGACCTGTCGCACTCCTCATTCCACGACCATCGATTTGCCTTCTTTAACAACTCTTGCATAGCTGCTACTGTTTCTGTGTATCCACGACAGTTTTCTATGAAGAAGCCTGTCACTCCCAAAAACGCTCTTACATGTTTGACTTTAGTTGGTGTGGGAAATTTCTTGATAGCATCAATTTTCGCTGGATTAGGTCTCACGCCCTCAACATCAATTATATGCCCCAAATACAGGATCTCGCTCTGGCAAAAGTGTGATTTCTTTAGATTAATTTTGAAGTTCATGGTTCTCAAGTTATCCAGAAGTTTGTTTAAGTTTATCAGGTGTTCCTCCATTGTTTCAGATGCAATTAATATGTCGTCAACATATCTCGTAGTGAAGCTCTTGACCTCCTCAGTCAGATTCCTATCTAGTGCTCTTATCAGTGCACATCCAGCAGTTTTCACGCCAAAGGGCATTCGAGACCAGATATAACATTGGTTATCGAATAAAAATCCCGTCAATAGTTGGGATTTTTCTTCAAGTTCAAGATGGTGGAAACTATTTGTCAAATCGACACTCGAATAAATCTTCTTCCCACGGAAGCCTTTCAAAACATCCTTGATCCTAGGTGCTTGGTCATGCTCAACTAGCAGTTTACTGTTTAAAACTCGCGCGTCTAGGCATAACCTAATTGATCCATTTGGCTTGGCCACAGCCAATATTGCGTTCAGGTACGGGGTTGCTGCTTTCCTTATCATGCCAGAATCTAATAAATTACTAATGATGTCCTTCACCTGAGCAAAATGTTTCTCGGGGATCGGGTACAATTTACTTTTAAATGGGGTCCAGTCAGTAACTTGCATGGCATATTGAAAATTTAAAACTTTTCCAGGGATGGTGTCAAAAGCTCCTTTATGTAATCTCAAAATTTCTTCCAGTTTTCTTCTATCAGGTTCCCCTACTATAGCCTCCTTAAGCCGCTCCTGAAGTAGAATTTCAAACTTGGTTCCGCTAATTTCTTCTTCCGCCAAATTTACCCAAAGTTCCTGCGAAATATCTCGGCTGTCAATTTCCACCACTGCTGTCTGGCTTACTTGCTCCTCCGTCAAGTTTTTATCTCTGATCACCTCATTAGTGCATTCTTCAACGACCCAAGTATTCGCCTCTCTCTCTAGTGGACTCTCTTCCATGTTTAAACCCACGTGATTCAACCCCTCAACTTGTTTGAAACTTACAGTGTTGTTATGTAAGTCAATTACAGCATGAAAATCACAGATAAAGTTGGCTCCCAAAATTATGTTATAATTCATCTTCGGTATGACAATGAATGTTTGCGAAAAAGTGTGGTTCAATATTTCCAGGTCTAAATATGCTTGCTGTTGACAATTCATGGTCTTGTCAGGAATAACCCCTCTGACTTTCATTAGCGGTACAGGCATAATTGGAACAGTTTGTTTTCTTCTGATTTCTTTTACCAATACTTCAGTGACTAGGCTCACCTGGCTACCTGTGTCAATTAAAAATCTCACCCTCATACCTCCAATATGTGCGTAAATAATTGGCAATTGTCTGATGACATTTCCTCGGTCTTTCACCACTTCCTCCAGGCAATCGTCCGGGAATGCTACCCACTCTTCTATATTAGCCACAATCATCTCTTCTCGCTCCCTGGCGTCCTCCATTTTCAGGCTATCAGGTTTTAGTTCATTTGAAGTTTTTTTTTTATCCCGGGACCCATTCGTTGTGTTCCACCGGTTGTCATCGCGCCTCTCCTGCTGCCTCAATAAACTTTCCGCCCCCTCTCCTTGATGATTGTCTGGGCTCTGTCTATTCGCCATCGCGCGCCCCCACTTCTCTTTCTCCATCTCTTCGGCGTTTAATTGATCTAAGTACTTTTGTGACTCCATGTACCGCTCATCCCAATTGTTGCGATAATCTCCCCTATTGTCTTGGCGATAGTTCCTCGTGTTGTTCCACCTGCCATCTCCATTTCTTTGGTAAGGTCTACCCTGCCTTTGATTTCCCCTCCAATTGGTGTATTCCCGCTGGTACGTCCATTGATTTTGCTGGTTTGGATTGTTTTGGTTATATCTATCTCGGTGATTTTTGAAAATTTCGATGATTTTGGTTGAATTGGTTCCGGCCATCATAATCTTGCCTTCTCGGTGTAAACTGCGTTCCTGTGGATTGAGTTTTCGTTTGGTTCCCCTGGCTGTGACTATTTTGGTGTCCCTGAACCACTTCTGCCGTGTTGACACATTCCATATTTCTCCTCCCTGTCTGTGGACTCACCATATTTGTCTCGTCTAGGTGTCGGAGTAATTCTTCGGCCTGCACTGCAGTCTTAATATTTCCGGCTACTAATAGTTGTTGAATGTTCATAGGAAGTTGTTTCCCGATGGTTAGAACCATATTTTGTTCGCTAGGGGGGTCGTCAAAATCATGGAATTTCACCAGCTGTTGGCTGAAAAATTCTGAAAATCTGGTCGGATGCGTGCTGTGGTATTTTCGAGAATACAGGTCCATTCTTAATCCCTGCTGTAAAGAAGGACTCCAGAACTTCTTTAAAAACGCTTCTCTGAATTGAGCCATGTTGGTGAATGTATATTTAAAGCTCAAAAACCAGGTTAAGCTTGGTCCCTCTAAAAACTTCTCCACGAGTCGCAACTGTTTTTCGGGACTGATATGTTGATCATTAAAATAGTCAGTCAACTGATGTAAAAAGGCTTTGGGAGTGGTTCCTGAGTGCTCCCTGAATTTATCGGGTTTGAAATCATTTCCCCTAATGACTTGAATTACTTGGGCGGGTGCCAAGTTTGGTTGTGGTGGGGAGGTCTCTCCCCTGTACTCTTGGAATGCGTTGCTCGTTAATTTGGGACTTTGACCTCGGCTGATATCCTCAGCCAACTTCAAGCCCACCGGACTTCCAATGCTTCCCTGCTTGTCTGCCGTATTTTCAGCCGAAAATAATGTAGCATTCTCTAATGATCTAATTTCATTTTTGATTATTAAATCTGAGTGTTCTTGTAGTTTAGATTTTACATTTTCCTCCAAAGCCTGCATCCGCTTTAAAATCGTCAGCCTGTCTTCTTTATTTGCGTTTGCCTGCTGTTTCCAATCTCTTCGGATCTTGCTCTTCATACTGCTAATTTTCTCTTCGTTCCTTTCCTGACTCTTCTCCAGCTGTTCCCCTATTTCTTGTATCTGCTGTTGTGTTTTGCCTAATTGTTCTCCAACCTCTTCTCTTATTACCTCTTGTGTTTTGACTAATTGTTCTCCGACCTCTTCTCTTATGACCTGCTGGGTTTTAATTAATTGGTCTTCCAGATTATCCCGATTTTTAATGAGCTGTTCTCCTACCTCTTCTCTTATGACCTGCTGGGTTTTACTTAATTGGTCCTCTAAGTTTTCACGCAAGTGCCTACGTTCTGTTTCGGTCTTGATCTCAAGTTTGTCGATTTCTTTGATTAATTCAAGTACGTTGCTGTCGACTGAATTAATTTGTTGCTGTAATTTATCTTGTGTGCTCTTTATTCCCGCTGTGTTGTCGACACATGCTGCCTCTATTTTCTTTAATTTATCGGCCACCATTTCATCAAACTGTATGAGTTTATTATCAAATTTCGTCTCCAACTTTTTTATTTCACCTAATTGTTTGACGTTATTCTCTGCGACCTCACCTGCCAGTTTCTCTACTTCCCTAACACTTTGATTTATGTCGTTAGTGATCTTCTCTAATTGCTCTGTTTGTGTTACCGCCTGTTCTGATAATTTGTGATTTAATTCGTGAAATTGTTTATCAGTGTCCAATTTCTGGACCTGTAATTGGACCGAAATATTACCGCTCATGTCGTGTAACTGTTTTTCACTGTTCATTAACTGCTCTTCCGTTTTTGCGGACATCTGCCCTAACTGTTCTTTTAATTGTTTATCATTATGCTCGCTCTGAATTTTCAACTGTTCTTCCGTTTTTGCGGACATCTGCATCGACATCTGCTCCAACAATCCCTTAATTTCCTCAACACTCGCCATTGCACAATACACAAATATAACCAGAGAAAAACAGGATCATGCACCGAGATTTCAGTCATACTCACGCATACATGTCATAACATTTAAATATTACTGATTCTAATTTAATGAAAATTTCAGTAACCAAAATTTACTGAATAAATTACTCTTATTTCCAAACAACAAAATAACTCCCTAGTGATCTGCTTTTAAATTCCTAACCAACAGAATTTACGAAGAACACCAACTAACCAAAGTTAATTAAATGTCAAAATATAAGGCAACACCTTCCTGCTTTGACTGAGTTCAATAATATGCAAATTTTCTAATTTTAATGCCGGGCGCCAGAACAAGTTTATAGCGAATACAATATCAAATTCTAACCTTGTTCAATATCTCTAACTTTAGGAACTCAGTGATTTTACTAATGCACATGGCGATACAACATCGCCTCAATTTACTGAATTTACTTTTGCCCGCTTGACCTGGCATTATTTCTCAGCGAAATAAATATGAGATCAGCGAAGCAACAACAACAGTCCCACTTGGGCAGCCATTTTTGTTTTTTGAACCCTTGCAAAGAAGCTTATGAGACTCAGTTTCGGGGGTGTAACAGTCCATATCGTAAGTTGCTGTTAAAGCGCTTCATTAACATGCAGGGTAACATATAACAAAATAACATGTAGGAAAAAGTGAAGCCAGGGTTAAAAACAAATGAATTTAATAACAAATCAGCTATTTACAACAAGAATTAACAAAACAAACTCCCATATGACTCCCACTGAATAAATTAAAGTTTGCCAAAACTAGGCCAAATCCCAGGAGAGATTAATACTTGGACCAAATGTCCCAAAGAAAATCAACAAAAGTGACAATGTATGCGCGCGTGCTGTTCTACATGCTTCACGATGAGTACAATCGAATGCATGATTCGTCATCATCCAGAATAAACTTTCAGACAACGAATCCACATTGCTTAGAGCTAGACAGACGCGGGGAACGACTATACTACACTAAAAACTAAACCGACACTTCCTATACTTAAAAAATAATCAACACAAATATTTCCGCGTGAAATTGGAATCAAAACTGCCGTAGCAAAAACGTACTGCCTAAAATTAGGACTTCTCACACAAATCAACACAAGTAAGTTAACACGTGACCAACAAAAGAAATACACATATGACCGCCGTCATTTTTACAAGTACACTACCACTACACCACACAGGCGTCACATACTAAATTACATGAATTGAGTCATAAACAAATCACTAGGCTCGAAGCCAACATTTACATTATTAACACAATATTCTATCCATACAACATGCACTAATCCGTCACACACATGGCGAACTCCCCAATTAATTATGGTTCAAAATAACCATCATAAAGAACAGGTTTGCTACATGAAAGCTTAAAGGGGCCAGTCGGAACATAGGACTGCCTAACAAAATAAGTCACCAGGCGAGACGGGCGATTCGTGGAAATCTGCATATCTGTCAACCCACTTGCCAAAATAACCTCGATCTCCAAAGGGACGGGATCGAATCTCGAAGAAGCGTGCCCCAAAGCACAATAATACGTGTGTGTGTGTCAGAACAAAATATCCCGGCATTTCCCCTAGGAAATCCAAGAATCAGCATATGGACAAGGAACAGCGGTCTCCCTGGAGCACCCTGCCTCTCCATCAAAATACAACAACGAAATATGAGGGTGGTAGGACCTCTACCCCTCTTCACGTAGAATCAACACACACCTGACACAATAACACACACAGAATCACACTTATGGGTTTGACAGATCCTGAAATAAATGACATAAATATTTTCCACTATTGGTGCCTCCGTTCTACGCCGTGACTAATTACCCTGAAAAGGACTAAAAAAATCTATCAAATTAGAACTAAGGTGTTCTACAATTACATCTTAAATTGTTGCACTCGGCAACCCTAATATGAATAATAACCTGTTCACCAAACATCTTACAGTAATTACCTCCCTTTCCTATCAAAAATATGAACTTTAATAAAGCACCACTTATCGA
The DNA here is from genome assembly GCA_946902985.2 of Meconema thalassinum. Lineage (NCBI taxonomy): Eukaryota > Metazoa > Arthropoda > Insecta > Orthoptera > Tettigoniidae > Meconema > Meconema thalassinum. The sequence goes on along the minus strand of OX336388.2, from coordinate 1,322,862,636 downwards.
ATGTAACGGGTTTCGCATTTGCATGGATAAAAATCACGTACACGCGCCGTGTACATTAAATATGACTCCAATAGAAAAATAAATACACAACAAACACTTTGGCCACGTGCCAACGTACATTTAAAACAATTAGTGTCGGTACAAGGAAAACACTCTAAAACTAGAAAAAGAAAATGAACTATTTAAAAAGTTCCCCCGCCAATCTAACTACATAATTGAAAAATCAATTGTTGTACATCACCGTCTCAGCTTGAAGAACATATGACCTCCATCTCAGCCCATTTTCCCACGGGAAAATTAACACTCCATCGTTGTCTTCGTAGAAGCGTCGGACATCACTCCGGCTCCTGACCACACGTCGGACATCTAGGTGTAGTCTGTTTGGAAGAAAAGTTCAATGTTATTGTAATTTGACCTGGCTATAATCGCTTGTGAGTTACTAAATTCGCCCACAAATAGTCCTATGCGATTAATCACGAAGACTTTCCCTAATCTCGCTCACACACGCACGATACACACATGAAAAAATACAATAAAAATGTACATGAAATATACAACTTCGAGTCCATCGTCACTGGCTCGACAATACAAGTTTTTAAAGTCTGACTGACTCACAGTCGCTATCTCGCTCGGTAATCTCTACTGCTCTGCTTGACCTTCGCTCGGGCTGGAGCGCTAATTAGAATGTTACTCATGTCTTGCCCCCTAAGAGCTGAAAAATAGTTGTCTTTAAGATAATATTCAAGTTGTAAATCACCACGCAAACTGGCGTGAAATTGGCTCACAGAGCTCACAAAGTATTAGACTTCAAATAATATATCCGAGCTTTAAAAATCGCTACACAAAGTTGCGTGAAGTTAGCTCACAGAGCTCCAAATAAAATGACTTCGAATAATATTAGAGCGTTAAAATCATTACACAAACTGGCGTGAAGTTAGCTCGCAGAGCTCCAAACAGAAAAGACTTCGAATAATATTAGAGCGTTAAAATCATTACACAAACTGGCGTGAAGTTAGCTCACAGAGCTCCAAACAGAAAAGACCTCGAACAAGCGTCTCGTCGATCAATTTATTAGAAACTGACAGGGGGATGAAGAGTGGGGTGAATTAAGAAAAATTTTCCAGAGTTTTCATCTCACACACACGGGACTAGTGTCAATCTTCATCAAATAATTCAAACGTCTCAGCGCACCCATGCGGAGATAATTCTGATCGGCGGTTCTTTAGATAATCAATTCCGCGCACTTTTTACCACTGACGCCATCCATCGCGTGATCTTGGCTTGGTCTCTCCTGATTGGGTGATTCAATCGTAGGTCGGTTGCAAGAAACTCGTGACCATCCCTTTATGATTCCAATTCTGGTGCAAGTTGTTACACAATTTGGCCTTGAACTCAGATTACCAGGCCGTTTTCAAGAATAGCTACCAAGAGCTACTTCTGTGGCAATCATTACGACACGCTACCTTGCCTTTAACCTCATCAACTTCCACAAGTACTGCCTGGGCTGCAGTAATATTAATAATAAATTATGAATACTTATTTATCGTAGATCAATAAGGGTTCAGTATATTGAACTTATATACATCAATGTGATGTTTCGCATACTGCACTGGCTTTAGTAGAAAATCAAATGAAGAAATACCAAAATTTTGAAATGTAAATTATGCCTTACAGAATGTATTTAGGATGTTCCATGTGACGTGCTAATTATACTGTATGTCCTTACTTAACATTTCTCTAACACCATACAAAATTTCAGTTAGATTGCTTAAATAGTTTCGGAGATATCGACCACCAGTGAAATATATGGTTTAGACGCCATGTTGGATTCCTTTATTCCTATATGCTATAGAATTATCTGCCAGTAGATGAATATAATAATCCTGGCTCATTATACCGACCTGCATTTCTATCGCCTGTTTAGGACAAGAGAAGTTCTCATAAAATTGCATTAAATTAGACACCATTATATTTAGCCTTAAGTTATATGAAGATTTACCGAGCGCTTCAATAATTAAGTCGTGAGAAAAATCCTTATAAATATTTTAACTTGGTGCCGTCTCCATGTTGGTTTTGTGCCCATTATGAAATTGAAAGTCCCATATGTGAAAGTATGTTAATAGCCTCTATCAACATACAAAATTTCAGTTTGATTGCTGTAATAGATTCGCAAATATTGAGAACCATCTAAATATTTCAGATGACCGCAATGATGGATTGTTCTATATGTAGGCCATAGAGCTATGTATCGTTAGATTGATAGATTATTGCGTAGGTTAATTATTCAAACATTCACTTAGATCGCATGATTAGGACACCACAAATAAAATTCTATTTTTACATTTTGGACAGCCGCCATCCTGCTTTTTTGAAAAAATTGAATTGAATTTGATGCTAGTAGATTAAATCTTATGTGGACACGTAATGTGTTACATTTTATGGCGCTCGGTTGATTAAATATTGAGAAAATGCCATTTAAATAATTTAATTTCGTTAGGCCACCATGTTGAATTTGTACTTAACATGTGTTTTAAAGTCACATAGGTAAGCCTATCTTAGTACTCTCTATCACCATACAAAATTTAAAGATGATATCAGTATTGATTTCCGAGGCATAGAATGCCGGCGAAATATTTCGCGCGACCACCATTTTGGACTGGTGAAACGTATTTAAATTTGAAGGGCACGGTCAGGATACGTAATGGATTATTATGACGAATTACATGAAATTTCAAAAGTTATAAAGATTTTTAGCTTTCCGGAGCCCCTTAGCTCAGATTATCACATTACCAAAATAGCATTGATGATGCTCCCAAGGGATGAGTAATTTGTATGACTATTAGTTACGTAAATAATTGATTACCAGACGAAATTATTGACCAGCTGGTCACCAAACCCATAAAAGGATGTTTGTATGGACAAACAAAAAGTTTAGAACAATAGTTTATTGAGAATGGTACCGCCTCCTATCACCAGTTGAACGGCATCGTGTATTAACGCAAGCCTAAATGTAAAGAGATACTAACAGCAGCTGTAAGCCTAAGTAATTGTATGACGTGAACAGTTGTAACGAGGTTATAAATTGCGCGCTGAATGTTAGAATACTGCTGTATTTATAATATTATTACTGTGTGGCTGCACAAGCCATAAATACTTTTGCCCACTGCGAGGGAGAATTCAAACCACAGCTATTCTGCGAAACTAATATTAATACATTTTTAAATTCCCCGCGTACGGAAAGCGTATTCAATCTCGTAACATTCTAGAATTCTTTATTTAATCACAAGCATAGCACAAAAGAATGCAGTAGTTAACATTATGAATTTAACTATCTGCTCATTCAAATGAAGCATCGCTCTTTCACGTAGATTTCATGCTTTGGATACTTTGTACGTATTCTAGTTGGTATTTGTATAGCTCGAGTCCAAGCTCTATGAACTTGCAGGGTGAGGAGAAAGAGCAGGGAAGGGTCGGGCGTGAAGAGAAGGATCTGTCAACAGCCCACCGTGATATATGGTATTCCTTTCTGTTCCAATGCTGCTAACATTCGGCCGTTGCTCAAACCACTGTGGTGTTAGGAATGACTGCGTGAGTCACTGACCAATGTACTGCTCGAGTCCAAGCTCTACGAACTTGCGGGGTGAGGAGAAAGAGCAGGGAAGGGTCGGGCGTGAAGAGAAGGATCTGGCAACAGCCCACCGTGATATATGGTATTCCTTTCTATTCCAATACTGCTAACATTCTGCCGTTGCTCAAACCACTGTGGTGTTAGGAATGACTGAGTGAGTCACTGACCAATGTACTGCTCGAGTCCAAGCTCTATGAACTTGCGGGGTGAGGAGAAAGAGCAGGGAAGGGTCGGGCGTGAAGAGAAGGATCTGTCAACAGCCCACCGTGATATAAGGTATTTCTTTCTATTCCAATAGCCTACTGCTAACATTGCGCCGTTGCTCAAACCACTGTGGTGTTAGGAATGACTGAGTGAGTCACCGACCTATGTATTTGGTTCTGTACTATTCACGGACCGAGAAACCTCATCACTCGTCAACACCACTACTGATAGTCCACGATGCACATTCCTCTCAGGTTCACGCAGCTTAGACTCGAGCAGTACAGTGCACTAAAATTAATTTTATAGTTATACAGTACATATTCCAGTGTCTACGTTATTGTTGAATATAGTAACAATAAAAGAACAAATAGTCAACATATACAATACAACATTTATGGCTGAAATATCACTCTATGGAATGAGAAAAATCTTTCTATGCTGAATTACTGTAAATAATAGGCAACGAAAATATACTTTCAGTCAGTAAATTTATTGTAATGTTATTCACTGATGATATATTTTCGTTGTCTAACAAACTTTGTCAATAAGTATCACTTTCTAGATATGATTATATTCCTGTCTCTTCGTACTGTAAATAAGTTTAGAAATTTGTACAAATATGTTATCACTATTCTAATTTCTTTCTTTCTTTCTTTCTTTATTTATTTATTTCCTTCCTTCTTTCATTCTTTATCTCTTTCTTTCCTTTCTTTCTTCTGTCTTTGTTTCTTTCTTGATTTAATTAATTAGTTTTTTATTTATTCTCTACGTCCAATCATAGAGCACGTTGTAACTTGTTAGTAGGCTTGATAACTTTTGCCTTCCTCTTCCCAAAAAATCTCTTCATGAATTCACTGTGTTGCCTCTTGTGTTCTTCTGTCCATCTTGTACCAGTCCTGCTGCTAGATTTCACCCTAAATGTTTGCTTATTTACAGAGCTTCTGAAGATTTCTTGAATGGTCAACTCATTCCTCGTATTTTGTTTGTTAATTATGAAAAGGAAGGAAGCTTGTAGCTTAACGTGACAGTTCATCTCGAGATCATGAGCCACGGGACCTCCTTTTTACGTGGAATCCGAACCACAGAACATGGCATTTCACTTCGAAAATCTCACATGCATTGACCGGGAATCGAACCCGGACTGCCTTGGTGAGAGGCATACAACTAGACCGCTGAGCATCCACGACCCCGTGTGTTAATTATATTGAATAATATTTTGTTGGTCTATTGTCCATCCTAAATATATGCCCAACAAATGTCAGAAGTCTCCGGAGTATAATGTGTGTGAAATTGTCTATGGTATTATAAAGGTCTGCAGTTCGGAAAACGACTTCCAGTATGGCTGAGAGATTATTCCTCTAACCGTCACAACGACGGTGTCTGAGAGCTGAACACACTTTACCAGCAGATACAACTGGGGAAGGTGACAGGTCGATCGCCCAGGCGACTGCTAACTTGGGTCTAATTAAGGAAAGGTCACGAAATGGAGTTTGGAAGAAAGTCGACCGTGGACCGGTTGACAGTAACCATCCCAGCATTTGTCTGGTGGTGATTTACAGCTTCTGTAATTTCAGAATAATTCAACTACGAAAACTATTTTCAGGACGGCCGAGGTGGGATTTGAACCTACGCTCTCCCGATGCCAGCCAGGCACGAGCTAGCGCGTTAGTGCGCTTAGCCACCGCGGCCGGTATTAAATTCTTTCGAGTTGATATTATGTTCAATGAATATATTCTAAAATGAAATGATAGCACAATCTTAGATGTTACAAAAGCGTATGTCCATACTCATGGACATGGCCGGACTCTAACTGGCAGAAAACGCATTGCACCCTTAGCCACCCCTGTCGTTCAGTGATTATGTTCTCACCTGCTGAGCCCAAGACTACGTGATCGAACCCCGATACTGTCATTTGACATTTGAGGGTGGCAAAATTCAATATACCTGTGTCAGTAAATACACTGGCACGTTAAAGAACCCCTTCAGGGCCAAAATTCTATAATCCCGACATGTCTAATGCCGTAGTAGATATGAGGCGGAAACACCTAGTACACAACAACACACGTATTGTAGTCATGGTAGCCGGGAATGTTATTTTGTGTTTGAGGGAACATTCAATACCAAAATGAAATTTTATGGTATTATAACAGGTAACATATTATGTTTGAGACCCGAGTTCGAGATAATATAATTGAAAAAATAAAAAATTCCACCTTCTGTAATTTTAGAATAATTCAATTATATTTTAACAATTTTGAAGGACAGGAGGCAGATTTGGAGTCACTGGTAGAGATGAAAAGAAAAATATATCAATGTTTTCAATATGCTTTGCTTTTAATTTTCTGAATATTAAAAAATAGTTTCAATAAATTCAATGATAAGCTTGTACACGTATTTCTACCCCCACAGTATTACATTTTTTATGGGGTCCGAGATGAGTTGAGAATACTTTTCAATGGAGTTTCCAGCTCGATACCAACCTAATCTCACAAAGGAACATCCAAATTTGTCTCTCGATCTCAGTGAAACTTAAGTGTAACGTGTTGAATACATGTTGTAGAGATCACATGAAAAGCATCCGTGGTGGTGTTTCATAATTATATTCATTTGGTTCATCCCTAGTGAGGGCGAAATTGTGTACATGTGCGAATAGTGACGCGTGACTTGGGGTGGCCCTCGTCACTGTCCACGCTGAGTTCTTATATCCTCTTCGACCAACCGCATTACTTAAATCACTCCCTGAACGGGTTTTCTACGATTAGAAAGTCTATGGTATATGCTGAGGGAAGTAGTTTCCGCGGTGCAATTTTGTTCCTAAATTCAGGCCAAGGCCGCCTCCTTCCCAATCCTCACTTGACTTACAAACATACACACTACTTCAGCCATCACGATAAGACAGGTTGTCAGACAAATTCCACAGACACAAGTACACGGGGCTACATGAGCCCTAAATAAAGCGTTGACAACAATAAGATAGCCTGGTCCCATGGACTTGCGACTCAACGCACGAAGCTATCCCAGTCAGTAGTAATTTCAATTATATAAACGCACAAGTAGAATACCGTATTAGGTAGATTTCATTAGGAAGCTAACTATTGCAATGGTCCCATGTATCGACTTCCGGAAAATTTCGACATATCTTCGCGTTTCACATCCCCCAGACCCCAAAACCACCGTCAGTTCAAAGGTTTATATATAATTTATGTATGTATATATATATATATATATATATAGATATATATATATATGTATATATGTATATCAGTTTCTTGTGGACACGATAACTGCCGTAATTTTGCACCAATCACTTTGAATTGTTTACCTAATATGTATCCCTATAAGGTTGGTTGGTTGGTTCTTAAGTTTAGGGGCTGCGACAACGCGGTCATGTAGCCTTGTGTACTTTGGGTGTGTGTAGAATCTGTCTGATAACCGGTGTTAAATATGATGACTGTATTAGTGTGTGTATCTGGTTTTTTTAAATTCAAGTAGGGACTGCAACTTTGAATTTTCAAATAGTTCCTACTTTTGCCGCCAAACGCGACCGTCAACGACTACTAGGCCTAGTTCAGAACTAGCTACTAGACGCCACCGCAGTCGGCTCTTGGCAACGAACGTAGCAACCTAAGAGCGTTGTTTACATTCTTAACCTATCCAATTTAGTTTCACACAGGTGTAATTAGTGGAAAGATCTTTAACATGCCATAAATCTATGACATGGCACCGCCGGCTTTACTTCCCCTCCGAAGGAAGGCATACTGAGGGATATTTAACGCTCTTAAAAAATCCGACGGCTTCGGCCGGGTTTGAACCCGCTATCTTGGGCATAGAAGCTCAGCATGCTACCAACTACGCCACCGAAGCCGCCATACCTATAAAATCTCGGTCGAGTTCGTTACTGGGCTAAATCGGTCCAAGGGGGTGAAAATGGGGGGCTTTTTTTCGAAAATGTGAAATATTGCTATAACTCTCTTAATATGTGAAATATCGAATCCGTTCAACGTTCATACTATGTGTCGGATAAACCCCAAAAATTTATGTTCGAAGAGTTTCTTTATAGCACCAACCATTGAAGAAGGGGTGGAAAAAGATGGGGTTTTCGGGAAACATTAATCATATCTCTCTTAATAGGCACAATATCAAAACCGTACAAAATGGACAATATTCCCCTAATAATTACCTAAAACTTTTGTCTGAAAGAATTTTTGATATGACCCACCATTACGCCAAGGGATGAGAAAAATGATTTCGGAATTATAAGAAAATGCCAAGAGCTATCAGAGGTTGCCATGGCAACACTACTAAATTGATGAGGGATGAGCCATCAGACGTTGCCATGACAACGCACTTGCACGAGATCATATTCAGATTTCCATCTGACTAAGTGTGAAGCGGCTTCGGTGACGTAACTGGTAGCATGGTGAATTTCTATGCCCAAGGTCGCGAGTTGAAAGCCGGCCGAAGTCGTCGGATTTTCTAAGAGCGCTAAAAATCCCTCAGTATGCTTTACTTTGGAGGGGAAGTTCCAACGTTCGTTGCTGGTTGCGGTGGCATCTAGTAACCAAGTTTACAGTCAGGTGTCGTAGATGGTAGAACCTGGTAGCAACATTAGGAACTACTGCTTGAAATTGACCGTCTGCAGTCCTTACCTGAATTACAGAGTAATACAGCCATCCCAATGTACACGGGGTTACATGACCGCGTTGTCGCAGCCCCTAAACTGAGGCTTGCTTGCTTGAGTCTTCAGTCTTTTGACTGGTTTGATGCAGCTCTCCATGCCTCCCTGTCCTGAGCTAATCGTTTCATCTCTACATAGCTCCGACACCCTACATCGGAGGCAATCTGTTTAACATATTCTAACCTTGGTCTACCCCTACAGTTTTTGTCCTCGACCCTTCCTTCCATAACTAAGCTTGCTATTCCTGGGTGTCTTAGTATGTGTCCTACCAACCTATCTCTTCTCTTCATTAGCAGTCGCCAGAAACATCTCTCCTCTCCCACTCGTCTTAATACCTCTTTGTTTGTAACCCTATCTACCCATCTGATCTTCATCATTCTCCTGTAACACCACATTTCAAATGCTTCAATTCTCCTCTTTTCTGCTGCACCAATAGTCCAAGTTTCACTTCCATAGAGCGCCACGCTCCAGACAAAGGCTTTCAAAAATGACTTCCTAATACCTAAATCTATATTCGATGTCAGCAGATTCCTCTTTTGTAGAAATGCTTTCTTTGCCTGAGCCAACCTACTTTTAATATCCTCTTTGCTTCGTCCATCACTGGTTATTCTGCTTCCTAAGTAACAGAAGTCTACTACTTCCTTCAGCTTTTCACCTGCCAATTTGATCTCCATAGAGGTTTCTGATTTATTTCGGCTGCATTCCAGTATTTTTGTTTTACATTTATTTATTTTCATCATGAATTCTTTCCGTAAGACGGAGTCCATACCATTCAAAAACTCATTCAAATCCTCAGGCTTGTCGGCCAAGATGACGATGTCATCAGCAAATCTCAGAGTTGAAATTAATTCTCCTTGAATCTTCACTCCCACTTTAAATTTTTCTCTAATTTCCTTCATTGCTTGTTCAATGTAAAGATTGAAAAGTATGGGTGATAAGTTGCAGCCTTGCCTTACACCTTTCTGAATACCAGCTTCTCTCTCATGTCCTTCAACTCGAATGACTGAGGAACCAACCAAAATCTCTGCGGGAGATATAATTTTGCGTGATGAAGTAACAGACCGTTACATAGTTACACATCAGTGTCGAAACCTTGCATAAGGACAGTGTGACCACAAGTATAAAAATGGACCCCAAATGACAAGAAGGTTACCGTTCCCATAAGACAATAAAATGTTTCAAATAAGCATAAAATGACGAAAAACAAAGTTAATTAAGCTCCAATTATAAAATACCTTCTCGCAATAAATGAGGTCTGATCCTTCTACGAAAACCGGCATATTCTGCCTATTTTCGCCTATCCCCAAGTTTGTCCGGTGAAATCTACCTCCGCCTTCCGGCGTGCCGAGAGGACTTTTTTTTTCATGCAGTGTTCTTGACACGCCATCAAACCTGGAGGAAAATCCGGGCGCAAACTTGACATAGAAACCGTTACGAAATTATTTTTCACATATCACTCACCTATGTGTATGAAGTTCTATTGACTCTTCCAAAATGTATATTTGTCAGGCGCTGGATGTCGAGATAGCTGCTGGAATAAGCCTGCTTATATATCACCACGCTTGGCCAGGCCTCGCGAATTAGAACAGTCCAAAGGTAAATATTATGACAGAGGGAGGGTTGCATAATCGAAAGGATAAAAAATATATGGGTGTGTGTGTTGCACGTCTATGGAGGAGACAGGTAGGGGAGATAGATTGTATGGAATAAAAAATATATGTTGAATAATAAAAAGAATGAAAGCGCGCGGGCGGGCGTGTGCTTTTGTTATATTATGCGTGAGAATGATTGTGCGTGTAATGTTCCGTCAGCCGTGACGTGCGTCGGTACGTGTGACTCAACAATTAACATTTCCAGTCGGCTGATATCGGCTGCCCCAATTCTTTTTTATTATTCTTAATCTAATTCGCTTCGCTGCATAGCTGGAATCCCGGCACATCCGCTTCCAAATAGATAATTAGTATTCGTTTTATTAATTTACAGTTGGAAGCAGGATAATGTTCATAAAATCAACCCGTATCCTCTCTATATGGAAGAATACTATTTTGTTCCGCAATGCTGAACATTCAATATAAAAGGATAAGTTTATTGTTTTCAGTTTTTGCATTAACTGGAATTTTAGAATTGAAACGTCTGTTTAAATTCCGTTTTCATACCACCAGATTATTTTATAATGAAAGGGATTATAACCAAGACGTTAGATCGCTTAAAACAATAATTATATTATCACCATTGTAAAATGCGTACTGTATATGTCTACAATTTCACCACCGTCCATTGCATCTTCAATGACACAAATTAGAAACATCGTTTAAGTGTTTATGAACAATATTATTAAAGTATTTCGACCTTATTGAAATTATTGTAAGGGTATCCATTTTATTTCAGTAATGTTGAACGCTGAAGAAGATATCATTGAATATCGAACATGTACGTTTAAATAATAATATGGCGCTACGGTAAAGCTGTTGGCCTCTCACCAAGGTGGACATGTTTTGATTCCCGGTCAATGCATATGAGATTTTCGTAGTGATATGCCATGCCGTGTGGTACGGATCCCACGTAAAAAGGAGGTCCCGGGGCTCATGATCGCATGATTAACGGTCACGTAAAACTATAAACTTCCTTCCTTTTTTAAAATAATAATAATAATAATAATAATAACCACGAACCTACTACGCTGTCGTAGCAGGCGGAGAGGTGGTACTCCGACGTGGCGCGTCCCAGGTGGCGGATAGGGGGGTCCTCACCGGCTTGCCGGCGGACTTGAGCGAAATAAAATAGCTCTCGCGGACCAAACACACTTAAGCCAGAGAACACCTAGAGGCACCTCTCGATCTCAACAATCGAGTAGTAATTTCGTGATCTTATCTTAAGATCACCACTAGTTGTATATTCAACTTGTAACTAAGGCATGATGGAACACACACTACTAACGCAACTACCCCAGGCCCCGGACACACGTCCGGTCTTTCCCGATCATCGGATTCTGGGGGATCGGGAACGAAATCATGCTTCAGAGAAGGATCGGAGCTTCTCAAAATCTCTTCGCCCCAAGAAAAAGAACTTCTTGGGTACTATTAATATCAATACCCTGTTGAAAACAGGAAAGCTCAAACAACTGACTGACGTCCTGGACAAATTTGATATTCAAATCCTAGCAATTCAGGAAACACGATTCCAAGATGAGAACCATTTCGACTCTGAAAACTTCAGGATATTTAAGGGTAAACCAGCCATTAATATCACAGGCAATTTATTAATGTTTGGGACGGCTTTTGCAGTGAGGAAAACTATCTTAGATTCAGTTATCGACTTCACATCGCCATGCGAAAGAATTTCAGTGCTTTCAGTAAAATCAAGCAACAAGGCATATGCCTTGATAAATGCCCATGCTCCCACTAACATAGACAATAAGAGAAATCCACAGAATGTAGAAGACTTTTGGGAATTACTAGAGGAAACTACAAGTAAAATCCCCAAACATCACGTGAAAATCTTATTAGGGGATTTCAATGCACAGGTTGGCAGAGAGAAGATATACCGATCAATAGTAGGACTCCATCCCGCACATCGGCGGACTAATAAGAATGGAGAGCGTCTAATAAACTTTTGTACATTATTCATGCTGAGACTCATGTCCACGCACTTTATGAGACCATTACACAAAAAGAAAACCTGGAGATCACCTAACCCGTTATTAGGGGAATTTCAGATAGATCATGTGGCTATTTCCGCAAAGAATATGCTGGAGATTCAGAATGTTAAGGTACGGAAGGGAGTGGTAGATTCGGATCACTACCTCACGCAAATCAAGGTTCGGTTTCAACCAAACAGATCCAAACCTAAAGGCAACCGGTTTCCAAGAGTTGATCCGGACTGCTTGATGAAGAACGCCGAGGCTTTCGTACGAGATTTACAGGAAGAAAATCCTAGGGAGTGGCCAGACCTTCGCAAAACATTACAGTCATCAGCCATGAAATTAGGACAACCACCTAGGAAAAGAAAGCACAGATGGTGGAACACAACGTGCGATGAAGCCGTCAATGACCGAGTCAAAGCATGGCATCAGTGGAATGGACATCAAACAGTGGAAAGATGGGAGAACTTCCTAAAAACTCAAAAACTGACCTCTAAAACAATCCGGCGCGAAAAACGTGCCTACAACAAAATCAGACTCGAAGGGTTAGAACAGGATTTCTAGAAAAACAACACTCGAAATTTTTACAAGACATTCTGTGAGGACTTGGCAGGGTACAAACCACCAATATTAAGTTTCCGTCGACGTAATGGACGACTAGAAACAAACAGTAAGGAGAACTGCAAGATACTGGCTGATTATTTCCAAACTCTGCTGAACTGTGATCCTCCAGTGGAAAGACTGCAGTTTGAAAAACCTGTACCAAACCCAGACTCACTTTCCCCAACAACTCAAGAAATAAAAGAGATAATCCAATCGCTCAAAAATAACAAAGCCCCTGGGAACGATGGAATAACTGTTGAGATGTTGAAAATAGGAGGAGACGACCTCATAAGGAGAATTCATACACTCCTAACAGAAATATGGGAGAGCGAAATAATTCCGAAGGACTGGAAGAATGCCATTATCCATCCGTTGCATAAAAAGGGCGACCGAGCGGACCCCAACAACTACAGAGGTATATCACTTTTACCAATTATATACAAGGTATTATCTAAAGCACTCTTAAACAGAGTAGAACAACAAACTGATCATTTGATTGGTGAATACCAGGCAGGCTTTAGGAAAGGTAGATCGTGTTCGGAGCAGATTTGGAGCCTAAAGACGATATTAAGGATACGCCGCAGTACCAACACATTTGTCACCTTCGTGGATTTTAAGAAGGCGTATGATTCTATTGACAGACAAACTGTTCTGAACACCCTAGAAGAGCTCAGAGTTGACAGGAAAACCAGGGACTTAATCCGCCAGACTCTCACTGACACAACATCTCAAGTGAAGTTTCTAGGTGAACTATCAGAGCCTTTCGAAGTACATACCGGAGTTCGACAAGGTGACGGCCTCTCCCCACTGCTTTTTAACTTAGTTTTAGACAAAGTCATCAGGGAGTGGGAAAACAACATCAAAGGCATAAGCATTGGTACTCTGGAACAGAAAATAAAAGTAAAATGCCTACCTTTTGCTGATGATCTAGCTATCTTTACCAAGACTAGTGAAGAAACCAAGTATGCCATAGAGAAGTTACATGAGTTAGCATCAAAGACAGGACTCCAAATATCGTATGAGAAGACGCATAGTAAATGGAGACCAGAATATCCCGAGATCTCCACTACAGACCAACTATGGAATAATCAGACACGTACCTTCCTTCAAATATTTAGGAGAAATTATTGTACCGTCTGGATTGGACAGGAAAGCTAATTTAGAAAGAGCTACCAAACTTCAGAAAGCATACCGAATAACATGGAATCACTATAATAAAAGAGTGATGTCACGAAATGCAAAACTACGGCACTACCATACAGTTGTTCTTCCGGAAGCATTGTACGCCTCCGAAACTATATCTCTAGGAGGCCACTCTCAAATTGGTGAAATCGAAATCCAGGAACGTAAAATTCTCAGGAAAATATATGGCCCCGTTTATGTTAATGGTATATGGATTAAAAGGAAAACCACAGACTTGTACACAGTAATCAATAAGTTCACTGATACCGTGCGTAAGAGACGATTGAAATTTTATGGTCACATCTGCCGAATGGACAACACCAGATATGCAAAAAAACTGCTTGATATAATTAATTCAAAGAAGGTCAAAATCAGTTGGTTAGAAGAAATCAAACATGACTTAATGGAAATAAACATTACAGAAGATAGCATCATGAATCGCAAGACTTTTGGAACCCGAGTTACAAATCACACTTTCGCCGAAAAAGCTAAAAAGACCATTGGAAAAAAATGGACGGAGGAACGTAAGAAGGGGCATAGCGAGTTCATGAGGAGATTTTGGGAGGAAAAGAAGAGGAAAGCTCCATAAACCCAAGTCAACAAGTTCAAGCGCGCTCCCTAAGTGGGCAAAACGAAGAAAGAAAGAAAGAAAGAAAGAAAGAAAGAAAGAATAATAATAATAAACATCATTTAATATTGCCAATGCCGATTAAATAAAATAGATAATTACTGTACGATCACCACTGTCATCATCATTACCATGATCTCCTTTCTCCAAGGTGGGTCTGATTTCCGATTAATTCCTGCCAGAACTTCGAAGTGAAATGACACGTCAGGTAGTTATAATTCCGCTCCCATGAGTCATAATCACAAGCTTTAAAAATGGAGGGAAACTTATCGTTTCAAGTGGCTGTTAATCTCACGAGCATGAGCTACGGGACCTCGAATTTTGGTAGAACCTGAACGAGAGGACGTGACATTCCCTTCCAAAGATCTCACATGTACGAAACGGGGAATCAAATGATAAGGTATGATCAGGTTTCCAAATTGGTCATATTATTTTATGACCAAGAGCCTCCGTGGCTTAGGCGGCAGCACGCCGGCCTCTCACCGCTGGGTCCGTGGTTCAAATCCCGGTCACTCCATGTGAGATCTGTGCTGGACAAAACGGAGGCAGACAGGTTTTTCTCCGGGTACTCCGGTTTTCCCTGTCAAAAATGTCATTCCAGCAACACTCTCCACTATCATTTCATTTCATCTGTCATTCATTTAATCATTGCCCCAGAGGAGTGCGACAGGCTTCGGCAGCCGGCACAGTTCATATCCTCGCCGCTAGATGGGGGCTTCATTCATTCCATTCCTGACCCGGTCGGAGACTGGAAGCAGGCTGTGGATTTTCATTTTCATTTTATGACCAATGATCTACCATTGAGATGCCAAAATAACTGGACGTAATGGTATTATTCCCTATCATTTTACCATCGTGTGGATAAAATTGAAACTGCACGAACAAACCATTAAATACGGGGCACGATCAGTTCTTCATGACTGTTCGTAGGCTGCAAACTGAGCTACAACAAGAAGCCATCTATGACAGGGTCTGGAAAATAGACTGAGCGTTCCATTCGACGAAAAAAATCGAGAATAAGAAGGCGTTGAATACAGGTGCCAAATGTAGTCACTATAGCACTGTTCATAAACCAGAAGGGCTGTTTGCTCTGGAGACTTTGATTTTGAGTAGACAAGGACGAGTCGATAAATTAATAAAACTATATTGGAGGACATTACGGAAGGTTTTAGGCAACAGATGTGTTGATGCCTAGGTACGATTGAGATCTTATGAAGAACTATACACTAAGATAGAACCAACAATGGAAGGATTGCTGTTCTACAAGCATATCTTCCGTATGACTGATGACCGACTAAGATAATCTAGAATTCCGAAACTCAAAGGATAGTTCCAAGAATGTGAGAAAGACCTGATGCAAAATGGTATCCCAGAAGACAAAATTTACGCCAGATGTGAATTTAGGGAAATGGTTAAAAACTATCCGAATTTTAAAGTGGTATTTGAACCCAGAAGCACGAAAAGGGCACTGATCGATGGACTCGAGAAATATTTGTGGGGGGGGGGGGAGGGGGGGGGGATGCCAAAGTCGGTAGATGAACAAGACACCGATGAAATTGATTGTTAATATGCAGTCCGTAGATGCTGAATCCAAATGTAAAATATGAATATATATTATGGTTCTGTCGTGCGATGAACCCACAAACAAACCAACTTAATTCAAACTAATAAGGCTTCAGTATCAAGAAGATCTCAATGGAGCTTGCAAAGCTCAACCATCTCCTGTACATGGATGACCCTAAGCTATATGCTGTCACCAGAGCATAGCTAGAGTTTCTGTTGAAGATAGTGGAAACCTTTTCGCAGGATGTGAAAATGGAATTCGGACTGGAGAAATGTAAAACGCTGAACGTTATGAAAGGCAAGCTGCTGGAAGGTGTATATGAAACAGCTCAGGGCCAGCAGATTGTAACAATGCTCACTAACGAGACCTACAAATATCTGGGAATTAAGCAAGCCAGACACATAGAACACTCAGTAGTGAAACAAGATCTGACGAAGGAATTTGTCTGAAGAATTATGCTTGTTTCTAACATCGGCCTCAACAATAAAAACTTGGTTAAGGCAATCAACGCTCATGCTGTCCCTATCCTTAGTTACTCATTTGGGGTCATCAAGTGGAGTAAAACTGACATTGCAAGTCTAGAACAGAATAGAACATCACTGACAAACTCACGAAAACACCATCCCAGGACATCTGTGGAACGAGTCATGTTACCGAGACATATGGGTGGGAGAGGAATTGTTGATCTAAGCAACCAAGTAGCTCGACAGATCTATGCGCTAAGAAAATACTTCTGTTCTGTATCGAACCATTCGATGCTGCACAAGGCTATCACAGAAGTAGATGATTCTACTCCACTACTCTTAAGTCAGCAAGAGACTCAAAATCAGGTGCGCAGTGATTTGGATAGATTCAATGCCTGGTTGTCCAAGCCACTGCAAGGAAGACACCCCAATGAAGTCATCCAAACTCACGTCGACAAGCTAGCGTCGAACGTTTGGTTGAATTCTGGACAGAGATTTCCTGAAACAGAAGGCTTTATGATGGCTATTCAGTATCAGGTTGGTGAGTTAGCCGTGGTGGTTACGGCATGACTGATGGCAGTCGCTCACATCCGGGAGGCGAGGAGGTTCGAATCCCCCCGCCGGCAACCTTGAAGATGATCTTCTGTGGTTTCCCATCTTCCTTCCAGGCAAATGCCGGGGTTGGTCCCTAACTATAGGCCACAGCCGCTACCTTCCAACTCCTCGTCCTTACATTCCAACTTCCCTCCTTCTCTCCCCAACGGTACTTGTAGCTCACCCATTGGGTGTCCGTCTCGAAGCAGCTACAAAACTGGCGAGCCGAACATGTCCTCGGACACTCCCGGCACTAAAAGCCATACGCTAAAAAAAAAAAAGTACCAGGTTGTCCCCACGAGGAACTACCTAAAGTTCATTATCAAGGATGCATCTGTGCAAGATGACCATTGCAGATACAGTTGCCCAACATCTGAGACTGTTCAGCATATTATATCAGGTTGTCACCATTTTGCAAGGACAGAATATAGGAAGAGACATGATTATGTTGCCAAAATAGTACATCAAGAACTGGCTATACACCTTCAAATGCTGAGCCAAGAGAAAGGGAGGTACTATAAATATGCTCCTGAAAGTGTACTGGAAAATGACAGCTATACGTTGTACTGGGATCGTACTGTATTGACAGACCAGTCAGCTGTGCACAACCGACCTGATTTGGTTCCTGTCGACAAATGCATGGGTACACCACCTTCATAGAAGTGGCAATCCCAAACAATGGCAACATGCTAAGAAAGCATTTTGAAAAGCTGTCAAAATACACAGAGCTTTCAGAACTGATAAGGAAGCAATGGCACATGGCACAAGTCAGGACAATTCATATTATCATTTCCAGCACTGGCGTGATTCCCAACAACTTAAAGGAATCGATCACAAAGTTAAAATTAGACCCACGCCTTTTCAAACTGATGCAGAAAACTGTCGTACTTTCTACGCGTCGCGTAGTAAGGATGTTCTTGGGCAATCAGGCCTGAAGGAGTGAGGGAAAAGTGTAAAGCTACTACTCAATGCATTCACCAAGAATTTGCTCCTTATGATATGTACGGTATCTGGGATTGTAAATGATTTCCTTCCAGCAAATATGCTGAGAATGTGTAAGCGAATGCGCAAAATAAACAATAATGATAATAAAATGTTAACTGCCGTATGAATAATTGTAATTATCAGAGAGCTAACTGCTAATAGGGGATCATAGGGGTAACTTGTTCGTAAACAGAGAATTACAGACTTGACTGGGCGCTGGATGGCAAAACAGTCTAAAATGTGAATCTATGTGCATTAGAGTCTAACTTATGATCAGAATAAGCGTCTCCGGACTTTAAAAAGTTACCCTGCCGGAATTTAATGGAGTAAGTGACGATAAACCAGGAGATATACCACAATAAAGTTCCCCTTTGTCAAATAGCGGGATTCGATCTCGGATCTCAACTCTCTAACATCCCAGTCCAGGCGTGTCTCCAGATTTAGATGTATGTATCCCGTATCAGTTAATACAGTAAAAATTTCTCCTTGAAGTAATTCAAGTTTATAGACAGGAGACGTCACTTTTCTTCTAGCTCGAGAGAAAGTGGTATTTTGTAATTTTCCATAAACAAGGATTTAAAGTCATGATCTGTTTCCACAAACACCAACTTATCGGTTAACAGTCGAACGCGCCGACCATTCCGATATGGAGGTTGAATGAGCCCGTGGCGGATCAATAGCGTGTATAGAGCTCTAAGCTGCTCATTACAAGACAGAAGATTCGTTCCTTTGAAAGCTGTGGCAAGGTGAAAGCGGAGGACTTAGCCCCAACAAAAGACCGTAATGGCGAGGTGGCTGGCTGGCCACGAGCAGGACAGATGTAGAGAATAAAGGATTCCATGTGCTCCACTAAGCGTATTCATAGAAGCACAGTAGGATGGGCGAACATTGAGAATGGCGAGCTGGCCTCCATATATGAAGAACATGGGCTATTGTCGCTTGGTAAAGTGAATATGGAGCATGTCAGAAGCGATACCTGCTTCTCCCCCTCACCCAAAGGAGCAAAGTGCTCAACAGCTTTCAGAATGTAAAGGTGAATGTGTTCACATTCTGGGCATATCGCTACAGGCATCCACTTCCGACTGTCCAGATCTCCCGAGCTTCAACAACTAGTGCCTGATGAGGGCTAAGCTTCCTCGCGTTTAGTAAAATGTATCGCCGTCGATAAGGGATTTCTGAAGAAAATGGGACACACGCACACACAGAATTAAGATAAGTATTCAAAAAATATGTAAGGACTAAAATCCCAACCTAATTAAAGTTGTTCCTGATTTGACAGATATCTGTACATCGTGTTTATTTGTCTTATTTAACACTGTGTGAAGGTTTGCCATACGCACAGTTTTATCTGGAAATATGCCGGATGTCCTCACACATGAGGCAAAAAGTTAAAAGGAAGAAGGAAGCTAGATTGTAGTTTTACGTGACCGTAAATCTTGTGATTATGAGCCACGGGGGGCAAAAAGTTAGCAGTTACCTTAAATGTTCCCCTCCTTCAGATATATTAAACTAGATATCTAGTTGTATAATTCACAATATGCTGGATCCTGCTTAACCTTACAGGTATCCCCTCTTTTATCCATTTCATGACTTATTTTGGATGTACACATTTTAAATGCAGTTTTTACAAATATTTGAAACGATCGCAAAACGGCATCACCTTAATATTTGGATAATCCAAAACCTTTGTTCTTCCAGTACCTAATACCGTACTCATTTGCAAATGAAAATTCGCACAATGAAGAAGCAATCAGAGGGGCACAATAAGTTTAGTACATGTTAGTAGAATTTAAACGTCAAACTCCAGGCATCCATTGCGCTATAACGAACACGTACAGGGTGCACTTACAAGGTATGTACCCCACCTTGAAAAGGCCTACATCTGGTTTTAAATACGACATACTATAACCCTTCAAACCCTCTTGTAAAATTTTATATATATTTAACAGTGGTGCTACAATGACCACCCATGTTAAAACTAGAGAACCTAACGTCGCTCATACGATACAACCGCATTACACATATATACTTGACAGGAAAACCAATGTGGCCCGAATCATTCTTAATTTAAAAAACTTAATAACCCATTCTGTAACTGGAAGAAACAATGCAGCTATTGTGGTTCATGAGTATCCCATAAGTCATAGCCACGGTTAAAATAATCTTAACAATATTTAGGCTACTATATTATGTCATCAATACACTGCAGAGCAATGCAACTTGATACTTTGACTTGTACTTCCTTCTTTTTCTAATGAAGGCATCTCAACACTGGTGGAATTCTCATGCCTACATGCAGTTTTCATTTTACCGTCAACGCCACTATCCCTCTTCGGTGTGTCCGATGTACAGATGTTGTGGTGGATTGCAGAGGTGAAAGAGTGCATGTTTTCTATCATTGACTGAACAATCTTCTTAGTATAGCGAATAATTAAAGCTTGACACATAGTAGCAATATCATGACAAAAATATCCTACATTTGTTTCTAGCCGGAACGTAATCGATTTGAAAAAGTATACTTATTTCATCAGATAATAATGGGTAAATAAATTAACCTACGAACGTTCTAGAGCTGCTAGTTCATATAATTCTACAAAACGTATACAAATTCTTTAGGAACTCTACCTAGGTATATTTGTATTATTAAAGTTTGTAATGGTGACTCGACTTTCCTCCATTGTATAAGATTGCTTTTTAGTCTAGTGTTGTTGCTCATCTACTGGTTTATGATAATATCTTCTTTCTTTTACTACATTTTTATTTCAAACGAGGAGTATATAATTATATAGTTTTCATTGACATTTGATATTGCATTTTCAATTCGAATGCATTTGAGCCAAAATAGACAAACAAATTTGAAAAATAAAATTATGTACAGTACGTTATAATGTACAAAATAATTTGAAAAGGAAGAAGGAAGATTGTAGTTTTACGTGATCTTGAATCTTGTGATTATGAGCCACGGGACCTCCTTTTTACGTGGAATCCGAACCACAGGACATGTCATTTCACTTTGAAAATCTCACAGGCATAAATTGAAGATGGCTGCGTGATTTTAAAAGCTCAAAGGTCAATATTGTTTTAAAAAACGTTTTATTTTAGAATTTGGGTCCTAGGTGATAGTTTATTATATCTTACTATATGTTTAATGTTTACTGTCCGAACTCTTCTTCCGTTCCATATCTAATTTACGTCTTGGTACATAATCAAGTGAATACAATACTGAGGATTGCATTTCATTCTAATGTAACATGCATTGCACTTATTGAATAATGTCTGTGTTCCAGTTCTCTTTGTTTTATTAAACTTCATGTTATCTTATCCAGTGACAGGACTACTTTATATGCTCGGCAGAATATCCTGACATAATAATCTCGGAGCAAACTTCCTGACGCCAACGTATTTTACATGCTGGGAAGTTTTCGTTTCAAGACATGCAAACGGAATAGTTGAACCAAGTTTGTTCGTTATTCCCTGGCACAAATTACTGCTTGAGGAGTTCAATATTTCGTACTGGCAGTATCGTCTTAAAAGTGAACAGTAGGTATTTAACACTCTAAGTAACTTCAAAAGATATAAATCAAATTTTGAGACACTTTGCCCTGAATTAGCTCTATCATAATTATTACGCTGTGGAGAATTTGTTCCGTGATGCTTGCCAACATTATACTGCTATAATACTAGTGACCAAGTGGCACAGATTTTCCTCGTTAGGTTCATAAAATGTGTTCATAATCCACGATAACACGCTCGAAATTGGCAGCCATCCAAGAGTAGTTGTTGCTTCACGATATAGTGATCACCAGCTGGTATACTAAAGAGTTGCACATGCAGGGTTAAGCTAATGTCCCACTGCACGTTATTATTGCCATTATTATTATTATTATTAATACTATTATTACAATAACAGTATAATAGGCTACCATATGTCACCACCCATAGCTGCACCCTGATTATGACAATTGTTGTGTCTTTGCATGAGGTTAGTAGTAGAGCAACAACGTTCAGTACAGTGATGGGGGTTATGGGTTTGAGTCCCACATGAGTCAAGGCATGCTAATTCTCTACCTTCCATCTAATTTAAATAGGTTGCGCCATTAGTTCAATAAGTTATATGAACGAGCTTCATAACTCCAATTTTCCTTATTATTATTATTATTATTATTATTATTATTATTATTATTATTACCATTATTTTACACAGACGTACCTGAAACCTGTTTTACATACAGTGTGCTTGTGTGGTACTGGTGTATTTATCGGAAAGAAATGTTATTTGTGGAAGTGAGAATTGTATTCCAGCTTGGGAACAGGTCAGTGTGTATCGTAGTTCATAGTATATCATACGGTGCTCACTAAATTGTATTCCTCAAATCAACTTCATCGAGTGTATACTGGATTTGTTACGTGATTTTGGGGTTACGTTTTATCTTGTACCATTAGCCCATAGAGCAAGAAGTTTCCTCTGTGACAGGAAGTGACGTAATCTAATCGTATTATCCAAAGCCATCAGAGCTTAGATGCCGGCCCCGTGGTGTTGGGGTAGCGCGCCTGCCTCTCACCCGGAGGCCCCGGGTTCGATCCCCGGCTCCGTCAGGGATTTTAAAACTGACGTGAGGGTTGGAACGGGGTACACTCAGCCTCGTGAGGACAATTGAGTAGCTGTCTGACAGTGAGACAGCGCCCCGATCACGAATACCAAGATTAACGGCCGAGGGGACCCGACGCGCTGATCACGCGACACCCCAATATCTGCAGGCCAAATGGCCGGGCAGCGGTCGCTTGGTCGGCCTTAGCCCGTCATGGGCTGGATAGTGCCAGGGGTTGACTTTTTTTTAGGTAGATTTCATTAGAAAGCTAACTATTGCAATTGGTCCCATGTTTCGAGACTTCCGAAAAATTTCGACATATCTTCGCGTTTCACATCCCCCAGACCCCAAAACCACCGTCAGTTCAAAAGTTTATATATAATTTATGTATATATATGTATATCAGTTTCTTGTGGACACGATAACTGCCGTAATTTTGCACCAATCACTTTGAATTTATTACCGAATATGTATACCTATAAAATCTCGGTCGAGTTCGTTACTGGGCTAAATCGGTCGATGGGGGTGAAGATGGGGGGCTTTTTCCAAAAAGTGAAATATTTCTATCACTCTCTTAATATGCGACATATCGAATCCGTTCAACGTTCATACTATGTGTCGGATAAAGCCCAAAAATTTCTGTTTGAAGAGTTTTTTATAGCACCAACCATTGACCAAAGGGGTGGGAAAAAGTCGGGTTTTCGGGAAACATTAATCATATCTCTCTTAATAGGCACAATATCAAAACCGTACAAAATGGACAATAATCCCCTAATAATTACCTAAAACGTTTGTCTGAAAGAATTTTTGATATGACCCACCATTACGCCAAGGGATGAGAAAAATGATTTCGGAATTATAAGAAAATGCCAAGAGCTATCAGAGGTTGCCATGGCAACACTACTAAATTGATAGGGATGAGCCATCATTGTTGCCATGACAACGCACTTGCACGAGATCAGATTCAGTATTTCCATCTGACTAAGTGGGAAGCGGCTTCGGTTACGTAACTGGTAGCATGCTGAATGTCTATGCCCAAGGTCGCGGTTTCAAAGCCGGCCGAAGTCGTCGGATTTTCTAAGAGCGCTAAAATCCCTCAGTATGCTTTCCTTTGGAGGGGAAGTTCCAACGATCGGTGCGAGTTGCTGGTTGGGGTGGCATCTAGTAGCCAAGTTCACAGCTAGGTGCCGTTGACGGTAGTACCTGGTAGCAACATTAGGAACTACTGCTTGAAATTGACAGTCTGCAGTCCTTACCTGAATTAAGACAAATACAGCCATTACAATTCACACCGTTTATCAGACAGATTCTACACTCACCCAAAGTACACGGGGTTAGATGACCGCGTTGTCGCAGCCCCTAAACTGAGGAACCAACCAGAGGTAGATTTCATTAGAAAGCTAACTATTGCAATGGGTACCATGTTTCGACTTCCGGAAAATTTCGACATATCTTCGCGTTTCACATCCCCCAGACCCCAAATCCACCGTCAGTTCAAAAGTTTATATATAATTTATGTATGTATATATATATGTATATCAGTTTCTTGTGGACACGATAACTGACGTAATTTTGCTCCAATCACTTTGAATTCTTTACCGAATATGTATACCTATAAAATCTCGTTCGAGTTCGTTACTGGACTAAATCGGTCGAAGGGGGTGAAAATGGGGGGCTTTTTTTTTCGAAAAAGTGAAATATTGCTATAACTCTCTTAATATGTGAAATATCGAATCCGTTCAGCGTTCATACTATGTGTCCGATAAGGCCCAAAAATTTATGTTTGAAGAGTTTTTTATAGCACCAACCATTGACCAAAGGGGTGGGAAAAAGTGGGTTTTTCGGGAAACATTAATCATATCTCTCTTAATAGGCACAATATCAAAACCGTACAAAATGGACAATATTCCCCTAATAATTACCTAAAATTTTGTCTGAAAGAATTTTTGATATGACCCACCATTATGGCAAGGGATGAGAAAAACAAGTAGTTCCGTGAAGAACTATACAGCCTATTTTCATATATCATGCTCATGTTAATTGCCTCTATCAACATACAAAATTTCAGTTAAATTGCTGTAACAGATTCGTAGTTATTGGGAACCGTCTAAATATTTCAGATGGACACCAGGTTGGATTTTTATTTTTGTACTTTTACATTAAGATTATTGAGTACGTGAGGTATTCAAACTTCAATCGCATGATTAGAACACAAGAAGTAAAAACGAGATTTTAAAATTACGCACAGCAGCCATCTTGTGATTATGCAAACAATTGAAATAAATTAGATGCCAGTGGATCAATATTTGTATAAGCATTTAACGTGCAATGTTTCACGGCACTCGGATAGTTAATTCGCGAGAAACGTCCATTTAAATATTTATACTTCGCGTCGCCACCATGTTGGATTTGTGCTCACCAGGTTACTGAAAGTCCTATAGGTGAACATATGTTCATAGTCTCTATGAACATAAACAAATTCAGGTTGGTTGCTGTATAAGATTCATAGATATTGAGAACCGTCTAAATATTTCGGAAGCTCACCATTTAGGATTGTTATATGTATAGGCCATAAAGTTATGTACCATTCAAGGACAATTATTGCCTAGGTTCATTATTCAAACTTTCACTTCGATCGCATGATTACGACACAAGAAATAAAATCTTAATTTTAAAATTTCGCACAGCCGCCATCTTGAGGTTATGTAAACAATTGAATTAAATTAGATGGCAGTGCATTACAATCTGCAAAATCATTTACTGTACCACATTTCACTGCGCTCAGAGAGATAAATCACGAGAAAATTCTATTAAAATATTTCAAATTCGCTTGGTCGCCATGTTCGTTTTGTACTTTACAGGTTTATGAAATATACACAGATAAACTTGTATCAGTACCCTTTATCACCGTACAAAATTGCAGGGTGGTATCTGTAATAGTTTCGGAGATATAGAATGTCAGTGAAATATTTCGCACAGCCGCCATTTTGAGGTTATGTAAACAATTGAACTAAATTAGACTCCAGTGCATTACAATGTGTATAAACAATTGCTGTACCAAATTTCATTACGTTTGGATAGTTAAATCGTGAGAAAAGCCTATTTAAAAGTCTCAAATTCGCTTGGCCGCCATGTTGGTTTTGTAGCCACCAGGTTTTTGAAAGTCTCATAGGTGAACTTCTAGTAGTACCCTATATCACAGTGCACAATTTCAGGGCGATATCGGTAATAGTTTCGGAGATATTGAATGCTAGTGAAATATTTCGCACAGCCGCCATGTTGGATTGGTTAGACGTAACAAAATTTGAAGCGCACGGTCGAGGTCGTCGGGAATAGCGCTATGAACTCACTGAGTTTCATTGAAATCGCTCCAGCCGTTTAGATTTTATTAGGGAGGGGGACACACACACACACCTCACACACACACACACACACACACACGTACACGCACACACACACGGACAAAAGGTGATCTCATAAGCCTATTTTTTCAATATTGAAAATAGGCTAATGATTTCGGAATTATAAGAAAATGCCAAGAGCTATCAGTGGTTGCCATGGCAACACTACTAAATTGATGAGGGATGAGTTTCTAAGAGCGCTAAAAATCCCTCAGTATGCTTTCCTTTGGAGGGGAAGTTCCAACGTTCGTTGCGAGTTGCTGGTTGAGGTGGCATCTAGTAGCCAAGTTCACAGCTAGGTGTCGTTGACGGTAGTACCTGGTACCAACATTAGGAACTACTGCTTGAAATAGACCGTCTGCAGTCCTTACCTGAATTACAGACTTATACAGCCATCCCTAAGTACACGGGGTTACATGACCGCGTTGTCGCAGCCCCTAAACTGAGCAACCAACCAAAATCTCTGCGGGAGATAGTCACACATAGTCACACATCAGTTTCGAAACCTTGCATAAGGACAGTGTGACCACAAGTATAAAAATGGACCCCAAATGACAAGAAGGTTACCGTTCCCATAAGACAATAAAATGTTTCAAATAAGCATAAAATGACGAAAAACAAAGTTAATTAAGCTCCAATTATAAAATATCTTCTCGCAATAAATGAGGTCTGATCCTTCTACGAAAACCTGCATATTCTGCCTATTTTCGCCTATCCCCAAGTTTGTCCGGTGAAATCTACCTCCGCCTTCCGGCGTGCCGAGAGGATTTTTTTTTTTTTGACATCTGAGCTTAGATTAGTAGTATAGTCAACAGAGCCTATAGGTTCCGTCGTCAGGGGGCAGTAAGACGGTCTGGCCTACTTCGGCGGCCATTAGAGCCCCGCTACCTTGGGTACGAGCTTGATAATAGAGGGAGGGTCTGGACTCTTTGGAGTCAGCGCTATTTTCTTCCCACACCACTGGCCTGACCTACGCTTTACCAGTTTCGGAATATGAATCGTCTTCTAACGAACCAAGAAAGAGATGCGAACTGGAAAAATGAGGTATGGCCTCGATTGTCTAAGGTGAATATAACGGGAGAGTCATCGAGTGATGGGGCAGTTGCGGAAGATACAATACCTCTCCCATCCCAACATCTTGACAAACTGAGGAGAACGGAAGAAGAGGCATTGCAGAAATGCTATAATATTATTAAAAAGATGAAGCTTGCTGCGGCGAAACAGAAAAACATGTCCAAGGATGTGAAAGCAAAGGAAGGAAGCTTGTAGTTTAACGTGACCGTTAATCTCGAGATCATGAGCCACGGGACCTCCTATTTACGTGGAATCCGAACCACAGGACATGGCATTTCACTTTGAAAATCTCACATGCAATGACCGGGAATCGAACCCGGACCGCCTTGGTGAGAGGCTCCAAGGATGTGAAGGATGGTATTGTGGAGATGGAGGAGGCCATTGACAGCATTGTCTTCTGTAAGAATGCTAGGTACAAGGAGAAACAAAAAGTCGACGAAACCACAATAACTGATCGAGCACAAGCATCAAACTCTCTTGATGACGAAAGAGAAATGGAAGAAACGGAAAGAGGAGAAGTAGAGTCATCGACTAAGGTTGTGTTCAGGAAGAAACCACGAGAGAAAAGGAATCAAATGCAGGTTGAATTACAGCGGGAAGATTCTCCAGGCAAGAGACAGAGTCAAATGCTCAAGAAGCAACTAACAAAGTCTCGACTGCCAGCTGTGTTAATTAAGCCAGCAGAAGGCAAGTCGTATGCCGATGTGTTTCGGGAGATTCGGCAGAAGGCAAATCCTGCTGACACAGGAACGAAAGTTAGGTCTATAACCCAGACTAGAGCCGGTGAAGTTCTTGTTACTCTCGGGAAAAGCAATCGAGATAATGCGGCATTTAGCGACTCATTGAAGAATATCCTGGGACAAGATGCGACAGTCCGCAGTCTTGAGCCGAGGGTGACAATTTAGATTAGAGATCTTGATGCTCTCACGACCAAGGATGAAGTTTTAGAGTCCATTAAGGATATTATTAAAGAACCCCCGGATGGTCTGAGGATTATGGTAACGCAGACTAACAGTCGGAAACAGAGAATGGCTGTTATAACTCTGCCAGAAAAAGCTGCAAATGATCTTCTAAGGGAAGGCTTGGTTCAAGTAGGATGGATCAGTTGTAGAGTGAGGCGGAGAATATCAGTTCTTCGATGCTACCGATGCCTTAGTTATGGTCATATAGCCAAAATTTGTGAGGGTCCTGACAGAAGCAAGTCTTGCTTCTACTGTGGACAGAATGATCACAAAGCCAAGGATTGCATCAACCCAAAGTAGTGTGTCTTATGCGAGGAGAGTGGCGTTACGCAGCAGGATTTGTGTCATGTGGCCGGATCGGGCCAATGTAAGGTGTTCCGAGAGGCCCTGGAGAAAGCGACGTACCTGAAACGAAAATGATCCGAGTTCTACAAGCTAATATAGATAGGAGTAGAGCAGCCCATCATCTGTTGTACCAGCTAGCTGCCGAGAAACAAGCTGATCTGCTGTTAATTAGTGAACAGTACCAAGATAAGAAGTTACCTCTCTGGCTTAGAGATCAATTAGGCACCTCTGCTATTTGGATCTTAGACCCTGGAAAAAATCCAATTAAAGAACATGGGAGCGGGAAGGGATTCGTTTGGTTAAAGAGTAGAGGAGTCACCTATTTTAGTGTCTATCTTACTCCAAATGAAACAATGGGAAAACTTCGTCAGAAAGTCAACTCTCTGGAAGATGCCATTCTTAATACAACTGGAGCAATCATTGTAGCTGGGGATTTCAATGCCAGAGCAGTGGAATGGGGTATGCCACATACCAATACCCCAGGTAAGTTCATTCTGGAAATGGCATCAAGGACAGGGCTTTTGATCTTAAATGTAGGTGCAGTGTCAACCTTTCGGCGTCCGGGTTATACAGAGACCATTCTGGATATCTACATGGCTTCTGAGACGTTAGTACCACACATCAAGGAATGGAAGGTTATAGAAGACTACACTGGTAGTGATCATCAGTATATTAATTTTGATGTGTGCAGTAATATAAGTGGGAAGAACTTATCTACTCAGAAACAACGGAGATGGAATTTGAATAAGATCCATCTTGATGCATTTAAGGAGGCGTTAGCCAGTGGTGTAGAACTAATTGAGGATATGGAGCCTGACGGAGAGGCTGATGTTGAGAATCTCGTTTCCTCAACTATGAATCTTATTACATTGGCTTGTGATACCTCAATGCCAAGTTTAAGATCACGCCATCGGAAGAGCCCTGCATATTGGTGGACACATGAAATTGCAGACTTGAGGCGGAATTGCCTTAGACTCCGACGTGCTGCACAACGGACAAGAAATCTGGATGATGCCAATGCCTTATCAGCCGAACATAGAGATGCAAAGAAGCTACTTCGGAAAACCATAAATCAAAGCAAAGCTGAGAGCTGGAGGAAGCTATGTGAGGGTTATAAAATTGTCAGAAAGAAGCTTGGGTCACAACGAACACCGTGCGTCATGGATGCAAACAGTATGGCCATTATTGTCCAAACTCTTTTCCCAACACATCCAACAATCCCTGAGCAGAATTTCGATGTAGATATTGAAATTCCTCTTTTTATTGAGGATGAGTTGAGTAGGGCTACTAAGTCTCTGCGAAGCAAAAAATCCCCTGGTCCTGACGGCATCTCAAATGAGATTCTCAAATTAATAATCGAGTTACATCCACAATTAATATTACGAATGTTCAACGAGTGTCTAAAAGCAGGAGTGTTCAGCATCTGCTGGAAGGTCTGTCGTCTGGCGCTCATTAATAAGGGTAAGGGAGACCCGGATTTACCATCATCATACCGCCCTCTGTGTATGCTCGATACAACAGGGAAGCTCTTTGAGAAGCTTCTGAGGGTCAGGTTGCGCCGAGCGATCATGGCAGCGGGCGACTTATCACCAAGACAATATGGATTTCGAACAGGAAGATCGACCCTGGATGCGATACAAGAAATTATTGCAGCTGTCCAGCGGGCGGAGAATTACAATCACCACTCTCGTCGTGTGGTTCTCTTTGTTACTCTTGACGTAAGAAATGCATTCAACTCTGCCAAGTGGAGTGACATGCTGAATGCGTTGGAGAAGACATTTCATGTTCCAAATTATCTCTTACGGATGATAAATTCCTACTTGAAAGATCGTTCGTTGATTTATAACACGACAGAAGGACAACGCAGGGTACGGGTCTCAGCCGGAGCAGCACAGGGTTCGATTTTAGGACCAGATCTATGGAATATCACATATGATAGCTTGCTGAGATCTGAAGTCCCTGATGAAACTATCCTAGTAGGTTATGCAGATGATGTTGCTGCTCTTGTAGCAGGAAGAAGTGTCGAGCAGGCACAGTTGCGACTCAATATGGTAATGCGTACAATCAATAGTTGGATGGAGGAACATGGTTTGTCTCTAGCACTTAGTAAGATAGAAATTGTAGTCCTAACAAAGAAGAGAATTCAGACAATACTCCCAATACAGGTAGGAAACATACAAGTAGAGACGCGGCCAGCAGCAAAATATCTGGGCCTCATGATCGACAATAAATTGAATTTTGGAGAACAAATTAGACGGACTGTGGATAAGGCGGCAAGAGGAGTAACGTCTCTCAGTCGGCTAATGGCCTATGTTGGTGGGCCAAAATCTAGTAAGAGAAGATTACTGATGGCAGCCATCCATTCAGTTCTGCTGTATGGAGCGGAAATATGGGCGAATGCCCTGGATAAGGAAATTTATAGAAAGTCACTAGCACAAGTGCAGAGGCGGGGTGCTTTACGCGTGGCATCTGCTTATCGCACGGTCTCTGAAGAAGCAGTTCTTGTTATTGCTGAGATAATTCCAATTTTTTTTTCTAGCGAAAGAACGCAAGTACATTTACTGGAGGAAATCGGAAGTAGGTATACAAAATGCAAGACGAACAGCAAGAGCACAAACCTTTCACAATTTGCAGATCAAATGGGAGCAAGGACACCGAAGCCAGTGGACTAGGAGAATGATACCCCAGGTGCAGGTTTGGACAGAGAGGAAACATGGTGATGTTGGTTATTTCCTCACTCAGTTTTTGACTGGCCATGGGTACTTCTGTTCTTATCTTAAGAAGATGGGGAAAGTGGATTCACCAGATTGTATCTACTGTGTTAATGAGGTAGATAGTGCTAATCACACCTTCTTCTCTTGTGGACGGTGGGTCCAAAGTAGGCAGTCTCTTCAAGATCAAATTGATGTAGAGATATCCCCGGACAATATTGTTGCAGTGATGCTACAAAATGAGGAAAACTGGAAACTGGTAGCAAGCTTTGTTGAAGATATCCTCCGAACAAAGAAGACGGATCTGGATCGCCACTGAAGATCATTCATTACGGAAGAGTGCCCTACGGGCAAATATAAAATGACTCTAGCCTGAAGTAATGTGCTAAACGGTTCCAGGCTAGTGTTCAGAAGTAAAGGGGGAGTTCTAGTCGGTAGTCTGCTACTCAGGAGCAGGAGCCCGACACTCTGTGCGTAAATGCATTTCTTCCCCCCCCCAAAAAAAAATATTCACAGATTCATACATTCCCCATTTTACAATGATACAATGATTGAAAATACGGGCTAATATCAAGCACTTCCAGAGTTCATTTTTCATTTAGGAATCGTCGCACTGTATGGCAAGAGTCCATGATCACCGACTTTTGGATCTGTCACAGCTTGTGAGCCATTCCGAGAGCCTGTAGTTAGTCCACCAGTATTGAAGGTACAATTCCAGTTGTAGAAAGTATGAGAGGCCGGATGTTCACCTGCTTTAGCTTCCACATTTGATTTACTTCAATTGCCAATTTGATGTATTTATTGACCTTTTGGGCATAGGCTGTTTTAAGGTTGTGGTTGAGTGCTACGGATATATCGATTATCACAAATTCTTTCTTCTTCTGATCAAGGAGGAAAATATCAGCTCGGTTTGTTTTGATGGTTTTATCAGTGCGGATTTCTCTGTCCCAGTATAATATGTGGGTTCCATTGTCCGAAACATCTTTTGGCTCATACATATAGTTTTAGCCATCTCCATGTGCACGATCTTAGCAAAACTGTGGCACTCAGTGTAGTCCATATTTGCCAAAGTTGAACATCCACCGAGAATGTGATCCAAGGTTTCACCATAATTGCCACATTTACGACACTTCTCCTCAACTTCTGTCCGTTTTAAGAGACACGGTGGAGGTCAGCACAAAACAATTTAAAAAAAACTGGATGAAAATAATTTCCAGTTAAATATTGGATATTTAAATGCTGCTTTTAATATAAATATGTGTGTTTCTCTTTGGAAATGTATGTAATTGTTGTACAGGGCTTATAACAGACATAGTTATGATATTAAAATCGTTATTGTTTTGGCTCCTAAATCTGTATGTTCACTTAAGGCGTTCTGTATCGAAAAGGAACGGCCATGCAAAATATTTGTCGCAATTGAAAGTATGCGACTGATAATGTGATTTAGGGCGCGTTTAGCGAATTTGTAACACCCCTGACACTAGTTTGGAATATGGAAATGTTGAGAGTCCCGACACAAGAACTCTGTACAGATGCCCAGATATTGACAGTCACTTCCTGTATTTAGGATTTCTTCTTTAGCTTACGCAGCTTCGTATATTGATAAGAAATAAATACCCTGCATCACATTAAACTAGCGCTAAGGAGGCTGCGTATTAAAGACCATATGTTATTGTTGATCCATTCATGGGCTTAACAACACCATGGTCATGTGTCTCCATGTACTTGAGTGTGTGTGAGGAATCTGTCTGATAACTTGTGTCGATGTGATGGCTGTAATAGTGTATGTATTTGTAATCGAGGCTAAGAATTGGAAGGAGACGGCCGTGGCCTTGCTTTAAGAACCGTCCCGGCATTTAGCTGGAGTAGAAATGGATAAACACTGATAACCACATCTAGGACAGTTGAGGAGAGAATGAAACCCACCTCATCTCAGTTTTGCCTCACGACGTTGAGTGTTGCCCATTCCAGCCCTCAGATCTGAATTAGGTTTCTTGGCAGAGCTGGGAATCGAACCTAATACCTCTGAATCTGGAGTCTTAATACGTACTCCAAGATCACAGAACGTGGTTGAATTATGTAAGATGCGGAATATCTGTATCGTACAATAGTCAATGGGTCATGACTAAAATTAGTTCCTTGTATATACAGGAGATAGGTGTGAAATTTGTCTAATAGGCTGTGCTATTGTGGTGTCTGTAATTTAGTGTGTTCTTGAGATTTCACGTGGGTTCAATCGTCTCCTTAAGTTACAGTAGGTATCATTCATGAATTTGTCTCAAACTAAGCCATTTCTAGAATGCAGGAGTTAAGATTATAACCTATTTCCTCTTAGTTTTCCCCACCCCAATCCAAACTTCATACTAGAATTTACATCGATTATGGCTGAACCGGGAATCAAACGCCTGTTCTCTGGGCTACCCACAATTCTATGCTCGACTAAGTGCCGACATGCAACTACATTCCTTGTAAGTCCACAAGTGCAAACAAAAGACAGCACCGTTCCATCTCACCTGCCGAAACAAACACACAGATAAGAAAGAAGAAGGAAATCATAACTGATTATAGAACCCGTATTTTTAATTACAAGTTGGGGGATTCATTACGTAAGCCAGTTTGTGCGTAATGCGGTCAGAGAAGCCTATTTACCTCCTTGGTGAAGAAGGGGGACTTATTTAATACCAGCAAGGACTTGGCTGATCTCTTGTACAGACCATTAAACTCATTATACCCATGCCACGTTACGTAGATGGAATTTTTATCAAATTCGCAGTGGAGGGAGTGAAGAGGCAGGTAACTCACCCCTCCCCCTCCTCCTACCCCATATCTCTCCCTACCCTCTAGCCGAGGGATAATTAATCCGGACCCAACTTACAAAGAACTGCTTCTCGCTTTAGTCGAGGATTGGCGCGAAACGAAACACAGGCCATAAATAAGAAAAGAAGGAGGAGACAGAGGAGCAATAAAGACGAATAAATAAGGAGAAACAAAGAAAGCAATAAGGAGCAAGTCGCGCGCGCTCAGTCCATTGTGCATTTAGAGGCTATCTCCGTTGCCTTGGCGTGGTAGAATTTCAGAATGCTAAAGTACCTGCTGCATTTTTGTTTTCTAAACTATCCTCTTAGGAGACAATATCTCACTCCTCCAGATCGTGTCTGCTGCCTCGGGCATTATACGAATACTTTATATTATTTCTTTTTTATATTGTCCTGAGGAACAAATCGCCAGATATTCTGTTAAGGCAGCCAATATGTTTATGGTTTCTTTAACATTTTCCCTTAAGGTGGTGCTAACTGAATAGTTGAACAAAACAGTTACTGAATCAATTGTTATGAATATTTATTAACATTTACCTTCATCAGATAAAATAGTTAAGTGTACTGAAAAGGCAACATCATTCACTGTTACCAACATTACAATTAATCGATATTGTTAAAAACAAAATATCAAGCAAAAGGTATATTTATAACCTTACTATTGAAGTTAAAGATTTGAAACTAAATACACTTCAAGAAGATTTCATGGCTTGTCCAACTTAGAATCATGGTTCTAGTTCTTCAAACTTGAAAACAGCCTGCTTCCAGTCGACTGACCGGGTCAGTGAATAAATATTAATGAAGCCCCCCATCTAGCGGCGAGGATATGAACTGTGCCGGCTGCCGAAGCCTGTCGCAATCCCCTGGGACAATTATTAAATAAATGACAGATGAAATGAAATGACAGTGGAGCGTGTTGCTGGAATGAAATTTGTTACAGGGAAAACCGGAGTACCCGGAGAAAAACATATCTGCCTCCGCTTTGTCCAGCACAAATCTCACTTGGAGTGATCGGGATTTGGACCACGGACCCAGCGGCGAGAGGCCAGCATGCTGCCTAAGCCACGGAGGCTCTCTCTTCAAACTTATTGTTTGTATATTTCTCTGTGATAAGTTTAAAAATACCTTTGTTTTTGAATCAATGCATAAATACTGCAGCCATTATTGTAAGTCAGATTATTGCACATATGCTTATAAAGATACTGTGAAAATTTCGAGTAGATCGATGCAGTAATGTCTGAGATAATGTACCTTATTTGCATAAAGATAAAAGTTGTAAGAAATAGCTGTCAAAGAAATGTCTGTAAATAGATTAATAGAGAAATGATAATAAATGCTTGCCAAAGTTGTCAAACTTCAAAAACTATTATCTCGGAAATAGATGATCATATTTTCTCCAAACAAACTTCCTATGATACATCAATATGCTGAGAACCCAAAATATCAAAAAGGAAGAAATTGATTTTTCTCACCAAAATCTAAGTTAGAAATACTTTCAATACCTCGATTTATTAAATTGAGGTAAAATGATAATTGTTCTAAGAGCACCTACAACGAATGAACAGCAACAGGCTTACCAAAAAGATCTTCTCCTAGGTTAAAAGCTACAAGACTGGAAGCCCGTGGCTTAATAAAGTACTAAAGGACTTGGATTCGGCTGGAATTGCTGACCTTGATGTAAAAGATCGTTCTAAATTTCGTGCTATGGTAGAGTCTTGGACACTTTTTTCGGGGGGGGGAAGCGAAAGTGTACCCGCACCCCCCGCGTGGCACCCGACCTTACTATTAGTGCCTCCGACATGCAGTTAATCTACGATAGTAGAAGAGAAAGCATAGGGGATTGGATAGAAGGAATGTCATTTAGGACTTAGTGCCTGTCCGATCGCGGTCGCGATTTACCAGGCATAATTATTATATATTAACATTGGTATATATTATATATGTGCACATATAAATATGTACACATATATAAGGGATAGATAGTAGGGCCAGGGAAAACCGCATAGGCAGAAAGGAAAGATTGCCTACACGTAAAACCTGGCGGCTTGGTTATTGCCACATGCAAGGAAATGTGGGTATGGAAATGAGTAGGCTGTTGTTAGTTGGGAGAAGGTATCATGCACCAGATCCATGTCCGTCTTCTCGCCAGTTCGTCTCCGGGGAATCCGTTAGAACTCGGCACTGCTGGGATCAGCGTGGGCCTTGCCGGCTACCAAGCAGTGGAACAAGTATCCGGAGAACCTGTGCCACTACCTGATCTCCATGGGGTCCCTGGTACCGAGCCTCCGTCACCGGAGAGTGGAAGGGGGGGGGGGGCTCGCCTGCCGAAGCAGGGGCCTAGCGGGCGGTCCACGGGAACGAGCCACCTTCCTCTCTGCTCTTGCCATGGACCTGTAGACAGGGCAACTGCGATGGGATGACGGATGGTCACCCATGCAGTTGGCGCACACCGGCGCGTCTCGCGGCGCCGTGCAGCTGGTGTGGTGATGGGCACCTGAACACCGGTAACAGCGGACTGGAGAGCCGCATGATCCCTGGGAGTGGCCCCATCTCAGACAACGAAAACACTGTAAAAGTTGGCCTGAGCGGGGCCGCATATTACCTGACTGGAGCGGCTGTCCCTGGCTGCAGCTGGTGAACTCGCGGCGTCCTGGCTCCCCTTCCGGGGAACGCTGCGGGCAACGGTCCTCTGGGCTGCTGCGTTTCTTCTTCCGCTGCTTCTGTGGGGCCGGCCTGGTGGCCCCGTCCGTCACTGGTGTCCCCTCCTTGGTGGTGGTGGCGGGCGCGGGTTGCCCCACTAAAGGCCCCACCTGCGGCTCTGGTAGCTGCTCCTCCTGGATGGCGGGCGCGAGTTGGCCCGCTAAAAGCACCGCCTGAGGTGCTGGTTGTGGTGCCTGAGTCCTCTTGGAGAAGGTCAGGGGGCCCGCCTGGGTCCCAATCTCTGCATGCGTCGTGACGTCCTTCTTGGTTGTAGCATGTTCCACGCCGTCCAACGCGTAGCGGCGGATATGCGGAGGGGCACCTGGCAAGAAGCCTGGTACCACAGCGACCTGCCAGATCGTGGCGATTGCTGTGAGGTATGTCTGGACGACTCCCTGCAGATATGGCCTGACCAAGACACCAGTGGGGAGGTAGGCTTCGATGTCCTCGCTGACACGTTCAGCTCCTCCCGTCGTGACTACGTGGGCCTGGTCCAGGTAGCCCTTGATGAATTCCCTCTCTTCGTCCTGGTTGACGCCTGACCTGTAATATACAAACAAAGCCCAGGAGCTGGGGTCGTAGCTACATGCTTGCTCGGAGCCTGGGGAAGTGGCCCAAGGGAGCCCTTGCACGGTATCCGAGCTCACATCGCTCGCCCAGCTGGCGAGCTGTTTGAACAACTTAGGCTGGTCTGCTGCTGCTACTGGCAAGGTGTCCTTTCTCTTACGAGTCTGAGACGAACCTTGTTTTGGACCCCAGCACCTAGAGTCCCTAAATGTCGGAAGCCCCTTTCGCAGGGGAGAAAGAAGAAATTATCAGCAGGGCTAAAGAGATATTGGGAACGGGATAGAGCATCGAAGAAGAACTAGTCATAAGCGCTCCGTAGTGGGCTTAAATCGATAATAATAATTGCTACCACCTTAGGCTCTGGAATGGAACTGGACCTACTTACCTTTTATTCAGAGGTCCGCAGCGCTATCTGCAAAATCACTCTAAATGGCATGCCCCAACAGAAGAACACCTAAAGGAGGAAGGAAGGTGGAGAAGGGGGAAACGCACAGGCTCGTCTACAGACACCCTCCGATAACTAATAGAATTGTCGCCGACGAAATAATGCCACAACAGTTGCTTATTATTTAAAATAAAATTTAATTCCCAAAAGGGGCAAAGGAAATAAAAATTTAACAAAATAATAAAAGGGAAACTCTATTGGCAGAACAACCTCTCTCTGGTGCACATGGCTTAAGGCCAACAAAAATTTTAATTACATAAGTAGGCAAGAGACAGCTTAACATGCTTGCTGAGCGAAATGAAAAGATTTAATTTAAAAATTAAATTAATAATGCCCAAAAGATAAAAAAAAAGAATACAGGAATTACCAAATGAGAAAGGGCTTGATAAAATTACTAAGGTATGCAATACCGATCCGACATGCAGACATCAAGGCCACGATTACAAGCGAAAAATTTAAAATAAATTTAATAAAATCAAATATGATCAATTAAGAAATCCACAACATTCGTGACGGAGAAAAACACAGGAATATTCACCAAAACACAAAGTTAAACCAACAAGATTAACAAAAACATACTAAGCAATCACCACAACACGTTTGAGTCTCCCGCTCGACGCCTAGAGAATTCACTCTCAAGACCAGAATGCACCCGGGCAAAACAAAAAAACAAACATGGCCACCAAAAAGCTGACCGCATGTCCAATTGAATTACGGCAAACAATTAGCATAAAATTCATTTAAAATCACCAGAGAGAACAGAAAGGGAGGAAAGAATTACGCCTTAACACTATTGACATGAGGCATATTAGGCTGCAACGGATCGTAAATCAAAAATAATAATAGGGCTATCCCAAGGACTGCCAAAAGCTAAATAAATAAAAATTTACAACGTAAAATAAACTAGAAACGTGTCTCCAGAAGGTACGAAGGAAAACAATAAAATTTACATAACTGGTAACATTAGCAAAACAGAAAATTTAGGCCTACCAGGCGAAACTAAATAGAGTATTAAACATTAGTATAAGGCCAATATCGGAGCTCCATAACAATATATAAAATTTTAAATAATTACGTACCTTAAAAACTTCTCTGTGGAGACACAATAATAATAAAATAATTAACACACAAATTAAATAATAATATAAGGCACTATATTGCCTCAAAATGGCCAACCCAGCACATGTGCCGTTTGGGTCATAAGCACTCCTCTTTGCAGCAAGTTGCGGTAATTATATTACCCTTCATCTTCACGGCGAAACGATGAAATTATAGCCTTAAGAGCACAGGCAACTCCTTTTCAGCATATATCCGTATTTCGTAGGGGCCAGGGGGCCAAGCCCCCGGGCACGGCGACAACTTTCACGAGCAACTAGCTTGTTGCTTTCTTGACGACAGACTATAAAGATCACAAGATAGCGGAGAATCCAAAGTCAAATACCGCACTGCATTCATGTTAATGTAATTGTCCAATCAACGCTTGACACATCAAGCAACAATGTGCATATTAAATAATTATTTTGGCGGCATGATGTACATACAGTCTTTTGTTCAATGACGTAGAATACAATATCCTTCAATTATGTCTCTACTAGGATGAGATCAGAAGACACCACAAACTCACTCTAGCGGTGGAAGATACAACTCCGACTAGAGGCCAATAGATGCTGCCACCTCTAGTTCATTAGCGGAACCAAGCCATCAGGTGGTCGTTTTAAAGGTCGGGGACACATGAATATAGGGGAGATACATATTTAAAAACGTTGGTACGGGCATTGCACGTAACAGTCTCCCTCCCTTAAGCGTGAACACCGTTCACGAATATGCCTAGGCATAGGCAGTACTCCAAAACTAGTCGATTCACCAAGCATGTTTCCAGAAGATAATGTTCACCAGTTAACTCCAATTGATGGACAAAAACCGCATCGTTTTGGTTAGGAAGAGTGCAGGGTCAGATTATCAGGGAAGGGATAATTGATCACCTCGCAAACCACTTAGTTAACAGCTTCCCTGTGTCCATAAGTCTTCAGAAACGCAGAACACCAGCACCTGCAGTGCTTTCAGAGTCCGAGACACGTTAGGTAAATTTTC
The DNA here is from genome assembly GCA_946902985.2 of Meconema thalassinum. Lineage (NCBI taxonomy): Eukaryota > Metazoa > Arthropoda > Insecta > Orthoptera > Tettigoniidae > Meconema > Meconema thalassinum. The sequence goes on along the minus strand of OX336388.2, from coordinate 1,322,822,766 downwards.
AGAAAGTCCAATGTTGTTAGCTTTAGACGAAGTAGGTGGAAGCAATGTGCCAGATATCATGCGACGAGTGGGCGGCCATTTACAAAACAGAAGTTAATCTTATTTCAAAAATAAAAGTTTACAGAAATTATTAATTCTTAATACATTTTATAAAAGAGAAAAAAGGTTGAATTTATATGAAAAGAAAATCCTGACCATGCCCTAGATCCGTGCTCACAATAGTTAATTAAATAACAAGGTTACGTTTTTACAGACCAGTAGTACTTTTCATTAATTCGCGAGTTGAATGACAATACATTTAGAAGGAACTAAGGTAGAGGAATGACCACTCAAATTCCCAAGGAAACAGGTATATAATATCACCATGAGTTAGGTCTCCCACCGAGTCCATCTTACATGCTAGTATCTTCTACGAGAACATCAAAATTAGTTACAATTTTACAATTTTACCATAAAATGGGAATTACCCAACAGTTACAAGTTGTATCCCACTAGAGTTTTTAAACCCAATTCAAAATTCGAGAAGGATCAAATGCCTGAAGGCTTCAATGAAGGTTAGGGATACTCTACATTATACAAAAATCAGTTTACAAAATTTATGGTAGCATTTCCTCATTACAATTCTCTCCACCTCGTTTTATGTGCGAGAGATGCACTCAGGAAATTTTTTTTTTTTTTTTTTTTTTTTTTTTAGCGTATGGCTTTTAGTGCCGGGAGTGTCCGAGGACATGTTCGGCTCGCCAGTTTTTTTTTGTAGCTGCTTCGAGACGGACACCCAATGGGTGAGCTACAAGTACCGTTGGGGAGGAATGTTGGATGGGAGGGTCTAGGAGTTGGAGGGTAGCGGCTGTGGCCTATAGTTAGGGACCAACCCCGGCATTTGCCTGGAAGGAAGATGGGAAACCACAGAAGACCATCTTCAAGGTTGCCGGCGGGGGGATTCGAACCTCCTCGCCTCCCGGATGTGAGCGACTGCCAACAGCCATGCCGCAACGACCTCGGCTAACTCACCCGGTAGGAAATTTTGTTGGCCTTAGGGTATCGAATAAGAAGAGTGACGGGAGTCAGGAATGCCTCTACATAACAGGGGCCTTTGAAACGAGGGGTCAACTTGCTAGAAACTAGATCACTGACGCCCTTGGGCTCGAAATTGCGGACGTACACAACATCTCCAATTTCCAAATCAGTTGGCTTGCGACAGGCATTGTGTCGCTTGGCAAGTTGGTCATGTGATACATTAATACTCTCTCTAGCCTTGTCGAATTTCGCCCTCATATCCTCGGGCGTGAAACTGTCAGGAAGGAGATCGCGCAGGTTCCACAGATTAGACAATGGAGAATTAGCCATAAACGAAAACATTAACGAAAAAGGGGTGGCTTGCGTGCTCTCATGCACGGCGGTGTTGAAAGCAAAATTGAGCCAGTGCAAATTAGAATCCCACTTGGAATGGTCGTCGTGGTGGAAAGCAATCAGAGCAGGACGGAGATTACGATTGACTCGCTCAGCGAGAGACGGGTTAGGAAAATAGGGAGTGGTGGTAACATGCGAAATAGCATAATCAAATAGGAATTGACAGAACTGGTGAGATACAAAGCACTTGGCATTATCTGACACCAGGAACTGACATGGCCCAAAAGATGAAAAGATGGAATTAAGACACTTTATGACGGAACTGGACGTAGCCTGTCTGGTGGGGAATATCCAACTAAACCGGGTGAAACCGTCAGTGCAAACAAGCGCAAATTGGTTTCCCCGACCAGAACGAGGGAACGGGCCAACATGGTCGATAAAAAGCCTCTCCATGGGTCTAGATGCCGGTTCAGATGACAACAGGCCAACCTTAGTAGAAACCGGAGGTTTGCTAATACTACATGAAGCACAATTTCCAATGAGCCTCCTGATGTCGCCATCCATACTTTGCCAAATGAAAAACTGTCTGATTTTAGCTCGGGTCTTGAATACTCCTATGTGGCCACCAATAGGAGATTCGTGATAGTAACGAAAGATTTCCGGAATGAGGACCGACGGGTGCACAATTTTAGGTAGACGGTCATGACGAGACGAACAACACAATACACCATCCTTTAGAGAGTAGGGCTTGATCACTTCACCAGAATTGATTCGGTCAATTAGGCTAGATAAGGAGGGATCTTCTTCCTGGAATCGCCTCACATCTTCAAAAAGCACAGGGGAATTGCTAAGAATGACATTGACATAATTTACAGGTGATACAAGGTTTATGGGTTCACATTCCTGAATACCCTCTTCGGCTGTTTCCTCATACATGCGGCTTAATGAATCAGCTACCGCATTTTCGGACCCACGAATATGGTGGACGGTGAACTTGAATGACAGAATCCTAGTAGCCCATCTGGCAATCCTACCAGCTTTACGGGGTTTCCCTAACACCCAGCTCAAGGCTTGGTTATCGGTCTCAAGGAGAAACTTAGTGTGCTCAAGTTAATTCGGAATTTTTCCAGGGCGAACAACACTGCTAAACCCTCAAGTTCGTTTATGGAATACTTCCTCTCTGCGTCCGTTAAGGTACGAGAAGCGTATGCAATGGGTTGCCTACCCAGATCAGACTCTTGCAGTAGGACACAACCAACACCACGACCAGACGCATCAGTCTGCACAATGAACTGCTTCCCAAAATCCGGAATGGCTAAGACAGGAGCGTTAGAGAGCGCATGCTTTAGATCTTCGAAGGCTGCCTGCTGAGAGGGACCCCACTCAAACTTCACAGCCTTTTTGCGTAATTGATTCAGAGGAGCAGATCGGTCGGCAAAGTTACTGATGAACTTACGGAAGAAGTTCACCATACCAATATAACGAGCAACACCCTTGGCGTTCTTGGGTGGTTTAAAATCTCTGATGGCCTGAGTGCGAGACTGGTCCACGGAGATACCAGATGCGGAAACAATATGACCCAAGAAGGAAATTTTGCCTTTGCAAGGGAAACCTTGGACAATTTGACGGTAAGGCCAGCGTCACGCAACCGATCAAGTACAATTTTCAGATGATCAGTGTGTTCCTCGAAGGACTCAGAATAGATCACCACATCGTCAAGATAGTGGTACACAAATTTGAATTTAAATTCTGAAAACACTTTGTCGAGAAGTCTGCTCAACACAGCGGCTCCGGTGGATAGGCCAAACGGGACACGGGCATACTCAAACAGGTTCCAGTCAGTGGAAAAAGCAGTAACATGCCTGGATTCCGGAGAGAGGGGAATTTGGAAGTAAGAAGAATTTAAATCGAGGATCGTGAACACCTTCGCGTTGCGAAACCAACTAAAGCATGTATGAAGGTCCGGCAAAGGGATGGATTGTAAAACAACCTTTTGATTAAGAGCCCTATAGTCGACCACAGGCCGAAAACCACCGTTAGGTTTTGGCACAAGGAATACAGGGGATGAGTAGGCCGAGATAGAAGGTTGGATTACACCTTCTTCCAACATCTTGTCGATAATTTTCCGAAGTTCAGCCATCTTGGGTGGGGCAAGGCGATACGGGCTGGAACGCACCGGCACAGAATCGGTTAGCTCAATCTTGTATTCCATCAAATGGGTTACACCCAACTTGTCAGTAAATACATCACTATACTCCTGACATAACCTCTTAATGGCATCCTTCTGAAGACTCGTTAAATTTTCCAGATCGAGATCCTCAATAGTCACAAGTTCACTAACAGAATTGACAGCAGGAGAAGATAAAACTGGGTTAAACGATAATTTACTTTGCGGGTTAAACTTAAACCATAAGTTGCGAGCACCAAAATCAAGAAGCATACCAACGTGGGACATGAAATTAGCTCCAATGACCACAGAACAAGAAAGATTTCTGGCAACAAAAAATTTAAACTTCCAAGAAAAATTTAGAATATGGATTTTGACTGTCATACTACCCAAAATATTTAAGTTTGAACAATTTGCCGAAATAAAAAATTCATTGTTAGGCTCTAACTCAGGTAATTTGCAAACACTCTTCATAGATAAAAACCAGACCTCACTTATAAAGGATGCAACACTACCAGAATCAAGCAACGTAGAAACGGGCTCGTCATTAACACAAATATCAATAAACGGGGATATTCCTTTAGTCACAGGAGAAATTCCAAAATCATTATTCACTCTAAAACGTTTACAATTAGATGACGAGGACACCCGCACTACAGGTTTCATATAATATTTAGATTTAGGCTGACTTGCCACGACATTGCTCACCGACAGGTTAGGTAGGTCAGAGACATAAGCAGAATTAGCACGTGATGAATTAGTTTTCAAAGAGTTATCAAGATTTTCATTAGTAGGGCGACCAGAAACTTCAGACAGTTTTCCCAAATTCTCATGCACAGAAATATCCTTAGAAGTAACATCCGAACTGGTCTCCAAAACATCCCGTAATTGGCGATACACAACCTGGTTATTCGGACACACCTTCTTAACATGACCCACGCCACCGCACGTGTGGCACTTAACATTGGGTCTAGGATGAAACATAACCTTAGGAGGGGGACGAGACATCAAGGCAGGAGGGGGACGAGACATCAAGGAAGGAGGAGGAACATTAGCTACACGAATGGAATCTGCATGTTTCACAGCCATAGCCTCAATAACGACCTGTTTTAGCTCGACAAATGACGAAGGCCTGGTACACATAGTCATGTATGACCTATATTGAGGCGAAAACCCATTTACAATAGATGACACCAACTGTCGTTCAGTTAAAGGGGACGCAAATACCTGGGCATATACCTTAATGTCACTGACATAGTCGCTAAGTGACGCGTCCAATCTTTGGACACGATATAAGAACTTTTGCTCGAGAGTACTAAGGGCACTCGCAAGGACAAAAAACCACAACACTTCCCTAATGAACATGGCTAAGGACATGCGGAGGTGGATAGCTTCAATCAGCTTTTCGCGCAGCATACCGGATGCAACAGGATACAACAGTTGGAAAACCTGATTTTCCGACATCCCAAAAATCGAGGCATGGTTACCCAATTCGACCACTTGCTTTAAAAATAGGACCACCTGGGTAATGTCATCTAGGTTGAAATGCTTCAACTTAGTTAAGAAACTAGAAATAGGGTGAGGAATCGACCCATAATTAACGGTAGGCGAGTACGTAGCATTAGGAAAAGAGACATTGTCACCAGGGTAGCTCGCTCGCATACCCTCTATAGGAGACAAAACATTTACATTGCCAGAGAAAAAACTGGGATGCAATGGGTCGGCAGGACCCAGGAAATCATTAGGTGACCCAACATGAGAAGACTGACCGTATCCAGGGTTAAGTAGTCTGGACGAGCCAGAACCAGGCAATAGAGGGGCAGGCAAACCACTACTAGTAATCGATCCCAAAACCTCAGACCTGGTAAACAGAGGTGATTCACGTTCAACCCCAGAAGAACTCTCCAAATTCACAAGGTTATCTCTTAAGTCAATTAAATCAAAAGCACTATTATTGTCGGCCATTTTGAAATACACAAAATTCAGGCAGACAATACAGAAAGAAACAAATTTTAGGAATTACGAGGACAGTTTACAATTTCACAACAATACCATAACTACCAATTACCAACACCATAGATAAGGTTGACGCTCGAACACAGCCACAATACTATACAAAATCATACATAATGCTGCCCAGAACTGCAGACGTCATCGCTTGCTTGGCTCGAGAACAGGAAGCTAAATTACAAAAATTGCCACAAACCACATGGCAAACAGCTTCAGACAGGGATCCACGATGTCTTCACTTGTAGTATGTAGGCTATCAGAAAATCAAGAAACCCACATTTCCCATGCCAAGAACACAAGCCAGTCACTTACCAAGCTTCAATTTTCATCGGGAATGTTGCATCACAAACAGGATAAAAACCAGCACAGACACCTCGCTTGGAACAGGTCACTTACATATCACCACATTGATATTCAGAGGCAAACATGAAATCAAACAAATGGCAAGGATTAGCATTAAATAACATCAAGTGCACTGACATGACACATCCAATCAGCAGCCGCTCTATCAGCATCAGAAGGGTCCTTAAAATAAGCCTGCGGGTATGGTGGAGGGAATGGCTACAGAAGCGCTACACGAGCTCGGTCTGCTACCAAACTGCTACCACCTTAGGCTCTGGAATGGAACTGGACCTACTTACCTTTTATTCAGAGGTCCGCAGCGCTATCTGCAAAATCACCGCCAGATGACATGCCCCAACAGAAGAACACCTAAAGGAGGAAGGAAGGTGGAGAAGGGGGAAACGCACAGGCTCGTCTACAGGCACCCTCCGATAACTAATAGAATTGTCGCCGACGAAATAATGCCACAACAGTTGCTTAATATTTAAAATAAAATTTAATTCCCAAAAGAGCAAAGGAAATAAAAATTTAACAAAATAATAAAAGGGAAACTCTATTGGCAGATCAACCTCTCTCTGGTGCACATGGCTTAAGGCCAACAAAAATTTTAATTACATAAGTAGGCAAGAGACAGCTTAACATGCTTACTGAGCGAAATGAAAAGATTTAATTTCAAAATTAAATTAATAATGCCCAAAAGATAAAAAAAAGAATACAGGAATTACCAAATGAGAAAGGGCTTGATAAAATTACTAAGGTATGCAATACCGATCCGACATGCAGACATCAAGGCCACGATTACAAGCGAAAAATTTAAAATTAAATTAATAAAATAAAATATGACCAATTAAGAAATCCACAACATTCGTGACGGAGAAAAACACAGGAACATTCACCAAAACACAAAGTTAAACCAACAAGATTAACAAAAACATACTAAGCGAGCACCACAACACGTTTGAGTCTCCCGCTCGACGCCTAGAGAATTCACTCTCAAGACCAGAATGCACCCGGGCAAAACAAAAAACAAACATGGCCACCAAAAAGCTGACCGCATGTCCAATCGACTTACGGCAAACAATTAGCAAAAAATTCACTTAAAATCACCAGAGAGACCAGAAAGGGAGGAAAGAATTACGCCTTAACACTATTGACATGAGGCATATTAGGCTGCAACGGATCGTAAATCAAAAATAATAATAGGGCTATCCCAAGGACTGCCAAAAGCTAAATAAATAAAAATTTACAACGTAAAATAAACTAGAAACGTGTCTCCAGAAGGTACGAAGGAAAACAATAAAATTTACATAACTGGTAACATTAGCAAAACAGAAAATTTAGGCCTACCAGGCGAAACAAAATAGAGTATTAAACATTAGTATAAGGCCAATATCGGAGCTCCATAACAATATATAAAATTTTAAATAATTACGTACCTTAAAAACTTCTCTGTGGAGACACAATAATAATAAAATAATTAACACACAAATTAAATAATAATATAAGGCACTATATTGCCTCAAAATGGCCAACCCAGCACATGCGCCGTTTGGGTCATAAGCACTCCTCTTTGCAGCAAGTTGCGGTAATTATATTACCCTTCATCTTCACGGCGAAACGATGAAATTATAGCCTTAAGAGCACAGGCAACTCCTTTTCAGCATATATCCGTATTTCGTAGGGGCCAGGGGGCCAAGCCCCCGAGCACGGCGACAACTTTCACGAGCAACTAGCTTGTTGCTTTCTTGACGACAGACTATAAAGATCACAAGATGGCGGAGAATCCAAAGTCAAATACCGCACTGCATTCATGTTAATGTAATTGTCCAATCACCGCTTGACACATCAAGCAACAATGTGCATATTAAATAATTATTTTGGCGTCATGATGTACATACAGTCTTTTGTTCAATGACGTAGAATACAATATCCTTCAATTATGTCTCTACTAGGATGAGATCAGAAGACACCACAAACTCACTCTAGCGGTGTAAGATACAACTCCGACTAGAGGCCAATAGATGCTGCCACCTCTAGTTCATTAGCGGAACCAAGACATCAGGTGGTCGTTTTAAAGGTCGGGGACACATGAATATAGGGGAGATACATATTTAAGATCGTTGGTACGGGCATTGCACGTAACAATAATAATAATAATAATTGATACGTGCAAGGGCACGTCCCTACGCTTTCAAACATGTATATACCCTTGGATTGTAACTTCTCGACATTTGAAACGACCGCCTGGTGACTTGCTTCCCATTTTGAACACGAGATGGTAGCGCCTGTCGGACTTTGGAAAGATTACAAATAGTTCCTGTCTCCCCACTAGGTAGTGTGGGCTGCTCCTTATAAAACTCCTTATATGCATGACATAATTGAAAGACAATTACATTCTTCGTCATCAAACAAATGCAAGTGTATTCATGATACCGCCAAATTATGTACTTAATTATGACATTGTTGTTTGAGGTGTCAAACTGTGATTGGACATTTTCCAAATATCATGCATGCAGCGCGCCTGGCTTCCTTGTCGGCGCCATTATGTGTTGTCATCGGTAACTGAACAGTCTGGATTGAACTGAGTGATCGTGAATTTGATTGTCTATTGAGGCGGGGGCCTGTGGCCCTCGCCTCACCAAGAAATGGAATTACATTACAAAAACGTAAACCGCAGTGGGTAGGAAGTGGGATCGTCGCCCCTGAAGCATGGTCTACCTTATTTTCGCCGGAATGAGAAAACTTGAAGATGTTTAGTGTCAATGGTTGCGTGTGCCAGCAACAGTCATCTGGGCAGTTTTCATTTTTTTAAAATTATTTATTAGTGTTATGTTTGTTTTATCATCAGTGTCTCCCCAAAGGCCTTATTAAGGTATCTTTTGAAACCTTATTTAATTTAAATTATTGGAGCTCCTTATTTTGCATTGTGTGATGAGTGTTTGTTTTAGTTCTGAAAGGTTGACCTTGGAATAGATATGTCACCTATGAAAATGTAAAATTTTGTTAAACTTTTTTTTGTCCGGGGAACACTAATGTTTTTCTTCTTAACTTATTATTTGCATCTAGCTAAGGCAGTTTCTTCTTATAATATTATGGTAATGGCCAGACGAGTCTATTTACACTAGGCCTAAATTGGTTCATTAGTCGGTCGTTTTTTTTTGTCTGATCCGTTGCATGTAAAAACCTTTTGATCTCGTAATGTCTAGAGTTTGTTATATCTAGCTGTTTTCTCACTGGAGAAGTTTATTTTAAATATGTAAATTACGCGTTTCTCATTATTACGTATTGATGTACATTCTTCTGTTCTCGGTCGCCATGGTAACTTGTTTACTGAAGTGCATTGTGGGTTTTTGTTTTCTGGCGTTTTGTTTGAAGTGCACGTTCTTGAGGTCATGGTGATGTTGGTTAACTTATTTGTTTTAATTTTCCTTTGTTTTTCTTTTTTGGTGGAGTTTTCTTGGTACTCCTTCGTTATTCTTTCGTTACCTTGTTTTTGGTAATTATTTCGCACTAGTTTTTTTTCTGATTCTCCAAGGCCCTCATGGTCCAGTTTGGGAGTGTGTCTGGTGCTTATTTAGTTTTTTTTGGGTTTGTAGCTGTTTATGCTCTTACCTCAAGTAATCCTTTTTGATATTGGCCTTAAATATTTATTATTTCTACAGTGAGAATTCTAGCTGAGATTTTATTTTATTTTTAAATTTTGGCTGCCTGATGCATGTTGTGTTTGCTGGTGGAGGTGTTTTCTTTTTAAATTTTAACATTAAATGTTTATTTTAAATTTTTAAGCAGCTGTTGTGGCATTATTTCACCGACGGCAGTTCCGTTGGTTTTTGGGGGGTGTTTGTACGATAGCCTGTGTGTGTTGTCCCCTTCTCCATCTTCCTTCCACCCCTTTTGGAGCTCTTCTGCTGGGACTTGTCTTCTGGAGGTGATGTTGCTGCGGAGGTGACCCGGACCCCTGAATACAGGTAAGTTGGCCCACCCACGCTCGCCGTACACGCCGCATTTTGGTAGCAGAGCGTTGGTTATCGAATTACCGACGTGCTGCTGGCCAAGCGATGATGTCTCTTCACGGTCTCATTCTGGTAGCAGATCCTGCTCATGTTCACTTCCGTAACTACCCCCTCCCCAGTACCCACAGGCTGTTTTATGGACCCCTCTAATGCTGACGGGTCAGTTGTTGGTGGGATTTTGTCAGGCCAGTGCACTTAATGTTATGTTTTGCTAATCCTTGTCGTTTGTTTTGTTTCATGGTTGCCTCTGAATGTACATGTGGAATGCTGAATGTCACCTGTTCTAAACGAGGCGTTTACTCCTGTATTTTACCCTGTTGGTGTACAACATCCCCACTGAAGATGAAGCCCGGTGAGTGACTGACATGTGTTCTTGGCATGGGAAATGGGATTTCTTAATGTTCTGATAGCCTATATGCTGCGTGTGAAGGCATCTTGGAGCCCCGTCGGAAGCTGGTAGCCTGATGTTTTGTGCCTATTTTTGTAATTTAGCTCCCTGTTCTCGACCCAAGCAGGCGGTGACGTATGCAGTTCTGGGCTACGTTGTGCATGATGTTTTTGTCGAAATTTCAGGTGTCGAGGCAGTGTTGGTGTTTAAGAAGACTGGTGTGTTCCTGTATGTTTCTTTGCATGATATTCTGTGGTGATATGCTGTCCTCGTAAATTATTTATTATGGAACTGTCACGCCTATTGGTGTTATGGCAAAGTGTAGTCCGATTAAAAGGGCTAACCTATGGAAATCTGCCCGCCCTATGTCCCTATTGTGTTGCCAGAAGGCACATTTAACATGCATGTCACTATTTTTTGGCTAGGAATTCTTCCCAAATTCATTCAAGGTAAGTGTTTGTTTTGAAGTGTTTTTATCGCAGTGTGCGATTTGTAATTTTTTGTTCGTAAACTTACATTATACTGCAATCGTTCTGGGATAAGCGTATATGTTGTGCAAATCATGTCTGTATGCATGTGTTAACGTTATATTTTGATTTAGATTTGTAGGGTGGGGTAATTTATGGTTTGTTTTGTTTGCAAAAGTAAGGTTAGGATCGTATTTTTATTAGTTGCTTTCCTTGTAATTTTGAACTAAAGCGAATATGTAGGAGTGTTTTACGTGGAGATATCTACTGTCTGGGGTTAGCTAGGTTAGAAGTATGGGATTCTTTCTTGGTTTGATCCCTGGGCAGGTTGTATATAGGACTTGCACGATCCGAACTGGCTTGGTATGGGACAGGTCTGTTCGATGAAATGCAAGTATGTGTCATGTAATGTAATGTAATTGTAAGGGTATTGTGTTTTTTATTGTATTTGTTTGTGTTATGATATCTCTACGACTACATAACTTGCATATTTGAGTATTAATGGGAATTATTTTTGTGGGTGGTTAAAATTATGTATCGCTATTATTGGAGTATGCTGTGCGATGAATATGTTGTTGTGAATATGAGATCTCAGTTCGTGAACAGCCATAATGTAATGTGTTTTCTGGTTAATTAATTAATATAGGGTCTTCAAAATTTACTGGGGTTAAATTTCTGTTGGACATTATGGTCATCAGGTTCTGTAAGTCAGCTTGTTTTACTTTTAAAGCCAGTAATCTCTTGTTGCTGGAAATCAGGGTCTCCTGTTGCCTCATGCTAACCGTAAATTACATAGGCCTTCTGTTTTAGTTCATGCTATGGCAATCTCGGTCATCAGCCACCGTAGTTGAGTAAAATTTTCTGCTTTTGATTTATAATCCTAAATTTTTCGGCTTTATCGTTTGGAATGGTGCGTAAGTGTTCTCTGTTAGCCTCGTCTTTCAACAAGAGCGGCTTGTTTCTCATCTAACCGTATTTTTGGGCCATGTTAGGCATCCTTTGGTTGTACGTGTTCGTGTCGTTAACCTGAACGAGAAAACCTCATTGTACCTCGTGTACTGTTGAACCTAGTTCTTTTTATGTTGGATTTCTCTCACCCAGGCGGATGTCGGCTGTATTCTCATCGGGTGTCGAACCTCAATTTCGTTCCTTGTGTGAGTGTATTGGTGTTTGGTTTTCTGCGCTGCCATTTCCTCTTCGTTCTTGTCGTTACTGTAACTGCGTTTGAATTCCTCAGTGTCCCCATGCCAAGTAATGCGTGAGGTCACGAACCAACTATGTAGAGGCATACATGTCAGATTAATTAATTTTCCTTTTCAAAACCTTAAGGCCAACTAAAGAAAATTTCAAGAGTGCATCTATCACACATTAAGCGAGCTGGAGAGGTGTCTAATGAGGAAATGCTACTGTGAATTTTGTAAAACGAATTTTGTATAATGTAGAGTGTCCCTAAAATTCATTGAAGCCTTCTGGTATCTGTTCCTTGTGGAATTTTGAATTTAACTGGGTATGTAAACTCTGATGGGATACAAAATGTAAATGTTGGGAAGTTCCCATTGTAATGGTAAATTGTAAAAGTGTACCTAAATTTTGATGTTTTCTTGGAAGATGCTAACATGTAAGTTGGGCTCGGTTGGAGACCTAACTCATGGTAACCTTGTATTCCTGTTCCCTTTGGGAATTTTAGTGGTCATTCCTCTACCGTAGTTCCTTCGAAATGTATAGTCATCTAACTCATGTAATCTTGTAATGTACTTCGAATCTGTAAAAAGGTAAACTTGTTAATGAAATTTTGTAAGCACGGATCTAGGGCATGGTCAAAAATTTTCTTCATTTAAATTCAACTTTGTTTCTCTTTGTAAAATGTAGTAAGAAATTGTAAATTCTGTAAACCTTTTTTGAAATTAGTTTAACTTCTATTTTTGTTAATGGCTGCCCACGCGTCGAATCATATCTTGCACATTGCTTCCACCTACTTCGTCTAAAACGACCTACATTGGACTTATTGAAAATGTATCTAACGTGTCTCGGACTATGAAAGCACTGCTGGTGCTGGTGTTCTGCATTTCTGAAGTTTTTGGACACAGTGAAGCGGTTAACTAAGTGGTTTGCGAGGTGATCAATTATCCCTTCACTGATAATCTGACCCTGCATTCTTCCTAACCAAAACGATGCGGTTTCATCCATCAATTGGAGTTAACAGGTGAACATTTTCTTCGGGAAACATCTCTGGTGAATCGACAAGTTAAGGAGTACTGTCTATGCCTTGGCATATTCGTGAACGGTGTTCACGCTTAAGGGAGGGAGACTGATACGTGCAAGGGCACGTCCCTACGCTTTCAAACATGTATATACCCTTGGATTGTAACTTCTCGACATTTGAAACGACCGCCTGGTGACTTGCTTCCCATTTTGAACACGAGATGGTAGCGCCTGTCGGACTTTGGAAAGATTACAAATAGTTCCTGTCTCCCCACTAGGTAGTGTGGGCTGCTCCTTATAAAACTCCTTATATGCATGACATAATTGAAAGACAATTACATTCTTCGTCATCAAACAAATGCCAGTGTATTCATGATACCGCCAAATTATGTACTTAATTATGACATTGTTGTTTGAGGTGTCAAACTGTGATTGGACATTTTCCAAATATCATGCATGCAGCGCGCCTGGCTTCCTTGTCGGCGCCATTATGTGTTGTCATCGGTAACTGAACAGTCTGGATTGAACTGAGTGATCGTGAATTTGATTGTCTATTGAGGCGGGGGCCTGTGGCCCTCGCCTCACCAAGAAATGGAATTACATTACAAAAACGTAAACCGCAGTGGGTAGGAAGTGGGATCGTCGCCCCTGAAGCATGGTCTACCTTATTTTCGCCGGAATGAGAAAACTTGAAGATGTTTAGTGTCAATGGTTGCGTGTGCCAGCAACAGTCATCTGGGCAGTTTTCATTTTTTTAAAATTATTTATTAGTGTTATGTTTGTTTTATCATCAGTGTCTCCCCAAAGGCCTTATTAAGGTATCTTTTGAAACCTTATTTAATTTAAATTATTGGAGCTCCTTATTTTGCATTGTGTGATGAGTGTTTGTTTTAGTTCTGAAAGGTTGACCTTGGAATAGATATGTCACCTATGAAAATGTAAAATTTTGTTAAACTTTTTTTTGTCCGGGGAACACTAATGTTTTTCTTCTTAACTTATTATTTGCATCTAGCTAAGGCAGTTTCTTCTTATAATATTATGGTAATGGCCAGACGAGTCTATTTACACTAGGCCTAAATTGGTTCATTAGTCGGTCGTTTTTTTTTGTCTGATCCGTTGCATGTAAAAACCTTTTGATCTCGTAATGTCTAGAGTTTGTTATATCTAGCTGTTTTCTCACTGGAGAAGTTTATTTTAAATATTTAAATTACGCGTTTCTCATTATTACGTATTGATGTACATTCTTCTGTTCTCGGTCGCCATGGTAACTTGTTTACTGAAGTGCATTGTGGGTTTTTGTTTTCTGGCGTTTTGTTTGAAGTGCACGTTCTTGAGGTCATGGTGATGTTGGTTAACTTATTTGTTTTAATTTTCCTTTGTTTTTCTTTTTTGGTGGAGTTTTCTTGGTACTCCTTCGTTATTCTTTCGTTACCTTGTTTTTGGTAATTATTTCGCACTAGTTTTTTTTCTGATTCTCCAAGGCCCTCATGGTCCAGTTTGGGAGTGTGTCTGGTGCTTATTTAGTTTTTTTTTGGGTTTGTAGCTGTTTATGCTCTTACCTCAAGTAATCCTTTTTGATATTGGCCTTAAATATTTATTATTTCTACAGTGAGAATTCTAGCTGAGATTTTATTTTATTTTTAAATTTTGGCTGCCTGATGCATGTTGTGTTTGCTGGTGGAGGTGTTTTCTTTTTAAATTTTAACATTAAATGTTTATTTTAAATTTTTAAGCAGCTGTTGTGGCATTATTTCACCGACGGCAGTTCCGTTGGTTTTTGGGGGGTGTTTGTACGATAGCCTGTGTGTGTTGTCCCCTTCTCCATCTTCCTTCCACCCCTTTTGGAGCTCTTCTGTTGGGACTTGTCTTCTGGAGGTGATGATGCTGCGGAGGTGACCCGGACCCCTGAATACAGGTAAGTTGGCCCACCCACGCTCGCCGTACACGTCGCATTTTGGTAGCAGAGCGTTGGTTATCAAATTACCGACATGCTGCTGGCCAAGCGATGGTGTCTCTTCACGGTCTCAATAATAATAACTGATAAGGAAGCAATGGCACATGGCACAAGCCAGGACAGGTCCTATTATTATATCCAGCACTGGCGTGATTCCCAACAACTTAGAGGAATCGCTCACGGCGTTGAAATTAGACCCAGGCCTTTTCAAACTGATGCAGAAAACAGTCATTTTTTCTACGTGTCGCGTAGTAAGTCTGTTCTTGGGCAATCAGGCCTGAAGCAGTGAGGGGAAAAGTATAAAGCTACTACTCAATGCAGTCACCAAGAATTTGCTCCTTGTGATATGTACGTATTGAACCCGATGTCACATTTGCCATGTGACCTCTTTGGCTCATGTAGAGTTCACCATCCTTGGAGGAGGCCGATTGCGCGCTCATTTGACTTATATGAGTTGCCGCGCCGAGAGTGTATTATATTTTTTATGTTTTGTAAAACACATGATTTTTAACCGATGTTGTAAATATTTTCAATGCACAGAAGAAGAACATGACTTATTAAAATAAGAGACATGATTATGAATGATCCCTAGTGAATGACATAGATATTTACATAGTCGCACACTTGACTATTGACTAGAGAGTCCATCCGGCATCTTGATGAAACAGTCGTTCTCCTATCTCAAGCATGATAGCTCGACGTGTAACCTTTGACAGGCATGGTCCTGAACAACGTCAAAACGTGCTCGACATAATCGAGGAATATCAGTATCATTTAACTCAATCTGATACATAAGGATACGCGTTTGCGTGCAGTATAACTGCTGAGTGCATTTAAAACCATCAGAAATAATAACTTCTGAATATTTGTGATATCTCAAGTACTATCTAATACAGGCATTGGGCACGCTGCCAAACCACGTTTTCATAAGTGCAGCGAAATTTATAGAACAGTTTAGAACAGTGAAGGACTGTTTACGTGTGGATTTAAAGTAAACCAGTTTTTAGTGTGTACTGTAGCACAAGCTACAAGATTTAAATTCTGTGAGCGGAAAACCAATGGCCTTTATAACTTGCTAACCGCTACACCAGTGCAAATTCAGTGCAATTGCTATTTGAGTTGTAATAGTAAATTCGGTGCAACCAAATCTCACGGCATCATGGCATTATTAACGCACATTTATTGTACAGAAGAAATGCCAATTATTCATTCAACTATAACTGTGGAGATGGAGTAACAAACCCCATAGGATGGCGGGGTTTAGCGATGGTTGGATCGCATCACCAATGTTTAGCGATGGTTGGATCGCACTACAAATGGTTTAGCGATGGTTGGATCGCATCACCAATGGTCTAGCGACGGTCGTATCGCACTACGAATGGATTAGCGATGGCTGGATCGCACTATAAAGCAAGCACGTGGACTACAGGTAATCCATCTACATGCCTAACTTGCTACTTAAACCATGCAAGAAAATATGAAGAGCACACGAGAGTCTGGCGGATTGCCGAACATATTTTTATGTACGATCCTGTTTTTGGGGATTAGATTAGTTATGACCTTACGACGCACGTTCCTAGGTATGCTTTATTGATAACATATACTCTTAGTGGTGAAGGAACCACAAAATATCGTATCATTTGCACTTGCTGAGGATAAATGCATTTGCCAACAGTTTTTGTAGATAACGTTTTTATATAACTTTGACAGAGCATCGAACCGACACACTTTAGCGTGTAGGAATTGTGACACAGTCATGTCTCAATAGTTGTACTTTATTTGAGCAGTGAAACTCAACGACCAGCTGTTGGCCGTGAAAGAAGCCAATGTCACACTTTAGTTTGTTTATTTTTGACCTTGTAAACGCGATGACAGCGCACTCTTTTCTTTACTCGTATTAAATTACATAGAAGGCAGTGGGCCCAGTGAATATCAAATATTACTACCTGAAAACCCGTTTATGCAGTGTGGAGAAGTGAAGCAAATAACTGTATTAATTTGACAAGCAGACGACTGCCAAAATAAGCAATGAATTGTAACAATATAAGATGAGCTGAGCAAGCTAACTTGGGTTCGAAAGAACGGGTCATTTTATAGGACTGTTATCAAAAGACCCTGGTTAATAATACTAGATTTTCAGACATTAGGCGTCTGATATATAAGTAAATGAAACACCTTTATATAAATTCAGAGTATACAGTTGTTGTGACAGCACTATTAAACCTTATCCTCAAGCTTGGATTGTATAGATTTAAACAGAACTATGTTATGTTAAAACGCACTACAACGGTAGGATATGATTACCCTTAGATGCAAGTACAAGTTTTAGTACTTTATGGGCTGGTAACGTGTACGACTTTTGTCACGTCATTACAGCGGATGATCAATGGATCAGTGGTATTGATCAGCACACAGATGTGTGATTTGAGGTTGTGGAATTGATTTTTCTTCCAAATATGTGTTTGTATTGGATGTTTGGTACACCAATTGTTTACACTACACGAGTTTAACATGGTCATTAAAAAAATACAATGGAACTGATAGGACTCAACTAATGTGATAAATATAAACGTAATAATCAAATGTCAGGATTTTCAACTAAAACTGAGTATAAACCAAAAGCCAGGAACTCGAATAATATTTAACCAAACCTATAAACTTAAATGAACCTTGATGACCACAACTTAGATTTGGTTCTTCGATTCTTTTTAAATACAAATATAGCTTCCCCTATTGAGCGACGACAGTCAGTAGTTACGTGTCTAAACGTGGTAACTAACTGATAATGCGATGTTAGACATGTTTTACTCATGCTATCGCCGACGTAACTTTTCTCTCCCAACACAAACATGACCCAAGTTCACAAACAGTGGATTTGCGAGGTAGGAAGGTAACTGCAGTGGCGCCCATTGCGCACATAATTTAAGAGTGTTTACATGTTATACATTTGTGTTGTAATTAGGCTAGATTTTTCATACTTTCTGTTAGGATCAGAACGTGCATAGCTTTAGCTTGGAAATTTTTTTTGGATGAAATGCTTCTCGTTTACATCGTTGCTATTCTTATTAACGTACGATAGGCATTAGATTAAATGATTTTAACGTTAAATGTTGGAGATGACACCATCATAGCGTAGCCTTAAACTTATTGTGCTTTAAATGTAACTAATACCTTGCATTGTAAACAAGTAAATAACTCACCTTGCTGTAGAATCATTCTTGTACTATTATTATTATTGAATCTCCGAAGTAATTGGATAGGGAAAATCTACGTGTCATTCTCTTAGATTGCATTCTTTGTTTTTTCCATTTTTGCGTAGGACTTCGAGAGGCTTAATTTGTTGGGATTATCTATCGCACGGAGACGACTTACATTATTATGAACATTGTTAGCACGGACTCGCCGTTTTTACCTCTCGGGAGTAGTTAGGGGTCTGCCACTTTTTTGAATAAACTGAGTGTGATTTAAAGGTAAGCCTTGCCTCTTTATTGTATTTGTTGAGTTTGTATTCCCCTGGACTGGTAGTTTTTCCTCTCACTACACCCGACACCCCCGAGTACAGTTTCTTGAGTGCTTTCCCAGTCCAAGAATGCATTCCTTCCCGACCTATATGTCTTCCTGGGAGATGGGGGTTTCGGAAGGGTCATTTAAGGTCGATGGCTCCCCGGAATCCTCGTTAATCGGGCACAGTATCTGGGATTGCAAATGTTCTCTTTCCAGCAAATGCTGAGAATGTGTAAGCGCATCCGCAAAATATATAATAATAATAATAATAATTGTTGCTCTAATTAAATGCTCTAACTTAGAGGACATCGTATTTTATTAAAATGCCCCCACGGAGTAGCCATACACTTAGATCGTGCACTGCGACGGGGAGCTACAGCAAGACCACAGATTGGAGTCTTGAATCCCGATGCTGACAAAGGCATCATGAGAGTAGTTCTTCCCCAGTTTTATTCAAATGACGGGGTAGTATTTCAGCCAACCCGTGGTTTTGGGGTAACGCGCTTGCCTCGCAACCAGTGACCCCGGGTTCGATTCCCGGCTCCGTCAGGGAGTTTGGGAACTGACGTGAGGGCTGGAACGGAGTGCACTCAAGTCTCGTGAGGACAATTGAGTAGCTTTCTGATAGTGAGGTAGCGCCCCGGTCACGACCGAGGGGTAACCCAACCCATTGACTACGCGTCACCTCAGCCAATTGGCTGGGCACCGATCACTTGGTATACCTAGGTCCTTCATTGCCTGAAGCGTCACGAGGTTTGCTTTTGGTTTTTGATAGTATTTCAAGTTCAGGAGCACCTACCCCATGCTCTGCTACACACACTACTTAGTACCCACTAGTACAGCTTATCAGACAAACTCAATACACACCCAAGCACACGTGGTTGATGGCCAAGGCTTTCCAAGCCGCTAAAGTAAATTAACAACTTCATTGTATTCCATGAAAAAGTAACTTGAAAGTTAATATTGATGTTAATATACCAGGTGACTCATTTGCCCCATACAATCTACCTTTAGGTGTCCCGCATGTACAAATGATGAACGGGCGGTCTAATAAATGAATCCCCATGGGGTATCCTTTAATACAAGCAGGTTGCATCAGAATGCCAAGAGATAACAACTAGACGGCTACATGTTCCTCAGTGCTCTCGTCTGATGCACCCCATTGCATTATGAGACCTAAGCTTCAACGGCATTACGGCCAGCTTCTCCAGAGATTAGTATGATGTCCATATACTCGTTGTTGCTGAATACATCAACCATTGTCAGTATGTTTTGCAGCAACTGTCGTGTTGTTGTACCACATATGAGCCTATTACGCTCTCAAATTCGATGTTTTATAACGCATTATTGCATGAGAAAAGTGGTATGAGGATAAATAAAAAGAAATCCAAAGTAATGGCATACACTAGTGATGGCGACCAAATAGTCAATGTACTAATGGCTGGTAAAAAGCTAAGATTTCAAATATCTGGGGAAGCTTGATAATATCAAATGGAAAGTCCACGAGAGATGTAAATGCTCGAATCGCACAGGAAAAAGAAGCCTTCTCAAAAAATAAGTCTTTACTAACACCCAAGACTGTTAACTTAGAGGTGCGAAAACACTTCGTGAAAAGTTTTGTATGGAGTATTGCAAGTTATGGCTCTGAAACATGGACTCTGCGACAAGCAGATGTATCAAAACGTAGTGCATTCGAGATGTGATGCTGGCGACGAATACTAAAGATACCTTGAACTGATAAAGTCACGAATGAGAATGTTCTCAAAAGAGCAAAGGAGACACGTACCTTGCTTGAATCCTTAAACAGAAGAAGGAATAGTTTTGTTGGCCATTTGATTCGTCATTCTGACACTCTTCGAAGGGATGCTAGAAGGAAAGAGGAGTCGAGGAAGACCAAGGACTCAATTTATAGACTGCATTAAAGGCAAGCACACTTATTGCCATTTGGAACTAAAGGCCAGAGAAAGAAGACGTTTTGGAAGACATGCATGTTACCCACCAACCTAGCGGTTGAGGAGAAAAGAAAGAAGAAGTAGATAACGCAATGGGGTGCGTTAGATGGATAGCGCTGAGGAACATGTAGCGAGCGGCCGTCCGGTTCTTTTCCCTCCGTATTCCGACGTCATCTGCCAGCATGCAGTGTGACCCCTGTGGAAATCAGTTATTAGATATCCCAAACAGCAGTTGTGTATGCGGGACACTTATAAGTAGATTGTACGGGGCAAACGAGCAACCTGGTGTAGGAGATCTACATTCATAAAATGTAATATTTTCTACCTTATTCAAATAATATTTCATTTTATTCATGCAGCCAATGGCCATTTATTTTATTTTCAGGACGGGTCAGGGAGGGGATTTTGGAAAGAAATTGGCCGTGAACATGTTAAAAGGAACCGTCCCGGCATTTGCCTGGTGGTGAAAATGGAAAACCACGAATTCCATTTTCATTATGACCGAGGTTTAATTCAAAACGCTCTCCCGATGTCAGCAAAGCACGAGGTAGCGCGTTAACACACTCGGCCACCGTGGCCGGTACTTAAATACTATTGAATTGCTGAAAAGTATTTTCACATTTGGACAAAAAATTTAAAATTTGCATAAACGTTAAAAAAGATCAGTATCGCAAAGAAGAGGGTTTTCAATACGTTGGCTTTAAGTACAGCGTGTTCCGATTCAACACGGAACTGTAAAATAGGTTGCCTACCCTCCTGCAATTGGCTTGAAATCTGCTCGCAGCGCGCTAGTGACGAGGCTGAGTTCGATTATACTGATTGCCGCCTTCTTATGCAGCATTGCAAAGTATTTTGTTCTTTCAAAATATATTTACACGGGCTTCACAATACGTTTGAACGATTTCTGTTTCAGAACTGCAGAGCATTTCTATGAAATAAAATTTTATTCTACAACATAGTTTATTACAACATGCATTTTCAACAATATGGTCATCCAGCGCACTCCTCCAGACTGGCGGGAGAAGTTATAAACCGTTTGTTTCCTGGCCGGTGGATAGTAATTGGCGGCTTTATAGAATTACCACCACGTTCACCTGATCTGAAAGTCCTGGATTTCTTCATTTGGGGCTACGACAGGTCGAGAGCATTTTTAAGATCACCACAAACATCCGAAGAAATGGAACTCATCATTACCGAAGCCTTTGCGGAAAATACTTCTCAGATGTTGTCGATGCAAGAGAGAACAACATGCGACGAATGGCCCTCTGTTTGGAAAATGATGGAAGCCACTTCGAACACCTAATGTAAATGTTCGTTTCTAGTAGATGTAACGTCTGTGATAAATTAACTTTTTTTTGTCGCATCGAAGACTGATTACAATTTTGTAACAAATAATTTCCAAATTGTATCTCATTTTGTGGTAATGGGTTAAAAAGCAATAAATTGTGTTGTAAATTAAATACAACACAAAAATACATTGTGTTGTAATAAACTATGTTGTAAAATAACATTTTATTTCATTGAAATGCTCTGATGATGATGATGATGATGATAATTGTTGTTTTAATGGGCCTAACATCTAGGTTATCTGTCCCTAATGGTTTGGGTGATCGTGAACATGATAATGAAATGTAAACTATAACTAAAACTAACTACTAACTTATATACTAGAAGAAGAAATGGAAAACAAAAGGAGAATAAGGCAAATGAAGAACAGGAGGAAATAGGTTGCCTACCCTCCCGCAATTGGCTTGAAATCTGTCCCTCAACCCTTGAAGAAGCAGGATTGAGGGACTTGGAAGGAAGGAGAGCCATGAAAGACAGATAGGAAAGTGAAAGAGGAGAGGGTCCACCCCAAAGGTAATGGAAAAAGGGGGGAAACCGGACCCAGCTCAGGAATCCCTCTGGGTCGCCAACTCCCGAACTCACCAGAGCCCTTGAAGGTGTTGCAATATCCAGAGTGAACGAGAAGTGGTGGGGCTACGTACACTCTGCCTCCTTGAGAGCCTTGAGCAGAAGGCAGGAGATAACATGAAAAAAATGAAAAAAAAAAGGCTGACCCCTCGCAGAAGGAGAGTATCAGAAAAGATGAGACAAGGGCCAATTAAGGCGGGAAAGGAAGAGACACCCTAAGCATCAGATACCCTAATACCGTCGGGATTGGAAGAGAACAAGAGTTGGCCAAGTTAGGTCGACAGGGAAGAAGACGGAGAGGAGCCCGGCACAAGTAAGTGGAAGCAATGCTGGACTCAACTGGGGTCCCGTGGTCGCCAACCCACATCCCACTAGATGTGAGCCCCTGAGGGAAATAGAAATGCTCTGCAAAAGCCACTAAAAGAAGCGTAAAATAACAAGTTCTGAAACAGAATTCGTTCAAACTAATTGTGAAGCCTGTGTAAATATAATTTGAAAGAGAAAAATGCTTTGCAATGCTGCATAAGAAGGCGGCAAACAGTGAAATCGAACTTAGTCCCGTCGCTAGGGCGCTGTGAGCAGATTTCAAGCCAATGCAGGTGAGTAGGCAACCCATTTTACAGTTCTGTGTTGAATCGGAACACGTACACCTAGTACCTACCACTTCTACCTCCAACAAAAAAATAATAATAGATTTATAACTATTAACTACATCCTTGAATTACCGACAGCGGTAGCTACGCTTGCTAAAGCGCAGCACTAGACCATGTAATCAAGCTGTCTGTTGACTCGTAAGACGTGAGTTCGATCCCCACCGTCGCGTCCTTGAAATAGTTTTCCATAGTTTCCCCAATTTTTAACTCCAAGCAAATGCTAGGACAGTACCTTCTCACAGGAAACGGCCACTTCCTTCCACATCGTTTCCCAGTTACATTCATATTCATTCATTTCATCTCTCATAAACTCCTCTCATGAGGTTGGCGTCAGGAAGCCATCGGGCCGTAAAGTGTATCCGCCACTTCGAATGTCATCGCTTCTCATCCCCGACCCCGTTGGAACGGGATTAATAAGGGGTTGACATACATATATACATACATATAACTACATCCTTGAATAACAAGGCCCTCAAGGAGGCCGGGTGTATGTAATCCCACCACTTTTGGTGCACCCTAGATAATGCTACACCCTCAGGGGCTCGCGGCTGGTGAGTTCGGGAGTTGGCGACCACGAGGGATTCCTGAGCTGGGTCCAGTTTACCCTTTTGTCCCTTACCTGTGGGGTGGACCCTCTTCTCTTTCACTTTCCCATCTGCCTTTCATGGCTCTCCTTCCATCCAAATCCCTCAATCCGCATTCTTCGAGGGTTGAGGGCATTTCTTTTCCTCCTGTCCTTTATTTGCCTTATTCTCCTTTCGTTTTTCAATTTCTTCTTCTAGTATGTAGGTTCGTAGTTAGTTTTAGTTTTAAGTTTGCATTTCATTTTCATCTTCACGATCACCCAAACCACCAGAAGCCGATAACCTAGATGTTAGGCCCCTTAAAACAACAATTATCATCATCATCATCCTTGAATTATTTTGTTTTTCCTCTAAAATTTGTTTATACACAAAATAAGTTCTGTAATCAGGTTTACTTAGTAAGAACACAACAATAATACAAATCACCGACAACAAATTGTTTAGTGCTTAGAAACGCTGACCAAAGTTGCTCGATATACGTTACTGGATTCTGAGGCAGGACAAAATTGACACTGCACCATTGGCTATCATTACATTGATTTTTCTTCATTTTACATTTAAACTGACAAATGCTACTAACACTGTACCTTAGATGGATAGGTGCTTTTGCGATGTTTTATGGAATGACATGGAGACATCCTTGATCACGGGGAGGAAGGAAAGGTAATCTTAAGTTGGGTAATATAACATTCCCCTTGATTAGCAATAACATTTACTCCATGGCGTAGCCGTGCGAGTTAAATAGCACAGCATGACTCCAATTGAGAGCTGCAGCAAATCCAGAGATCGGTGGCTCTAACCGTGACGCTGACAATGGCCATCCTGAGTGTGACACTCCACGATCCCTCAAGGCAAATGCTGAGTTCGCACATTAATTCAAGTCCCAGAGCAACTACTAATAACCCTGGACCCTAATAATTGCTCTTAAGCTTGCCACTAGAGTCACCACAGAAACAACGCACACTCAAATATACGGGGTTGATGGACCAAGAAGTTACAAGTCTCTAAAATGTAATACCAACTCCAAAAATAATAAAATTTGAGTCATTTAAAGTGAAATAGGTCGGCGTCAGTCGTAATGATAAGCAAGGGTAAACTTTATCACAGGTATTTATTATTTATTTATTTATTTATTTATTTATTTATTTATTTATTTATTTATTTATTTATTTATTTATCGTATGGCTTTTAGTGCCGGGAGTGTCCGAGGACATGTTCGGCTCGCCTGAGTCTGTAGCTGCTTCCAGCGGACACCCTAAAGGGTGAGCTTCAAGTTCCGTTCAATTTCAAGTAGTTCCAACTTTCGCCACCAGATATCAATGATACCTAGTGGTTAACGTTGGAACTTTGATAGAGCGTTCTGACGAAATCAAACCTAACATATTTTGCTTTACACAAGTTTAGTCTGTGAAAGGATATTTTACATGCCATAAATCTATGACATGGGACCGCCGGCTTTACTTCCCCTCCGAAGGAAGGCATACTGAAGGATTTTTAACGCTCTTAAAAAATCCGACGACTTTGGCCGGGTTTGAACCCGTTATCTTGGGCACAGCTGTTCAGCATGCTACCAACTACGCCACCGAAGCCGCTGTCACAGGTATAAATAGCTCAGGGTCAGTGTGTTGCGTCTATTGGCAACAAAGTTCGTATTTGCCTGTAATTCTAAACTGAATTACGCCTCTCTCATCCTCAATGGCTCAGGTAGTCACTTCGATCATTGTATTCCTTAATAACAAACACATTGTGTACAATTCTTTGTGAACACAATATTCTTTAATAACACAAAAAAACTTAAGAACAATAATTTGTGATCTTAGAGTACTTTAATAACACAAACATTTGGTATAATTATATGTGATCTTAGAGTACTTGAATAACACAAACATTTGGAACAATAATTTGTGGCTTTGGAATACTTGAATAACACAAACATTCGGAACAATTAAGTTTATTTGTGATCTTAGAATTCTTGAATAACACAAACATTCGGAACAATAATTTGTGATTTTGAAATACCTGAATAACACAAATATTCGGAACAATAATTTGTGATTTTGGAATACTTGAACAACACAAACGTTTAGCACAATTAGTTTAGATCATAATTTTCTTAAATAACACAATCATTTAGAACAATTCTTTGTGTACCCATGTTTCACACTAGTGAGTTACTTTAGGACTATGTACGGTGCCACATAGGTTGTGTCTACCATGTTTGTGCATGTAAGGGGGACACTCGAGTCGTGTTCGTTATGCTACGTGTGTTCCAATTAACTCAAGTCGTGAAGCTGCCACGAATTAACAAGCTTGTCAAGGTACTAGAGGTGAAGTACTCAGCGTCTATGAGGCTCCAGGTTGCTATCATCCCGGGGAAAGTTCTCTTCCGTGACCATTCATAATGTTCCTTTAGCATAGGCCACTCCATCAACACAAGTCATTCTGATTATTAATGTGTTCATTACACAAATAAATTCAGAAGATTATGAGTAAAGGGTGAACATTGAAACTGCGTATGTGCGAAAATTAAGATGTAGTCGTGGGACAAGTATGGAAGTCAGTAAGAGTAAGGGTAAATAAAGAGTAGGCTAGTTCCCTGGGTATAAATGTGATTTATGTCATCACAGAAGTTGTAAAGTACACAAAATGGGGTGTTTGATCTTCAAGTACAAATGTATTTCTGAGAGGACAGTGGTATTGAAATGTTTATGGGGTAGAACTTCGAGGTCATCTGCTCGTATAAAGTGCATGATGAGATGATTACCACTACTTCTCTTAATACTATTACTAACTATTTACTTACAGCTAAATTACGAACTAGGATAAAGAAAGAAAACTCGCAATAACAATAAAATAATAAACGAAGTAAAGGAGGGAGTAAAGTAAAGTAAAGTAATCCTCAGAGAATGAAGATTGAGAGCCCTGGAATGAAACTGAGCCATGAAAGGTATAATGGAAAGGGAAAGAGGATAGAATCAGTCCGAAAGCCCATTGGAAAAGTGAAAAAAACGAGCCCGGTTCAGGGATCCCTCGAGATCACCAACTCCTGAGTTCACTAGCTCTACGATGAGCTCTACTCTAGTAAGATTGCACAGTCTGATGAATCCTATTCGCCGCCAGAATGTAAACCAGACGACACGGGGGAAAATTCATATTTTATGAGTTATTTTATGGTTTAAACAAAGAAGCTATCAACAATCGGACTCTTGACATCAAAGTGTTGAAACTAGTAAAGTGACGAACCATTCACAAACAATCAGGCCTTTGATTTTATCACTAAAATTTGCATTTACAACGCTTCCTGTTCTACCAGAACCGTTGGAACCATCGGGAATGTTTACCAAACGAGTACATAACATCATGTTGAGACCTCATAATCTTCATGCATGTGCTACCACGTTCGGGAAAATGGGCACCAACAAGTAAGATGTACTGTATTTGCTGACAAAGGGTCGATTACTGGCTACCATTCAAGAAGTGGGAGTTCATTAAACGCCATTTACAGGACAACCAGATCAATAATACTGAAATAATTACAGAAAGAATTTCAGAGAGGTTCAACGAGTGATGTGTTTGGTTTCAGGCAAAGGATAGTTTTTGATAAGCATGTTTATAATTTAATTTGAACAAAACACACCAATGCATCAATTCAACAGCAAAAGCATATCCTTGAGGACACCGGGAAGTGTTTGTTGATGAAACTGACATATAGATTTTATTGTATTTGTAATCCATATAGTCTTCCCCATTACAAGATATCTCAATGCCATTTCATAGTCTGAACAAACAATATTATGAAAATAAGGCACCATATATATTTTAAAGGCCTTAACGGAACATAATTTTCTTTCAATTCTTTACGAAAACATCTAGAAGTCATGTCTACCATTTAGGTACATTTTTCTCAGAATCTAGAGGTAAGATTCTGCAAATATTCTTATGTAAGATTGCTAAGACCCTGCTTGACATAGTCGGTGAAACATCAAGTTACAATCCTCTTATTTGGATTTAAAAATAAAATTATTATCACAAATTGAATTCTTAACAAACGTTTTGAAAACTTTCGAATTTTCTGGACACAGTTATAAACATAGCCATCATGTCTTTCAACAGCTGTATTATTGAACACAAGCGTGTTGAAAACAAAACAAAATAGATCTGTGAAAGTAATCAAGTTTGAGAAAAGTGCACCTCAAGAAAGAATGAAAGAGAGAAAGAAACAATGTTTGGGGGAAAAAATTAAATCATTAATATCATCCGTAATTTTGGGATTATGCCTTGTGGAATAATTAATAAATCATAAATAAATAATTGAAATGCCTAAAAGTAGGGGGGTAAGTGGGGTTCTGCTTCACTTGACACTCCTGTGCCCAATAAACCAATATGGCCGCCGCGTGAAGTTGAAACATTTAAATAGACTTTTCTCTCGAACCCATGGTCGGAGTTTCACGAATGAGGTGTCATAGGACTTGAGGTGACGCCCCTTTGCTATGGACCAATCGTTATACTTTTGAAAAAAAAAAATGAAAATTTTTGTTTTCGAAAGTAGGTGATAGTTTGAAAACCAAACATGATAGAATGTTGTGCAATGGCTCAACAAACAGTCTCTATGTCCTTTATTTTTATAATAACACTTTTTATTTTTTATACATTTTTTGAAAACACTCGAATTTTGAAAATCCTATATTTTGGAAACTAGGAAGTTTACAAAAAGGTTTGTTTCACGTAAATTAATGGTCCCTATGCCCCCTACCCCCAAAATAAATTTCAAGTCTCTAGAGGAAAAATTTGTGTTTTGTAAGTAGTTTGGTAACACGGGAGCTACTACACTTCGGAAATTGTGAGCCCCTGCGACCTTGGAATGGAAGGAGTGATGCTAGGAGGGCAAGCTTGGATTCGTTTTTTTCGTCTCGTCGTGCTCTTTACGGGAATGTAGGTGTCGAAAAGGTGAAATGCTGGAAACACGGTTTTTTGGGGGGGAAAAACGTGATTTTAAACTTTTTGCTATATATCGCGAACCAATCATGCTAGAGGCATGAACGAGGGGTCCAAGGACTCGGGCTGACGTCCTCTCTGCTATGGACCACTCGTTATATTTTTTAAAAAATTGGAAACTCGATTTTGGGGTAAACACATGTTTTTTGTGATTTTTGCCGATATCTCACGGACCCATAACCGTAGAGACGTGTACGAGGTGTCCTAGGACTCGGGCTAACGCCCCCTTTCAAATGTGATAGATATTTTTTCCAAAAAATAATTCACAAAGGGCCTAACGCCATACATGTTGAAAAAAAATTCATTACCGTTACCTGTTTATAATGTTTATAAAGCGTGGTGGTTGAGAGAGACGATACGGCTGGGTGTGTGTGTGTTTCAACGAACCTGTCGCTGATCACGGTGGCTGTGTTCAATAGATCAATCGATATTTCGACGGGTCGGTTTATGACAGAGCGAGGGTGCGTTTTTTCACACATTTTACCTTTAACGTGTAAACGGTAATGAGAACTTGGTTCTATGTTGGTCGAAGCGAGTAGAGAAAAACAACTTGCAGAGGAGCAGGAGGTGAATGTCATATGAGCTTATTGGAAGGCGCCGATCTGACCTGACAACAGGTGACGCTTGAAGGTGAAATAATCTGACCATTGTGGTGGCAGGGAAGAGCGAAAGGCATGTGAACATGTGTGAAACAACATGCACGCTAAACCAGTGACATCCTGTCTTGCTTCGTACGTGACAAAATGCAAGTTCAGGTGAAATTTGATCTACCACAGGTGTTCGCTTGGGACGTTTGCTGTCCACGTGCGCGATAACTGTTAACAAGTTACATCCTGTTTTGCTTCGTACGTGACAAAATGCAAGTTGACGTGAAATTTGATCTGCCACAGGTGTTCACCTTGGACGTTAGCTGTCCACGTGCCTGATAACAGAATGTTCAAAGCGTGGGAATCGCTGAATCAGTAAAAAGTATGATCTAACTTGTGGGAATGATGTCACAACCAATAGATAGGCAAGAGCTGCGAACAGCAGTGGAGGTAGGTGGAGGGGGGGGGGAGAGGTGGGAGGGGTAATGTAAGAGAGAACACAGGTGGAAAGGGAAAGACAAACATGTATGAACATGCACGAAGCGCGGAGCGCTGTAAACACAGAGCTATATATAGGTGGTGTACAACATGTGTGAATAAATAAAAAGTACACAGGTTCACGCAACATGTAATTTATTGAGCCAAGAATTAAACGTGGAGTTAAACCCTAACCATTTGACATAGAGTTTATTTCCTTTTTGTTTCAACACTTTTTCCACAAGATAATGCTGAGGAAATGCTGTTTTCTGAAGTTCATGGAGATAAAATCTACCTTTTATGGGTTGACGGTTGAGGTCCTCGAGTAAATAGGTGACTGGAGTGTCCAAGTTGACTCGACGAATTCGAAATAGTTCAGTCCCCCACTGAGGCGTGTAGCCCTTATTGAAGGCAGACTTAAATTTGCTCACACGAACAAAATCCCCAATTTTCAGTCGGAGACGTTTAGGATCGGCTGTTTTTATGGGGTTAAACAGTTTATCCAATCGCTGAATATTTTTAGTTACGAGACGTGGCTTGGTCTCAATCGTTCTATGTTTGGTGTCATTGTAACGTGATACTAGCTCAGGTAACATGTCCAACCGGCGATACGTGCCCTGAGCGGTAAACGCTTTCCACATATGGGTTTTCAATGTTCGGTTGAACCGTTCGACCACACTGGCTTTGAGGTTGCTGTACGTGGTGTAATGGTGAATATCCTTAGATTTGAGAAAACTGGAGAAATCCTTGTTGAAAAATTCTTTCCCCTGGTCAGTTTGTAGCAGTTGAGGTTGACGTTTGGAGTGTTGGATAATATGTTGAAAGGCCTTGGTAACTAGTGGGCCAGACTTGCGACGCACAGGTTCAACAAAGGCCATTTTGGAATAGACATCTATTTTACAATAGGTAGCGCACGAGTAGTTTCTACAAATGAGTTACGGCGCACGAGTCGATTCAACAAAGTTCCGTTTGCGTTCATATACCATTCATTCGATTGCGATTGAACTTCAATTGTTTGGTTTTCAAATGCAGTGGTAGATAGTCGTTATTTTGTAAAACATTCTTACTTGCAGTAGTAATAAGACTCTATGGTTTCGCTAACACATAGATAGACTGTATTATTGCCATGGTCAAGCACTCACATTAAAATCATTTACAAAATCATAAAATGAAAAATAAAAAATCTTGTTTTGAAAATATCGTTTTTCAACATACACAAAATAAATATATAAAAAATTTGTAAACAGCAAAATGGAAAATCCATGGTCAGGCACTCACATTAAGATCATTTACAAAATCATAAAATGAAAAATAAAAAATCTTGTTTTGGAAATATCGATTTTTTTCAACATACACAAAATAAATATATAAAAAATGGAAAATCCAAGTTTCCATATAGACAAAATTTAAAAACCTTAAACGGACATTTAAGAAAATATATGCAAATGGGAAATTGACAAATGAGTAAATATGAAAATGGAAAAATCCATGTTTCCATATCATGAAATTGAAAAACATCAAACTGTCATTTAAAAAAATGCAAATGGAAAATTGACAAATTGCAATGTGTGAAATGTGAAATTGAACAAATGGCTATCATTATTTAAAAAAAAGAACATGGTGCTGTATGGTTGAGGTGTGAATCAAACCCCCTCTACTTATTTGGACCACCCGAGACTGAGTAGACTAGTTTTAGTTGTCATACCACTTTTAAAAGTTTGTGTTAAATCTAGGAATTGAACCCAAGAGCTTGTAGGGGAGATCCAAGGTTATAATATGTTAAACAGATAGCCTTGAATGTAGGGTGTGGTAGCTATATAGAGATGAGACGTTTCGCTCGGGGCAGGGCGGCATGGAGATCTGCATCAAACCAGTCAAAAGACTGACGACTCAAACAACATGTAGAGCTCACCAAAATAATGTTGTGTAACGGTAAATGTTAGTCAACGAACAGTAATGCATTACTAAAACCCATGACACGATACCTAAGAGCTTTTCTAAAATTATTTTAAAATGCCTTTAACCCTATATTAAACACCCAGTTCACAAGACTCATAACTGCAATGTTATGGTCAAACAAAACAAAATCTATATTTCAAAACAAACAAGTGGTTTAGTCAATGTATACTGGAAAAAGTTTTATAAACACTCAAGTCGACAAAAATAATTAAATTAGTAACAGTCAGGTTGACCGAGTGGTTATGGTGTTTGACTTAAGTTCAAATTTTCTGTACAAGAAAGCAAGGGTTCGAATCCCTTACCTGATATAACTATTGCCTCAACATGGCTTGACCACACTCTATTATTGTGTACTCGGTACACAAACCATAAATAGAGTGTATTGTTTAAGGTCACTCTCTTTGCGAACATAGTCAGAGACTGTTGATGGTTAACAATTGCATTAATAGTGGGACATAGGGATAGCAATTAAGAAAAACAGACAATACCCATACACTATTTTTATTTATTTAATGTAAGTACTTGTACAATAGTTATATACAAACTACAATTCTCTTTTGTCTATTACTATCTAGTCCTTTTCGATCCACTTGCATATCAAGGGCAGATGACATTGTAGTTCAGCCCCTTTAAACAACAATAACACTACTTCTTGCATAGTCTGTGATGTTGATGACTCTTGAGGCGTGGAAGATGGATACAACATAACTTTTACAACAGGGGTTAAACGTTGCTCAACAAACAATGCACTATTTTGAGTAGCAACATCTTTCTCTTGTACTAACTTTTTAGCATTCTGATGATTTTTTGTCAACACCATTAGTGTTTTGTCTGGAGCACTACATCGCCTGATCACTCACACTTAAAACCACACCATTTCTACTTTTCATATTGCCTCGACATCTTGTTGACCTCTGTTTTGAGCATCGCCAGAATATTATTCCTTTTACATTTTGTCGTCTATAGTTATAAGAGTAGCCTTTATAGAGTACACGTTGTTTACCTCGGTTAGTTGTAGTAAGTTCCATAGTAGTAACTAACCTGTTAGTATGATTTGCACACTACAAAGGTTATCTCTGTTCTGGTAATTGAATTATTTAGCGTTGTCTTTTATACTTAATTCGTACAGTTTAAAGTGATAGAAAAGTGGTAGAAACGTGGTAGCAAAGTGGTAGACAATTGGTAACATAGTGGTAGAAAAGTGGTAGCAAAGTGGTAGAAAAGTGGTAGAAAAGTGGCAGAAAAGTAGTAGAAAAGTGGTAGCAAAGTGGTAGAAAAGTGGTAGCAAACTAGAAAAGTGGTAGAAAAGTGGCAGAAAAGTAGTAGAAAAGTGGTAGCAAAGTGGTAGAAAAGTGGTAGCAAACTAGAAAAGTGGTAGCAAAGTGGTAGAAAATATTACATGTATTGTTAAGAAATAGTTTAAGCGGTTACATGGATTCATTACACTATAATTTTAGCATCACGAAGCTCATTTTCTATATCCAAAAGTTCTTCCTCATATTTAGTATGACCAGCCTGTTTACAGGTATGCAAGTACTGAAGCCGCTGGATTAGCTTACTGGGATCGTTCCAGTAAACAAATTTAACATATGATTTTTTTGGGTGTAAACCATTATCATCATCATTATGGTTATCATCATCAATATAATTATCATCAATATAATCATCATCACTATTACTATCTAATCCTTTTTGTTCATCTTGCAATGCAACAACCTTTGGCATAGTTGGTGTTGTCTTTGATAGTGTTAGAGGTTTCTTAGACGTTAACGACTGTCCTAACATGTCTTTTTCAGGAGATAATAAATGCTCTTTAACAAACAAAGCACTATCTTGAGCCACACTATTTTTTTCTTGGTCTTGCTTTTTTACCTTGGTTAGAGTATTTTGTCCATTTAAATGAGTATTATTTTGAGATTTACAATGATGATCGATTGAAATAAGTATGTTGGAGCCTTTTGTCTTAATCATTCCTCGACACTTTTTAGATCGTTGTTTCGAACAGCACCAAATAACAGTTCCATTTTTATTAATTCTTTTTACAATATATGCATATCCTTTATAGTAAGCACATGGCTTACCATAGCTAGTCGTTGATACTTCCATGTCAACTGTTCAGCATAAACTAATCTCTAGTAAAGTTAACTCGATAATAAAAATGATTGTTTGTAGTATGTGCAGTTTAAAGTAAGAGCAAAAGTTAGAGTCAAATGGTAGAAAAGTGTTAGCAAAGTGGTGGAAGAGTGGTAGCAGTTTATAGTAGTCATGATCTTTTTACTAGAATGTGATTTGAGTAAATGTAATTTCTAATCCTTAGCAGTGAGTAGTCAGTTAGTCTTGGTTCAGACAAGCGTAAACAGTTCTCCAATGAATCAGAGATCAAGATTTTCATTATGAAACAGTTGTGTAACCAATTAGGTATCGGTACTTGATAGCTTCACACATGAACAAAAATTCCAACATATCTGACTTGAATTACATGATTTGAAAGTTGACAAAGAATATCCAATCAACCATTGTAGTTACAATGTCAAACACACAAAGACAAAATCAGCATGAAATTTTAAGTTACAGGAAAATTCTATGAAATAGACTATGCAGGAAATTTGGAAATACACATCAGAAGTTTGCAACACCATCCTTCTAGCCTATATAAATTTTCGACATGGAAAGTTTGCACTGCCCCTAACATTAAACCAATTTATCAATAACACAAGTCAACAATCAAAACATTTTGTGTTGAGTCTATCATTTAATGCATATATTCTGTCTACATTGAACAGTAACAAAAAACGCCATTCATAATTAATTAATTTTGCTTTAATTCTTTATGTAATGATATATACATATTTAAAGTTTTGGCTGACTGTTCAGGGTGAATCGGCTTTGAACAAATAAGAGAGGGAATATTTTAAGACTTAACCTCAGCTCACCTAACATAACCTAAATTTACCTAACCTAACCTTGTCATATAGGTAAGAAATGGGTCAAGCTATGCTTTCGACTACCGAGTTTCAGCTACTTTTCAAGGTTACTCTCCCGAACATTGCCGGAAACTGCTGATAAACACTTATATTCTCACGGCGGCGGCGCGCAACGACTTACATGACGCGCTCCCCCCTTTTCATTGATCCCTGTTGATTTGTCCCTTTGGACTGGTCCCTGTTGACTAGCCCCTTTTGGACGGGCCCTTTTTGAATGGAGTCATTTTTGACGGGTCCCTGTGGACAGGTCCTTTTGGCTGATCCCTTTGGACCGGACCCTTTGACATAATTTGGATAATTGCATGGGCCAGTCCATAGGTTATCCAATTATCCAATTATTTCATAGAATTTTCCTGTAACTTAAAATTTCATGCTGATTTTGTCTTTGTGTGTTTGACATTGTAACTACAATGGTTGATTGGATATTCTTTGTCAACTTTCAAATCATGTAATTCAAGTCAGATATGTTGGAATTTTTGTTCATGTGTGAAGCTATCAAGTACCGATACCTAATTGGTTACACAACTGTTTCATAATGAAAATCTTGATCTCTGATTCATTGGAGAACTGTTTACGCTTGTCTGAACCAAGACTAACTGACTACTCACTGCTAAGGATTAGAAATTACATTTACTCAAATCACATTCTAGTAAAAAGATCATGACTACTATAAACTGCTACCACTCTTCCACCACTTTGCTAACACTTTTCTACCATTTGACTCTCACTTTTGCTCTTACTTTAAACTGCACATACTACAAACAATCATTTTTATTATCGAGTTAACTTTACTAGAGATTAGTTTATGCTGAACAGTTGACATGGAAGTATCAACGACTAGCTATGGTAAGCCATGTGCTTACTATAAAGGATATGCATATATTGTAAAAAGAATTAATAAAAATGGAACTGTTATTTGGTGCTGTTCGAAACAACGATCTAAAAAGTGTCGAGGAATGATTAAGACAAAAGGCTCCAACATACTTATTTCAATCGATCATCATTGTAAATCTCAAAATAATACTCATTTAAATGGACAAAATACTCTAACCAAGGTAAAAAAGCAAGACCAAGAAAAAAATAGTGTGGCTCAAGATAGTGCTTTGTTTGTTAAAGAGCATTTATTATCTCCTGAAAAAGACATGTTAGGACAGTCGTTAACGTCTAAGAAACCTCTAACACTATCAAAGACAACACCAACTATGCCAAAGGTTGTTGCATTGCAAGATGAACAAAAAGGATTAGATAGTAATAGTGATGATGATTATATTGATGATAATTATATTGATGATGATAACCATAATGATGATGATAATGGTTTACACCCAAAAAAATCATATGTTAAATTTGTTTACTGGAACGATCCCAGTAAGCTAATCCAGCGGCTTCAGTACTTGCATACCTGTAAACAGGCTGGTCATACTAAATATGAGGAAGAACTTTTGGATATAGAAAATGAGCTTCGTGATGCTAAAATTATAGTGTAATGAATCCATGTAACCGCTTAAACTATTTCTTAACAATACATGTAATATTTTCTACCACTTTGCTACCACTTTTCTAGTTTGCTACCACTTTTCTACCACTTTGCTACCACTTTTCTACTACTTTTCTGCCACTTTTCTACCACTTTTCTAGTTTGCTACCACTTTTCTACCACTTTGCTACCACTTTTCTACTACTTTTCTGCCACTTTTCTACCACTTTTCTACCACTTTACTACCACTTTTCTACCACTATGTTACCAATTGTCTACCACTTTGCTACCACGTTTCTACCACTTTTCTATCACTTTAAACTGTACGAATTAAATATAAAAGCCAACGCTAAATAATTCAATTACCAGAACAGAGATAACCTTTGTAGTGTGCAAATCATACTAACAGGTTAGTTACTACTATGGAACTTACTACAACTAACCGAGGTAAACAACGTGTACTCTATAAAGGCTACTCTTATAACTATAGACGACAAAATGTAAAAGGAATAATATTCTGGCGATGCTCAAAACAGAGGTCAACAAGATGTCGAGGCAATATGAAAAGTAGAAATGGTGTGGTTTTAAGTGTGAGTGATCAGGCGATGTAGTGCTCCAGACAAAACACTAATGGTGTTGACAAAAAATCATCAGAATGCTAAAAAGTTAGTACAAGAGAAAGATGTTGCTACTCAAAATAGTGCATTGTTTGTTGAGCAACGTTTAACCCCTGTTGTAAAAGTTATGTTGTATCCATCTTCCACGCCTCAAGAGTCATCAACATCACAGACTATGCAAGAAGTAGTGTTATTGTTGTTTAAAGGGGCTGAACTACAAAGTCATCTGCCCTTGATATGCAAGTGGATCGAAAAGGACTAGATAGTAATAGACAAAAGAGAATTGTAGTTTGTATATAACTATTGTACAAGTACATACATTAAATAAATAAAAATAGTGTATGGGTATTGTCTGTTTTTCTTAATTGCTATCCCTATGTACCACTATTAATGCAATTGTTAACCATCAACAGTCTCTGACTATGTTCGCAAAGAGAGTGACCTTAAACAATACACTCTATTTATGGTTTGTGTACCGAGTACACAATAATAGAGTGTGGTCAAGCCATGTTGAGGTAATAGTTATATCAGGTAAGGGATTCGAACCCTTGCTTTCCTGTACAGAAAATTTGAACTTAAGTCAAACACCATAACCACTCGGTCAACCTGACTGTTACTAATTTAATTATTTTTGTGGACTTGAGTGTTTATAAAACTTTTTCCAGTATACATTGACTAAACCACTTGTTTGTTTTGAAATATAGATTTTGTTTTGTTTGACCATAACATTGCAGTTATGAGTCTTGTGAACTGGGTGTTTAATATAGGGTTAAAGGCATTTTAAAATAATTTTAGAAAAGCTCTTAGGTATCGTGTCATGGGTTTTAGTAATGCATTACTGTTCGTTGACTAACATTTACCGTTACACAACATTATTTTGGTGAGCTCTACATGTTGTTTGAGTCGTCAGTCTTTTGACTGGTTTGATGCTGATCTCCATGCCTCCCTGCCCCGAGCGAAACGTCTCATCTCTATATAGCTACCACACCCTACATTCAAGGCTATCTGTTTAACATATTATAACCTTGGATCTCCCCTACAAGCTCTTGGGTTCAATTCCTAGATTTAACACAAACTTTTAAAAGTGGTATGACAACTAAAACTAGTCTACTCAGTCTCGGGTGGTCCAAATAAGTAGAGGGGGTTTGATTCACACCTCAACCATAGAGCACCATGTTCTTTTTTTTAAATAATGATAGCCATTTGTTCAATTTCACATTTCACACATTGCAATTTGTCAATTTTCCATTTGCATTTTTTAAATGACAGTTTGATGTTTTTCAATTTCATGATATGGAAACATGGATTTTTCCATTTTCATATTTACACATTTGTCAATTTCCCATTTGCATATATTTTCTTAAATGTCCGTTTAAGGTTTTTAAATTTTGTCTATATGGAAACTTGGATTTTCCATTTTGCTGTTTACAAATTTTTTATATATTTATTTTGTGTATGTTGAAAAAAATCGATATTTGCAAAACAAGATTTTTTATTTTTCATTTTATGATTTTGTAAATGATCTTAATGTGAGTGCCTGACCATGGATTTTCCATTTTGCTGTTTACAAATTTTTTATATATTTATTTTGTGTATGTTGAAAAACGATATTTTCAAAACAAGATTTTTTATTTTTCATTTTATGATTTTGTAAATGATCTTAATGTGAGTGCTTGACCATGGCAATAATACAGTCTATCTATGTGTTAGCGAAGCCATAGAGTCTTATTACTACTGCAAGTAAGAATGTTTTACAAAATAACGACTATCTACCACTGCATTTGAAAACCAAACAATTGAAGTTCAATCGCAATCGAATGAATGGTATATGAACGCAAACGGAACTTTGTTGAATCGACTCGTGCGCCGTAACTCATTTGTAGAAACTACTCGTGCGCTACCTATTGTAAAATAGATGTCTATTCCAAAATGGCCTTTGTTGAACCTGTGCGTCGCAAGTCTGGCCCACTAGTTACCAAGGCCTTTCAACATATTATCCAACACTCCAAACGTCAACCTCAGCTGCTACAAACTGACCAGGGGAAAGAATTTTTCAACAAGGATTTCTCCAGTTTTCTCAAATCTAAGGATATTCACCATTACACCACGTACAGCAACCTCAAAGCCAGTGTGGTCGAACGGTTCAACCGAACATTGAAAACCCATATGTGGAAAGCGTTTACCGCTCAGGGCACGTATCGCCGGTTGGACATGTTACCTGAGCTAGTATCACGTTACAATGACACCAAACATAGATCGATTGAGACCAAGCCACGTCTCGTAACTAAAAATATTCAGCGATTGGATAAACTGTTTAACCCCATAAAAACAGCCGATCCTAAACGTCACCGACTGAAAATTGGGGATTTTGTTCGTGTGAGCAAATTTAAGTCTGCCTTCAATAAGGGCTACACGCCTCAGTGGGGGACTGAACTATTTCGAATTCGTCGAGTCAACTTGGACACTCCAGTCACCTATTTACTCGAGGACCTCAACCGTCAACCCATAAAAGGTAGATTTTATCTCCATGAACTTCAGAAAACAGCATTTCCTCAGCATTATCTTGTGGAAAAAGTGTTGAAACAAAAAGGAAATAAACTCTATGTCAAATGGTTAGGGTTTAACTCCACGTTTAATTCTTGGCTCAATAAATTACATGTTGCGTGAACCTGTGTACTTTTTATTTATTCACACATGTTGTACACCACCTATATATAGCTCTGTGTGTACAGCGCTCCGCGCTTCGTGCATGTTCATACATGTTTGTCTTTCCCTTTCCACCTGTGTTCTCTCTTACATTACCCCTCCCCCCTCTCCCCCCCCCCCTCCACCTACCTCCACTGCTGTTCGCAGCTCTTGCCTATCTATTGGTTGTGACATCATTCCCACAAGTTAGATCATACTTTTTACTGATTCAGCGATTCCCACGCTTTGAACATTCTGTTATCAGGCACGTGGACAGCTAACGTCCAAGGTGAACACCTGTGGCAGATCAAATTTCACGTCAACTTGCATTTTGTCACGTACGAAGCAAAACAGGATGTAACTTGTTAACAGTTATCGCGCACGTGGACAGCAAACGTCCCAAGCGAACACCTGTGGTAGATCAAATTTCACCTGAACTTGCATTTTGTCACGTACGAAGCAAGACAGGATGTCACTGGTTTAGCGTGCATGTGGTTTCACACATGTTCACATGCCTTTCGCTCTTCCCTGCCACCACAATGGTCAGATTATTTCACCTTCAAGCGTCACCTGTTGTCAAGTCAGATCGGCGCCTTCCAATAAGCTCAAATGACATTCACCTCCTGCTCCTCTGCAAGTTGGTTTTCACTACTCGCTTCGACCAACATATAACCAAGTTCTCATTACCGTTTACACGTTAAAGGTAAAATGTGTGAAAAAACGCACCCTCGCTCTGTCATAAACCGACCCGTCTAAATATCGATTGATCTATTGAACACAGCCACCGTGATCAGCGACAGGTTCGTTGAAACACACACACACCCAGCCGTATCGTCTCTCTCAACCACCACGCTTTATAAACATTATAAACAGGTAACGGTAATGAATTTTTTTCAACATGTATGGCGTTAGGCCCTTTGTGAATTATTTTTTGGAAAAAATATCTATCACATTTGAAAGGGGGCGTTAGCCCGAGTCCTAGGACACCTCGTACACGTCTCTACGGTTATGGGTCCGTGAGATATCGGCAAAAATCACAAAAAACATGTGTTTACCCCAAAATCGAGTTTCCAATTTTTTTTTAAATATAACGAGTGGTCCATAGCAGAGAGGACGTCAGCCCGAGTCCTTGGACCCCTCGTTCATGCCTTTAGCATGATTGGTTCGCGATATATAGCAAAAAGTTTAAAATCACGTTTTTCCCCCCCAAAAAACCGTGTTTCCAGCATTTCACCTTTTCGACACCTACATTCCCGTAAAGAGCACGACGAGACGAAAAAAACGAATCCAAGCATGCCTCCTAGCATCACTCCTTCCATTCCAAGGTCGCAGGGGCTCACAACTTCCTAAGAGTAGTAGCTCCCGTGTTACCCCACTACTTACAAAACACAAATTTTTCCTCTAGAGACTTGAAATTTATTTTGGGGGTAGGGGGCATAGGGACCATTAATTTTCGTCAAACAAACCTTTTTGTAACTTCCTAGTTTCCAAAATATAGGATTTTCAAAATTCGAGTGTTTTCGAAAAATGTATTAAAAATAAAAATGTGTTATTATAAAAATAAAGGACATAGAGGCTGTTTGTTTGAGCCATTGCACATCATTCTATCATGTTTGGTTTTCAAACTATCACCTACTTTCGAAAACAAAAATTTTCATTTTTTTTTTTTCAAAAGTATAACGAGTGGTCCATAGCAAAAGGGCGTCACCTCAAGTCCTATGACACCTCATTCGTGAAACTCCGACCATGGGTTCGAGAGAAAAGTCTATTTAAATGTTTCAACTTCACGCGGCGGCCATGTTGGTATATTAGGCACAGGAGTGTCAAGTGAAGCAGAACCCCCCTTACCCCCCTACTCCTAAACGTTTCGTGAGGGACCTTGCCTCCTTTTTCAATAGATCAAAACCATGTGGCCAAAGAATGCCTGCCAATGAGCTTACAAAAGACTAGAGAAGTTCCTCTGTTCGTCACCAGATATCGGCCAGAAGCTACTGTATGGACCTTGGTAGAAAAACGTGCATATTAAGTAGAAGAGCGGAAAGAGTAGTAAGGAAGGAGAATGAGTAGGAGTGGGGGGGGAATTGAGACTCCTCGAAGAATGACGATGCCCAAATAAGGGCAAGAGAGGAGGGTTGGAGGGATGGGTATAAGGAAACCGAAGAAAAGGGGAAGTGTGTCTAAGCGGTATCCAGCGTTAAACAGGCCTCGGCGAGAAAACAGATGGAAACTCCTCTAGTGCCGAACAAAGGAGATCAAGTCATGGCCCTGGAGCCATATAGGTAAACCCAACAATTTGAAATAGGTGAAGAAATAGAGAAAATGAGAGGGGAACTATCTTCCCATATCTTTTATAACTCGCAGCCAAGTGTCACTTACCTGATAACTAGTGTCCCTCTTAAAGTTATTGAGGTTTTTACGTATTTCAACTGCCTCCCTTATAAATATAGACCAGTTGTGCTTAACAAGGGCAAGCCCATGAGTGGTTGGATCACCCGTGTATCCAATGCCACTGCTAATCTTGTCAATCTGTCATCAATTCCAAAAGAATTCCTTACTCATGAGCACTACAGCTCTTGCAGAGCCTGGGTTTTCTCAATCACATCAGTCCACACTTCATGTCCAAAGCGAGACGTCTCCAGCCACGAACTCATATCTTCGTAGATCATCCTCTACTTCGTCCAACCATATTTTACGTGGTCGACCCTGCCGTCTCCTTCCTTCCAGATGTCGATGGAATAT
This sequence comes from Meconema thalassinum, assembly GCA_946902985.2. Lineage (NCBI taxonomy): Eukaryota > Metazoa > Arthropoda > Insecta > Orthoptera > Tettigoniidae > Meconema > Meconema thalassinum. The sequence continues at coordinate 1,322,780,746 of OX336388.2, read as the reverse complement.
CTGGCTAGCCACACGCATCTTCTCCATGCTTTCTAGGTGACTTGCGCATCGTAGTATTCCTCTTCGTACTTCTACTGATAGCCAAAGTTCCTCATACAGGCTGTATAACTCTTTGTTATATCATGTTTGCCAGTTCCCATTTTTCTAGTTGGGTCCATGTATTCTCGTAAGAATTTTCCTTTCGCACGTATCCAATGCCCACGTTTCACTTTAATTAGTTATTGTTGTTTTGGGAAGTGGAACTACGAGGTCATATGCCCCTTCACTTTCGTGGGTAACAACTGGTCTAATTATTGTACGGTATGTTCTCTTTTGATCTTTCAAGTGACCGTGCGCGTTGTACTTTCAGGTGGCTAAAATAACACCGATAACCTTGTGCTATTGTCAATCTGTCATCAATTCCAAAAGAATTCCTTACTCATGAGCACTACAGCTCTTGCAGAGCCTGGGTTTTCTCAATCACATCAGTCCACACTTCATGTCCATTTTCGTCCATTTCGTCCATTTCATTTTCGTCCCAAATCCCAAATATTTGATATTAGTGATTTTCTCAAATTCTTCCTCATTGATCACTAGGTTTTCTTAATTTCTCATTTTTCAGTATAATAACATGTAGGCCTACTTTGTTTTTCCAATGTTGACATTTAGGCCAGCTTTCTCTGATACTTCTTCCAGATCTTTGTATGCCGTCCTTCCTAAGATTACTATATCATCAGCGTAGACTAAAAACATAATTAAGCTATACTTAAATCTCTGTAGTTCTTAGATTCTACTAGGACAGAGGATGATGAAGATAAGAAAGTAATTATTTACACAGAGAGTAAAATAGCAATTGACTCCATTGCGGAGTTCAGAAATCATAACGAACTAATTGAGAATATAAGAAGGACTACAGCTATTCTAAAAAGAAAACAAGATGTTCAGTAAAGAACATATAGCCTACTTTCTCCTAAATGTATGAGTATAGTTATAACTCGTTGTTATTATCAAAGAGTATAATAGAACTATTCTTTGTTGAAGACCTTAGAAACGATTTACCTCTACCAAACGCCACAACCTAGATAAAAACTGCTACCATCATTGAAGAAAGAAAGATAAGAAGTATATCAAGAATGTTATGGATCTGGAGACATAATCGACCGGACTGGCTGCGGGGCTCAGCGGTAACGTTCTCGCTTGCTGGGCCCTAGGTTGCAGGTTCGTATCCTGGCGCAGTCAGCTGGCATTTGAGGGTGCACAAATGCGAGGGAGCCGTGTCAGTACATTTACTGGCACGTTAAAGATCCCCTTCGGGCCAAAATTCCGGCACCCCGGTGTCTCTAAAAGCAGCAGTAGCTAAAAGGGATGTAAAACCAATAACATTATTATTATTATTATTATTATTATTATTATTATTACATATACGACCTGCCGTGGGCAACATCCAACTTTGAGTTGAGGCATGTCTTTACACGTCTGGTTGTGCATGGCTTTCACAACCCTAATTGAATTCAAATAACATTTTCAAGTAACGCAAAATAGGCTGTTACAAACCCTTTAAAATAAAAAGTAAAAATGTATCCTAGTATCATCTTTTCATTCTTCAAATTCGATGCGCATAGAATGCCAATGGTGTAGTAATCAATGGAGCCCCTCGTAGACTAGTCGTGACATCTAGTGGTGAAATATCGAACAATATAATCCTAATCCTAACAGAGCGAGTGCATTCTAGCGGCCAGAAGAAGAAACTTTTCAATAAAATCTGGAAGTTAATCTAGTTACCTTTTTGGCAGCTAGATGTCTCGAGTAAATCTGCTGGCGAATTATGTTATAATTAAATATATATTTTACACCATAATATGCACAATATAACGCTTAATTTTAAAACATCTGAGTCATTACAAAACAATAAACATATAACATTTCAAGCAAAAAACCTAGCTCTGATCCGGTTTGAACCATAGGCATTTGAGCGATAGACTAATGCTCTACCACTGAGCTAATTGTGTCATCGAATGTCGTTCTATATAAAATGACTTACATAGAACTTGTTAGCAAATAATGATGTATACTAAACGATTTCATCACTGGAGTATATTATTTATATATAAAGCATTTCATACAAAGTTTATTTATTTTGTATCAGTACGCTATATTGCATGCAATACTCAAAATAGTGAAATATAAGTCAGGCACAAGATATCCGCTGCCATCTTGTCTTATTACTGAATCAGCTCAGCTTTTTAAAATCACGTCTGCACTATAGTATTACAAAATAAACTTTTAATTTCGAACGTGCCTCTTCCTTTAGAACAGTTAAAACGATTCTCGGCTCGATAATAGGAAATGGTGGGTCCCATGATATGGATTATAAAGTTTGCATAATTCGCACGGCCGCCATCCTGAAATGGTATGGCGGACGACCTTGTAGTTTGGTCACAAGACGCATCCTATACGAAGGTATGTTGTTACCAAATTTGGTAGAGATCGGATGATTTGGTTAGTCGTTATTTGATTTTACGTTTTGAACGTTTGAGTGGCCGCCATTCAGTTTTAGTAAAGATGGCGGCGATATAAAACATGACACTGAGGTGTCCTTTGCTAGTGCTACCTTTGTACCAAATTTCGTTCAATTCGCATTCACCGTGTTCGAATTGATAGGGGGGGACAGACATTCAGAGTACACACACTCACACACACACAGACACACACACAGACTCACACACACACATACACACACACACAGACTCACACACACACATACACACACACAGACAGACACACTTTTTTCGCCCTGTGTTGATCTCATAAGTCTACTTTCATTTTTTGCAAAAATCGAAAGTAGGCTAAAAATTGGATAGTAAAATTTGAATGGGTTAAGGCACATACAGGTGTTGCAGGCAATGAACTGGCTGATAAAATTGCAAAGGAGGCTTCAAAATTAAGTGAGGTTTGTTTCGATAGAATACCCGTCTCAACTTTAAAAAATAATCTCAAAGAAGAATCAATTCATGAATGGCAGCAAAAATGGGAACAAACTTCAAAAGGCACACTTACAAAAGAATTATTTCCAACAGTTGCAGGTAGATTAATATCCAAAATCACCTTAACACCTAATATGACTACAATACTGACTGGACATGGAAATATTGTTTCGTACTTACAGAGACTTAAAATTATACGTAATCCCGAGTGTTCCTGTAAAAGCAGTCCTCAGACTATAGATCATATAATTTTCGTGTGCAGTGATGTGAAAAATATTAGGCAATTCTTGATCAATAGTGTTAATAGAGACGATAACTGGCCGATTCAGAAATCTGTGCTATTAGAAAAGTATTTGAAGGAATTTTCTAAATTTGTTAATGCTCTGGATTTTCAAGCTCGAAGGAAAAACGATGAATAATATTGTTTGATATTGTTAAGATTAAGTCATCTTGAAATGGAATTATTATAATGTAATTTATTTTGTTCATTTATAAAATGTAATGTAAGTGCATGTAGTACTACTTATGTAGTGGAGCATGCAGACAGTATGAACAATATAAAAAAACACCACTGATTTTGCTTCCATTCGATACGCAAGCTATGAATTACAAACAGAAGGGTTGCCTGGAGAAAATGAATTACTGAGATCAGCATTAATTAGATAATATCGGTGCCTTGAAAATATTACGTACGAGTATATATGAGGTAAACATATGTAAAAACAAGATGTTCAGTAAAGAACATATAGCCTACTTTCTCCTAAATGCATGGGTATTGTTATAACTCTTTGTCCTTTTCAAGGAGTATGATTGAATGTTGGTTGTAGTAGCTTGTTGAAATACAACGTGCTATAGGTATATTAAACATGACACTGAGGTGCCCTTTGCTAGTGCTACCTCTGTACCAAATTTCGTTCCATTCGGTTGCACCGTGTTCGAATTAATAGGAGGAATCGATTTTCACACAAAGATGGCCGCCATCCGCAAACTATTACGCTGATGACCTATTAGTTTGGTCATAGGATGCTACCCCCATAAAGGTATGTTGTTGCAAAATTTGGTAGAGATCGGATGATTAGGTTAGTCGTAATTTTATTTAAGCTTTGAACATTTGTGTGGCCGCCATTACGTTTCCGTCAAGATGGCGGCGATATAAAACATGACACTGAGGTGCCTTTTCTTAGTACTACCTCTGTACCAAATTTCGTTCCATTCGGTTCCACCGTGTTCGAATTAATAGGGAGAATCAATTTTGATATAAAGATGGCCGCCATCCGCAAACTATTAGGCTAATAACCTATTAGATTGCTCAAAGGATGCTCCCTCCATAAAGGTATATTGATGCAAAGTTTGGTAGAGATCGGATGGTTATGTTAGTCGTAATTTAACTTAAGCTTTGAACATTTGTGTGGCCTCCATTACGTTTCTGTCAAGATGGCGGCGATATAAAACATGACACTGAGGTGCCTTTTGTTAGTACTACCTCTGTACCAAATTACGTTCCATTCGGTTGCACCATGTTCGAATTAATAGGGGGAATCGATTTTCACACAAAGATGGCCACCATCCACAAACTATTACGCTGATGACCTATTAGTTTGGTCAAAGGATGCTCCCTCCATAAAGGTATGTAGTTGCAAAATTTGGTAGAGATCGGATGATTAGGTTAGTCGTAATTTGATTTAAGCTTTGAACATTTGTGTGGCCGCCATTACGTTTCCGTCAAGATGGCGGCGATATAAAACATGACACTGAGGTGCCTTTTGTTAGTACTACCTCTGTACCGAATTACGTTCCATTCGGTTGCACCGTGTTCGAATTAATAGGGGGAATCGATTTTCACACAAAGATGGCCGCCATCCGCAAACTATTACGCTGATGACCTATTTGATTGGTCAAAGGATGTTCCCTCCATAAAGGTATGTAGTTGCAAAATTTGGTAGAGATCGGATGATTAGGTTAATCGTAATTTGATTTAAGCTTTGAACATTCGTGTGGCCGCCATTACGTTTCAGTCAAGATGGCGGCGATATAAAACATGACACTGAGGTGCCCTTTGCTAGTGCTACCTCTGTACCAAATTTCGTTCCATTCGGTTCCACCGCGTTCGAATTAATAGGGGGAATCAATTTTGACATAAAGATGGCCGCCATCCGCAAACTATTAGGCTAATAACCTATTAGATTGGTCAAAGGATGCTCCCTCCATAAAGGTATGTTGTTGCAAAGTTTGGTAGAGATCGGATGGTTATGTTAGTCGTAATTTAACTTAAGCTTTGAACATTTGTGTGGCCGCCATTACGTTTCTGTCAATATTGCGGCGATATAAAACATGACACTGAGATGCCCTTTGCTAGTGCTACCTCTGTACCAAATTTCGTTCCATTCAGTTTCACCGTGTTTGAATTAATAGGGGGAATTGATTTTCACACAAAGATGGTCGTCATTCGCAAACTATTAGGCTAATGACCTATTCATTTGGTCAAAGGATGCTTCCTCTATAAGGGTATGTTGCTGCAAAATTTGGTAGAGATCGGATGATCAGGTTAATCGTAATTTGATTTAAGCTTTGAACATTTGTGTGGCCGCCATTACGTTTCCGTCAAGATGGCGGCGATATATAACATGACCCTGAGGTGCCTTTTGTTAGTACTACCTCTGTACCAAATTTCGTTCCATTCGGTTGCACCGTGTTCGAATTAATAGGGGGAATCGATTTTCACACAAAGATGGCCGCCATCCGCAAACTATTACGCTGATGACCTATTAGTTTGGTCAAAGGATGCTCCCCCCATAAAGGTATCTAGTTGAAAAATTTGGTAGAGATCGGATGATTAGGTTAGTCGTAATTTGATTTAAGCTTTGAACATTTGTGTTGCCGCCATTACGTTTCCGTCAAGATGGCGGCGATATAAAACATGACACTGAGGTGCCTTTTCTTAGTACTACCTCTGTACCAAATTTCGTTCCATTCGGTTGCACCGTGTTTGAATTAATAGGGGGAATCGATTTTCACACAAAGATGGCCGCCATCCGCAAACTATTACGCTGATGACCTATTAGTTTGGTCAAAGGATGCTCCCCCCATAAAGGTATCTAGTTGAAAAATTTGGTAGAGATCGGATGATTAGGTTAGTCGTAATTTGATTTAAGCTTTGAACATTTGTGTGGCCGCCATTACGTTTCCGTCAAGATGGCGGCGATATAAAACATGACACTGAGGTGTCCTTTGCTAGTGCTACCTTTGTACCAAATTTCGTTCAATTCGGATTCACCGTGTTCGAATTGATAGGGGGGGACAGACATTCAGAGTACACACACTCACACACACAGACACACACACACACACACAGACTCACACACACACATACACACACACACAGACCCACACACACACATACACACACACAGACAGACACACTTTTTTCGCCCTGTGTTGATCTCATAAGTCTACTTTCATTTTTTGCAAAAATCGAAAGTAGGCTAACAACGTATAATAGGTTCGAACTGTATATGATTCTGAAGTACAGTTTTCAATAAAATGTGAAAATGGTAACTGCCATGTGTACATGTAGTCGAGGCTATCACATGTTTTAGGTCTACAGAAAGGCAGCCAAACGTATTTAAAAGCATCGAAGAGCACCAGTAATTGCTCAGCTAGCTTGTACTCGTATGTTCTAATTGGATAACGCCGGACCAACTTTCTGTGGAAACAATTTGTGTTTTCGAATTTCTAACTCGCCGTCTCATTCAATGTGGCCAAAACTTTTGCGTGGGATTAATGTATTTACTATCCCCAGGAGTCACAGCTTTTGCGACGTCAACTACTAAGTCCACTAAATAAATCTATGACGGTTATTTAATTGGGTAATATATGGACAAAATAGAATTAGGAGGTTACTAAATGCAAGCAACACATACGTGATGTAGAATATTAGTTAACTATCCCTGTTGAAAGTTAAATGAATTTCTAAGTGCTAATAATCACATTGCAGGATTTCCTCTCGTGATTACTAATGTTTTATGGAGTTTTATCTTAGCTTACTTTTACATGAGAAGTTAGTAATCTGATGGCAGACCATTTCCGCACGATGTTCTTTATTTATTTCATTTCCTTCGGCCTTATACAGTCAGCTTCAAATTGTATATTTATTTATTTATTTATTTATATATTTATTCGAGTCAGAAGGAATTACATATATACAGTACACAAATAAGAAAAAAATGTCTCAAATTAGAAGATCTTCGCCCGGAAATGGGCCACTCTCATATCACTAACACAACCTTCCATCAACGATTTTGTTGTGCAAAAGTATGGGCACAGCTCACAAGAACACAGGTGTAACATTGTCTGCCTCTCACCACAATCGTAGAGTTCCGATCCCTATAGATATCCCTATTTATATAGACTAACCCTGCATCTCCCAACATCACTCCGAAGTCTATTGATTGATCGTCAAGTTTCCCAGTTGGTGTTGTGGCCTGCTGAAAGGCTCTCTTTAGCCTTCATCCACTCTAGTGGTGAAGTGGATTGCCATAGCTGGGTCCTAACTACTTCAGGTTTAGCAGTGAGCATTGTTGTTGTTGTTGTTGCAGGAACCTTTTCCTAGATTTGAGCCGTCTTCTTGGAGGTCGGTGACCAAAGAGAGGATGGGCACCGTCCTCAACTGACTTTTTTCTTTGCGCTGTGACATCACGGCGTACTTTAGGAGGGAATATGCCTCCCAGGGTATGTAGTTTGTAGACAGGCGTAGGTTTCAAGCATCCAGTAATTATTCTGCATGACTCATTGAGTGCAATATCCACCTGTATATACAGTATATATATTAAAATATATAATTGTTTGTGAATTGATTTGGATAATGTCATTAAAAATAAAACTTTCAGTTAGGGCAGCAAAAACATCCATGCTCTAGGCCGGATTCGAACCGGGAGCAGACGCATTGCCCAGGTCTTGAACCACGCATGCCGCTCACGCTGCTACTTTACTCAGTTCCGTGGCAAGTAGGCAATGTGTGCATTGAAGCTTAAATAAAGAGGCAAGGACGCTGTTTAGCATATTATTATTGCGAATACGGGTGGAGCTGTGTATTAGCCGAACATAAAGACAATGAGGACATGAATACATTTTTTTAAACCTTTTAAGCCTACGAAGGTCAGCTTCATTATATTAATTTTTAGCATGTTAATTTTAGAGTAAATTGTGTCGAAAACATTAAAACATTACATTCTGAGCCGAGAACCAACATGGTAACTCATTCTTGGTACAAGGACAGTTAATCGCAAATTAAAAATATCCAGATGGCCGACAGTAGGCTCCATTACTAAATAGTAGATACACGGAACACCTCTTCTAAGATGGCTGAGGTGGGAATCCAACCCAAATTTTCTCAGTTTTTCCTCACAAGGCTGAGTGAACTCTGTTCCAACTTCTTATTCTTAGTTTCCCCTATTTTGGATACATTGAATCAATAATTTCTCTGTGTATTTTTCTTTCCTTAGTGCCCAGTATCTCTTCATTCTTTCTGATCTTCTTTTCCTCTCTTCTTCTGAGATGATGCGTTTGGATTTTAGTGTAGAATTGTCTTGGAACCGTACATTTTTGTCTTTAATAATTATTTTAGCTTTTCGATTGAGTAGTAAATTTTCTGTAATTTAAAATTCTACTAGGTATTTTTCAGTTTCTATAAACCATGTTTTGTTTTTTTTTGGTTTCGGAAGACATTAAAGATTTGTTTGGTTAATCTATTAGAGTTCATTCTGAGAAGATGATCCTAGAAAAATTATCCTGATTATCATTTTTCCAACTATCAAACAAAAATTAAATTTCTTGTTGGAGTCTGGAATTGAACCCAGAATCTTGAGGCCTGGAGTCTCAATACGTAGCCTGTCCCTAAACCACATAAACTGGCAGCACAAAAAATGAACTTGACTAGATGTATTACTCAAATGCTAAAGTTAAGAGCAGTATCACAAAATAAAATATAGGAGTTCCTAAAATAACAGTCCGGCGCAGATGATCTCTATCCTTTAAACAACAACAAATAACAGTTAACTACTGCCAGGCACATACTGGAGGCTGTCACATCTCATGCGCTTCACTACTGTGGAAGACTGAACTAGCATAAACTCTCTGTGTTCTAGGATCTTTGGAATCAGAGCTTAGAAAAATGTAGGTCTACATGTCTGTATATCAGCTCTGTGAGAATAAGATAGCGCAGTAAACAATACTGGTGTGTATATTGGCTTTCACGGCCCGTGAATTACACCTTAGCAATTTTTCTAGGTTTATGCCGTGTCTTGTGTGGGATTTCGCCTAGGAACACCAAGCTGGTTCATCAGTGGGCTCTTGGTGCGCTTCACTCCACCCGGACCCCACAGGAGTAGCGAAATGTGCACTACCTCCCTTCTTGTGAAGCGCACGAGCGCCTCTTTACTGCAAGAGCTAAAAGCTCAAGCAGCCTTTCACCTCCCTATAAAGGCTTCCAAAAAGATGATATATTGGCTTTCACGGCCCGTGAATTAAAACTCAGCAATGTTTCTAGGTTTATGAAATATTTGTAACATAATAGTACATTATGCAACGAGCCTATAATGGCTATAATTAAGACACGAGTATTTTTATAAAACGAGGGTATGCGAGTTTTATAATTTCCATACGAGTGTCTTAATTACCATTATAGGCGAGTTGCATACGACAGTTTATGTTCGACGATAATTATAACTTTATTATATGTTTTAACATAAATATTCATAAATATCTGTTCAGTCACTACAGTAGAATGTTGTGATCGGGTGCTGCGGTGGGTAGTATATCTCTCTTGTCCAAGCTCTCTGGACAACCGACGCATGCGCTCTGTGTGCTTCAATACCATATGTTCAGATTGCGCACCAGTATTCAGTAAAACTGTCACTGAAGTCGTGTCAAAACCACGCGCTGTGTAGAAATTGGTTTTGGGGATATTTAGGTACCGGTACAGTGCTATTTATTGTCTCATATTCGCCAGTTTATTTACGCGAACAAATGGACGGTGCGTATTCCATGTCGGTAATTTATTATAGTTCGATGGTTTGTTTATGTCCGACATGTTGGATTTTGAGTGCATGCGCGAAGGTATCGTTACCTAATTGGTCAATGAACGAGCTCTGATTGGCTGGAGAAACTGTATCATAATGAAAAACGGTGTTATAATGACCATCATTATGATACAGTTTTCTAACACATAATAGTGAGGGTCGAACATAAACAGTGTATTCCAATGCTTTGAGAATGATCTTTTTGCCCACATGTCAATGTCAATGTTCTGTACTATAATTAACTATAATTTCTTGTATTGTATCTTTTATGAATAAATGGCGTGCTAGTGGGGTGTATGGCCGGATGGGGTGCGATGCTAGGGAGGGGGGGGGGGGGGCTCGTCGTGGGGGGGGGGGGGGCGCTTGCTGGTCAGGGTGACTTCGGCGCCAAAATCCAAAAAAATTCTCTTTTCGCGTATGTTTAAAAGATACATCTCTGCAAAATAATAATCTAACTTAAATTTCAATTACCCAATGGCCTAAAGGCAGCCAGTTCAGCCAATGGTCCGCCTTCTCCCGCGCTATGCGTGGGAGAAGGAATAAAATAACTTATTTTGATTGATTGATAGTTCGCTACTCCTGTGGGGGTCCAGTCGGGGAGCACCAAGGGCCCGCTGATGAGCCAGCTTGGTGTTCCTAGGCGAAACCCCACGCAAGACACGGCATAAACCTAGAAAAATTGCTGAGTTTTAATTCACCGGCCGTGAAAGCCAATATACCATATTTTTGGAAGCCTTCATAGGGAGGTTATGGCTGCTTGAGCTTTGAGTTCTCACAGTAAAGTGGCGCAGGTGCGCTTCATTAATAGGGAGGTGGCGCACAGTTTGCTACTCCTTTGGGGGTCGGGGCGGGGAGCGCCAAGACCCCACTGATGAGCTAGCTTTGTGTTCCTACGCGAAACCCCACACAAGACACGGCATAATTCTGGGAAAACTTGCTGAGTTTTAATACCGGTGTGTGTTTTCCCTGTGTCCTTACTACTTCATGCTGCCACATTATAACCACAACCTAACAACTAAATACAATTTTCACTGCGAGCATATACATTAACCGTATCAGTATTTGATAATGTTTTTATGATCATTGCAAGCACTTATGATATTAACAACAACGCAGTGGTGGATCAAGGCGTTTAGCAGCGGATGATTGTACCTCGTAATCTCATGATTGGCTTACGCTGAGGGGGAATATAACCGCGAACAACACGATCATAACAGTCACTGAATGACACACTTGCTGTACGTGATAAGCATGTTGAGCCATAACACGATATGATGGGCCGATGACCAAGGCGCGGCGCGTGCATTGCTCATGGCGACGCACTGCTACCTGTGAAACTGGGTCGAACAGAATTCCGACTAAGTTCTGATTCAGGCACTAGTCAATATCTTCTCAAAGTACATTTCACAAAGTTAGAAGATGCAATAAACAGTCGAACATCGATATCTAGAATCGTTGAGGAAAGTAAAGTCGACTTATCGAAAATGCAAGTAGAAAAAAGTTAAAATTGGGTTATAGGTAGAGCCTGCGCGGATAAACAAAACCTTATCCTCATCCGCCCCACGTCCACACGACTGTTATGCCCATCCGCCCCACGTCCACACGACTGTTATGCCCATCCGCCCCACGTCCACACGACTGTTATGCCCATCCGCCCCACGTCCACACGACTGTTATGCCCATCCGCCCCACGTCCACACGACTGTTATGCCCATCCACCCCACATCCGCACGACTGTTATCCTCATCCACCCCACATCCGCACGACTGGTATCCTCATCCACCCCACATCCACACGACTGTTATCCGCATCTGCTCCACATCCGCACGACTGGTATCCTCATCCACCCCACATCCGCACAACTGGTATCCTCATCCACCCCACATCCGCACGACTGGTATCCGCTTCCACCCCACATCCACACGACTGGTATCCTCATCCACCCCACATCCGCACGACTGGTATCCTCATCCACCCCACATCCGCACGACTGGTATCTGCATCCGCTCCACATCCGCACGACTGTTATCCGCTTCCGTACGTTTGTTAACTGAATCCACTACCATTATAATAATAATTATAATTTATTACATAAAGTATTATAGAAACACATTTAGACATTTGAGGAGAAAGTCGCTCCCCTAGGCGATGTGTCATGTGCTATGTTTAAAATGAATGTTATACGGCCAGAATTGCAACCGTTTTCAGTTCAGAGTGTTAATTATGCTTAATGACATAATTTAATGCGATTAACATAAATCATCATCTTATATTTGTCATGGAAATATATGATAGGTCATAAACATCCGTGTCCTAGTAGGCATAATGATATTCAACAAGTTCGGAATGTATTATAAAAAATATCCGCAAATTTACTCCAAACATTATCTGCAGCTTATCCGCTATCCGCACATCCATGCAAACTATATCCGCATGATGAAAAATTTTGCGGATATCCGCATTCGCGCAGTGCTTTAGTTATAGGCTACTGGTCGAAAAATACTGTATGCAGGCTTATAACATAGTTGCCTAAATTTATGTGATAACAATTGATGTTCGTAATGATTACATCTTTAAAAGGGAGCATACAGTTTAAAAAGCTAAAACAATAACGATTTCAATATTATAACTGTGCCTGTTATAAATCTTGTAAAACAGTTACATACATTTCCAAGGATAACTCATACATCTCGCTATTGGACGAAAATTTAAAATTTCCAAAATTCCAATCGTACCTATTTTTATCCATTTTTTAAGATTTAGTCCTTGCTTCTGCAGAAATTTTTATACATTTTATAGTTTAAAGTGAGTGCTAAATCTTCAGCTACAAATTGGATCTCTCACATTTCCACATTATAAGTTAATTAAGCATTATTATTTCATTTTTAATCTGAGGAAATTCAATATACATGTTTTATAGAAAGACTAATTAAAGCCACAAAGATCTCAGCGAGTATCATTTTTTGCTGAAAATCTAACACCTTCCTCAATACAAGACCACAAATTCTTATACATATGAGAGATATGAGGGAAACGATGAAGATCAGCACAAACCAAGCACTAGATTTTGAAAAAAAAAAGGATAAAAAGAGTTATGATTTAAATTTTGGAAATGAGAACTTCGCTTCTAATAGCAAGTATGTGTGATTTCTTGGAAATGAATGTACATAGTTTACAATATTTATGACTTTTATCCCCAACATCGTGGGTTCAAACTCAGCCGAAGTCGTCGGATTGTTTAAGAGCGTTACACATCCCTCAGTATGCCTTCCTTCGGAGGGGAAGTAAAGCCGGCGGGCCCATGTCATAGATTCATATCACGTAAAAGAACCTTCCACTATTCATAATGTTGAATTTTGGGCTTATGCCGTGTTTTATTATACGAAAATTCGACGCGTTTCGAAAGAAACCATGTCTTTCATCGTCAGGAATAATCTGGAATACACAGCCTGGACACTGCTCGCCGTCAGAAATGGACAGAAACTGTGGAAAACCTCGACTTCAAACATTCAAGGAGGAAGGCGTGGTCCCTATTAAGGAAATTAGGAGATGGAAGCCGAGTAGCTCGAGACATTATTCCTATAAACCCCACATTGTGTCAAGTTCGAAAGCTCCAAAAGATCGTGACCACACCTCTGCAATCAAAAGGGAACTCAGAGCAATGAAAATAGACAGTCTTGAGGTCGGCAGATTTTCTTATCCCTTCACCCCAGAGGAAGTTGCTACAGCTTTGAAAGATGTCAAATCAGGGAAAGCCCCTGGTTTTGATGGCATTCATCCAGAATTTTTATTGCATGCAGGGAATTATGCAATTACCTGGCTAGCAAAGTTCTACTCCAACATCTTAGAGGCAGGGTCTATCCCCCGACTTATGAAACAAACAAAGATCATCGCCATTCTCAAACCAGGCAAATCTAGTAAAAATCCTCAAAGCTATCGTCCAATTGCTCTTCTGAGTGTAGTTTACAAAATACTGGAGAGGCTTCTCTACAACAGAATCGGCTCAGTAGTTCTTGACCATCTACCCATCGAACAAGCGGACTTTCGCCCAAACCGAAGTTGCACAGACCAGGTTCTCTCTCTGACTACACACATCGAAGCTGGATTCCAAAAACAACTAAAGACTTCAGTTGTGTTTGTGGACCTAACTGCAGCATACGACACAGTATGGAGGCAAGGACTCATCTGCAAACTACTTCGAATAATACCCTGCAAGAAAATTGCCAAGCTCATTGAAAACATGCTTACAGACAGAAGGTTCCGTGTAATTATGGGAAACAAGACCAGTAAGGAAAGGACTCTTAATAACGGTCTTCCTCAAGGATCGGTACTAGCACCTCTGCTGTTCAACTTATATATATCAGATTTGCCGAAAACAACCTCCACACCATTTGGGTACGCAGACGACTGGGCATTTGCAGTGCAGGACAAATTTATGGAGAATACCGAAGATACGTTGACAGCTGACCTCAACATCTTAGATCAGTATTTTCATAAATGGAGACTTAGGCCAAGTTTGAGTAAAACTGAAGTCACATGTTTCCACCTCAACAACAAACTGGCCCACCGTGAACTTAATGTTAAATTCCAGGACACTAGACTTCACCACAACAGATACCCAAAGTACCTCGGGGTAACCCTTGACAGAACTCTGTCCTTCAAGGAACACCTGAAGAGGACAACAGCCAAACTCCAGACACGGAACAACATCCTCCATAAACTGTGTGGTACCACCTGGGGTTCTTCAGCTTCAACCTTAAGAACTTCAGCTCTTGCCCTTGTCTTCTCAGCTGCAGAATATTGCTCTCCAGTCTGGCTGAACAGCTGTCATACAAAACTGGTTGACTCGCAGCTAAACCATACTTTGCGCATTGTATCAGGAACCATAAAATCTACCCCCACTTCTTGGCAGCCAGTTCTTAGCCATATTCCTCCACCACACTTACGGAGAAAGAATGCCCTGTTGCAAGAGTACCAGAAGTTGTCTAGAAATGCCAATCTGCCAATCCATGGAGACATCCCCAACGCCATGATCAGCAGGCTCCGTTCCAGAAATCCACCAGTTAGGACCGCCATAAACCTGGTTGATAATTTCAACCTACAGCAGGACTGGATGCAAGAATGGACATCCACAGCTCCACCTGAGTATCGGAACTTTCCTTGCATCACAAGAACACCAACAGGATTTCATCTACCCCGCAGTACCTGGACAACTCTCAATCGCATCAGGACAGGCCATGGCAAGTGCGCTGACTCCCTCCACAAATGGGGCAAACTTTCCTCCCCGGAATGTAGCTGTGGTGCCCCAAAACAAACAGTCCATCACATTGTGGAACAGTGCCCCCTGAGTGCATATCAGGACAATTCAAAAGACTTCCAAAATCTGAATCCGCCTTGCATAGACTATATTGAGAGCTTGAAGTTAAGACTGTAACCTACTGTACATAGTGTATATTTAATTTGTGATTGTGTTTCTTTGCATTTTTATGATGTCATACGCTAAATAATAATAATAATCTGGAATACGACAATGTTGCTAAGAGAAAGCAACGAAGAACATATAGAAGGTGCCCAAAGATGGACGCCATTATAGCCCCATGTTAGGGACAACGGAAAGCAGCAGTGAATTACTTTCTCAGGGTTCTGATAATAGGTAGCCAGGATTCACTGAGATTGTAGCCGGTGTCGCGGTTGAAATTATCTGGGTGTTTACGTATTTCAACCGCCTCCCTGATGATTCTGGGACGATATTGCTTTATACGGGCAAAAACATCCACTCCTTGGAACATGACATCATGGCCAGGTGTTAAAGCATGATCGGCAACAGCTGATTTATCAGGTTGAATGAGCCTGATACATCTATTATGTTCCATAATGCGAGTGCATATTGTTCTCGAAGTCTGCCCGATGTAAACCTTGCCACAAGTACAGGGAACTCTGTAGATACCCGGTTGTTGCAATTTAGGCAAACTGTCCTTAGTTGGTCGCAGGAGTTGCCTAATCTTAACAGAAGTTCCAAATACAGTCCGTATGTTGTACCGACGTAGGATTTTAGCAATACGATCCGTTGTGTTATGTATGTACGGAAGGTAAGCAGTTCCTCTTACATCTCTTTTCTCAACTGACGTCCTATTATTATTTATTTCTCAGAACCCTGAGAAAGTAATTCACTGCTGCTTTCCGTTGTCCCTAACATGGGGCTATAATGGCGTCCATCTTTGGGCACCTTCTATATGTTCTTCGTTGCTTTCTCTTAGCAACATTGTCGTATTCCAGATTATTCCTGACGATGAAAGACATGGTTTCTTTCGAAACGCGTCGAATTTTCGTATAATAAAACACGGCATAAGCCCAAAATTCAACATTATGAATAGTAATACGGGCCGTGAAAGTCTAAATGACAATAACCTTCCACTAACTACACTTGTGTGAAGCCAAATTTGTAGGTTAGATTTGATAACGCTCTATAAGTTCCAACGTTCGTCGCCAGGTGCCAGTTGCGGTAGCATCTAGTAACCAAGTCCGCAGCTGGATGTCGTTGACGGTAGCATTTAGCATCAAAAGTAGGAATTACTTGAAATTGATCTCTGCATTCCTTACCTGAATTACAGACAACACACACTAATACAGCCATCACAATTAACACTGGTTATCAGAAAGATTCTACACACACCCAAAGTACACGGGGCTACATGACCGTGTTGTCACAGCCCCTAAACTAAGGAACCAGCCAATATTCATGACAGGCACGGTTATAATATTAAAATCTTTATTGATTTGGCTCCTTAAGCAGTATGTTCCCCCTTAAAATTATATTAGTAAGCTAAATTTAATATTACATAATGCGGACGGTACTTTTTAATGACTTCAAGAGATCCGTCATCTTTTGCATCATTTTCTGTGCACGAGCTTCCGTCACGAAGTTCTCAACCACATTCAGTGATGTATGAAAACTACTGCAAAACTACGAGAATGAACGCGATAAATTTCACGTGCCAGAGATATAATTTAAATTTCAAGATATCGAAGAATCCCAGTTATAAAAATTGGACTTTTTAAAACAAAACTCTCGTAAATTTTAGGAAGTTTGTTCGGGAAATAATAATTACTTCGAATTACCGAAAATTCGAGTAATATAACTTCGAGATATTGAGGGTCGCCTGTATGTAGATCTTTTAAAATAGTCTGATTATATCCATATTTTTGTTGGATATATTTCAAGATGATATTTCAGAAATGAAAACTTTTATGGACATTTTCAGGGCGTGCTCTATACATTATGGTTTAAATAATAGGATTGTTTAAACAGCTGTAAAGGCGCCTTGCAGTTCACATGAATGGCATCACCCACCATCTGCGCAGGTTTAAGAAATTCATCAACAGGTAAAATATAAGTGGGAGTAAAGTGTTGGATGACAGAAAAAACAGAAACAGGATGGAGAAAATATGCTAAAAAGTGGGGGACATTAAAGAGATATACAGTATTTGAGAGGAATCGGAAGATAATGCCAACAGAATGATAACACTATATATACTTAGGTTTAAGAGTGGTAGGAGATGAAGATGCTGAGAAGTAGTTGATTTAAGGATACAAGATAGCAGCTGAAGTGAGACGTCCATGGCAGGCTAGTCAATATTCATGACAGGCACGATTATAATATTAAAATCGTTATTGATTAGGCCCCTTAAGCTGGATGTTCCCCAATAACATTCACTGATGGATGGACCAAGTTGCACTGCAAAACTACGAGACTAGATACAAAGGCTTGCTGCCTTGACTGAACGCTGAAAGGCAAATCAGTCTGAAATGAAAATGTTTGTATGTATGAATAATTGACATGTAGAGTATGTTTTTTCTATTTTCAAATAGTAATCAATAGCCTTTTCCAGTGGTGTGTAGTAAAGTGTTCCCCTAAGGAGCCTAAGATCACGGGTTCAATTCCTGGTTGTAGAAGCCAGATGCTTGAAAGGTGGCATAACTCCATGGCTCACTGAGTCGTACGATGTGGGATCATAAAATATGGATATCCTGTATGTGGGGGAGTGGGTTAAGTGATAATTTAACAAACATGCCTACTCACTGTCCACTGATTTCTTAGTATTTAAAGTTGGCTTCAACCACATCTGTGTACGAAAAGCTGTAATAATATTCAAATCATGTCAATTTTGTACCACCCATTAAAACCACAACAATAAATCATTCATCAACAAATCTCCGTGTGACTTTGCAAGAAGAAAAATATTTGCTGATTATTTCGCTGTAGTTAGTAACCACATGGGTCGTTGAGATCACTTTTAAAAGTTGGGTCACTTATCGAGTGTCTCGTATGTCTGGATTTGCCAGTACCCTATCTTGCTAGGTAGCTTTTGAAGCCTCGCACTGTGTTTAATTTTGTCCATCCCTTTCAAAGCTTGGTACAGATTAGAAGATATTTGTATCATCGGTTTTGCTTGAGTCACGCGCTATTGTACTTCAGATATTTACGGTTTTAGAAATATTTTGAAAACCTGAACATACTAGACCTATACCTCACCACCATCTCAATCCTAATTTCCAAACATTATAATCAGAACTCAGTAAATCTTCTAGGTTTTCACTGGGCATGGTCACCAAGAGCCCACTGATGAGCCTGGCTTGGCGCACCTACTGTAGGTGAAACCTCGTAAAGAAAAGGGCAAAACCCCAGAATATTAGCTAAGTTTTAATTACTTGGCTATGAAAGCCAAATAGGCCATCATCAAGATGAGAGTTTGTAGACTGTCAACAAATGTGAAATTTATCCAAAATTCACCACGTCATGAATGTTCATGTCCTATGAGTCCTAAGCGTGGATTTTAGTGGTGTTTAATTTGCGGTAAAATTGGATCCACTTTTCTTTGACATCACTTTGACCAATCAAATGTATTATGATACACACAGAAATTGATAAAAAGTTATCTCATGTGGCATAAGCTTATATTTCATACGATGAAAATACGGTAAAATTGTGTAGTAACCATTTTTGTTTTGTTTAAGAGGAGGCAATGCAGCCTTAACAACTCCAATAAAAAATTAAACAAATCAATAACAAATACATAAATAAATAAATAAATAAATAAATAAAAGCGAGATCTTTTCCTAGTTAATGAATGTAGGATTTAGGAGGTGAAATGTCACGTCTGGTGGTAATTGAGAGGGCTAACTTAAATGACCAACCCTGTGTGTGTGCAAGGAATGTAAAGTAGATAATTTAAAGGGTTAATAACGAAAATATAAGTGAAGCACAGATTACAACTTCTATTTAAAATGCTATATAGCCATTTTTCATGAAGTTATTTTGCACAGAGTAAAATTAATAATTGATTAAAAATAAACTTTTCCTCCAAGGATTCTTTAGCCGTAGAACTTGCTCAAACCATTAACGTGTTTCATTTACTCCACACTTACCTTTTGTAATGAAACTCGTTCGTTAAAATTGTGGACTAATGAAGAGATATTGGGCGTGATACTACAACAACTGTAAGATAAATTCTTGTTTGGAGCCAGTGGTCTCAGGTAATATACCGAGTACACGTGCTAAACGCTGCCATGTATCAGACAGCTCTGCAGTAAGTGAACAGGACTGCCTGCTAGATCTACTGCCCGCAACACAACACTGTAGAAGAAGTTGCCTGATGTGGCTTTCTGATTCGGTGGTGTAGCGTCGGAGGAGCTCAAAACAAAAGATTTCTCCACGTTTCGATATGTCAGTTTTGTTGAGTATTTTTACTTGAGTGATTTGGACATCCATGTACTTGGATTTTTAGCCGTAGAACTTGCTCAAACCATTAACGTGTTTAACACAACCTGTATTATTGTGGTGGCTGTAGTAGTGTGGGTATTTTTAATTCAATTGAGGATTGGGAAGGAGGCGACCATGGCCCTACGTTAGGAACCATCCCGGCATTTTCTTGGAATAGAAGTGGAAAACCACCGAAAACCTCTTCCAGGATGGCTTATTAATGTAGTATAAGCATGTCAATCTGTGAACAATTGACGTAGCCTATAATTGTGACGAACTTCAGGTATGATGTTTCCTGCACTATTTTGTTTCTTTTCGTTCTTATTCCAAACGTTCCTATTTTAACGGGTGGCCTATTGCAATGTGGTCAACCTGTCAATGTAACAAATACACACGTGATACAATCTACTGAAGTTCAATAGGCTTATGCAAACTTAACTGGTAATTTTAATCCTGAGTCCTATACTGTGTCAGTTATCACACACAACTCTCCTCAGACTGGTGGCTTCAAGCTCCGTTAGTTTACTCGTTTGAATAATGTGGCGCTTTCTACATGTTATTATGTGGACTGTATTACTAATGCTACGTCCAAGTGCTGCCTGTGCCAACTGTTATTGTTTCTTAAAACCTCCCTTGGTTTAATTAATTAGTATCTTAAGCCCGCAATACCCTAACCTATGCTAAAGGTTCAGGACAATCTCAACCATTAACGACCAGTCTCTTCCCTGCTTCGCATAATTTAATGAGCCCTGTTTAAGCGCAACAGGTCTATTGGGGCGATTTGAACTCATTAAAACTTCCTAAATATCTCATGTAATATATATATTTTAGATTAGGGCGTTCATATACTTGTTTTCCCACCTAATTTAATTGGGCACGTTTACTGGCTGAAAGCCCTTCTATAACAGTAAGATGTTAAACAAGTAGTTCCATGAAGAACTAAATAGCCTATTTCCATATATCCTACTTTTTCTTTTTATTAAAATCTCTTCCGGCTATTAAAAGGATTTTCCATGTGATGTACGAAATAGATTTTGGTACACGACCTAAATATCCACCAACACCATTACATTGAGAAGTTATAAGCTGGAATATATTACTGCCAGTATCGGTGATTAAGACTCCTCCCGCAAGAGGGCATCATTCTGTACCGAGTCAGAGGAGTTTAATTTAAGAAACGTCAAATTCACGGCTTCTATAATCAATTTACGAAAAGTGAGCTACAGATTCCTTTGCCATTAAATTATAATTATTACATCAGCCCTCCATACGAATCTAACAGGATACGAGAAATAGAAACAAGTAGTTCCGTGAAGAATTATACAGCCTATTTTCATATATCCTACTTATGTTAATTGCCACTATAAACTTACAAACTTTCAGTTTGATTGCTGTAATAGATTCGTAGATATTGAGAACCGACTAAATATTTCGGATGGTTCCCATGTTGGATTTTATATATGTAGGTCCTACAGTTATGTACTGTTACATGGAGAGTATTGTGTACGTGTAGCACACAAACTTCAATCGCATGATTAGGACACAAGAAGTAAAAACGAGATTTTAATAATTCGCTCAGCTGCCATCTTGTGGTTATGGAAACAATTGAAATAAATTAGATGCCAGTGGATTAACATTCGTATAAGGATATACTGTACCAAGTTTCACTGCACTCGGATAGTTAAATTGCGAGAAACGTCCATGTGAATATTTATATTTCACGTTGCCGCCATGTTGAATTTGAGTAGGGGGTGATGGCGCATCTGCCCCACTTCAGAACATACATGCCCTTATTAAGAACAAAGTTCCAAATAGTTCCGCCTCGTCAATACTGTATATTAAAATGTCGTGATACAATTACCTGTCTTTTAACACTTGGTACATGTTTCAACGTCTAACTCGTATTGACGTCTTCATCAGCCTAAATATTTGGGCAGCACTTAAAACATTCCCTTTATACTCTGGGTGTAGTTAAAAATTGTACATGAAAACACACATAGATCACTGTAACGCATTAAAAAGTTGTTAAAACATTTTCTTATGTTAAAAGCTCAATAAAATCCTCAGCCGGGCTTGGCAGTCTTTCTTGGTTTATTTCTAATGTTAGCTTCAAAAGCCCAAGCAAGGGGTGACCATTCCCAAGATGTAATTCGGCAATGAGCTAACAGGGTCGTGCTGAGTCGGACGGAGACAGTGCTGGAATATATGACTGCCAATATCGGTGATTAAGACTCCTCCCGCAAGAGGAGAGTACAGCACTGTCTCCGTCCGACTCAGCACGGCCCTGTTAGCTCATTGCCGCATTACATCTTGGGAATGGTCACCCCTTGCTTGGGCTTTTGAAGCTAACATTAGAAATAAACCAAGAAAGACTGCCAAGCCCGGCTGAGGATTTTACTAAGCTTTTAACATAAGAAAATGTTTTAACAACTTTTTAATGTGTAACAGTGATCTATGTGTGTTTTTATGTACAATTTTTAACTACAACCAGAGTATAAAGGGAATGTTTTAAGTGCTGCCCAAATATTTAGGCTGATGAAGACGTCAATACGAGTTAGACGTTGAAACATGTACCAAGTGTTAAAAGACAGGTGATTGTATCACGACATTTTAATAAACAGTATTGACGAGGCGGAACCATTTGGAACTTTGTTCTTAATATCATTCAGTCAATACGGAAAAAATGTGCGACTTTCAGAGTCAAAAAGATACATGCCCTTACTACTAAGCCTCAGCCATGTTAAATAATTAATATATCTCGAACGCATGATTCGATTTTGACAAATGAGGTGTCGTTGGACTCGGGTTGACGCCTTCTTTCCAATGGACCACTCATTTCAACCCCTAAATAAAACCTACCCCTACTAGGGGGTGAAATTGTAATTTTTTAGTGAAAGTCTCTTTTCAAATGCGACATGTATAAGGTGCGCTGCTAAAATGAACTTAAACGTTGTTGCTCATATAGCGCATGCGTTTTGCTGAATGCCGCTATGAATTAACATTTTTGTTTTGTTTTTTAAGCATGCGCACTTGGGATTTTTGTAAGAAAAAAATGATTTATAAAAAGGGGTTTTGGTGGTGAGGAGAGAACAGGATAGTTGCCTACTTTCCTACGAAGTTTGCCGATATCTCACAAACGCAAGGTCGGATTTGGACGTGTGACGTGTCAAATCGCTTTTCTCGAAGCCCTATGTATGGTATTAATAGGTTAATGTTTTGAGAATGAGGGAAACAGGCATTTTGGGGGTTAAAACGTGATTTTAGACTTTTTACGATATTTCACGAATGCATGGTCGGATTTGGTCCAATGACGTATCAAATGGCTTGTCTCGAAACTCTCTTTATTTTTGTAATAGGTTAAAGTTTTTGAGAATGAGGGAAACAGAATTTTTTGGTGTAAAACTGTGATTTTAGACTTTTTGCTATATCTCGGGAACCAATGATGCCAGAGGCGTGTACGACGGGTCCAAGGACTCGGGGTGACGTCCTCTTTGCTATGGACCACTCGTTATAATTTTTAAAAACATTGGAATTGCGATTTTTGGGTAAACACGTGTTTTTTGTGATTTTTGCCGATATCTTACGAACCAATAAGCCTAGAGACGTGTACGAGGTGTCCTAGGACTCGGGATCACGTCCCCTTTCGAATGTGGTAGATATTTTTTCCAAAAAGTAATTCTCTGAGGGCCTAACGCCATACATGTTGAAAAAACTTTCTTTTCTTTACCTGTTTACAATGTTCATGAAGCGTGGTGGTTGAGAGAGACGATACTGCTGGGTGTGTGTGTTTCAACGAACCTTTCGCTAACGACAATGACCATGCTTAATAGAACAATCACTATTTCGGCGGGTCGGTTTATGACAGAGCGAGGGTTCGATTTTTCACACATTTTACCCTCGAAGGGGATCTTTGACGTGTAAACGGTGATGAGAACTTGGTTCTATGTTGGTCGAAGTGAGTAGAGAAAACAAACTTGCAGAGGAGCAGGAGGTGAATGTCATTTGAGCTTATTGGAATGCGCTGATCTGACTTGACAACAGGTGCAATGGAAAATGACAAGGACGCTTGAAGGTGAAATAATCTGACCACCGTGGTGGCAGGGAAGAGCGAAATGCATGTGAACACGTGTGAGATGATATGTACGCTAAACAAGTTACATCCTGTTTGCTTCGTACATGACAAAATGCAAGTTCATGTGAAATTTGACCTGGCACAGGTGTTCACCTGGGACGTTAGCTGTCCACGTGACCGATAACAGAATGTTCAAAGCGTGGGAAAAAATGATTATACATGCAACGTAACATATATAAAGACATGTTATAATTTCCACTCTCACTTAGGTGACTACCTTTGAACATATTGCGTTGCGTGAAACCCCTGGTCTTGTTTAACAGTTTTGGTGTTGGTGGAAAATACTTAACCTTATTGTGGGGTAGGTATTTATTTATATATTTATTCATTTATACATTTATTGATTTATATATTTACATGCAATTATTTTGTGATTAGGTAATTAATGATTTTATTTATTTGTTTGCAGATAACCGGTATACCTTACATGTCTGAGAGAAAAGAAACCATTGCACTTTTGAGCCCACTAGAAGGAAACAGCAACAAGCCACTGCAAGTAAAGGTGAGATTATTTCTTTAAACTAACTTGTTTCATTTTTTTGTTTCATATTTTATTTTATGAAATGCATGTATTAACCTAAATTTAGGTATTTATAGCGTTTTATTTTATTTATTTTTGGAAACTTGTAAAGAAAAGCCTTACCGCTGTAGCAATTGCTGAAAACCCGAGACACAGTAGAGCGTAACCATTGTTTCCAGGCACTGAACTATTGAAAACTCAGGTAAGCCTAACTTAAAATGCTATTGCATTTTACCACTACAGAAAAAAAACTCTTACACAAAATAATTCGTTACCTGTACATGACTGGGACAATGATTGCTTTTTTGATTATTGGCTATGTTGTTGTTGACTGGGAAAAGTACAAGGCCATGTTGGATTTTCTAAAATCAATTTTTTAATTTAATTTATGGGTGGTTCCCTATGGACTCAACGAATATCCACAGGTTTGAACATGATAATATGAACAAAATTACATGACATTCATTTTTAGCCTACTTTCGATTTTTGCAAAAAATGAAAGTAGACTTATGAGATCAACACAGGGCGAAAAAAGTGTGTCTGTCTGTGTGTGTGTATGTGTGTGTGTGAGTCTGTGTGTGTGTGTATGTGTGTGTGTGAGTCTGTGTGTGTGTGTGTGTGTGTGTCTGTGTGTGTGTGAGTGTGTGTACTCTGAATGTCTGTCCCCCCCTATCAATTCGAACACGGTGAATGCGAATTGAACGAAATTTGGTACAAAGGTAGCACTAGCAAAGGACACCTCAGTGTCATGTTTTATATCGCCGCCATCTTTACTAAAACTGAATGGCGGCCACTCAAACGTTCAAAACATAAAATCAAATAACGACTAACCAAATCATCCGATCTCTACCAAATTTGGTAACAACATACCTTCGTATAGGATGCGTCTTGTGACCAAACTACAAGGTCGTCCGCCATACCATTTCAGGATGGCGGCCGTGCGAATTATGCAAACTTTATAATCCATATCATGGGACCCACCAGTTCCGATTATCGAGCCGAGAATCGTTTTAACTGTTCTAAAGGAAGAGGCACGTTCGAAATTAAAAGTTTATTTTGTAATACTATAGTGCAGACGTGATTTTAAAAAGCTGAACTGATTCAGTAATAAGACAAGATGGCAGCGGATATCTTGTGCCTGACTTATATTTCACTAATTTGAGTATTGAATGCAATATAGCGTACTGATAAAAAAATAAATAAACTTTGTATGAAATGCTTTATATATAAATAATATACTCCATTGATGAAATCGTTTAGTATACATCATTATTTGCTAACAAGTTCTATGTAAGTCATTTTAAATAGAACGATATTCGTTGACACAATTAGCTCAGTGGTAGAGCGATAGCCTGTCGCTCAGATGCCTATGGTTCAAACCCGATCAGAGCTAGGTTTTTTGCTTGAAATGTTATATGTTTATTGTTTTGTAATGACTCAGATGTTTTAAAATTAAGCGTTATATTGTGCAAATTATGGTGTAAAATATATATTTAATTAAAACATAATTCGCCAGCAGATTTACTCGAGACATCTAGCTGCCAAAAAGGTAACTTCCAGATTTTATTGAAAAGTTTCTTCTTCTGGCCGCTAGAATGCACTCGCTCTGTTAGGATTATATTGTTCGATATTTCACCACTAGATGTCCCGACTAGTCTACGTGGGGATCCATTGATTACTATACCATTATCATTCTATGCGCATCGAATTTGAAGAATGACAAGTTGATACTACGATACATTTTAACTTTTTATTTTAAAGGGTTTGTAACAGCCTATTTTGCGTTACTTGAAAATGTTATTAAGCGTTATATTGTCCACATTATGGTGTAAAATATATATTTAATTAAAACATAATTCGCCAGCAGATTTACTCGAGACATCTAGCTGCCAAAAAGGTAACTTCCAGATTTTATTGAAAAGTTTCTTATTCTGGCCGCTAGAATGCACTCGCTCTGTTAGGATTATATTATCGAAAATATCCACAGAGTTTGTATACACACGTCTCTGTAGGGTCATGGAAAGATTTGTTAATTCAATTAGGGTTGTGAAAGCCATGCACAACCAGACGTGTAAAGACATGCCTCAACTCAAAGTTGGATGTTGCCCACGGCAGGTCGTAATAATAATAATAATAATGTTATTGGTTTTACATCCCTTTTAACTACTGCTGCTTTTAGAGACACCGGGGTGCCGGAATTTTGGCCCGAAGGGGATCTTTAACGTGCCAGTAAATGTACTGACACGGCTCCCTCGCATTTGTGCACCCTCAAATGCCAGCTGACTGCGCCAGGATACGAACCTGCAACCTAGGGCCCAGCAAGCGAGAACGTTACCGCTGAGCCACGCCGCCAGTCCGGTCGATTATGTCTCCAGATCCATAACATTCTTGATATACTTCTTATCTTTCTTTCTTTCTTCAATGATGGTAGCAGTTTTTATCTAGGTCGTGGCGTTTGGTAGAGGTAAATCGTTTCTAAGGTCTTCAACAAAGAATAGTTCTATTATACTCTTTGATAATAACAACGAGTTATAACTATACTCATACATTTAGGAGAAAGTAGGCTATATGTTCTTTACTGAACATCTTGTTGTTTATATATTGGTTAAAGGGGGAATGTAAATGACTGAAGCTTTACAAAAAGAAAATAAGTACATGGGTTACTGTTAGTGCCAACATACAGTTTATTTTTAGCCTACTTTTCACATTTTGCAAAAATGATGAAAAAGTAGACTTATGAGATCGGGCAAATGTGTGTCTGTCTGTCTGTCTGCCAGTCTGTCCTTCTGTCTGTCTGTCGTCCTTCTGTCTGTCTGGCTGTGTGTGTGTCTCCCCTATCAACTCCTAAACGGCTGCAGCAATCGAAACAAAATTTGGTAGGAGTAAAAATCTATACCTGAATATCTCACGCCCATATTTGAAAATGATGTCAGTGCTACCAACTGCTGAAAAATCGCAATTGAAATTTGAGCTCCAAGTTGGATATCTTGGAAGGTATGAATAGGAGCTATTTCAAAATTGGCACACGTATATATAATAATATTTCAGTTTAATTTCCAGGAGGCCATAAATCGCAGTGTTGCCAAAATGAATATACGCCTTCTGATAGGTCAAAGTTTAAATGCATATAACTTCTCCACTATCAATTGGATTTCAACCAAATTTCGTATGGGCTATGTGTACATAAACAGACATGACTGAACGTATTATTAAGATCCACCAGGGCTGCCAACTGTTAATAAATGCTCTCAATTTATTTTATCCAAATACCAATATATCAGAAAGTATGCCAGCCGACAGCTTTAAACTATGCACACGTATAGTACCTGACATTCTATATTAATTTGGAGAAACTTATATACGTCAGTGCTACCAACATGATTCTAAGCCTGCTGAGAGGTCCAAATTTAAATACATGTAACTTCTATACTATCATTTGGATTTCAACCAAATTTCGTGTGTGCTATGTGTACCATAACAGATATGTATATGCCGATTCTTAAGAGTAACCAGGGCTGCCAAATGTTAGTAAATACTGTCTCTATTTTTGTTACCCTAATATCAATATATCAGAAAGTATGCAAGCCAATAGCTCTAAACTTTGCACACGTATAGTACCTGGCATTCTAGATTAATTTGGAGTAACTAATATACGTCAGTGCTGCCAACATGATTCTAAGCCTGCTGATAGATCCTATTTTAAAAAGCATGTAACTTCTATATTAACTAATGGATTTTATTCAAAATTGACACAACAATAGATCATATTATTCCAGATTATTTCTGACCAATACATGTATGTCATTGTTGCCAACATGATTTTACGCGCGCTGTTAGATCCAATCTTTAACTCCATGTAACGTCCTTGCTATCCATTGGACGTCAACCAAATTTTGTATTCTGTACCTTAAGAGATGGAACTAAGAATATATTAAGTCACCAGGGCTGCCAACTGTAGTTCTCTATTAGGCTACAGTATGCCAGGTATACAGTATTTCGAACTAATTAGAAATTTCGATATTACCAACTTAATTTCGTCATTATTCTAGATAGATCCATATAGATTAATCATTGGCATAGATCTTAAATTTTAAGAAAAGTAGGCTCTTTAGCTCGTTACGGAACTTCTTGTTAATGGTGTTTTGATATATTAATGCCAATTAACGTTAACGTTTTATTTACAAATATTGATTGATTGATTGATTATTTTGTTTGCTTTAAGGTGTCGTCATGTGCCATTAACGTAATGAACAGACAGTGAACAAGCATGCATTGTGCTTTAAAGTACTCTGTGCAACGTTAATAACTTGCAATAAGAAAAAGTTTTATTATAACACATGGCGTTAGTACCAAATACAACTAGTGAGCAAGTTGGTTTACCACGTGCGTTAAATTTAAAATCAGAACATGATCCTTGGTTAACATTTGAATCCTGGCCTGTAGGCTTTTTGTCGACACATAAACTTGCAAAAGCCGTTTTTTTTTTACTTGA
This sequence comes from Meconema thalassinum, assembly GCA_946902985.2. Classification (NCBI taxonomy): domain Eukaryota; kingdom Metazoa; phylum Arthropoda; class Insecta; order Orthoptera; family Tettigoniidae; genus Meconema; species Meconema thalassinum. The sequence continues at coordinate 1,322,751,802 of OX336388.2, read as the reverse complement.
ACCGAGAAAATGTGGTGCGCTGTGTGTTTTGTCGTATTGAACTTTCACACTGGGAAGAAGGGAATGATCCCTTTAGAGACTATTTGCGATGGTCTCCTTGTTGTTCTTACATGCTTGGAAAACAAGTGGGTAACCTACCTGTGTATCCATTTTACCGAACACAAGGCCATTGGCTACTACTTACGTTGCTGAATCACAAATAAATAATAATAATAATAATGATGTTTTACCAGCCAACAACGGTAGTGTCGATGTATGTGGTCCATATGCCATAGACAGTGTTGAATTGGCGCGTGCTTTTGAAAAATTGGGAGTTTGCAAGACTAAAGCACTAGCACACCCAGAGTACAGCTCTGTTGAAAAACGTTTAGAATCTTATAAAAATGTTTGGCCATTAATATTAAAACACCTTACCAAACAGCTAAGTGAAGCTGGATTTTTAGCCTATTTTCAATTTTGAAAAAATAGGCTTATGAGATCACCTTTTGTCCGTGTGTGTGTGCGTGTGTGTGTGTGTGTGTGTGTGATTCGTGTGTGTGTCCCCCCCTAATAAAATCTAAACGGCTGGAGCGATTTCAATGAAACTCGGTATACTCATAGCACTATTCCCGGCGACCTCGACCGTGCCCTTCAAATTTTGTTACGTCTCACCAATGCAAAATGGCGGCTGTGCAAAATATTTCACTAGCATTCAATATCTCCGAAACTATTACGGATATCGCCCTGAAATTGTGTACGGTGATACAGGGTACTACTTGAAGTTCACCTATGAGACTTTCAAAAACCTGGTGACTACAAAACCAACATGGCGGTCAAGCGAATTTGAGACTTTTAAATAGACTTTTCTCGCGATTTAACTATCCACACGAAATGAAACTTGGTACAGCAAATGTTTATACACATTGTAATGCACTGGAGTCTAATGTAGTTCAATTGTTTACATAACTTCAAAATGGCGGCTGTGCGAAATATTTCACTGACATTCTATATCTCCGAAACTATTACAGATATCACCCTGCAATTTAGTACGGTGATAAAGGGTACTGATACAAGTTTACCTATGTATATTTCATAAACTTGTAAAGTAGAAAACGAACATGGCGACCAAGCGAAGTTGAGACTTTTAAATAGACTTTTCTCACGATTTAACCATCCAAACGTAATGAAACTTGGTACAGCAAGTGTTTATACTCATAGTAATGCACTGGAGTCTAATTTAGTTCAATTGTTTACATAACCTCAAAATGGCGGCTGTGCGAAATATTTCACTGACATTCTATATCTCCGAAACTATTACAGATATTACCCTGCAATGTTGTACGGTGATAAAGGGTACTGGTACAAGTTTACCTATGTATACTTCATAAACTTGTAAAGTAAAAAACGAACATGGCGACCAAGCGAATTTGAAATATTTTAATAGACTTTTCTCGTGATTTAACTCTCTGAGCGCAGTGAAATGTGGTACAGTAAATGATTTTGCAGATTGTAATGCACTGCCATCTAATTTAAATCAATTGTTTACAAAACCTCAATATGGCGGCTGTGCGAAATTTTTAAATTAAGTTTTTATTTCTTGTGTCGTAATCATGCGATCGAAGTGAAAGTTTGAATAATGAACCTAGGCAATAATTGTCCTTGAATGGTACATAATTCTATGGCCTATACATATAACAATCCTAAATGGCGAGCTTCGGAAATATTTAGACGGTTCTCAATATCTATGAATCTTTTACAGCAACCAAACTGAATTTTTGTATGTTCATAGAGACTATGAACATATGTTCACCTATAGGACTTTCATTAACGTGGTGAGCACAAATCCAACATGGCGGCGACGCGAAGTATAAATATTTAAATGGACGATTCTCGCGAATTAACTATCCGAGTGCTGTGAAACGATGCACGTTAAATGCTTATACAAATGTTGATCCACTGGCATCTAATTTATTTCAATTGTTTGCATAATCACAAGATGGCTGCTGTGCGTAATTATAAAATCTCGTTTTTACTTCTTGTGTTCTAATCATGCGATTGAAGTTTGAATACCACACGCACACAATAAGCTTAATGTAATAGTACAAAAATAAAAATCCGTCCTGGCGACCATATGAAATATTTAGACGGTTCTCAATATCTACGAATCTGTTACAGCAATTAAACTGAAATTTTGTATGTTGATAAAGACAATTAACATGAGCAGGATATATGAAAATAGGCTGTATAGTTCTTCACGGAACTACTTGTTTATACTGGTGAAGGGGATAAAACAATATGTTTTTATTGTGGATTTGCTTTAAAGGATTGGCAAATGACTGATGACCCTTTTGTGCAACACGCTTGTTTGTTACCTAACTGTAAATACATGGTGTTGCTTAAAGGTCAGGAATTTGTGAACACTATTCGTAAAGAAAACATGATTGCATCACAAGACTTAAAAGTGCTTTTAGAGTTAGAACACGCGGAGCAAATACACGGGGCTGAAAGAAAAGACTTGTCTCACGAACAGATACAAAAGTGTGACCAACAATTATGTAAAATTTGTTATCAAGATGAACTAGGTGTTGTATTTTTGCCTTGTGGACACATGATAGCCTGTGTCGTGTGCATTAGAACTTAACACTCGTGCTATATGCAGAAAAGTAGTATCTGCTACAGTTAGGGCATTTCTTGCATAACTAGTATAATTTATTCGCCATGCATAGTGCAAAATCCCTAATTGCACAATATTATTAAAGCTGTTTTAGAGTGTAATAGATATGCTTTTGTTATGTTTATAGACTACTACAATGAATGTTTTGAATGCTGTGGGACAATCATGTGGCTTAGAGACAAAGAAGCTCAGCGAATTGCCAACGCATATTCCATTCCGCATTATCAAGATTCGGAAATTGAAAACAGCATATGGTGATCATGTACTTTGTGTATGTGAAACTTTGAGACATTTCTGCCTATACGGTTTAATGATATGTCAGAGAGTGTTTTTGATGAAGTCAATAATGCTGTGCAACCTGTACACTTAATTTATGAAGGTTTTAAAAACAATAGGTGCATGGTTCGTTTTAATTAAATAAAAAACAAATGTGAAATAATAATGGAAAATATAAGTAATGACAATGGTCTGAAAAAGAAAGAAAATATGTGTATAGAATAGTAATGTTTTAGTGTTTAGTGTTGTCTTTAAAAATATTATGATGAAACAAAAAAACAAGAAATGTATTTAAAATTTGTAAATAAATGCAAAATGATGTTACAATGCTGTTTTATTTTATACAAAGTTAGTATATTTAACATTGCAGAGTACACATGATTATGACAATAGATGCACACTGAATACAAGCCTTTCTCTCTTTACAATAGTTTGTTATAGTTTTAAACACAAGGCTTGTTGTAGATCATTTTATAGCAATGTCCATTCACTGTTGTTTTCGAAAACTGGGGAAGCCGCAATGGTTGTATAGGCATAAAACCTTATTGTTATTACTATTTAGTCATTTTGATCCTCTTGCATATCAAGAGCAGATGACCTAGTTTTTCCACTCTTTAAAACGACAACAACAACAACACTACCTCTTGCATAGTTTGTGATGTTGATGGCTCTTGCGACGTGGAAGATGGATTAAACATAATTTTTAGAACAGGGGTTAAACGTTGCTCGTTAAACAATCCACTATTTTGAGTAGCAATATGGTTTTCTTGATTTTTTGTCGACAGAAACTGTGTTTCATGCAGTACACTACATTGATGATCACTGACACATAAAACCTCACTATTTTTACTTTTTAGGTCACCACAACAATGTTTGGAACGTTGCTTTGAACAACGCCAAATAACAGTTCCATTTTTATTGGTTCGTTTCACAATATATGAATATCCTTTATAGTATGCGTAAGGTTTACCATACCTAGTCACTGATACTTCCATGTCAACTGTCAAGCATAGACTAAGCTCTAGTAAAGTCAACTTGGTAATAAGAATAATAGTTTAATGTGAGAGCAAATATGGATTCAAAGGGTTCAGGTAAAAGTGGAAGGAAATAAGCAAATATAAGAACCAAGAGTGGGGGTAAAAGTGGTTGCAAAGTGGTAGACCCATTACACAATAATTTCAGCACGTCGAAGCTCTTGTTCAATTTCTTTTATTTCCCAATTGTGACCGGTATGCCCAGCTTGTTGTAAAGCATGCAAGTGTCGAAGCCGTTGAATTAGCTTACTGGGTTTGTTCCAGTATACAAATTTAACAAATGAATTTTTAGGTGTAAACAAAGCATTACGATTATCATCATCATCATTATCATCATCACCATGATCATTATTATCATTATCATCATGACCATCATCACTATTATTATATAGTCCTTTTTGATCCTCTTGCAATACCACTTTATTTATAGTCTGTGTCGACTTTGATAGTGTTGAAGATTTCTTGTACGTTCACAACTGTCCTAACATGACTTTTTGAGGACATGGTAAGTCCTTTTGAACAAACACTGCATTATCTTTAGCCGCAATATCGTTTTTTTTGAACTTGCTTGATAGCATTTTGAAAATTGTTTGTAAACAGCTACCGTGGTTCGTTTAGAGCACTACATTGATGAACAGTCACACTTAAAACCTTTCCATTTTTACTTTTCAGATTGCCTCGACATTTTGTTGACCTTTCTTTTGAGCATCGCCAGAATTTTATTCCATTCACATTCTGGCGATTATAGTTATAAGAGTAGCCTTGATAGAGTGCACGTTGCCTACCTTTGTTGGTTGTAATAAGTTCCATAGTAGTAACTGACCTGTCAGTACGATGTTCACACTACAAAGGTTACAACTGTTTTGATGATGGAGTGACCTACCATAAGCTCATATATTGGCTTATGTGTTGGCTCTTTGTGTTAGCTTTTTGTGTTGGCTTTTCGTGTTGGCTTTTTGTGTTGGCTTTCCGTGTTGGCTTTTTGGGTTGGCTTTTGTGTTGGCTTTTTGTGTTGGCTTTTCGTGTTGGCTTTCCGTGTTGGCATTCCCTGTTGGCTTTTGTGTTGGCTTTTCGTGTTGGATTTTCGTGTTGGCTTTTTGTGTTGGCTTTTGTGTTGGCTTTTGTGTTGGCTTCTTGTGTTGGCTTTAGTATTGGCTTTTGTATTGGCTTATTTGACAAGTTATTTGTGTCAATATATTTAGTGGATTTTTTTTCTTGGTGTTGGAGAGTAGTTGAAAGAGAGGTAATATTTAAAGACTTAACCTCAGCTCACTAACCTAACCTAACCTAACCTAACTTCACCTAACCCAACCTAACCTTTCAAATCTCAGATGTTAATTAAATTCTGTGCATAGTCGAGTTGGTACCCAAGACCTCAGGGGTAAAAAAAAACAATTATTTTTTCATGGCTTATTTTGGTAACTTATTTTGATGGCTAACCTAACTTTACCTAACCTAACCTAACCTCAGCTTTCTTTGGATTTTACTAGTAAGTGTTCTTATCCTCTGCTAGGTAGCATGCTAGTAGTACAGGTAGTGCTCATATTTACCGCTAGGTAGCGGAAATATACTTTGCGTGTTGCAGGTGACACTTGTGAAGTTTAACCACATGCAAGACGTGCTTGTATAAGTTCTCTATTTGAACTCAATATACAATTAACCACTAAATGTTCAGAACTAAAATGTACAGCCATGTTTAGGGTATATAGGAGACCCTTAGCAAGAAAGGCTGTCTAACCCACTAGTGTACAGCCTTGTCATACGCAGTAAGCACCTGTTGGCAGAAAACAACAACAACAATTTGAGAAAGCCAACAAAAAACTGTTTCCTTTAAATACATTAATGGATATGTTGTGAAACCAACCAATAAAAATGGAACTGTTATTTGGCGTTGTTCAAAGCAACGTTCCAAACATTGTTGTGGTGACCTAAAAAGTAAAAATAGTGAGGATTTAAGTGTCAGTGATCATCAATGTAGTGTACTGCATGAAACACAGTTGCTGTCGACAAAAAATCAAGAAAACCATATTGCTACACAAAATAGTGGATTGTTTAATGAGCAACGTTCAACACCTGTTCTAAAAGTTATGTTTAATCCATCTTCCACGTCGCAAGAGCCATCAACATCACAAACTATGCAAGAGGTAGTGTTGTTGTTGTCGTTTTAAAGAGTGGAACAACTAGGTCATCTGCTCTTGATATGCAAGAGGATCAAAATGATTAATAGTAATAACAATAAGGTTTTATGCCTATACAAACATTGCGGCTTCCCCAGTTTTTGAAAACAACAGTGAATGGACATTGCTATAAAATGATCTACAACAAGCCTTGTGTTTAAAACTATAACAAACTATTGTAAAGAGAGAAAGGCTTGTATTCAGTGTGCATCTATTGCCATAATCATGTATACTCTGCAATGTTAAATATACTAATTTTTTATAAAATAAAACAGCATTGTAACATCATTTTGCATTTATTTACAAACTTTATATACATATCTTGTTGTTTTTTGTTTCATCATAATATTTTTAAAGACAACACTAAACACTAAAACATTACTATTCTATACAAATATTTACTTTCTTTTTCAGTCCATTGTCATTACTTATATTTTACATTATAATTTCACATTTGATTTTATTTAATTAAAACGAACCATGCACCTATTGTTTTTAAAACCTTCATAAATTAAGTGTACAGGTTGCACAGCATTATTGACTTCATCAAAAACACTCTCCGACATATCATTAAACCGTATAGGCAGAAATGTCTCAAAGTTTTCACATACACAAAGTACACGATCACCATATGCTGTTTTCAATTTCCGAATCTTGATAATGCGGAATGGAATATGCGTTGGCAATTCGCTGAGCTTCTTTGTCTCTAAGCCACATGATTGTCCCACAGCATTCAAAACATTCATTGTAGTAGTCTATAAACATAACAAAAGCATATCTATTACACTCTAAAACAGCTTTAATAATATTGTGCAATTAGGGATTTTGCACTATGCATGGCGAATAAATTAAACTAGTTATGCAAGAAATGCCCTAACTGTAGCAGATACTACTTTTCTGCATATAGCACAAGTGGTATGTTCTAATGCACACTTCACACAGGCTATCATGTGTCCACAAGGCAAAAATACAACACCTAGTTCATCTTGATAAAAAAAATTACATAATTGTTGGTCAAACTTTTGTATCTGTTCGTGAGACAAGTCTTTTCCTTCAGCCTCGTGTATTTGCTCCGCGTGTTCGAACTCTAAAAGCACTTTTAAGTCTTGTGCTGCAATCATGATTTATTTACGAATAGTGTTCACAAATTCCTGACCTTTAAGCAACACCATGTATTTACAGTTAGATAACCAACAAGCGTGTTGCACAAAAGGGTCATCAGTCATTTGCCAATCCTTTAAAGCAAATCCACAATAAAAACATATTGTTTTATCCCCTTTACCAGTATAAAAAATCCAGCTTCCCTTAGCTGTTTGTTAAGGTGTATAATATTAATGGCCAAACATTTTTATAAGATTCTAAACGTTTTTCAACAGGGCTGTACTCTGGATGTGCTAGTGCTTTAGTCTTGCAAACTCCCAATTTTTAGAACGCACGCGCCCATTCAACACTGTCTATGGCATATGGACCACATACATCGACACTACCGTTGTTGGCTGGTAATATATCATTATTATTATTATTTATTTTTGATTCAGCAACGTAAGTAGTAGCCAATGGCCTTGTGGTTCGGTAAAATGGATACACAGGTAGGTTACCCACTTGTTTTCCAAGCATGTAAGAACAACAAGGAGACCATCGCAAAAGGTCTCTAAAGGGACCATTCCCTTCTTCTCAGTGTGAAAGTTCAATACGACAAAACACACAGCGCACCACATTTTCTCGGTTCAAGTAAAAAAAAGGCTTTTGCAAGTTTATGTGTCGACAAAAAGCCTACAGGCCAGGTTCAAATGTTAACCGACGATCATGTTCTGATTTTAAATTTAACCCACGTGGTAAACCAACTTGCTCACTTGTTGTATTTGGCAGTAACGCCATGTGTTAAAATAAAACGTTTTCTTATTGCAAGTTATTAACGTTGCACAGAGTACTTTAAAGCACAATGCATGCTTGTTCACTGTCTGTTCATTACGTTAATGGCACATGACGACACCTAAAAGCAAACAAAATAACCAATCACTCAATCAATCAATCGAACAATACTTGTAAATAAAACGTTAACGTTAATTGGCATTAATATATCAAAACACCATTAAAAATAAACTGTATGTTGGCACTAACAGTAACCCATGTACTTATTTTCTTTTTATAAAGCTACAGTCATTTACATCCCCCCTTTAACCAATATATAAACAAAAATGAATGTCATGTCATTTTATTCACATTATCATGTTCAAACCTGTGGATATTCGTTGAGTCCATAGGGAACCACCCATAAATTATTTTTGTTTTTGTTTTTAGAAAATCCAACATGGCCTTGTACTTTTCCCAGTCAACAACAACATAGCCAATAATCAAAAAAGCAATCATTGTCCCAGTCATGTACAGGTAATGAATTATTTTGTGTAAGAGTTTTTTTTCTGTAGTGGTAAAATGCAATAGCATTTTAAGTTAGGCTTACCTGAGTTTTCAATAGTTCAGTGCCTGGAAACAATGGTTACGCTCTACTGCGTCTCGGGTTTTCAGCAACTGCTACAGCGGTAAGGGTTTTCTTTACAAGCTTCTAAAAATTAATAAAATAGAACGCTATAAATACCTAAATTTAGGTTAATACATGCATTTCATAAAATAAAATATGAAACAAAAAATGAAACAAGTTATTTTAAAAAAATAATCTCACCTTTACTTGCAGTGGCTTGTTGCTGTTTCCTTCTAGTGGGCTCAAAAGTGCAATGGTTTCTTTTCTCTCAGACATGTAAGGTATACCGGTTATCTGCAAACAAATAAATAAATAAAATCATTAATTACCTAATCAAAAAATAATTGCATGTAAATATATAAATCAATAAATGTATAAATGAATAAATATATAAATAAATACCTACCCCACAATAAGGTTAAGTATTTTCCACCAACACCAAAACTGTTAAACAAGACCAGGGGTTTCACGCAACGCAATATGTTCAAAGGTAGTCACCTAAGTGAGAGTGGAAATTATAACGACATGTCTTTATATATGTTACGTTGTATGTATAATCATTTTTTCCCACGCTTTGAACATTCTGTTATCGGTCACGTGGACAGCTAACGTCCCAGGTGAACACCTGTGCCAGGTCAAATTTCACATGAACTTGCATTTTGTCACGTACGAAGCAAACAGGATGTAACTTGTTTAGCGTACATATCATCTCACACGTGTTCACATGCATTTCGCTCTTCCCTGCCACCACGGTGGTCAGATTATTTCACCTTCAAGCGTCTTTGTCATTTTCCATTGCACCTGTTGTCAAGTCAGATCAGCGCATTCCAATAAGCTCAAATGACACCTCCTGCTCCTCTGCAAGTTTGTTTTCTCTACTCACTTCGACCAACATAGAACCAAGTTCTCATCACCGTTTACACGTCAAAGATCCCCTTCGAGGGTAAAATGTGTGAAAAATCGAACCCTCGCTCTGTCATAAACCGACCCGCCGAAATAGCGATAGTTCTATTAAGCATGGTCATTGTCGTTAGCGACAGGTTCGTTGAAACACACACACCCAGCAGTATCGTCTCTCTCAACCACCACGCTTCATGAGCATTGTAAACAGGTAAAGAAACATGTATGGCGTTAGGCCCTTTGTGAATTATTTTTTGGAAAAAATTTCTACCACATTCGAAAGGGGGCGTGATCCCGAGTCCTAGGGCACCTCGTACACGTCTCTAAGCTTATTGGTTCGTAAGATATCGGCAAAAATCACAAAAAACACGTGTTTACCCAAAAATCGCAATTCCAATGTTTTTAAAAATTATAACGAGTGGTCCATAGCAAAGAGGACGTCACCCCGAGTCCTTGGACCCGTCGTACACGCCTCTGGCATCATTGGTTCGCGAGATATAGCAAAAAGTCTAAAATCACAGTTTTACACCAAAAAATTCTGTTTCCCTCATTCTCTAAAACTTTAACCTATTACCAAAATAAAGAGGGTTTCGAGACAAGCCATTTGACACGTCATAGGACCAAATCCGACCATGCATTCGTGAAATATCATAAAAATCCAAAAATCACGATTTAACCCCCAAAATGCCTGTTTCCCCCATTCTCAAAACACTAACCTATTAATAACATACATAGGGCTTCGAGACAAGCGATTTGACACGTCACACGTCCAAATTCGACCTTGCGTTTGAGAGATATCGGCACACTTCGTAGGAAAGTAGGCAACTATCCTGTTCTCTCCTCACCACCAAAACCCCTTTTTATAAATCATTTTTTTCAAAGAGCTCGCCCTCTTACAAAAATCCCAAGTGCGCATGCTTAAAAACAAAACAAAAATGTTAATTCATAGCGGCATCCAGCAAAACGCATGCGCTATATGAGCAACAACGTTTAAGTTCATTCTAGCAGCGCACCTTATACATGTAGCATTTGAAAAGAGACTTTCACTAAAAATTACAATTACACCCCCTAGTAGGAGTAGGTATTATTTAGGGGTTGACATGAGTGGTCCATTGGAAAGAGGGCGGCAACCCGAGTCCAACGACACCTCATTTGTCAAAATCGAATCATGCGTTCGAGATATATTAATTATTTAACATGGCTGAGGCTTAGTAGTAAGGGCATGTATGTTCTGAAGAGGGGCAGAAGCGCCATCACCCCCCTACTCACCTGGTTATTTAAAATCCAATAGGTGAACTTAATTCATAGCCCCTATGAACATAAAAAAATTCAGTTTGATTGCTGTAATAGATTCGTAGATATTCAGAGCCGTCTTAATATTTCGGATGGTCGCCATGATGGATTGTTAAAAAATAGGACATAGAGTCATGTACTATTAAAGGAAAATTATTGCGTAGGTTCGTTATTCAAACTTTAACTTCGATCTCATTACAACGACACAAGAACTAAATACTTAATTTTAAAATTCGCACAGCCGCCATCTATCGAGGTTATGTAAACAATTGAACTAAATTAGATACCAGTGCATTACAATGTGTATAAACATTTCCTGTACCAGATTTCATTGCGTTTGGAACATTAAATCGCGAAAAAGGTCTATTTAACATATTCAAATTCGCTTGGCCGCCATGTTCGTTTTGTAGTTAACCAGTTTTTGAAAGCCTTATAGACGAACTTCCAGTAGTGCCCTTTATCTCCGTACAAAATTTCAGGGTGATACCTCTAATAGTTTCGGAGATATAGAATGCCGGTGAAATATTTCGCACATCCGCCATCTTGTGGTTATGTAGACAATTGAACAGTCTATTTAAAAGTCACAAATTCGCGTGGCCGCCATGTTGGATTTGTAGTTACCAGTTTTTCAAAAGTCACATAGGTGAACTTCTAGTAGTTCCATTTATCACCGAAAAAATTTCCAGTGCGATATCGGGAATAGTTTCGGAGATATTGAATGTTGGTGAAATATTTCGCACAGCCGCCATGTTGGATTGGTGAGACGTAACAAAATTTGAAGGGCACGGTCGGGGTCGTCCGGAGTATTGCTATGAACTTACCGAGTTTCATTGTAATTGCTCCAGCAGGTTAGATTTTATTAGGGGGACACACACACACACACACACACACACCTCTCACACACACACACACACGGACAAAAGGTTTCTCATAAGCCTTTTTAGCCTATTTTCAATCTTGAAAAAATAGGCTTATGAGATCACTTTTTGTCCGTGTGTGTGAGAGACAGAGATGTGTGTGTGTGTGTCTCTAATAAATTCTAAACGGCTGGAGCGATTTCAATGAAACTCGGTAAGTTCATAGCACTATTCCGTGCGACCCCGACCGTGTCCTTCAAATTTTGCTACGTCTCACCAATCCAACATGGCGGCTGTGCGAAATATTACACCAGCATTCAATATCTCCGAAACTATTACCGATATCACCCTGGATTTTTTACGGTGATAAAGGGAACTACTAGAAGTTCACCTATGTGACTCTTGAAAAACTGGTAACTACAAAACCAACAAGGCGGCCAAGCGACTTTGCGACGTTTAAATAGACGTTTCTCGCGATTTAACCAAACAAACGCAATAAAACTTGGTACAGTATATGTTTATACAGATTGTAATGAACCGACATCTAACTTCGTTCAATTGTTTACATAACCACAAGATGGCGGCTGTGCGGAATATTTCACCGGCATTATATAATCTCTGAAACTATTAGCGGTATCACCCTGACATTTTGTACAGAGATAAAGGGCACTACTGGAAGCTCATCTATAAGATTTTCAAAAGCCGGTTAACTACAAAACGAACATGGCGGCCATGCGAATTTGAAAATTTAAATAGACCTTTCTCGCGATTTAATGTTCCAAACGCAATGAAACTTGGTAGAGGAAGTGTTTATACACATTGTAATGCACTGATATCTAATTTATTTCAATTGTTTACATAACCTCAAGATGGCGGATGTGCGAATTTTAAAATTACGTTTTTATATCTTGTGTCGTAATCATGCGATCGAAGTGAAAGTTTGAATAATGAACCTACGCAATAATTTTCCTTTAATGGTACATGGCTCTATGGCCTATACATTTAACAATCCAACATGGCGACCATCCGAAATATTTAGACGGCTCAGAATATCTACGAATCTATTATGGCAATCAAACTGAATATTTTTATGTTCATAGGGGCTATGAACATAAGTTTATCTATAGGATTTTCAATAACCCGGTGATCACAAATCCAACATGTTGGTGACGCGAAGTATAAATATTCACATGGACGTTTCTCGCAATTTAACCATCAGAGTGCAGTAAAACTTGGTACAGTAAATCCTTATACGAATGTTAATCCTCTGGCATCTAATTTTTTTCAATTGTTTCCATAACCACAAGCTGGCAGCTGTGCGAAATTTTAAAATCTCGTTTTTACTTCTTGTGCCCTAATCATGCGATTGAAGTTTGAATGCCACACGTACACAATAATCTTCATGTAACAGTACCTAACTCTAGGACCTACATATATAAAGTCCAACATGGCGACCAACCGAAATATTTAGTCGGTTCTCAATATTTACGAATCTATTACAGCAATCAATCTGAAATTTTGTATGTTGATAGTGGCAATGAACATAAGTAGAATATATGAAAATAGGCTGTATAGTAATTCACGGAACTACTTGTTTCACAATTGAAAATATGCTAACAAATTGCGTTTAAATTTTGAATATCAATGCTATATATCCAGAAGGCCGTGACTCAGCGAGTCTGGGAAGACTTTCGATCCTGTATTTTATGTATTTTATATAGACATTTCGTCTCTTTTATAATATTTTACAGCTTATATAGTGTAAATAGGTTGCCTATTCATAGTGCATATTAAGTTATTGTGATAGCGAGGACTCACTTCGCAGTTTTTAGGTAGATTTCATTAGAAAGCTAACTATTGCAATGGGTACCATGTTTCGACTTCCGAAAAATGTCGACATATCTTCACGTTTCACATCCCCTAAACCCCAAAACCACCGTCAGTTAAAATGTTTATATATAATACTAGCAGGTACCCGGGGCTTCGCTCGCGTCATAGTTGTGTCATATTTTTATTCAATGAAATGCAGGTTTAACCCCGTTAACACCCTTTTAGAACCTGAATATCCAAAAATCCCTCCTTAGTAGACGTTTTCGGCACACAACAAACATATCCCCAAAATATCATTCTTCTAACTTTAATAGTTTTGGTTGGTCGATGAGAGTGAATATCCAAAGATCCCTCCTTAGTGGACTTTTTCTTCCAGAATTTCAGCCTTCCCCATGGGCCCCTTAAATTGGATTCATGAAAAAAAACGATCGACCACCTTTTTACTTATTTTTCAAGCTGATTCTTCCCCCGGAGTTTCATACTTTATGCCTCTGTATTTTAAGAGATACTTGCTCCGTTAGGAATCCTTCAACCCCCACTTTTCACACATGCACCTCATAATATACAGTTCATCGAAAAACCCTCAGACATGTGTCTTCTTATTCTTAATGATGAGTTTATATGCCGAGTATCGCATCCCCCAAGGAAACCAATCGGGAGATATTGCTATTCAATTAAATGCAGGTCTACCCCCTTAACACCCCTTTAGAACCTGAATATCCAAAAATCCTCCCTTGGTGGACGTTTTCGACATACAGCGAACACAACCCCAAAATTTCATGTTTCTAACTTCAATAATTTTGGCTGGGCGATGATGAGTGAGTGAGTAAGTCAGGACATTTTCTTTCATTTATTTTTCAGAATTTCACCCCTCTCATGAATCCCTTATATTGGATTTATGATTTAAAAACCGGTCGAAGACCTATTTACTTCTTTTTAAGCTGTTCTTCCCCCCTGAATTTGATGAGTGAGTGAGTTAATCAGTTAGAACACAATCTTTCCTGTTTTTTTCCCCCAGAATTTCACCCCTCTCCAAGGGCCCCTTAAATTGGATTTATGAAAAAACGGTCGAACACCTATTTACTTATATTTTAAGCTGTTTTTTCCGCTGAATGTCAAACTTCTCGCCTATGTCGTTAAAGAGATACACGCTCCGTAAAAATCCTTCAACCCCCAATTTTCACCCCTTTCACCTCATAATATACACCACATCGATAAACCCTTAGACATATATCTGCTTAATTTTAATGATTAGTTTATATGCCGAATATCACATCACCAAAGAAACAACTCGTGAGATATCGTTAATCAATGAAATACACGTTTACCCCCTTAACACCTCTTAAGAACCCGAATAAACAAAAATCCTTCATTAGTTGACGTTTGCGACATAGAGCGAAAATATTCCCAAAATTTAATTTTTCCTACTTCAATAGTTTTCGCTTGGCGATGATGAGTGAGTGAATCAGTCAGGTCATTTTCTTTCAATTATTTTACCTGAATTTTACGCCCTCCCCATGCGCCCCTTAAATTGGATTTATGAAGAAACGCTCGAACACCTATTAACTTATATTTGAAGCTGTCTTTTTCCCCTGAGTTTGATGAGTGAGTGAGTTAGTCAGTCAGTCTGGACACTTTCTCTCCCTTTTTTTTTTTTGTAGAATTTCACCCCACCCCATTGGCCCCTTAAATTGAATTTATGAAAAACCGTCGAACACCGATGTACTTATTTTTAAGCTGTTTTTTTTTCGCTGAGTTTCAAACTTCTCGCGTATGTCGTTGAAGAGATACACGCTCCGTTAGGAATCCTTCAACCCTCACTTTTCACCCCTTTCACCTTATAATATACACCACATCGAAAAACCCTTAGACACTTGTCTACTTATTTTTAATGATTAGTTTATATGCCGAGTATCATATCCACAAATGCAACCACTCACGAGATATTGTTATTCAATAAAATGCAGGTTTAACCCCATTAAGACACCTTTAGAACCTGAATATCCGAAAATCCTCCCTTAGTGTACGGTTTTGACATACAACGAACATATCCCAAAAATGTCATGTTTCTAACTTCAATAATTTTGGCTGGACGATGATGAGTGAGTGAGTGAGTCAGGACATTTTCATTATTTTTTTTTTTTCAGAATTTGTCCCCTCACAATGAACCCCTTAAATTTGATTTATGAAAAATAAACTGTCAAACACTTATTTACTTATATTTAAGCAGTTTTCTCTCCCTGAGTTTGAAGAGTGAGTGAGAGAGTCAATCAGTTAGGACACTTTCTTTCCGGTCCCCCCCCCCCCCCAGAATTTCACCCCTCCCCATGAGCCCCGTAAATTGAATTTAGGAAAACAACGATCGAACATCTATTTACTTATCTTTTAAGCTGATTTTTTCCGCTGAGTTTCAAACTCCTCGCCTATGTCGTTTAAGAGATACACGCTCCGTTAGGAATCCTTCAACCCCCACTTTTCACCCCTTTCACCTCATAATATACTTCTCATCGAAAAACCCTCAGACACGTGTCTTCTTATTTTTAATGATGAGTGTATATGCCGAGTATCACATCTCCCAATGAAACCAATCGGGAGATATTGTTATTCAATGAAATGCAGGTCTACCCCCTTAACACCCCTTTAGAACCTGAATATCCTAAAATCCTTCCTTAGTGCGCGATTTCGACTTACCACGAACATATCCCCAAAATTTCATGATTCTAACTTCAATAGTTTTGGCTGGGCGATGATGAGTCAGTCAGTCAGTCAGTCAGGACACTTGTTTTTATATAAGAGATATGTATATATATATATATATATATATATTGTACCCTTGCACAAGGCCTTCAGAACAGGACTCTGTCGTCGGGGCATGAACGGTACACTAGCTTGAATATGAAACTGTTCTGGATATTATAGGAAGATCACTAGGGCTGAATAAAATTCATCACACACAGATTCTGAATGAGAATAAACAAATTTAATGCACCAACACCAGCACAGCAAAAACAAATAAATGAAATAAAACCAAAATAGTAGAAATGAAATTTAAAATAATAATAATAATAATAATAATAATAATAACTCAAAGGTAAAATAAATCAAATACGGAATCAATAAAATTAAGTCAAAATCAAAAATATAAACAATGGACTAATTAATGTCCAAAAACCACCAATTAAATGCTAATCAGCATCAATTAATACTTATCATAGTAGTTATGATGTATGATTACAATCAAATTTATTAACAAAAAAACCAATCATATGGCAAAATAAAGAAAATGAATCGAAATGAAATCTGGTTAACACCAATTAGCATTAATTGCCATAATGAAAAATGAAAATCCACAGCCTGCTTCCAGTCTCCGACCGGGTCAGGAATGGAATGAATGAAGCCCCCATCTAGCGGCGAGGATATGAACTGTGCCGGCTGCCGAGGCCTGACGCACTCCTCTGGAATTGCCATAATAAAATTTATTAATTACGATGAAAAGATATCATCAGAAAGTTAAGTTATTAAGAGATGATGGATCAAGAGGGTCCGGTCAACTGCAACAACAGTATGGATTAAGAAAAAGAAATCCATTTATACGAAATTAATCAATCATTAATCTGAGTAAACATAATGATCATTGAGTCTAATATCATCCAATTACATTTCAGATACATGGTATGTTCAATATCAGAGACATCCATGGCCATTCCGAAGTATACATTATAGCCTAGCCATTGGCTTATTTAATTATTAATGGCGTTTAATTAACATTTACTAGAATCCCTCCGTTAAATAAAAGTTTACCCTCATATCAAATCTTAACCTTCATGGCATTAATTATGTATTTCTATCTGCAAACATGAATATGATTTATGCATCTTATTTACATACTCTTGTAAATTAATTATGGAAGCCTTTCCGTACGGAATCTTAATGTCCAATCCCGACATTACTTTGGACGTCTTAGCTTTAAAACAAAATAGCTGAATTAATGAAGCCATTTAATTTCCTTAGCCTTGAAACACACTTACAAATTGTCACATATTGCATTAACATATTAGCGATATGATAAGTCTGGCTTCGGCCCTTGCGTTCGACGTGATACACTTTCGAACCAAGCACTCGATGCCTTGTCAAATAATTCATGGATATTTAATAAACAAACTAGGAAAATGCCTTAAAAACAAACAAAATAGCATCATAAAAAATGATGACTAATCATTTGCCTTTCAAACTTGGGTTGGATAAAAATGAAAAACAATTAATAATTCCAACCAAACATCATTAAAGTAATCGTATCGTGTCAGAGTCACGTTAGGCAACGGTGAATGTATTTGAAGCCGCGACCCCTAGAAAAAATGGACATGACACAGAAGAAATACCTTGTATCAGTGTTATGTTAAACAACGGTGAATGTATTTGAAGCCGCGACCCCTGAAAAAGATAGGCATGGCACAAACATGTTCTAAGTGGCCTATTCAACAGGATCAATATGTATTTAGGGGTATTCGCTACCTATACATTTCTTACCTTGAATGCCTTATCTTGCAGAACGAGGTTACAATAGAACAAAGCATGGTCCGTTCAACAATTATTGAGAAAAAGAAATCTCAAGATAATTTTGAACCAATATTAACTATAAAAAAAACTAATAATAATTATTTTCCAGGACCGAAAATAATTATTCATGAACACAGGACTCTAAGGTCACTGTCTAGCTAGTACCCATTTAAAAAGACTGATCGACCAGGCATAAACAAAAGGATTTCGAACACGGGACCGCAAGGTTACTGCCTACCTAGCACCCGTTTAAAATAGTTTCTGGACCAGGCACAACAAAAGGATATCGAACCCGGGACTGTATGGTCAGCAGACAAAACCGTCCCTTATATCAAAATGATCAGTAAAAGAAACACTATCGATTGGAGGCATCAGGATAGTAACCTAACATACCCTTACGTGAATATTAAACTTGGGACCAAACATAAGAAAAATTTAAATGAATCGCTGCGGCAAACACCCGAGTCCAGAGTGGACCCCTCCTTTTGTGGAGAATGACAATAGGTTGGCCGCGCCTGCTAGCTAAACTTGACCGTGAAAAGGCAGAGATGCAACTCTTCACCCCTCCCCGGGCTAACATATGATTGTATCCTCACCAGCTGTGCGACCAGATCTTAGTATTCTAAATGTGGAGCGGAGCGCTCTCATTTGGATATAGATTAATTATAGCGTTATTTTACCTGCGCTTATTGGCCTCTATCTTGCACGTACAATTCACTCATATCATTGTAAACTTATCATACTAACTCTCATCTGACATCTTCCCTCAGGTCTATATTTACCTGGCATCATTATCTATTTTATCTTCTTTCATCGTAGATTCCTCCTTACAACATCTTACCTGTATGTCCTTAAATATCACACGCGCTCAATAAAAACTAATATAACAATTAATGAGGCTGGTTCAGCCGTCACTTCTTAAATAACTCACGCCATTGTAAACTGTCCTCTAAACTATACTCATTGCTTACACCATAATATCCCGTCATTATCCATCACAATACACCATGGTCCTTTAAATATCGTCCCAAAAAAAATCCTCGGATATTAATTCATCCGGTATGTAAATACATAAATTACTATTTCTGGTCATTTATACGAAATAATGAGATTTTGCCTGGAAAGGGCATCTATCGAAATACCATGCTTCGTTCGTTCTATTTGGGTGGAGAAAACACAGGGGATATTTCTAACACACATTTATAAATAAAATAGGTAGTTCTACCATGTGTTTTACGTACGGATACTGTGCCCAACTCTAGGAATGGGTATTCCAAGTTTCAGACACCTAGATATCAAGGGAAAGGCTGTAGCCGCTTTTGAAAGTTCAGATATTTGAATATCGCGCTACATTGCTTCTCGAAGCATTTAGAAGAATTTTACCGATAGTTGGATGGCAAGTGACGTAACGAGTCATAGCAGAGGTGGAGGCTATTTATTGATTAAATAGTTAACTACGGAGTAGACTTGAGACTGGGATCAGATTACTGGCACGGCCAAATGAAAGAGAATGCAATTAGTATCAAGTAAATCGGACCAGGGATTCAATAGATATGAGGATTTCTAGATATCAGGCGATGACGCGTGACCCTGACCGTTTTTGTATAAAAGCCAGCTGGAGTAGGCATTGGTTAGCTCACTTCATCACAAGCACTTGCAGAGCAAGTTGCGTCTACGCTGAGCCAAGGCACATGGTTGCCGTATCTACGCAGAAGTTCTGTTCAAATCGTGATAGTCACGAGAAGTGCTGCGCATACGAGTTGGAACTTAGTAAGTTTCTGGTGAGGAGAATCACTGAGGTGATTGTTTTTCGACAGACATTGGTGGAAATATTTATATTTCTAAAAAGGACATATGCTAGACTCTGTCTAGAAAATAGTATTTTGTCACAGTCCAATAGTAACTTAATACTTGGATGTTTAAATCCATTGCAAGTCAGTTTTCATATTTTGTAACTATTTAACCACTTCGATCTGTCAGTACATTGAAGACTAGTCTATAACGGTGGCGTTCATTAGTCTACGCAAGGGAAACTGCAAGTTGTCTAGCGCATGGCAGATGGTGATTTTAATAAACCATGCCCAGGGAACGATCTTCAGAACAGCCGTTAATTGCTTAGACTGTCAATGTTTTTCTTGTACTGATGAGATTACAGTGAGTTATGTTACAACTGACATATTTAAGAAGAGATCACTTAGATCTGACCCTATTTCAACAAACTGTTATGGCTTTGTTAGAAGCTCATATTAAAATGGAGCCACAGTTTTTTCAAACGTTGAAAGATACTACCACTATGTCTGACTAGACGATTTGTGGGTCTACAATGGCGGCCGATACAAGGATTATACGTGCTTGTCCGATAGGGCATGTCTACGGATAAATCTGGTACAGACCAGGTTTACTACACTTCAAGAACATCAAGAAATGTAAGCCACATTTGAATTATATTATGCCTAGCTAATTGGAACAAACTATTTTTCTGCAGATGACCAACACATTTTTTCGTCGTATTTAAAGCTTGTAATGATTTACGCAAGACTTATTAGAGTTATTCTGAGCATTTTCAGCACTCAGAACAGTTTAGGATCGATGACCGAGCATTTCGAGCATTTATTTGAATTTTTCATATTTTTGGGAAATCACGGTAATCAGCCGATGTAACTGTAAAAGTTAAATTTATTTTTGTTGAGGAACGGATATTTTTTCCATATTCGAAGGTTCGAACATGTGGATTCTCACATAATGAGATGATAATTAAACATATTTGAAATAATAATAATAATAATAATAATCCACTAATAATAATAATAATAATTTTTATAATTTTTCTAAATAATTCTTGGATATTATATTTTATAATAATCATATGTATTGAGAAAGAGCCTGTGAAGTAGTTGAAACATTTCTAGTTTGGAACAGGAGATTTTCCGAAGGAGAGTGGTTAGCGCAAGCCCGCATTCAACCAACATTTCAGTTCTGGTTGAACAGTTGATATTTGCTATGAGCAAAGTATATGTTTCACATAACACGGAGAGGCATGAAACGGGAAGCAAATGATATTTGTATCAAATAGGATATTTTTGTATTTATATAAAATCATGACGTAAATACACTTCGAAAGTGAAATAAAGCTTTTCATAAGTATGGTAAATTCACGGGTTGAACTGAATGGTAAAATAAAATAAACTTGTAAGTTTATTAATCTTCCAGTGTTGATAACAAGCAGAGGCTTGATTTATTGTATAAATTTTGGGAAGATAATTTATGTGTGTGGAGTAGTTGAAATGTCATTCCCAGGTGCGCATGTTTAAGTCGCAGGAATGAAGGTTTTTTCGAGCATCAATCAAATAGCAGGTTCGATGGCTCAGGTTTATAGTAGGAGTATTGGAGCCACACATTTCGTCGTATGAATAACCCGAAGGTTATTTCTTTGAAACCATCAGTTCTTATTTCAACCTTGTTTACGAATTCCATTAAGACGTTGATTTTGCTAGAACCCGGAATTGTCATGATAGTAGTTTATTCTTCTTCAGAGGAAGACCTTTGTCGTTGTCGTTGTTGTTATAATATTGTGTTCTAACACAAATAATAGAATGGGCCACTGCCAATTTAAAATAATTCTTTAACCACGAATAATTTGAAGGATATTTTCAAATCCTAGTGCCATGAACTAAATGAATTCATTATAAAACTACAATTCTAATTTCCGCATTCTGTCGAAGAATTGCAAGTTGTGAAAGTTGCTAAGAATGGCCATAAATATAAATATTTTTATAATATTGTTCCCAAGTGGATAATCTAATAGTTGAATGGTTCAACCATTTATTGATCAAGTTAATGATTCAGAAATCATATATTTTGTTTGGAACTTGAAGTTCATAATCGAGTCACTTCTCGAATGTTTAATGTCAGAAGAACAATTAATTGTTGTTGTGCTTCGCACAGTTCTTCGATGCTATGCTCAATGGTCAAATACTTTTCAGATGTTATTAATATGTGTTAATAATTTGTGTCGCTTCGATGATAATATTTTCAACGATATATATTTTTGAAACTGGAAAACAAGTGAAAGTTTAAGAAATTCTATAAACATTTATTCTACGAGTGTTAATATCATGTAAATAGTCAAACAGTGATCTACGTTATTTCCAGTATGAACAATTCATTTTGACCTGGAATTAAATGTTAATAATTTTGGAACACAGTCCACAGGACTAACAATCGGACTTGTGTTTTCAAAAAGATTGTCAAATGTGTTTGGAAGATTTCTGTATATTGTGTGTAAATAAGAGTGTGGATCGCCACACGTGGAGTGATGCTGCTTTGAGCATTCTTGCAGTCAGATTTTAACTTTAAATAAACTGAGATAATTTTACCAGATGTGTTTCACCCAATTAAATCTCCTTCTATCCTTATTGTTGCATTGAGCCAAAAATCAGTAAAGCATTTTTATAAATTTGATGTCGTTTTTGCGATTTGCTTTAACCCATCTGGCGCTCCGGGATATTTTGATTCTCGTGCTGACTGATTATTGGTAAAATGCATATGTGGTCGTGCGGACTCCGGTCTAAACGGGCACATAAAATAAGATAGAGAGAGAAATGGCTTCGAACGTGGGTCCCGATTTAGACATGGCCAATCGCATGCCGATTTGAAATTGTGATAATTTTTATAGAAATATTTTGGGAGTTGAGAGATGTCTGGTTTGGATGAATAAATTAGTAGGAAACCCAATTAGTGGGGAAAATTAAAAATTTAACTTGGTTAATAATTAGAATGGGTTTGATTATTTTTGATAATGGCTTAACCATTAGGGCGTCAAGTAAATTCAGTAGTAAACGTTCGATGACTGGATATACACATTATTAGAATCCAGGTGGAGGATATTTGAGAACTTGCATATTTTTCTTGTGATATTATGGTAAATGTAATTCGTAAAAGTAGAGAATTTTGTTTTTCCATCACGTCGATATTAGGACAAATCTCATTTTATTATAGTGTTCCAATTAGCTATTCATATTTCTTGTTCTAATTATAAGCTTGTGTTTGCCACTGTTGTATACCCCTAAGTTTGAATAATAATTGAAATTATGGAAGAAATGATGAGGATGATGAGGAGTTTGGAGGAGAGTTCGAAAGAGGCTGGACTGCGTGTAGCAGCCATTATGAAAGAAAATACTGAGGCTTTAGAAAAGAAACTTAAAGAAAATTCTGATTCTTTAGAAAATAAACTTAAAGAAAATTTGAATGATAAACTTAAAGAAAATTCTGATTCTTTAGAAAGCAGGTTAAAAGATAATTTGAAAGAAAGTTTAGATGAAAAACTTAAAGAAAATTCTGATTCTTTGGAAAATAAACTTAAAGAAAGTTCTGATTCTTTAAAAAATAATTTGAAAGAAAATTTAAACAGTAAATTTAATTCAATGGAAAGTAAATTTAAAGAGAATTCTGAAATTTTGAAAATGACACTTGAATGTAAAATGAATAAATTATGCGATAAAACACATGAGCTCGAAACTTCATTAGCTACTAACGCTAGTTTAATGGACGATAAATTTCGCGATGCCGATCTTCGATCCCAAAGCTTAGCTGATAGGATAGAACATGGTCTTAGGAAAGTTGGTGAAGACATGGTCAACCTGGAAGTCAGAGTGAAGAAGGAGAGTAACGAGATGGGAATTCTAGTTGTTCAACGTTTAACGGAACAATTCAAGGAACTTGTCATGGGAGAAATAAGAGAAGGTGTGATTAGTGAATTGCAAACTGAAATTAAAACCACAGTTGTCAACGAAATTAAAGACACACTCAAACTGGAGAACCAAGAGGGAATCAAGGAGATTAGGGAATCTTTGTCATCCCACATTGAAGTAATTGCCAGGGATATCCAAGCAACTCAGAAGGACATATCAGATATGACAGGGTCATTGAAAAGTCATGAGGCTGTTATGAACCAGATATCCATTGATGTTAAAGACAATTGTAAAGAGACTGAAGCAATCAAAAAGATGGCAGAAGAAAACCAGAAGGAACTTGAGGCTATGAAAACTCAAATTAAGGATGAGAAACAGTCTGATCATCTGTTGAAAATGCCAAATGTAAGGGGAAAGGAACAGATACAGATAAATCTAGGAGCAGCTAGAGAGACTGAAAGACAGGATGAGGTTAGGACAGTATTTCAATCCAACCCCATAACTGTATTTAAGAATATAGAAGATAGGCCTTCTAAATTTTCAGGGCGAGATTCTGTAACACCCGTGGAATTTTTGAGAGAAGCAGGTGATTACCTGAAAGATTCTAAGATCCCTAAAGAAAGACAGATCCGAGTGATAGGGAAGTTCTTGGAAGGTCCCGCACTTTTGTGGTTTAGAGCATTTAGATCCACTCTAACCACTTTTGAGGAGTTTTCTCGTGGGCTATTGAAGAAGTTTTGGTCCCCGGAAACCCAACAGCAAGTCAGAGCAGAGTTGTATTCGAAGAGATTCTCGACGTCACAACCTACTCGATACTCTACATACTTTTCTGGACAGCTGTCTAAACTCCAACATTTAGATCCGCCAATGCCAGATAACGAGTTGATTACTGCATTGATACGTCAATTTCCAGCAGACGTCCAGAGGACTTTGATCGCTGCTGATATCTACAATATGGAACAGTTTGATGAAGTATTACAGAAGCTGGATCATATAAACGCACAATTCTTCCATCAGAAGGGAGCAAAGAATAACAACGCTGTGTATGCTGTTATGGCTGACAGTTATTCTCAGACACCTCGAGAGATTCGAGAGGAGCGAGAAGAGAAATCGCCGAGGGAAGATTCCAATCAGAGAGGATGGAACCAATACAGTAACAGATACAGTTACAAACCATATGCGAGACCGGATGGTGGTAATCGATACAACACTCGATGGAGGAGACCACGTGATACTCAAGGAAGGTACCAGGAAAGAAGATCCTATGGTAGAAATAATTATAATAACAGAGGGAATGTAGATACTCGTCAGTCCAATGAGGGGTTTAACAAGGACACAAGGAAAAATTTGGAAGCAAGACACCAAGATAACTTGCAATTCGTGGAGCAGAGGCCCAATAATCCAGGTCCATCGGGAACACAACAATCCCGGGGGAATGGTAATGAAAAAAAAAACTTCGAATTCACAGTAGAAGATAGAATTTTGAATACTTTCACTTCCAGAATTATTAAATGGCAAGCAGAGGATGATGAACAAGAGTTTAGTGCTTTTCAGTCGGTCAACACGAATGTACCCAAAAGAGATGGGTTATGCCCTAATCCTGAAATAAATTACATGAGATTAATAAAACACTAGGATGACCAGTTTCGATCGTCAAGCGATCATCATCAGATCCAATACACTTAGGCTATAAAATCTATGTTTGAAATACAGGTGAAAATATTTACAATATGTACAATTATTTAGTTGCAGTATTGGTACTGCAACTGTCAGTGTATGCTAAATGCAGTATATATGTTAGGTGAAATGCTAAATGGTGATGGCTATCCGGAGATTGTACTTTAGAGAGATTATATGGTTGTAAACTATGGTTAAGCTATAAAATTTTAGGCTAACTACTTATCTGATTGTCTTCCGTACTACAGCTATTCGCAGTTTCCGTGCTCACTTGAACTCGCTGTGCGGTCGACTGCGGTGGTTATCTTAACGACTGGTTTTTCCCTGCCTTCCCCCCCCTGTCCCTACGTGCTGTGGGGAGTGATCGCGATGTGTTTATGTGAGGTGTTGCCAACCTAGATAAGATGTATGTTATTGAATGAGGTGGATCTACAACTATTAGAGACCGTGGATTAGTCCTCGCCACGCGTGGAGCATAACCCATTCGAACTAAGCGTTGACGGTCTTATGAGGACGTCCCGGCACCTTTAATACTGCCTCTAATATGGGCCTTGGTTTATTGCAGAAGAAAAGTACATCGTACACCTGATCCAGATAACATTTACCTATTAAAAACCCCCTAATTTCCCCCCCCCCCCTTTTTTATCTAGCTTGGCTGTGTCGCTAAATTGTGTTTTGTTTCCGACAGGGTGTGTTTTTTAGTAGCGTGAAGAGGGGTGAGCTCTCCATGAACGTGTGTTCATTTAGAATGTTGGGATTGTTTCGTTTGGCTAGGTGTATCTCGATTGCTTCCTTTATGTCAAGAGCTCTGCCTTTCGATTCGTGATGGATTATTTTAAGGTCCGACTCTATGTTGGTAAAGCTATGCCCTGCGTCACACATATGTTCGCACACGGCTGAATGTGTTCCGTATCTTATCGCATTTCTATGTTCATTGTAACGTGTGTCTACTCGCCTTCCTCTCTGCCCGATGTAATTAGCTTGACAATCGGTGTCTTGGCACGTTATAGAATATACCCCTGACCGCACAGCGAGTTCAAGTGAGCACGGAAACTGCGAATAGCTGTAGTACGGAAGACAATCAGATAAGTAGTTAGCCTAAAATTTTATAGCTTAACCATAGTTTACAACCATATAATCTCTCTAAAGTACAATCTCCGGATAGCCATCACCATTTAGCATTTCACCTAACATATATACTGCATTTAGCATACACTGACAGTTGCAGTACCAATACTGCAACTAAATAATTGTACATATTGTAAATATTTTCACCTGTATTTCAAACATAGATTTTATAGCCTAAGTGTATTGGATCTGATGATGATCGCTTGACGATCGAAACTGGTCATCCTAGTGTTTTATTAATCTCATGTAATTTATTTCAGGATTAGGGCATAACCCATCTCTTTTGGGTACATTCGTGTTGACCGACTGAAAAGCACTAAACTCTTTTTTACTAAGGCAACACTGAAAATATGGCTTCAAACACCACAACAGAGGATGATGATTTAATTCAACAGAATGACGAACGAAAAGAAATGGGTACCAGAATTAGAATGCCGATTATATCATGTGAAGTATTTGGTATGCCTGTCGATACTTTGATCGATACTGGGGCTATGCTTTGTCTGGTGAGTGAGAAGCTTTATATTCTGTGGAAGCTCAAGGAGAATTTAGAGGAAATTCCAGTATCAGGAATTAAGATCCAAGGAATAATACCCGATAAAATATCTCTGTGCAAAACACAATTATACTTATGTATTACGATTTGAGGACATGATTTCCGACATGTATTTGTTGTAATGAAGGACATGGCTTTTGACATGATATTGGGAGCAGATTTCATTCAGAAATATCAAGCAGTGATAGATATGAAGACAGAGACGATCAAATTCAAGAATACCGAAGAGATTAACTTCGAGGGAAAAGAAGAAGAAGACATCGAGGGAGATGTTCAATGGTCTCTGATTTTTCATGAAGCTGAAGGAAGAGAAGTCTACACTGAGAAGGAGTCCCCAGAGTTAGGGAAGATTTTGGAAGAGTATCAAGATATTTTTGATATTGAACCTGGAGAAATTGAAGATTTTGAATATTGTGGAAGTAAACAATAATGGAAGCTATGAAGTAGCCAATACACGAACTGGTAACATCGTGGGAACTTATAATGCATCGAATTTGAAGATCTATTATTCAAGAACCAGATGATTTAATGTGTAGATAGGAAAAATAAAAATTTTTCAATTTTTATTTTTTGCTAGGTGTGGGGTGGATGTGCCCAACTCTAGGAATGGGTATTCCAAGTTTCAGACACCTAGATATCAAGGGAAAGGATGTAGCCGCTTTTGAAAGTTCAGATATTTGAATATCGCGCTACATTGCTTCTCGAAGCATTTAGAAGAATTTTACCGATAGTTGGATGGCAAGTGACGTAACGAGTCATAGCAGAGGTGGAGGCTATTTATTGATTAAATAGTTAACTACGGAGTAGAGACTTGAGACTGGGATCAGATTACTGGCACGGCCAAATGAAAGAGAATGCAATTAGTATCAAGTAAATCGGACCAGGGATTCAATAGATATGAGGATTTCTAGATATCAGGCGATGACGCGTGACCCTGACCGTTTTTGTATAAAAGCCAGCTGGAGTAGGCATGGTTAGCTCACTTCATCACAAGCACTTGCAGAGCAAGTTGCGTCTACGCTGAGCCAAGGCACATGGTTGCCGTATCTACGCAGAAGTTCTGTTCAAATCGTGATAGTCACGAGAAGTGCTGCGCATACGAGTTGGAACTTAGTAAGTTTCTGGTGAGGAGAATCACTGAGGTGATTGTTTTTCGACAGACATTGGTGGAAATATTTATATTTCTAAAAAGGACATATGCTAGACTCTGTCTAGAAAATAGTATTTTGTCACAGTCCAATAGTAACTTAATACTTGGATGTTTAAATCCATTGCAAGTCAGTTTTCATATTTTGTAACTATTTAACCACTTCGATCTGTCAGTACATTGAAGACTAGTCTATAACGGTGGCGTTCATTAGTCTACGCAAGGGAAACTGCAAGTTGTCTAGCGCATGGCAGATGGTGATTTTAATAAACCATGCCCAGGGAACGATCTTCAGAACAGCCGTTAATTGCTTAGACTGTCAATGTTTTTCTTGTACTGATGAGATTACAGTGAGTTATGTTACAACTGACATATTTAAGAAGAGATCACTTAGATCTGACCCTATTTCAACAAACTGTTATGGCTTTGTTAGAAGCTCATATTAAAATGGAGCCACAGTTTTTTCAAACGTTGAAAGATACTACCACTATGTCTGACTAGACGATTTGTGGGTCTACAATGGCGGCCGATACAAGGATTATACGTGCTTGTCCGATAGGGCATGTCTACGGATAAATCTGGTACAGACCAGGTTTACTACACTTCAAGAACATCAAGAAATGTAAGCCACATTTGAATTATATTATGCCTAGCTAATTGGAACAAACTATTTTTCTGCAGATGACCAACACATTTTTTCGTCGTATTTAAAGCTTGTAATGATTTACGCAAGACTTATTAGAGTTATTCTGAGCATTTTCAGCACTCAGAACAGTTTAGGATCGATGACCGAGCATTTCGAGCATTTATTTGAATTTTTCATATTTTTGGGAAATCACGGTAATCAGCCGATGTAACTGTAAAAGTTAAATTTATTTTTGTTGAGGAACGGATATTTTTTCCATATTCGAAGGTTCGAACATGTGGATTCTCACATAATGAGATGATAATTAAACATATTTGAAATAATAATAATAATAATAATAATCCACTAATAATAATAATAATAATTTTTATAATTTTTCTAAATAATTCTTGGATATTATATTTTATAATAATCATATGTATTGAGAAAGAGCCTGTGAAGTAGTTGAAACATTTCTAGTTTGGAACAGGAGATTTTCCGAAGGAGAGTGGTTAGCGCAAGCCCGCATTCAACCAACATTTCAGTTCTGGTTGAACAGTTGATATTTGCTATGAGCAAAGTATATGTTTCATATAACACGGAGAGGCATGAAACGGGAAGCAAATGATATTTGTATCAAATAGGATATTTTTGTATTTATATAAAATCATGACGTAAATACACTTCGAAAGTGAAATAAAGCTTTTCATAAGTATGGTAAATTCACGGGTTGAACTGAATGGTAAAATAAAATAAACTTGTAAGTTTATTAATCTTCCAGTGTTGATAACAAGCAGAGGCTTGATTTATTGTATAAATTTTGGGAAGATAATTTATGTGTGTGGAGTAGTTGAAATGCCATTCCCAGGTGCGCATGTTTAAGTCGCAGGAATGAAGGTTTTTTCGAGCATCAATCAAATAGCAGGTTCGATGGCTCAGGTTTATAGTAGGAGTATTGGAGCCACACATTTCGTCGTATGAATAACCCGAAGGTTATTTCTTTGAAACCATCAGTTCTTATTTCAACCTTGTTTACGAATTCCATTAAGACGTTGATTTTGCTAGAACCCGGAATTGTCATGATAGTAGTTTATTCTTCTTCAGAGGAAGACCTTTGCCGTTGTTGTTGTTGTTATAATATTGTGTTCTAACACAAATAATAGAATGGGCCACTGCCAATTTAAAATAATTCTTTAACCACGAATAATTTGAAGGATATTTTCAAATCCTAGTGCCATGAACTAAATGAATTCATTATAAAACTACAATTCTAATTTCCGCATTCTGTCGAAGAATTGCAAGTTGTGAAAGTTGCTAAGAATGGCCATAAATATAAATATTTTTATAATATTGTTCCCAAGTGGATAATCTAATAGTTGAATGGTTCAACCATTTATTGATCAAGTTAATGATTCAGAAATCATATATTTTGTTTGGAACTTGAAGTTCATAATCGAGTCACTTTTCGAATGTTTAATGTCAGAAGAACAATTAATTGTTGTTGTGCTTCGCACAGTTCTTCGATGCTATGCTCAATGGTCAAATACTTTTCAGATGTTATTAATATGTGTTAATAATTTGTGTCGCTTCGATGATAATATTTTCAACGATATATATTTTTGAAACTGGAAAACAAGTGAAAGTTTAAGAAATTCTATAAACATTTATTCTACGAGTGTTAATATCATGTAAATAGTCAAACAGTGATCTACGTTATTTCCAGTATGAACAATTCATTTTGACCTGGAATTAAATGTTAATAATTTTGGAACACAGTCCACAGGACTAACAATCGGACTTGTGTTTTCAAAAAGATTGTCAAATGTGTTTGGAAGATTTCTGTATATTGTGTGTAAATAAGAGTGTGGATCGCCACACGTGGAGTGATGCTGCTTTGAGCATTCTTGCAGTCAGATTTTAACTTTAAATAAACTGAGATAATTTTACCAGATGTGTTTCACCCAATTAAATCTCCTTCTATCCTTATTGTTGCATTGAGCCAAAAATCAGTAAAGCATTTTTATAAATTTGATGTCGTTTTTGCGATTTGCTTTAACCCATCTGGCGCTCCGGGATATTTTGATTCTCGTGCTGACTGATTATTGGTAAAATGCATATGTGGTCGTGCGGACTCCGGTCTAAACGGGCACAATACGATTACCTAGCAACATCCTTACGTTAAATTAGGCACTTTTAATTCATTAAAATAATTATTGTGATCATTAATCATTATGAGCGTACCCAGCTCCGTCAGATGCACAACTATGGTCGCCATTGACACGGTCATTGTACACACAAGATAAAACAAATCAAAAGAAAACAAATAACATGCTAACATTATGGCGATAAAATCCATGAATTATTTGACACTTTAAAATATAATCAAAAGGTACTTATCATATTGAAGACTTCCTTCATCATTTGCAAGAGTTGGACCAGAGGCCCGCAACAGTATAACTTAGCACATGACCTCCATGGCCAGTTCGAATCCCATCACGATGATGTAAAACCACTCGCTAATATCACTGCAATCCTCCATTATCACTAGGTTGCTGTAAGCCAGCACCCTTTTAAAATGCACACACACACATATTTAATTAGATTATGCACCACTAAAAAAAATATACATTAGTGGACTATACACTTGTGTCATAGATGACAAATTCTCACACTATTTCCACACTTGTCGCGGACACATTTTCTGTTACATATTTTTCACTTGAATTACACATAATTTCACATCCGTCCTTACTGTTATACACATTCACAGCTCAGTATTCATTTTTAATATTATCTCGCATCAGTCGAACAATGGACTGTGCGTTTCGTACATTAATGCTTGGGCGTGACGCTACATGGACCAGCATCCACTAACTTTGGCTGAATGATGAACAATGCCCCTGTCACAGACTTCACCCACATATATGACAAAATGGTTGCCAATTCACAGTTTTGTACATACGACACCAAATGCTCCCTTCACAATCATAGGCTACAGTAATCAGGTACCTTAATTTATACACAAAAATATGGCCTTGCTAATCTTATGGTTCACGACGGAACTCGATCATAGGCTAAATTTATATCATCAGCGCTTGGGTAGAACTAATTTCTTGCTGAAGGACGCTATGTTCTCTCTCTCACACACTCGACGTTGTCAAATTACCTTGCGCGGGGACTATTTCTACTCGGTGAATACAGAGATATTTAATCCGTTACCGCATTCCCAAAATTCTTGATAATAATTAGATTCATCATGGGCGTTTTAGATCATTCATGTAATGTCTTGATCTCTTGTAACTAACTGAGGCGTACTCTTTAAGGGCGGAGTCAAGCATCTACTGCGTGCTAACTTGAGATAGTTACTGCGTTTTGGCAAGATTCTCAGAATTCGCTGGAGTGCTCCTGCTCTGAAACTTGCAGGCAAGCGACTTGTGACGCACCTGCTCTGCCCATTGTGTGAAAACCATAAATTTCTCCCTGTCAGAACTGCCAAGCCACATACAGTTTATGTGATCTCAACACGGCAGGAAGATCCTAGTTATTATTATAATCATTACATAATGATGATTTCATTCTCATTAACATCATGACATTGCCCTATATAAGTACTCCAATGACATAATGTGTCCTTGGCCTAAGACGTAGGTCAAGGGCACAATATATCACTTTCTTGTGGACACGATAACTACCGCAATTTTGCACCAATCAATTTGAATTTTTTACATAATGTGTATACTTATAAAATCTCGGTCAAGTTCGTTAATGGGCACAATAGGTCGACGGGGGTGAAAATAGGGGTATTTTTTTCCAAAAAGTGAAATATCGCTATAACTCTCTTAATATTTGAAATATCGAATCCATTCAAAGTTTATACTATGTGTCGAATAAGGCCCAAAAATTTATGTTTGAAGAGTTTTTTGATAGCACCAACTATTGACCAAAGGGGTGGGAAAAAGTGGGGTTTTCGGGAAACATTAATCATATCTCTCTTAATAGGCACAATATCAAAACCGTACAAAATGGACAATATTCCCCTAATAATTACCTAAAACTTTTGTCTGAAAGAATTTTTGATATGACCCATTATTACGCCAAGGGAATTATAAGAATTATAAGAAAATGCCAGGAGCAATCAGAGGTTGCCATGACAACACTACTAAATTGATGAGGGTTGAGCCATCAGACGTTGCCATGACAACGCACTTGCACGCGATCACATTCAGTTTTCCAACTGACTAAGTGAGAAGTGGCCTCGGTGACGTAACTGGTAGTATGCTGAACTTCTATACCCAAGTTCGCGGGTTCAAAGCCGGCCGAAGTCGTCGGATTTTCTACGAGCGCTAAAAATCCCTCAGTATGCTTTCCTTTGGAGGGGAAGATCCAACGTTCGTTACGAGTTGCTGGTTGCGGTGGCATCTCGTAGCCAAGTTCAGAGCTAGGTGTCGTTGGCGGTAGTATCTGGTAGCAACATTAGGAACTACTGCTTGAAATTGACCGTCTGCAGTCCTTACCTGAATTACAGACTAATACAGCCATCACAATTCACACTGTTTATCAGACAGATTCTACACTCACCCAAAGTACACGGGGTTACATGACCGCGTTGTCGCAGTCCCTAAACTGAGGAACCAACCAAAATCTCTGCGGGAGATATAATTTTGCGTGAAGAAGTAACAGACCGTTACATAGTTACACATCAGTGTCGAAACCTTGCATAAGGACAGTGTGACCACAAGTATAAAAATGTACCCCAAATCACAAGAAGGTTACCGTCCCCATAAGACAATAAAATGTTTAAAATATGCCTAAAATGACGAAAAACATAGTTAATTAAGCTCCAATTATAAAATACTTTCTCGCAATGAATGAGGTCTGATCCTTCTACGAAAACGTGCATATTCTGCCTATTTTCGCCTATCCCCAAGTTTGCCCGATGAAATCTACCTCCGCCTTCCGGCGTGCCGAGAGGACCTTTTGGTAACGTTATAGTACACGGTCATTGTTCACTTACATAACCTCATGTTGGTAGGATATATTCTACAGTTGGATGTATGTACACTTCTCTCTGAATGATCACACTGAATAGTGTTTGAAAGTGATATGCTTGATTTTAAGGCACCAAATCAGTGAAATAACATGAATATTAAAACAGCAAATTAGTGTATTGTTGCCTTACGAAAATTGCATGAGCGGAGTACAGGTTATGATCAACTGTGACTAAACCAATGAGATGAATTCATGAAGATATCTCATTTCGCCTTCTGTGAGTATTCCTATTAATATTCTTTCTGTCAGTGAATACAATGCAGAATAGAAAAAATACTGAAGCATTATCTAATTCTCGGATGAAGACAGTTAAGTTTACATGATACAAACCGATAAATTGCTGTTAAGTAGTGTAATGACCTCTGTGGGTTGGGGCTGTAGAATAGACCCACGGTATTCCCTGCCTGTCGTAATAGGTGACGAAAAGGGGACCGAACAGCCGCCGGTATAAGTGGCTCCCCTCTTTCGCAAATTGCATATAGGGTCAGGGCACTCTTTTGTCCTTGGAGTGTGAAATCGCTCCTAAAGGTGGATGAGCCAGCAGGATTTGGTCAACAGCATAAGAACGGAGAAGGCAAGGGGAAACCACTCCATTAAAGACCTTTATGTGTATCCCAAGAAAACCTATGATGAGTCCAAAGACAAATGTTAGTGAAGTTGGCAACTGCGGGATCACACCTCAAAGGAATGATGTCGGGCCCGGAAGGAGAGGGAATGGGGCCTCTCAGGTCGTTATCAGGAGAAATCCCTATTTTAAAATTGGAACATGGAATGTTCGAACTATGTTACAAGCAGGGAAACTAGAGAACTTGAAAGAGAAATAGACCGACATAAATTAGATATTTTAGGATTAGCTGAAACACGTTGGAGAGAAGAAGGAGAGTTCACAAGCGGAGACTTCAAAGTCTTGCACTCCGGAAGTGAGAATGGTCAAGGAGGTGTAGGTTTGGTACTAAATGCTAACTCTTCAAAAGCCCTACTGGATGTTGAAACTATTGGAAACAGAATTATCATAGCATGTTTTCTGGCAACACCCGTAAATTTAGTTGTGGTGCAGGTATATATGCCTACGTCCAGCAGTGATGATGATGAGGTCGAAGAAATGTATGAGAAGCTGGAAGAATTACTGCGTAAGACAAAGGCTAGCGAGAACATTATTATAATGGTAGACTGGAATGCATTGATTGGTGAGGGAAAAGAAGGATTTGCAGTAGGAGGGTATGGTCTTGGTAGAAGAAATTCACGTGGTCAACGTCTTCTCGAATTCTGTGAACAAGGGAGGTTCG
Source organism: Meconema thalassinum (assembly GCA_946902985.2). Taxonomy (NCBI): domain Eukaryota; kingdom Metazoa; phylum Arthropoda; class Insecta; order Orthoptera; family Tettigoniidae; genus Meconema; species Meconema thalassinum. The sequence continues at coordinate 1,322,716,588 of OX336388.2, read as the reverse complement.
TTATAAGTAACACTTGGTTTACTTCACCAAAGAGGCGGAGATACACTTGGAAAAAGCCAGGTGATGATCAACGTTACCAGATTGACTATATTCTTGTCAAGGAAAGATACAAAAATCAAGTGAAGAAATCCATGGCATATCCGGGTGCTGACATCTGTTCTGATCATTCTCTACTAGTAATGAGTACGCCACTGAAATTTAAACGCAGGATTCTGGGAAAACCAACAAAGAAGTGGAATCTTGAAAACATTTAAAAGCGAGCGGACTAAGAAACAATATCAGGAAGCCACTGATGACAACATATCATCATATGCAAACAACTCACAAACTGTTGATCATTTATGGTCAATAGCCAAATTCTCCATCGAAAAGGCTGCTGAAGACTATGTGGGATTTGTGGAAAGAGTGAATCGCAAACCATGGATCACACAGGACATTCTCTTAAAGATGGACGAAAGAAGAAGATTTAAAAACGACTCTTCAGAAGTAGGCAGAAATAACTACCGAATGCTAAAGAACCAGATTGATCGATTCTGTCGGGAGAAGAAAATGGAGTGGTGGCAGTCAAAATGCGACGAGATCGAATTTCTGAAAAAACAAGGAAGAACGGATTTAGCCTACCAAAAGATCAGGGAAGCTACTAAGAAACAAAAAGTATTCCGCAGTAGACAGTTCCGTGATACACATGGGAATCCTATATCAGACCTGAATTACAAGAAGGAACACTGGAGGATGTATGTTGAAAATCTATACGCAGAACCAATTCCATTCGTTTTGCCAACACGTGGCGAGGAAGACAGGTCAATTGCAGAAGATAGAATTATTAGATCAGAGTTCGATGAAGCCCTAAAATCAATATCCATGGGTAAAACACCAGATATTGACAATGTTCCTGCCGAACTAATCAAGAATAGTGGAAATAGTACACTTGAATGGATATTCAAGACTCATTGTAGGGGCAGACCAGTCACTTGACTGAAAAACATGATGATGATCATGATGATAGATACAATATTGTCCTGACATTATATGGGTATTCAGTACAAACACATGATGCTACTGTAGTTCTTCCGTTGGTTCATAGTCGTTATTTCTACCACAATAAGGAACATCTGATAACAACTTCACGGTCAAACATGAATAACTGTTAAAGTAAAGTAAAGAGTAAAGTATTAGCGCATTTTTTACGGACAAAGTATAGATTATCAACCCATGATTTTTGAAATTTTTATTGGCATCAATACTGACAACTGCAAATGAATTATAACGTGTAACAATTTCAAAATTCTTTCTCAATAAAACTTGTATATGTGAGCTGAAGGCTTTTTGGATTTCCAGGATTTACTGTGAGTGTATATCTTTTCCGTTTTGTGTTTTGTCATAAATCATAATTAGCTTTAGTTTCATTCTCCACAGACATACTCCATAGACAACATTTGAATGAAGTATTTCCTGTTGATGTGGAACTCAGAAAATTTTGCTCATACTGTACTTTACTTTTAAAGTTTCCATCAAGTTATTTATGTCTTGACGTTCACATAAACTTTACCACTCATTCACTGCATGAATATATCGGCTTCGGTGGCGTAGTTGGTAGCAGGCTGAACTGCTGTGCCCAAGATCGCGGGTTCCAGCCCGGACGAAGTCGTCGGATTTTTTGAGAGCGTTAAAATCCTTCAGTATGCCTTCCTTCGGATGGGAAGTAAAACCGGCGGTCCCATGTCATAGATGTATGGCATGTAAAAGATCCTTCCACTAACTAAGCTCGTGTGAAGCTAAATTTCTAGGCCATATTTCGTTGAAACACTCTATCAAAGTTTCAACGTTCACCACTAGGTGTTAGTGACATCTGGTAGTGAAAGTTGGAACTACTTGCAATTGAACGGAACTTGTATCTCACACCATGGGTGTCCGCTTGAAGCAGCTACAGCCTCTGGCAAGTCGAACATGTCCTCGGACACTAATACCATACGCTAAATAAATAAATAAAAAAAAGCATGAAATCACAAAATATTTCTTTCTTTAAGGAATGATTCTTGTTTTTCAAATAAATAATACGTAAATTTACTGCATTTCTAATTGTTCAAAATTTGATTTAAGTTAAAGCAAATCATGGATGTTACATAGTTTTAATTTTGATTTAATTATGCCACTATCGGACATTTTTCCTCTTCCTCTTTTATTTTATCGTGTGGCCTCCGGAGAGGCCAAGTGCAGATCTTTCTAGTTGACGCCTGTGGGCGACCTACGCGTCGTATTGAGGATGCAGTGATGATGAAGACGTCACATACACTGAGTCCCCGAGCCACGGGAATTAACCCTAGGTGATTAAAGTCCCTGATGGCTCGGCCGGGAATTGAACCTGGGGCACTTCGGGCCAAAGCCTAGCACGCTAACTATTTAGCCACGAAGCTGGACCACTTCCTCTTATAGCCACCTTCTGTGGTCTAGAGGTACGTATTGAGACTCTGGATATAAGAAACTTGTGTTCGATTCCAGCTCTGCCAAGAAATGTAATTCTGGTATTAGGATTCAAACCAGGTACACTCAGCCTTGTCAGGCTAAAATGAGAAGAGATGGGTTCCATTCCCACCTCATGCTGGAAGTGTTTTTTCCGTGGTTGCCCACTTCCACTCCAGGCAAATGCGGGGTGGTTCCTAACTTAAAGGCACATCCACCTTCTCTGAAACCATAGACTTATTAATACACAGGGTGTGATGGCACAGCGGTCAAGCTGTTGGCCTCTCACCACGACGGACTGGGTTATATTCCCAGTCAATGCATGGGAGATTTTCAAAGCGAAATGAGAAGTATTGTGGTTCGGATTCCATGTAAAAATGGAGGTCCCGTGGCTCATGATCGCGAGATTAACGGTCAAGTAAAACTACTAACTTCCTTCCTTCAAAGAATCTTGCTTGGCTGCGTGGCTGCTGATCCCAAGGTTGCTGGATCGAATCCTGGTTCGGTCAATTTGCATTTGAAAGTACGAAAATGTGAGGGACCTGTGTCAGTAGATTTATTGGCACGTTAAAAATCCCCTTCGGGGCAAAATACTGGCACACCGGCGTCTGTAAAAGCCACAGTTATTAATAGGGACGTAAAACCAATAACATTATTATTATTATCATCATCAAAGAATCATCATTAATACACACACTACTACGGCCATCACACAGACACAGGGTATCAGGCGGTTTACACCCACACCAAAACACATGGGGCTACAGGACCACGATGTCGTTAAGTCCCTAAATGAATCAACATACATAACCTATTACTCTTGTATATGAACTTACTGGAGCACATTATTCTACTTCTATGTCTTGAAAAGAGATGGCTCGCTTTATAAAATGCTGTCATCAGTGACATAGTATAACTAGAGCTACGGTTTACCGAGGGCTACATCAACCAGGACCGGATAACAAACCAACCACAAACAGGCAGCTAATCAAAACCAATCTGGCCTACTAATGAAATTGTACGCTGATGAAAGTGCAGCTCAAACACAGAGTGTGTGCAGTATGGTTTGTGTCCCTCACTCAAGAGATCGAATTACACCATACATCACGTGCTTCAAGAGCCTTTCAACAAGACACTACAGTCATCACGAGAGCCCGAGTTGGGAAATACTACGCTAACCTAACATGGGTTTTATAACTCTGTGTTACATACTGCATTATTTGAATTTTAGTTGTTTGGTTGGTTCCTCAGTTTAGGGGCTGCGACAACGCGGTCATGTAGCCCCGTGTACTTTGGGTGTGTGTAGAATCTGTCTGATAACCGGTGTTAATTACGATGGCAGCATTAGTGTGTGTTATCTGCTTTCAATTCAAGTAAGGACTGCAGACATTGCATTTTTTCAAGTAGTTCCTACTATAGCCGCCAAACGCCATCGTCAACGACTACTAGGTGAGAAATTGGTTACCAGATGCCAACGCAGACGGCTCCTGGTGACGAACGTAGGAATCTAAGAGCGTTTGTTAAATGCTTAACCTATAATTTATCTTCTTACAGGTATAATTAGTGGAAGGTTCTTTAACATGCCATAAATCTATGATATGGGACCGCCGGCTTTACTTCCCTCCGAAGGAAGGCATACTGAGGGATTTTTAATGCTCTTCAAAAATCCAACGACATCGGCCGGGTTCTAATATGCAATGGTAACACTACGTGTGCATTCCTATTTGTATTATTTAGAGGGGTTGAGTCACTAAAATTGAAGAATAGGATAACTTTCAGAAAATGGAAGCATGACCTTAAAACAAAGGAGATCGTTAATGAAGGATGAATCAATTAACAATTCAATGACAATTTGAAGTTTCTTTAAACTCGGCATAACATCCTTCCATTTATGAATTCAAATGTTGCACATACAAGTCTGAGGTATGTTTGGACTGATTGTTAACATCAGTTGCGTCAGATTATTGTGTTACAGAAGCCCCATTGCTAAATTGGAAAATCAATAAGAATTCAAAGAATTTAAATAGCCTTCATTCTTAATTTCTTTGTCGAGCTTTTTTTTTTCAAAACCATTCATCAAGCTGATGTCAGATAGACAAGGTTATTTTCAATATCGATGAGAGGGCTGCGTGGCGCAGTCGGTAGAGGCACTGGGCTTCTAACTGAAAGGGAGTGGTTCGATCCCCACCCAGGCAATGGATTTTAGAAACAAAACCATCACTTTCGGAAACGCAAATAGCCCTGGGGCTCGCTCAGCCTACACCAGAAATGAGTACCAGGGTAATTCCTGGGAGCAAAGACGGCCGGGCGTGGAGCTGACAACTCCATCCCATCTAGTGTCGATGTCACAAAGAGTGGAAGCCTCTACCTTCCACTACTCCCAGGGCCTCCATGGCCTGTACGGAGTTGGCTTTGCTTTGCAATATCGATGAATATTCCCTTCCTTGTGACTCGCCACCAGTCCAATCAGCGCAATAAGAACATAATTATTTCCTATGCTTATACAACACTACTTCTTTCGAACTCACCCAAGGCACTCCTCTCACAAAAGACAACAACAACGGGGGGATATTGATGTGAGTCTGGCTGCGTGGCTCAGGGGTAACGTTCTCGCTTGCTGAGCCCAAGGTTGCAGGTTCGAAACCTGGCGCAGTCAGCTGGCATTTGAGGGTGCGCAAATGCGAGGGAGCCGTGTCAGTAGATTTACTGGCACGTTAAAGATCCCCTTCGGGGCAAAATTCCGGCACCCCGGCGTCTCTAAAAGCCAGTGTAGTTAAAAGGGACGTAAAACCAATAACATTATTATTATTATATTGATGTGATGAGTGTGGTTCCTATGTTGTAAAATGAGGAAACATCAATTAAGTCCTGAATACTGTCGTACATTTCTAGTACAAATGTGTTAAGAATGATATTCGTGACATGTTATATTAACATGGATATGAATAGAGCTGGGCGTCAATCAAAATTTTGCGTCTTAAAGCCCTTAAAGCCCCAGGCCTCCTATATAGTTACCAAGGCGACAAGTATTTATCATCTAAAACTGAAGTGTTGTTGTTGATTCATTTAGGGGCTTTGCGACATCATGGTCATGTAGACGCGTGTACTTGGGTCTGTGTGGAATTTTTCTGATAACCTGTCTTATTGTGAAGGCTGTATTAGTGTTTGTAATTCAGATGAGGATTGGGAAGGAGGCGACTGTGACCTAAATTTAGGATCTAATCTGGCATTCGCCTGGAGTAGAAGTGGGAAACCACGGAAATCCACATCCAGGATAGCTGAGGTGGGAATCGAAATCATCTCTTCTCATTGTTTGCCTTACGAGGCTGAGTGTACCACGTTGAAACCCTCAGACAGGTATAAAATTTTTTGGCAGAGCCAGGAATCTAAGTCGGCCTTCCGCGGTGACAGCCAAAAGTGCTTGCCGCTACGCAACGAGGAGACAAGTATTCATCATCTAGATCTTAAACACATATCCATGAGTCAATGTTCCTCAGTGTAGTGGGGGGGAAGTTAAATTAATTGTTATTTCCTCTCCACGATTTACATGGTGCAATTCGGGGATGAGAATAGTACGCACAACACGAAGAGACAGAAAAATAACCATGTCCTTATAGGCAAAGTTTAATAGTCGAAATTTGATGTTTTTCAGTCGGTTAACATGATTGTATCCAATTGTGATAGGTTATTATCTAATCCTGAAAATAAAAATAAAAAAACGATCACCTCCAATGATCTCGTAGAATAAAATGTAGTTTCATACATGAAATACAAACATAGGCCTATATCGAAATATGGATCAAGGTTTTGCTCTGGAATGTTACTATAAATCTCTAACTACATATAAATAACCACTGCTACCTTGACTGAAGATTTCTCGAAGTTCTGGTAAAGAAAACAACAATGTGATTAATAAATACACCTGGATGACCAGTTTCGATCGTCAAGCGATCATCATCAGATCCATTACACTTAGACTATTAAATTTATGTCTAAAGGTATGGGTGATAGTATTTACAATGTGTACACTTTTTTAGTTGCAGTAATAGTTAAAATAATGCAACTACTCAATATTTGTTAGTCATAGTCTATGTGATGTTTTGTTAAGATAATACAGAAAGTGGAGATTGACCTCAAAATTTGCTTGCTTAGTGTGAACATACTTTTAGACATAGATTTAACAGCCTAAGTGTAATGAATCTGATGATGATCACTTGATGATCGAAACTTGTCATCCTAGTGTATTTATTAATATCATGTAAAAATTTTCTTTTCAGGATTAGGGAATAACTCTTCACAATTGGTTACAATCGTATTGAAGGACTGAAAATCATCTAATTTCGATTACTGAGACAGCACTGAAAATGGCTTCAAACACAATAAAGTTTAATACACAGTTCGATACACCTTTAGTCAATAAAACTCTTATTTATGTTTTCCAATGTAGCGATTTCGGTCACATTATGACCTTCATCAGCAACTGTAATTAATATTTATAAATATAAACGATAAATTAAGTTGCAAGTTTGTGTGATAATGTGATAAAGGTTCAGGTAAAACAATAATTGTCTATGTGTTTCTAATAATTTTCAACAAGTAATAATTCAATTTATAAAAAGGTTGAGTTTCAGAACTGTTTCTGAAATAAATTATTTAAAAATAATAAAACCTAATGTATCCAGATCGGTTACAGATTTTGATTAAAGTGAAATATATTTTTCAAAAGCAGCTCAATGTAGGAAAATTCAATGTTCTACAAAGATAAGATTTATGTGATAGATGTTTGTAATATAATAATAGTAGATGGAAAAATGAAAAATAGTTGACATTAAATACTTGCGTGGAAACGATGTGTAAGTACAGTGTAAAATGTTGTCTTTTGAAGTTGGAACAACGTATATTTATTGTCATTTGCTAACGTGAAAATATCACTTTTTGATCACGTTGCCTGTATGAGGAGAAAATTAACATAATTTTATAAAGTGAATTATTACTTGTTGAAAATTACTAGAAACACTTAGAAAATTATTGATTTACGTTTATCACATTATAACACAAACTTCCAACTTCATTTTCCGTTTCTATTTATAAATAAAAATTACATTTACTTATGAAGGTCATAATGTGACCGAAACCGCTACTTTGGAAAACATAAATTATTTTTTATTTTTATTTTGTGTTGTCGTGTGGCCTCCTGAGAGGCCGAGTGCAGGTCTTTCTAGTTGACGCCCGTGGGCGGCCTGCGCGTTAGGAAGAGAGATGGAATGGATCAAGATGAATTAAACTAGGCAAGGATGTGGAAGGAAGCGGCCGTGGCCTGTCAGAAGGTACCGTCCCAGCATGTGCCTGGTGTTGAAAATGGGAAACCATGGAAAACCATTTCAAGGACGGCTGACGGTAGGGCTCGAACCCACGCGTCTACTGAGTCAGCAGAGAGCTTGGCCCAATGACCTAACGCTGCGCTTTAGCGAGCATAGCCACTGTTGTCGGTATAATTTTATTGACTAAAGGTATATTTTCGTTGTCTATTAATACGCACAATGTTACTTTTGGTGTATAATTTAACGTTAATTGTTCAATATTGATCATTAATGTAAAGGATTTCATTGTGCTATGTAGACTACCGTCGGTTCACGCCTGACAGCTAACACAAGACTGATGGCCACTGATAACCTCGTGTGTGGCACGCCAACATGCAGTGCAAACTTGGGCTTTACTTTGTCCAACAGTCATTATAACTTCCTTGAATAATGTCTGTGGAATTTCTCTCCGAGGAAATTTACTCTCTTGTCACCGCTGATGAATATTCTCATGATAATACTCTCGGAGAATGTACCTGAGATAGCTAACACACGTACTAATGGCCTCATACCATTCATAGAACACGAGGTCTCTTACAGAAGAGAAGGTACTACAATTTACTAATTTCACTTTTTCTTAGAAATTACCGCCCTTGGAAATTCGTTGGTAAGTTCCAGTTATAAATAGTTCGAAATGGAGCTCAATGATAGTGCCACATTTAGGTTCAGGTTAGTGTGACACAGACAAGGAGTGAAAAGAAGACGCCCTGGCGGACAAATAGTGAAGCCAACAGGCACGCCCACTGAGATGCTCTAAACATTGCTGGCCGGTATTGGGATGTAAGTCTGTTATCCTACCAAAACGTGCCTACTTTTGACGCAAAAACTATTGTAAGTAGATGCCAAAACCTCTTAATTCAAAAAGTACTACTTCTATTTTTGATTTGTAACATCTTTCCCCTCGGTTATTGGATAGTTACGTGGGAGTGATTTTGAAAATTGGGGACGGAAGTGGATCGGAACAATCGAGCTGGCAGTGGTGGATCGAACGGAAGTATGCACTGCCCGCTCGATCGATCGAACGGAAGTGTACTAGCTGGCAGTGGTGGAAGACGGAAGTATGCACTGCCCGCTCGATCGATCGAACGGAAGTGTACTAGCTGGCAGTGGTGGAAAACGGAAGTATGCACTGCCCGCTCGATCAATCGAACGGAAGTGTACTAGCTGGCAGTGGTGGAACGAACGGAAGTATAACATGCACTGTCAACTCGATCGATCGATCCAGCGGGCAGTGGTAAGACCCAGCTGGCAGTGGTACGAGATACAATGAGCGCGCAGTGTCGGAAATTGATACCATGACGTACCCTCGGCCATGTGGAATGTATATGACATACTGAACGGAAAACTCTCATGCGAAATCTGGTGTCAAGTGATTGAAACAAATGACATGGTACATGTTCGAAGTCTTCGTATCAGTATTTAAATGGTAAAATGCCTTAATATCAAACATTGTAAGTAGTCTAAATTGCCGGTATTATGTTTCTGCACAATGGCTATTCAAATATTAACACACATAACGGTAATGCAGTCATCAATATAATATAATCGTTGTGGTTATACGAGAATTGAGCAAGCCTTCATGAACTATTACTGAATACATTCTCTTTACTTACAAGAGGGCCTATTCATAAGGCATTTTAAACTCAATTTCACGCAGGAACATTATCGAAACAAGCAAAATATAAATGAAACTTAATTCCGTAATGCAGTATTATTGGAACGTGGAAATAAGTCACCATCTTGTGCACAAAATTTGCGTAGTCGAAATAGCCGTGGGGTTAGTGCTTATGACTGTGAATCTAGAGATCTTGGGTTTGAATCCCGGACGGGGTAGATATTTGCTACCAGAATATAATTTGAAACGATATTTATCATATCAATATGACTCATTTTAACAGAATCCATATGAAATTACGTGTTGGTTTGCGAATGAAGAGGACCAGTTTATAAGGAATTTAAGGTTATTAGCGATATCACGCCTATTTTTCAAGTTGATCCATATCGTATTCTTTATTTAGGCTAGTGCTGGTGGAAGCTACAAATCATCTAATAAAATGAGTTCCGTATTATAAACTACAATATCTGTAAAACACTCCCTTTTACAATAGATTAATATTTGTGCCAATAATAGTATAAAATACCGGTGTATCAACAATTTCACGTGAGGTTTCTTCTATGTCAGATGTTACACATCATATGCGACTACTGTAAGGCTCGTTATTTTATTTTAAAGTCATTTTAGTCTAATCAGCTGGCACTGCTGGAATTGCATATACACTGTGAAGCCACTGTGGGTTATTGCACGCAGTTTTCTATTACTGTTCATTATTTAGGATTGAACTACAGAAAAATACAAATATAGCATGACAAATATGTCAGTATATTTACAGCAAAAATTCACCCTAAAGTATGTAAATGATCACTCATATTGCTTATACAGTCGATCTTCTACGGAAATAAATCATTTTAATGACAGTATCAGTAAACTAAGCATTACAATAACCCATGCATATAGCATATAATATTGCTATTGAAGATAGAGGTACGAGCAGCTTGTGCCTTTACTGGGGCGTGATCTATGCTTCAGCCCACAGCGTGCAAGCGAACTGACAGGGCCCCCTTGTTACTCTTTGGACACAGACCTGACAATTGAGTGTCACAGAGCTTCAATTGTTTAGAACTTCTCCTTCTTAATTCTCGTCGAGTACTGTGTCTTATTCGGACGTTAGCAGTCTTCTTGGTGAACCCTACGGGGTAGCCGTGTGCGTTGATACAGTCAGCACGACCATGACGGGAAGCTGCAACAAATCTGGAGATTGGTGGTTAGAAACCCAGCGCTGACCGCGACTATCCTGTGTGTGATTATTCCAAGGTTCTTCCACATCTTCTCCAAGCAAATGCCAAGATATTACCATATTTCAAGTTCCGGGGTATCTACCGTAATAATAACCGTTACACACGTTACTAATCACCACAGAAACACAGGTTATCAGACAAATTGAAAAGGATTGCTGGAGAATAATAATAATAATAACGTATTTGAGAATGCACTCTACGAGACAAAGTGCAAAAGCATCATCATCCCTCTCCTCCCCAATCTGGGTGAGTGACGTGGCACAGGGTGAGATGTGAACTAGCATACCTTCCCTCTCCAGGCCCAGTTGGGTAACATCTTCAGGTCAGATGCAACAACGCCCCAAAGTTACTTCGAGATCCTCATTTGGCCTCCAGAATTCACACTGACACTGGCAGTGGAGCGAGCCACCCTCATCGCCAGCCAATTCCCCTCGTGATGTACTGTAGATATACCCATTCGATTCGTGACTTCACAAAAATATCAATGAACGTATCTCTCCCAATTCCGGAAGATATGCATTAGAAATCTAGGCATTTGAATTCACGTTCACCATCTGTGCTAAAATTCCAAGAGCTGATTCGAGAGGGTTTAAAGTAGTAGCGGAAGAGTGACAGGAGTGGAGCAACTCATCCCCGAAGGTCTGGATCTGCCACGTAAACCTTAGGTTGCCCTTAGCAGAATATGAACCAACCACGGGCGATGTGGGTCGTTGCTGTATAAGTTAGGCATGAAACGTCACTCAACTGTGACTGTGGTGCGCCAAAACAAACTATCGGTCATTATTGATACTGAATGTTCTAACAGGGCGTAATTGGTACTGCAGGAAGACTTTGTGTAATCCTCTACAATGGATGTAGAGTGCCTGGCCAAACTAGATTTTAAAATCTAAATTGATCAGGTGCTCAGTTGATTGTGTTTAGATTTACATACCAGGTGAATCAGCGCCCCTAATAATATTGGGTTATGCAGCCCAACTAATGCGCATTGTCAGGAAGGTCGATATTTTCTCTGCTTGCACCCCGTATGATACTAATTCACTGCAAGCATATCCTGCAAACGATACTGAACACTATTACTTTTCCTCCGATGTGACTACAGGCTAATACGAGGGAGAATCAATAGTGCTCATTATTGTTTGCGGGATGTGCTTGCAGCGCATTATACCATACGGGATGCAACCAGAGAAATATCGACCATATGCATAAAACAATACTATTAGGGGCAGCTGATTCACCTGGTTTAGTGTACTTTGGCATAAGCTACATGAATAATATATATATATATATATATATATATATATATTATTACTAAATTAGAGAAAAATTTAAAGTGGGAGTGAAGATTCAAGGAGAAATAATTTCAACTCTGAGATTTGCTGATGACATAGTCATCTTGGCCGACAAGCCTGAGGATTTGAATGAGTTTTTGAATGGTATGGACTCCGTCTTACAGAAGGAATTCATGATGAAAATTAATAAATGTAAAACAAAAATACTGGAATGCAGCCGAAATAAATCAGAAACCTCTATGGAGATCAAATTGACAGGTGAAAAGCTGAAGGAAGTAGAAGACTTCTGTTACTTAGGAAGTAGAATAACCAGTGATGGACGAAGCAAAGAGGATATAAAAAGTAGGTTGGCTCAGGCAAAGAAAGCTTTTCTACAAAAAAGGAATCTGCTGACATCGAATATAGATTTAGGTATTAGGAAGTCATTTTTGAAAGCCTTTGTCTGGAGCGTGGCACTCTATGGAAGTGAAACTTGGACTATTGGTGCAGCAGAAAAGAGGAGAATAGAAGCATTTGAAATGTGGTGTTACAGGAGAATGATGAAGATCAGATGGGTAGATAGGGTTACAAACATAGAGGTATTAAGACGAGTGGGAGAGGAGAGATGTTTCTGGCGACTGCTAATGAAGAGAAGAGATAGGTTGGTAGGACACATACTAAGACACCCAGGAATAGCAAGCTTAGTTATGGAAGGAAGGGTCGAGGACAAGAACTGTAGGGGTAGACCAAGGTTAGAATATGTTAAACAGATTGCCTCAGATGTAGGATGTGGTAGTTATGTAGAGATGAAACGATTAGCTCAGGACAGGGAGGCATGGAGAGCTGCATCAAACCAGTCAAAAGACTGAAGACTCAAACAACATATATATATAAATCAATATGTTAATAAATAAATAAATAAATAAATAAATAAACAGTTCACGGAGACATACTATACAGTAGATGGTTTTATGTAGCTAAACATGTATTATACTCCCACTGTAAATGAGTTTTCTACCATGTTACAGTGTTATCACTGCAATAGTAAGCACTGCCAAAACATCAGGCAAAATGTATCCGCAAGAAACAACATTCTTCACAAGTTGACGGATAATAATTGGGGAACCCAGCCACAAACCCTTAGAACATCAGCTTTAGCTCTGTGCTACTCTGCGGGCGAATTTGCCAGTCCAGTGTGGTATAAATGAGCACACATTAAACAAGTTGACACTGCACTCAACGAATGCTGCAGAATCATTACTGGTTGCTTGAAGCCTACTCCAGTTGAGAAAGTCCACTGCTTAGCTGGTATTGCTCCTGGGGAGATACGCAGGGAGGTAGCAGCGAACAAGGAAAGATTTAAGGCATCCACATCACAAACACACCCACTATTTGGATATTCCCCCGCCCGAACTCGCCTTAAATCTAGGAAAAGCTTACTTCGGACAACAGTCAGCCTTAAAGTCAATGCTGACACTGTTAGGGCAAGAATGTGGAAGGAAGGAACTGGTCATCTGTCCGGCTGGATGACCCCAAAAGAAAGCCTTCCTCCGGGCCATATGGAAGGCTGGGCAACATGGAAGGCGCTCAACAGACTACGGACTGGAGTTGGAAGAACCAAGTTGAACTTGCAGAAATGTTTTTTTTCGAGCGACTCTCTCCTCTGTGATTGTGGGGAACTACAGACAGTCCAACATCTTTACAAGTGCCCACTATTTCCATGGAAGATTTAACACTTGCCATACCGAATGCTATTGACGTCGCCCGTTACTGGACAAAGAACATTTAAAACTCAGCAATTCTTCTAGGTTTGTGCCGTGTCTTGTGTGGGGTTTCGCCTAGGACACCAAGCTAGGCTCATCGGCGGGCTCTTGGTGTCCATCTTTTTGGAAGCCTTCATAGGGAGGTTAAGGCTGCTTGAACTTTTAGTTCTCGTAGTCAAGTGGTGCAGTTGCACCTTATATAAAGGGAGGTGGCGCGCAGTTCGTCACTCCTGTGGGGGTCCGGGCGGGGACACCAAGAGCCCGCCGATGAGCCTAGCTTGGTGTCCTAGGCGAAACCCCACACAAGACACGGCACAAACCTAGAAGAATTGCTGAGTTTTAATTCACCGGCCGTGAAAGCCAATATACCAAAGAACATTTAATTTCGTTGCGGGTTACCTGGCAGTCAGATGTTCGTGTGTTGTTTAACTGACTTGTATGTCGGTGCCCTTACTTAATATTAGATTTAGAATAGTTTGCCGAGTACTTTATGTCTTTATTAACCTTATTCTTCTTCTTTTTGCGTTTTGCCCATTATAGAGCGCGCTTGAACTTGTTTTTCGGCTTGATGATGTTCGCCTTCCTATCTTCCCAAAATCTCTTCATGAAGTCACTGTGCTGCTTCTTCCGTTCCTCTGTCCACTTGGTTCCAGTCCTGCCACTAGTTTTCACCCTAAACTTGTGCTTATTATTAACCTTATTATTATTATTATTATTATTATTATTATTATTATTTGTATTTGATTCTCACTGTTTACCAAGTATTTTGTGTCTTTATTAACAATTCACTGTACCCTTATCGTTATTATTATCATTTGTATTTGATTCTCACTGTTTACCATTTGCGACATATATTTGTGATTGGTGCTCCTGATACGAATAAAGAAAGACTACAATAGTAGGTATTCCCCATCATTCTGTTGTTCTTACCTCACCACCTCATCGAGTAGTGAGTGGCATTTTTGCCTGTCACCCCCTGAGATCCTGGTGTGATCCCCGGCTCTGCGAAGAAATTTAATTATAATCTGAGGTCTAAAATGAGCTACACTCAGCCTCAGGTACAGAAGTGCTGTGGGTTCGATTACCACGTCAGTCAAACTAGAAATTGATTTCCGTTGTTTCATATTTCTACTCCCGGGACAGTACCAAACACCAAACCGTAGCAATATTTTTATTATTTTCGGCAAAGACGGGAACAAACCAGGACCTCAGGGGTGACACCCAACAATGCTATTCACTATACCTCGAAAGGGTAACTTTTATACTTATAAACACAAAAAACAAGGGCTCACTGTCACCTGTAGTCTGTGGTTGAAACCCATGCAGCGTGCCCCTTCAAACCAACAGTGACGATAATCATTTATTTCTCGATAAAAGAGGGTGGCATATTGTAAAAAGATATTATCGGTTCAATTTACTTCAAAGGGAATTAATTACTGATATGGTCAAACAACTCCAAAGAGACAAAGGACGATCAAAGTCCGCATTCCGATAACGTTAGCACAATGGGAATATTTAAATAGTGTTGTGATTTTGCTGCGGATACATCAAAACCGCAGCCATCATCTCGCAAATGAATTGCAGCGAACAGAAATAGCTTTGCGTGTCAGTGGTCTCTGATTTATGAGCGTTGAATCAATCGCTGACTTAAAGAACTGTCTTCTGCACGATTGTAACTGTCAATTATGTATATACTCGTGATATAAGCAGAGAGAATAGAAATACGAAAGGTATAAACAGAAATGAAAAGTGAAATGGCTCAAAAGCTTTCAGG
The DNA here is from genome assembly GCA_946902985.2 of Meconema thalassinum. Lineage (NCBI taxonomy): Eukaryota > Metazoa > Arthropoda > Insecta > Orthoptera > Tettigoniidae > Meconema > Meconema thalassinum. The sequence goes on along the minus strand of OX336388.2, from coordinate 1,322,701,107 downwards.
AACTGATGAAATCAGCTGTTATGTCTGCTGAGAAAGACTCGGTATTCATTGAATCCTCAAATTGCTAGGATATCCAAAAGTAAAACTTAGGTCCAGCAGCCAATATAGATAGCTGTTTATTACTTAGCACCACCCAACAGGCACTTGTAGGTCACTTTAATGTTATACCTACGGACATGAAGTAACTCGGTAATATGAACGTTGAGCTTTCACTATTCCTTCCCGGCCATGGAACATATCAATTTTACTTCAAATGTTTCAAAATTAATGTAGAAGACGTTTACTCTTGCATCTGTAGATCATCTCAAAGCATAAATCACCTCCTATTTGGCTATCCTGCCTTCGAAAGAGAAAGATATAATCTGAATCACCATTTGAATTACTAAAATAATAATACTTTATCACATTTTTCAAAACTTTTGTTCTTATAATCAGTTTATAACATTCACACATCACATTTACTCTAAACTATCTTTGTAAATTACCTTATACAATATGTAACCTGTAATTTTTAGCCTATTTTCAATTTTGAAAAAAATAGGCTTATGAGATCAACTTTTGTCCGTGTGTGTGTGTGTGTGTGATTCGTGTGTGTGTCCCCACCTAATAAAATATATACGGCTGGAGCGATTTCAATGAAACTCAGTAAGTTCATAGCACTATTCCGAGCGACCCCGACCGTCTCCTTCAAATTTTGTTACGACTCACCAATCCAACATGACGGCTGTGCGAAATATTTCACCAGCATCCAATATCTCCGAAACTATTACCGATATTACCCTGACATTTTGTATGGCGATAAAGGGAACTACTATAAGTTCACTTATGTGATTTTGAAAATCTGGTAACTACAAAACCAACATGGCGGCCAAGCGAAGTTGCGACATTTAAATAGACGTTTCTCGCGATTTAACCAACCAAACGCAATGAAACTTGGTACAGTATATGTTTAAATACATTGAAATGCACCGACATCTAACTTCGTTCAATTGTTTACATAACCACAAGATGGAGGATGTGCGAAATATTTCACCGGCATTCTATATCTCTGAAACTATTAGCGGTATCTCCCTGAAATTTTGTACAGAGATAAAGGGCACTACTGGAAGTCCATCTATACGACTTTCAAAAACCGGTTAACTACAAAACGAACATGGCGGCCAAGCGAATTTTAAAATTTTAAATAGACCTTTCTCGCGATTTAATGTTCCAAACGCACTGAAATCTGGTACAGGAAATATTTATACACATTGTAATGCATTGGTATCTAATTTAGTTCAATTGTTTACATAACCTCAAGATGGCGGCTTTGCGAATTTTAAAATTAAGTTTTTATTTCTAGTGATGTAGTCATGCGATCGAAGTGAAAGTTTGAATAATGAACCTACGCAATAATTTTCCTTTAATGGTACATGACTCTATGGCCTATACATTTAACAATCCAACATGGCGACCATCCGAAATATTTAGACGGCTCTGAATATCTACGAATCTATTACAGCAATCAAACTGAATTTTTTAATGTTCATAGGGGCTATGAACTTAATTTCACTTAAGGACTGGTGATCACAAATCCAACAAGACGGCGACGCGAAGTATAAATATTCCCATGGACGTTTCTCGCAATTTAACCATCCGAGTGCAGTGAAACTTGGTACAGTAAATCCTTATACGAATGGTAATCCACTGGCATCTAATTTATTTCAATTGTTTCCATAACCTCAAGATGGCAGCTGTGCGAAATTTTAAAATCTCCTTGTTACTTCTTGTGTCCTAATTATGCGATTGAAGTTTGAATACTACACGTACACAATAATCAGCTTGTAACAGTACATAACTCTAGGACCTACATATATAAAATCCAACATGGCGACCCTCCGAAATATTTAGTCGGTTCTCAATATCTACGAATCTATTACAGCAATCAAACTGAAATTGTGTATGTTGATAGTGGCAATTAACATATGTAGGATATAAGAAAATAGGCTGTATAGTTCTTCACGGAAATACTTTTTTAAACTACAATACTAATATACTTCGGTGAAATAGGATTCCCCTTGTAATGGATATTCAATAAATAAATAATATGAGCGTTGATGGGATTCAGACACACATATCTTACGTTCTAGGCGGGTGTACACAGTCTATCCCCGACCAACGCTCATTTCCCATTTTCTTAGAATCACATGAATGACTAGGAAGAGAAGCTTTACTTGAATTGATCTTATCTGTTGAGTACGTCTTGGAAACGAGATTGCCATTGGGTTTCAAACCCGAATCTACTCCTGTGGGGGTCTGGGCACGGATACTAAGAGCTTGCTGATGAGCCAGCTTGATGTTCCTAGGTGAAACCCCACACAAGACACGGCATAATCCTAGAAAAATAGCTGAGTTGTAATTCACTGGCCGTCAAAGCCATTATATCATCTTTTTGGAAGCCTTCATAGGGAGGTTATGGCTGCTTGAGCTTTTATCTCTCGCAGTAAAGAGGCACAGATGCGCTTCATAAAAGGGAGGTAGTGCGCAGTTCGCTTCTCCTGTGGGGGTCTGGACACGGACACTAAGAACCCGCTGTTGACCCAGCTTGATGTTCCTAGGCGAATCCCCACTCAAGACACAGCATATACCTAGACAAGTTGCTGAGTTTTAATGCACTGTTCGTCAAAGCCATTATGACATATTTATCTATTATTTATTTATTTATTTAAAAAACAGAGGATACCGATGGTAGAGATAAGTGGAAGAAGAATGTGTTATTGTTGTTGTTTGTTTTAGGGGCCTTGTGACATCGTGGTCATGTACTTGGGTGTGTGTAAAATTTGTCTGATAACCTGTGTCACTGTGATGTCTGTACTAGTGTGCTTATTTGTAATTGAGTTAGGATTTGGGTAGGAACCGTTCGTGGCCTTAAGTTAAGTACCATACCGAAATTTTCCTGATGTAGAGTGCGAAACCACGGAAGGAACGAACTCTAACATGGATTATAGTTAATATTTGTTGTACAGTATTGTACAGTACAATATTGTATTAAGAGTGGTATGTGGAGGGAAACCACAGCATTGAGGAGAATTCTCAATTATTTCTAAAGACCACATGCAGTATCCTAATGATGTATTTTCTATACCACGTATTTTTCAATTCGAGAGATTGTCCCTGAGATTTTGAAGATCTCATTTAACACACCAGTGCACACATCTCGACCCAAATAAGAGCGCGACTTTCGCTTTTAAGAATGTCTCTAGATCTTCGTAAGCTGCTCCTTGGACTGTTCTTTAGGACTGTAAATTGCAATTACTCCATAACCGCGACAACTTTTGAAGCCGAGAACGAAACGTTCTCAATATGGGTGAGTGAGTGCTGTAGTACCTATGCTTGCGTACCTTAGCAGTTTATATTTAGCTCCTTTATTCCAAGTTACCGACCACAACACTTGTCATTTGGAACCGTTCTGACCCAGTCTTTGAACTTTCACGCCTTGACTTTAAACACAGTCAGTCCGGTTAGCCTTACGTCCATCGTTTGTTAACAGATGGAGCATCTCAGTTGCGACTACTTGAGGGAACAGTGGGACACATTATCATGGTTTAATGACAGGCAACATGGATTTCGGAAAGGTTACTCATGCGAGAGTCAGATGCTATCACTTTTTCAAGACATTAGCGAATCGTTAGACCATGGAGTTTCAGTCGACGCCGTGGTTATAGATTTTGCGAAGGCATTTGATGTCGTGCCGCATGACATGCTACTCCATAAATTAGCTTCGACGAAGATTGATAGAAGAGTAATTTTATGGATCCAAGAATTTTTGACGGGTCGTACCCAGAAAGTGAAAGTCGAAGGCATATTCTCGGATGAAATCACCGTAACGTCGGGTATCCCTCAGGGCAGCGTAATCGGAACTTTGTTATTTTTTGGCTTTATAAATGACTTACCAAATGGGATTCGCAGTGACTGTCGATTGTTTGCGGATGATTGTGTAATATATCAAAAGATACATGACTCACAAGACAATGCAGTGCTTCAAGAGGACCTGAACCTGGTCTATAAGTGAGCGATTGTAAATAAAATGAAAATAAACACAAGAAAATGTAGTCTCTTAAAAATAGGGAAAGTGCGAAGGCAGGATTTTCAATATAACATTGGCTCGGAAATACTTGTAGAAGAAGATTCTTGCAAATATTTGGGCGTTCACGTAAGGAATGATATGAAATGGAGTAGTCATGTAGGATGTGTAGTTTCAAAAGCTTACAAATCCCTGCACTTTGTAATGAGGGTATTAAAAGGAAGTAGTACCTCTGCTAAAGAATTAGGCTATTTGTCACTTGTAAGACTTATTCTGGAATATGCCTCGGCGGTTTGGGATCCATATCAAGTAGGGCTCATCAATGAGTTGGAAATGGTACAAAGAAAGGCCGCTAGATTTGTGCTCAGTGACTTTAATCCCAGGAGCAGTGTGAGCCGTATGTTAAAGAAACTTGGGTGGGAATCACTGGAGGCTAGGAGGATGAAATCTAGACTCTGCGCTATGTACAACACGTATACAAATCAACCAGCATGGGGTGAGCTTAGCAAACGATTGGGAAAGCCCACTAGTAGTGTGTTTTGGCCGGTTCTAAATCCTCCACCTCCACACCCTCCACACAAGATGGCGGCAGCCCGATAACTCCCGACCCCGTGGTCGGATTTTGACGAATGAGGTGTCATTGAACTCGGGCTGATACCCCCTTTTCTATGAACAACATATTTCCACCCCAAAGGTAAAACCTACCCCTACTAGGGGGTGAAATTGTATTTTTTTAGAGAATCTCTCTTTTCAATTGCAACATGTGAGAGTTTGAATGTCGATATGGAATGAAACGTCGTTCTACATAAAGTGCATATGTGCGGTGGATAGCCACTATGAATTAACATGCTTGTTTTCTGTTTTTACGCATGCCCACTCATGGCTTTTGTAAGAGGGTGGGGGGAGTGGATCCCTATGGATGGGTTATTGTTGACGGGTCATTGTTGGCGGGGTCATTGTTGTCGGGTCCTTGTGGACGAGTCCTTGTGGACAAGTCCTTGTGGACAGGTCCTTGTGGACGAGTCCTTGTGGACAGGTCCTTGTGGACAAGTCCTTTTGTACGAGTCCTTGTCCCTTAGGACTGATCCCTTTGGACGGGTCCCTTTTGGACCGGTTCCTACGGACTGGCTCATGAAATTATTTAAATTATGTCAAAGGGCCTAACTACATTTCGCGTGTGTGTTGAACTGACGTTGTTCACCACTACTATAATGGGATAACGATATGAAAGGAAAGTGACGAAATACATGTGAACATACAAGGGATCTAACTCGGTGGATGGATGTGTTCTAACGAGTCATTTGTAGTTGAAAGAGAATAATACATGTTCTTAAGATGTTAAAACTGAGAGATGGCACGTGCAGTAAGACGTCTTGTTACTTCCTGTGTCATATTACAGACATGACAGAGAGCGCACAGATCTGTTCCTATGACTAACACTGCAGTAATTTGAAACCGCAAGTGTTCATGAAGACAATGGATGATGATCATGCAAAGTTAGCAGTTATTGGATATTACACAGGTGTTCCTTCCGGTGTCATGTTGCCGACATACTAGAGAGCGAACACTGCAGTTGCTATGACTGACGCTGCAGTAATTTGAAACCCCATATGTTGACTAAGACAATGGGTGATGATCATGCAAAGTCAGCAGACATTGGATACCACACAGGTGTTCCTAGTGTACTTTGGACTCTCAGCTGTATTGGGAAAGGAATTGCAATGATCTGCAAAAAACTGCTGACACGAGTGATGAGAGTTTATATAAGAGGGGTGTCATATATCTCTCTACTGTCAGTCTTTATTACTCGCTTTGAGTGAACAGTGCTCTATTACTGCTCAAGAGTTGTAAAAAAAGCCGTTTTGGTAGAAAATCATTAAATTATTTTGCAAGGTAAGTACTTATTATTAATGGATTGCAGTCTTTTATTACTAATTGATGTTGAAGTTATTGATTGTAATGTATTTATTGATTGATTGATTGATTGATTGATTGATTGATTGATTTGTTTGTTTGCAGATAATTGGGTACCTGTAGGTTACCAGATTCCTACAATCTATTCATTCAGTGACAGCAGTTGATAAATTATAAAAAGGTAAGTGCCCCCTCTAATAACTTTTAAACAGTTAGAGTGATATTTTCCAATGTTCACCACTACATGTCAGTGAAAATGGTATATTTGGCAGTCAAAAGTTGGAACTACTTAACCATGGTGTGTAAAGCTAATTTTGTAGGTTAGATTTTGATTACCGCTCTATTAAGTCTGAATGTTCATTGCTAGGTGTCAGTGTCAGAGGGAATATTTAAAGACTTAACCTCAGTTCACCTAACATAACCTAACTTTACCTAACTTAACCTTATCATGTGACATGTTTTACAATTTTAAACTTGTTTTAAGACTGGCTATGACGTCACACTTAGCTCACTTAACTGGCGATTGCTGGTTTCTATCACGTGACATGTTCTACAAGTTTAGACTTGTTTTAAGACTGGCTATGACGTCACACTTAGCTCACTTAACTGGCGATTGCTGGTTTCTATCACCTGACATGTTCTACAAGTTTAGACTTGTTTTAAGACTGGCTATGACGCCACACTTAGCTCACTTAACTGTTGTTCGCTGGTTTCTACCACTCTATCAAGTTCCAATGTTCACCGCTAGGTGTCAGTGACAGTGGTATATAGTAACCCTCAGTTAGAACTACATAAAGTTAGACTTGCTAGGAGTTCACAGATGATTGATTTAAATACCCTGCTATAACCATTGACTGGAATATAATTAAACTATTTATATTGTACTTTTTGTTATATCTTTTATTAACATTGATGATTTCTTTCTTTTATAGGTAATTTCGAAAGTGATCATCATGTTCAAGTGTGGTGACTGTAAGAAACAGTTCTCAAGACCTGACAACCTTCAACGACACGCAAATGCTAAACATGACATTAAAATGTTTGTGTGCAGTCATTGTGCTATGACATTTAACAGACAAGATAGTCTTGGACGGCATGTAAATTAAATGCATGTCAGTTCAGCACCTTTTTCATGTTCAGTTTGCGATCTTGGTTTTTCTGCTGTAAAGCGATATCAATCCCACATGGTTGAAGTGCATGGGGAACAACAGGAATTAAAAACTGTAAAACCATCAACTAGCACGGAACCTTTAAATGAATGTAATGCTCAAAAGCGTAAACGTTCTCAAGATTGTGAAACTAGTTGTGCAACAAAAAGAAAGAAGGATGGTGAACCTTCAATAACCCATTGTGATGTATGTAATATTGATATACCTTCTTCAATCATTCATGGACATTTACGCAGTATTCAACATAAAAATAACGCTTGCCATGAAAGAAATTCTGGAAATGTTCAACAAATTGGTAGTGCATTTAAAAGTCGAATTGCTAGTTATAGACTTTATAGTAAAGAAAAAACTCAAAGTATTGAATTATTTTAAAAAAATGTTCAACCTACTGTGTTTGGCTTAGTAGAAAATGTTTTATTAGAGCATAAAACAATTAAAATGAATTTTGAACTTTTTGGACTCTATGTAAAAACTGGGAGCAAAGGTGAAATTACGGATATCAAATCCTTTAATACAAAAAACATAATTGTTAGCGAATCAACTAATATTAGTGATATATACCAAGATATTTCAAGTGCTATCATTGTGAAGAGTGAAGAGTTCCAGGAAAGGGAGTCACGCTGGGCGTTGGTTGAAGTACTTTATTTAGAAACCAACATGAATAAATACAACCCCCTTCGAGCATCATTATACGTTGATTTGCCAGGATGGATCAAACGTAAGCATGCTTGTGTAAACGTTATGAATAATGATGACGCATGCTTTGCATGGGCTGTAACCTCAGCTCTCCATCCAGCAGTGGAAAATATGGATAGAACATCATCTTATCCTCACTATTCTTCAGTGTTAGATTTAAAAGAAATGGAATTTCCTATGGCGATAAAAGACATTCAACGTTTTGAAGAGCTGAACAATGTAAGTATTAATGTTTATGGAATTGAAAATAAGAGTATAGTTGGTCCTCTATATTATACTCAAGAAAAAAAGGATGCTCATGTAAATTTACTGTACATAACCGAAGGTGAAAACGCCCACTATTGTTGGATAAAACATTTAAGTAGACTTGTCGGTAGTCAGCTATCAAAAAGGGAACATAAGGAGTGGTTGTGTGATGGCTGTTTGCTGCATTTCAGAAAAGAGGACCAACCAACTCAACACCAAAAATGGGGATGTAATCATGTGTGTACGGTATTACCGACTCCTAAAAATAACATTCTAAAATTTAAGGATTATGAGAAACAACTTCGAGTACCATTTGTTATATATGCTGACTTTGAAGCTTTGCTAAAACCATTTAATACATGTTCATCAAATCCAGCCCAACCTTTCACCAACACTACTCACATTCATGAACCTTTTAGCTTTGCATATTATATTAAATGTAGTTATGATGGCTCTTTAAATAAGTTTGAGCTCTATAGAGGACCTGATGCACCTAAAGTTTTTATGGAAAGGCTTGAGAAAGATGCCATTCGTATATCCTCTATTTTAAATACGATCATTCCAATGGAGCCACTAACTTCCTCAGAGCAAATGAATTTTGAAACTGAAACTAATTGTTTTATATGTGGTGAATGTTTATATACAGACAGGGTTCGCGATCATGACCATTTAACAGGAAAATATCGTGGTGCAGCTCACCAAGAATGTAATTTAAATTATAGAGTAAGTAAATTCATTCCGGTCATTCTACATAACGGCAGCAAATACCACTTTATCGTTAAAGAATTTGGAGCTTCAGATGTGAAAATTGATGTGATTGCAAATAATAAGGAACAATACATATCGTTCACAAAATACATCAAAACTAGCAATAAAAAAAAACATTGAACTGCGATTTTTAGATTCATTCCGCTTTATGCCGAGTAGTCTTGATAAGCTGGCTAGTAATTTAAAATCAGATCAGTTTCATGAAATTCATCGTGTCTTTCCTAAAGAAGATGATTTTAATTTGATTCGTCAAAAGGGTATATTCCCTTATGAATATATTAACTGTGTGGAACGTCTTGAGGAGTGTTCTTTACCACCGAAAGATACATTTTACAGTTCCTTAAACACAAGTCATATCAGTGATCAGGAATATTTACATGCACAACGTGTATGGACACAGTTTGACATTCAAACTTTAGGAGAATTTTCAGACATATATTTGAAGACAGATGTGTTGTTATTAGCAGATGTTTTTGAAAATTTTCGGAATGTTTGTATGAAAACTTATGATCTTGATCCTTGTCAGTATTTCACTGCTCCTGCGTTAAATTTCAGTTCAATGTTGAAAAAAACATAAGTAAATTTAGAATTAATGACTGATATAGACATGATCAATTTTATAAAATCATCAATTCGAGGTGGATTAAGTCAATGTAGTGGACGGTACTCCAAAGCGAATAATAAATACATGCCTAGCTACAACCCTTGTGAAGAGTCAAAGTATATTGTCTACCTCGATGCAAATAACCAATATGGTTGGGCTATGAGTCAATATCTACCACTGAAAGATTTTCGCTGGCTGACACAGCCTGAAATTGATGTCTTACATGTTGACACCCTTAATGATAACGATGATAAAGGATATATTTTAGAGGTAAATCTTGAGTACCCTAAAGAGTTACATGATGATCATAATGATTTACCATTTTGTCCTGAGAATATGAAATCTCCATACATCACATCACGAACAAAAATGTTAATTGCTAATGTAAATGATAAATGTAAATATGAAATACATTATCAAAACTTGAAACAGTGTCTACAGCATGGATTGAAATTAACTAAAATTCATCGCGTATTGCAATTTCATCAGTCAGCATGGCTCAAACCGTATATTGATCTAAACAATAATTTAAGAACGCAGTCAACAAACGCGTTTGAAAAAGATTTTTTTAAACTCATGAATAATAGTGTTTTTGGAAAGACTATGGAGAATGTTGATAAACGAGTTGATGTAAAGCTGATAACAAAGTGGGAGAATGATGGTAAAAGGTATGGTGCGAGCAACTTAATAAGGAAGCCTAACTTTCATAGCTGTTCAATTATTCATGAGGATTTAGTTGTAATACAAATGAATCGTCTTAAAGTAACTTACAACAAACCCATATATGTGGGTTACACCATTCTGGAATTGTCAAAAACACTTATGTATGATTTTTACTATGATTATGTAAAGAAAAACTATCTTGATAATGCTAAATTACTCTACACAGACACAGATTCTTTTATTTATGAGTTTAAAACTGATGATTTTTACGAGGATATCAAAACTGAGCTAAATAGGTTTGATACAAGTGACTACCCCAAGGATAATATTTACCATTTACCTCTAGTAAACAAAAAGGTTCTTGGGAAATTTAAGGATGAATGTGCTGGTGTTATTATAGACACCTTTGTAGGTACAAAATCTAAATCATACAGCTATATGACAATTGATGATGTAGTAGTAAAGAAATTAAAAGGAGTGAAAAAGAATGTTGTTAGTAAAGAGTTAGATATAAGTGATTATAAAAACTGTATAGTTAGTAACCCACCTGTATTATATAAGAAAATGTGTGTATTTAGAAGTAAAAATCATCAGCTACATACCAATTTGTTGAACAAAGTTGCTTTAAGTAATGAAGACAACAAACGATTCATTATACCCAACACATTTAATACTCTTGCTTGGGGAAACAGTCGTATTGACGACTGTTACTTTACTTAAGTCTAATGATCACTATATTGTAATATTTGTAGTGTGTTTTATATTGTAATATTTTTTGTAAAAACTGTAAGTAGAATGTATAATGTTAGGCTACAGTAGTTTAGTTAAAATAAGATAAGTAATACATTTTAGTGTAAAATGTTTGCTTTTGTATATTACGAAAACGATTTTAAAAAATTTACTGAATGTGTGAACTAAACAAGGGGAATGTAAAAAATGTAAAGCGGAAATTGTAAATATCCATGTGTGAAAAAGTGAAATGGCTATCACCATTTTAAAATTAAAAAGACATTGTAATCTGGTAAACCTTGTTTTTTATTTCACAACATCAAAAATGTACAGAATGTGTAAACTAAACAAGGGAATGTAAAAAATGAAAAGTGGAAATTGTAAATATTCATGTGTGAAAAAATGAAATGGCTATCACCATTTTTAAAAATTAAAAGATATAGTGATTTAGTGAACCTTATTTATATTTTCACAACAAAAATGTACAGAATTTGTGAACTAAACAAGGGGAATGTAAAAAATGTAAAGTGGAAATTGTAAATATTCATGTGTGAAAAAATGAAAATGAAGAAATGACTATCACCATTTTTAGAATTAAAAGACATTGTGATCTGGTAAACCTTGTTTTTATCTCACAACAACAAAAATGTACAGAATGTTTAAACTAAACAAGGGGAATGTAAAAAAATGTAAAGTGGAAATTGTAAATATTCATGTGTGAAAAAAATGAAATGGCTATCACCATTTTTTAAAATAAAAGACATTATGATCTTGTAAACCATGTTTTTATTTCACAACAAATAGAGCTTTACAAAAATAGAATACAAAGAAATACCAATTCCTCAATCCTTTTCAATGTCCATGTCCACTCATTATTAACTTTCCTTTTATAACACTAATCACAATGACGACTGCCAACCTCTCTCCCACTGAGACATCACAGGATGTCAAACATTGTTTAGCTTTTCAACGATACTTTATCCGCTACACGTCTTAATGCAGAATGACTGTGGTGATAAGAAAGGTGCATGCTTGATCCAAAGGATTAATAGGTATATCACTATGCTGCAAAGGTTCTTCAAGACAAGTTCCAGGACTACACAAATAATAACCAGGTAGGTAGATTTCGAAAGTCAAGTATTGAATTACTTTGTTAATGACACCATTGCCAGTACAGGTCTGGCATATCCTTTTCCATCGATGGTAAAAAGGTTTGATCTTCCTCCTCCTCTGTGGATGATGTTTGTTGTTGTTGCTTTTTTTCTTCATTACACCCGTGGTATGAGGAAACAAAGTCTTTACACTGACTTTTATGACCATGATACAGTTTGACCAGCTGACAAGTAGCACACTGTCGCATAGAGGGTATTTTTGCCATAGCCACTTGCTTATGGTGATCATAATCCGTACATGGTTGCAATTCACTTAACACAGGGCCTTGAGTCCATGATTTTGGTACATGTTGCCAGATTTCTTTCACTGCATTTGCTGCGACGTAATAAATGAATGATTTTGGAAGAGCCAATATTCTTATTTAGTAAAACTGTCTAGTTTCTTTTTGCACACGAAGAACTTTCCAATCGCTTTATCGGTAGCATCCCCTTTCTCCATGGTATCACGTTGATGTTTACACGTCACTTGTAGAAGTCTCACTGGTGGCATTCACAGGTAAACCTTTAGTTTTAATTTTATTTAACAACTCCCAGCAGGCATTGGTGGATAGCCAATGAAACAATTGCCACACCTGTGCCAAGGCTTTATGGGTAATATTGTCACAGGGGCAGCGATCCATGAGTGTTTGCAGCGAGGGACAACCCATGTCCATTAAATCGATACATTGACAGTAAGACGCTAAAAATGGTTGTAGCCATTGACGTTTTTCACTACCTTTCACAAATATTACATGGGCAGAAGACAAGTGGGCTTTCATGACCATGTCCAGGTGCTTATATGAAATGGTTCCTTGCTTCCAGTCTAGTTGCATATGAGTTTCAATCCACTGGGTTTGTTTACGGTCTTTATCACACAACAAATCAAACGCATAAGGTGGTTTAAACACCAAATGGGTAGCTTGTGATATCCAAAAAGTGGAACAATCGATGATGGCCACTTCTTTAAATATAAATTTGTTATCTCCAATTTTAAACCCTTGACAGTCGACAATCAGTGTACGCAACATGTTCACTCTTGTCTGGATCAAATCCAACTGACCACAGACTGATAATTGTTCAGTAAGGTGTACCCATGTCATTTACTTACATTCCATTCTAGTAAAAGAAAAGAAAAACATCGAGTAGTCACTATAGAGTTAAGGATATGACAGGGGGGCATAAGAAATAATAATAATATAACAACAACAACCAATTTTTTTTATTTCATTATTTTATTAGCATAACAAGTTTTACATTCTGTTTTCATTCTAGGATAGAGGCGGTACCATCTCATACAACAAAAAAGTTTTTTGTGTTTATAGTGTCCATAACACTGATGATATCCCAATGTCTCTAAACTGGATGTTTTTAACTGTGAGCTGCTCACTGAAGCACTGCCGGCACCATAAAGTCCACACGTATCATAACTTTTTTCATCACTCAGAGGCATGTGTGAGGGGTAACTTGAATGACAGGGTATATTACCCACCTCCATTCTGCACAGGTAGGGGCAGGCAGGTGACCAGCGCTGATGTTCCTGCATGGGTTCATCGCTCTCTTGCCATTGGTCTAAGATGATGGGACAAAACACACATTTCGCTTCACCTCTTCTTTTTAAATAGTAGAATCCAGCGGCTGCTAAGGCTTGAGGGTTTATAAAAGGCACCGGCCACGTCGCAAAGGTCTTGAAACGTTGTTCCTCAGATTTTAAATTCATGGATGTAACTTCTCTTGAGGCTTGAAAGCAAGACATGACTGAGTGGTTTAATGTGTGTTGACCTGCTATTTATACACTTGTCACTTGGTTGGACAGTGGATAATAGTTGACTTGTTTGTGATGAATAATCAAACAGTAGGCCGTGGTATTGGCTGGAACATTGTCATGCGTTTCAAAATCTAGTCGAATGTCAATATTGGATGGTTTGACAGACTCTTCCAAGTAGGAACAGTCAAAGACAATCAGTGGCGCCCTTGTCTTAAAAGCTTGGGGTGACAACATTGGACAATTCTCTTTTTGATAATACGACCATCTAAATTTAGAAAACAAGTCGTACAGGGGGGCAAACTTATTTTTTGAAAAATCTAAATCCAACCCTTCATAGGGAAACACAGCACCGTTGAGGAAAAGACGTGCATTTCTCAATTGCAGGTGATCAAATTGCGTGACATCTTTGGTTTGTTGATACTTGCGATTCGTTTGAAAACCCACAATCATGTAGAGAGGTCTCTCTGTATAGCGGGCTGTTTTTATAGACCAACTGTGTGTGTTGGTGGTGGGCAATAACGGGTACTCATGGAGTGCCCAGCTTCTAAATTCCATGGGTAGAGGTATATCTCTCTTCACCATTTTGAGTATGTCCAGTTTTTTGCTATCGTTAAGGGTCACATGAGGCACTTTCCATAGCAAGCGTTGTAGTTGAATTTTTGAATCAATGGGGGCATTGTCGACTCCCTTGAGTGCATTATTATCACTCCTGTCTCTCACCAGATAAAGCACTTGCCTTGCGTTGACCACAATGCGATGGTGATCTTCAGCAAAGCCTAAAATCAGTTTAAGAGGTAAATATCCAGTAAAGGTGCCATCGGTGTGTACCATCCAGTCATTGGTCGAGTCAGGGCACCAACCCGCCATGCAAAGTGTTTTAGCTTCTTCCTCACTATAAGAGGGATATAGTTTCATGACACTGGAAATACCCACATTTCGAGTGCTATCCACCATGATATCGTTAATGACATAACGTACTTCAGAAAACAGGAAGGCGAAAGCATGGTTGGCTAACTTGGATGTAGTGGGTGTAGAACCATCGGCTTTGGTGAGCCGACCTTCAATCTGAATAACACTTTCATGCGGTAGAGTGTAAATATCTTGGTTGTTGATAACAAATTGAATTTCATCATTGTTGTTGAGTCCAGGTGTTTGAGCTTGATAAGAATGCAGATCAATTCTTACCACTCCTGGTTGCTCCTCGATGTGGTTCGCTACCTCTAGAATAGAATTCATCGCGGGGGTTAATGTGGTAACCCAGATGCTGTAAAATCTGCTTGTTCTGAGATGTTAACGTGTATTCACGTGGTAAACAACTAACACCATTCCTAGACGGTGCTGTTGCTTTATATACAAACTTCATAGTGGTTTTAGCACCAACTTGTAAGTCACTGGTGTGGTAGAATCTAGATCAATGAGTTGTTGCTCTCTATTGTTCAGTCTTAATGTTATATTACTAATACCGTCGACAGCCACAGAATGAAAAAGCACCACTGGAGGGTTTTCACGAATAATATAGCCATTGGGCGATGTTACAATAAAGTCATAAAGCGAATGCGACGGTTCTTGATTGGTGTACACTTGACTAATAATATTACACGTCACCGACACATGATGGTCTTCAATGAATTTCACTTCATGGTCTGATTCATGTTTTTAGTTGGGCTCTAACACACGTGGTTTAAATCCTAGTAATGGACCAATGGAATCGGAGTGAGTTTTAAAGTCAATTTTGAATGTAGAAAAAATACTGCAGCGATGAGTGTTGGTATTTCCTACAAGTTCAAACTTGCGCGTTCCATCGAGAAATGACTTTAAACCATATTCATTGATCAACACCACATAAGTGTGTTCATAAATGTCATCTATCGTATATCCACCAGAGTTCAGGGTGAGCACAGAATCATCATAGTAAAACTTGTTGTTCACATTTTCACGTATGTTGTATATTCGATTGTACGTTTCAAGAGAAACAAGTCCTAAACCATAAGGTTTTTCACTCAATTCGATAGGTGGGTAAAAGTCTGGACTCACTTCAGGTCCACGTCCATGCAGTGTAAACGTCTTACTTTCCACCGACATACTGTTGACGTTTTTGCTTATGTTGCGTCTTATATAAAAAAATTAAACACAAACGTCCACACTGTTGACTGTTAAACGTTTGCTCACGTTTTACATTATAATATATCTTGATCCTGTTTCCAAAATAGGCCACTAGTTCCATGGGCGGGGGCAAATTCCCAAAACTGTCAAAGTACCATACAGTAGATCCCTCTTTGACATAAGCTACATAATGTGTTCCAGATCCTCGGTGATCATCAAAATTGACAACAGCACATTCATGTTTCCAGGGTCGTGAGGGTAATTGGTTTCGCATAAACACACCTCGAAAATGAGAAAGCTTCAGTTGTTTACCATAGCTTTCCACTTGCTGATGCGTTAGGGCATGTCTTGCTATGGCTGAGGTTAAAGATGTTTTTTTTTTATTTCGAAAAGGTGAAATTCCAAATCCTTGTTGATAAAAGGCTGGCTTCAAATTGACATTTCTAGCCCCCATAGCAATGGCCTCCATTGTTTCATTGTGTCGCTGACTTTCTTTGAGTTGTTGCTTGCCCTGTTGCGCGGCTTTAATAGTTTTTGCCACTGCACTGGCGCCGCCTAAAAGTGAACCTAGAGCAGCCAGACCAGCGAATAATACAGGTAAAAATCCCGCTCGTTTGGGGACGGGGATCACTCGCCCTTGTTTTGAACCCTGTCGCTGACGTTTTGGAATAACATGTCTCTGTGCTACTCGAAGAGCTTTCCTTATGGTCAACACATTATTTTTTCTTTTTTTCTTTCGCAAGGGCTTGTCCACGAATGTCATAAGCCTAGGCTTTGCCAAGGACAGGCTCATATTTTTTGTCTTTCTCACCACATATCTTTGTTTCACCATGATGATGACCAACAACCTTTCACAAGAAAGTTTAATTCACAACTAACATTAGATTGTCATTTCATGGCTGTATATTCCAATTCTACATAAAGTGGGAAATCATTTATGGTTTTTCCAGCTTGCTTTTCATTCCATGTCAACAGGAGATGAAAGGATAATTCGTCTCCTGCATTGACCATTTCATGGTTATGGACCATCATCCTATGACCATTTATCTCTATTTGTAAATGGTTCTCATCAGGTATGGCATATTTGATGTGAATGGTTCCATTATAGTGTAGTCGATAGTGGCTTAAACCCGAAGCAAGCACATAGGTCAAGTGCTGGTCATGAACTAGCGGTATATGGTTTTTCTCATTCGCAGGTTTTACATTTGTCAGATGCACTAAAAATACAGATGGGATAAATGTATAAAGCCTTTTCATTTCATAGGTCACGTATCGCTTGGTACAGACATCATCATCTTCTTGTGGGTCTTCCACGTGAATAACGCGGTGATCATTAGCGCTATAGCCATCCACCGTAAGCTGAGGCACTTTATCATAAAACTCATACACCTTGTTATCCACATACTGTTTTGTAGTAACGTCTGTAGGCACTTGAGGATGTTTTACATGGGTTAACCGCTTTCCTTTAAAGTAATAATCTCCTTTTCATTCATTCATTCATTCATTTATTTGCAATGGGGGGTGTGTCCCCCGGTGGCAAATTGGATATACATAACAAATACATAATTATACATAACAATACATAATTATACATAACAATTCAATAACAATTATACACCAATTAAACTGGAGTATTTACACAAATAGTCAGTCTTTTCTTAAACACACCTATATGTTTGGGAAAAGGTTCTAAGACTGCGGCAGGTAGAGAGTTCCAGTTATCAATGGCACGGTTTACAAAAGAATATTTACCATAATTTGTTCGCTGTGGTCGGCCCTTAACTTTGAAAGGATGATCGCTCCTACCCATGTAAGTGGGCTTTCCCAATCGTTTGCTAAGCTCACCCCATGCTGGTTGATTTGTATACGTGTTGTACATAGCGTAGAGTCTAGATTTCATCCTCCTAGCCTCCAGTGATTCCCACCCAAGTTTCTTTAACATACGGCTCACACTGCTCCTGGGATTAAAGTCACTGAGCACAAATCTAGCGGCCTTTCTTTGTACCATTTCCAACTCATTGATGAGCCCTACTTGATATGGATCCCAAACCGCCGAGGCATATTCCAGAATAGGTCTTACAAGTGACAAATAGCCTAATTCTTTAGCAGAGGTACTACTTCCTTTTAATACCCTCATTACAAAGTGCAGGGATTTGTAAGCTTTTGAAACTACACATCCTACATGACTACTCCATTTCATATCATTCCTTACGTGAACGCCCAAATATTTGCAAGAATCTTCTTCTACAAGTATTTCCGAGCCAATATTATATTGAAAATCCTGCCTTCGCACTTTCCCTATTTTTAAGAGACTACATTTTCTTGTGTTTATTTTCATTTTATTTACAATCGCCCACTTATAGACCAGGTTCAGGTCCTCTTGCAGCACTGCATTGTCTTGTGAGTCGTGTATCTTTCGATATATTACACAATCATCCGCAAACAATCGACAGTCACTGCGAATTCCATTTGGTAAGTCATTTATAAACGCCAAAAACAACAAAGTTCCGATTACGCTGCCCTGAGGGATACCCGACGTTACGGTAATTTCATCCGAGAATACGCCTTCAACTTTCACTTTCTGGGAACGACCCGTCAAAAATTCTTGGATCCATAAAATTACTCTTCTATCAATCTTCGTCGAAGCTAATTTATGGAGTAGCATGTCATGCGGCACGACATCAAATGCCTTCGCAAAATCTATCACCACGGCGTCGACTGAAACTCCATGGTCTAACGATTCGCTAATGTCTTGAAAAAGTGATAGCATCTGACTCTCGCATGAGTAACCTTTCCGAAATCCATGCTGCCTATCATTAAACCATGATAATGTTTCCCACTGTTCCCTCAAGTAGTCGCAAATGAGATGCTCCATCTGCTTACAAACGATGGACGTAAGGCTAACCGGCCTGTAGTTGCCCAATTCAAGTCTGCTCCCTTCCTTAAATATTGGGACTACCGTAGCTCTTTTCCAGTCATCTGGGATTTGCGCATTGTTTATGGACACATTAAATATCACCTCCAAGTATCGTGCCACGGCCCTACCTCCTAATTTAAGTACTTCACTAACAATATTATCAGGACCCTTTGATACATTGAAACGCAGTTTTTGTATTAGCTTTACAATTGCTGACTGGTTTATTTGGAACAGGGGAGCCCCTGATTCGTCGTTAAGGTCCAACACACAGCTATTGGATTTATTGAACACACTACCGTAAAAGACATTTAATTCATTAGCAATGGCCTGTTTCTCAGTAATTAATTTACCGTCACCGGACATTATCATCGACAAATTATTTGAATTTCCCTTTCTTCTCCTAACATAACTGTAAAAATTTTTCCACCCACCCCCTCCCGAACCAAGTAAACCTTGCATATAACTGTCATGAGCAGCCCTCTTTTTTAAGACGAGCTCTCTTGATAAGGACTTAAATTTCAACATATACTTGTCACTATCATGTCTTTTATTGTATAATTTCCTAATTTTCCGTTTTAGTCTCCTAATTTCTCGTGTGTAATACTCAGGGTCTGGGTTTTGTTTCAGCAATTTAAATGGGACAAATTTATCAACAGCGCTATTTAAAATTTTCAAAAAGTTAGTCCACAGGATATTAATGTGATTTCCTTCCGATGCCCATCCTACAAATAGCTCATTCAAATACCCCTGAAACTTGCCCTGATCCGCCCTGCGATACTGGAATATGATCTTTTTCGCTACATCAGAGTCTAATTTTGTAACGCCACCATATCTAATATTTAATTCAACCCCAGAATGGTCACTAATTCCTGGTACTTTCAGACAGTTAATATACAGCTCTACAGGCCTTACGAGATAAACATCTAAGGTATTATTGTCTCTAGTTGGGAAGTCAACTACTTGGGAAAATCCCCCCTCCCTTAAGAATTTATTTGCAGCGCTCTGAGCTTGACCACAGCTAGTTGACTCGCCAGACCAGTCTACTTTGGGGAGGTTTAAATCTCCAGCAATTATTATGCTCTTTTTCATAGCATTACCAGTACAAGTTTTATCATACAGTGTTTCGAGGAGAGAAAAGTTATCTTTCGGTGCTCTATACGCCCCTATCACCTGAAGAGGGAATTTATTTCCTTTATCCGAAATTTGTACACATAACATTTCATGATCCATATCAGCCCACTTTAAGAAACTAGCTATATTTTTGCGCACACAAATAAATAGCCCACCACCTCGCTTCCCCCGATCCCTTCTGTACATTTCGTAGGTCCCTTGAATTATTTCGCTACTATTTATGTCCTCATATAACCAAGATTCAGTTGCAATGACAATGTCCGGAGAATACGTCTCTACAAGATTCCAAAATTCAATTAATTTATTTCCTAAACTCTGACAATTAACCTGCAGTAATCTTAGAGTCTTACCTCCGCAGCAAATATCTTGAAGTAGCTCCTTCTGTTCCCATCGGCTGGCAACCTCTGGACCTGCTCCTCCTCACAAAAGCCGGCACGAACCGATGACCCTGTCATGTAGGCTCCCTAGGTTGTAAGCGCCCCGTCGATTTAGATGCAGCCCGTCTCGGGCGAAGTCACGGCCACCAATCCAGCAGTCAGCTTCTACGTACACTAATCCCAGTTGTGCACATACCCAGTCCATGCGGTCATTTACAGTCTTAACTCGCCTTAACGGAACATCCCCCCGCCGAACAATGCCACTCATTATAATTTTTGCATTTCTAAACTTGCTTTTAGCTTTTCTGCCTAGTTCGTAGAGCTCCCCCATGATGTAATCAGCTGTAGCCCTCTTCTTCAAATCGTTCGTCCCAACATGGAGCAACAACACTTTAACTTTTTCACAGTCCTCTATATTTGTTTCTTCCACTTGTTGGGCAAGCTGGTCAATTTTAATCCCCGGATAACACCGCACTTTCGCACCTGATTTCCTCGAGATATTCGCACTCCATCGTATCATCGAATCACCCATTATGATAACGTCATCCTCAGTTTGCTCCTGCACGCCCTCTTCCACACTGATCCCAGTAGAAAGCCGTTCAGTCACATCCTTCACCGTTTCTTCTGATTCACGAAGCTTAGCTCTAAGTTCCTGTATTATTTCATCCCTTGCTTTGATTTGCACCCTCAAACAGTCCGGCGTATCACATACTTTACAAAACCAATTTCCGACATCACAATCCTCCTTCTTGACCTTAATACAGCCGAAGTGAAACCATTTCTCACATAGTCCACACTCAACACCATTCTTCAATGTTTTACTGCACGTCGAGCACTTTAAAACTGTCACTGGATCATTTGCCTGATTCGCATTTGGAGTAACAGGCCCTGGATTCACTTCCACTCCACCAATAACTAGCAATGCAGCTATCACTAGGGCTATGAACCACAAGTTGCTAGGTCCCGTACGCACACACAAACACCGGAAATCCCGACTACCCTTCACATACCACAGCCCGATCCTCGCCCGATAACATTCCAGAGAACAACCCATTCCAGCTCACCTGAGAGCTTGGGAAAAACACGACCTTTCACTTTGACTGCCAACTGCCAACTGTTTTGTGCGTGGCACTATTGACCTATCCACATAGTGTTTATTAGCAGGATCTGTTTCTTGTTTAGGATCATGTATGGGAACAGACCTAGCTTTGACCATCAACGCACGTCCAAAGACATCCATCGTCAACCTGTAGTACGAGTCTACTGTTCCTATGACAAGGCTCGGTGCGATGTATATAGACAGCCTGCTAGCCTCTCTAAGCCTTAGTTGAAATGAAGCTAATTAAGCAGCAAGAGTCATTCCCCGTGAGGGACATGGTTTCCCATCTCTACCCCACATCACGTGAACAACGCCATGGTTCACTGTTTCCATCTTCCATTCGCTGCATCATTGTGGGACCTTCCGGCTGTGGAAAGACCAATCTTTTGCTGACACTTATTACAGCGCCCAATGGTCTGTGTTTTCAAAATATTTATATTTTCGCAAAATCTCTCTACCAACCCCTCTACGTGTTTCTGGATCAAGTCATGTCTGGATTAAAAAATGAGAATATGGGGTATTTTACATTTTCCACGCAAGAAAATGTTATTTCACCGGATGAGGTAAAGCCTGATTCACTCATGATTTTCGATGATGTATCCACTGAACGACAAGGTATCATTCAAAGCTATTTCAGCATGGGTCGACACAAACATATCGATTGCTTCTATCTTGGACAAACGTATTCTAAAATGTCCAAACAGTTGATTCGTGACAATGCCAATGTCATTGTTTTATTTCGCCAGGACGAGAGGAACAGTCGTTACATTTATAATGAACATGTGAATCCGGATATGACCTTTCAAATGTTTACAGAATTGTGTGGCAAGTGCTGGAACACACAACGTCATGCCTGTTTAGTGATTGACAAACAAAGTGAACTCAACCAAGGGCGGTATCGCTTAGGGTTTGATCATTTTATTGCTATTTAAGGCACTGTATCATTCCCTCTCAAGTCATTTGTCACGACATCATGGCGTTAGCAGAGAGTCAATTGAAAAAGCATATCATTAGAGCAAAAAATACTATTCGCCAAAAGTTTCGTCAATTGAAACGATCGCGTGCGGATCATGCTTTGTTTATTCAACAACATTTAGCACCTCCGCTAAAAGCTATGTTGAAACCCTCTTTCAAGCCATCTGAAACGCTACCTACCGTTTCACAAGCCAGTCAGACGCACCACGAGGACTCTGAGGAAGAGAAAGAGGAAAATGAAGAGGAACAGGAAGATTTAACTAGTGTTAGCGAAGTTGAGGATAATGAGGAACAAGTGTTTACGCCTCAAAAAAAGGCATCACCCCTTGCAGAGTTTTTAAGAAAAAGGAAATCCTTGGCCATGGTCGAAACCCCTTGCCCTTCCAGATCGTCTCCATTACACAACTCTTGGCCACCCCTCAACATAAAGCTCAACTGAAAAACATTTTAATAAAATATTATGGATCAACACTGGAACCCTATTTCACCAATCTATTTGTTGGAAACACAGATACCACATATGGCGTTCGCTATGAGAATGATAGTTTTAAAATTGGTGATTCATCGATTAAATTTAGTCGTACTAAAGCTGTCATTAAAAAGATCAACTATAAATTAACATCAGGACTGTTAAAGCTACTATTCTCTCGGACTCCCTCATCTCAAGATTATACGTCAGAGGACCTTAGTAAATATAAATCCATTTTATTGGATACCCATGCACACAAAAGACAGTATGATCCCACTCAACAAGTGAATGCCAATATATCTCAAAAATATAAAACCATCATTGCAAAAATGTTCCCCACTAGTCAAAATGGTCGTCGTAAAGTGTCCGCTTCAGGGGTGACATTTAAACCATTAAAACCCCTTGTGGATGTTACCTACTGGCACAATCCAAATAAACTCGTCCAGCGACTACAGCTGTTGCATGCTTCACGTCAAGCCGGTCATACTGGTCACGATTGGGAAATTCAAGAAATTGAGGAAGAACTTCGAAATGCCAAAATTATTGTTTAAGCCCTCACCCATTAAAATGGGTATTGCTCACGAGTTGCATCGTCCAGCTAGACGTCACTATCAGCGACTCAAGGTGATTTCACAAGGTGTGGATGAACTTTGGCAAGCAGACTTGGTTGAAATGATTCCCTATGCTAACGTTAACGATGGTGTACGCTATATGTTGACGGTCATTGATGTTTATTCCAAAATGGCGTTTGTTGAACCTGTGCGTCGCAAGTCTAGTCCACTAGTCACCAAAGCCTTTCAACATATTATTCAACAATCTAAACGTCAACCTCAGCTGCTACAAACCGACCAGGGAAAAGAATTTTTCAACAAGGATTTCTCCAGTTTTCTCAAATCTAAGGATATTCACCATTACACCACGTACAGCAATCTCAAAGCCAGCGTGGTCGAGCGGTTCAACCGAACATTGAAAACCCATATGTGGAAAGCGTTTACCGCTCAGGGCACTTATCGCTGGTTGGACTTGTTACCTGAGTTAGTGTCACGTTACAATGACACCAAACACAGAACCATTGGGACCAAGCCACGACTTGTGACCAAAAATATTCCACAACTGGATAAACTGTTTAACCCCATAAAAACAGCAGACCCTAAACGTCATCGTCTTAACATTGGGGACCATGTTCGTGTGAGCAAATTCAAGTCCGTCTTCGACAAGGGCTACACACCAAATTGGGGGACTGAACTATTTCGAATTCGTCAAGTCAACCTGAACAGTCCAGTCACCTATTTACTCGAGGACCTCAACCATCAACCCATAAAAGGCAGGTTTTATCTTCAAGAACTCCAAAAGACAGCGTTTCCTAAACATTACCTTGTGGAAAAAGTGATGAAACAAAAAGGAAATAAACTATATGTAAAATGGTTGGGATTTAGCTCAGCCTTTAATTCTTGGATTAATAAATTACATGTTGTGTGAACCTGTGTGTCTTGTATTTATTTATTCACTCATGTTGTACTTAACCTACAGTCCTATGTACAGTCCTCAGCTCCACATGTATTATGAGCAATACATATTTTCTTTCTCTCTTCACCTGTGTTCTCTCTTACACTGACTCTCCCCCCTTCACCTCTCACCACTGTCAAAACAGGTTGTGACTTGTTAGCTCTTATCGTGCACGTGCACAGGTGAACACCTGTGTTTTTAGGTCATATTACACATGAACTTGCATTTTCTCACGTATGAACCAAAACAGAATGTGACTTGTTTCACAAGGAGAATGCTAATAATGACATCTCACACGTGTTTACATGTATTTCACCACTTTCCTTTCATATCGTTATCCCATTATAGTAGTGGTGAACAACGTCAGTTCAACACACACGCGAAATGTAGTTAGGCCCTTTGACATAATTTAAATAATTTCATGAGCCAGTCAGTAGGAACCGGTCCAAAAGGGACCCGTCCAAAGGGATCAGTCCAAAGGGACAAGGACTCGTCCACAAGGACTTGTCCACAAGGACTTGTCCACAAGGACTCGTCCACAAGGACCTGTCCACAAGGACTTGTCCACAAGGACTCGTCCACAAGGACCCGACAACAATGACCCCGCCAACAATGACCCGTCAACAATAACCCATCCATAGGGATCCACTCCCCCCACCCTCTTACAAAAGCCATGAGTGGGCATGCGTAAAAACAGAAAACAAGCATGTTAATTCATAGTGGCTATCCACCGCACATATGCACTTTATGTAGAACGACGTTTCATTCCATATCGACATTCAAACTCTCACATGTTGCAATTGAAAAGAGAGATTCTCTAAAAAAATACAATTTCACCCCCTAGTAGGGGTAGGTTTTATCTTTGGGGTGGAAATATGTTGTTCATAGAAAAGGGGGTATCAGCCCGAGTTCAATGACACCTCATTCGTCAAAATCCGACCACGGGTTCGGGAGTTATCGGGCTGCCGCCATCTTGATTGGAGGGTGTGGAGGTGGAGGATTTAGAACCGGCCAAAACACACTACTCCCACTTACATGGGTAGGAGCGATCATCCTTTCAAAGTTAAGGGCCGACCACAGCGAACAAATTATGGTAAATATTCTTTTGTAAACCGTGCCATTGATAACTGGAACTCTCTACCTGCCGCAGTCTTAGAGCCTTTTCCCAAACATATAGGTGTGATTAAGAAATGACTGACTATTTGTGTAAATACTCCAGTTTAATTGTTGTATAATTGTTATTGAATTGTTATGTATAATTATTTATTTGTTATGTATATCCGATTTGCCACCGGGGGACACACCCCCATTGCAAATAAATGAATGAATGAATGAATGAATGAATGTACTGTAATTATATCTCCCCGGTACAACATAAAACCCGTGTCTAAAACAAAACTTAGAAAGTAAGAGCTATCATTGTACAGATGAACAACTAAAAATAAATATACTCAGAATACAAGCAGAAGGTTTTTGAAAACACAGAAGACGTTTTCAAAAACATTTCTACATCCATAACCACATCAATTTGATATTTAATAAAGAGAAGATACAAATCATTAATTGTTAATAGCAAACCATTTTATTGAAGGGGACATTTCAATAAGAGTCTTCATCCACAGCCACATCAATTTGATCTTTATCCAAAGAAGGTTCTAATTATTGAAATTAACATACCAATTATTTGATAATAATAACATTTTAAAACAAGCCTCCGTGGCTTAGGCGGCAGCACGCCGGCCTCTCACCGCTGGGTCCGTGGTTCAAATCCCGGTCACTCCATGTGAGATCTGTGCTGGACAAAACGGAGGCAGACAGGTTTTTCTCCGGGCACTCCGGTTTTCCCTGTCAAAATTTCATTCCAGCAACACTCTCCACTATCATTTCATTTCATCTGTCATTCATTTAATCATTGCCCCAGAGGAGTGCGTCAGGCCTCGGCAGCCGGCACAGTTCCTATCCTCGCCGCTAGATGGGGGCTTCATTCATTCCATTCCTGACCCGGTCGGAGACTGGAAGCAGGCTGTGGATTTTCATTTTCATTTCAACATTTTAAAACATAAGGAACGTCTTTTCACTACCGTCTTTCTACTCCATAGAAGCAGATTTCTCTATTTTGGAATTTCAAAAATTATTATTATAAGCAATATTTGTTATGCTTCTTAAACTTTTTCATGAACACTTCAATTGTAACAGATCTGATTTTTAAAGCAACTTTACATTACATTTTTAACGATTTCCTCAAACTAGACAATATTTTTTATTATATTTAATAGTATTTTAAACAGAATTTTTGATATTTCAGAAGATTAGTCTACGATTACTGGAGCAATGTTCATCTTTGTTTCATAGAATGTTAATGTTAGATTGATGCTCTTAGTTTAATATTTTTATTTTTATCATAACTGAAGAAGGCTGCAACATAACCGAAACTGGTATTATATTATAATTAGCTTCAATATAATTATTATTGACTGTAAGGTGGATTATCAATGCATGTGAGATTTTCGATGTGAAATGCCATGTCCTGTGGTTCGGATTCCACGTAAAAAGGAGGTCCCGTGGCTCATAATCACAAGATTCACGGTCACGTAAAACTACAATCTTCCTTCCTTCCTTCCTTCATTTATTTACCTATTCATAGATGTAAGTTTTGATTTATATACCAATTCGGAAAAATCACATGAAATATGATGAATTTCATATGAATATGAATTAAATATTGATGAAATTCATGTATGGACAAATTTAAAGTCATGTTTGTTATTATCGTCCAAGGGCGACTGGTAGAGCTACTCCTGTGGGGGTCCGGGCACTGACACCAAGAGCCCGCTAATGAGCCAGCTTGGTTTTCCTAGGCGAAACCCCACACAAGACATGGCATCAACCTAGAAAAGATTGCTGAGTTTTAATTCACGGGCTATGAAAGCCAATATACCATATTTCTGGAAGCCTTTTTAGGGAGGTGAAAGGCTGCTTGAGCCTTTAGCTCTCGCAGTAAAGAAGCGCAGGTGCGCTTCATAAGAAGGGAGATAGCACGCAGTTCGCTACTCCTATTGGGGTCTGGTCACGGATACCATGGGTATTCCTAGGCGAAACCCCACACAAGACACAGCATAAACCTAGAAAAGATTGCTGAGTTTTAATTCACTGGCCGTGAAAGCTAATATACCATCAATGGTGTTGTTATTTCATTTTGCGACAACGTGGTTATTTAGCCCCATGTACTTGGGTGTGTGTAGAATTTGCCTGGTAACCAGTTTTATTGTAGGGCTGTAGTAGTGTGTGTATTTGTAATGCAAGTGAGGATTGGGAAGGAGGCGGACGTGGCCTTAAGTTCGGAACCACCCCGCCATTTGCCTGGAGTAGAAGTGAGAAACCACAGAAAATTACTTCTGGGATGGCTGAGGTAGGAATCGAACCCACCTCTTGTCAGTTTTGCCTCACGGATCTGAGTGTAACTCGTTCCAACCCTCAAACGAGAATTAAATTTCTTCGCAGAGCTAGGAATCTAACCCAGGCCTCCGTGGTCACAGCCAAGAATGCTAGCCATTACGCAAAGAGGCGGACAAAAATATTTAAAAAAATGCAAATCGCTTATTTTAAAAGACATGTTTCTGATGAAATGTGACTGTCAGAACACAATACCCTACATCTTCCACATATCAGAAGAACATAAAATAATACAATAACATGGAATTGGAAGTGCCGAAATGGCTGAATATTTTAGATATATATGAATTGCAGCCAATGGCCATAGCAGGGTATTTTAATTGAACGTCCGTGAGCTTCAGCGCAAGTCTGATTTCTAGTTCCAATTTTAGCTGCCAGATGCCACTGCCACTGACACCTAGCGGTGAACGTTGGAACTTGATGGAGCGTTTCTAACCAGCCAAATATGACCTACATATGTGGCTACACACAACCAATTGTAGTAGTAGGTTCTTTTACATGCCATAAAGCATGCTACTGATTACGCCACCGAAGCCGCTCAATGCCTGAATAAAAACGTGATGTGAGTTTCATTCCTGGCAAGTAAGGCCGACTCGGGAGCAGGCACGCGATATCGTAACACCTGTACAACCAACGCAACGGCTCCGCTTATTTTTAAATGACTTTCTGACATTTATAAATTTTTATAAGAAGGCCTTGGGAGTTTATACGAAGCGTATTTTAATGTTTAAATGATATATAGCTAAAGATGAGCTAAAAACAAGCTCGAAACATGTCCAAATATTGACAATGTATTGACAGAACCTAACTCATTATTTCATTGCATTTATATAAGTCAATACGGGGTCAATATCTAAGTGAACCATCATGGTTTATTTTAAAGCTTTTAGGAAGGAAGGAAGGAAGAAAAGAAGGGAGGAAGCTTGTAGTTTTACGGGACCGTTAATATCGCGCTCATGAGCCTCTGGACCTTCATTTTACGTGGAATCCAAACCACAGGACGTGATATTTCACTTCAAAAATCTGACATGCATTGACTGGGAATGGAATCCGGTCCACCTTGGTGAGAGACAAGCAGCTTAACCACTGCACCATCACGGCCCCTAAAACTTTTAGGAGAAATGAGTCAGAGGTTAAGAACTGCTGGAAACAATCGAGTGTAACTGTAGACTGTGGTAAGGCATATGTGTAGCTCTTTGGCTTCAGATATTCTGTCCGTGAAGCAAACGGTGTATGTTGTGATAACAACGAATAACTACCGCATACGCCTGTCTTGTCTCAGTCAGTGAACGAATCCTCTTCCACTACCTACTAACACACAGTCTCACATTCATTACTTGTAACTTATTAGAAGTTTCGTAACACTTTTACTACCACATATTTCTCAGACACGCCGCCTGAACAGTACGTCTTCTATTTTTCCGCCCTGATATTAGAAAGAGTATTTCAGAGGTGAAATGAGTCATCTGAGTGGAAACCAATCAGAGCAAGCCAGCCCGCCTGGATGGGTAAGAGCTGGAGAGGACAGGCTCAGGCAGTTCTGCACCGTAGCTGATTGGCTAGCATGCTAGGGTTTGACCTGAGAAGTCCCGGGTTCGATTTCTGACCAAGCCGTGGGGATTTTAACCAGCCATTGTTAATTCCCCTGTCTCGGGGACTGGGTGTTTGAGACGTCTTCATGAAAACCAATTGGAAACATAATAAACAGAAAAAGTTGAAGGAAAATATAATAATAGAGAGAAAAAGAAGGTAAACTAACTGTCCTGGGTCATAGTCAAACAGCTCCTTTGCGCTTCTATTTATTCCTTTCCAATATTATTGTTATTTGTTAAAGCAGTCATACTTGGAAGCGTATATTACCTGTTTTATCAAACCTTATTGAGTCCACAACGTCGTGGGTAGAGGGGTGTATGGTATTGCTGATTCAATTAGAGGTTTGGTACATACTCAACCATCAAACTTGTGTACTTGAGTGGATTTTCTATCTGTCCCATAGTCTGTGTTAATATAGTAGAGTGTGTAGAGTCTTGGATTGAGGTGATCGCGATAGGACTTAAAATAAGGTACCATATTTGAATATTCATGGAATGACAATGGGAAAACATAGAAAAGAGTCAGGATTCATACCTCAGATCTCTGCCCCCCATTTCAGTCTTGGAGCGTGGCTTAACTCGCGGTAGTGTAGCAGTGTCTCTTTTGAAATCTGGTCTTGGTTAGGTGATGCGGAGGGAAAATTGCATAGCACATTAAGCATTTGAAGGACTTCAAGAAGTTGTTCAAGATGAGGTGGGTCTGCTATAAACTTGAAGGCTTTTAGAATGTTATACACGTCAAGCTTATAAGCCAAGCGACGTTTCGCACCACTACTATGGTAG
Organism: Meconema thalassinum; assembly: GCA_946902985.2. Taxonomy (NCBI): domain Eukaryota; kingdom Metazoa; phylum Arthropoda; class Insecta; order Orthoptera; family Tettigoniidae; genus Meconema; species Meconema thalassinum. The sequence goes on along the minus strand of OX336388.2, from coordinate 1,322,670,934 downwards.
TCTAAGTAATCAGCTAATTGTGATCCAAACACTTAATACCGAGTACATATACCTTTCATTTGAATGGCTTGTATTTATACAATGCCATACCTACCAGCTGAACGCCCCCATTTGTTAACTTAATTGTGGTTTGCGTCTGGTGGTTAGTCTTGTTCCTTGATGATCTAGGTAAGCAACGGATTTAATTACAATCATGGTCACTGAAAGTGGCAATTTCCAAAAGGTGGAATTTTCTCGATCCAAATACGGTTCATGCAAATAACTTTTAAACACAATATCCTCTTTATACGGGCATAGAACTATAGAAACTAGTGCCCTGAATTCGACTTTTGAAATTCAGATCGAATATTCTTCCCCAAATGTAGAAAGAAAAGATTAGAAGAAACATAAATTTAAACAAAACCTGCCAAAAGGTGATGGGGAAAGATGAGGAAGTTTGAGGAACATTCTCTCCAGCTCCTATTGGCTGCTGCCTGTGTTGTAAGTGTTCTGATAGTGCCTAGCAGCGACACAGTGATACTGCTAGCCTCAGGAGGACATCGTGCACTTAGCATTACCCGGTGGGAAGCATTGTTGTGGTCGACTGACATTACTGGCATTGTCACTACTGTATTAGTACTAGAATGTTAGATTGAGTGCTCATACAGGGGATTTGAGTTTAGTTGTTGTTCTTGTTGTTTTCAGTTGTATGTACTGATTGTTGTTGATGTTTTATGAAGCGTAACACCCAGATCATCTTCCCCTCTTCAGCAGGGTTGGAGTACGTACCCCGGAATTTGAAATAATTGGTTATATCAACTATGTGAAGTTTTGAAGCCATTTTTCAGTGTTTCTTGTACAAACTGTCTACTGTCACTCTTCAGTCAGTCGACACAAGTTTGCCCAAGTGGCTGGGAGGGAGTACAATGTATATAATATAAAAATAAATCAAGAAGTAAATAAACACTCCTGAAAAGAGACGTGTAATTAGTAAAAATCATTGTTAGTTATCTGTTATAATCACTATTATTTATTAGTTATAATTTATTAAATATTAGTTATAGTAACTATTAGTTATTAGTTATAATCACTATTAGTAATACGTTCTTAGTTACAATCATTATTAGTTATTAGAGACCATACTCCGATTTACTCCATAGACTTAAGAAGTTGATAGTTGTGGTTGTTGCCTCTTTGTTCACTTCCTTCATGATCTCCGTATAAGTTGATGTGCATTGAATTTGTCTGATACATGGTGCTACTACAGTGACTGTAGCAGTGTGTGTGGACAAGCAGTAATTAAGATGTCAACCCAAAATTTCCCTGGAGAGATTGTAGAGGAAACAAGAGAAAAGCCATGCTCACGATGAGCACTCATCGCTGGTATTCGAAACTTGGATCTCAAAAACATGTAGCAGCTCCCAATACAGTCAAAGAGAAGAAATTTGGAAAAGGAAGAACGAAGATTTCGTGTATCCGTGAGCAATAAAAGTAATACCATTTAACTCGGTGGACTTTTGTTGGGAAATATATTTTTGTAACAGCCCATAGAGATTAATGTTTATGTTGTTGTTGATTCATTTACTTGCTTTGCTGCATCGTGATCATATTGATCCGTTTACTGAGATGGATATGGAAGCTGTCTGTTAACCTATGTTACTGTGGGTGCTGTAGTAGTGTATGTATTTGTAACTGAGGCTAGGATTTGTAAGGAGGTGGATGCGGCTTTAAGTTAGGATCTATCCCGGCATTTATCTGGAGTATTCAGTAAGTGGGAAACCGCGGAAACCATTTCTATGACAGCTGAAGTAGAAATGGAACCCATCGCTTCTCAGTTTTGCCTCACGGCGCTTGGTAATCTATACTCCGTTCCAACTCTCAAACTACAATTGCATTTTTTAACAGAAGCAAAAAACGAACTCGGGATCATTCATTACGTACCCCGAGACCACAGAAAGTGTCTCTTAGAGACGAATGAGTTGGCATCCTTGCTAAACTGTAGATGTGTCTGCGAGTATCTTATTTCAACATCGAGCCTCTTACCTAGAATAAAATTGTGCATCCTTTGATGTCATGTTTTTGTCGTCTCGCCTGCAAGAACGTAATATCCACGCCCACATTATCTCCAGAAAGTCTTCAAAGAATTTTTCACGAGGTCCTCGCTGGTTATTTGTTCGAGTCTTTGCACAAGAATTTTTAGAGTGTAATGAGCGAGCTCAAAGGGGCCGAGGAGAAATGGTTTTAAGCCAAGCTGGACGTGCAGCTTTGAAGTCTACTTCGCCGTGCTAGCGTACTCCTAGATTCTGGTTTGTAAAGCAAACCGAGGATATACAAGTAGAAGGGGCTTGGACGTCAGTAGGCTACCATAGGCTAATGTAGGTTTTAAAGACAGAGTAGTTATATAATAATGTTGTTGTTTTGTGGCTGAGTTTCTATTTATAAAAAAGAAAATCCATTAAGTAAATATATACATAGTATAGTTAATTAGTTAGTTATTGTTGTTTTAAGGGGTGGAACTACGAGGTCATCTGCCCCTATATATATACAGTGTGGTCCACCCGCCCCATATTATTTAGTTTTATGAAACCCAACTCACATCGCATTTCTCCCGATGGTCGATTTTGCTCTGCGCTCTGACTGTGTGACAGCAATGTAATTGGGTCAAGGGTCTAGCAAAGAAAAACCGACCTTAAACATTTCCCCGCCAAATACTATGGCCCATTCTACTAACATATGACTTACTGCTCCTTGAAATAATACACATACACGTAATACGATCGAATTAATAGCTTACGCCACGTGATCTGTAATAGTAGAAAGTTAAATCAACACCATAAACCGTGATTGAAGACTTCCAGATGAACTTAAACGTTTGAGGTGGGACGGCTATATTAACTAAGGCACGTTTGGCGTGCGGTATGTACCATGTGTTGGTGGCTGAGAGGGTTAAAGCCTGACCGTATCTGGTGGGCGCGAGCGGGTAGAATGCTTCTTCCAATCCAGTAGCAGGCACGCTTTTTCGAACCAAAGCTCACATTCCATTTTAGTCGGGATGTAACTACTTTGCCACATTTATTGCCTTACGGCGTATTTTTGTGAAGAGTACGTTGAATTTTGATGATTTATAAAGATAATACGATCGAATTGGTACGTTATGCCACGTGACCTGTAATAGCAGAAAATTTAAAAAACTGGCATGAATATTAACATAACATATCGAAGTGTTGCTCTGGAGGTCTGGGTTCGATTCCCAGCTCTGCCAAGAAATGTAATACTTGTCTGAGGGCTGAAATTGGGTACACTTGGCCTCGTGAAGCAAATATGATAAGAAGTGGGTTCGATTCCCACCTCAGCCACCCTGGAAATGGGTTTCCGTGGTTTCCCAATTCTACTCCGGCCAAATTCCGGGACGGATTCTGTCTTAAGGCCACGGCCGCCTCCTTCCCAATCCTTAATTGCAAATACACACATCATTAAAAGCCCGCAATAAATCGGGTTATCAGACAAATTCTACACACACATCCAAGTAAACGGGGCTAAATGACCGCGAAATTCTAGCCCCTCAAATGAACCAAAACAACAACATATCGAAGGATATTCTGATCGCCAGTGCTTGCATCGAAGTATACGTATTCCTTGCAAATTCCCGTGGTATTATTAGCATACTTTCGATTTTTGCAAGAAACGAAAGTAGACTTGTGAGATCTACACAGGGCCAAACATTGTGTGTCTGTCTGTGCGTGTGTGACTGAGTGTCTGTGTGTGTGGGTGGGTGTGTGTACTCTGAATGTCTGCCCCCCCATCAATTCGAACACGGTGAAACCGAATTGAACGATATTTGGTACAGAGGTAGAACTAGCAAAGGGCACCTCAGTGTCATGTTTTATATTGCCGCCATCATGACGGAAACGTAATGGCGGCCATCCAAATGTTCAAAGCTTAAATCAAATTACGAATAACCTAATCAACCGATCTCTACCAAATTCTGCAACAACATATACTTATATGGCGAGCATCTTTTGACTAAACTACAAGGTAATCAGCCCAATAGTTTGTAGATGGCGGCCATGTATGTGTGCAAATCGATTCCCCCTATCATTTCAAACACGGTGAAACTGAAATGATCGATATTTGGTACAGAGGTAGCACTAGCAAGGGACACCTCAGTGTCATGTTTTATATCGCCGCCATCTTGATTAAAATGTAATGGGTGCCTCCCAAATGTTAAAAGCTTAAATAAATTACGACCAACCTAATAATCTGATCTCTACCAAATTTTGCAACAACATACCCTTATTTGGGAAGCATATTTTGACCAAACTACAAGATCATCAGCCCAACAGTTTGCATATGGCGGCCATGTATGTGTGCAAATCGATTCCCCTATCAATTCAAACACGGTGAAACCGAATTGAACGAAACCTGGTACAGAGGTAGCACTAACAAAGGGCACTCCAGTGTCATGTTTTATATCGCCGCCATCTTGATGAAAACGTAATGGCGGCCATCCTAATGTTAAAAGCTTGAATCAAATTACGACCAACCTAATAATCTGATCTCTACCCAATTTTGCAACAACATACCTTTATGTATAGAGATTCGTTTGACCACACTACAAGGTCATCAGGCCAATAATGTACGGATAGCGGCCATGTATGTGTGCAAATCGATTCCTCCTATCTTTTAAAACTTGGTGAAACCGAATGGAACGAAGTTTGGTACAGAGGTAGCACTAGCAAAGGCCACCTCAGTGTCATGTTTTATATCGCCGCCATCTTGACGGAAACGGAATGGCGGCCACCCAAATGTTAAATCCAATCAAATTACGACCAACCTAATAATTTGGTCCCTACCAAATTTTTTAACAACATACCTTTTTGTGGGAAGCATCTTTTGACTGAACTACAAGGTCATCAGCCCAATAGTTTGCAGATAACGGCCATGTATGTGTGCAAATCGATTCCCCATATCAATTCAAACACGGTGAAACCGAATTGAATGATTTTTTTTACAGAGATAGCACTAGCAAAGGGCGCATCATATTCATGTATAATATCCGAATAGCACATTGTATTTCAAGAAGCTACTACAACCAACATTCAATTATATTCCTTGAAAAGGACAAAGAGTTATAACAATAGCCATGCATTTAGGAGAAAGTAGGCTATAGTTCTTTACCGAACATCTTGTTTTGTTATTAAATTTTGACAAAAAGTCTTAGCATGTCTTTAGGCCCGTATCACACGACACTCGCTGGCAAGGAAGCTGCTGTGATCGCTGGTACAAAATCCTGTATGATTCTGTTCTCTTCCTGAGTACACCTGCTTGTATAACCGAAGTGTATCACACGCTAGCATTTTGTAGGCTAAGTTGTATGATATAAAACCGAAGGGCTGTCATTTGAGGGCATTATTTGCAGTTCTTTCGCCTTTTTAACAAAAAGCGGTCACGAAACTTGCTTTAAGTAAAGTAGAAAACATACCAGGTACTGAATGAATGCATTCCAATCAATATTTATGATCTAACTGTAATAACTGAATATTTTACCATATGTGTTAATAAGAAGCGCAACAAAAACCTCGAGAGTGTGTTGGAAATGTGTGCAAGTGTTATTGCGCCCGCTCGCTCTTTTGAAGTTCCCAGGTTCAAGACTATCCAACGGCAGAAATTTTAAATTCTTTTAAACTATTTTACTATACCCTTCCTACCTCGTACAGCAAGATTTCAACTTGGTTTTGTTCAAATTATCAACGTAGGCGATAGGAAAACTATTTTCTTGTCTCATTTAAATGGTTATTTTCCCTAAATACTGTTCAAAACCATGGATGGATACTATTCGTTATAATTATTTTTTTTAAATCGATTTTACCCTCCAGGTTAGGTTTTCCCACGGACTCAGCGAGGGATCCCATCATTACCGCCTCTACGGGCAGTCTCCTGGAGCTTGAAACATCTTAACTGCGGGATACAATTGGGGAGGTGGAATCGGCACCTCGCCCACGCGGCCTCACCTGCAAAGCGAACAGAGTCCTCTTGAGGGATGGGAAGGGAGGAGACGATCGGGAGGGATAGGCAAGGAAGAGGGAAGGAGGTGGCCGTGGCCGTACGGTAGGTAACATCCCGGTATTTGCCCGAAGGTGAAGTGAGAAACCACCGAAAACCACTTTGAGGATGGCTGAGGTGGGAATGGAACCACCTCTACTCATTTGGACCACCCGAGGCTGAGTAGACCCCGTCCCAGTCCTCATACCTCGTTTCAAATTTCGTATCAGAGCCGGGAATCGAACCCAGGACGTCCGGGATGGCAGCTAATCACTCTGACTACTACGCAACGGAGGCCACTCTATTCGTGATAATTAGAATTTTAATAGTTCAATATTTATCCCAGAATCATAATATGACACGTTCTGTAATTACTGCCTTGATACGAAGTTCAGCGGTAACGTTCTCACTTGCTGTGCCGAAGGTTGCAGGTTCGTATCCTGGCGCAGTCAGCTGGCATTTGAGGGTGCGCAAATGCGAGGGAGCCGTGTCAGTAGATTTACTGGCACGTTGAAGATCCCCTTCGGAGCAAAATTCCGGCACTCCAGCGTATCTAAAAGCCAGAGCAGTTAAAAGGGACGTAAAACCAATAATGTTATAATTATCTGTATTTACTGTATGTTTGGGGCAGATGACCTCGTTGTTCCGCCCCTTAAAACCTCACTAACTATTACTGTAAGTGTATAGCAAGCGCTTTTCGCACAGACGCCGTTGAAAGAAATTATAGTTTCGGTCTGATGTATTTATTCGTGAGCCTACCCACATAACAAATCTATTTGTTATGTGGGTCGTCTGAGTGAGACGGAGTTTTCCTTTAAACAATGGTGGTCAAAATTTCGAACACTTGCTATCTTGAATATACAGGATACCTTGCTTTCGTTCTACAGATCATTATGTCGTCGTCCAATCTGGCTGCGTACCATCGGATAAGCACGGCCCTTTTGAGGACCAAATAAAAAATCACTCGTTGGAACAGATAGGTATGCGTCCATAATACATCCACAATAAACGACATTAAGAAAACAAATGCACTAGTTCAAGGTTCGAACCTACAACAATGCGACTTCGTTGACGCTACTGTAGCACTACTTGATTTAGCCACGTTAGCTACCGAGAACCATGGTTTATTGCTGGCACGTATTGAGTCTATTCGTAGACACTACCTGTCCAAATGTAAGAAGGTGTCATTCGGAGCTCTGATCGTTTCAATCATGCAATATATTTGAGGTCATTGAAAGAACACTGCCACTATTGATTTCTACTATATTCGTGAGGATGTACTCAACGGTAAAGTAGTACAATGGACGTAAAGGAGCAGGTACTAATGTTTTTAGGATGACTGTGATATACACGTTAGTTGGGTTGCCTTCCTCCAAAAAAAATAAGGGGCTGGTGGACCACACTGTATATATTTATATTAATAAATATTAAATATATAAATAAATAAATATGTTGTGGAAACGGCCAACTAGACGAGCTTGGAAAAGCTCCTGAATATTGAAAGGAGAATACTGAAAAGGACTTACGGCCCAAGAGTGGTGCAGGGAAACTACAGACTAAGATCAAACAAGGAGATATATGAAAGGGCTGAAGACCTCGACACATCGATCAGGAAAAGACAACTGAGCTTCTATGGACACATGGTCAGAATGGATCAAGCAAGGATCTCTATATATATAAAAATGAAAGTTTGTCTGTTTTTTCTGAATTTCTTCGGAAATTTGCGATATCAACGCGTTTCAGACTGTTTTATGACGGATGCGCGCGAAAACAATATTTTGTTCTGTATGTCTGTCTGTCTGTTTGTCTGTGAACAAAGTTGTTCCATTATAACTCGAGAACGGCTGGGTGGATCAACGTAAAATTTGGTACAGATATCCTTCAGAGGCACGACACTAATCATTGATGTATCTCTTCTCTGTACCTCTCATAAAAGGGGGTCTACCCCCTTAAAATACTTGCTGAAATAGGCGTAGAAGGGCGAGACAAAGCTCATTTTCAGCCCCTCAATGTGAGAAACGAAACTCGCCCCCGAAAACCACATTTTAAGGCCCTAAAACCAACAGTTTTTGAGATATTTCCAGAAAACTAACTTCATTTAATACAATAACGAAAGAATGCAAGCCGGTAACCATGGCAACGGGATCTCACAGGTCCATCTATTGATGTAAGACGCAATACAATTCCACTTATTACATTACTGAGATAGTTTGCAAACGGCTATGAGGTTATAGCGGAACGAAATTAAGGGGGTCAAGGGCCACTCTAGATTATTTAACGCGATTTACACGTGCGGGTGTGGTACGGAATGTCTATTATATACCTATCCCTATATTGTTATATTATTATTATTATTATTATTATTATTATTATTATACTACGGCCTACAACGATGAGACAAAGCTTATTTTCAGCCCCCTGATGTCAGAAACAAAACTCGGTGCCCCTAAATAGCCCTAAAGGGTCCCCGAAAACTACATTTTAAGGCTCTAAAACCAACAGTTTCTGAAATTTTCCCAGAAAACTAATTTCATTTAATAAACTAATGAGGGAATGAAAGCCAGTAACCATGCCAAGAGTACCTCAAAAGGTGACATCCAACTTTCGATCTATTTCTGCAAGAAGTAAAGCCACTCCATTTATTAAATTTCTGTGAATGTTTGCAAACGGCTATAAGGTTATTATTGAATCAACTAAAACTGTAAAATTCATCAATGCGCTTAAGGGGGTCAAGGGATACCCTAGATTTTTTTCACACGACTTAAAGGTGCGATATGTTGTGCAGAAGGTATATTATATCTCAAAACAGAAACATTATTTTCAAAAATTCCTGATTGAAATAGGTTTTTTCTTTGCTTTTAGGAATTTGGGTCATTGGAGGTTAAAAAAACTGAATTTTCATGCACCAAAAGCCTTTCCTCTGGATGGGGACTTGACACAACAGTGAAGGTCAGTTTTATTTGACGTGTATTGCGTTTCGTCTACGAGGTTTTCAATTTTATTTTCACGTCAGGAAGTACACGTTAGGTAAATTTAGTTTCAGAGCATATTTTAACTAATCTTTTTTCTTTGTCAACAAACAGGTTCCAACCCTCTAACTATTGCAACAGTAGCTCAATTGATTACGACTGGTTATTAATACCGAAGACCGTTCGCAGAATGGGTACTTCTGCTAGTGAATCTATCTATATAAAACTCAATGTTGGTTTGTCAGTTTGTTTGTTTGCCTCATCTGAACCAAAATTTGTATACTTACACTTTGGAACCCAGCGGGTAACACTGTCTACTTTAAATTTAGGACAGACCACTCCATTCAGGCCCCTTGGCAACAAAACTGAAAAATCACCAAAAATACTCAACTGGGACAAAATATCAAAGTTGTCGCATAAGGACCGGACATAGCTCATTTTACGCCCCTCGATGGGAGAAACAATACTCGGTTTGTCCCTACGGGACACCGGAAAACACATTTTAAGGCCCTAAAACTAACAGTTTCAAAGATATTCGCCGAAAACTATCTTCGCTCTGATAAACTGATGAGCTAATAGCAAGTCCGTTTCCATGGCAACACTACCTCAAGGTATGACATCCGATTTTCTATATATTCCTGTAGGAGGCAATGCCAATCAATTTATTATCTTTTTCAAGATATATATAAACACAATAAGAACAGGGTAGCGCGCCTGCCTCTCATCCGGAGGCCCCGGGTTCGATTCCCGGATCTGTCAGAGATTTTAGAAGTGAGGGCTGCAACGAGGTGCACTCAGCTTCGTGAGGACAATTGAGTATCTGTCTGATAGTGAGGCAGCGCCCCGGCCACGAAGAACAAGATTAACGGCCTAGGGTACACGATGCATTGACCATGCCTCGCCACAATATCTGCAGGCCAAATGGCTGGGAAGAGGTCGCATGATAGGCCTAAGCCATTCATGGGCTGTAGAGCCAGGGGCAAAAAATAGGGAAAGCGGCTTCTAACACCACCTTTAATTTTTTAAACACTACAGAAGACAGGATGAGGTATGAACCAAGGACCACCTCAGAAAAATGGCATATTTTAAATTTGGAATTTTCGACTAAATTAGCAGTCCAGATGGAAGAAAAGGTTAATACAAGCATTTGGGAAAATTTTCGTCTGAAGAAATATTTTTATTTTATGTAATAATGGAGATTTTATGATTTGGTAAATTTTTAACCATGAGTGAATGATAGAAATACTGTCCTGAAAAGTCGACACTTTTAACGAGGTGCGCGGTGAGAAACCAGTTTTAGATCCAAGGGGGCGAGCGAAGGTGGACCAGAGGTCAGACGCACGCCTGTATCAAGAGTGGGAGAAGGGAACGCGTGTCTGAAGCGCGCCACTTTTAGTCGAGAACCAATAAGGAAATAGTTTGAATACTGAGGATGGAACAAATATTAAAATCATTATTTTAATATTTTATAAGAGTGTTGCATATTGAATTCACCAGCAGAGGAAAAGAAATTTAACTGTCAAAACGGATTTTAAATTAAAAGACTGAGACAGAAGTTATGTATGAATTTGTTAATATTCATAGCGGTTGGAGGCTAGTTGATCAGATTTGCGAGGGAAATCTAACCGAGGAGGCTAGGAGACGCTAGCAGACGAGGCTCTTTCTACATGGACCGTCGAGAAGACAAGACGTAAAGTGTATTCACTCTTCAAATAAGGTATTAGACAAAGGTTTTGTGAACTGGAGACTTCATGATGAAGCAAGTAGTAATGGAAACGAACAATTAATATTACAAGTCAACAGTATTGAGAAAAGTTATTCATCATATTTAAAGAAGAAATCTACGACGAGGTAAAACACTGCAAGTTACTGACTGAACATCGAACACGTAACTATGTAGAAGGAAAGTCTGAAGAATGGAGACTTAAACCATTGGAAATTCAACAATCTAGACAAGAATGAATAAGAATTTAGGTCGGAGGGGAAGTACTACGACTACAAACAATTGCGCGGTGAGAATGATGTTTTAAATTCACCATGATGGGAAGATAGAACTATACTGAACCAGTGAGATCCAGAGATGACCAGGATGACATAGCAGTACGAACAGCGAGCTGAAGACCACCGCAGTTTTCTCTGACACATAACGTTGCAAGCTACTACAAGAGAAATTCACGACATGGGGGTGATTTCTCATGATGAAAAAAAACTATGCAAACTACCGACTTCAAAGAACATCTAGATCTGAGAAGAAGAAGACGAGCGGATTCGTGATGGAGACGGCGAGGAACCCAGGACTGGTGGACGCGAGGCAAGCATAGCGGAGGCGAGATCGTGTCATCATCCTGTACGAGAGAAGTGGGTCGACAAGCGGGGAACCAGCTGGTTACCTGTTTCGAGACAGCACACCAGGTCGATCAACTTTACTGCAGTCCACTCAAGGCCGAGGTGACATAATGCAGCCAGTTTGGAGTGGCACGCAGCATTCCAGAAACCACACGGTGAGGTTACGAGGACACAGGAGTCATCAGGTCTGTCACCAACGATCTCAGAAAGAAGGTAGAAGAGTGCATTTTTAGCCTATTTTCAATTTTGAAAAAATAGGCTTATGAGATCACCTTTTGTCCGTGTGTGTGTGTGTGCGCGCGCGTGTGTGTGTGTGTGTGTGTGTGTGTGATTCGTGTGTGTGTCCCCCCATAATAAAATCTAAACGGCAGGAGCGATTTCAATGAAACTCGGAAAGTTCATAGCACTATTCCCGGCGACCTCGACCGTGCCCTTCAAATTTTGTTACGACTCACCAATCCAACATGGCGGCTGTGCGAAATATTTCACCAGCATTCAATATCTCCGAAACTATTATCGTTATTACCCTGACATTTTCTATACTGATAGAGGGAACTACTATAAGTTCACTTATGTGACTTCTGAAAATCTGGTAACTACAAAACCAACATGGCGGCCAAGCGAATTTGCGACTTTTAAATAGACGTTTCTCGCGATTTGACCAACCAAACGCAATGGAACTTGGTACAGTATATGTTTATATACATTGTAATGCACCGACATCTAACTTCGTTCAATTGTTAACATAATCACAAGATGGCGGATGTGCGAAATATTTCACCGGCATTCTATATCTCTGAAACTATTAGCGGTGTCTCCCTAAAATTTTGTACGGAGATAATGGGCACTACTGGAAGTCCATCTATAAGATTTTCAAAAACCGGTTAACTAAAAAACGAACATGGCGGCCAAGCGAATTTGAACATTTTAATTAGACCTTTCTCGCGATTTAATGTTCCAAGCGCACTGAAACCTGGTACACGAAATATTTATACACATTGTAATCCACTGGTATCTATTTTAGTTCAATTGTTTACATAACCTCAAGATGGCGGCAGTGCGAATTTTAAAATTAAGTTTTTATTTCTTGTGATCTAGTCATGCGATCGAAGTGAAAGTTTGAATAATGAACCTACGCAATAATTTTCCTTTAATGGTACATGACTCTATGGCTTATACATTTAACAATCCAACATGGCGACCATCCGAAATATTTAGACGATACTGAATATCTACGAATCTATTTTAGCAATCAAACTGCATTTTTTAATGTTCATAGGGGCTATGAACTTAAGTTCACCTATAGGACTTTAAATAACCTGGTGATCACAAATCCATCATGGCGGTGACGCGAATTATAAATATTCACATGGACGTTTCTCGCAATTTAACCATCCGCGTGCAGTGAAACTTGGTACAGTAAATCTTTATCCGAATGTTAATCCACTGGCATCTAATTTATTTCAATTGTGTCCATAACTTCAAGATGGCAGCTGTGAAAATTTTTTAAATCTCCTTGTTTTTTCTTGTGTCCTAATTATGCGATTGAAGTTTGAATACTACACGTTCACAATAATCTGCATGTAACAGTACATAACTCTAGGACCTACATATATAAAATCCAACATCGCGACCATCCGAAATATTTAGTCGGTTCTCAATATCTACGAATCTATTACAGCAATCAAACTGAAATTGTGTATGTTGATAGTGGCAATTAACATAAGTAGGATGTATGAAAATAGGCTGTATAGTTCTTCACGGAACTACTTGTTCATATCTGTAGTTAGTCCTTGTTCACGTTATTCCAGAATATTGACCAACATATTTGCATTTATAACCTATGTTATTGTATTGTCTTGGAAGTTTTAGTAAGTTTGGGTAATTGCGATAGTTATTTTCATACGTCACTTGGACGTATTTTGAAGGTTCGATCGATGATATTAGACATCGTTAGTATTTTTCATTGTCATTTTTAGAGTGTTAAAATTTTACTAACGAACGATTTCGTTGTGATTGCGAACGTATATTCCGCAGATTTGTTGTAATGTTGGAGAACTCCGTAGATTTGTTGTAACATTGGAGAACTCCGTAGATTTGTTGTTACATTGGAGAACTCCGTAGATTTGATGAAATATTAGAGAATTTTGTATATTTGTGGAAATATTGAAGAACGATTATATATATGTATTGAAACAAGAGAAATGAAGCACAACTTTGTGAGAAATAAATGAATAATATATCAGAGAAAGAATACAGTCATGTGTTTGACGAAAGTAAATAGTTTATTACTTGTGAGAAAGAAGGGGAGGACAGAGAATCCTATAAGCAAAGAGTTTATTCATTTCAGGAACGAAATAATATGTATAAAACGAAATAGATGACAGGAGTATTCAATATTGGCATTGAAGGAACTCTTGTATGCAGGAAAATGTAATGACATTGTAAAACCCAGGATTTTGAGGTATGGAAAAGAACAGTATGCGATAGTAGAAGGCATAACTGAACGAGAAACGTTATTATAAAATGTTATGGATGTATATTTATCATAAGACGATACTGTAAGATGGAAGGAGAGATAAAACATTTATTGTGAACATAAACGTGAGGGAAAGTTATTGTTATTTTATATCAGATACAAACAGACATGAAATTCAGAATTAAGCGATAAATTGTAACAAGGATATATGTGAAGCGAAGGAGGAAGTATGTGGATAGTATTTGAACATAGCACGAGAAGCATAATCGATAGAGGAGTATGTAGGAGGAAGTGAGACGTATTCATGAACGTTATTGCAGTTGTAATTTCTAGTAGGAATACTAAATATCATACTTTAATGAAAGTAGTTGATATGGAACGGTAGAAGTTTTGTTAATGTGCTAAGAGAAGAAAGGTTGATGAAATGTATTTGTATTGATGAAGGCATAACTAGAGACGCGATGATATGCAACGTGAGTTTATGAAGAATGGTTTTGTAATAATTTGTGATGATTAAGAGAAGTCATAATTTATATTTGGAAAAGATATGAGTGTGGAAGTGAGGATTCATGCCACACACACTCGATTTTTGGTTGAAGAGCTTATCTGAACAGTCGTGCATTGTAAGTTTGTTTTATTATTAATTATTGAAATACCAGAGTTGTACACTTAAGTGATGAAATATTAACTTCACTGTTTGTATTCATGATACACATGGAATTGACACACAAACACCTATTTTAACTATTTTATTGTGTGAGACACGGAGAAAGATGGTGATACACGTAAAGAAAGATGATGAGACAGGAGGAAAGTGGTGGAATAAACTCTAATAAATTAGAGACAGTTGTTTTTATATCGTGCGGGACGCGATCATGTATAAAATGTAAATACGTTATTATTTTAGTATTAATCATTTCTTTTATTATATTTAAGAACTTGAGATCTAAATTTGAAGACTTTAACGATTGTATTACGTAGGGAGTATGTTTGTTACGATGAGCGTTAAAGTATAACTTCAGTAAACAAGTAGGACAGACACTACTGTCATTAATTAAACTATATGTTTATGTAAATATTATCAAGCAAGAGATACATGTTGTATTCGTGTAAAGATGCAAGAAAGACACTTATTAAGCGCATCAGGCCTAAGTGAGGCACATATAAATATTTTATTTTATTATTGGTGAAGGGAACATAATTTTTGTCATGTTATATTCTTTATTGTCAATAAATGGCAAGGATATTTTTATTCTTGCTGAGTTTTTAAGAACTGTTTCTTTGATTCAACGCTTAATTACACTAGAACGATACCGCTAGCTAGATGCAGACAGATGATCGACAACTTATCTTAACGCCCGAGAGCCGAGTTGCTCTACTTTTATTTGTTTATATTTTCTGTACTGTATGCAGCTAGTTAGTAGTATAGTTAGAGACGGATATATGTGTTCCTAGGGTTCCCTAGTCATCAGTCCGGTGAGGGTTGTTCAACTCTTAGCCGGGTGTTGACATTCTCACGATCCTTTTACCATCTGTGCGGATTTGGGACTGTGCTCTAGAGGAATTCGGGCACAGTAGCGATACAGCTACGTTCAATTTCATAAACACTGGGCTCACAAATCCCGTATAGTTAAGTACAAATATCATTCTGGTCGTTATTTCAGTAGTAACGAAGCTCTATGGTGACTATTGTCGTTTCCGTAACACTTACGGCATCCCGCCGTCGCATACCTCAATGTGAACCAGTCTATTTTACTGAAAAGAATTTCTACGAACGAGTATCCACTCCGGCAAAAACCACACTCACTACCTTTTCCAAAATTTACACCAGGCATGATTTGTAAAGCACTCTTCTGTATGTTGAGGTACAGAGATATACCACATGGAAAGATACAATAAAATGATGGCAAATCTGAGTTCAAGGAACTGCTGTTCAGAATAGGCCTTCTGTTAAATCTGCAGAAGCTTTCGGTACAGGTTATGTGGCCCATGTTCGTAACATGGAATGTTTTCCTTTGAAAATGCATCTACACCATGTGCGAGGGCAACGCATTTCAAAGATCTCTAAAACACCATAATCAGGAAATTGGAGAAAAATTTTAAGTGGGAGCGAAGATTCAAGGAGAAATAATGTCATCTCTGAGATTTGCAGATGACATCGTCATCTTGGCCGATACGCCAGAGGATTTCAATGAGTTTCTGAATGGTATGGACTCCGTCTTGAGGAAAGAATTCATGATGAAAATCAATAAATGTAAAAAAAAAATAAAAAAAAATTGGAATGCAGCCGAAATAAATCAGAAACCTTTATGGACATCAAATTGGCAGGTGAAACGCTACGGGAAGTAGGAGACTTCAGTTACTTAGGAAGCAAAATATCCAGTGATTGTCGAAGCAAAGAGGATATAAAAAGTAGGTTGGCTCAGGCAAGGAAAGCATTTCTACAGAAAAGGAATCTGTTGACATCGAATATACATTTAGGTATTAGGCAGTCATTCTTGATAGGTTTTGTCTGGAGTGTGACACTATAAGGAAGTGAAATTTGGGCTAATGGTACAGCAGAAAAGAGGAGAATGAAGCATTTGAAGTGTGGTGTTACAGGAGAATGATGAAGATCAGATGGGTAGATAGGGTAACAAATGAAGAGGTATTAAGATGAGTGGGAGAGGAGAGATGTTTCTGGCGACTGCTAATGAAGCGAAGTGATAGGTTGGTAGGACACATATTAAGATACCCAGGAATAGCAAGCTTGGTTATGGATGGGAGGGTCGAGGACAAGAACTGTAGGGGTAGACCAGGGTTAAACAGATTGCCTCGGATGTAAGGAGTGGTAGCTACTTAGAGATGAAACTATTAGTTCAGGAGAGGGAGCCATGGAGGGTTACATCTAACCAGTCAAAAAACTGAAGACTCAAACATCAACATTCAGGAATTTTAATTACTTAGAGAGGCATGTGAGGCAAAAGGGTTGTTGGAGATTTCAATCCCTGTTATGTAACACTGGAAGAGACTACATAATGTACATCAGCGGCCAAGGTGAGAGATATTTTACTATAGGTCTATTAATAGCGACATTTTGGCGTTCAAATCATCAATAAGTGTGGAAAAATTACACCGAGAATAGCTTAAGGGAAATTACTTTTAATTCCCCATATTCCGATAGATTTGCCATTCCAGCATGTAAGAGTGCAGTTCCCTCTTCAAACAATATTCGCAATTTCTATTTACAAAGTGCAATGACTCACACTTAACAGCAGCAGGTGTACATTTAGACAAAACCATTTATTTCCCACGCGCAACTGTATGTGGCGTGCTCGCGATTATCCGGACAACAAAATCGTTACGTCTCAGCAGAAGATGGCAAAACAAAAACGTAATTTTCAAATGTATTCACATAATGTAACATCGTACCCTGCAGACTTTCACAACTCTATAAAATTCCCACTTTGCTGCTCATATCAATATACTGTATGTATCAGAATTTTCAGAATTAGAATGGACCCACCTGTAGCCGCGGTTGCTGTAATAGAATAGACCAATTATCAGCAATAATACATCGTCCCCATTGTCTTGATCGCGAGCGAAGCTGCGGATACCTGCTAGTAAACAAATAAAGAAATAAACAGATGAAGGAAGAACTCATGAGGCTAGGGATCACAGATGAAGACAATTAAGACAGAAAACAATACAGGGAAAGACATTCTAACATATAGGTTCTTGTGGAAGAAAAGAGAGAGCGCAGGGGAGGAGGATGGAAAGAAGAGAGAAAGGCACAACACTCTGAAAGAATGAAGGAAATGTGCAGAAAAGGTGGTAAGAAAGAACGATGAGAAGGAAATGAAGTGATATTTGCGTGGTCCTTAGTTTTGACCGATTCGTAAGGAGAAGAAAACATAAATAAATAAAAATAAATAAGAATGCAACAACAAATGATTTGACCTTCCGTTTGAGATCAAATCAAGAGCTGCAAGAAAAATGCGAAAACATTTCAATCACAGTGAGAAAGAGGCGACTGTCTTTCTATGGACACCTGAGAAGAATGTGACCAAAACGGCTAGCAAATAAGTTCTTCATCTTCCAGTAAAGGAGAAAGACTCAAGTACCATAGCTGAAAGTTCATCCGGATCTTTAAAAATGTACCGTTGAGAAGAGAGAAAAGCACAACACTCTGAAAGAATGAAGGAAATGTGGAGAAAGAGGTGGGAAGAAAGAACGAACAGCGTTCAGAAGGAAAACTGCGGAGGTAATGGATCTGTTCGTAGAGAAACCCAGGAGAACAAGAAGGGTGTTCTCGGATGAGGAACGAGCAAGAGATTGAAGGTGTATTGGCGTAAAAAAAAGAACATCAACAGTCAAGGAAGTTGTGTAATCGTAAACCATAGGAGGTGGAAACGATCCTAAATAAATAAATGCTAAACAAATAAACAACAAGTGTATTAACAAATAAATGAATAAATAAATAAAATATTGTATAGTATGATGAATCAGTTTCGTATTCATAGATTATTTTAAAGGTTCATATCGTACTGAACACTGAATTACTAAGCGATCGCTTCATGGCGTAGTGACTGGCTTTGTTGGCTGTCAACCCAGAGGTGCGAGTTCGATTCCCGAATCTTCCAAGAAATGTAATTCTTGTTCAAGGGCTACAGTGCTTTACACCGAGCCTCGAGAGTCAAAACTAAGAAGAGGTGGTTTCGATTCCATTCTCGGTCATCATCGAAGTGGTTTTCCATGGTTTCCCACCTTTACTTCAGGCAAATGTCAAAATGGTTAAAATAACTTAAGGCTACGGCCTCCTCCTACCCTTTCCTAGCCTCAATTACAAATACCCACACTACTACAGAAAACACAATACCACAGGCTGTCACACGAATCCCACATACACCCAAGTACCTAGAGCTAAATGACTAAGATGAAGTAAACTACAAAATGAAACATCAGAAACGAATTACTAAAGCAATAGTTACTTTGGTGAGATAGGAGTTCAAGAATAATAAGTAATAATATCATTTAATTCCAATATATATCCATAGAGATGAGCAAATAGAATGTCAACATTAAACATATTACTACAGAAACAATAGTTTGCACAAGAGATTCGATTGTGTTGGGTGATAAATTGTTAAATTATTATTGCACCGATATGATTGCAACTGTATTGTATCACCCAGCTTCGCCCGGTATATTTAACGGTTTACCCAGGGTAAACTTAAAGGGCGGACGGACGGCAGGTTTTTCTCAGACTCGATTACTGAAATCGTTACTGGTTTGGTCGTAAATGAATGTTTTTCTATAGAAACGTTCCTCAAGGAATCCCTTACAGAATGGTGAAAACCGATTAATGTCCATCGAGTGGTTCTCGAGATTACCCGTTACATTCGAGAATCGGGGACTTGGTTTTATACTATGTAGAGATTACTTCTTAGTTAAGTGCGTGGGCGGTTAGTCTTTAGTCTGAAGGGCCCTGCGTTCGATTCCCAGCTGACCCGTGAGATTTTGACGTTGGGTGGCTCGGAGACTGAGTATTAATATTAAATAAATAAATAAATTTTAAATTATTGTAAGTGACAAGGTTCGAAGTTTCATCTATCGCACTCTGGACGTAGGTATTGCTATTTATTTTGGAGGGGAGTGATGACGCAGCCATCTAGCTACTTGCCTCTCACCAAGGCGGACCAGGTTTAACTCCTGGTTAATGCATATGAGAATTTTCAGTTAAAATATCACGTTCTGTGGTTTGTATTTCATGTAAAGAATAAGTTGTCATTATTGTTGTTGCGCGATGAAGGATTTAAACGCGCATCGTTGCTCTGACGGGTTTAACGTGAAGTAATTTAACCCGTATATTTTTAAAATTTGGTTTCTCTTGGATCATATGGAACAACAAAGGGAGGGGGCATGGGGGGGGGGGGGGAAGGGCGTGATGGTTCAGCGGTCAAGCTCCGGGCCTTTCACAATGGTTGACCGGGTACTATTCCGGTCAATACATGTGTGATTTTCAAAGGGAAATGCCATGACCTGTAGTTCGGATTCCACGTAAAATGGAGGTCCAGTGGCTCACGATCGCGATATTAACGGTCACGTAAAACTACAAACTTCCTTCCTTTCTAACAGCAAAGGGGGGCACAAATACACAAAAATTTTCTGTTTTGACGTTCTGATTTCGTGCTTCAACTTGCATGATATTCTGTCCAAGACAGCCCTATAGGCCGGGTCAACAAAGCAAGGACTTCTGTAAACACCCATATATGTGCTCTGTATTTGGGATGTGCATGGATGCATTAACTCACAACAATGAAGATGTGCAGGATAATGATGGTGCATTAGCCAACACACTCATGAATATCCATGTCTCTGCCATGCTTGCTTAAGAGTATCTGGTCGATCGAGTGCATCATCGTGTTAGCTTCAAGGGGCATAATTCCGTTTCTCCCCGCAATGAAGCAACAAACAGGATACTACTCGCCTCGCCGCTTGATGCACATCCTCTGAACTCCAACACCTGGACAAATCAAGCCTATGCAAGCCCCTCTGCTGAGAGTATAATAGATTTAGAACTGGACTGATTATTTCTTCAGAATAAGGCGTTTACAAGCTTTCTCGTCTCGGAAATATCAGCTATAGATACCAGCTACGAAGACGTAGTGAAAAATAGTTAATATTTTACCAAATATCATTATTTATCATTCACATTTGATGGTGAAATATATAGATCATTGCTTGGGTGATGATTATCTTGTAATTTCCGCCTAAAATGGAGGATAGTCAAGAAACTAAATCAGGGTTAATAAATTGATTACTAATATTATTACAGGTATTAGAAGTTCCTTATCCACCAACGATACAATAATCTGATTTTTATTACCCTATTTTCAATTTTGAAAAAAAATAATTGGCTTATGAGATCACCTTTTGTCCGTGTGTGTGTGCGCGCGCGCGTGTGTGTGTGTGTGTGTGTGTGTGTGTGTCCCAATAACTTCTAAACGGCAGGAGCGATTTCAATGAAACTCGATAAGTTCATAGCACTATTCCGGACGACCCCGACCAAGCCCTTCAAATTTTGTTACGTCTCATCAATCCAACATGGTGGCTGCGCGAAATATTTCACCAGCATTCAATATCTCCGAAACTATTCCCGATATCATCCTGGATTTTTTTTCGGTGATAAAGGGAACTACTAGAAGTTCACCTATGTGACTTTTGAAAAACTGGTAACTACAAAACCAACATGGTGGCCCCGCGAATTTGCGACTTTAAATAGACGTTTCTCACGATTTAACCAACCAAACGCAATAAAACTTGGTACAGTATATGTTTATACACATTGTAATGCACCGACATCAAACTTGGTTCAATTGTTTACAGAACCACAAGATGGTTGGTGTATGTGCGAAATATTTCACCGGCATTCTATATCTCTGAAACTATTAGCGGTATCACCTGAAATATTGTACGGAGATAAAGGGCACTACTAGAAGTTCATCTATAAGACTTTCAAAAACCGGTTAACTACAAAACGAACATGGCGGCCAAGCGAATTTGAAAATTTTAAATAGACCTTTCCCGCGATTTAATAATCCTACCGCAATGAAATCTGGTGCAGGAAATGTTTATAGACATTGTAATACACTGGTATCTAATTTAGTTCAATTGTTTACATAACCTCAAGATGGCGGCTTTGCGAATTTTAAAATTAAGTTTTTATTTCTTGTGTTGTAATCATGCGATCGAAGTGAAAGTTTGAATAATGAACCTACGCAATAATTTTACTTTAATGGTACATGACTCTATGGCCTATACATTTAACAATCCAACATGGCGACCATCCGAAATATTTAGACGGCCCTGAATATCTACGAATCTATTATAGCAATCAAACTGATTTTTTAATGTTCATAGGGGCTATGAACTTAAGTTCACCTATAGGACTTTAAATGACCTGGTGATCACAAATCCAACATGGCGGCGACGCGAAGTATAAATATTCACATGGACGTTTCTCGCAATTTAACCATCCGTGTGCAGTGAAACTTGGTACAGTAAATCCTTATACGATTGTTAATCCACTGGCATCTAATTTATTTCAATTGTTTCCATAACCACAAGATGGCAGCTGTGCGAAATTTTAAAATCTCCTTGTTACTTCTTGTGTCCTAATCATGCGATTAAAGTTTGAATGCTACACGTACACAATAATCTTCATGTAATAGTACATATCTCTAGGACCTACATATATAAAATCCAACATGGCGACCATCCGAAATATTTAGTCGGTTCTCAATATCTACGAATCTAATACATCAAACAAACTGAAATTTTGTATGTAGATAGAGCCAATTAACATAAGTAGGATATATGAAAATAGGCTGTATATTTCTTCACGGAACTACTTGTTTAGAATCTGTTAGTGCTACGAACTGTAAATAAAAGTTACCCTTCGTGCAATTCATGTCTACGAATTTCAATGAATATATGTGTGAATGAATACTCTTTACCATCATCAAGTGCTAGGTTAAAGTAACTATTTTACAGTTAACTGACAAAACCTCCTAAAACATTTCGCAATATGGCTAATTTTTGTGTATGTGGACTGAATGTTACTAGGGAGTTCTACGTGAATACAATGCAATCTTTAATGGTTCAAATGTTGTGTGGAGCGCTCCCTTACTTTGCAACGCTAACTGGACAGAGAAAGGTATATTCCAGCAAGTAGTACCTAACATAGAAAGTCAACACTCCCATTCTAGTGTGGACAACAGACGAAGTAAGGAAGATATAGTCTACCCAGAGTTCGCATTTCCACTAAGGGAAACTGTGAAGGAGAAATTAAAATAAGAATAGGTATGGATAAGAAAGCACTGTCTAGTCTAACAAGAATATGGAGTGACCATCATATTATCAAGGGAACAAAGGAGCAACTGGTCTAAGCTTTGGTATTTCCTATCGTAATGTATGGCTCTGAGTCCTGGACCATAGATGCTGCATGCAGTAGGAGAATTGAAGCCTTCGAGATGACGTGTTGTCGAAGCATGCTATGAATACCATGGGTTGCAAGAAAAACAAATAAATCTATTCTGAATGAGCCAAGTATTTCTCCTAAAGCACGCTTACTCCTGAACATCCAAAGGCAAATGTTGAAATTTTTCGGCCATGTCATTTGGCGAGATGGCATTGATAAGTGTATCATCCAGGGTAAAGTTGACGGACAACGGCTGAGGGGACGTGCCACGAAATTGTACCTTGACCAGTTAAAGAGTCTGACCAATCTGCGATTTCAGAAATTAATGCACTCAGCAGACGTCGGCAGTGTATGGCGGGGTATTGTTAACAGAATTGCGTGAAGGGGCACGACGTTCGAAATCAAACTACGGCCAAGAAGAAGAAGAATGTGCTTTCAGGCAGAGTTTTATATTTCCTGCCTAATATAGGCTACTCGTAGTTGGCCATAAATACATGTTGACCGACTGAAGAGTTATCAATTAATTGTCAATTAAGCAACACTGAAAATGGCTTCCAAGCTTTCCATATTCCTCACGAATAGTATGTTTATAGGTTATGTATAACAATACTTGTTTCTAAGTAAGAGTTCTCTACATGTCGTTATAGGAAGGTTTTATTACATATTTTGTAGTGAATCTAGAAAACTCTTTGCTTCATCTTGATGGGAGGAATCAATACGCGACTGGAAGTGATAAAAGACTACTTTCCAAGCAAAGTTTGCTGGTTATGGCACTAATTGAAACTGCGCCATGTATAGTAGCAGCTGGAGTATACTCATTAAACTCTGGTAGCATCTCCTAGCAACTAACATGATGACCTGTTGCGGTAGGATGAGGCCATTAGTGGTGGCTCAGGAAATTTGTCTAATTAGCACATGGCTATCAAGCTATTTGCAGATCATCACATGGATGAAGAACTCAGTCGTGACGCACACTATAGTACGAGGAAACGTCATGTGTATTCTAAGACGTACGTAAGATATAGTTAATGTGCTGTACATGTAGGCTATAAAAATGTATGACTTACTTTACTTATTTCCTTTAACCCCGTGCGGAGCTTAGGACATCCAAAAATGATTTCCATCTCACTATGTTTGCTGCCAAGTTAGTTATTGTTATTTTAAGGGGCGGAACTACGAGGTTATCTTTACTTCCCTCCAAGTCTTTCCAGCTTTCATTGCCTCCTCTTCAATGGAACGTTTCCAGGTCTTCCTTGGTCCTCCTCGCCTCCGAGCCCCTTGAGTATTCCAGTCCAGAGCTCCCCTTTGTACTGCATCATTCTGTTTCCGCAGAATATGAATGTACATGCATAAGGAATAGAAAACATTGTATTCTGCCTATTTAATCAGTTTAGAAGGTAGTAGTAAGTTTGCTTATTTGGCATGTTCACAAGGATTAGAGGCTACTTATCTAAACGTCGAGAAAGATAAATGCTTTTTTTATTGTTTCAACAAGGTGCAAACATTTAGTGTCATCGATTTATACCAATGATCTTAGAAATATTCTATTTATGCGAAGGTGTTGATTTCGATCAGCACTCTTATTTCATGAAATATACGTAATTACTTGAACGCGAATACATACAAAATCACCAATCTGTTCAAATAACAAGGCATTAAAATAGCATTCACAACGAATAATACAACCGGAAAGCATCTGCACAACAGTAATCTAAATAAGCAAGACCCATATTCAATGTCAGGGGTATATTCCATTATGTGCCAAGACACAGGGTGTCCAGCAAAGTACATTGGTCAGAGAGGGAGAAGAATGGGTACACGATACAATGAGCACAGAAATGCGATAAAATATGGGACGCGCTCGGGCGTATGCGAACACATTTTTGACGCAGGACATAGCATCACCGACATTGAAACAGACTTTAAAATAATTCATCACGAACCGAAAGGCAGAACTCTTGACATAAAGGAAGCGATCGAGATACACTTAGCTAAAACAAACTACCCTAATAATTTAAACGAGCATACATTCATGGAGAACTCACCTCTCTTTACAATACTAGAAACAAGTAGTTCCGTGAAGAACTATACAGCCTATTTTCATATATCCTGCTCATGTTAATTGCCTCTATCAACATACAAAATTTCAGTTTGAAGGTTGTGATAGAGTCGTAGATATTGAGAACCGTCTAATTATTTCATATGGTCGCCAGGATGGATTTGTATTTTTGTACTATTACATTAAGATTATTGTGTACGTGTGGTATTCAAACTTCAATCGCATGATTAGAACACAAGACGTAAAAACGAGATTTTAAAAGTACGCACACCAGCCATCTTGTGATTATGCAAACAATTGAAATTAATTACATGCCAGTGGATCAACATTTGTATAAGCATTTAACGTGCAACGTTTCACGGCACTCGGATAGTTAATTCGCGAGAAACGTTCATTTAAATATTTGTACTTCGCGTCGCCGCCATGTTGGATTTGTGCTCACCAGGTTACTGAAAGTCCTGTAGGTGAACATATGTTCATAGTCTCTATGAACATTAAAAAAAATCAGTTTGGTTGCTGTAAAACATTCATAGATATTGAGAACCGTCTAAATCTTTCGGAAGCTTGCCATTTAGGATTGTTATATGTATAGGCCATAGAGTTATGTACCATTCAAGGACAATTATTGCCTAGCTTCATTATTTAAACTTCCACTCGATAGCATGATTACGACACAAGAATAAAAACTTAATTTTAAAATTTCGCACAGCCGCCATCTTGAGGTTATGTAAACAATTGAATTAAAATAGATGGCAGTCATTACAATCTGCAAAATCATTTACTGTAGCACATTTCACTGCGCTCAGAGAATTAAATCACGAGAAAAGTCTATTAAAATATTTCAAATTCGCTTGGTCGCCATGTTCGTTTTGTACTTTACAGGTTTATGAAATGTACATAGTGTGCCCATTTAGCAAGAAATATGCCAATCACAGTATACCAGCGTAGCTCAATTCGGGATTTCGGGGCAGCGGTAAGTTCCCCCACTCTGTGACTCACATATTTTGGATTAATTAGAGGATACACTTGCAAAAATAACAACAAAATCAACTCCTATTTTAAACACATTTAATTAATAAAATTAATGGCGCTACAAACATTTAACAATTTAATTACTGACCCAAATATCAACTGCTTGTTCCAAATGAACAAGGGATCACAAATAAAATAAACAAATATTGTATTCAAAACCTGTGGTTTCCACATAAACCCACAATTCTTATTTAATCTCACTTCCATAAAGCACTAACATTTAGTTTACATAACTCCGAGCTCTTTGGCTCCATGCATTTACATTATTATGGTGTCATTCTTGTACACCTCAAACACTAGCTTTTATATTTTCTTATTTCTCAAAAACAAATATATTCATATTTAAAAATCTATGTTAATTATCTAATTCAATATTTTGGGCATGTCCACACATTCAGTTGTTATCATCTCTCTTTATTTCACAAATATATTAAGGTAATCAGAAAATCAATTGTGTACTCCAGAGCGTGAAGGTACTTGACACAGTCAAAAAACTATAGTTACTCCCGAACTCAGTTGCCTTCAATCAACTCGTGGAATCCCACGTCCATACATTATTACAATAGGGATTGTTATTTATCTCTTATGTCTTAATAGACCATTCTCATATAAGAAACTACGATCTGAACCGGCAAACGAAAATATCCATCTTTAAGGACCTCGGTTCAACGCCCGGGTCGTTAACAACTTTAAACACTCCTGGTGTATTTATTTCTCTTTACAACAGCTTACGAGACGGTCTCTGTTCCCCCTCGCTTTAAAAGAGCTAGTCTCTACTACATGGGGTGCGATTTATGACCTGTTAGGGTGGCGGAGACATCCCGTCTGACCCAACATTAGTAGCTTATTTTCAAGGCTTTCAAAACAAACCTTCTCATTCTATCCAGTTCTGGGGAGACCGGGCTTTACTGTATCATAACATTCAAACAACTATTCTTTGGTTCAAAGACCCTTTTTATATCCTTGGCATTTATTAATTATGAGAGGGTCCTCATTGATTGGGAAGATTAAATACACATACGACGACGGAGAATTACAGGGGCTTTTATCATAAGAAGATCCTGCATTCGAATCTCTTCAGGTGCCTCGGGAATCAATCCCATACAGAGGGCTTATACAAAATGCGA
Organism: Meconema thalassinum; assembly: GCA_946902985.2. Lineage (NCBI taxonomy): Eukaryota > Metazoa > Arthropoda > Insecta > Orthoptera > Tettigoniidae > Meconema > Meconema thalassinum. The sequence goes on along the minus strand of OX336388.2, from coordinate 1,322,643,939 downwards.
TTTAGAGTCGGCCGTGGCCCATATGACATACGCTCAATAATACCATATATTAGCTCCCCTTTTAAATACATACACAATGCCTCGTGATACTAATGTCACAAATAGAGGACTTACACAATTATCAATTCCCTGCAATCAACTACCCTCCATAAGTAATGTACCAAGTATTTAACCACTACGCGTTCCTAGCGTGACACTTTAATATTATATTTGCGCTCATTATGCGCTATGCATTATTTAAAGCCAAAAATATCTTCCCAAGAACTGATAAAATCTCTTTAGTAACAATTCATATTATTTTAATTCACATATTAATCTTTCCGTGGTCGATAAATCGCTCCCTGTTTTAAAATATTCCAATGAACCTCATCTTTTACACATACGTTAAGGCTTAACGTTCTTATATTCATATCAATTTATTTGATTTTTATTTAACCTTTCCATATTTAATTATTATTATTATCTTTATTCTTTATACAAGCTCAAAAGCTATTTCTTTCATATCTCAACTTTACTTTATTTCAATGTCTTTCATGATAATTAAATGATATTTCGCTTGCTCTTATGACATTTGTTAAATACATTAACCCTTTATTCACCTATTTCCTCTACGGGATTTATTCTTTACATAATTATTCATAATTTCTCTATTTATTTTATTATTGTTCAGACCGTATTCTTGATTATTCAGCATTTATTTATTAAAACACATCCCTTTCACTCCAAAACTCCGGTGGGTTTTGTACACAATCAATTTCTGACACCAAAATAAAAATGAATTTAGTACTTACATAATTTCCAGATCATCCCCTGATCTTAAATCTGGTGCGGTGTTTCATTTTTGGGCCCACTTTGAACTTTTTACACCATATTGAAGGTATTCATCTTACGTAAAAACACAAATAAACATATATCTAACACACTTAATATTGACGACATTTTTATATACTGATGTGTCCCTTTTGAACACATAATAAACACTAAAAATATTATTTAACACACAATCTTGATTATTTTACACTTCACAATGACTCGATCACTAGGCCGTATTTCTGAGCCTTTCACACGTGATCTTCTTAAATTCCCGTTTCCAAGGGTGGAATTTATTCGATGTCGGCTTCCTATTCTGAAGAAATGCGAAAGTCCCGAAACATCTACTGTTCCCTGGAGTTCAATTCTGCTATTCCTATCCTGGATAACTGGCTATTGATCTAGCTTGAACGGCTTCTTTGTAGATCTGTCTATCGATCCTAACGAAAGTCTATATGGATCGTGGTCTCCTCTAAGACCTATAGATTCAGTTTATAGCAGCTAGCACTTCTCGATTCTAGTACTATTTGAATTGTTCGTCTGCTTTCTGGAGCTAATGTTTATAGTCTCCTATTCTATTTATTTGAACTGTTTTAACACTCCTACGTTCGAACCTTATTCTGTTCTTCCTTGTTAGGTTCCTTCAATTTAAACAACAGTTTCTCTGTCTGGTACGATACTTCCGTACGTTATTATCTATTCGTTCGGACATTTAACGACCTATCGCCTTTAAGTCCGACGTTCGCAGCCTGCTCTGACTATATCTTACGAAGTTTCACTTTAACTTGGATACAGTCGGGCCTAAATCCTATAATTAGGATTTTCCTAATATTTCACTACGGCGATACTTGAAAATTTTGCCTTGAATGCTCCTTATGGAGGCAAGCAAGTCGTTACTACTGTGACGCCTGTGGCTATCGGATCTTGCTTCGGCGGTGTAAAACAGCGTTTCTCCCCTCAAGGAGTACTGGTAGCTGTTATCGATGTAACGCAGAGTTACGTCCCTTCACGGACTGTCGGAATGACTTCTTCTACGTCGTGGAGCAGCACTTCCCCTCACGGAATGCTCGTAGGACTGCATGCGATGTGACACAGTGACGTGCCCTCTGGCTGTCTAAATACTGCATGATTGGCTTGGAAACGCCCGAAGCTTTATACTGTTTTACTACAAAAAAAATAAGACTCAAGCCTTTCCTGTGGTCAACTTCTAAAATAATGGTGCCACAAATATAAAAATTATACCTTCCGAAAGCTCGTCTTCTCAATGTCAAATGATCTTATTGCACCTAAGAATCGATCGTGCAATTCGGAGATATTAATTAATTTCTCGTCCTCAATTGTGTGGGTGTTGCATTCTTTTTGCTCTTTCCCCTCCACAGAGGCTTAGGTAATTCCCCTATGACGTCGTCTTACGTCGGCAGTTTATTTCTGCACAATTATTACATGGTTTCTCTATACTGAAAAATCTCTCATTCAAAATGATTCACTGTGCTGTGCTTGTTTACTCATTATTATGCTCGTAAACGTGTTAATTTTAATTATTCCTCTTCTGGTGCATATGCGGCGTTGTCAAAATCCAGCAACGTCAGCTTGAATTCCGATTCAGGCTTCTCTTTCTATCACGGTGGAAATTTCCACTCAGTTATTAATACTCGTGACCAGCCCTCTCTGAAATGTCGAGTGGGGTGATCTCATCTAAGGAACATCTGTCCCTAGTCGCTTGCACAATGTTAAGCTATATTCCTGGCTTAAAATCTCTCTCCGTTCCTTTAAGAAACTATACGTTTCTTTCATTTCTTCCTTAAGGACATGGATTCGACCGTCATGGACCCTATGGCCCATGGGTTCATCTCTCCCCTCCTTAGGTAAATAAATTTTCGAAAATTTTGAGGAAATTTATTTCAATTTTATTTGTATTTCTTTTCCGTCGAATCCATCATAACGTCATCCGTATTTACTGTTGTTTTTACTTCTTTTAAGTCGTATCCGGTAATTGTGTAGGTCGCGTATGCTCGGTCCCTACCCTTTCTTTCTTTCTTTGTTTGTCTGGACTTTAAGTTCCCAGAACCTCATTCTCCCTTACGGGTTTGGTCTATCCCTACCCGTTTCCTTATTTCATCATTTTCTTTTCTTAAATTGGAATTTTCTTCTTCAATAAATTCAATTATTTCTTTAATTTCCCAATATACTTTCTCCAATTCGCATTCGCACTCGAATGCTTGAGCTCTATTTTCTATTTCTCCCTTATTCTTGTTTATGTCAAAAGCGGATTCATCCCTAAATGTTTCCATGACCAGGGCTTGTTCATTTTCTTCATCAAAATCTTCGGGAGGGTAATATAATTTCAAATTTGCTGAATTCATGGTCACTTCGTGATCCGTTTCACAGTGCCGAATTCTATATGCGTTATTCCTCAAATCTCTGATTATCTGATATGGTCCGTGGTACATTTTCTGGAACTTCTTGTACACACGGTTCCCTGGATCCGAAATGGCTGGTCTTTTCACTAACACCATTTCTCCTGCTAATAATGGTCGATGATACCTCTTATGCCTATTTCTTCTCTGCCTCCTGTCGGCTTGAGCTTTTAGATGCTCAAAGGCTCTCCTAATTCGTACATCTCTTCCCGGCTGAGCGTCTGCTGGTCTAGGAATTACCAGACTCCAAGGTCTTTCTGGTTGCTCATTCCGATGTAACGTTATGGGTATCTCTCCGGTGGATTCATGGATTGTATTATTTATACAAAATTCAATAATATCCAAAATATCTATCCACTTCCAATTTTCTTCGGCACAGTATATTCTACAATACTTGGCCGTTTCTCTCATAACTCTCTCTACAGGGTTTGCCTCAGGATGGCGAGTACTTGACAAAATTTGACGTATTCCAAGTCTTTCTAATTCTCGTCTGAACTCTACACTGGTGAAACAACTGCCGTGATCCGACAACAAGTTCTCAGGTTTCCCCAGAATCGGTATCACTTTTTCTTTAAGTCGTTTTAACACCTGTTTGGTACTAGTCTTCTGTATGGGAGCAAGGACAACCATTTTAGTGAAGACATCCATAGCCACCATTATGTGTCGATTTCCTCTTCTTGCCTTTGGCAAAGGTCCAAAATTATCAATAGATATGATTTGGCCGGGCCTTTCGGGCAACAATGGTATAGGCTTCTGTCTCATCAGAAATGCATTAGGTTTGATCCTTTGACATAAATCACATGTCTTTAGCGTGTCCCTTACAGTTTCTCTCAGTCTCGGCCATATAAATGCTTCTTTCAGCATCGAGACTGTTTTGTCGACTCCCATATGTCCGAACGATCTATGGGCTAACCATACTATTTTCCTCTGCAAAATTGCAGGTACAACAATCCTTAATTTCGTATGGTCAGAGTCCACAAACTTATATAATAACCCATTATAAAACGTGTAGTCTTGTGCTATCTTCTCAGCTTCCGTGTACGCTGGTGTTCCTCTTATCAAGCTTCCCTCAAGGAATGATATGAGCATGTTCATCCATGGATCCTCCCGTTGTCTTTGACTAATGCTTCTTAACTCATTAAGAGTACGCTGATCCCTGTCTTCCAAATCTATAGCCATTACTTCCTCTTCTATGGACTCTGGCTGTCTACTTAAGTAGTCTGGAACGATGTTTTCCTTTCCTGGGCAGTACTCTATCTTGACATCAAATTGTTGAATATATAAAGCCCAACGCATCAACCTTTGACTGGATAAATCAGTCTTCATCAGAAAAGTTAAGGCTTTATGATCCGTCCTTAGAATGACCTGAAACCCATATACGATCTTCCGCCAATATTGCAACGCATGCAATATCGCTAACAGCTCGATCTCGCTGATCGTATAATTTTTCTCGTGTGGTTTCAGTCTCCTACTTGTGAAAGCTAGATAGTTCTTCTTATCAGGGTTTTCCGGGTTCTCCTGATATAGCATTGCCCCTATTCCAATCTGGGATGCGTCTGTCTGAATGATAAATCTCTGATTAAAATCAGGATATCCTAGCTTCACGTAATTTAAGAGCATTTCCTTGGCCTCCACGAATGCTTTTTCTGCTTCCTCCGTCCATTTCCACTTGCCCCCCTTCTTCAGAAGGTCCTGTAGTGGTGCAACAGTTTTGGTGTATGATGGACAATGTCCTGAGAAGAACCCAATCAATCCCAAAAACTGGCGAACGTTCTTCACTTTCAAAGGCCTTGGAAAATCCCTTATCGATTCCAATTTGCATGGATTTGGTTTAACACCATCCTTGTCAATCACATGCCCTAAAAATGTCACTTGCCTTTGACAGAAGTTCGATTTCTTTAAATTTATCTTAAAATTTGCCCTTCTTAGGTCTTCTAATAATTTCTTCAAATTTTCTAAATGTTCCTCAATGTTCTCCGAGGTAAGCAAAATGTCATCTACGTATCGGATAGTGCACTCTTTCACTTCCTCTGACAGGTTTCGATCCAGCGCTCTTATTAATGCGGATCCTGCAGTCTTTAATCCAAACGGACATCTTCTAAAGCAGTATGTTTGTTGATCGAACTGAAATCCAGTTAACAAGCTGGTTTTCTCTTCCAGTTCGAGATGATGATACGAAGAAGTCATGTCAATATTTGTAAAAATCTTCTTGCCTTTAAACTTCCTCAGTATTTCTTTTATGGGTGGTGCCGAATCATTTTCTGGTATGATTTTTGCATTTAGATTTCTGGCATCTAAACACACCCTTACTGAGCCATCCGGTTTACTCACAATCGCTAATGGACTAACATATGGTGTCGCCATCTTTTCTATAACACCTGCATTCATCATCTCCTGCAGTGTTTTCTTGGTTTGTGGGTAATGTTTTTCCGCAACCGGGTATGGTTTTTGTTTGAACGGTGCCCAATCGTTGACTTGGAACGCGTATTTAAAATTTTCAATCTTCCCTGGCTTGGAATCAAATACGTCCCTATACTCCAATAATAATTTCTTTAACTGTTCCTTAATTTCGAGGCTGACTTTAGCTTCCTCCACTTTTCCTGACAGGTTGGTCTCAAACTCATTTTCCACATTATCTTCGAGTTCTATGTTGAGGACTTCAAATATCTTTTCTATGTCCTTATAATCTTCCTCAATCACTTCTTCCATATGCCATACCTGTTCTGCTATTTTCGCCTCCTGATCCTGTAGGTTAATATTTTGTTCATCCACATCCTCTCTTTGAATTCTAATGCAGTTTTGCGCTAGGTCTATAATGACCTTGTTCTCACGGATAAAATCAATACCTAATATGACATTATACGGTAATTGATTTACCAGCAAAAAGCACTGCGAAATTTCAGCGTTACCCATGATTAAATCAATGTATACCTGAAATTTACATGTCAAAGATTTTTCAGGGATAATTCCCTTAATCTTTACACTTGATGTGGGAATCTTTAGTACTCGGCCCCTTGTTTCCAATTCATTTAAAAGGGTTTGTGTAATTAAACTTATTGTGGATCCAGTATCAATCAATGCTCTGACCAGTAATCCTTCTATCCTAAGCATAATTATAGGTAGTTCTCTTTTAACAGGTGGGATTCCTTCCACATCCTCGTTGATTAGTTCATCTGGTCTGGCTATCCAATTTACAATTTCTACTTCCTCCCAGCTCCTGGTATGTTTCCACTTTTGACAATTTAAATTTGGAGTTTTTTTTATCCTGAGGGCTCCCTTTTCCCTCATTCTTCAACTGAGCTTGTAGTTCCAAGCTTTGAGCTCCGTCTAGTCGGTCGGGTGATTTCCGGTTCTTGATTGCCTCACTCCAACGGACTTTTTGCCTATCAGGTTCATTTGGTCTTTCGTTCATATAACGAAGACTCTCCTGATATCTTTCTTCTATTTCGGCCCGATATTCATCATCCCTATCGTCTGGCCTTACATTTCTCCTGGGATAATTCTCCCATTTCTTTCTGTTGTCCGGCCTTTGCTGGTTATTGTTATAGGGTCGGCTTTCCTGTTGCCTATAACCCGTCGTTCTAGGATTTATTCCTCGATATCCTCCCCGGTAATATGGCTGTATCCTTCTAGGCTCCTGGTGCCCATACTCTCGATCTCGTCCTTGAGTATCCGTACTGGTGGACTGATTCCTGGTCGCTGGTTTTTCTCCAGTTTCCTGACTGCTGGCCATGTGTACTTGCTCAGTTTGTCTCTGATGCCGAGGTGTTACGTGCGAAGTCGTCATATCTAACTGACGTAATACGCTTTCCACTTCCACAGCACTTCTGGCTTTGGATGAGATTAGCAGCCTCTGAATCTCATATGGAAGCTGTCTTGCAATGGCAGCACACAGGTCGTTTTCTGCCGGAGCAATATCCAGTTCGCGGAATTTACACAGCTGAGCGGTGAAAAATTCCGAGTATTTAGTAGGTGCATTGGTGCTGTACTTCCTAGAGTACAGATCTAGCCTTAAGTTTTCTTGGACATCTGCTGCCCAATATCGCTTTAAAAATGCTTCCCTAAAGCCTTCCACCGTATCAAAAGTGTATCTGAAGCTTCTGAACCAGGTGAGAAAATCACCTGCCAACAGCTTTTCAATAGCTCTCAGTCTCCGATCCTGAGGAACCTTCATTTCATTTAAATACTCTGCCACTTCTTTTAGCCAGTATTTTGGAGTAATAGACATGTTATTACCCGTAAACTTTACTGGTCTATCCTCATTGGATTTAATAATGTTTATTATTTGGCCATTTGTCTGATTCGTGTACGGGGTTGACATCGCCATTGGATATCCTGGGATCTTATAAGGGCTCTCCCCTCCTAAGTCCCTCTCCGTATCTGTGCCTTGTTCACGGGAATCTACCCATCCTGTCTTTGGAAACTCCTCCTGATTTTCGAATTCTAACTTCCTTTCTCTTCGGGCACTTTCTTCATTTGCCATGAGTTGGATTTCCATTTGACTGTTCTTAAGTTCCGTCCTCTCCAATCGGGATCTTAATTCATTTTGAATTCTTTCTTGATTCCTTTTAATATCTTCCTCTACCTTTTGGAAGTGGAATTTCTCATCCTTGAAGCTATCCCTGAATTCATTTATTTGGTCTTCTACCTCTTTCTTAATGATCTTAGCATGTTGGTCTATAATTTCTGGCTTAACGTCCCCTATGGTCTCCAGGCCCTCTCGTATCTCCTTTATTTGCTTCTCCACTTCTTTTCGTCCTTTGACTATATCTATTTTCATTCCTTCAAGCCATCCCTCAGTCTTCTCTTGACTCTTATACAACTTCATCATTTCATCTTGGACCTGATTAATTTCCTTATTGGTTTTTCCTACATGAACCTTTAATGTTCCGATGGTTTCCTGAACCTCAATAATACCCTGATTTATTTCATTTATTTTATGGGTACTTTCCTTACTTTCGTTCTCTCGTTGTTTTCGTTCACTCTGGAGATGCCCCTCGTATACACCTAATCTTTGATCTATTTTCGTTTCGTATGTCTTCAGATTCTCATCTACCTGCCCGGTAAAATGATCAATCTGACCTTTCATCTCCTTAACATCCTTTAGATTTTGATTTTTCATCTCAGTTACTTCAGTCTGAACTACACCGATTTTGTCCTCGAGGGTCCCTACTTTCTCCTCAACCTTTCCAAATCGGGTTCCTAGCTTATTCACGCTTCGTTTTATTTCCTCCCGGGAGGCCTCACAAATATCGCTGTTAGATTTTATCTGAGCTTCCAATTTTTTCTGCACACCTTGGATCTGGATTACAAGTTTTTCCTCACATGCCTTTACATTTTTTTTACAAGATTCTTCCATGCTATTTAATTTAGTTTCTATAGAACCAAATTTATTTTCCATGGTATCAATTTTATTCCCTATACTTTTAAAATTATCTTGGCACTCCTTTTTGGATTCTATACTATTTTTGTTCATAGTCTCTATTTGGACTTGTATTCCTGAGTAAAATCCTTTACTTTCCTCTTTCATTTCACTTAGCTTAGTCTCCAACTTAGTGTCAAACCCTTCATCAAGAATTTTAAATTTTATCTCCATTGTCTCTACTATTTCAGCCTTCAGTACTCCATTGTTTTCTTTACTGTTGGCTTTCAGAGACTCTAACGTCTCCGTTTTCATCACTTCCCACTGTTGTTTAATGGTTTCCCCACTTTCTGTTTTCATCTTTTCTATCTCAGCCTTCAGTTCCTTATTCATGTTTATACCGTCGGCTTCGATAGCTTCTAATTTAGTTCCCATGGTATCAGTCTTAACTTCAATATTCTCTAATTTAGTGCCCATATTAGCACTATCAATTTTTATTGACTCTAAACTTTCAGTTATGGATCCTAACCTTTCTTTGTTTTCAGTCTGTTGGCTATTCAACTTATTTAAACTATCATTTATGGATTCGAACACTTCGTTATTTTCATCCTTTTGGAGGCCCAATGTCTTGTTTATAGCCTCTAACCTCTCATTACTATCGGCTTTTATCGCATTCAAAAGTTCCTGCCTCTCTTCCCTATTCTCTTTCTTTGCATCTTCCGTACTTTGCGTACTTATTTTTATTATCTCGTCCCTATTCTTTTGGAAATGTTCATCCAAACACTCCTTTAACTCCATCATCGTCACCATCTTATTCCAATATAAAAATACAGTGGGCCACTAATGCCACCGCACTAGTACATGCTTGAGAGATGATACTCTGAATCGGTGTGTCCCAATTTCTTTTAAAATATTACTTTGGTACGGGTATTCACTTACAACGTACCCTTTTACTACTTTTATTCAGTTTCATAAACCTTTATGGAAGTATTTAAAATTCAAAATTTCGAAAAACCATTTTTTTCAAAAATGAAAATTTTGATTTTTCGAGAAAAACTCGGGTTTTCCCTAGGAAAACTCATCCCTGCGTACTGGGCGCCAAAAAGTGATAGTGGTTGCTAGGGGGTTTATAATATAATATATTCAGGGCTGCTCGGTATGAGTTTCCAGGGACCCATGCGGTCAGTTAATATTTTACGTTGTAGCTATTCCTATTATTACTTTAATTTTACATGATATGACCGACTTAAGTGTTCCTCTAGTTATTAATCCAGCACAGTATTTATATATCCCCCTGTGCCCATTTAGCAAGAAATATGCCAATCACAGTATACCAGCGTAGCTCAATTCGGGATTTCGGGGCAGCGGTAAGTTCCCCCACTCTGTGACTCACATATTTTGGATTAATTAGAGGATACACTTGCAAAAATAACAACAAAATCAACTCCTATTTTAAACACATTTAATTAATAAAATTAATGGCGCTACAAACATTTAACAATTTAATTACTGACCCAAATATCAACTGCTTGTTCCAAATGAACAAGGGATCACAAATAAAATAAACAAATATTGTATTCAAAACCTGTGGTTTCCACATAAACCCACAATTCTTATTTAATCTCACTTCCATAAAGCACTAACATTTAGTTTACATAACTCCGAGCTCTTTGGCTCCATGCATTTACATTATTATGGTGTCATTCTTGTACACCTCAAACACTAGCTTTTATATTTTCTTATTTCTCAAAAACAAATATATTCATATTTAAAAATCTATGTTAATTATCTAATTCAATATTTTGGGCATGTCCACACATTCAGTTGTTATCATCTCTCTTTATTTCACAAATATATTAAGGTAATCAGAAAATCAATTGTGTACTCCAGAGCGTGAAGGTACTTGACACAGTCAAAAAACTATAGTTACTCCCGAACTCAGTTGCCTTCAATCAACTCGTGGAATCCCACGTCCATACATTATTACAATAGGGATTGTTATTTATCTCTTATGTCTTAATAGACCATTCTCATATAAGAAACTACGATCTGAACCGGCAAACGAAAATATCCATCTTTAAGGACCTCGGTTAAACGCCCGGGTCGTTAACAACTTTAAACACTCCTGGTGTATTTATTTCTCTTTACAACAGCTTACGAGACGGTCTCTGTTCCCCCTCGCTTTAAAAGAGCTAGTCTCTACTACATGGGGTGCGATTTATGACCTGTTAGGGTGGCGGAGACATCCCGTCTGACCCAACATTAGTAGCTTATTTTCAAGGCTTTCAAAACAAACCTTCTCATTCTATCCAGTTCTGGGGAGACCGGGCTTTACTGTATCATAACATTCAAACAACTATTCTTTGGTTCAAAGACCCTTTTTATATCCTTGGCATTTATTAATTATGAGAGGGTCCTCATTGATTGGGAAGATTAAATACACATACGACGACGGAGAATTACAGGGGCTTTTATCATAAGAAGATCCTGCATTCGAATCTCTTCAGGTGCCTCGGGAATCAATCCCATACAGAGGGCTTATACAAAATGCGATTTAGAGTCGGCCGTGGCCCATATGGCATACGCTCAATAATACCATATATTAGCTCCCCTTTTAAATACATACACAATGCCTCGTGATACTAATGTCACAAATAGAGGACTTACACAATTATCAATTCCCTGCAATCAACTACCCTCCATAAGTAATGTACCAAGTATTTAACCACTACGCGTTCCTAGCGTGACACTTTAATATTATATTTGCGCTCATTATGCGCTATGCATTATTTAAAGCCAAAAATATCTTCCCAAGAACTGATAAAATCTCTTTAGTAACAATTCATATTATTTTAATTCACATATTAATCTTTCCGTGGTCGATAAATCGCTCCCTGTTTTAAAATATTCCAATGAACCTCATCTTTTACACATACGTTAAGGCTTAACGTTCTTATATTCATATCAATTTATTTGATTTTTATTTAACCTTTCCATATTTAATTATTATTATTATCTTTATTCTTTATACAAGCTCAAAAGCTATTTCTTTCATATCTCAACTTTACTTTATTTCAATGTCTTTCATGATAATTAAATGATATTTCGCTTGCTCTTATGACATTTGTTAAATACATTAACCCTTTATTCACCTATTTCCTCTACGGGATTTATTCTTTACATAATTATTCATAATTTCTCTATTTATTTTATTATTGTTCAGACCGTATTCTTGATTATTCAGCATTTATTTATTAAAACACATCCCTTTCACTCCAAAACTCCGGTGGGTTTTGTACACAATCAATTTCTGACACCAAAATAAAAATGAATTTAGTACTTACATAATTTCCAGATCATCCCCTGATCTTAAATCTGGTGCGGTGTTTCATTTTTGGGCCCACTTTGAACTTTTTACACCATATTGAAGGTATTCATCTTACGTAAAAACACAAATAAACATATATCTAACACACTTAATATTGACGACATTTTTATATACTGATGTGTCCCTTTTGAACACATAATAAACACTAAAAATATTATTTAACACACAATCTTGATTATTTTACACTTCACAATGACTCGATCACTAGGCCGTATTTCTGAGCCTTTCACACGTGATCTTCTTAAATTCCCGTTTCCAAGGGTGGAATTTATTCGATGTCGGCTTCCTATTCTGAAGAAATGCGAAAGTCCCGAAACATCTACTGTTCCCTGGAGTTCAATTCTGCTATTCCTATCCTGGATAACTGGCTATTGATCTAGCTTGAACGGCTTCTTTGTAGATCTGTCTATCGATCCTAACGAAAGTCTATATGGATCGTGGTCTCCTCTAAGACCTATAGATTCAGTTTATAGCAGCTAGCACTTCTCGATTCTAGTACTATTTGAATTGTTCGTCTGCTTTCTGGAGCTAATGTTTATAGTCTCCTATTCTATTTATTTGAACTGTTTTAACACTCCTACGTTCGAACCTTATTCTGTTCTTCCTTGTTAGGTTCCTTCAATTTAAACAACAGTTTCTCTGTCTGGTACGATACTTCCGTACGTTATTATCTATTCGTTCGGACATTTAACGACCTATCGCCTTTAAGTCCGACGTTCGCAGCCTGCTCTGACTATATCTTACGAAGTTTCACTTTAACTTGGATACAGTCGGGCCTAAATCCTATAATTAGGATTTTCCTAATATTTCACTACGGCGATACTTGAAAATTTTGCCTTGAATGCTCCTTATGGAGGCAAGCAAGTCGTTACTACTGTGACGCCTGTGGCTATCGGATCTTGCTTCGGCGGTGTAAAACAGCGTTTCTCCCCTCAAGGAGTACTGGTAGCTGTTATCGATGTAACGCAGAGTTACGTCCCTTCACGGACTGTCGGAATGACTTCTTCTACGTCGTGGAGCAGCACTTCCCCTCACGGAATGCTCGTAGGACTGCATGCGATGTGACACAGTGACGTGCCCTCTGGCTGTCTAAATACTGCATGATTGGCTTGGAAACGCCCGAAGCTTTATACTGTTTTACTACAAAAAAAATAAGACTCAAGCCTTTCCTGTGGTCAACTTCTAAAATAATGGTGCCACAAATATAAAAATTATACCTTCCGAAAGCTCGTCTTCTCAATGTCAAATGATCTTATTGCACCTAAGAATCGATCGTGCAATTCGGAGATATTAATTAATTTCTCGTCCTCAATTGTGTGGGTGTTGCATTCTTTTTGCTCTTTCCCCTCCACAGAGGCTTAGGTAATTCCCCTATGACGTCGTCTTACGTCGGCAGTTTATTTCTGCACAATTATTACATGGTTTCTCTATACTGAAAAATCTCTCATTCAAAATGATTCACTGTGCTGTGCTTGTTTACTCATTATTATGCTCGTAAACGTGTTAATTTTAATTATTCCTCTTCTGGTGCATATGCGGCGTTGTCAAAATCCAGCAACGTCAGCTTGAATTCCGATTCAGGCTTCTCTTTCTATCACGGTGGAAATTTCCACTCAGTTATTAATACTCGTGACCAGCCCTCTCTGAAATGTCGAGTGGGGTGATCTCATCTAAGGAACATCTGTCCCTAGTCGCTTGCACAATGTTAAGCTATATTCCTGGCTTAAAATCTCTCTCCGTTCCTTTAAGAAACTATACGTTTCTTTCATTTCTTCCTTAAGGACATGGATTCGACCGTCATGGACCCTATGGCCCATGGGTTCAATAGATAAACTTGTATCAGTACCCTTTATTATGTACAAAATTGCATGATGATATCTGTAATAGTTTCGGAGATATAGAATGTCTGTGAATTATTTCGCACAGCCGCCATTTTGAGGTTATGTAAACAATTGAACTAAATTAAACTCCAGTGCATTACAATGTGTACAAACATTTGCTGTACCAAGTTTCATTACGTTTGGATAGTTAAATCGCGAGAAAAGTCTATTTAAAAGTCTCAATTTCGCTTGACCGCCATGTTGGTTTTGTAGTCACCAGGTTTTTGAAAGTCTCATAGGTGAACTTCTAGTAGTGCCCTTTATCACCGTACACAATTTCAGGGCGATATCGGTAATAGTTTCGGAGATATTGAATGCTAGTGAAATATTTCGCACAGCCGCCATGTTGGAGTGGTGAGACGTAAAAAAATTTGAAGGGCACGGTCGAGGTCGCCGGGAATAGTGCTGTGAACTTACCGAGTTTCATTGAAATCGCTCCAGCCGTTTAGATTTTATTAGGGACACACACACACACACACACACACACGCACACACACACGGACAAAAGGTGATCTCATAAGCCTATTTTTTCAAAATTGAAAATAGGCTAAAAAGAAACACGTTGGAAACAAGGAACTACATAACGTGGTAGCCAAGTTAGATTAGGGGTTAATAAGGGAAACATGTTATTGGATCAGAATGTACGATATATCAATTCTTCAATATACCAAGGCCGGAATTTACGGCAGTATTAAAGGTTCCGGGACATTCTCATTACCGGTAGATCGTTTGCGCTTGGATAGGGCTCAGCTTATACGTGGCGAGAATTAAAACTGGTATTTAATAGTTGAAGATGTCCAGTATACAGTAACATACACCACATTATAGACTTGGCAACACACATGTTACATTTACTCAATGAACACAGACATTTAGGAATGGGAGAGGGGGGAAGCCTAGGAAGATAAGAGTTACTCGCGTACAGGAAACTCCTCCCAGTTGAGTGCAGACAATGACGAAGTTAACTGCTCGTATACGGACCGCGTGCGACTCAACCACCTAAGTAGCATAGACAATACAACCTGAACTGACCATTTAACAACAATCACATATTCACACTAACCAAGCAAATTCGGAGGTCAATCGCCACTTTCAGTATCTTAACAAAATATCACATAGACTATAACTAACAAAATAATATTGACGAGTTGCATTTTTTTAACTACCACTGCAACGAAATAATTGTACATATTGTAAATACTATCACCCACACTTTTAGATATAGATTTAATAGCCCAAGTGTAATGGATCTGATGATGATCGCTTGACGATCGAAACTGATCATCCATACGTATTTATTAATCTCATGTATTTTAGCCTACTTTCGATTTTTGCAAAAAATGAAAGTAGACTTATGAAATCAACACAGGGCGAAAAAAGTGTGTCTGTCTGTGTGTGTGTATGTGTGTGTGTGAGTCTGTGTGTGTGTGTGTGTGTGTGTGTGTGTGTGTGTGTGTGTGAGTGTGTGTACTCTGAATGTCTGTCCCCCCCTATCAATTCGAACACGGTGAATGCGAATTGAACGAAATTTGGTACAAAGGTAGCACTAGCAAAGGACACCTCAGTGTCATGTTTTATATCGCCGCCATCTTGACGGAAACGTAATGGCGGCCACACAAATGTTCAAAGCTTAAATCAAATTACGACTAACCTAATCATCCGATCTCTACCAAATTTTGCAACAACGTACCTTTATGGGGGGAGAATCCTTTGACCAAACCAATAGGCCATCAGCGTAATAGTTTGTGGATGGCGGCCATCTTTGTGTGAAAATCGATTCCCCCTATTAATTCGAACACGGTGCAACCGAATGGAACGCAATTTGGTACAGAGGTAGTATTTACAAAAGGCATCTCAGTGTCATGTTTTATATCGCCGCCATCTTGACGGAAACGTAATGGCGGCCACACAAATGTTCAAAGCTTAAATCAAATTACGACTAACCTAATCATCCCATCTCTACCAAATTTTGCAACAACATACCTTTATGGGGGGAGCATCCTTTGACCAAACTAATAGGTCATCAGCGTAATAGTTTGCGGATGGCGGCCATCTTTGTGTGAAAATCGATTCCCCCTATTAATTCGAACACGGTGCAACCGAATGGAACGAAATTTGGTACAGAGGTAGCACTAGCAAAGGGCACCTCAGTGTCATGTTTTATATCGTCGCCATCTTGACGGAAACGTAATGGCGGCCACACGAATATTCAAAGCTTAAATCAAATTACGATTAACCTAATCATCCGATCTCTATCAAATTTTGCAACTACATACCTTTATGGAGGGAGCATCCTTTGACCAATCTAATAGGTCATTCGCCTAATAGTTTGCGGTTGGCTGCCATCTTTGTGTCAGAATCGATTCCCCCTATTAATTCAAACACGGTGGAACCCAATGGAACGAAATTTGGTACAGAGATAGCACTAGCAAAGGGCATCTCAGTGTCATGATTAATATCGCCGCCATATTGACAGAAACGTAATGGCGGCCACACAAATGTTTAAAGCTTAAATCAAATTACGACTAACATAACCATCCGATCTCTACCAAACTTTGCAACAACATACCTTTATGGAGGGAGCATCCTCTGACCAATCTAATAGGTTATTAGCCTAATAGTTTGCGGATGGCGGCCATCTTTATGTCAAAATTGATTCCCCCTATTAATTCGAACACGGTGGAACCGAATGAACGAAATTTGCTACGGAGGTAGCACTAGCAAAGGGCACCTCAGTGTGATGTTTTATATCGCCGCCATCTTGACGGAAACGTAATGGCTGCCACACAAATGTTCAAAGCTTAAATCAAATTACGATTAGCCTAATCATCCGATCTCTAGCAAATTTAACAACAACATACCTTTATGGAGGGAGCATCCTTTGACCAAACTAATAGGTCATTAACCTAATATTTTGCGGATGGCGGCCATCTTTGTGTGAAAATCGATTCCCCTTATCAATTCAAACACGGTGAAACCGAATGGAACGAAATTTGGTACAGAGGTAGCACTAGCAAAGGGCACCTCAGTGTCATGTTTTATATCACCGCTATCTTGACGGAAACGTAATCGCGGCCACCCAAATGTTAAAAGCTAAAATTTAATTACGACCAACCTAATAATCTAGTCTCTACCAAATTTTGCAACACCATATCTTTATGTGGGAAACATATTCTGACCAAACTGCAAGAACATCAGCCCAATAGTTTGCAGATGGTGGCCAAGTATGTGTGCAAATCGATTCCCCCTATCAATTCAAACACGGTGAAACCGTATTTAACGAAATTTGGTACAGAGGTAGCACTAGCAAAGGGCACCTCATATTCATGTTTAATATCCCTATAGCACGTTGTATTTCAACAAGCTACTACAACCAACATTCAATCATACTCCTTGAAAAGGACAAAGAGTTATAACAATACCCATGCATTTAGGAGAAAGTAGGCTATATGTTCTTTACTGAACATCTTGTTTTTTTTTAGAATTAGGTAACCACCCATTACAATAGTGTTGACCAACTGAAAAACATTAAGTTTCGATTACTACGCAACACTGAAAATGGCTTCAAACACCATAATAAATAAACATTCCTGAAAAAAATAGGCCTAAATTTTTTAGTTATGATCCCTATTCTTAATAGGAAATTGCTTGCCACGGTGAGTGAAAGGTCAACGTGTCGGTCTACTAACCCCAAACTTGCAGGTTCGCTCCTGGCCGTGGTAAGTGGTTTTTTTTAAGGCGGAAAAAATTACGACACCATGTCATACGATGTTGGCATGTCAAATAACCCATTTGAATACAATAGGCCGTGTTCATAATGGCAAAATCAATCTCGGGAGTTTCCGCCAACACAAAGTTCCTCATTTCTCTACTAGAAAGCGCTATGGTTTTCAAGGAGCTTAGATATCTAACCTCCTTGACTTTCATAGTGCTTCAAGGAACAACGAAATTCGACATGCAAGCTACCCTTTGGGTGTCAAATAACAAAGCTTGCACCCGGCAACGTACAATATTATTATTATAATGGAAAATTTAGGATAATCCTAAAAAATCCTACACTAAATTGCTCATTATTAATAGTGATTAGTCTATCACTAATACATGTATTTCTTTTCAAGAGTGTTTATTAACTTATTTATTATTTTACATTATATACATTTTATCCCCACTCTGAAGAGTTACTACTAACAGATACTCTTATGGATCCCACAGCGTAGCCATGTGCGTTAAGTCTAGCATCACAACTACAATAGTGAGCTGGAAGTTATAAGAACGAAATTTCAAATGCTGGCTCTGACAACAGCTAACCAAAGTGTATTCTTTTTCCGGATGTTTCCACGCTTCTTCTAAGCAAATACCAGAAACGTTTCTTATTTCAAATCCTGGGGCACCTACCTCAATCCTAGACCGCAAGAATTAATTACAGTCATCACAGAAGCACAAGTTTTCTGACGCATTCAGCACACGCCCAAGCCCCTATATTGAATTTGCAGAAACAAGCTATAATTATGATGTCAGCATAAGGAGAATGGACATGTTGATCTCAGCACACTCTCTAATTAATGAAGCACCTTTGAGCACAAAACACTGCTACTATCTCTCCTTTGTTTAATCATTCTCTTTTCAAGACTCGCCTGTACCTGACATTTTCTAATGAGTTGCCATTTGTAATATTTAAAATACAATTTAAGGATGTTATATGTTGTTTAATTTCTTGGAAAAGGAAATGAGGTAGTGGAGGCCGGATAAAGCTCCTTCCTTCTTCTTAAAGAACAGGGAGATGAGAAAGATAAAGGGCAGAGGGTCGCCAATATGGACAGAACGCTCCCTCTATTATTATTTAAAAATTAATTTGCCTTCCGTGCTGTTCCCAAAAGACTGGAAATGAAATCATAACACAGCGAACGTGAACCTCACGATCCCACTGAAACGCTGTATACATGGTAATCATATCCCAAGGAAAGCATAAATGACGGCATAGAAATGATCTTAGAACATAGCTCCCATTGGTTCAATTATAAGGTGCGTTCAAACAGTAACGAGCCGAAGGCTGGATCGCGCAAACCGGTGACGACATCAGCTAATCGTGGTGTGTGTAACGAGGTGTGGTTCCGACCAGAGCGTGAAAGGACACAGCCCATCGCTAGAGGGCACGCCTGCACGTCACATGACGATACAAAGCGAGCAGCAGGATGCATCAATCGTCCAACGCTACCAGTCGCATTGCAAACAGTGACATGGAGGCGTCAACCGAAGAGCAAAGAAGTGTTGTTCGGTTTCTGACAGCTGAAGGAGTAGGGGGAACGGACATTCATCGCCGAATGTGACAAGTGTACGGCGAACACTGCATGTCCCTTGCAAGGGTCAAGGCGTGGTACAAGCGCTTCAGGGAAGGACGGGTGTCCTTAGCCGATGATGCCCGGTCTGTGGCACCCCCCCCCCCCCCCTGCATTACCGATGACAATTTCCAGCTGGTTGATGCACTCATTACCCAGGACCGCCGAGTGACAGTGAACGCCATAGCCGCCGTGGTCGCTCCACGACAATGCACGACCTCATACGGCCAACACAGTCACGGCACTCCTGCAGAAATTCAAATGGGAGGTTCTCGGCCACCATCCATACAGTCCAGACCTCTCTCCCTTTGATTACGCCATGTTTGGTCCCCTGAAAAGGGCTCTGCGGGGCCAACGATTCACCTCAAACGCCGACGTCCAGCTCTACGTGCTGAACTGGTTCACATCGCAGCCAAGAGAATTTTATGAGACAGCCATTCACCGCCTCGTGTCAGAGTGGGACAAGTGCCTCAACAGCCAGGGCTAATACTTCTAACATACAGGTAATGGTTTCTGTAATTATGCCTCCAGCTCGTTACTTTTTGAACGCACCTTATATTATCTGTTGAGCAATGCGAGGGAGTCAGCCATAACTATGCACGAAACAATAATCCCCATTATCTCAACAACTGACACAAATATTAAAATGAAATGCTTACAAATGTACCTCTTGCAATTCACCCTAAAATCTAAAGGTTATAGTTACGAAACTACAATTGTTTTAAAATCTAGGTTAATATTTTTGGAAAAATGTTTTGCAGAGAACAACATTGGAACACATGTGTTCTTGAAATGTACGTCCCTTCATCCTCTCTATTACGCCTCTAAATGTTGGTATTGAATTTTTTACCAACTTGATCCTATAAACACGTCATTATGTAACAATCACCGTAAATGAATGCATCAAGTTACTCTTTGTGTTAAAGACAAACCAATTGCACTTTCTGAGGTCCACGTTTCGACTACAGACTTGAATTTCCCACAGCCACACATTAAAAATTCTGGAGTGGCACCTTATTTTCAATTTTGAATATATACAGTATATATCCCAATTATTAGAAAAGAAGGTGGGTATTCAGTACGAAGGCAGGTTTCCACCTCCGAAGAGGCAATCCTGAGCCGTTGCTTTCCGCTCCTCTTTATCGTCCCCAGCCACCAGGGAAGTTCTGGTCACGCCCAGTGTTGCTTAACCTAAGAGTTCTCACGGGATCCAGTGTTTAAACATGGCCAATCCGTTTAATTCTATCCCAATCACAGTACAAATATTTAAAAGTAGTTCTAGAAAATCTTCAATTACGTCTTTTGACTTGACAACGTCAAATAAATTGTTGGAATACAGTGACGTTCGTGATAAAGTGTTACAGTGAAAGGTGATGATATCGTTTTATCTCTCTTCTGCTGCAACGCTCTCTCTCTCTCTCTTCTGTTGCTGCGCTCAAGTGTCGCTACTGAGGTTTTTTGGTGTCACGGGTGAACCTCTGGATGGATTTTGATACGGTTTTACCATTCTGTTAAGTATATCTCGGGGAAGATTTCTGTTGAAAATAATTTATTTATGATCAAAGAAAGCTGAGCTGTAACGACTTCAGTGAAAAAGTCAAAAAAATACATGGAGTCCATGCGCTTTTTAAGTTTACGCTGGGCAAGCCGTTAAAAATATCTATTTACTATGAGTGTAAGAATTGTTTAGCATGAAAAGTTCTACAAAAATGTCCAGGAGAGCATATCTGTCTTTTCAATACATCGCCCACTATAAGTGTTTTTACGTTTTCAATTCTTCCAACAATCCCCATTCAAATACTGAGGCGACAGTTTACGAGCTGGCTAGGGGCGAGTCTATCACCCCAGTTACAACCTAGCTAGCGGGAGAATATACTACCCCAGATACAGCCAGCAGCAAACTGTCGAGTCGTGTTGAGTTAAAACTTCAGAGAAGAGTGGTTGTGTTTGGAGTCTCCCAGGAAGTGGAATTTGGCTTTTCTTCATTTCACTTGTGAACTTTCTGTTCCGCATAATACAAAATTTAAAAAAATTATACGAAGTTGAAATTTCGCAAGAGCGACAGTTTAAACAAATCAGTCCCAGAATACGTTGTCATGCTCAAATATCGTCGCTCATCGTAGTTACACACACCCAATAATGTATTTCAAGTACACGCAACTGATGAGTGAAGTTTTCCTAGCTCATAAAGGAATCAAAAAGAAATACATCTTCTCGTGTAATACAGTATATTGCTTAGTCTAGTCGGATTTAAGGGCTGCCGTGTTTGGTATAGTTGGCTGAAATATGGCCGGTAATTGAAGCCACAACTGTGAGCCCCTTGGGTGAGCAAGGCATCTTCTTGTTCAGTATGGAGTGCTGGAAGTCTGGTTGGATCTAGAGTAAGAGCTGCCGTGTTTGGTGTAGTTGACTGAAGTTGGTGTTCGCGGACAGGTCTGGCCAAGCCGAGAGATATGAAGATAAACGACGCCATCAAGAAGCCTGTCACATCACATCAGAGACACAGCTCTTCGCATATACCAGGGACTATGTGGGGATCATTACCTTGCTCTTACCAGCGCTGGATGGATTTATATTCAAAACAAGAACTTGCCATACATTCAAGGACTTCATCTTATGCCATTACTATTTTCAAAGGCATTTTAGTTACATGGGTGAGAAGATGGCTTTTAAACCGAAAGTTGCATGAAAATGTATCTCCATTACATGGCGTATGACAGCAATTAGTTCTAAAGGCTATTATAGCAATGCTTGCAAAATTAAGTCTTAACACAGTTTATTTTCATATAATTAATTGAATACAGAATAATAGCCAAGTATTTCACGATTCTATGATAATTTTCGTTTATCTTATGCGTATATTAAGGCTTTCACGGCCCGGATTATATACATAGTTCATGTTTTTTGGGCTAATGCCGTGTGTATTTGGATTAGAACCATACGTTTCGGAGAAACCTTGCCTCCTTTTTCTATGGAAAAAGCTGACCCTGGAGAAGGGGCCGGTGGTCGATTCCTGGCTTTGATGTTGTAGTTGATACTTTCAGCGGCTTTGCAACGTCGTGGTCATGCAGCCCCATGTACTTGGGTGTGTGTGGAATTTGTCTGATAATCTATATCACTGTGATGTCTCTACTAGTGCGTGTATTTTAATGGGTAGGAAATGGCCGTGGTCTTAAGTTAGGTACCATCCCAACATTTGCCTGGAGTAGAAGTGGGAAACCATGCAAAACACTTCTAGGATTGCCGAGTGAGGAATCGAATCCGCCTCTTCTCAGTTTTGTCTCGCGAGGCTGAGTGTACCCCGTTCCAGCCCTCAGACCAGAATTACATTTCTTGGCAAAGTCGGGAATCAAACCCGGGCCTCCGCGGTGACAGTCAAGAATGCTAGTCACTACGCAACGAGGCGGGCGATTCCTGGATTCGTCAGGGATTTTAGATACTGACATGAGGACTGGAATGGGATGCGCTCTACCTCGTGAGGACTATTGTGTAGCTGTATTTATGTATTTATTTATTTATTTATTTATTGAGCAATATGATTTCCTGGGTCAGGAAAGCCAAGATTAATGGACACGCTTTACCCCACAATCTGAGGGCCAAATTGGTGAGCCATGGTCGCTTGGTAGACGGGAGTGCCACTTTCAATAGACTATAACTTAAGGCTAAATGTCCCGACGCTTTGGTATGAATATATTTCAAGAGATGGAAGCACAAGCGAAGCTGAATTTATTTATTTACTTTTGTACCGAAGGGGAGCTCCGATCTGCGATCTGAAAACTGCAACGTACTCTGACTAATAGCAGAATTGATATTAATTCATTGCTTACTTTTTAATTTCAAAAACAGAAAAGTTGCTGTTTGTTTTACGAATATCTGATTAAAATTCTACAGAAACCGGGTAATACGAAAGTTGAGTTTTACTCACTGATTCCAAAGCCGCATCGAAAACCTAAATCGGTTGAATAGAATCGTCGGGATCACTTTGGGAAGTTTGTGAATAAAAGTGTTACTGTACTTGCAACAAGACGCGGCAGTAGAACAAGGTCATGGAGAGCGGGTTGGGGGAGGGTTGGGGGAGGCGATGGGAGCGGATCCCTAGTGATTTGAGAGAGCGATAACCTTGCAAGACGGTATGGAATTCCCGAGCATCTAGTACAATATTGCTATTGACTGTGCTGGTTAGTTCTAAATTATTGTCAAGGTCTGGATATTTCTGAGTGATCTTTGATATTTTACCAGTTCCTATTTACGACTTCTTGGTTTTAGTTCATCGATCTCATTAAATACTTTTTGTTTAATTTATTTAAACTGCAACAGTATTATTTTTAATGCCCGTTAGGTGTTCTATTTTCAGCACTTTATTTTTTGGACAGTATTTCTGGTAGAATAGATACATGTACATATAGGTAGGCTACGACTGGTGGAGAGCATTACGGTCATCACGTGGAGTTGTATTTTCGTTTTTGTTGAAAAATGGAGCCACCACCAAAACCTATTCAAGGGCGTTCCACTAAATCCCAGGCGAGATTGCGACTAAGTACCAAGAAAAGGAAGACAGACCCTTAAAAATCCAAGATAATCACCTCTTCACACCCGTAAGTTTTTTTTTCTAGTTTATATTTGAAATTATCTATTTCTTTACGCCTGCATTAGAGAATCTGCAATGCACTGAGCAGTTATGATTTCACT
Source organism: Meconema thalassinum (assembly GCA_946902985.2). NCBI lineage: Eukaryota > Metazoa > Arthropoda > Insecta > Orthoptera > Tettigoniidae > Meconema > Meconema thalassinum. Next base: position 1,322,620,057 of record OX336388.2, on the reverse strand, counting down.
TATATTTTACCTGTAGCCTACAAGTTGGATGACTAAACGTCACCCCGCAATCTGCAGGCTACATGGCTGAACAGCGCAGCGGCTGCTTGGTAGGTATAGGCCCTTCATGGGCTGTCGCGCCACGGGTGTAGTTTGTTTTTACTTCTAATACATAAGTGTGTGGGTACAAAATCACGAACTATTCACTGTCAACTTTTTTCTGAGAAGCACATTCGACTTCAAATGAATACAATGCGTTGTGTGAAAAAATAAAGGCGTAGGGATTGTGAAAATGGAAAATTGGTTTCCGGAAATACTGGATTGGATTGGGATCCATAAAGACTGCAAACAGTACTTTTGAACTGCCAGCGGGCAAGGTACGCAACCAAACTTATGCGTTATTGCTTGCAGCCCCTAATTGCAAACAGGTCCCAGCTAGTATCAAACACCACCAGCAATGCTGCCGAAAATTATATGTCCCTTGTTGCAAAATTCACGGGAGGTAAGCAGATCAATCGAGGGAAACGAGGTTCCTTCACTCATAGAACCAAAGCTGCTGGGCTGATCTTTCAGTTTGGGCCATCCTGGCACTATAAAACAATGCATTCAGTTTAGGAGGGGAAAAAACTCCACAATATTGAAGGACACTGCACTCAGCAGAAAGAAAAGAAGTGCAGCTTTCCGAAAACTTTATTTGCGTCTCGAGAAGGGAAAGGAATGTCCCGACAACAGTCTAATGAAATGAAACGTACTGTCTCACGTGATTATGGAAACCGATCAATGCAGTTGGATTTCGATGAGGTACTGTTGAGAGAGTTTAGTGATGAGAAGATCAAGCAACTAACGCTTAGTGAAGGCCACATACAAAAACTGGAAAAGGAAACAAAGGGACAAAGGGAAAATGAAAAGTGGCACACAGCTAGAGAGGACAGACTTACGGCATCCATTTTTGGATATGTATGCAAGAGGAAACCTTCTTCGAAATGGGCTCCAATAGCAAAGAACATTCTGTACGGCGAATTTCACTCAAAAGCAATGCAGTGTGACTGTGATAATGAGCGAATTGCAAAACGAAATTTAGAGGAGGAATCGGTAGAAAAGTCGAAGAATGTGGTCTTTACGTACACAAAACTTATAGGTTTTTAGGTGCCTCCCCAGACGGATTAATAGGAGACGACGTTATATTCGAAGTCAAGTGCCCTTATTCTGCACGGAATATGACCATACTGGAAGCCTGCAAAGAGCTAAAATGATTTTGTTTGGCAGAAAGTAAGCGAAAAAGGAAAGCCTAGAGAATGTCAAGAATAGTGCCATTCAGAAAAGAACAGATTGATAACTCTTTAACACTCACATAATTTGTATTTCCAGAACCAGAGCCAATTGGAAATAATATAGCGGGAAATATGTTATTTTGTGGTGTGGATGCCTAAGGACATTCATATAGAAACAATAAAGAGGGACGAAAAGTTCTGGAGAAAAGAAATGCTTATCTAACTGACATTCTGCCACGAGAAAATCTTGTTGCCTGCGATCATTGATCCCAGGATGACCAGACCGATGGATATAAGAGAACCTGAGGTGAAGTAAAATACTGATTAGTGTGTGTAAATCATGAAACATTACCTTTGATACGGAAAAATTTGAAGCATTGATTTCAAGACCAGGAAATACTTAGGTATACTATTTTTAGCCTACTTTTCACATTTTGCAAAAATGAGGAAAAAGTAGACTTATGCGATCGGGCAAATGTGTGTCTGTCTGTCTGTCTGTCTGTCTGTCCTTCTGTCTGTCGGTCTGTCTGGCTGTGTGTGTGTGTCCCCCCCCCCCCTATCAACTCCTAAACGTCTGGAGCAATCGAAACAAAATTTGGTAGGAGTAAAGATCTATACCTGAATATCTCACGGCCATATTTGAAAATGATGTCAGTGCTACCAACTGCTGATAAATCGCAATTGAAATTTGAGCTCCATGTTGGATATCTCGGAAGGTGTGAATGGGAGCTATTTCAAAATTGGCACACGTGTAGATAATAATATTGCAGTTTAATTTCCAGGAGGCCATACATGGCAGTGTTGCCAAAATGATTATAAGCTTGCTGATAGGTCCAATTTTTAAATGCATACAACTTCTACACTATCAATTGGAATTCAACCAAATTTCGTATGTACTATGTGTACATACACAGATATCATCATCATCATCATGTACCGTTTCCAGCCCCAGGCTGGGTCTGTTTGGAACATAAGCCTCGCCACTTAATCCTTTCTTCTCACCACCTCTCCGCTGTCACTCTGGTCCAGTCCCCGCCTCCCTTCTTGACACATTCCTCCACTCCTTTCAGCCATCTATCTCTTGGTCTTCCCCTTGGTCGTTTCTTCTGCATCTGCATCTCATGTATCCTCTTGGGAATCTTCTTCTCATCCATTCTCTTTAAGTGTCCATACCACCTCAGTCTTGATGTCTCAATCCTACCTTGCAAGGGCTCCTCTTTCACCATTTCCCTGACCTTTTCATTCCTCACCCTGTCTCTTCTTGTTACTCCGATCCTACTTCGCAGGAACTTCATTTCACCTGCCTGTATTCTGCTTATGTCTCTTTTCTTCATTGTCCACGTTTCTGAAGCATAGGTCAGTATCGGGATATAGTAGTTCTGTATAACACTTCCTTGCTTTTTTGTGGGACATCTTTATTCCACACTAAGCTCCTAATGCTTCTCAGAAATGCTTCTGCCTGTCTGCCACGTTCCGTAATCTCTTTGTCATTTCTCCCATTTTCCTCCACTCTACTTCCCAAGTACTTGAGACTTTCCACCTTCTTCAGCTGTCCACCTCCAAGTGTTATCTCACTCATTGGTCTGTCCTTTTTCCTGGTCGTTAACAGGATCTCACATTTACTGATGTTGAACTTCCATCCGTACTCTCCCACGGTTTCTTCCCAAGCCTTCAGCTGCTCCTGAATTTCCTCCTCCGTGTTTCCCCAGACCATGAGATCATCTGCAAACACCATTGCTTTCATCTTATCTTCTCCTATCTTTCCTGCTATCCGTGTCATTACCTCGTCCATAACCACAATAAAGAGAAGGGGTGACAGCGCACTACCTTGTTTCAGGCCACTCATTTGTCTGAACCAGTCTGTTCTTTCCCCTCCAACTTTCACACAACTCACACTTCCACAATACATCTCCTTCACTCTGCCTACAGTCTCTTTTTCCACTCCCATGTTTTCCATTGCTTTCCAAACCTTCTCCCTACACACACTATCATAGGCCTTTCGATGTCCAGGAAGGCCATCAGCAGATCCTCTCCAAATTCGTAGTGGTGTTCCTGGAGCTGTCTCACTGAAAATATGAGATCCACTGTTGATTTCCCAGGTCTGAATCCATACTGCTCCTCTCTCAATTTTCTCTCCACTTTGGCTCGTATTCTACTTTCTAATATCTTTTCATATATCTTGGTACAGTGAGGTATGAGTGTGACTCCCCTGTAATTTCTGCATCCGTCCTTTCCGAGGCCTGTTCCTGGTTTGAAAGCAAATATGATATCCACTACTGGCTTGCTAGGCCTATCGTAGCTTCACCAGAGCCCCGTCAGCCGTCACTTTTCAGGGTTCCCATAGAGCCTTCACAGCTACCGTAGCGGTCCCGGGGCACACAAAGTCCCCACTGTACTTCACCCCTACAGGCAATCCCCGACTTCATGCCGTTGCCCGTCTCCCACCACGTGGAGGAGGGGTTGGACTTGTGGGATATGAATGAGCATATTCTTAAGAACCACCAGGGCTGCCAACTGTTAATAAATGCACTTCCTATTGTTTTTATCGAAATACCAACATATCAGAAAGTATGCAAGCAGACAGCTTTAAACTATGCACACGCATAGTACCTGACATTCTATATTAATTTGGAGTAACTTATATACGTCAGTGCTACCAACATGTTTCTAAGCCTCCTGAGAGGTCCAACTTTAAATACACGTAACTTCTATACTATAATTTGGATTTCAACCAAATTTCGTGTGTGTTATGTGTACCATATCAGATATGACTATGAGTATATTTAGGAGCAACCAGGGCTGCCAACTGTTAATAAATACTGTCTCTATTTTTGTTACCCTAATATCAATATATCAGAAAGTATGCAAGCCAATAGCTCTAAACTTTGCGCACGTATAGTACCTGGCATTCTAGATTAATTTGTAGTAACTAATATAGGCCTACGTCAGTGCTGCCAACATGATTCTAAGCCTGTTGATAGGTCCAATTTTAAAATGCATGTAACTACTATACTAACTAATGGATTTCATTCTAAATTGACACAACAATAGATCATATTATTTCAGATTATTTCAGACCAATACATGTATGTCATTGATGCCAACGTGATTTTACGCGCGCTGTTAGAAGCAATGTTTAACTGTATGGAACGTCCATGCTATCCATTGGATTTCAACCAAATTTTGTATTCTGTACCTTAAGAGATGGAACTAAGAATATACTCAGTCACCAGGGCTGCCAACTGTAGTTCTCTATTAGGCTACATTATGCCAGGTATACAGTATTTCGAACTAATTAGAAATTCCGATATTACCAACTTATTTTCGTCATTATTCTAGATATATCCCTATAGATTAATCATTATCATGAATCTTAAATTTTAAGAAAAGTAGGCTCTTTAGTTCGTCACGGAACTTCTTGTTATTTTGTTTGTTTATAGTACGCTGTACTAGTGCCTGTGCTAACAATAGGCAGATGTGAATATCTTAGGAACTTTAATTCTATATATGTACATAAAAATTTTGCTCTTGGTATGCATTTTCATAATTTGTCTATTGTAATAAAATGTCCTACATAAATGAAATTTTATTATTACTTCCATGAAAATTGAAGTAATTTGTAGTGATTGGCCTCACGGAGTCGTTTCAGATCTCACGAAAAAACAAGTAGTTCCGTGAAGAACTATACAGCCTATTTTCATATATCCTACTTACGTTAATTGCCACTATCAACATACACAATTTCTGTTTGATTGCTGTAATAGATTCGTAGATATTAAGAACCGACTAAATATTTCGGATGGTCGCCATGTTGGATTTTATATATGTAGGTCCTAGAGTTATGTACTGTTACATGCAGATTATTGTGAACGTGTAGTATTCAAACTTCAATCGCAAAATTAGGACACAAGAAAAACAAGGAGATTTTAAAATTTTTCACAGCTGCCATCTTGAGGTTATGGAAACAATTGAAATAAATTAGATGCCAGTGGATTAACATTCATTTAAGGATTTACTGTACCAAGTTTCACTGCACTCGGATGGTTAAATTGCGAGAAACGTCCATGTGAATATTTATAATTCGCGTCACCGCCATGTTGGATTTGTGATCACCATGTTATTTAAAGTCCTATAGGTGAACTTAAGTTCATAGCCCCTATGAACATTAAAAAATGCAGTTTGATTGCTAAAATAGATTCGTAGATATTCAGTATCGTCTAAATATTTCGGATGGTCGCCATGTTGTATTGTTAAATGTATAGGCCATAGAGTCATGTACCATTAAAGGAAAATTATTGCGTAGGTTCATTATTCAAACTTTCACTTCGATCGCATGACTACATCACAAGAAATAAAAACTTAATTTTAAAATTCGCACTGCCGCCATCTTGAGGTTACGTAAACAATTGAACTAAATTAGATACCAGTGGATTACAATGTGTATAAATATTTCCTGTACCAGCTTTCAGTGCGCTTGGAACATTAAATCGCGAGAAAGTTCTATTTAAAATTTTCAAATTCGCTTTGCCGCCATGTTCGTTTTGTAGTTAACCGGTTTTTGAAAGTCTTATAGATGGACTTCCAGTAGTGCCCTTTATCTCCGTACAAAATTTTAGGGAGATACCGCTAATAGTTTCAGAGATATAGAATGCCGGTGAAATATTTCGCACATCCGCCATCTTGTGATTATGTAAACAATTGAACGAAGTTAGATGTCGGTGCATTACAATGTATATAAACATATACTGTACCAAGTTTCATTGCGTTTGGTTGGTCAAATCACGAGAAACGTCTGTTTGAAAGTCGCAAATTCGCTTGGCCTCCATGTTGGTTTTGTGGTTACCAGGTTTTCAAAAGTCACATAAGTGAACTTATAGCAGTTCCCTCTATCACCATAGAAAATGTCAGGGTAATATCGGTAATAGTTTCGGAGATATTGAATGCTGGTGAAATATTTCGCACAGCCGGCATGTTGGATTGGTGAGTCGTAACAAAATTTGAAGGGCACGGTCGAGGTCGCCGGGAATAGTGCTATGAACTTTCCGAGTTTCATTGAAATCGCTCCTGCCGTTTAGATTTTATTAGGGGGGGGGACACACACACACACGAATCACACACACACACACACGCACACACACACGGACAAAAGGTGATCTCATAAGCCTATTTTTTCAAAATTGAAAATAGGCTAAAAAAGAATTAGAGCCCCATCCCTGACTTTAATACAGTTACACACATAATCAACTACATGGGACTGATGATGATGATGATGATGATAATAATAATAATAATAATAATAATAATTATTATTATTATAATAATAATAATAATTCACCCCAAAGAGAACTTTCTGTAAGAAAACCCCCCTACCAAAATTTGACACAAAAAAGATCGCAGACTCTGGAGTGAAGGAAGCCTGGGAAAAAGAACATGCCAATGACTGGCAAAATTTCCACCGAAAAATCATAGAAACAGCACAAGCTCTCATTCCCTTGAAGAAGAATTCCAAACATCCTTGGTGGGATGTTGATTGTGAGAATGCACTCATTACCAGGAAATTGGCATATCAGAAATACAACAGTAAAAAATCCCCAGAAAATTTACAGAATTTCCATGAAACACGAAAAGCAACCGCAAAAATTATCAGACAATCCAAGAGGAGATACCTGAAGGAACAGTTGGACTCCATTGAGGACAACTTCCGTAACTACAACGTAAGGGACTTCTACAGAACGTTTGCAGGACACATCAGAGGGTACACACCACCAAACCTTTGCTTCAGAAAATGTGATGGAAAATTAGCACTAACGAATAAGGAGAATTGCAAGGTGATGGCACAATACTTCTCTGATCTTCTCAACTGTCCAGAACCAATAGAGAGATTCTCAGAGGAAGAACCTACAGTCAAGAACGCAGACTCATTACCTCCGACACAAGAGGAAGTTCACAGGCACATCATCAAACTTAAGAACAACAGGACATCTGGTGAAGACGGCATAGTGGCCGAACTACTGAAAAACCTAGGGCCACACTCACTCAGGGAACTCACACAGATTATCACTGACATCTGGACATCAGAAAAGCTACCAGATGAGTGGAAATGTGCATTGATCCACCCGTTACACAAAAAAGGCGACCGCTCTGACGTAAACAATTACAGGGGCATTTCACTATTACAAGTTACGTACAAGATCCTCTCAGCGTGCCTACTCCAAAGGGCTCAGGACCAGCTGGAACACAAGATTGGCGAGTACCAGGCGGGATTTCGTCCTGGTCGCTCCTGCGCGGAAAAAATCTTCAACCTAAAAAGTATATTGAAAATCAAAGCCCTCAGGAATACTCCAGTTATATGTACCTTCGTTGACTTCAAGAAGGCATATGACTCCATTGACCGTCAGTCATTGTTCAACATCTTGCACGAGCAAGGTTTGGATAGCAAGACCTTGCGATTGATCAAACAGACACTGACAGACACGACATCAAAAGTGAAATTCATGGGGGAAATCTCAGAACCATTTCAGATCAATACAGGTGTTCGCCAAGGTGACGGGCTCTCTCCGCTTCTCTTCAACCTAGTGCTGAACAAAGTTATCAAGGAATGGGAGAAAGAGCTGAGACTTCAAGGTTACTGGAGGCCAGTGCGACTAGGACGACCAAAGGACGAACTGGAGGTTGGATGTCTAGCCTTCGCGGATGATCTGGCTCTACTCTCAGATAACGAAACCACATCAATCAGACAGATAGAAGTACTCCAAGAGTGCGCCGAAAAAGTAGGACTACAGATCTCGTTCCAAAAGACAGAGTTTTTCTGTACGAAATTCGACATACAGAATTTAAACACGAAATATGGCAAGATCAATAGAGTCGCCCACTTTAAATACCTAGGTGAAGTGCTTGAACAGACGGGAAAAGAGAAAATCGCGCAGAACACTAGGTTAATGAAAATGAAGAGAGCCTTATACAAGACACAGAGTGTCTACAACAAAAAATGTCTGTCCACATTCACTAAACTTCGTCATTACTGCACGGTTATTAAACCTGAGGTGCTTTATGCTAGTGAGACGTTGACGTTACACACTAAGGGCGACTTGGAAAAAATCCTCACAGAGGAAAGAAAAATAATAAGGAAAATAATTGGACCAAAGCACACAGATGAAGGATACAGGCTTCACTCCAGAGACACCACAGAGAAATTGTCCAACCTCGCAGCAGACATCAGAAAGAGGCGACTAAAATTTTATGGCCACATCAGCAGACTCCCACAAACTAGACTCACCAACAAAATTCTTAGATACATACAGCGGCTCAAGATTACTACACCCTGGATGATGCAAGTCAAAATTGATCTAGTAAAAGCACAAGTCGACCCAGAAGACGTCATAGACAAAAGCGTATTTAGACACAAAGTATACAAGTGGGAAGTGTTGTCAGAGAGAGCTGCACCTACAGCCCAAAGACCAAAGTGGACCGAAGAAAGGAAGAGGGCCTTTAGTGCACGAATGAAAGAGTACTGGAAAGACAGGAAGAACAAAAAGGCATGATTGCTTCGCGTGGTCTAATAGGCCTGTAACGTGTAAAATAATAAATAATAATAATAATAACGTTATTGGTTTTACGTCCCTTTAAACTACTGTGGCTTTTAGAGACGCCGGGGTGGCGGAATGTTGCCCCGAAGGGGATCTTTAACGTGCCAGTAAATCTAATGACACGGCTCCCTCGCATTCGCGCATCCTCAAATGCCAACTGGCTGCACCAGGATTCGATCCTGCAACCTTGGGCACAGCAAGCGAGAAAGTTACCGCTGAGCCACGCAGCTAGCCAAAGGGGCTGATGAACAAGATGTCCCAAGCCCCTACAATGTATTATTATCAACAAGAATGTTTGAAAAAATAAGAAAGGACTGTACAAACACATTGTGTTAACGTTACATATTGTGACACTACTACAGTATAATTTTATTGCTCAGATATTGTTCCACGTCTAGGCACTTGTACATGTAACTTGCCGAACTATACAGTTAGTATTTATGACAAGAGGAAGACAACTCCTTCCTGTCGTCAAATTGTTCCCTTCTCCCTCCGCCCTGTCAGCGTGTTCATCATTTTCCTTGCGCAAGAGATCTTGTGAAGCCGCGCCGCCTACCATCCCTTTGAAAACAATTCCCAAACTAATGCTGTCGATTCTGAAAAATGCAATGGAATCAGGAAATAAATCTCCGTTTACGTATTACCAGGTTTTTTCATATTTTAAGCAGAGATATAAAAAACTGTTAGTAACTTTTTTTGTTTTCCACATTTTGGAATATGCAACGAATTAATATCAATTCAATTGCAGTCGAGTAGCCTATACATAGTAATTTTCAGATCGTAAATACAAGCTTTCGTTCAAGAGAAAACTGAAAAAAGAAATTGTCTCACTTAGGTGCTGCTACGTGGTGTCAGAATTACAAACCAAACAAGATGTTCAGTAAAGAACATATAGCCTACTTTCTCCTAAATGCATGGGTATTGTTATAACTCTTTGTCCTTTTCAAGGAGTATGATTGAATGTTGGTTGTAGGAGCTTGTTGAAATACAACGTGCTATAGGGATATTAAACATGAATATGAGGTGCCCTTTGCTAGTGCTACCTCTGTACCAAATTTCGTTCAATTCGGTTTCACCGTGTTTGAATTGATAGGGGGAATCGATTTGCACACATACTTGGCCACCATCTGCAAACTATTGGGCTGATGTTCTTGCAGTTTGGTCAGAATATGTTTCCCACATAAAGATATGGTGTTGCAAAATTAGGTAGAGACTAGATTATTAGGTTGGTCGTAATTACATTTTAGCTTTTAACATTTGGGTGGCCGCGATTACGTTTCCATCAAGATAGCGGTGATATAAAACATGACACTGAGGTGCCCTTTGCTAGTGCTACCTCTATACCAAATTTCGTTCCATTTGGTTTCAGCGTGTTTGAATTAATAGGAGGAATCGATTCTGACACAAAGATGGCCGCCATCCGCAAACTATTAGGCGAATGACCTATTAGATTGGTCAAAGGATGCTCCCTCCATAAAGGTATGTAGTTGCAAAATTTGGTAGAGATCTGATGATTAGGTTAATCGTAATTTGATTTAAGCTTTGAACATTCGTGTGGCCGCCATTACGTTTCAGTCAAGATGGTGGCGATATAAAACATGACACTGAGGTGCCCTTTGCTAGTACTACCTCTGTACCAAATTTCGTTCCATTCGGTTCCACCGTGTTCGAATTAATAGGGGGAATCAATTTTGACATAAAGATGGCCTCCATCCGCAAACTATTAGGTGAATGACCTATTAGATTGGTCAAAGGATGCTCCCTCCATAAAGGTATGTAGTTGCAAAATTTGGTAGAGATCGGATGATTAGGTTAATCGTAATTTGATTTAAGCTTTGAACATTCGTGTGGCCGCCATTACGTTTCAGTCAAGATGGCGGCGATATTAAACATGACACTGAGGTGCCCTTTGCTAGTGCTACCTCTGTACCAAATTTCGTTCCATTCGGTTCCACCGTGTTCAAATTAATAGGGGGAATCAATTTTGACATAAAGATGGCCGCCATCCACAAACTATCAGGTGAATGACCTATTAGATTGGTCAAAGGATGCTCCCTCCATAAAGGTATGTAGTTGCAAAATTTGGTAGAGATCGGATGATTAGGTTAATCGTAATTTGATTTAAGCTTTGAACATTTGTGTGGCCGCCATTACGTTTCCGTCAAGATGGCGGCGATATAAAACATGACACTGAGGTGCCTTTTGTTAGTACTACCTCTGTACCAAATTTCGTTCCATTAGGTTGCACCGTGTTTGAATTAATAGGGGGAATCGATTTTCACACAAAGATGGCCGCCATCCGAAAACTATTACGCTGATGACCTATTGGTTTGGTCAAAGGATGCTCCCTCCATAAAGGTATGTTGTTGCAAAATTTGGTAGAGATCGGATGATTAGGTTAATCGTAATTTGATTTAAGCTTTGAACATTTGTGTGGCCGCCATTACGTTTCCGTCAAGATGGCGGCGATATAAAACATGACACTGAGGTGCCTTTTGTTAGTACTACCTCTGTACCAAATTTCGTTCCATTCGGTTGCACCGTGTTCGAATTAATAGGGGGAATCGATTTTCACACAAAGATGGCCGCCATCCGTAAACTATTAGGCTGATGACCTATTGGTTTGGTCAAAGGATGCTCCCTCCATAACGGTATGTCGTTGCAAAATGTGGTAGAGATCGGATGATTAGATTAGTCGTAATTTGATTTAAGCTTTGAACATTTGTGTGGCCGCCATTACGTTTCCGTCAAGATGGCGGCGATATAAAACATGACACTGAGGTGTCCTTTGCTAGTGCTACCTTTGTACCAAATTTCGTTCAATTCGCATTCACCGTGTTCGAATTGATAGGGGGGGACAGACATTCAGAGTACACACACTCACACACACACAGACACACAGACACACACACACACAGACAGACACACTTTTTTTTTTCGCCCTGTGTTGATCTCATAAGTCTACTTTCATTTTTTGCAAAAATCGAAAGTAGGCTAAAAACGGGACATTTAGCCTTAAATGCTATATCACCTGTTGGGATATAATAATCAACACCGTATTCCGTTAGTTTCGGAAAGAGTAATACACCTACTTTCATATTTTTAGTCTTTTTTTTTTTAGCGTATGGCTTTTATGCCGGGAGTGTCCGAGGACATGTTCGGCTCGCCAGTTTTGTAGCTGCTTCGAGACAGACACCCAATGGGTGAGCTACAAGTACCGTTGGGGGGGGGGGGGGGGGGGAGGGGGAAGTTGGAATGTAAGGGCTAGGAATTGGAAGGTAGCGGCTGTGGCCTATACTTGGGGACCAACCCCGGCATTTGCCTGGAATGAAGATGGGAAACCACAGAAGACCATCTTCAAGGTTGTCGGCGGGGGGATTCGAACCTCCGCGCCTCCCGGATGTGAGTGACTGCCAGCAGTCATGCCGTAACGACCTCGGCTAACTCACCCGGTATTTTTTTTAGTCTATTTTCATTTTATGAAAAGAATATGCGTATGAGATCACCTTTTGCCCATGTGTGTGTATGTGAGTGCGTATGTGCGCTTGTCTGTGTGTGTATCCGCCGCTAATAACTTCTAAACTGCTGGAGCGATTTCAATGAAACTCGGTAATTTCATAGTACTATTTCGGCCGACCCCGACCGTGCCCTTCAAATTTCATTATGCTTCACCAATCCAACATGAAATATTTCACCGGCAGTCTATGTATCAGAAACTATTACAGATATCACTCTGAAATTTTGTACGGTGATAAAGAGTACTACAAGAAGTTCATCTATGAGACTTATAAAAACCTGTAAAATAAAAAACGAACATCACGATCAAGCGAAGGTGAAACATTTTAATAGACTTTTCTCGCGATTTAACCATCTGAACGCAGTGAAATATGGTACCGTACAGTAAATGTTTATACACATTGATGATGATGATAGCAAACACTCGTCTCGAGTAGGTTGGCCTTCCAATACTGAATGACTCTTCATCGATGAGTCCGGAGGTGACTAAAAAGCCCAATGCGGGAGAGACACAGTTTCCCGCAGTGATGACAGGTAGTATCAGGGTCAGGTGAGACATCCGCATTCATTCCCTGTCTTCTAATGAACACTCTGTTCTTTCTGCGTTGCCTCCGATCTTCTATCATACGTCGGCGGTTTTCTTCAAAAAGTATCGCACCACGATGAACAATTGATCTCCAGGATGAGCGATCAAGAGCTAAGGTCTCCCAGTTGTTGATATTAATATGGCACATTTGCATATTAGCCTTTAGTACGTCTTTGAATCGCTTCCTCGGACCTCCCACACAGCGCTTGCCCTCAGTTAGTTCAGAGCAAAACACTTGCTTGGGAATGCGATTATTGGGCATGCGGATTACGTGTCCTGTCCATCGCAGCTGACGTTTTAAAAGCATGGCTTCAACACTGGTAGTCTGTGCTTCTTCGAGAATGCTGGTGTTTGTGCGTTTGTCTTGCCATGTGACACGAAGAATTCTCCTCAAACAACGCTGGTGATATTGCTCCAGCTTTTTAAAATGACGTCTGTAGCATGTCCAGGATTCAGATCCGTAAAGTAAGGTGGGAACTACAACCGAGTTGTACACAAGGATCTTCGTTGCAGCATTGATATCATGGTTGTCAAAAACTCTAGACCTCAATCTTGCAAAGGATGCCCCAGCACGGTTAATCCTGTGTTGGATTTCGGAATCTATATTTGCACTTGATGACAGGGTGCTGCCAAGGTAAGAAAAGGCGTTAACTTCTTGAAGCTTCGCTCCGTCGATGGTGACATTGATGTTTCTTTGTCCTTGTCCAGGGGCTGGTTGGTAGAGGACTTGGGTTTTACTGGTGTTAAGTTTCAGCCCAATCTTTTTGTAGGCTGAAGAAAAAGCATTCAGGATTTTCCTAAGTTCGTCCTCTGATTGAGCTACTACTGCATTATCATCAGCGTACTGTAACTCAACCAATGCAGCAGGAGATGTTCGAGTCCTTGCCTTTAGACGGCTCAAATTAAAGATCTTCCCATCCATCCTGTAAGTTATCTGTATGCCTGTAGGAAGATCATCTTTGACTAACTGCATGACAGTGGCAACGTACAGAGAAAACAATGTAGGGGCAATCACACAGCCTTGTTTAACGCCGGTATTAATATGAAATGGTTCTCCAATCGAGTCGTTACCAATGACATTTGCCTTCATATCATTGTGGAGTAGTCTTAAGATGGTAATAAATTTCAGTGGAAAACCATACAATGATAAAATCTTCCACAAGGCTTCACGGTTTACCGAGTCAAATGCCTTACTGAGGTCTATAAAGGCAATATAAAGAGGTCTATTTTGCTCTCTACATTTCTCCTGAAGCTGACGAACAGTGAATATCATATCTGCAGTTCCTCTAGAAGGCCTGAAACCACATTGGCTCTCTGGGAGTATTTTCTCCACCAGGGATAGAATACGATTCGCCAAAATACGAGCAATAAGCTTTCCAAGGCATGATAACAAAGATATACCACGATAGTTGTTGCAGTCTGCACGATCACCTTTCTTAAATATGGGAACTATCAGACTATCTCTGAAATCAGCAGGCATTTTTTCAGTTCTCCAAATTTTAATGATAAGATCATGTATGTGGCTTATGAGTTCCTCACCTCCTTCTTTGAGAGCTTCCGCTGGTATTCCATCACATCCAGTAGCTTTGTGTCGCTTTGCTTGATTAATAGCACACTGAACCTCATCTAGTGTTGGCAGGGTACCGAGTTCTTCTTTGATGGGTGCTTGTTCTAATATATCATACACCTGCTCATCAATAACTGAGTCCTGGTTCAAGAGGTCTTCAAAATGCTCCTTCCACCTATTCATGATGGAGTATTGATCTTTTAGAAGTGTACTTTTGTCACTGGACCAAAGTGGATTTCTACCAAACGTGGAGGGGCCATAAATCGCTTTTGTGGCTTGGAAGAACTGTCGCGAATCTTTGTCTGCTAGATATTGCAGCTCTTTAGCTTTGGATGTCCACCATGCATTTTTGAGAGCACGAGTTCCTCTTTGGACATTTGCCTTCGCAAGACAAAATGCTTCTTTCTTAGTACGGGAGTTCATATCTTTTCTCCAAGTTTGCAAGGCTTTTCTCTTTTCTGAGATTAATGCTTCTATTTCTTCATCATTTTCATCAAACCAGTCTTGATGTTTCCTGGTCTTATATCCCAGCGTTTCCTTGCAAGCATTCTGAATAGCGGTCTTCAGACTCTCCCAGTGCAGTGTTACATCTGGATGGTATTCCTGTGGCAGTGTCTGGCTAAGCAACTCTTTATATTGGGAGATATGCTCTGACTTACCAAACTTCTCGGTATCAAAAACATGCCTACAGCTCTTCTGTTGCTTCCTCCTCTGTGTGGACAATGGTATACGCATAACTGATCTGATAAGCCGGTGATCTGTCCAACAGTCATCGGCTCCTGTCATTGCTTTGGTGATAAGAACATCTCGTAAATCTTTCTTGCGTACAATCACATAGTCAATAAGATGCCAGTGCTTCGATCTAGGGTGCTGCCATGATGTTTTAAAGCGATTCTTTTGGCGAAAGATAGTATTGGTGATTACCAATTCATGTTCAGTGCATTTGGAGAGCAGTCTGACACCATTGGAGTTTTCGCTACCAACTCCCTCCTTACCAATGACACCATTCCAAACATTGTAGTCCCTGCCCACTCTAGCGTTAAAATCTCCGAGTAAGATGATCCTATCTTCACGGTTGATGTTTGATAGGACGGTATCCAGATCTGAATAGAACCTTTCCTTAATGTCATCATCAGCATCTAGTGTGGGGGCGTATGCGCTGATCACCGTGGCATGCTGGTTGTTATATAACCGAAGTCTTAGTGTCATGAGGCGTTCATTATACCCAGTTGGAAGCTCTGACAGATCCTTGAGAAGCTTGCTCTTAATGGCAAAGCCAACTCCATGTATTCTGTGTTCGTCCTCACGTTTACCCTTCCAAAAGAAGCTGTACCCTGCACCTTGCTCATTCAACTGACCTTCCTCAGCAAGACGGGTCTCCTGAAGTGCTGCTATGTCAATGTCATATCTCCGTAGCTCTCTACCCACAATAGCTGTTCTCCTTTCAGGTCTCTCATTTGCGGGGTCATCAGTGAGTGTTCTTACATTCCAGGTTGCAAAATAAAATTTGTTACTTATACATTTTCGACCGCATGGAGGTGACACCTTTGGACGCGGCTATCCAATCGGTAGTATAAGTGGCTGACTATGTTTAGGGCACCTTTTCTAGCCCCTTCCCCATGTGGGGTGAGCAGAGTGGACCCTAAATAGGACTGCTCAGTCGTAGTTGCAGCGGCCGAATTGCTCTACAGCCACAACCCTAAGCAAGACGACCGATCACACATCTACCGCCTACGTGCCAAGTTATCACTAGAGGCTCCCAGACATCACAATCCTGCCCCCGTCGCAACTTCTTGATCGCCGCAGGACTTTGAAGAAAGTCAATGTTGTTGGAAGACTGCTGTGCGTGAAATCTTTTTACGTGAGAATGTTGCTGCACATCAACAAACGCACATTACTTGATGACTTAGGAAAGATGTTCAATGGCAAGCAAATGCAAGACGATTGAATAAATCCTAGTCACTGCAGCCTTCATCCGCCATTCCAGCCAAGGAGGGACTCATTGCCCTTATGCCTGGTCCGCCGTTGAGGACTTTCTATGCCGTTGACCACAGGTGGTTCATCCGTCTTTAGGGAAAGTTTCCTGTCCCAAGGGCAAGAGAGTGCCCTAACCACTACCAGCTCATTCGCCTCCCTGGGGAGCCGGTGGCATGGTAGTGGGGGACTCCTTATCCCGGGAGTCACTCGGTCGTCAGAGCCTCGTTAGTCTAAAGCAGGGTGCACACATTGTAATGCACTGGCATCTAATTTGATTCAATTGTTCACATAACCTCAAAGTGGCGCCTGTGTGCATTATTAAAATTATTATTTTAATTTCTTGTGTATTAATCATACGATCGAAGTGAACGTTTGAATAATGAACCTACGCAAAAATCGTCATCTAATAGTATATAATTCTATGGCCTACATACAGTATATAATAAAAATCCAACGTGGCGACCAACCGAAATATTTTGACGGTTTTCAATATCGACTAATCTATGATAGCAATCAAACTGAAATTTTGTATGTTGATAGAGGCTATGCACATAAGTTCACCTATGGGACTTCCAATAACCTGGAGAGCACAGATTCAACATGGCAGGGACGCGAAATATAAATATTGAAATGGACGTTTCTCGCGATCTAACCATCCGAGCGCAGTAAAACTTGGTTCGGTAAATTCTTATACAATTGGAGGGTCCAATAAATAAAATCCCAAAGTCCGTTTTTTCAACTTTTTAGGAAATAAAATACAAAGTTTCAAACTTACACCAAATCAATATTTTTCTCTTCTGTAATCCAATTTTCTGTTACATGGAAATATACAGTACATATCAGCTATTATCATACTAATATATAACAAGTAGTTCCGTAAAGAACTATACAGCCTATTTTCATATATCCTGCTCATGTTAATTTCTTCTAACAACATACAAAATTTCAGTTTAATTGCTGTAACAGATTCGTAGATATTGAGAACCGTCTAAATATTTCAGATTGTCGCCAGGTTGGATTTTTATTTTTGTACTATTACATTAAGATTATTGTGTACGTGTGGTATTCAAACTTCAATCGCATGATTAGAACACAAGAAGTAAAAACGAGATTTTAAAATTACGCACAGCAGCCATCTTGTGATTATGCAAACAATTGAAATAAATTAGATGCCAGTAGATCAACATTTATATAGGCATTTAACATGCAACGTTTAACAGCACTCGGATAGTTAATTCGCGAGAATCGTCCATTTAAATATTTATACTTCGCGTCGCCGCCATGATGGATTTGAGCTCACCAGGTTAATGAAAGTCCTATAGGTGAACATATGTTCATACTCTCTATGAACATTAAAAAATTCAGTTTGGTTGCTGTAAAAGATTCATAGATATTGAGAACCGTCTAAATATTTCGGAAGCTCGCCATTTAGGATTGTTATATGTATAGGCCATAGAATTATGTACCATTCAAGGACAATTATTGCCTACGTTCATTATTCAAACTTTCACTTCGATCGCATGATTACGACACAAGTAATAAAAACTTAATTTTAAAATTTCGCACAGCCGCCATATTGAGGTTATGTAAACAATTGATTTAAATTAGATGGCAGTGCATTACAATCTGCAAAATCATTTACTGTACCTCATTTCACTGCGCTCAGAGAGTTAAATCACGAGAAAAGTCTATTAAAATATTTCAAATTCGCTTGGTCGCCATGTTCGTTTTTTACTATACAAGTTTATGAAATATGCATAGATAAACTTGTACCAGTACCCTTTATCACCGTACAAAATTTCAGGGTGATATCTGTAATAGTTTCGGAGATATAGAATGTCAGTGAAATATTTCGCACAGCCGCCATTTTGAGGTTATGTAAACAATTGAACTAAATTAGACTCCAGTGCATTACTATGTGTATAAACACTTGCTGTACCTAGTTTCATTACGTTTGGACGGTTAATTCGTGAGAAAAGTCTATTTAAAAGTCTCAACTTCGCTTGGTCGCCATGTTCGTTTTCTACTTTACAAGTTTATGAAATATACATAGGTAAACTTGTATCAGTACCCTTTATCACCGTACTAAATTGCAGGGTAATATCTGTAATAGGTTCGGAGATATAGAATGTCAGTGAAATATTTCGCACAGCCGCCATTTTGAAGTTATGTAAACAATTGAACTAAATTAGACTCCAGTGCATTACAATGTTTATAAACATTTGCTGTACCAAGTTTCATTTCGTGTGGATAGTTAAATCGCGAGAAAAGTCTATTTAAAAGTCTCAAATTCGCTTGACCGCCATGTTGGTTTTGTAGTCACCAGGTTTTTGAAAGTCTCATAGGTGAACTTCAAGTAGTACCCTGTATCACCGTACACAATTTCAGGGCGATATCCGTAATAGTTTCGGAGATATTGAATGCTAGTGAAATATTTCGCACAGCCGCCATTTTGCATTGATGAGACGTAACAAAATTTGAAGGGCACGGTCGAGGTCACCGGGAATAGTGCTATGAGCATACCGAGTTTCATTGAAATCGCTCCAGCCGTTTAGATTTTATTAGGGGGGGACACACACACGAATCACACACACACACACACACACACACACGCACACACACACGGACAAAAGGTGATCTCATAAGCCTATTTTTTCAAAATTGAAAATAGGCTAAAAATGAGATGGTGTGTGTCTGTCTTTCTGTCTGTCTGTCTGTTACTCAATAACGCAAGAACCAATGGTCCGATTTAAATGAAATTTTGCATGGATGTAGCTGATTTACCATGTTTATATAAAGGATACATTTAATTTCGATATTTTGCACTATTAAAAAATGGCGACCATTTTAGTGACGTCACTACGACCTTTGGTTTCAAAATTTCATATTTCCATATCAAATAAAAAGAGAACGCTAAGAAATAGCAAACATATGATGGAACATCCAAGCTTCAAAATTTAATTTCCTATCTGAAAGGTCCTCATCACTTTTCGTGTATCTCCAACGGTTAGCGAGTAAAACCCACATATGTGACGTCACTACACCCTTTGGTTTCAAAATTTCATATTTCCATTTCAAATAAAAGGAGAACGCTAAGAAATAGCAAACTTTTGATGCATACACGAGATTTAACATTTCATTTTCTATCCAAAAGGTCCTTATCACTTTTCGTGTATCTCCAACAGTTAGCGAGTGAAACCTAAATTTGCGCAATAAAACACGGTCAACACCGAGCGGTGCAGTATATCTCTACATAATAAAAAAAAGTCATCTCGGCACGCCGGAAGGCGGGGGAAGATTTCACCGGACAAACTTGGGGATAGGCAAAAATAGGCAGAATATGCAGGTTTTCGTAGAAGGATCAGACCTCATTTATTGCGAGAAGGTATTTTATAATTGGAGCTTAATTAACTTTGTTTTTCGTCATTTTATGCTTATTTTAAACATTTTATTGTCTTATGGGAACGGTAACCTTCTTGTCATTTGGGGTCCATTTTTATACTTGTGGTCACACTGTCCTTATGCTAGGTTTCGACACTGATGTGTAACTATGTAACGGTCTGTTACTTCTTCACGCAAAATTATATCTCCCGCAGAGATTTTGGTTGGTTCCTCAGTTTAGGGGCTGCGACAACGCGGTCATGTGACCCCATGTACTTAGGGATGGCTGTATTAGTCTGTAATTCAGGTAAGGACTGCAGACGGTCAATTTCAAGCAGTAGTTCCTAATGTTGCTACCAGGTACTACCGTCAACGACACCTACCTGTGAACTTGGCTACTAGATGCCACCGCAGCCAGCAACTCGCAACGAACGTTGGAATTTCCCCTCCAAAGGAAAGCATACTGAGGGATTCTGGTGGCGTTTGGCGGCAAAAGTAGGAACTATTTGAAAATTCAAAGTTGCAGTCTCTACTTGAATTAAAAAACAGATACACACACTAATACAGTCATCACAATTAACACCGGTTATCAGACAGATTCTACACACACCCAAAGTACACGGGGCTACATGACCGCGTTGTCGCAGCCCCTAAACTAAGGAACCAACCAACCAACCATACTGAGGGATTTTTAGCGCTCTTAGAAAATCCGACGACTTCGGTCGGCTTTGAACTCGCGACCTTGGGCATAGACATTCAGCATGCTTGCTACCAGTTACGTCACCGAAGCCGCTTCACACTTAGTCAGATGGAATTCTGAATATGATCTCGTGCAAGTGCGTCATCTTGGCAACGTCTGATGGCTCATCCCTCATCAATTTAGTAGAGTTGCCATGGCAATCACTGATAGCTCTTGGCATTTTCTTATAATTCCGAAATCATTTTTCTCATCCCTTGGCATAATGGTGTGTCATATCCAAAATTCTTTAAGACAAAATTTTAGGTAATTATTAGGGGAATATTGTCCATTTTGTACGGTTTTGAGATTGTGCCTATTAAGAGAGATATGATTAATGTTTCCCGAAAAACCCACTTTTTCCCACCCCTTTGGTCAATGGTTGGTGCTATAAAAAAAGCTCTTCAAACATAAATGTTTGGGCTTTATCCGACACATAGTATGAACGTTGAACGGATTCGATATTTCACATATTAAGAGAGTTATAGCAATATTTCACTTTTTCGAAAAAAGCCCCCCATTTTCACCCCCTTAGACCGATTTAGCCCATTAACGAACTCGACCGAGATTTTATAGGTATACATATTCGGTAAAATATTCAAAGTGATTGGTGCAAAATTACGGCAGTTATCGTGTCCACAAGAAACTGATATGCATATATATATATATACATACATGAATTATATATAAACTTTTGAACTGACGGTGGTTTTGGGGTCTGGGGGATGTGAAACGCGAAGATATGTCGAAATTTTCCGGAAGTCGAAACATGGTACCCATTGCAATAGTTAGCTTTCTAATGAAATCTACCTCTGGTTGGTTCCTCAGTTTATGGGCTGCGACAACGCGGTCATCTAACACCGTGTACTTTGGGTGAGTGTAGAATCTGTCTGATAAACGGTGTGAATTGTAATGGCTGTAGTAGTCTTAATTCAGGTAAGGACTGCAGACGGTCTATTTCAAGCAGTAGTTCCTAATGTTGCTACCAGGTACTACCGTCAACGACACCTAGCTGTGAACTTGGCTACTAGATGCCACCCTAACCAGCAACTCGCAATGAACGTTGGAACTTCCCCTCCAAAGGAAAGCATACTGAGGGATTTTAGCTCTCTTAGAAAATCCGACGACTTCGGCCGGCTTTGAAACCGCGACCTTGGGCATAGACATTCTGCATGCTACTAGTTACGTCACCGAAGCCGCTTCCCACTTATATGAAAATAATGAATCTGATCTCGTGCAAGTGCGTTGTCATGGCAACGTCTGATGGCTCATCCCTCATCAATTTAGTAGTGTTGCCATGGCAACCTCTGATAGCTCTTGGCATTTTCTTATAATTCCGAAATCATTTTTCTCATCCCTTGGCATAATGGTGGGTCATATCAAAAATTCTTTCAGACAAAAGTTTTAGGTAATTATTAGGGGAATATTGTCCATTTCGTACGGTTTTGATATTGTGCCTATTAAGAGAGATATGATTAATGTTTCCCGAAAATCCCACTTTTCCCACCCCTTTGGTCAATGTTTGGTGATATAAAAAAACTCTTCAAACATAAATTTTTGGGCTTTATCCGACACATAGTATGAACGTTGAACGGATTCGATATTTCATATATTAAGAGAGTTATAGCAATATTTCACTTTGTCGAAAAAAGACCCCCATTTTCACCCCCTTCTACCGGTTTAGCCCAGTAACGAATTCGACCGAGATTTTATAGGTATACATACTCGGTAAAAAGTGATTGGTGAAAATTACGGCAGTTATCGTGTCCACAAGAAACTGATATATATATACTTTTGAACTGACGGTGGTTTTGGGGTCTGGGGGACGTGAAACGCGAAGATATGTCGAAACATGGTAGCCTACCCATTGCAATAGTTAGCTTTCTAATTAAATCTACCTCTGGTTGGTTCCTCAGTTTAGGGGCTGCGACAACGTGGTCATCTAACCCCGTGTACTTTGGGTGAGTGTAGAATCTGTCTGATAAACGGTGTGAATGGTGATGGATGTATTAGTCTGTAATTCAGGTAAGGACTGCAGACGGTCAATTTCAAGCAGTAGTTCCTAATGTTGCTACCAGGTACTACCGTCAATGACACCTGGCTGTGAACTTGGCTACTAGATGCCACCCCAACCAGCAACTCGTAACGAACGTTGGAACTTCCCCTCCAAAGTAAAGCATACTGAGGGATTTTTAGCGCTCTTAGAAAATCCGACGACTTCGGCCGGCTTTGAAACCGCGACCTTGGGCATAGACATTCTGCATGCTACCAGTTACGTCACCGAACCCGCTTCCCACTTAGTCAGATGTCAAAGTCAACCCCTGGCACCATCCAGCCCATGACGGGCTAAGGCTGACCAAGTGACCGCTGCCCAGCCATTTGGCCTGTAGATATTGGGGTGACGCGCGATCAGCGCGTCGGGTCCCCTCGGCCGTTAATATTGGTATTCGTGATCGGGGTGCTGTCTCACTGTCAGACAGCTACTCAATTGTCCTCACGAGGCTGAGTGCACCCCGTTTCAACCCTCACGTCAGATTTAAAATCCCTGACGGAGCCGGGGATCGAACCCGGGGACTCCGGGTGAGAGGCAGGCGCGCTACCCCAACACCACGGGGCCGGCTTAGTCAGATGGAAATACTGAATCTGATCTCATGCAAGTGCGTTGTCATGGCAACGGCTCATCCCTCATCAATTTAGTAGTGTTGCCATGGCAACCTCTGATAGCTCTTGGCATTTTCTTATAATTCCGAAATCATTTTTCTCATCCCTTGGCGTAATGGTGGGTCTTATCAAAAATTCTTTCAGACAAAAGTTTTAGGTAATTATTAGGGGAATATTGTCCATTTTGTACGGTTTTGATATTGTGCCTATTAAGAGAGATATGATTAATGTTTCCAGAAAAACCCACTTTTTTCCACCCCTTTGGTCAATGGTTGGTGCTATCAAAAAACTTATTTGACATAAATTGTTGGCACTTATCCGACACATATTATGAACTTTGAATGGATTCGATATTTGGCGTATTAAGAGAGTTATAGTGAAAATTCAATTTTTCGAAAAAAGCCCCCCATTTTCACCCCCTTCGACCGATTTTGCCCATTAACGAACACGACCGAGATTTTATAGGGATACATATTATGTAAAAAATTCAAAGTGATTAGTGCAAAATTACGGCAGTTATCGTGTCCACAAGAAACTGATATACATATATACATATATATATCTTTATATATATAATTCTTCGACACGTGTGTATGTGACTGAACTCCTCCTAAACGACTGAACCGATTTTGATGGAATTTGGTATGTATATTAGTGTGGGCCCATGTATGGTTTAGATTCACAATCTGACCCGGTAGGTGGAATGAACACAATTTTAGAACCACAATTTACACACAATTTTAGAACCACAATATACAGTCAAAAACAGTCGTCATGGAAACCACTAGCCTTGGCCTTCGTGAAAGCTGATGTCTTTGGACGGTTTGTATCTGCACGTTAGAGCCACCTGGTCGCAACCTGTGCAACTACCGCCATTACATACACTCCGCCCGTGGCGAAAAATTGTGTTTTATACCAAAGGTGGCAGTGATGTGGAATTCTACTGTTTGTCTCTGCACGTTAGAGCGTTTCAAAGTCCCGTATGCGTTTATATACCATTCATCCGATTGCCATGAAACTTGGGTGATATGTTGAGTGAGCTCCAGGGAAGGTGTTTGGCTCAGTAAATCCATTTTACAATAGATAGCGCACGAATAGATTCAACAAATGAGCGACGACGCGCGAAGCGTTTCAAAAAGGCCCCGTATGCGTTCAAATACCATTAGTTCGAAAGCAATGAAACTTGGGTGAGATGTTGTGTATGCTCCAGGGAAGGCTTCTGGCTTAGTAAATCAATTTCACATTAGGTATCGCACGACTAGATTCAACAAATGAGTGACGACGCGCGAAGCGTTTCAACAAAATCCCGTATAAGTTTATATTTCATTCATAGATTGAGATGAAACTTTGATGAGTTTTTGTGTACACTTAAGTGAAGGCTTCTAACTTAGTAATCCATTTCACAGGTGGTTGCGCACGAGTAGATTCAACAAATGAGCGGCCACGTGCGAAGCGTTTCAACAAAGTCCTGTATGCGTTCAAATACCATTCGTCCGATAGCGATGAAACTTGGGTGAGATGTTGTGTACACTTACGTGAGGGTTTCTAAATTAGTAAATCCATTTTACAATTGAGAGCTCACGAGTAGATTCAACAAATGAGCAACGACGCGCGAACTTTTAATCAAAGTCCCGTATGCGTTCATATACCATTCCTCCGATTGCAATGAAACTTGGGTGAGATGTTGTGTACACTTAGGTGAGGGTTTCTAACTTCGTAAATCCATTTCACAGGAGGTTTCGCACGAGTAGATTCAACAAATGAGCGACGACGCGCGAAGCGTTTCAATAAGGTCCCGTATGCGTTCAAATACCATTCGTCCGATTACGATGAAACTTCGGTGAGATGTTGTGTACACCCTACGGAAGGTTTCTGGCTTAATAAATCCATTTTACAATAGGTAGCTCACGAGTATATTCAACAAATGTGTGACGGCACGCGAATCGTTTAAAGAAAATCACTTATGCGTTCATATGTCATTCATCCGATTCCAATGAAACATTGATGAGTTGTTGTGTACACGCCTGGGAAGATGTTCAACTTGGTAAATCCATTTTACAATATTGGTAGCGCACGAGTAGATTTAACAAATGAGTGACGACGTGCGAAGCGTTCCAACTAAATCCTGTATGCGTACATATACTATTCATCGATTGCGATGAAACATTGATGAGTTGTTGTGTACACTTACGTGAAGCTTTCTAACTTAGTAAATCCATTTCACAGTTGGTAGAGCGCGAGTAGATTCAACAAATGAGTAACAGCGCACGAATCATTTAAACCAAATCGAGTATGCGTTAAATGCCATTTATCGGTTTGCGATGAAACTTTGGAGAGTTGTTGTGCACGCTCCGACGAATGTTTCTAAATTAGTTAATTCAATTCACTATAGTTTAGAGGCAGTTAACAGAAATTGAAAAAATATTTTTTATCCAAAAGCACTTCAAGAAACCAAGTTACAACACTTTCTTTGATTGGCAGGACAACGTCTGCCGGGTCAGCTTGTATATATATATACATACATAAATTATATATAAACTTTTGAACTGACGGTGGTTTTGGGGTCTGGGGGATGTGAAACGCGAAGATATGTCGAAATTTTCCGGAAGTCGAAACATGGGACTCATTGCAATAGTTAGCTTTCTAAAGAAATCTACCTAAAATTAAAGTTTGTATGTTTTTTTTCGCAATTTGTACGGAAATTTGAGTTATTTACGCGTTTCAGACTGTTTTATTATGGATGCGCGCGAAAATAATTTTTTGGTCTGTCTGTCTGTCTGTTTGTTTGTTTGTCTGTGGACAACTTTGTTCCCTTATAACTCAAGAACGGCTGGGTGTATCAACGTAAAATTTGGTACAGATATCCATCAGAGGCACGACACTTATCATTGATGTAACCCTTCTCCGTACCTCTCATAAAAGAGGGCCTACCCCCTTAAAATTCATGCTAAAATAGAAGCAGAAGGACGAGACAAAGATCATTTTCAGCCCCTCAATGTGAGAGACAAAACTCGGGGGCCCTACAGGGTCCCCGAAATCCACATTTTAAGGCCCTAAAACCAACCGTTTTTGAGATATTCCCAGAAAACTAATTTCATTTAATAAACTAATGAACAAATACAAGCCGGTAACCATGGCAACAGATTCTCAGAGGTCAATCTATTGCTGTAAGACGCAATGCAATTCCATTAATTACATTGGTGTGAAAGTTTGCAAACGGCTTCCACGGAACAAAATTAAGCTGTAAAATTCATCAATACGTAGGCTATATTGCGCTTAAGGGGGTCAAGGGGTACACTAGAATTTTTTCACGCGATTTACACCTGCGGGTGTGGTACGGCAGGTCTATTATATTCCTATCCCTATATTATATTATTATTATTATATTACGGCGTACAACGAGGAGACAAAGGCCCTCGGTGCCAGAAACAAAACTTGAGGGCCTCGAAAACTACATTATAAGGCTCTAAAACCAACAGTATCTGAAATATTCCCAGAAAACTAATTTCATTTCATTTAACAAACTAACGAAGGAATGAAAATCGGTAATCATGACAACATTATCTCAAGGGGTGGCATCCAACTTTCCATCTATTTCTGTAAGAAGCAATGTCTTTCCATTTATACCTTGCCACGGTGGGTGAGTGGATAGCGTGTCGGTCTACTAACCCCAAGATTGCAGGTTCACTCCTGGCCGTGGTAAGTGATTTTTGAAAGGCGGCAAAAATACGACTCGCATGTCATACGATGTTGGCATGTCAAAGAACCCATTTGAATTCAGTAGGCCGTGTTCATAATGGCAAAATTAATCTCAGGAGTTTCCGCCAACACAAAGTTCCTCATTTCTCTACTAGAAAGCGCTATAGTGTTCAAGGAGCTTAGATATCTACCCTCCTTGACTTTCATAGTGATTCAAGGAACAACGAAATTTCGACATGCAAGCTACCCTCTGGGTGTCAAATTACGAAGCTTGCACCCGGCACCCGAGGCCATACGATATCATTATTAGGCTACTCCATTTATTACATTTCTGTGAAAGTTTGCAAATGGCTATAAGGTTATCACGGAACCAACGTAGACTGTATAATTCGTCAATGCAATTAAGGGGGTCAAGGGGTAACCTAGAATTTTTTCATGCAATTTCACGTGCGACATATAGTACAGAAAGTCTATTATATCTCCAAACAGCAACATTATTTTCAAAAATTCCTGAATTGAATAAGCATTTTTTGCGGCTTTTAGGAATTTGGGCCATTTGAGGCTAAAGAACCTGAATTTTCATGCACCACAAGCCTTTATAATTTATGAAAGGTGTCTTCCTGTGTATGGGGACCTAACACAACGTAGAGGGTCATTTTTCATGTGAGGTGTATTGCGTTTCATCTACAAGGCTTTCAAATCTATTTCACGCCAGGAAGTACACGTTAGGTGAATTTAGTTTGAGAGCACATTTTAACTAAACTTTTTTTTTTTTTGTCGACATACGGGTTCATCGTAAGGATGATTTTGTTTGATACTGTATGGTAGATATACCCATATTTTGATATCTGGGTGATATGTTGTAGACAATAGAATTGTCTGTCTGTCTTTCTGTGTATCTTTATGTACGCCTATAAATCGTGTTCGGATGCTTGGTGCATCGTAAAATTAGGTATGGTAAACATGAGTCAATACACCTATCATTTATAAAACTCCTCACCGTACTTTTCATACAGTAGAAGGGTGGATATAGGGAAAAACTTCTCTAAATACATTCTAAAATAGGGGAAATATAAAAATTATTCTAGAAGGACGATCAAAGCATATGTTGCGCTTCTCATTGTGAGACACAAAATTCGCGAGTCTATAAGGGGTCTCCGAAAACCACATTTTAAGGCCCTTAAATTAACAGTGTGTGGTGATATTCCCAGAAAACTAACTTCGTTCTGATAAACTTATGAAGGAATGACAAACCGCTAACCATTGCAACAGTAGCTCAATTGATAATGTCTGGTGTTAATATATAACACCGTTCGAAGAACGGGTACTTCTGCTAGTTTACAATAACTAAAAGCTCTCATTAGTAGTGAAATGTAGTTTATAAAATGCAAAATACACTCATGGACATAGTGATTTTTTGGTTTGTATAATGTTTTCCTCTTAATTTTTGGACTTCAAATTTCACTCGTACTCATCCACATGACCCATTTCATCAGAACTATCAAGACTGGAGTCAGTAGTTTGGAACACACCGCTATAAAACAATCTGTCACTTACTGGCACATACTGGAGCATGTGTTTTAAGTCCTTCACCTTTCCCTCCTTCAATGGCAAGTACGTTCTGTACTTCTGCTTGGGTATCGAATTCAGCAGACTATTCTTAGATACACCATATCTATACAGTGACACCTCCTTAAAGCCTGTTCCGTTGGTCTCTTCAGATCATTGCATCTTTCCCCTTGCTTGGAAAACGACCCGACGACATTTCGATATACCTGGCTAACTCGGCTTTAATATGCCCGTGTACATTTCCTGATATTGTAGGACAGGAATGACTCTTTCCTCTTTCCTAGGATCTTCAGAACTACCTGTGAGGGATTTTTGCACAAACACAACATCAAAGGGGTTCTTCGTCTTACACTCCTTTACCATTTCCACATGTGGAGCGCGGTGGCTCAGCGGTCTAGCTGTATGCCTCTCACCAAGGCGGTCCGGGTTCGATTCCCGGTCAATGCATGTGAGATTTTCGAAGTGAAATGCCATGTCCTGTGGTTCGGAGTCCACGTAAAAAGGAGGTCCCGTGGCTCATAATCACAAGATTCACGGTCACGTAAAACTACAATCTTCCTTTCTTCCATTTCCACATACTTTTCACAACCATAAACTGTTTCAGACTTCTTCTTATATCGCTCGATTGCTCCAAAGTCTGAATCAATAGGCATCATACTGTGTCCTGGTACAGGGTACACTACTGTTATTTTATCAAAAATCCTCTTAACACATAGCTGATCTAAATAACGAAAGAGATACCTATTCTTGTTTTGTGAGAATGCCTTATCACAAAAAGAACAAGATTCCTTTCTCTTGACTTCTTGTAAACATTAATGTAATCCTCAAGACAGGTTATTACTTCATCAGGGCCCTTTGCAGCAAAATGTTTTGCATACATGTACATAACGGCTTTGTTTGTCTTTATACGACAAATACGTGAATCCACAACTGACGGCGATATCTAGGATGGAAGAGGGAAATTTTGGATTTATTTCAATGGATCTAGTGGACTTCGGGATTTCTTTCGTTGCCTTGAGCGGACTTAGGGATTTATTTTGCTGTCTTGAGCAGACTTAGGGATTAATTTTGCTGCATTGAGTGGACTTAGTGATTTCTTTGGACTTAGGGAGTTCTTAAATTTAATTACTAGAAAGTACGAATTATACTTATGCAAGTTACATAGACTTATAATTATTTATCATTCAAACTGATTGGAGATTTGAAAAGAGCGGGAAATTTTGGTCCGGATACATGCATTATCTCCATTTGTCAAAAAACGGACTTAGGGATTTTATTATTTGGATCCTACAATTGTTAATCCACTTGCATCTAATTTATTTTAATTGCTTTCATAACCACAAGATGGCAGCTGTGCGAAATTTTTAAATCTGATTTTCATTTCTTGTGTCGTAATCATGCGATTGAAGTTTGAATACTACACCCACACAATAATCTGCATCTAGCCCAATAGTACATAACTACAGTAAGTCATACATATATACAAATCCAACTTGGCGACCATCCGAAATATTTAGACGGTTCTCAATATCTACGAATCTATTACAGCAATCAAACTGAAATTTGATATGTTGATAGAGGAAATTAACATAAATAGTATATATGAAAATAGGTTGTATAGTTCTTCACGGAACTACTTGTTTGTGGTTACTTACATCTCAGTTCCCTCGCGTCAACTTGCATTATTGAAAAAATTAACATTAACATTAATCTGAAAATTAAAATGGCATATATAAGAAAAATTAATTCTATCAATAATTGGCGTATTATTTGTGTGGCCAACATCCTCAGGTTACAGTTAGTGGAAGTCAGTTCTTATTGACTTAATATCTCTACGACTAAACATTTCAGGGAATTATATAAACCATTGAACTTCACCTGCAGTGCCTGCTGGAGCAACAAACCCAGCAAATTCGCTTTGATAAAACGTTATTCTATGTCCCGTATGAGTGACTCCGTATCTCACAAGTTAGAACCATTAGCACCCCTGCCATCAAGAATTTTTGAACGCTACTTAGAATATGCATCCTATATTACAGTACATTAACCCTAGTTACCATTTAAATACACCAAGTTTTACGAGGATCGAAGTAAGAGGCTCAAAATTTGGCCAATATTTAATTTGCGAGGTTCTTACTTTCTCATTCGGAAATCAAATTCTATTGTTATCGGTTTAATGATAACACCACCTCATGGAGTAGTGGCTAACATTATCAGTTGCCATTCATGAGATCTGGGTTCACTTCTCGGAACTACTAAGGAATGGAATTCTAGTGTATGATGGGTTTGATCCATACCTCATCCATTATTGAAGTAATTTTCCGTGGTTTCCCACTTACACTCTAGGCAACTGCCGGTGTAGATTCCAAATTAGGATCATGGTGGCCTCTTTTCCAGTCCTAAATCCAGCCACAAATGCATACACTAATACAGCCATCATAATGTCACAGGTTTATCAGAAATAACTACTACTCTATTTTATTGGGCTAACTATTTTCACATTAACATATCATAAAACGTTTTATTTCAATGTAAGCATATGATCACAATTACATATCATCCAAACCTCAAATTTTTTCAATGACCTTTGCATCAGTTCCACATCATTGACAATTTCACTACGAGCTGTCTTTTCAAGATATTTATCTATCATCGATAATCTAAGAATTGTAACAGATCTGATTTTTAGTCTTATAGAGTATTTTAATCATTTTAAATAGTATTTTGGAAATAGTTTTGATAACAGCCTTTTTATGAAATTGTGTGTCAGTCTTGCAACTTCATTTGTATCAACTACTGTTTGCTGAAGAAGGTTGTAATGTAACACTGTACTCAAGAATTACAAAAAAAAAAATATGAACACAGTATCATTTTTCTATTTAATCAGTTTCCTATTAATATTCATTCGAACCACAGATTGTATCCGTGAACAACGGATTACGACTTCAAGGACAGAAACGGTCCTAAGACTGGAGATAGCTTGGCCGTATTGCCTTGCGTTTTTTTATTTGTTATAAATTTACATTTGTGGCATTAGGCTACATTGGTCATGCAGCCAGCAAAATACAAATCTGGTGCATAATTCGGAGGTACCCGACATAGCCTATACATGAACAGAAGAACAAACATGTCAAATTCTGGGAGAGCTGCAAAGAACGATATATCAAGGAAAATAATGTCGGAAAGTTGAACACAGTTTTATTATTTTTGTTCATTGTTCAGAATCACTTGTGGCTGAAATCACTAACACGCACACTGGTCCACACTCAAATGTTGATGTCAGACCTCTTTAAGAACTGTGCAAGGGCAAGGCATAAGCGTCTGTCCGGGTTCTGAAATAGGCTATGTTGGTGGAAAAGGGTATATGCAAGTCTTGTGTTGCCTTGCGTTCTGGCGTGCGTAGCTATCCCGGTCGGTCAGGAGGTTTATTCAATCCCTCACACTATTACAACATCGCTTATATTCGCACTCCGCTGGTAGAAGCTTTCACATTATGTCTCTTAATGTATAAAAATGAATGTCAATTTCATGTTAATTAATTAATTAATACACTTTCAATATTTAATGTATGTGATAAAATGTAGGCATGTTTAATTAATGAATATTTTATAATCAAGTTTTAACCCACAAACCAACACTTCGACCATGTTAATACAATTACGTCAACAGCTTGTCATTCCATTACGAGATTCAATCCCATACAGGAGCGTTTCCACCATAATATCTGTCAATAAATAACAATTAATTATTGACTCTAACATATCTGCTTTTCAACATTAAGTCATTGCGAGTTGTTTATGGGCGCCAGGGAAGTAGCAATTTACTACCATTACAGGTAATCAGGAAAAAGCAGCTGAGACACACATCCTCAGGATGCTGAGCATCTTATCCCTGGGTCCTCTATCTCCTCTAGATCTACAAAGCACAACTGTCTATTCCTCTCGTAGCATTTCTCAATAGCTTGGCGCATACTAAAATTGTGATCAAAAGCCACACTTTTCCTGGGACACTTATCAAAGGAATACCTCTTTAATTATTGCAAACTTTTTTGCTACTTGCTTTGCTACAGACACCATAATGGAACACGTTTAATTTTCAATGTGACTGATGTACCGTATATCTCCTTGTATTGCGCATTTATTACGCAGTGTGGCAGCCCATAACCGAATGAAGTTCTGAATAAATAATCTCTCCTCATACAGATTTGTGGACTGGGTGTGTGGTGCAGCGGTATCGTTCTCACCTGCTGTTACCAAGGTTGCAGGATAGAATCCTGGTAAAGTCAGTTGGCATTTGAGGGTTTGCAAATGCGAGGGAGCCGTGTCAGGTATCCTGGCAGGTTAAAGATCCCCTTTGGTACAAATTATATATATCCTGGCGTCCTCAGAAGCCGCTGTAGTAAAAAAGGGCGCAAAACCAACAACATTATTATAATATTTTAATTTGTGCCTCAACTTTCCACGGTGGGTGAGTGGTTATCGTGTCAGATTACTAACCCCAAGCTTGCAGGTCCGCTCCTGGCCGTGGTAAGTGATTTTTGAAAGTCGGCAACACAAAGTTCCTCATTTCTCTACTATAAAGCGCTATTGTGTCAAGGAGTTTGGTAAAGAAACCTCCTTGACTTTCATAGTACTTCAAGGAACAACAAAATTCGATATGCAAGCTGCCCTCTGGGTGCAAATAACAAAGTTTGCACCCGGCACCCGAGGCCATATGACAGTATTATTATTATTATTATTATTATTATTATTATTATTATTATTGTTATTATACTGCTCAAAAAAACTAAAGCACCACTTCTTTCAAAGGCCACCAAATTTGGAAAGTTGACTGCACAAGGTCGAAATCTCAGTATGACGTTTGCCCCGACGCCTACCAAGCACATGCTTCATCACAACTCCCCAACGTGTGTAGTTTCGGGATAGCGCCCCCAAAACCAGCCCATTTTTGAAAACCGTAAATTGAAGTTTGCGAAAAACGCTGTAGGACTTGTCGCAGGTTGCCAAAGCAGTCGAAAATGAATGAGTCTTGCTCTTAAGGTTCCACGAACACGTTGAAATCGTTACATTTGACGTTTGGGCATTTTCAACCCCCTTCATCATCCCCTAAACATGGACTACCATTGGGGTCGCCTGAGAAGGTACCGGATGTGTTTAACCACCTGAAAACCTGCACACCGTCCTCAGTTGCTGATTGCAGTAAGTTCTTAAGGCCTCCGGCAATGTTCACCCCTCCTAACACCCTCAACTGGCAAGGGACCAAACCACCCCGTCTTGATTCACCCCTAAGGAAGGTTTAAATCGAGATTTTTATCAGTGCTGCTAATGGGGGGTCTTCCCCTAACGTTTCAAAAAAGGACCTGTGCCTGTGTCGCCACCCCTTCCCTTGCTACCCCCTTTTGTATGTTTTTTCGAATCAGTCCCTTTTTAAGGGCTGAAATGAGGTCTTAATCGCTGAAAGGGCTGTAAAGGTCCTTAGAAGTAGTGGTGACACGAAATCAACCCCTTCCGATGTTTGATTGACATTCCATCCCCCAAAGATGACATTTTTGCACCCTCAACCCTCCCTGTCTGGACGCGTAACGCGTCATGGCAGAGTTTTCAGAGTTGGATCAAAATGAAGCTTATGGACTGAAATCGAGCCCAAAACAGCAGGTTGTATGGAAATTTATCGGTAAGATGGGAAACGAGACCAAAACGTTTTCAAAGAATTAAACACCCTCTAGTAAGTACGCCCATGCCTAGGCAACCCACATCACGTCCATGCGTACGGGTTGCCTATGATGGAAAGGATGGAAATTGGGAGAAAAATCACTCTTTGTAATGATTTTTACCCTTTAATAGCGCGTAACGCCTCCATTTGCATCAATTACAGCCTCACACATTCGCCTCATGCTCTCAACAAGCGTCGGGAACGTCATTTGATTAGTCGATTCCGTTCACGTACCATTCTACCGTATCTTTTGGCAACGTTAATTGTGGCTTAATGGTTAGAGCCGATTCCTACCATGCGGGAGATCGTGGGTTCAAGGCTCAGTACCGGCGTAGAATTTTAGCCATTCGTCCTACAGGTTCTCGAAGGTTCTCGAAGGTTCTGAGTTACCGGATACACAGTACTTTGTTTCTGGTTACTCAAAGCTTCGAGAAGCATCCATAGCCCCTTAAAAGCACGGTGTCCACATCCTGGGTTATCAGTTCTTCAGCCTGTCTAGAAGACACAGTATCTCAGCAATTCTTCAATCAACGGTCGGAGTGCTGTCTACGGTGGAAGTTATTTCCAAGAACGTCAACTCAGGCATCGAAGGTGAGTAGTGTCTCATCTTAAAAGGAAAGGGATGTCATAAAGACGGCCCTGAAAGTCTTAAGGAAACGTCGTGCTGATTCTTCGTGTCTCCCTTGGCAGGTAGCCGCAATGGTCTGACGAGTGGTGAGTGAGGAGGAGTGCATTAAAATCATTGCACTAAGGGAAGCAGGCTTGTCCTTCAGAGAGATTGGCCACCGTTTGGGGAGGAATCACACGGTTGTCTCCAATGCTTACCGCCGCTTTCAGGAAACAAATTCTAACCGACGGCGACCTGGTCAGGGGCGACCTCGCTGCACGACGCCTCGAGAAGATCGTGCCATAGTCCACGGTGCTCTTCAGGACCGTACGGCGACGGCCTCGAAGCTGGCGTCCGTGCACCAGAACGCCACTAATCGGAGAATCAGCGACCAAACTGTCCGCAATATTCTGAAGTGCGCACGCCTTCGCTCCAGAAGACCTGTGCGAGATCCAGCTTTTACACGACAACAACGGCGCAATCGGGTAGCTTTTGCTCCAGAACACCAAGGTTGGAACAGGCGACGTTGGCAAGGCGTCTTATTTACGGACGAGTGTCGGTTTAAGTTGCGGCGCTGTGACGGGCGGGTGCGGGTCTACAGAAGAAAAAACGAGAGGTACCGACTAGACTGCTACCAGCCAAAAGAAGCGTTTGGTGGAGGGTCCGTCATGATGCGGGTGGGTATAACGAGCGACGGGCGAACACCTTTAGTTCACATACCCCCACCCAGCATGACAGCAGAACGGTACGTCGCCGAAGTTGTTGATCGTCACATCGTCCCTTTCATCGAAGCGGCTGGCCGAGACATAATCCTCCAGCATGATAATGCACGACCGCACGTCGCAAGGGTTACGCTCGACTACATACACGCAATGGGCATCCATACACTCGATTGGCCAGCATACAGCCCCGACTTAAACGTCATTGAACATCTCTGGGACGAGCTGATCCGGCGAGTGCAGCAGCGACAACGGCAACCCCAGACTCTGGCAGAACTGCGCCAGGCGCTACACAAAGAGTGGGCCAACATTCCCCAAGACCTAATCAGAACGCTGGTTGAGAGCATGAGGCGAAGGTGTGAGGCTGTAATTGATGCAAATGGAGGCGTTACGCGCTATTAAAGGGTAAAAATCATTACAAAGAGTCATTTTTTTTCCATTTCCATCTTTTAATCATAGGCAACCAGCACGCAAGGACGTGATGTGGGTTGCCTAGGCATGGGCGTACTTACTAGAGGGTTTTAACTTTTTTTGAAAACATTTTGGTCTCCTTTCCCATCTTACCGATACATTTCCATCCAACCTGCTTTTTTGGGCTAGATTGCAGGCCCTAAGCTTCATTTTGATCCAACTCTGAAAACTCTGCCATGACGCGTTACGCGTCCGGACAGGGAGGGTTGAGGGTGCAAAAATGTCAACTTTGGGGGATGGAATATCAATCAAACATCGGAAGGGGTTGATTTCGTGTCACCACTACTTCTAAGGACCTTTACAGCCCTTTCAGCGATTAAGACCTCATTTCAGCCCTTAAAAAGGGCCTGATTCGAAAAATCATACAAAAGGGGGTAGCAAGGGAAGGGGTGGCGATACAGGCACAGGTCTTTTTTTGAAACGTTAGGAGAAGACCCCCCCATTAGCAGCACTGATAAAAATCTCGATTTAAACCTTCCTTAGGGGTGAATCAAGACGGGGTGGTTTGGTCCCTTGCCAGTTGAGGGTGTTAGAAGGGGTGAACATTGCCGGAGGCCCTAAGAACTTACTGCAATCAGCAACTGAGGACGGTGTGCAGGTTTTCAGGTGGTTAAACACATCCGGTACCTTCTCAGACGCCCCCAATGGTAGTCCATGTTTAGGGGATGATGAAGGGGGGTTGAAAATGCCCAAACGTCAAATGTAACGATTTCAACGTGTTTGTGGAACCTTAAGAGCAATACTCATTCATTTTCGACTGCTTTGGCAACCTGCGACAAGTCCTACAGCGTTTTTCGCAAACTTCAATTTACGGTTTTCAAAAATGGGCTGGTTTTGGGGGCGCTATCCCGAAACTACACAAGTTGGGGAGTTGTGCTGAACCATATGCTTGGTAGGCGTCAGGGCAAACATCATACTGAGATTTAGAGCTTATGCAGTCAACTTTTCAAAATTTGGTGGCCTTTGAAAAAAGTGGTGCTTTAATTTTTTGAGCAGTATATTATTGTTATTATTATTATTATTATTATTATTATTATTATTATTATTATTATGTGCCTTTGATATAGGGCCTTCCCCTGATTTTGACCGCCCTCTGTGGTCTCGAGGTGCGTATTGGTACTCCAAAGGTCCGGGGTTCGCTGTCTTAGAAATTGTTATCTGTGGTTTTCCTACATCCAAGGATGGTTCCTAACTTATACCTCTGACCTCTTTCCTAATACTACTACAACCATCAAAATAACAAAGGTTAGCTGACACATTCCACACTCATCCAAGAACACGATGCTACATGAGCATGATGTCACAAGGCCTCTAAATTAATCAACAACAATAAAAACGGATTCGGCTGACTGATTATTACTAATGCTGTTCTTCTCATTAGAAATTTAGCTTGATGTTACTCGTACTTTGCCATGTTCTAGTGACTCAAAAATAACCTATATAAACCTTGATGTGTGAGCACGAATTTACCTGTGCACGTCAGAATATCCAAGAATAAATCAAATAATGTATTCATGATTTCCTGTAGGCCTATAACGCTTTAGAATAATTCTGCTGGTATCGTATACACCACAATAGCTGTCGATGTAGAGAGTTTATCTGAATTTTTAATAAAATGTAATGTTTATATCCTATACCTGGCTGTAATAACAGCCGGTCGATGATTTCCGCCTGAGTTAAGGACCTCTGTCCCATCGCTCGGACAAAGTACACATACATTTTTATATGCAAATCTGGGGAGTCTCCCTTGCACATTCACCCTCGGGCTGAAACCACTGCCGTATCATCGAGAACGTATGGAACTCAGGGATGTCCAGGCTGCCTCCATCGTCAACTTGAGAGCAAATATCCGGCAACTGATGAATTTAAAATCACTGTACTGTACTTAAAATGACCTGGAAAACAAAACATTATTATTACTGCCAGAACGTCCTTTATTGATCCAAACGGAAGTCGACAACGTGAGTTATAATTAGTTGTTGTTGATTTAAGGGGTGGAACAGCAAGGTCACCTGCCCATGAGTAAACATGGTCCCAAATGGGTTGGTTCAATACTCAACAATATACAGCATGAGCTGACTATGTACCCCATTTGTGCAGGTTTTCCCGCACCTTCACGGGATACATATGGAGAGTCACGTCAATTTTTGATTATCATTGTGGGTTTTAGGTTATTAGTGTTTGGTAGAGGAATCTTTTTATCTTGTATATAGGATTAATTTGATTGGCCCCGATATGATGATGTTCGCTTGACATACGAAAGATAGGGGCAGATGACCTCGTAGTTCTGCCCCTTAAAACAATAATAACTAACTAACATGCGAAACATATCAACTGTGTAATCTGTGCAAATAATAATTTATCTCACGTAGAACCTGATATTTCTCGCCTAATATACAGTAATTGGCCTTAAATTCCTGTTGACCAACTGAAAGTTATCAACATATTATTAACAAAATGTCCAAGCAATCCTAGCTCAATGAGTAACGTCGATGTCATTGAGATTTATCACCTCCTCCCGCACACTGCGCCATAGATATCTCACTTGCCCCCCAGTTCCAAAACGAAAGTTAGCGCATAATTCAAAACCACAGTGTTTTGGTATGATGAGCTAGCTTATTGGAGGAGTCAGAGTGGCCCTTAGACTTGGAGACCCCTGTTCAAGATGAATGAACTCTTCAAGCCTACATTATATTTTGGCCTAATGTGGCGAGAAGCTAAGATAAAGTGGTTAATTTCGAACTCTCAAGCCTGTTTACCATCTCGTGATGAATCAGGCAAGGAAAGCATTTATACAGAAAAGGAATGTGTTGACATCGAATATACGTACATTTAGGTATTAAAAAGTAATTTTTGGAAGCCTTTGTCTGGAGCGTGGCACTCTGTGGAAGTGAAACATGGACTGTTGGTGCAGCAGAAAAGAGGGGAATTGAAGCATTTGAAATGTGGTGTTACAGGAGAATGATGATCAGATGGGTAGATAGGATTACAAATGAAGAGGTATTAAGCAGAGTGGGAGAGGAGAGATGTTTCTGGCGACTGCTAATGAAGAGAAGAGGTAGGTTAGTAGGACACATACTAAGACACCCAGGAATAGCAAGCTTAGTTATGGAAGGAAGGGTTGAGGACAAGAACTGCAGGGGTAGACCAAGGTTAGAATATGTTAAACAGATTGCCTCGGATGTAGGGTGTGGTAGCTATGTAGAGATGAAACGATTAGCTCAGGACAGGGAGGCATGGATAGCTGCACAAAACCAGTCAAAAGACTGAAGACTCAAACAACAACAACAACAACGATGAATGCAGTACATTTGTCTGTTGGCACAGGCTAGAGTAAAATATGGCTTTTCAACGATGCCTCAGTCTCATTCATGGCTGTGATTATATGGAGCTACTTAGGTGCGAGTGGTGCTGAGTTACGGCATCCAGGCATAACCAGTGCCTGTGGATACTGTGAAAGGTTCGACTCGTAGGGTCAGTATTATTGTTCTGACTCACTTCTCCTCACTACCTCATTACTCACCTTGCCTAGTACGCCTCGTTATAGCGCTCTGTGGAGGTGCTTTTTGAGGATCCGACCAGCCTCCGGGATGACTACCTAAGATAGATAGATAGATAATGCCTTTATTGGTGGCGAAGTTAGGGCTCAAGGCCCTCTCTTACACTTAACCACTAGAAGAGTATACATCTACATGACTTATAATTACAAATACCATTAGCACAATAATATTAATAGTAATAAGAATAGTGATAATATGAACAATGGTAGAATCATTAATTTCAAAAATACACAAAGTAAAGTACACTTAAATGACGTAACTACAGTAATCCAATCATTCATCTCATTCATTCATTCATTCATTCGTTCATTCAATATTTATCAAGGAAGTCAGCGGGATCCACCCAGCAAATACTTGCAGTAAGCCACTTTAAACTTGCAATGAGATGGATTGTCTCTAATGTTCGCAGGTAGCAAATTCCATGACCTGGACGCAGAGATTAAGAACGAGCGGTTGTAAACAGCAGTACGGTTTATAGGTATGGCAAGAGAGGAGCCAGATATCGTATTGTGGTCATGATAGGACGAGAGGTAAGAAAACGGTGTAACAAGATAGTTAGGGGTATTAGTGGAAAGTATTTTGTGCAGTAGTGATAACATGTGGAGTTCACGACGCTGGTGCTCTCGAAGCCACGACAGCTCCTTATAATAGGTTGATATATGATCATCATATCGCAGACCAAAGATATACCTTACACAGTTGTTCAGGCGCCGGTCTAGTTTCTTGTTACTGTCGCAGGTTATTTCAGTCAACACAGTGTCACAATAGTCAAATATAGGTAGTATCAGAGAGCGAATTAGTTGTACTTTAAGTCGAACATAGAATACATTACAGAGGATATAAGCATGTATGTATTTTATTACATGTGCTTATCGCCTCAGTCTCAGTCGTAATAATCCCTAAGTTTGTCACTGAAGTAGAGTAGGGTATGATTTTATTGTTTAAAATTATTGGAGAGATGTCACGTTGCTTGAGGGAATATAAGTTTTTACTGGTACCGATAATAATCACTTGAGTTTTATTTGGGTTTATTAACAAACTGTTTTTATTAGCATAGTCACTAAGATGTTGTAGGTCAGAATTTATTTTAATTATTGCATTATTGATATAACTTGGTTTTGAATGATAGTAGATCTGTACATCATCTGCATACACTTGCAATTTGCAGAAATGAAGGGCTTTTGATATGTCATTTATTTGGATGATAAATAACAGTGGCTCAAGAACCGAACAGTGAGGGACACCGAGGGTCTTACTTTGCCATCCCGAACTCGCATTTCCCACTATCACTCGTTGCCGGCGATTTTCAAGGTAAGAGGAAAAGAACCGTAGTGACACACTATTAAAATTTAGTTCTCGAAGTTTCTTCAGTAGCAACTGAGGGTTGACGGTGTCAAAGGCGCTACTGAGATCCAATAATGTCAGTACAGTCACGTCCCGTTGGTCCATTGCACATCTGATATCATCTGTCACTCGTAGTAAAGCTGTCGCAGTGCTATGCCCCTTTCTGAAGCCGGATTGGAAGGGGTTGAGTAGGGAAAGGTATTCAGTAACTTGTGTATGAACTAGACGTTCAAGTACCTTGGTTAATGGTGGTAGGATGGATACTGGACGATAATCTGAAGGAGAATCTGACTTGGAGCTCATCGGGATAGGTCTAATTAGTGCATCTTTCCAAATATCTGGGAACACTCCGTTTGTCAGGCAGTAGTTAAATATATGAGTTAGGATTGGCAGAACAACTCCCAAGACATCCTTAATCAGTGATATAGGAATGTCATCATTACCTGTGGCATTGGATGAAATAGAGTATATTACACCTGTAACTTCATTCGAGCTGATATTTCTAAAAGAGAATTGCTCAAACACAGACTGCTGTTTATTTATTTCGAGTCATAAGCACAGCAAAAAGAAACATAGGAAACAAACCAAAGGTTGATAGAATATTATACAATGTTACTCAAATCTTAGATGACAAACTAAACAATATCAGCCCAAAATTGAGCAACAGTAAGAGCATTGTCAGACGCATCAACAAGCTCTTGTGTGGAACATGATGTAGGACAACTAGGACAGTTAATTAAGTGTTTAGTTGTCTGTTCCTCCCCGCAGTCACACAAGGTGGAAGATTCCTTCATAAAGCCCCATTTGAACAGGTTGTCCTTAGTTCGTCCGACGCCACTCCTGAGCCGATTTAAGGACTTCCACACGCTCCAGACTTGATTTCCACCAGAAGGAAGGTTCTCGGAAGAAGCTATCCAATCATTACAGTCAGATCTTGCTGTCCACTGAGATAATCTGGCTGCTCCAGGCTGACCGGTGAGGGGAGTAGTAGTTCTCATGAAGCTCTTCCTAGATTTGAGCCTACTAAGTGGTGGCTGGTAACCATGTAACAGATGATCAGTGTTATGTTCTGCTTTATGTCTCTCAAGTTTGGCTGCAACTTCACTCCTTACATCTGGAGGAGCAATCCCCGCTAGCTTTTGGAGTTTATCAATAGGTGTAGCTTTGAGACATCCCGTTACAATCCTGTAGGTTTCATTTAGAGCCACAGCAACTTGCTTTGCATGAGATGATTTGCGCCATACAGGGCATGCATATTCAGCTGCAGAATAACACAAAGCCAAGGCTGATGTTCTTAGTAAATTGGGATCTGCACCCCATTTACTGCCAGAAAGCTTCCGCAAGATGTTGTTACGAGTAGCAACTTTCTGCTTGGTGTTAGTGCAGTGTTTACTGTAGGTCAACGTTCGATCTAAGGTAACACCCAGATATTTGGGGTAGAAACAATGTTCAAGCTTTTTATCTTCCCATAACACTGTAAGCTTTCTATAGGCTTCTCGATTGCGCAGGTGGAAAGCACAAATTTGAGTTTTAGCAGGGTTCGGTCTCAAATTATTGACTCTATAGTACTCAGAAAGGTCCTTCAGAGCAACAGTCAACTGGTTTTCTACTGCCTCAAAATCTCTCGCCTGTGTGACTAAAGCAAGATCATCTGCATAGATGAAGCTCTTTGTAAGAGAAGGTTGAGACTGATCATTTGTAAATATGTTGAATAATATGGGGGAAAGGACACTACCCTGAGGCAAGCTATTCCTTTGACTTATCCATCTACACTTTCTACCTTGGAACTCCACATAGAATCGCCGATTTTCTAAAAGCGTCTGCAAAGTTCTGGTGAAATTAATGTCTCTGGTGATGTAGTAGACTTTATGCAGTAGTTGTTTATGCTGAATGGTATCAAATGCTGCTGTGAGATCCACGAAGACAGCCCCAGAAATGTATCCTTTTTCATATCCCTCTTCAATATGTTCTGTCAAATTAAGAACTTGTGCTGTACAATTCTTTCGAGGTCGGAAACCGGCTTGTTAGGTACGAGATGATGTTCAACAATGGGAGTAAGTCTATTTAGCAACATCCTTTCATAGATTTTATACAAATGGCAAAGAAGCGAAATGGGTCGATAGTTCTTCGGATCAGCTGCATCCTTTCCAGGCTGTTGAAACAAGGGTAGAAGAAATAGAAACTAGACTGTGGATATAACAATGGATTTAATAATAATATATTCCTGAAAATCTGTGGCTAAAACTCTGTTATGACAAAGTCCAGCTGAATATTTTACATTTCACTGCAAACCGCGTCACCACTTCAAACGTGTGTTTACAAAGAGGGTCTGCATGCTTCTAGCAGCCTTTGCGCTTGAAAAACAAGTGGCAGGGAGGACAGAGAAACGTACAGTATTCCTAATTGTATATCAGTCTCCACACAGACTCACATCACTCTACCCATTTCTACACGTTTCCACAAGTGTTACAGTCGTACATAGAATGCATACTATGAACTGCTGTGCAATGACAAAACTTAACTTATTAGCTCGCTCTCTTCCATTCTTTCAAAGAGACTGGTCACGTCCCCAACCTATGTGCATATGTAAGGACCTGCTAACAACTTCTTAATGTTCACTTATAGAGGGTCCTCCGCAGCTGAGGCGATGTCCCGTCCCGCTCGGCCGATACAAATTTGTTCGCGAGACCTTGACTAAACCAGTTATCGCCACAGACCGCTCCTTTCCCCACGCACAAATGCTACTCGGACAGGCAAGCAACGATAGCTTATCGGCCATAGAGAACCCCATCTCAGCTGTGGGACACAACGATATGGATGACTGTGTATAAAAAGCCATATATCTACTCAAATAACCTTTCTAACACATAATATATATCCACAAATACCTGTATGTACGCACTAGACATATGTCTTTCAAAAAGGGGAGATAATAAGTTTCATTTGTCAAGTGAACATCTTCAGGTCAAGATTAGCAAAGTTATACTAATATACAACAAGAAGTTCCGTGACGAACTAAAGAGCCTACTTTTCATAAAATTTAAGATGCATGCCAATGATTAATCTATATGGATCTATCTAGAATAATGACGAAATTAAGTTGGTAATATCGAAATTTCTAATTAGTTCGAAATACTGTATACCTGGCATAATGTAGCCTAATAGAGAACTACAGTTGACAGACCTGGTGACTGA
Source organism: Meconema thalassinum (assembly GCA_946902985.2). NCBI lineage: Eukaryota > Metazoa > Arthropoda > Insecta > Orthoptera > Tettigoniidae > Meconema > Meconema thalassinum. The sequence continues at coordinate 1,322,575,921 of OX336388.2, read as the reverse complement.
ATATATTGTTAGTTCCATCTCTTAAGGTACAGAATACAAAATTTGATTGAAGTCCAATGGAAAGCATGGACGTTACATGCAGTTAAACATTGGATCTAACAGCGTGCGTAAAATCATGTTGGCAACAATGACATACACGTATTGGTCAAAAATAATCTGAAATAATATGATCTATTGTTGTGTTAATTTTGAATGAAATCCATTAGTTAGTATAGAAGTTACATGCATTTTAAAATTGGACCTATCAGCAGGCTTAGAATCATGTTGGCAGCACTGGCGTAGGCCTATATTAGTTACTCCAAATTAATCTAGAATGCCAGGTACTATACGTGTGCAAAGTTTAGAGCTATTGGCTTGCAAACTTTCTGAGATATTGATATTAGGGTAACAAAATTAGAGACAGTATTTATTAACAGTTGGCAGCCCTGGTTAATCTTAAGAATCGGCATAGTCATATCTGTTATGATACACACAGCACACACGAAATTTGGTTGAAATCCAAATTATAGTATAGAAGTTACATGTATTTAAAGTTGGACCTCTCAGCAGGCTTACAATCATGTTGGTAGCACTGACGTATATAAGTTACTCGAAATTAATATAGAATGTCAGGTACTATACGTGTGCATAGTTTAAAGCTGTCGGCTTGCATACTTTCTGATATATGGGTATTGGGATTAAAAAAAAGAGAGCATTTATTAACAGTTGGCAGCCATGGTGGCTATTAAGAATATGCTCAGTCATATCTGTTTATGTACACATAGCATATACGAAATTTGGTTAAAATCCAATTGATAGTGTAGAAGTTATATGCATTTAAAATTTGGACCTATCAGAAGGCTTATAATCATTTTGGCAACACAGCCATGTATGGCCTCCTGGAAATTAAACTGCAATATTATTATCTATACGTTTGCCAATTTTGAAATAGCTCCCATTCATACCTTCCAAGATATCCAACATCGAGCTCAAATTTCAATGGCGATTTTTCAACAGTTGGTAGCACTGAGATCATTTTCAAATATGGCCGTGAGATATTCAGGTAAAGATCTTTTACTCCTACCAAATTTTGTTTCGATTGCTGCAGCCGTTTAGGAGTTGATAGGGGGGGGGGGGGTACACACACACACAGCTAGACAGACGGACAGACGGAAGGACAGACAGACATTTGCCCGATCTCATAAGTCTACTTTTTCCTCATTTTCGCAAAATGTGAAAAGTAGGCTAAAAATCTATTGATCTTCACGTGTGTACTCGTTCACGAGATAAACTACTCAACCACTTAATCTGAAATTTTACATGAACATAGTTCTTATAACCCGGAGAAACATAACTCTATTGCAGGATCGAAAAGTAGTAGCCTGAATTTTTAGCCTATTTTCAATTTTGAAAAAATAGGCTTATGAGATCACCTTTTGTCCGTATGTGTGTGCGTGTGTGTGTGTGTGATTCGTGTGTGTGTCCCCCCTAATAAAATCTAAACGGCAGGAGCGATTTCAATGAAACTCGGAAAGTTCATAGCACTATTCCCGGCGACCTCGACCGTGCCCTTCAAATTTTGTTACGACTCACCAATCCAACATGGCGGCTGTGCGAAATATTTCACCAGCATTCAATATCTCCGAAACTATGACCGATATTACCCTGACATTTTCTATGGTGATAGAGGGGACTACTATAAGTTCACTTATGTGACTTTTTGAAAACATGGTAACTACAAAACCAACATGGCGGCCAAGCGAATATGCGACTTTTAAATAGACGTTTATCGCGATTTGACCAACCAAACGCAATGAAACTTGGTACAGTATATGTTTATATACACACATCAAAAAAAGTTTTGCATCACCTCGGTTCCAAGAGTTCCGGAACCGTTAAATACAAAGGGAATAGAGATCAACACAAACAACATTTCAGCTTGTTTTATTGCTCATGAGACCCACACATTGCATGTTGTACCATCATACAGCTAGACTTTCAGCATTTGTGGTCCAGATTGCAGTACACACCACTACCTCTAATACCCAGTAGCACGTCCTCTTGCATTGATGCATGCCTGTATTCGCCGTGGCATACTATCCACAAGTTCATCAAGACACTGTTGGTCCAAATTGTCCCACTCCTCAACGACAATTCGGCGTAAATCTCTCAGAGTGGTTGGTGGGTCAAGACGTCCATAAACAGCCCTTTTCAACATATCCCAGGCATGTTCGATAGGGTTCATGTCTGGCGAACATGCTGGCCACTGTAGTCGAGCGATGTCGTTATCTTGAAGGAACGCATTCACAAGATGTGCACGATGAGGTCGAGAATTGTCGTCCATGAAGACAAATGCCTCTCCAATATTCTGCCGATATGGTTGCACTATGGGTCGGAGGATGTCATTCAGGTATCGTAAAGCCGTTTCGGAGCCTTCCATGACCACCAGTGGCGTACGTCGGCCCCACATAATGCCACCCCAAAACATCAGGGAACCACCACCTTGCTGCACTCGCTGGACAGTGTGTCTAAGACGTTCAGCCTGACCAGGGTGCCTCCAAACACGTCTCCGACGATTGTCTGGTAGAAGGCATATGCGACACTCATCGGTGAAGAGAACGTGATGCCAATTCCGTGGGGTCCATTCAGCATGTTGTTGGGCCCATCTGTACCGCGCTGCATGGTGTCGGGGTTGCAAAGCTGGACCTCGCCATGGACGTCGGGAGTGAAGTTGCGCATCATGCAGCCTATTGCGCACAGTTTGAGTTGAAACACGACGTCCTGTGGCTGAACGAAACGCATTATTCAACATGGTGGCATTGCTGTCAGGGTTCCTCCGAGCGGCAATCCGTAAGTAGCGGTCATCCACTACAGTAGTAGCCCTTGGGCGGCCTGAGCGAGGCCTGTCATCGACAGTTCCTGTATCTCTGTACCTCCTCCATGTCCGAACGACATCGCTTTGGTTCACTCTGAGACGCCTGGAAACTTCCCTTGTTGAGAGCCCTTCTTGACACAAAGTAACAATGCGGACGCGATCGAACTGCGGTATTGAACTTCTAGGCATGGTAGAACTACAGACAACATGAGCAGCGTACCTTCGTCCTGGTGGAATGACTGGAACTGATCGGCTGTCGTACCCCCTCCGTCTAATAGGCCCTGCTCATGCATGGTTGTTTACATCTTTGAGCAGTTTTAGTTACATCTATGAACAGTCAAAGGGACTGTATCTTGGATACAATATACACAGTCAACGTCTATATGCCGGAGATCTGGGAACCGAGGTGATGCAAAACTTTTTTTGATGTGTGTACATTGTAATGCACCGACATCTAACTTCGTTCAATTGTTTACATAATCACAAGATGGCGGATGTGCGAAATATTTCACCGGCATTCTATATCTCTGAAACTATTAGCGGTATCTCCCTAAAATTTTGTACGGAGATAAAGGGCACTACTGGAAGTCCATCTATAAGATTTTCAAAAACCGGTTAACTACAAAACGAACATGGCGGCTAAGCGAATTTGAACATTTTAAATAGACCTTTCTCGCGATTTAATGTTCCAAGCGCACTGAAACCTGGTACAGGAAATATTTGTACACATTGTAATCCACTGGTATCTAATTTAGTTCAATTGTTTACATAACCTCAAGATGGCGGCAGTGCGAATTTTAAAATTAAGTTTTTTATTTCTTGTGATGTAGTCATGCGATCGAAGTGAAAGTTTGAATAATGAACCTACGCAATAATTTTCCTTTAATGGTACATGACTCTATGGCCTATACATTTAACAATCCAACATGGCGACCATCCGAAATATTTAGACGATACTGAATATCTACGAATCTATTTAAAAATCAAACTGCATTTTTTATTGTTCATAGGGGCTATGAACTTAAGTTCACCTGTAGGACTTTAAATAACCTGGTGATCACAAATCCAACATGGCGGTGACGCGAATTATAAATATTCACATGGACGTTTCTCGCAATTTAACCATCCGCGTGCAGTGAAACTTGGTACAGTAAATCTTTATCCGAATGTTAATCCACTGGCATCTAATTGATTTCAATTGTTTCCATAACCTCAAGATGGCAGCTGTGAAAAAAAAATTAATCTCCTTGTTTTTTCTTGTGTCCTAATTATGCGATTGAAGTCTGAATGCTACACGTACACAATAATCTGCATGTAACAGTACATAACTCTAGGACCTACATATATAAAATCCAATATGGCGACCATCCGAAATATTTAGTCGGTTCTCAATATCTACGAATCTATTATAGCAATCAAACTGAAATTGTGTATGTTGATAGAGGCAATTAACATAAGTAGGATATATGAAAATAGGCTGTATAGTTCTTCACGGAACTACTTGTTCTCATTTCGGGCCATAGACTAAAGTAGTTTTTTTTAGCGTGTGGCTTTTAGTGCCGGGAGTGTCCAAGGACATGTTCGGCTCGCCAGTTTTGTAGCTGCTTCGAGACGGACACCCAATGGGTGAGCTACAAGTACTGTTGGGGAGGAAAGTTGGGATGTAAGGACGAGGAGTTGGAAGGTAGCGGCTGTGGCCTATAGTTAGGGACCAACCCCGGCATTTGCCTGGAAGGAAGATGGGAAACCACAGAAGACCATCTTCAAGGTTGCTGGCGGGGTAATTCGAACCTCCTCGCCTCCCGGATGTGAGTGACTGCCAGCAGTCATGCCGTAACGACCACGGCTAACTCACCCGGTACTAAAGTAGGTAAAATAGCTAAACTGTTGTAGAAGAAGTGGACACAGCTCATATTACGCATCTCAGTCCTTCCGCTTTCTAATTCCCTTCTGACCTCGACGGAATTAGAGTATCCGACAGCCTTTCATATTTTTAGCCTACTTTCGATTTTTGCAAAAAATGAAAGTAGACTTATGAGATCACTACAGGGCCAAAAATTGTGTGTCTGTCTGTGTGTGTGTATGTGTGTGAGTCTGTGTGTGTGTGTGTACTCTGAATGTCAGTCCCCCCCCCCCCTATCAATTCGAACACGGTGAAACCGAATTGAACGAAATTTGGTACAGCGGTAGCACTGGCAAAGGGCACCTCAGTGTCATGTTTTATATTGCCGCCATCTTTACCAAAACTTAATGGTGGCCACTCAAATGGTCAAAACGTAATAATGCATTACAACCTAACTAATAATCGGATCTTTACCAAATTTGGTAACAACGTTCCTTCATATGAGGCGCGTCTTGTGGCCAAACTACAAGGTCATCAACCGTACCATTTCAGAATGGCGACCGTGTGAATTATGCAAACTTTATAATCCATAACTTGGGACCCACCAGTTCCGACTATCGAACCAAGAATCGTTTAATCTGTTTGAAACGACGTGGCCCGTTTGAAATTAAAAGTTTATATTTTAATATTATAGTCTAGAAGTGATTTTAAGAAGCTGAGTCGTCTCGGTTATTTGACAAGATGGCAGCTGATCTCTCGTTCTGACCTTTATTTTATTAATTTCAGTATGTTGCATGCAATATAGGCTAGTGGTAACAAATATATGAACTTTCTATGAAATGAACTCGGTTTAAAATATACTCCAGTAAAGAAAACGTTTAGTCCAAGTCATGATTTGCTATAACGTGGTATATGTATTGGTTCCTAACGATCTATTAGAGTGTGCACGATTGGCTGAGTGGTCAGCGCGTTAGTCTTTCATCAGGCTGGCCGTGGTTCAAATCCTATCAGAGTTAGACTTTTTTTCTTGATTTTTTTTTATATTTATTATTTCTTGAGTACTGAGACGTTATAAAATAAAGCATTATATGGTGCATTTTGAAATGGAAAAAAAAATTAATTAAAACAACATTCACCACCGGAGTGACATCTAAGAGTAATTACTTGAACTATGTTATTGGTAACCACAGCATTCTAGATGCGAGCTATGCTCTCTACCGGCCAGTTAGTGAACCCATGTCTACAGTATAATTGCGAAGGTTATTATTTTTGCCGATAGAGGGTACACATCCCCAAGATAAGGCGCGATTATCACGGCCAACGAGAATGACTGGCTCTGATGAGTTTTCGTGACGTCAGCAATGTAGTTCTGTTGCACCACTGCCTGGTCTTCGTTTTACTGCCGGTGTGGTACCTAGTCATCTTGTCTACATCATTGAACCTGTATAAACGTTGGTATTCATTTATCACTTGTCTTCATAGAAGGTATTGATACAAGTCGTGAGTCGGTGGGTAGTGTATTCGGCAGATCTCTTCTATAAACGAATTAATTTATGTTCCGCCCCTTGAAACAACAGTAAGTTAATGATATCTATACTGTGCTGCAAGATTCTTTGATCTAATTATACTAATGTGCACATAATTTAACTCACAACGAAGGTCACAGAATCTACAACTCGACTTAATGTAGCCTGTTCGTTGTAGCTATTAAAGACACAACGAACCCTTGAATCCTAGTTTGCGTGGATTTTTGTAAGGAGTAATTTCAATAGGCGTAGTTTTGCAAACCTATACAGTATAATTTATCGTGTTTGAAAACACACGGAACATCTAAACTGCGTCCATTTTATGAAGATTGATATAAAATATTGCATTTCTGCTGCTTATGAATTGCTCTCGACTTAAACGTATAAGCATCATCAAGCAGTACCGGTACATTGCCTACGTCACAGAAGGGTTTGGTTTACGCGCCATGGCCTGTCTTTCTCGTTAGCCGTGCGCGATTACAAATTAGCTGTGTAATAGTTATATTAAATATGTTTCTCCCAGTGATACGTTTAGAGCAACGAAGTTTAAATTATTGTAAGTAGTCGGTGTTAATAAACTGAATACCTACGTTGTTTGGAGTGTTTACTGATGAAATTGCAAAATGCTGGGGTAAATTATTTGAACGCCACTCCTCAAATCCAGTGTGCCAATTTGCACTTTGAATTGGAAGAAATTAGGAGATGATAAAGACAAAGAGTTATAACTATACCCATACATTTAGGAGAAAGTAGGCTATATGTTCTTTCCTGAACATCTTGTTTCATCTGAGTTTTTGTCTTCTCACTACCCTCAATTTTTGTGGGCTCACACGTCTTCTTCTCTTTCACGGAATCTGCTGCCCTGTACAAGGTCCTAAATGAGGCAGAGTGTGTGTAGCCTCACCACGTACTGTATGGTACACCGTAGATAGAGCTACACACTCAAGACTCGGGAGTTGGCGACCCCAAAGGTTTCCTGAACTAGGTCCGTTTCATTTTCTATTCTCCAGACATTGGGGCGGGTCCTCTCCTCTTTCCCTTACCAGGGTCTACTTCTTTCCAAGTCCCTCATCCATATTCTTTGCGGTTTCCCTGTCATTCATTTCTTTTTCTCTTTTAATTTTAAATTCCTTTTGCTAGTTAGTAGCAAGTCAGTAGATAGTGATAGTAGCGTAAGAATTGGGAATATTAGTAGTAGTTTTCACTATAACCCATATCATTAGTGGAATATAATCTACATAACTCCGAATCTCAAATTATAACGATGATATCAACTCGACTCGCACATCGACTGTGTGAGATTATGGTTTAGTTCATATATTTGCATACCAACTGGAATCTATCTAATATTTAATTTTGCTTCTCAATATTAGATTTATTTTGTTTTGGAAAGCTTTAGAACTCATTACGTTCTTGTTGCTTAATTTGAGGAGCTTGGCCATTGTGATCATTTAGCCCCGAGTACTTGGGTGAGTGTGGAATTTTGTCTGATAACCTGTATTATGGCTTGGATGGCTGAGTTTTACCTCACGAGGTCAATTTAACCCCGTTTCAGCCCTCAGACCAGAATTAAATTTCTTGGAAAATCCGGAAATAGAACCCGGACCTCCGGGGCGACAGCAAATAACGCTAGCCACTACACCAGCGCTCATTAAGAATAAAGTAATAAATGTTATATTTTAGATACCTTTTCAAAGGACTATAAGATAATAGACTACATATCAATATCATTACGCTTCTGACATTTTTCAAGGTTTATTTTATAATAATTTGAATAGATTGGTGTCCATATTGTGAAACGAAAATATCCGCAAAACATTAAAACACTTATAGTGGGCGAAGCATTAAAGATAGAGATATGCTATCCCGGAATTATTGTAGAACTTTTCATGCTGAACCATTCTTACACTCATAGTAAATAGATATGTTTAACGGTTTACCCAGCGTAAACTTAAACGGCACACGGACGGCAGATTATCTTCAACTCGAATCACTGAAATCGTTACTGCTCGGCTTCCTTTAGTCATAAATGAATGTTTTTCTACAGAAACCTTCCTAGAGAAATCCTCTACAGAATGGTGAAACCCGCATCAAAATCGACCCAGTGGTTCTCGAGATTACCTGTTACAACCAAGAATCTGGGACTTTGTTTTATACAATGTAGAGATATCTAATACAATAAGTATGTATTTGAGAATAACTGTTAATGTTTAAAGTTAGTTTAATGTTATACTTAGCACTAGTCCTTCAATGACACCGGTTATCAGACAGATTCTACACACACCCAAAGTACACGGGGCTACATGACCGCGTTGTCGCAGCCCCTAAACTAAGGAACCAACCAACCAACCAGACACCAATATGAATTATTGTAACAAATCTATTGTTTTTGTGTCATCATATCAGCATTTAAAACAAGATAATATATTCCTTCCTAGACTTATCTACGTTCCTAGAAATTATTACATCCTCATTTATTAGTTGTAATACTTAGAACATCGTTTTTATTAGAGTATAAATAAGACTGTTGTATTATCAACATTAGGATCACATTTTGATTTCTATAAACACCTAGCTGATAAAGACCACAGTGTGGTCGAAATTAGTATTATCTAAATAATCTATATTATTTTTAATTCATTTTTATATACTACGGTGGGACAACAATTTTAGCCTACTTTCGATTTTTGCAACAAAAAAAGTTGACTTATGAGATCAACACAGGGCGAAAAATTGTGTGTCTGTCTGTCTGTGTGTCTGTGTCAGTGAGTGTGTGTACTCTGAATGTCCCCCCTCCCTATCAATTCGTAAGCGGCTTCGGTGGCGTAGTCGGTAGCATGCTGAACTGCTATGCCCAAGATAGCGGGTTCAAACCCGGCCGAAGTCGTCGGATTTTTTAAGAGCGTTAAAAAAATCCTTCAGTATGCCTTCCTTCGGAGGGGAAGTAAAGCCGGCGGTCCCATGTCACAGATTTATGGCATGTTAAAGATCCTTTCACAGACTAAACTTGTGTAAAGCAAAATTTGTTAGGTTAGATTTCGTCAGAACGCTCTATCAAAGTTCCAACGTTCACCACTAGGTATCATTGATATCTGGTGGCGAAAGTTGGAACTACTTGAAATTGAACGGAACTTGTAGCTCTCCCTTTAGGGTGTCCGCTGGAAGCAGCTACAGACTCAGGCGAGCCGAACATGTCCTCGGACACTCCCGGCACTAAAAGCCATACGATAAATAAATAATCAATTCGTACACGGAGAAACCGAACTGAATGAAATTTGGTACAGAGGTAGCACTAGCAAAGGGCCCCTCGGTGTCATGTTTTATATCGCCGCCATCTTGACGAAAACATAATGGTGGCCACCCAAGTGTTAAAAGCTTAAATTAACTTATGACCAACTTAATCATCTGATCTTTACCAAATTTTCCAACAACATACCTTAATGTATGAAAAATCTTTTGACGAAACTACAAGATCATCAACCCAATAATTTGCGGATGGCGGCCATGTATGTGTACGAATCGATTCCCCCTACCTATTCAAACACGGTGAAACAGAATTTAACGAAATTTGGCACAGAGGTAGCACTAACAAAGGGAACCTCAGCGTCATGTTATATGTTGCCACCATCTTGACGGAAACATAATGGCGGCCACCCAAATATTAAAAGCTTAAATCAAATTACGACCAACCTAATCATCTGATGTCTACTAAATTTTCCAACAACACACCCTTATGTGGTAGGCATCTTCTGACAAAACAACAATGTCATCAGCCCAAAAGTTTGCAGTTAGCGGCCACGTATGTGTGGAAATCGATTCCCCCTATCAATTCAAACACGGTGAAACCGAATTGAACGAAATTTGGTACAGAAGTAGCACTCGCAAAAGGCAACTCAGTGTCATGTTTTATATCGTCGCCATCTTGACGGAAACGGAATGTTAAAATCTTAAATCAAAATTCGACCAATCGAATCATCTGATCTCTACCAATTTTTGCAACATCTCTCTCTATATATAAATGAAAGTTTGTTTTTTCTGAATTTCCAAGGAAATTTGCGATATTTGCGCGTTTGAGACTGATTTATGACAGACGCGCGCAAAAATAATTTTGTCTGTCTGTCTCTCTCTCTGTCTGTCGGTCTGTCTGTCTGTGGACAATTATTTTTGGCCTTATAACTCGAGAACGGCTGGGTGGATCAACGTAAAATTTGATACAGAGATCCATCAGAGGCACGACACTAATCATTGATGTAACTCTTCTCCGTACCTCTCATAAAAGGGGGCCTACCCCCTTAAAATACATGCTGAAATAGGCGTGGAAGGGTGAGACAAAGCTCATTTTCAGCCTCTCAATGTGAGAAACGAAGCTCGGGGACCCTAAAGGGGCCCCTAAAACCATATTTTAAGGCCCTAAAACTAACAGTTTTGAGATATTCCCAGAAAACTAATTTCACTTAATAAACTATAAAAGAATGCAAGCCGGTAACCATGGCAACGCAATCTCAGAAGTCCATCTATTGCTGTAAGACGCAATGCCATTCCATTTATTACATAACTGTGAAGGTTTGCAAACGGCTATAAGTTTATATCGGATCCAATTTAACCTGAAATATTCATCAATGCGCTTAAGGGGTTCAAGGGGTACTCTAGAATTTTTTCAAGCGATTTACACGTGCGGGTGAGGTACGGAAGGTCTATTATATCCCTATACCTATATTGTTATATTATTATTATATGTTGGCATGTCAAAGAACCCATTCCAATTCAGTAGGCCATGTTCATCATGGCAAAATTAATCTCGGGAGTTTCCACCAACACAAAGTTCCTCATTTCTCTACTAGAAAGCGCCATAGTGTTCACGGAGCTTAGATATCTAACCTCCTTGACTTTCATAGTGATTCAAAGAACAACGAAATTCGACATGCAAGGTACCCTCTGGGTGGAAAATAACAAAATCTTGCACCTAGCACCCGAGGCCATACGATATTATCATTATTATTATTATTATTATTATTATTATCATTATTATGGCGTAAAACGACGAGACAAAGCTCATTATCAACCCCTTGGTGTCAGAAACAAACCTCGGGGCCCCTAAAGACCGTAAAGGTTCCCCGAAAAATACATTTTAAGGCTCTAAAACCAACAGTTTCTTAGATATTCCCAGAAAACTAATTTCATTTAATAAACTAATGAAGGAATGCAAGCCAGAAACCACGACAACTGTATCTCAAGAGTTGACATCCAAATTTACATCTATTTCTGCAAGAAGTAATGCCACTCAATTTATTACATTTCTGTGAAAGTTTGCAAATGGCTATAAGGTTATCACGGAACCAACTATAACTGTAAAATTCGTCAATGCGCTTAAGGGGTTTAAGGAGTACCCTAGATATTTTTCACACGACTTACACGTGCGATATGTCATACAGAAGGTCTATTATATCGCCAAACACCAGCATTAGTTTCAAAAATTCCTGATTTGAAATAGTAGACTATTTTTTGCTGCTTTTAGAAGTTTGGGCCATTGGAGCCTAAAAAAACTGAAGTTTCATTTTTATTTCATTTTTTATAAAAGGGGTCTTCCTGTGGTTGGGCACTTGCCACAACGGTTAGGGTCAGTTTGTGTGTGACGTGTATTGCGATTCGTCTATGAGGTTTTCAATTTTATTTTCACGTCAGGAAGAACGCGTTAGGTAAATTTTGTTTGAGAGCACATTTTAACTAATTATTTTTCTTTGTCGACAAACGGGTTCCTAGCCCCTAACCTTTGCAACAGTAGCTCAATTGTAAACGTCGGCGTTCGAAGAATGGGTACTTCTGCTAGTTATACCTATATGTATGGAGAATCGTTTCACCAAACTACAAGGCCATCAGCCCAATAATTTGCGGATGGCGGCCTTCTATCTATCCTCCTATCTATTCAAACACAGTAAAACTGATTTGAACGAAATTTGGTGCTGAGGTAGCACTAGCAAAGGGCACCTCAGTGTAATGTCTTATATCACCACCATCTTGACGAAAACGTAATGGCGGCCACCCAAATGTCTGATCTCTACCACATATTGCAATATTATACCTTTTTGTATGAAGAATCTTTTGACCAAACTACAAGGTCATCACCCCAATACTTTGCAGATGGCGGCCATGTATGTGTGCAAATCGATTCCCCCTATCTATTCAAACGTGGTTAAACCGAATTGAACAAAATTTGGTACAGAGGTAGCACAGGCGAAGGGAACCTCAGTGTCATGTTTTATATAGCTGCCATCTTGACGAAAACGTAATGGCGGTCACCCAAATGTTAAAAGCTTAAATCCAATTACGACCAACCAAATAATCTGATCTCTACCAAATTTTGCAACGACTTACCTTTATGTGGGAAGCATATTTTGTTTAAACTACAAGTTCATCAACACAATAGTTTGCAGATGGCGGCCATGTATGTGTGCAAATCGATTCCCCCTATCAATTCAAACACGGTGAAACCGAATTGAACGAAAACGCAATGGTGGCCACCAAATTTTCGAAGCTTGAATCAAATTACGATTAACCTTATCATCCGATCTCTACCAAATTTTGCAACAACATATATTACTATGGCGAACGTCTTTTTACTAAACCTCAAAGTCATCAGCCCAATAGTTTACAGATGGCGGCCATGTATGTGAGCAAATCGATTTGCCCTATCTTTTCTAACACGGTGAAACCGAACTGAACGAAATTGGTGCAGAGGTTGCACTAGGAAACGGCACGTAAGTTCCATGTTTTATATTGCCGCCATCTTGACGGAAACGTATTGGTGGTCACCCAAATGTAAAACACTTAAATCAAATTACTACCAACCTAATCATCTGATCTCTACCCAATGTTGCAACAACATACCTCTATATGAGAAGCGTTCTTTGCCCAAACTACAAGGTCATCAGTCCAAAAGTTTGCATATAGCGGCCATGTATGTGTGCAAATCGATACCCCTTATCAATTCAAACACGGTAAAACCGAATTGAACGAAATATGGTACAGAGGTAGCACTAGCAAAGGACACCTCAGTATCATGTTTTAAATCACCACCATCTTGACGAAAACGGAATGGCGGCCACCCAAGTGTTAAAAGCTAAAATCAAATTATGATCAACCTTATCATTTAATCTCTACCAAGTTTTGCAACAACATGCCTTTTTGTGGGAAGTATCTTTTGACTAAACTACTTGGTCATCAGGCCAATAGTTGGCAGATAGCAGCCATGTATGTGTGCAAATTGATTTCCCATATCAATTCAAACACGGTGAAACCGAATTGAATGAAATATTTTACAATGGTAGCACTAGCAAAGGGCACCTCATATTCATGTTTAATATCCGTATAGCACGTTGTATTTCAACAAGCTACTACAACCAACATTCAACTATACTCCTTGAAAAGGACAACGAGTTAAAACAATACCCATGCATTTACGAGAAAGTATGCTGTATGTTCTTTACTGAACATCTTGTTTTACAGAGTATGTTTTGGTTTTGCTTACACAATCATTTATCAAAAATATGTCCGTATATCTAAAATAATGTATTTGCATGACTGTAATCACTCAAAAACTCTCTCGCTCTCTCCCTCACGTATTGTCTGATAAAGACAGGAGGTAGGAAAATAACAAGCTGAAAACTTTGTATCAACTTGTTATTACAGGTCCATGAGTTAAATTCGGAGCAAGCGAGACGAAAAAGTGCTGGAATACATTGAAAGAAGAACAGCCGACAGCCGTACTAAGTAGCTAACTCGGCAAATGTTAATATACTAGAGTCAGCAGTAGAAAACTGAAACATTTCACGTCAGAGAAGTAGCGCATAGCATGTTGTTTCCTGTAAACTAATTAGATGCAAATAGAAATATTCCTCCACTGAATATTACGAACTGTGTCATGTATCATCATCATCATCGTTTCTTCGCTCCAGCAAGCCGGATGCCGTTATAAATGAGCCGTCTCCAATTTGTCCTGTCCATCCATAACTGTTGTTCTTGTATTTGATGCCAGTTCTTATCTCTAGCTTCAAGGACCCTATAATGTGCTTCTCCCACACTTCGCGAGGTCTTCCTCTTGGTCTCTTCCCGGGGACTCTGGCCAAAGTACACTCGAGGTATCCTGTGGGGAGCCATCCTCTTCATGTGACCATACCATCTCAATCACTTGAGTTCAAGTGTCTCCAGCAGGCTCCTTTCCAATCCCAGTTGTTTTCGGATATCCTCATTCCTTATTTTGTCCGTTTTCGTCTTTTGAAGGCAATAACGGAGGAACTTCATGTCTACTGCCTGGAGACGACTGTTTGTTGGTCCAGTAGGGGTTGCTGCTTCTAGTTCATATGTTAGTATAGGTATTAAGTATATCTTGAACAAACTAATCTTGGAAGCTTGTGGAAATGTTTCGTCCCAAAGTAGCCTGATAGAAATTGGAAGCTTTCTCTATTATGTTGTTAATCTCTTGATGTATGGTATTGTCCGCGGAAAGAATACTACCTAAATACTGAAATTTGTCTACGACATTTATCTCCTCGTCTCCAAGTCTTAGATGAACCGTTGAAGGATTTCTACTCATCACCAAACCAACTGTCTTGGTTTTGTTGATATTAAGACCCATGTTCACAAATTCATTCTGCCAAAGATATAGTCTAGCTTGCACGTTCTTACGTCTCAAACATTCCCATATATGCATGCGTGGTACATGATCATATGATTTCTCGATGTTCAGAAAAACAGTTATAAGTGTTTTATTTCTCTCCCAGTACTTTTCGTAGAGCATTCGGGTTGCAAAAATAAGGTCCACAGTTGATCTATGGGGTCTAAATCCATGTTGTTCTCTCCAAGTGTTGGTTCAATATATATCCTTATCCTTCCCTCAAGAATGAACTCCTAAATGTTTAAGCCATGCAACAACAAAGTGACACCTCTGTAGTTTTGTACATTTCTTCCTATCACCCTTTTTCAAAAATGGGATGATGATTCCCTGCTTCCAATCTTTGGGAATTGTATTTTCTTTCCATATTCTGTTGATTTCTCTGTAGATACATTGTTAACAGGTCCCTACAAAGTTTTAATCATCTCCACTGAATTCATCATTGCCAGGTGACTTGTTGTTCCTCATCTTAGATACTGCTGTCTCTACTTCCAACCATGTCAAACTATCTGCATTTAGGCTGGTAAAATCACAAGGCCTGTCATCTGAAACATTTACATTTTCATTACAGTTCAGTAGTTTCTAAGTGCCTTTTGAACGCGTTTAGTATTTTAGTACTATTTATCGTGACCTTACCATCAGGAAGTTCTATTGATTGGATAGATTCATTTGCAGTTCTTCTGTTCTTAATGACACTGTACAATAGTTTCTTACTCCCCTCCAGTGTTATTTTGGCAGCCAGATCTTCCTTACATTTCTGCTTTTCGGCTACAACTAGCTGTTTCATATGTAGTTTTCATTTTTATTTTCAAAAATCGAAAGTAGACTTATGAGATATACACAGGGCGAAAAATTGTGTGTGTGTGTGTGTGAGTGTGTGTACTCTGAATGTCTGTCCCCCTATCAATTCGAACACGGTGAAACCGAATTGAACGAAATTTGGTACAGCGGTAGAACTAGCAAAGGGCACCTCAGTGTCATGTTTTATATTGCCGCAATCTTGACGGAAACGTAATGTCGGCCCCCCAAATGTTCAAAGCTTAAATCAAATTACAACTAACCTAATCATCCGATCTCTACCACATTTTGCAACAACATATATATATATATGGCAAGCGTCTTTTTACTAAACTACAAGGTCATCAGCCCAATAGTTTGCAGATGGTGGCCATGTATGTGTGCAAATCGATTCTCCCTATCAATTCAAAAACGGTGAAACCGAATTGAACGAAATTTGGTACAGAGGTAGCACTAGCAAAGGAATCCTCAGTGTCATGTTTATATCGCCGCCATCTTGACCAAAACGTAATGGCGGCCACCCAAATGTTAAAAGCTAAAATCAAGTTACGACCAACCTAATCATCTGATCTCTACCAAATTTTGCAACATTAGACCTTTATGTATGAAGAATCTTTTGAACAAACTACAAGGTCATCAGCCCAATACATTACGACAACATACCTTTATGTAAGAAGCGTTCTTTGACCAATCTACAAAGTCATCAATCGAATAGTTTGCATATGGCGGCCATGTATGTGTGCAAATCGGTTCCCCCTATCAATTCAAACGTGGTAACACCGAATTCAACGAAATTTGGTACATAGGTAGCACTAGCAAAGGGCACTAGCAAAGGGCGCCTCATATTCATGTTTAATATCCGTAAAGCACGTTGTATCTCAACAAGCTACTACAACCAACATTCAGTTATACTCCTTGAAAAGGACAAAGAGTTATAACAATACCCATGCATTTGGGAGAAAGTAGGCTACATGTTCTTTACTGAACATCTTGTTTCTGTCTGTAAGCTGTAAGCTTCTCTTCTAATACACGTGGATCTGCCTGCGTTCTTGCTCTTCTTGCTGTGTTTCTGTCACTAATAGCCTTCTTAATATCATCATTCCAACATTTAGTTTCCTTAGGTTTTCTTATTTTGCTCTGTCGTCCACATACTGTACCTTTTCTGTTGTATCTACCATGACCTTCTTTAGAATGTTCCATTCTTCATCTACTGATGTCAGTTCTTCTTTTGGCAACATTTTGCGGACACCTTCCTTAATAAATGTTTCAGTTAGCCGCCAAATTTTAATTTTTGGGACTCTTTTGTTACAGACCCTCGGAGGTCTTTTCTCTCCAATAACTGCAACTAGTAGTCTATGGTCTCCACCAAGGTCTTCACATGGAATGACTTTGATATCACTCACATTTTTCCATACATTCCGATCTGTTAGTATGTAATCTATTATTGTACCTGTTTTATCATCCCAGCTGTATCTCGTGATTTTATGGGAGTCCCTTTTTTTTGAACCAAGTGTCCGATCTAGAGTTTGCCTTTGGGGGGGGGGGGGAGGTCAGAGAATCAAAATTGTTAAGAAAAATGGTATCACTAAGAACGCAATCACAAAATAACCAAACGTACAAAACCAGACCAATTTTATTTGCAAGCTACATGGATAGAAATTTGATGCGTTTAGCGCACCAAAAAATATTCGTACAAATTGCAACGGCGTGTTTTGCGACTTTTACTTCAAGCTTCGAAGAAAGTATCAAGGTGCGTTACAGTTTCGGCAAGTCGAGTTGGTACTGACAAAGGGAGAAAGTCACAGCTTAAATTGCCAGCCAAGCTTGCAGTTTGGACGTCGGCAAAATTTTTTGGTGCGAAAAAAGCCCCAAATTCCTATCCGTGCATTGCTGCACATTCATCATGACATCACTATAAACATCGATTCGGTAATCACAAGGTTTGCTTAACATAATAGACGAGTTGATTCTGTTATATAAATAATCGTTTTTATATAACAGGTATTACGTTGTAAATATGTACAGTTGTATCAGAACATAATAATTCCAATAAAGATATTTCAGTATTGAATAAAATGAAAAAAAAAACTATTTCTCATTTAAAATTCGTTAAGTTTTATTTGTCTGGTTATTGTGTTTTCGTTTTTTGAGTTTGTAAAAATTAATGGTCTCCGTTTGGGGGGGAGGGGTTATGTCTCTCGTGACCCCCCCTCCCTTGAATCCGCGCCTGCCAAGTGTTGTTCACCATCAGGTTATTTCTCAAGCATAAGTCTATCATATTCTTTCCTTCTGTATTTCTTTCCCATTCCATGGGGCCCAGTATGGATTCATATCCAGCTCGATGTGTTCCAACTTGTGCATTAAAGTCACCCATTACAATCAAATTTTCATGGTCAGTGTGCTCTTCCAAGTCATTAATGAACTCAACCTTTTCCTCTTGTGAGCATCCTACTTGTGGGGCATAGACTTGGACCACATTGTACTTCTTTCCTCTCAAGTTCACTGACAACTTTATTATCCTTTCACTAACAAACTCAAGCTGACTGCAAGCGTATATGTCATTCTGGATTAAAAATCCTACTCAATTTTTGACTCCATTTCATTTCCAGACCAGTATAGGCTATAGTCCAATCTGACATTTTTATTCCACTTTGTTTCACTCAACCCCATAATCAGAAGTGTCTCCCTTTCTATGAGGTCAATCAGTTCTTCAGTTTTGGATGTTAGTGTCAGAATATTTAATGATCCCATCCGGATACTTTGGTTTTGTCTACTTCGGGTAGCTGGTGTAGCATCAGGCTGGAAGCCATCATTCGCACCAAGCTGACATCGCTGCCTTGAATTTCTCTTATATCCTAGGCTCGTATTATTCTTGAAAGCAACTTAAGCATTTTTCTTCTGTTGACCTGCTAAGCCTAACACAGAGGAAGATTTTATTTTGGGAGGTTTGCTCCGTTAGCCTTTGGTGTCCAGTCACCTCAACCTACAAGGCAGCAGGTTGTACTCATATTAAACCCCAAGTACAGGGATGCCTCCTACGCCATCTCCACCGTACCGAAGTCTACCTTCTCCGCTGTAGATGCCATTAAGATCTTCGCACGTATCCCTGTGTATGGGGCCTATGTTATACCCCATAGGACTGGGTCCTCATCAGAACTTAGCCGCTACTATAGCTCCGACTATAGTACCGTTGGCCATCCCCACGACGTGGACACGCCTGACGAGGATTATCCATGTACATACTAATCTCATGGACCGGGTTAAGGAAACTATCTTGTTGTAGCCTCCAAGGCATGTAGAATATTAAAAATAACCTGTCATAAGGTACTGGTAAATATATCTCAGTAGCCAGAGTAAAATATTTCTTAAATTGGCATTTGCAGACTTATCTCTAGAAGCTTTAGTGTATCCTAGAACCCAAGATGTATATACTTAGTAAGTGTGGCACGCACGGCTGGGAAATTTTAAAGGTTGTAATGCCAATTTACTGGAAATAAATTTATCTTGTAGCCAACATTGGTACGCTTAAAACACCTTTTACTGGTCGTTGCAAACATATTTTGAATCTTCTTTTTTTCTAATAATCTATAGTGATGGTTTAGGCTCTCGGCTGAAAGCAACACGTTTTGAGCTGGATCTCAATCCCCCGTGAGAATGGCTTAACGAACCTATGACCTATTGGACATGCATCTGAATACGTACCTCTAGAACCCAAAGACTGTAATAGAAACAAATTCCACAGTTTTATCAGATACACATCCCTTGGATACTCCAAATATGCCAACAAATTCCAAATCGATTAGTTACAAATTACAGATTCCCATCACAAGGTTATTCTTTATAATTATAGTGATTTAAAATTAGACAGTTTAAACAGAAATGCTCACCAAGAATTAGAAGAGTTCAGAGCTCCTAACCCAGTAAACAAACCTCAGAAAAACTGGTTGATAAGGGCTGAGTAGTTTGAATATACAAGTCCTTGGTGAAATTCGTCAACATTGTGGCCCATAAATACTCAGTTTTGATAGCGAGATTGTAAAAGAAATCGACCTTACTAGTCTTAAACTGTTCGACTTCATATCTATCTACCACTGAAGGATGGTCACCATACATAAGCAAACGAATTACACAAAATGGCGGCATTCATGGCGTCAGGCTTAAATAATGCATACATGTTAAATTCTGTGTGTTAATAAGGCTTAACATACAAGCACAAACCTAACCTGGAATGTATGCCCCATTTCCCTTTGCTTGTAGTACAAGAAGTAGGCTAACTTTTGTCCAGATAGTCGTCTAACCTAGTAGCGACAAATGACTCTGTCGCACCATGGCTTTAGAAGAGTACGATGCAACTCTTCAATTAAATTGAACAGCTAAAAGTAATGTATGAACATTCGTAACTCACCACCACACGTCGCACTTGATCACATGTTAATACATCGGCGTCTAACGACGCAGTGTTTGAAACCAAAAACAGCTGACAAAATGGCGGCAATTCGAGCCAAAGCACCAAACAAACGAACATCAACGTCCACATGTGAACCATGACGTCATCGACTACACTAATATTTCCCCCTAGATACGTATATATTGCGATGTATACTTGAATCCAAAATAGTATCATAGTCTCTTTCTTTGCCATTGATATTACACTGTAATTTAAGCTTTAATAGTAAGTGATGTGAAGTTATTTAGGTGATCTACACTCCAGTTGCAACGTTCCTCTTGCACTTCCACCTAGCAGCGAAACTGAAACGTTATTTAGTGGCTGCTAACAACGGGAGCCACTGGACCACGAGGCGTGCCCTATTTCCTGTTATAAGTATGTTGAGGCCATCATTAGCACCCATGAGAGAGCAGAGACAATCCGATTTGTAGCGAGTCCAGATTAGTGGAATACTGGTTGTTAATTAACGAAATAGCACAAAATATGACACTGGATTCCCACTTGCTACATTTGTCATTAGCATGCATGTTGTCCATTAGGGAATATTGCGTGCGTGGTGCTCGGTGCACAACATATTTCAGCTCCTCTACAAGAAGAGGATAATAATGTTTATTGGTCATATTCTACTAGACGATGACTTCCTTTGTAATATCTTTGGAAATAGAATCTCCGGAAAGAGAGGAATAAGAAGACCTAGAACATCTTACTTCAACAACTCGCTTACCATGATGAACTAAAAGCTTATGCAAAATTGGATAGAACTGATCAAGACATGTAGGTATTCCGTGTTTGAGAAATGAGTTCCGCTGACATTGGCGGCGCTAGCGTTTGTTAACCCTAACAGCTGAAGCATTGCGGGGCACAGCGGTTACGGGGTTAAGTATCCATACAACAAGACCGCATATCACCACCGAGAGGACAACGATGACAGACTACTGGAGCTGAGTCATATCCTATCAGTGCAACTGTACCTGTCTACAGTGCAAGCTGACAACGTGTCCCATGTAAGCAAAGAATAGTTCCCAACTTGGCCACTGGCACTCGTATCTCAAACGAGTAATACCGTTGAGTACAAGGAATACGATAATAATGATGATGATGACGAGGACAAATATTTGTAGGTAACTGAAAAGTGAATCAGATTGATGTTTCACATTGCAATAAAACACACATGAGAAGAAATCACATCAATAATAAAGATATTATAGGAGTATCCAGATACACACGATCTCGATTAATTTACGAACTAGCTGGAGAACCTTTCCTACTCGAAACTTTGAGACATAAACTCCCTATACCATACATGGGCAAACTTTTCAGGGGCAGATGCAATACAAAAAAGTCCTCTCGGCACGCCGGAAGCCAGAGGTAGATTTCACCGGACAAACTTGGGAACAGGAGAAAATAGGCGGAATATGCAGGTTCTCGTAGAAGGATCAGACCGCATTTATTGCGAGAAAGTATTTTATAATTGGAGATTAATTAACTTTGCTTTTCGTCATTTTATGCATATATTAAACATTTTATTGTCTTATGATGACGGTAACCGTCTTGTCATTTGGAGTCCATTTTTAGCCTATTTTCAATTTTGAAAAAATAGGCTTATGAGATCACCTTTTGTCCGTGTGTGTGCGTGGGTGTGTGAGAGGTGTGTGTGGGTGTCCCCCTAATAAATTCTAAGCGGCTGGAGCGATTACAATGAAACTCGGTAAGTTCATAGCACTATTCTGGGCGACCCCGATCATGACCTTCAAATTTTGTTACGTCTCACCAATCCAACATGGCGGCTGTGCGAAATATTTCACCAGCATTCAATCTCTCCGAAACTATTCCCAATATCACCCTGAAATTTTTTACGGTGATAAAGGGAACTACTAGAAGTTCACCTATGTGACTTTTGAAAAACTCGTAACTACAAAACCAACATGGCGGCCACGCGAATTTGTGACTTTTAAATAGACGTTTCTCGCGATTTAACCAACCAAACGCAATAAAACTTGGTAGAGTATATGTTTATACACATTGTAATGCACCGACATCTAACTTCGTTCAATCGTTTTCATAACCACAAGATGGCGTATGTGCGAAATATTTCACCGGCATTCTATATCTCTGAAACTATTACCGGTATCACCCTGAAATTTTGTACGGAGATAAAGGGCACTACTGGAAGTTCATCAATGAGACTTTGAAAAACCGGTTAACTACAAAACGAACATGGCGACCAAGCGAATTTGAAAATTTTAAATGGACCTTTCTCGCGATTTAATGTTCCAAACGCAATGAAATCTGGTACAGGAAATGTTAATACACATTGTAAAGTTCAATTGTTTACATAATCTCAAGATGGCGGCTGTGCGAATTTTAAAATTAAGTTTTTATTTCTTGTGTCGTAATCATGCGATCGAAGTGAAAGTTTGAATAATGAACCTACGCAATAATTTTCCTTTAAGGTTACATGACTCTATGTCCTATACATTTAACAATCCAACATGGCGACCATCCGAAATATTTAGACGGCTCTGAATATCTACGAATCTATTATAGCAATCAAACTGAATATGTCTATGTTCATAGGGGCTATGAACTTATGTTCACCTATAGGACTTTAAATAACCTGGTGATCATAAATCCAACATGACGGCGACGCGAAGTATAAATATTCACATGGACGTTTCTCGCAATTTAACCATCCGAGTGCAGTGAAACTTGGTACAGTAAATCCTTATACGAATATTAATCCACTGGCATCTAATTTATTTCAATTTTTTCCATAACCACAAGATGGCAGCTGTGCGAAATTTTAAAATTTCATTGTTACTTCTTGTGTCCTAATAATGCGATTGAATGCTACACGTACACAATAATCTTCATGTTACAGTACATAACACTATGGCCTACATATATAAAATCCAACATGGCGACCATCCGAAATATTTAGTCGGTTCTCAATATCTACGAATCTATTACAGCAATAAAACTGAAATGTTGTTTGTTGATAGAGGCAATTAACACAAGTAGGCTATATGAAAATAGGCTGTAGAGTTCTTCACGGAACTACTTGTTATATTTGTGGTCACACTGTCCTTATGCAAGGTTTCGACACTGATGTGTAACTATGTAACGGTGTGTTACTTCTTCACGCAAAATTATATCTCCCGCAGAGATTTTGGTTGGTTCCTCAGTTTAAGGGCTGCGACGACGCGGTCATGTAACCCCGTGTACTTTGGGTGAGTGTAGAATCTGTCTGATAAACGGTGTGAATTGTGATGGCTGTATTTGTCTGTAATTCAGGTAAGGACTGCAGACGGTCAATTTCAAGCAGTAGTTCCTAATATTGCTACCAGGTACTACCGTCAATGACACCTAGCTGTGAACTTGGCTACTAGATGCCACCCCAACCAGCAACTCGCAACGAACGTTGGAACTTCCCCTCCAAAGGAAAGCATACTGAGGGATTTTTAGCGCTCTTAGAAAATACGACGACTTTGGCCGGCTTTGAACCCGCGACCTTGGGCATAGAAGTTCGGCATGTTACCAGTTACGTCACCGAAGCCGCTTCACACTTAGTCAGATGGAAATCTGAATCTGATCTCGTGCAAGTGCGTTGTCATGGCAACGTCTGATGGCTCATCCCTAATCAATTTAGTAGTGTTGCCATGGCAACCACTGATAGCTCTTGGCATTTTCTTACAATTCCGAAATTATTTTTCTCATCCCTTGGCGTAATGGTGGGTCATATCAAAAATTCTTTCAGACAAAAGTTTTAGGTAATTATTAGGGGAATATTGTCCATTTTGTACGGTTTTGATATTGTGCCTACTAAGAGAGATATGATTAATGTTTCCCGAAAAACCCACTTTTTCCCACCCCTTTGGTCAATGGTTGGTGCTATAAAAAAAACCTTCAAACATAAATTTTTGGCCTTTATCCCACACATAGTATGAACTTTGAACGGATTCGATATTTCACATATTAAGATAGTTATAGCAATATTTCACTTTTTCGAAGAAAGCCCCCCATTTTCACCCCCTTCGACCGATTCAGCCCAGTAACGAACTCGACCGAGATGTTATAGGTATACATATACGGTAAAAAAATTCAAAGTGATTGGTAAAAAATTACGGCAGTTATCGTGTCCACAAGAAACTGATATACATATATATATACATACATACAAAAATTATATATAAACTTTCGAACTGAAGGTGGTTTTGGGGTCTGGGGGATGTGAAACGCGAAGATATGTCGAAATTTTCCCGAAGTCGAATCATGGTACCCTTTGCAATAGTTAGCTTTCTAATGAAATCTACCTAATAATCTAGGCGGGCCGAAAGGAAAACCCAATACAGGTTATAGATTATAAACTTTTTATTTTTGAATTTTCTCTCAAACAAATCTTATAGGGTACAACGATAGAAAACTTAGGGGAAAAAAGAACACACCTTCATTATTTGTTAGAAGAGGAAGGAGTATGTGAGAAATGTAACTGTAACTGTGCTTCTAAAAGTTTTTCATAATCTGGTTCAAACTGGGATGAGCTGATTATTAGAAGCGCAGCTATATGGTGGTCTGTCAATCTAGTTATGACCGTAACTTCCACCATATGATAATATATCAGTCTTAGTGTTCAAATTAATTTAAATTAAGGCTGATATAAAATGAATGACGAAAATGAATATAGGCCTACATGCAATTAGATACAACTTCTTAAATTATATGTTATGAAATATTTTACAATGATAATGAAGTTGGAAATTTAACTAAATAATGCTTGAATCTAGGCTATTACACCATGAGTAATTGTAGGTAGTATATAAGGTGCGTTCAAAAAGTAACGAGCCGGAGGCTGTAATGCGCAAACAGGTGACGACATCGGCTAATCGTGGCGTGTGTAACGATGTGTGGTTTCTACCAGAGCGTGGAAGGTCACAGACCGTCGCTAGAGGGCACGCGTGCACGTCACGTGACGATACAAAGCGAGCAGCAGCATGCATCAAACGTCCAACGCTGCCAGTCGCATTGCAAACAGCGATATTGAGGCGTCAAACGAAGAGCAAAGAGGTGTTGTTCGGTTTCCGACAGCGAAAGGAGTAGAGGGAACGGACATTCATCACCGAATGTCACAAGTGTACGGCGAACACTGCATGTCCCTTGCAAGGGTCAAGGCGAGGCACAAGCGCTTCAGGGAAGGATGGGTGTCGTTAGCCGATGATGCCCGGTCTGGGGCTGCCCCCTGCATTACCAATGACAACGTCCAGCTGGTTGATGCACTCATTACCCAGGACCGCCTCGTGACAGTGAACGTCATAGTCGCCGTGGTCGGATTGAGCGTCGGAAGTGTGCACACCATCATGAAGGAACGACTGCACTTGCGGAAAATGTGTGTCTAATGGGTGCTCCACAGTCTTCAACCACACCTGGAAGCATGTCAAATGGCCTACTGTCTTGGTCTTGGTTGGACGATTGATACATAGCCTACTGCTGCTCGCTTTGTATCGTCACGTGACGTGAACGCTTGACCTCTAGCGACGGGTTGTGACCTTCCACGCTCTGGTCGGAACCACACCTCGTTACACACGGCACGATTAGCCGATGTCGTCACCGGTTTGTGCATTCCAGCCTCCGGCTCGTTACTTTTTGAACGCACCTTATAATTCGAGACCATTTCACGCGTCGTTAAAGACGAGCTCAAGGGCCGGACTTGGCCCACGGGCCGTACTTTGTTCATCTACGGTTAGTTGGGCGCGGCTAATGCATGACAGGGAAATGAAGAGGTCCAAGATTTGGCAAGACTTCTACTCTACAGAGGAACAAATCAGGGTCAGACACAGACCAGGAACTACGACATTTTGTGATTCCGCTGGCAGTGCATGGGTATCACCACAGGGTGTGCAAAGTCAAGCCCTTCCACGATCAAGATGACAATTGCGTGTGTGACCTCTGTGACAATTACTGGAAACGATATCACGTTGTCAATTACAAGACACTTACCAAGTCAATGATATGAATTGTGTACGCGCGTCGAGTGAGTCACTTGTTATCATACGGTGATCTGTAATGTACGCACAGTTTGTGCGTTTTATTTATTTATTAAAATAAAGATATATGTGTTGAGGCCTCCTTCCATAAAGACCACCCGACGGCCGAAAATCAGAGATAATGTCAGTACAGTATTATTGTATCTCGGACTTGGATGCAATCTCTAACTAGGTGTAGGATACAGCATTATAATGAGTAGGAATAATTGAAACAATGTGCATTCTAAAGATATGTTAAGGCTATATTACTTAATCACGCCAACCCTGTGGACTTACATCACTCTTGCCTCTTATCCGGAGAACCGAAGTTTAATTACCGGTTCTGACAGGGATTTGAGAACTGACTTGAGGACTTAATAAGCAATGCACTTGGTTTCGTGAGATTGTATCTGTCCAAGAAGTTTCTCCGACGTTGGAATAGCTGTTGCAAATCCTGACGGGATTCACAGGTGACCATTAAATAATCATCAAAGAGTAGAGTCCAAAGGTGCTGTGCTGCTGGTATCGAGACAGAGGTTGAACAAAATCGGAGATAAAGCCGATCCCCGACAACTTGAATGTGAAACGGTGCAGATATTCTTGCAGTACGTTGGACAGAGCTGGTGGTATTCGTATACAGAAACTGGATCCATCGAATATATACGTCTGGCACACCATGCAGCCTTAGAGCGTGCCAAATAAGATAACGAGCTACACTGTCAAAGGCCTTTACGAGATCCAAGAAAACGATGTAGAGTGGTTTCTTCTCTTCATTCTGTCGTTCTATCAATCTCAGACAAACCCCCAACACCGAAAGAAATATCCTTGTTAATATATTAAATTGGATTATACGTGTCCAGCTGGTGGCGTAGCGGCTAGCGTTCTTGGCTGTCACCACCGAAGGTCCAGATTAGATCCTTGGCTCTGCCAGCAAATTTAATTCTAGTCTGAGGGCTGGAACGGGGTACACTCAGCCTCATGAGGTAAAATTGCGAAGAGGTGCGTTCGATTCCCATTTCAGCCAGCCTCCAGGTGGTTTACTGTGGTTTACCACTTCCACTTTCCAGGCAAATGCCGGGATGGTTCCTAACTTAAGGCCATGGCCACCTCCTTCCCTATCCTCGCCTAAATTACAAATAAACACGTTACTAAAGACACCACAATAATACATGTTATCAGACAAATTCTACACACGCACCCAAGTACATGGAGCTCAATGGTCAAGATGTCTAAACCCCTCAATTGAAACAACAAACAAAATATACGAGTACGTTTTGAATTCAGTTGTTTGATAACTGCATGGATCGCATGTTGAGGCCAGTTGTAATTTTTTCGTCTTGCGATATTAAAATTTGTAATTAAATACCATGCAATTATCCATCCTGTGGACATGTTGAATCAACATAATGAAACACAATTCTAATTTTAGAAACTTGAAATGAAAAAACTTTTCATGATGCAAAATTTGAAAGCTAATTATGGGTAGTAGTTTGTAGTCATCAAACGATATGGAGGCAAACATTTCGATAATAATTTATTAATATTTTCATTTGAATATTAGAAACTCCACAATTAAAACAAAAACGATGATATTATGTTTACATTAGCCTGCCAAACAAATTCCAACAAATACTAGGCCTACTGTTTCAATCATCAACCACAAACATTATTAATTTCGTGTCTTCCCTCGCTATCCGAAACAAGAACCATGTTATGTTTACATTGTGTGCCCATATTTCATAGCTTCTAGTGAGATCATGGCACCTGAGTTGAAACATACTTCGATCCCAGGTATTTGATTTCCACGATCGCATTGACAATAAGAAGAGGCTTTCCAGATATTAGATCGTAAAGGCGTATTTTTTTAAATGTGTGCATAAGAGTAAATTACGTACAATTACAGATACTCAGAGAAAAGTGTGGTAAGAGGAGAACCTTAACAGAGTTCTGTGAAATATGGAAATTTATGAGTATAAAGCCTGAATGTCTAACGAAAAGAGAAATGAGTGGGAAATTTGGTGGTTAAAGGGGGTGTATAAGAACAAAGTATTGAGAGGAGTACGAAAAGAGGACCAATGCCTTTTTTTTGGGGGGGGGGGGAGGGATTTTATGGGTGCAGCACACCTAATCAGGGAATGCAATAAAACCAAAATAATAAGAGCAAAAGTTTGTAGATAAGGGAGATTTAAACAGGATAGAAAGTGAAAATGAACATCACACCTTTGTGAAACTACCAAATAGGGCTTCGGTGGCGTTGTCGGTTGCTGTCGGTTGCTGAACTGCTATACCCAAGATCGCTGGTTCAAACCCAGCCGAAGTCATTGGATTTTTAAGAGCGTTTAAAATATCTCAGTATGCCTTCTTTCGGAGGGGAAGTAAAGCCGGCGGGCTTATGTAATAGATTTATCGCATGTAAAAGAACCTTCCACTACAATTGGTATTGTGTAGCTAAATTTGTAGGTTATTTGGCAAGAAACGCTCTATCAAGTTCCAACGTTCACCGCTGGGTGTCAGTGACGTCTGGTAGCCAAAATTGGTACTACAGTACTTGAAATTTAGCTTGCCCAGTTTCATTCATTTCATCTCATCCACTCGTGACGGTACTTGTAGCTCACCCCATGGGTGTCCGCATAGAAGCAGCTACAAACTCTGGTGAGCCAAATATGTCCTCGGACACTCCCGGCACTAAAATCTATACTCTAAATAAATAAAATGAAGAAACTAAATAGGAAATTGAGGAGGCCAGGTAAATTAGCAAAACCTTTTAATATTATCAAGGGAATGTGGGATAGGAAAGCTACAGATGAGAAACACAACAAAGATGCATGTGAAACAAGTATACGGGTACAGCAGATGGTATTCTGAACTATCAAACTTGGTTAAAGTCTAGGATAGCTTCTCTGTATAAAATAGGATAAGATTAAGATAGTACATATTGAATAGCCATTATTAGTGTTTTGATAATTGTTTATAACATTTAATACCATGTAAATTATTTGTAGGGTCTGTGGATTATTTTCAAATTCAAGTTGGAATTATTAATTTCATGAGAAGGATTTGTGTATTAGGCTATTAGGGAATCACTGTAAGTAATAATAATCACATGTATCAGGTGATGGTTGTAATGAATAATACTCTCGCTCCAATCTCAGGCTATCCGAGATTTGGAACAGCGGGCATTCTATTCTAAATAAAAATTCCTCTCGGCACGCCGGAAGCCGGAGGTAGATTTCACCGGGCAAGTAAGGGGATAGGCTATAATAGTCAAAATATGCAGGTTTCCGTACAAGGATCAGACCTCATTTATTGCGAGAAAGTATTTTACAATTGGAGCTTAATTAACTTTTTTGTTTGTCTTTCTATGCATATTTTTAACGTTTTATTGCCTTAGGGAGACGGTAACCTCCTTGTCATTTGGGGTCTACTTTTATACTTGTGGTCACACTGTCCTTATGCAATGTTTCGACACTGATGTGTAACTATCTAACAGTCTGTTACTTCTTCACGCCAAATTTTATCTCCCGAAGAGATGTTGGTTGGTTCCTCAGTTTAGGGGCTGCGACAACGCGGTCAAGTAACTCCGTGTACTTTGTGTGTGTGTGAGTGTAGAATCTGTCTGATAAACGGTGTTAATTGTGATGGCTGTATTAGTCTGTAATTCAGGTAAGGACTGCAGACGGTCAATTTCAAGTAGTACCGTAGTTCCTAATTTTGGTACCAAAAGCTACCGTTAACGACACCTAGCTGTGAACTTGGCAACTAGATGCCACCGCAACCAGCAACTTGCAACGAACGTTGGAACTTCCCCTCCAAAGAAAAGCATACTGAGATATATTTAGCGCTCTTAAAATCTGACGACTTCGGAAGGCTTTGAATACGCGATCTGACGACTTCGGAAGGCTTTGAATACGCGACCTTGGGCATAGAAGTTCAGCATGCTACCATTTACTTCCCCGAAGCCACTTCCCACAGAGTCAGATGGAAAACTGAATGTGATCTCGTGCAATGGTGTTGTCACGGCAACCTCTGATAACTCATCCCCCATCAATTTAGAAGGTTTGTCATGGTAACCTCTGATGGCACTTGGCATTTTCGTATAATTCCGAAATCAATTTTCTCATCCCATGGCGTAATGGTGGGTCATATCAATCATTATTTCAGACAAAAGTTTTAGGTACTTATTAGGGGAATATTGTCCATTTTGTACGGTTTTGCTATTGTGCCTATTAAAAGAGATATGATTAATGTTTCCCGAAAAAAATATTTTTTCCTCCCGTTTGGTCAATGGTTGGTGCTATCAAAAAACATTTCGAACATAATTTTTTTTTTTTACTCATCCGAAACATAGTATGAAATTTGAATAGATTCGATATTTCACGTATTAAGAGAGTTATAGCGATATTTCACTTTTTGGAAAAATGCCCTCCATTTTCACCCCCTTCGACCGATTTTGCCCATTAACGAACCGGACCTAGATTTTTGAGGGATACATATTATGTAAAAAATTCAAAGTGATTGGTGCAAAATTACGGCAGTTATCGTGTCAACAAAGAACTTATATATATACTAGCAGGTACCCGCGGCTTCGCCCGCGATCAAGACAATGGGGACGATGCATTATTGCTGATAATTGGTCTATTCTATTACAGCAATCGCGGCTATAGGTGGGTCCATTCTAATTCTGAATATTCTGATACATACAGTATATTTATATGAGCAGCAAAGTGGGAATTTTATAGAGTTGTGAATGTCTGCAGGGTTCGATATTACATGATGTTAACACATTTTAAAATTACTTTCTTGGTTTTGCCATCTTCTGCTGAGACATAACGATTTTGTTGTCCGGACGCTCGCGAGCACGCCACATACAGTGGCCCATGGGAAAAAATGGTTTTTGTCTAAATGTACACGTGTTACTGTTAAGTGTGTGTCATTGCGCTTTGTTAAAGAAATTGCGAATATTGTTTGAAGAGGGAACTGCACTCTTGCACACTGGAATGGCTAATCTATCGGAATATGGGGAATTAAAAGTATTCTTACTTAAGCTATTCTGGATGTAATTTAGCCATACTTATCGATGATTTGAACGTCATCATATCGCTATTAATAGACCTATAGTTAAATATCTCTCACCTTGGCCGCTGATGTACATTATGCAGTCTCTTCCAGTGTTACATCCCAGGGATTGAAATCTCCAACCACCCTTTTGCCTCACATGCCTCTCTAAGTAATTAAAATTCCTGATTGTTGTTGTTTGAGTCTTCAGTTTTTTAACTGGTTTGATGCATCCCTCCATATCTCCCTCTCCTGAGCTAATCGTTTCTTCTCTACATAGCTACCACACCCTACATCCGAGGCAATCTGTTTAACCCTGGTTTACCCCTGCAGTTGTAGTCCGCGACCCTCCCATCCTTAACTAAGCTTGCTATTCCTGGGTGTCTTAATATGTGTCCTACCCTCCTATCTCTTCTCTTCATTAGCAGTCGCCAGAAACATCTCTCCTCTCCCACTCTTCTTAATACCTCCTCCTTTGTTACCCTATCTACCCATCTGATCATCATTCTCCTGTATCACCACATTTCAAAAGCTTCAATTCTCCTCTTTTCTGCTGCACCATTAGTACATTAGTCCAACTCAGCAACTTTTCTAGGTTTAAGCCGTGCCTTGTGCGGGGATTCAATGGCCGTGAAAGACAAAATACAAACATTATTCCTCTGTAAGAGTAATTAAGAAAAAATAATAATTAACGTGACAGCCGGTAGAATACGAAACATTCGACTGTGAATATGGGTTGATGATCATGGTAGAAAAAGGAAAAAGAGCAGATCAAAATAGGCAAACAAAAATATTCAGTTAACAAAAAACAAATTTATAAAGAAAATGAAAGCATACCATGCAAAAAAGAAAGAATCTTAATATTGTAAATTAGAGTAAAGATCTGAAAGCTCGCTTACAATAACCAGCTCAAAGAGTATAAAAGTAGACTCAAAATCACCATCGTATTCGACCCCAAAAGCCACCACTATAAATAAAATATATCTCATTTTACGCGTATCAATGCTAGGAGCAATGTTCGTGGTTAGAAGTGGGAACCGCACCCCGCGTTTTAAGGCCCTA
This sequence comes from Meconema thalassinum, assembly GCA_946902985.2. Taxonomy (NCBI): domain Eukaryota; kingdom Metazoa; phylum Arthropoda; class Insecta; order Orthoptera; family Tettigoniidae; genus Meconema; species Meconema thalassinum. The sequence continues at coordinate 1,322,543,648 of OX336388.2, read as the reverse complement.
AAACTAGAAAAACAGAAAACTATCCCCGGTCTGGGAAATTTCAGCGGTTGGCATAGTAACGTTGATCTGTTTCTCAGAGGGAACGCAGTTATTTGGGTATATCTCCGAAACCGTTCATTTTAGGAACATAAAAAGTGTGCTTTTTTAATAAGTGGTTTTATTTACATAGTAATAATTTTACACACACAGAAAGGAATTGTCAGTGCACAATGTGAATAGTTAATACAGAAAATAAACGTCACTGCACCATTGTTTGTAAAGCAACACAGAAACAAATTGTCACTGCACCTTTGTAAAGTTCAACACAGAAAGTAATCGTCACTGCACCATTTTAAAGTCACACGCACTTATAAGCATTAAACACTCCAGGCTGATGATAAGAACTCGTGGCTGTCCAATTCAAAACATACATAACAGCCGTCCAATCGCTGCAGTCAGTGTTCCATGTTTGGCGGATTTCCATCTCTCGCTGCGGAGGTGGTCCAAGAACCCCACCACTGTGTGGTCCCGAGACCTGTGGCGGGAGAGGTTATAATGAATCGCTCCCGCAGTGAACCAGAGGATGGCGTTACGCTTTTCCCCAGTGGAATGTTGTACTTCAAAACGTTGCAGCTTCATGCCATCGGACACGTCCAGCGGCCGTCCGCAGATTCCAGATACTGCCTGGAGGGTCCAAGTCCAGACGACTGTCGCATTCCCACACGTAGTGACCCGATGGTCTAATGTGTCAGTGCGACTACAGGCGTCACACAGGTCGATATCACTCTGCCCATGCCGACACAGTTTTTGTCTGGTTGGCACAATTTCGTTCAGGTACTCATACAATGTCGATCGCCATTCCAGTGTATCCAGGGATTCCACAGGTTCTCCCAAATAGTCGACCAGGCTCGCGTAGGATATTTCATCTGTATATAGGGGGTGAAGAGTCTTTCGGCGAGCAGAAACCTATACAGCACCTTGGTAGGGAGGGCGGTGAAGGGTGTGGAGACACTGGATTTCAGACGGTTAGGAATTGCGAGTTCCTTCTTGAAAACATTGGCTGGGATGAGTATCTGGGGATTCGCACCTGGGACAAGTGATTGGATGCAGACAGTGTCAAAGGGGTCCCCCATATGGTGTTGCGCTCGAAAAAGCTGTGCGGCCAGCAAGGCGGCACATTTGTGTTCAACTGCCACAAGTTGCAGTCCGCCTCTTCGGAGTGGTAGGTACATTTGATCTCGACGAATCCGATAGCGGTATCCAGACCAGAGGAAATACCCGATGGCCATTTCCATTCGTTGGCAGAGAACGTGCGGAGCTGGGATTGCTTGTGCCAGAAACCATACTTTGGACAAGGCAAAGGTATTAATAAACCACACTTTCTGTATCAGCTTCAATCTTCTCGTCAGTTCTTCCTTTAATTGAAATCTCAGCGTATTTAGCCGCCGTTTCCAGTTGTAGCTGACAGTTTCTGCAAAATCGGGGAAGAAAGTTATCCCCAAGATTGTACACCTGTCAACTATGGGAATGGCTGGGTCGTGCGGAGCCCTGATTGTTGTAGGCAAGCAGATGGGCATGAGCGATGACTTTGCAGCATTGATGCGTGCACCTGATGCTAGGGCGTAGGTGTCCATGATGACATTCGTAGACGTAAGTTCTGACTTATCAGTGATAAAGACGGTCACGTCATCGGCATATGCCCGCAGGGTGATATGGGCACCATGCAGATCGATACCTTGGAGTTTCTCGTCCAGACTGCGGATCAGGGGTTCAATAGCCAAAGCAAAGAGCACCATCGACAATGGGCAGCCCTGCCTGATGGATTTATGGACGGGAATTGGACGGGATAAAAATCCATTTATCAACACTCTGGATGAAGCGGATGCATAGAGTCGTTGGAGGCAGTGTATGACGCCCAGAGGAAGGTGAAAGTTTGCCAAAGATATGCGTGGGCGACCCTATCAAAGGCTTTGTTCAGGTCAATATTCAGCAAGGCAGCCGCGTGATTTCCATTACCTGAAGCATAAAGAATGAGGTCTCGGATAGCAAGAATGCTATGCAGAATGGTCTTCTGGGGTATCGTGCAGGTTTGACCAGGGCCTATCAGGCTGTGCAGCACACTTTTTAGCCGAAGTGCTAGGACTTTGGCCAGCAACTTGTAATCCGTGTTGAGAATAGTTATTGGTCTGTAGTCAGAAATACCACGCACACCATTAATCTTGGGAATCAAAAGGATAACGCCTTCCGTAAAGCCGTGGGGTACTTCATGTGTGAATAGGTAGTTGAGGACTTGGGTGACCTCATCCCCAACGAGGTGCCAGAAGTGTTTTTACCATTCATACGGCAGAGCATCTATTCCCGGAGTCTTGTTATTAGCTGTGTTTCGGAGAGCATAGTCGATCTCTGCCTTCATGATTGGGGCGCCAAGTTGACGCATGCAGTCGTTGTCCAGTCACCGGTCCGTCGACGTCAAGAGTTGGTTACCTGCCAATTCCGAGACTGATTCCTCAGCCAGCATCTCCCGAAAATAGCGCTCACCTTTTGTAAGTAGTTCCTCACGGGTCGTTAATACGCCCCCATCCGGTCCCGTCCACTGACGAATACACTGACGCCCTTGCGAGCGGCGGAGACGGCCAAGCTGATAAAAAGATATCTTTTCCCTGTCAATCAAGGAATATTTCTTGACAAGCTGCTGCAGGGTGCCTAAATTGCTTTCTCGGACATGGCAGATGGTTGTCTTAATCGTGCGTAGAGCCACAGACACATTTTCCCCTAGTTGTTCTCGATGGTGGAGGTCCTATAACACGGTGTCATAGAAGTCCAGTTTCCGATATAAACGTTGATTACGTTCGAAGGTAATGGCTTTGGCGACTGCCCGAATGGCCGGCTTCACCTTTTCTAACCACCAGTCAGCCACATTGTTGTAACGGTGTTTCAGCCGTTGACACTGCCGATACACAGCCTCAAAACGCTGTGAATCCTCTTCCCTTTCAAAGCAGTTGGTATTCATTTTCCACGTGCCTCGCCCTTGTATTGTGTGTGCAGGGGCGGCACTTCGCGCCGTAAATAAAAAGCCATTGTGGTCACTAAAGGCGACAGGGATTATCCGACAGCCGCGTACACGTGAGGCGAGCGTACTGGACATATACGCCCGATCAATCCTGGATTTAGAAGTGCCACGGCAAAATGTATATTGGATCTGGTTGCCATGTATGTGTGGCCATATATCTATTAGTTGCATGCTCTGGGTGAGTCCCTGTAACCCAGGAGAGAAATTGAAGGAACCCGTCTGATCCTGGGGGCTTAAGGTGCAGTTGAAATCCCCCATCAATAGAATGGGGAGATTCGTTACCAGGTGGGGTAAGAAGTCTTGCCTAAATAAAACGTTTCTCTCAGATTTATAATTGGAGCCAGATGGACTGTAAACATTTTTGATCCTGACACCATGTACCGTAGCAGACGTTATACGCCCGGAAGGATCCATCACCACATCAGTTACGAGGGTGCCTTTACGGTAGATAATGGCCGTACCCCTAGCAGTGGTGCCCATGTTAACTATATAGTCATGGTCATACAGGAAGCCAATGTTGCATTCGCTGACTTCTTGCAGAAAAATAATGTCAACATCATATTCACGCAGAAAACGGCTTAACAGCGCCTGAGTGGCCGTATTCCTCAAGCCAGGAACATTTACTGTGGCATAGGTCTTCAAATGTGAATTATGGTCCATAGTTGATATCGGCTAAGAGGGGAGCTAACTGTAGATCCAAATCCTGCAGTGCCTGCTGGAGCTGCTCACTATATTTAGCTCGCATCTTGCTAACGAACTCGGGGACTCCCTCATGCTGACCCATTTGAGCGCACTTGCGTAGAAGTGAAATAATGGGTCCGGGGCTAGGAAGGGTTGCCATCTGACACAGATCCGACATCATGTGCTGAACCTCAAGGGCTTCGCCGGTAGTAAGGCTCGCAGCAGGTGAGGCCTCTGTTGGACAACATCTGGGGGTTTCCGGCACTCGGAAACGGGGGTCTATCTCACTGACACGTATTTCACCTTTCTTCAGCTGCTTAGGCTTGTTCTGAGCTCTACGTGTTTTAACAAGTTCGGTGGCGAGCGAAGCATCGGATTCATCGGAAGTAGGGTTAACCTTGCGCTTAGGTTTACGATTTTTCACGACTGGGGTTGCGAGCGAAGCATCTGAGTCATCGGAAGTATGCCCACGGCTAACGAGCATGCTTTCCTCAATGTCCTCAGACCAGGTGGTCTTTTTGCGTATCCCAGAATTTTCCTGTGCCGAGCCTTCTCCGTGGGGGGAACTATGGGTAGGTTTGGCGACTGGAGGGGGTGACCGGTCAGCATCCAAGGGTTGCTGTGAAGGCTCTTCCTGGTGCAAGACCACAGACTCTGGATACATGTCAGGCAAACCTATGCTGCCAGCCAGGGTGACAGGCTCCGTCTCCATTGGAGGCGTGCTGTCTAGCGGGGGAAGGCCTGTATCGTAGCGTGCTTGAGTATCACCTGGGCTGTGAAGCGGGGAGACGTCTATACGGCGGCTGGAACTTAAGCTGACCATAGCCGCAAGGCTAGTTGTCCGTGTGTCGCGTTCAAGGCGCGTCATGGCCGAGTATCGGCGCGGACAGTCGATACGCAGATGGTCCATAGCTTGACATATGGCACATGTTTTAACTTGCCCTTCATAGCTAACCTGTCCACGGTTCCCATCAATCATGATAAAAGCGGCTTCGGTGGCGTAGTCGGTAGCATGCTGAACTGCTGTGCCCAAGATAGCGGGTTCAAACCCGGCCGAAGTCTTCGGATTTTTTAAGAGCGTTAAAAATCCTTCAGTATGCCTTCCTTCGGAGGGGAAGTAAAGCCGGCTGTCCCATGTCATAGATTTATGGCATGTAAAAGATCCTTTCCCAGACTAAACTTGTGGAAAGCAAAATTGTTAGGTTAGATTTCGTCAGAACGCTCTATCGAAGTTCCAACGTTCACCACTGGGTATCATTGATATCTGGTGGCGAATGTTGGAACTACTTGAAATTGAACGGAACTTGTAGCTCACCCTTTAGGGTGTCCGCTGGAAGCAGCTACAGACTCAGGCGAGCCGAACATGTCCTCGGACACTCCCGGCACTAAAAGCCATACGATAAATAGATAAATAAATAAATAAATCATGATAAAGGACGGAATTTGCTTTTTTAAATCAATGTGTACTTGTCGGATACCATTTGCAACTGGTAACTTGTAATACTGGGACCAACTTTCATTTGTGATGGATTTGACGGTACCATATTTTGCGAAATGGGTGCGTATTGTATCATTTGATAATTCAGGCGGAATATTAAAGAGCCTTACCCGCGTGGCTTCCATGCCGGCAGCGGCAATTTCTACCGAAACAGACTCCCCATTAAACAAAGTAAGCCTGTGTGTTCCCGCAAATTTACTCAAAAGTTTGTCCATAATAGATTGAGAGATTACCTTGATAAAAACAGAGTTGGACGGTGCGTCAAGTTGCAGGGTCTCCAGTTGGTCGACCGTGAGTTTCAGCATCTCCGCCACAAAGGTGTGAATTTCCGCTGCCGACGGAAGCGTGGTGTTCCGTTGGAAGGAGCATTTCAACGTATTTTTCCTGATGGTTTGCATTTTCTTCCTGGGGTTCTATCCAATTGACAAAGAGCCAGTACTAAGCGTAGGCGAAGCTATCCGGCGCACTTAACTGTTGTGTGTTGGCTGCACTCTCACTGCTCAGATGCACCAGACATGCGTGACCTTACTCGTTCGTGGCTAGAGCCACACTGCTTCGGGTCCCTACAGGACCTCCGAGTATTGTTTCTTGTATCTGCCGACTTAAAATGAGCTAAATCCGACCTTTGTACCGACTGTCCTTCCTCAGTGCAAAGGGCCGAAAAAAGTCACTTACAAATTGAATTTTCAAAAACCGTTTCTTAGTGTGCCTCTACATACTCGGATCAACCAACATGCAAAATTTCAGCTTTCTAGGTCCAGTGGTTTGAGCCCTGCGGTGATGAGTCAATTCTGGATTATATATAATAGATGAGACTTTCCAAGTCGATTTGCTCGTAGAAATATGGAATATAGCTCTTTTTTCGCGTATCAATGCGAGGAGCAATGTTCGTGGTTTCCACTTCCATGAAGTGGGAACCGAACCCAGCGTTTTAAAGCCCTAAAACGAATGGTTTTCGAGATATTGCAAGAAAACTATCCCCGGTCTGGGAAATTTCAGCGGTTGCCATAGTAACGTTGATCTGTTCATCAGAGGGAACACAGTTATTTGGGAATATCTCCGAAACCGTTCATTTTAGGAACTTAAAAAGTGTGCTTCGGGGTCCCTACAGGACCTCCGAGTATTGTTTCTCGTATCTGCCGACTTAAAATGAGCTAAATCCGACCTTTGTACCGACTCTCCTTCCTCAGTGCAAAGGGCCGAAAAAAGTCACTTACATGTTGAATTTTCATAAACTGTTTCACAGTGGGCCTCTACATACTCGGATCAACCAACATGCAAAATTTCAGCTTTCTAGGTCTAGTGGTTTGAGCCCTGCGTCGATGAGTCAATTTTGGATGGTCAATGCCAAAGGGCCGAAAAAAGTCACTTACATATTGAACGTTCAAAAACCGTTTCTTAGTGAGCCTCTACATACTCGGATCAACCAACATGCAAAATTTCAGCTTTCTAGGTCTAGTGGTTTGAGCCCTGCGGTGATGAGTCAATTTTGGATTATATATGATAGATATATACATACATATACTGTATACATAAATGATATATAAAGTTTTGAACTGACGGTGGTTTTTGGGTCTAGGGGATGTGAAACGCGAAGATAGGTCGAAATTTTCCGGAAGTCGGAGCATAGTACCCATTGCAATAGTTAGCTTTCTAATGAATTCTACCTAAAAGTATTAGTTCGTAAAGGCCTATTTTACAAAGAGTACCAGGCAGATGACCTCGTAGTTCCACACCTCAAAACCTCAATAACTAACTAACTACTAATAGTACAATTCATAAAGGTACCACCAGCGGTAGCTACGCTCGCTAACGCGCAGCGCTAGGCCACGGGGTCAAACTACCTGTAGACACAGTAGACGCGGGTGCGAGCCCCACCGTCATCCGTCCTTGAAATGGTTTTCCGTGGTTTCCCATTTCGAACTCCAGGCAAATACTAGGACGGTAGACTACCTTCTGACAGGCCACGGCCGTTTCCTTACACATAATAGCCCAGTTTCATTCATCTCTCATTAACTTCTCTCATTATTAAAACTCGGCAATTTTTGTTGGTTTATGCCGTGTCTTGTGTGGGGTTTCGCCTACGAACACCAAGCTGGCTCATCAGCGGGCTCTTGATGTTACGCGCCCGGACCCCCACAGGAGTAGCGAACTGTGCACTACCTCCCTTCTTATGAAGCGCGCGTGCGCCTCTAACTGTGAGAGCTAAAAGCTCAAGCAGTCTTTCACCTCGCTATAAATGCTACCAAGAGGATGGTATATTGGCTTTCACGGTCCGTGAATTAAAACTCAGCAATTCTTCTAGGTTTATGCCGTGTCTTGTGTGGGGTTTCACCCAGGCGTTAGGTAGGGCGTCCGGCTCTAAAACCTCACCACATAGCAGTCCATCGTATCTCAACCCCATCCCGTTGAAAAACGGGAATAATAAGGCGTATATATACAATGAAACGACCATTAATTTTAAACCAATATTAATAAAGTGAAGTGGAAGTGCGATCCTCAGTGTCCACAACTACCTTATAAACAACTAGCAAGTACCCGCGGCTTCGCTCGCGTCATAGTCATGTCATATTGTTATTCAATGAAATGCAGGTTTAAACCCGTTAACACCCCTTTAGAACCTGAATATCCAAAAGTCCCTCCTTAGTGGACGTTTTCGACACACAACAAACAAATCCCCAAAATATCATTCTTCTAACTTTAATAGTTTTGGTTGGTCGATGAGAGTGAACATCCAAAAATCCTTCCTTAGTGGACGTTTTAGGTAGATTTCATTAGAAAGCTAACTATTGCAATGGGTCCCATGTTTCGACTTCCGGAAAATGTCGATACATCTTCGCGTTTCACATCCCCCAGACCCCAAAACCACCGTCAGTTCAAAAGTTTATATATAATTTATGTATGTATATATATATATCTTTATATACAGTGTGGTCCACCAGCCCCTTATTTTTTTTGGAGGAAGGCAACCCAACTAACGCGTATATGACAGTCATCCTAAAAACATTCGTACCTGCTCCTTTACGTCCATTGTACAACTTTACCGTTGAGTACATCCTCGCGAAAATAGTAGAAATCAATAGTGGCAGTGTTCTTTCAATGACCTCAAATATAATGCATGATTGAAACGATCAGAGCTCCGAATGACACCTTCTTACATTTGGACATGAAGCGTCTATGAATAGACTCAATACGTGCCAGTAATAAACCATGGTTCTCGGTAGCTAAGGTGGCTAAATCAAGAAGTGCTGGAGTAGCGTCAACGAAGTCGCATTGTAGTAGGTTCGAACCTTGGACTAGTGCATTTATTTTCTTAATGTCGTTTATTGTGGATGTATTATGGACGCATATCTATCTGTTCCAACGAGTGATTTTTTTATTAGGTCCTGAAAATGACCGTACTTATCCGATGGTACGCAGCCAGATTGGACGACGACATAATGATCTGTAGAACGAAAGCAAGGTAGCCTATCCTGTATATTCAAGGTAGCAAGTGTTCGAAATTTTGACCACCTTTGTTTAAAGGAAAACTCCAACTCACTCAGACGACCCACATAACAAATAGATCTGTTATGTGGGTAGGCTCACGAATAAATACATCAGACCGAAACTATAATTTCTTTCAACGGCGTCTGTGCGAAAAGCGCTTGCTATACACTTACAGTAATAGTTATTTAGTGAGGTTTTAAGGGGCGGAACTACGAGGTCATCTGCCCCCAAACATTCAGTAAATACAGATAATTATAACATTATTGGTTTTACGTCCCTTTTAAGTGCTCTGGCATTTAGATACGCCGGGGTGCCGGATTTTGCTCCGAAGGGGATCTTCAACGTGAAGGTAAATCTACTGACACGGCTCCCTCGCTTTTCGCACCCTCAAATGCCAGCTGACTGCGCCAGGATAGGAACCTGCAACTTTCGGCACAGCAAGCGAGAACGTTACCGCTGAGCCTCGTATCAAGGCAGTAATTACAGAACGTGTCATATTATGATTCTGGGATAAATATTGAACTATTAAAATTCTAATTATCACGAATAGAGTCGCCTCCGTTGCGTAGTAGTCAGCGTGATTAGCTGCCACCCAGGACGACCTGGGTTCGATTCCCGGCTCTGCCACGAAATTTGAAACGAGATATGAGGACTGGGACGGGATCTACTCAGCCTCGGGAGATCCAAATGAGTAGAGGTGGTTCGATTCCCACCTCAGCCATCCTCAAAGGGGTTTTCCGTGGTTTCCCACTTCGCCTTCGGGCAAATACCGGGATGTTATCTACCGTACGGCCACGGCCGCCTCCTTCCCTCTTCCTTGCCTATCCCTCCCGATCGTCCCCTCCCTTCCCATCCCTCAAGAGGACCCTGTTCGCTTTGCAGGTCAGGCCACCTGGGCGAGGTGCTGATTCCACCTCCCCAGTTGTATCCCGCAGACAAGATGTTTCAAGCTCCAGGACACTGCCCATAGAGGTGGCAATGATGGGATCCCTCGCTGAGTCCGTGGGAAAACCTAACCTGGTGGGTAAAATCGACTATAAAAATAATAATTATAACGAATAGTATCCATCCATGGTTTTGAACAGTATTTAGGGAAAATAACCATTTAAATGTGACAAGAAAATAGCTTTCCCTATCGTCTTCGTAGATAATGTGAAAAAAAAAACAAGTTGAAATCTTGCTGTACGAGGTAGGGAGGGTATAATAAAATAGTTAAAAAGAATTTAAAAATTCTGCCGTTGGATATTCTTGAACCCGGGATCTTCGAAAGAGCGAACGGGCGCAATAACACTTGCACACATTTCAAACACACTCTAGAGGTTTTTGTTGCGCTTCTTATTAACACGTATGGTAAAATATTCAATTATTACAGTTAGATCCTAAATATTGAATGGAATGCATTCATTCAGTACCTGGCATGTTTTCTAATTTACTTAAAACAAGTTTCGCGACCGCTTTGCGTTAATAAGGCGAAAGAACAGCAAATAATGCCCTCAAATGACTGCCCTTCGGTTTTATTTCATACAACTTAGCGTACAAAATGCCAACGTGTGATACACTTCGGTCATACAAGCAGGTGTACTGACGAAGAGAACAGAATCATACAGGATTTTGTACCAGCGATCACAGGAGCTTCCTTGCCAGCGAGTGTCGTGTGATACGGGCCTAAAGATATGCTAAGACTTTTTTGTTAAAATTTTATAACAAAACAAGATGTTCGGTAAAGAACGTATAGCCTACTTTCTCCTAAATGCATGGGTATTGTTATAACTCTTTGTCCTTTTCAAGGATTATAATTGATTGTTGGTTGTAGTAGCTTCTTACATACAACGTGCTATACGGATATTATACATGAATATGTTGCGCCCTTTGCTAGTGCTATCTCTGTAAAAATTTCATTTAATTCATTTTCACCGTGTTTGAATTGATATGGGGAATCGATTTGCACACATACATGGCCGTTATCTGTAAACTATTGGGCTAATGACCTTGTGGTTCAGTCAAAAGATGCTTCCCACAAAAAGGTATGTTGTTGAAAAATTTGGTAGATATCAAATTATTAGGTTGGTTGTAATTTGATTTAAGCTTTTAACATTTGGGTGGCCGCCATTCCGTTTCCGTCAAGATGGCGGCGATATAAAACATGACACTGAGGTGGCCTTTGCTAGTGCTATCTCTGTACCAAACTTCGTTCCATTCGGTTTCACCGTGTTTTAAAAGATGGGGGGAATCGATTTGCACACATACATGGCCGCTATCCGTACATTATTGGCCTGATGACCTTGTAGTGTGGTAAAAAGAATCTCTATACTTAAAGGTATTTTGTTGCAAAATTGAGTAGGGATCAGATTATTAGGTTGGTCGTAATTTGATTCAAGCTTTTAACATAAGGATGGCCGCCATTACGTTTTGATCAAGATGGTGGCGATATAAAACATGACACTGGAGTGCCCTTTGCTAGTGCTACCTCTGTACCAAATTTCGTTCAATTCGGTTTCACCGTGTTTGAATTGATAGGGGGAATCAATTTGCAAACATACATGGCCGCCATCTGCAAACTAATGGGTTGATGACCTTGTAGTTCAGATAAACGACGCTCGCCATAAAAGTATATGTTGTTACAAAATTTGGTAGAGATCAAATGATTAAGTTAGTCGTAATTTGATTTAAGCTTGGAACATTTGGGTGGCCACCATTACGTTTCCGTCAAAATGGTGGCGATATAAAACATGACACTGACGTGTTCTATGCTAGTGCTACCTCTGTACCAAATTTCGTTCAATTCGGTTTCACCGTGTTAGAATAGATAGGGGGAATCGATTTGCACACATACATGGCCGCGATATGCAAACTGTTGGGCTGATGATCTTGTAGTTTGGTCAAAATATGCTTCCCAAGTAAAGGTATGTTGTCGCAAAATTTGGTAGAGATCAGATTATAGGTTGGTCGTAATTTATTTAAGCTTTTAATATTTGGGAGGCCGCCATTACGTTTTCATCAAGATGGCGGCGATATAAAACATGACTCTGAGGTGTCCTTTGCTAGTGCTACATCTGTACCAAATATCGTTCAATTCGGTTTCACCGTGTTTGAAATGATAGGGGGAATCGATTTGCACACATACATGGCTGCCATCTGCAAAATCTTGGGCTGATTACCTTGTAGTTTAGTCAAAAGACGCTTGCCACATAAATATATGTTTTTGCAAAATTTGGTAGTGATCGGATGATTAGGTTATTCGTAATTAGATTTAAGCTTTGAACATTTGGGTGGCCGCCATTACGTTTCCGTCAAGATGGCGGCAATATAAAGCATGACACGGAGGTGCCCTTTGCTAGTTCTACCTCTGTACCAAATATCGTTCAATTCGGTTTCACCGTGTTCGAATTGATACGGGGTGGAGGAGGGGGGGGGGGGGGGGCGACATTCAGAGTACACACACTCCACACACAGACACGCAGTCACACACACAGACAGACACACAATTATTGGCCCTGTGTAGATCTCATAAGTCTACTTTCATTTTTTGCAAAAATCGAAAGTATGCTAATAATACCATGGTTCGATGCAAGCACTGGCGATCAGAATATCCTTCGATATGTTGTTGTTTTGTTTCATTTGAGGGGCTAGAATATCGCGGTTATTTAGCTCCGTTTACTTGGATGTGTGTGTAGAATTTGTCTGATAACCCGAGTTATTGCGGGCTTGTAATGATGTGTTTATTTGCAATTAAGGATTGGGAAGGAGGCGGCCGTGGCCTTAAGATAGAATCCGTCCCGGAATTTGGCCGGATTAGAAGTGGGAAACCACGGAAAACCATTTCCGGGGTGGCTGAGGTGGGAATCGAACCCACTTCTTCTCATATTTGCTTCACGAGGCTACGTGTACCCAATTTCAGCCCTCAGACAAGTATTACATTTCTTGGCAGAGCTGGGAATCGAACCCGGACCTCCGGAGCAACACTTCGATATGTTATGTTAATATTCATGCCAGTTTCTTAATTTTATGCCATTGCAGGTCACGTGGCATAACGTACCAATTAGATCGTATTCTCTTTATAAATCATCAAAATTCAACGTACTCTTCACAAAAATACGTCGTAAGGCAATAAATTTGGCAATGTAGTTACATCCCGACTAAAATCGAATTTGGGCTTTCGTTCAAAAAAGTATGCCTGCTACTGGATTCGATGCAGCATTCTACCTGCTCGCGCCCAGCACATACGGTCAGGCTTTAACCCTCGCAGCCACGAACACATGGTAGGTACCGCACGCTAAACGTGCTTTAGTTACTGTAGCCGTCCCACCTCAAACGTTTAAGTCCATCTCAAAGTCTTCAATCACGGTTTATGGTGTTGATTTAACTTTCTACTAATACAGATCACGTGGCGTAAGCTATTAATTCGATCGTATTACGTGTATGTGTGTTATTTCAAGGAGCAGTAAGTCATATGTTAGTAGAATGGGCCATAGTATTTGGCGGGGAAAAGTTTAAGGTCGGTTTTTCTTTGCTAGACCCATGACCCAATTACATTGCTGTCACACAGTCACAGCGCAGAACAATATCGACCATCGGGAAAAATGCGATGTTAGTTGGGTTTCTTAAAACTAAATAATAAGGGGCGGGTGGACCACACTGTATATAATTCTTCGACACGTGTGTATGTGACTGAACTCCTCCTAAACGACTGAACCGATTTTGATGGAATTTGGTATGTAAGTTAGGGTGGGTCCATGTATGGTTTAGATTCACAATCTGACCCGGTAGGTGGAATGAACACAATTTTAGAACCACAATTTACACACAATTTTAGAACCACAATATACAGTCAAAAACAGTCGTCATGGAAACCACTAGCCTTGGCTTTCGTGAAAGCTGATGTCTTTGGACGGTTTGTCTCTGCACGTTAGAGCCACCTGGTTGCAACATGTGCAACTACCGCCATAACATACACTCCGCCCGTGGGGAAAAGTTGTGTTTTATACCAAAGGTGGCAGTGATGTCGAATTCTACTGTTTGTCTCTGCACGTTAGAGCGTTTCAAAGTCCCGTATGCGTTCATATACCATTCATCCGATTGCCATGAAACTTGGGTGAGATGTTGTGTACACTCCAGGGAAGGCTTCTGGCTTAGTAAATCAATTTCACATTAGGTAGCGCACGACTAGATTCAACAAATGAGTGACGACGCGCGAAGCGTTTCAACAAAATCCCGTTTAGTTTATATTCCATTCATAGATTGAGATGAAACTTTGATGAGTTGTTGTGTACACTTAAGTGAAGGCTTCTAACTTGGTAATCCATTTCACAGGAGGTTGCGCACGAGTCGATTCAACAAATGAGTGGCGACGTGCGAAGCGTTTCAACAAAGTCCCGTATGCGTTCAAATACCATTCGTCCGATAGCGATGAGACTTGGGTGAGATGTTGCGTACACTTACGTGAGGGTTTCTAACTTAGTAAATCCATTTGACAATGGGTAGCTCACGTGTCGATTCAACAAATGAGCAACGACGCGCGAACATTTAATCAAAATCCCGTATGCGTTCATATACCATTCATCCGATTGCAATGAAACTTGGGTGAGATGTTGCGTACACTTACGAGAGGGTTTCTAACTTAGTAAATACATTTCACAGGAGGTTTCGCACGAGTAGATTCAACAAATGAGCGACGACGTACGAAGCGTTTCAATAAGGTCCCGTATGCGTTCAAATACCATTCGTCCGATTACGATGAAACTTGGGTGAGATGTTGTGTACACCTTACGGAAGGTTTCTGGCTTAATAAATCCATTTTACAATAGGTATCGCACGAGTAGATTCAACAAATGTGTGACGGCACGCGAATCATTTCAACAAAGTACCGTATGCGGCCATACACCATTTATCAGATTGCGATGAAACTTTGGTGAATTGTTGTGTACTCTCCAGGAAATGTTTCTGTCTTAGTAAATCCAGTTTTTAATAAGTAGCGCACGAGTAGATTCAACAAATGAGCGACGGCGCGCGTATCGTTTCCACAATGTCCCTTATGTGGTCATATATCATTCATCCGATTGCGATCAAACCTTGGTGAATCATTGAGTACACGCCAGAGAAGGTTTCAGGCTTAGTAAATCTACTTTACAATAGGTTGCACATGAGTAGATTGAACAAATGAGTGACGGCACGCGAATCGTTTAAAGAAAATCACTTATGTGTTCATATGTCATTCATACGATTCCGATGAAACTTTGACGAGTTGTTGTGTACACGCCAGGGAAGGTGTTCAACTTGGTAAATCCATTTTACAATATTGGTAGCGCACGAGTAGGTGTAACAAATGAGTGACGACGCGCGAAGCGTTCCTACAAAATCCTGTGTGCGTTCATATACTATTCATCGATTGCGATGAAACTTTGATGAGTTGTTGTGTACACTTACGTGAAGCTAACTTAGTAAATCCATTTCACAGTTGGTAGAGCACGAGTAGATTCAACAAATGAGTGACAGCGCACGAATCATTTAAACCAAATCCCGTATGCGTTAAATGCCATTTATCCGTTTGCGATGAAACTTTGGAGAGTTGTTGCGCACACACCAACGAATGTTTCTAAATTAGTTTATTCAATTCACGATAGTTTAGAGGCAGTTAACAGAAATTGAAAAAAATATTGTGTATCCATAAGCACTTCAAGAAACAAAGTTAGGCTACAACACTTTCTTTGATTGGCAGAACAATGTCTGCCGGGTCAGCTTGTATATATATATATATATATGTATATCAGTTTTTTGTGGACACGATAACTGCCGTAATTTTGCACCAATCACTTTGAATTTTTTACATAATATGTATCCCTATAAAATCTCGGTCGAGTTCGTTAATGGGCAAAATCGGTCGAAGGGGGTGAAAATGGGGGGCTTTTTTTCGAAAAATTGAATTTCGCTATAACTCTCTTAATACGTGAAATATCGAATCCATTCAAAGTTCATAATATGTGTCAAATAAGTGCCAATAATTTATGTCAAATAAGTTTTTTGATAGCACCAACCATTGACCAAAGGGGTGGAAAAAAGTGGGTTTTTCGGGAAACATTAATCATATCTCTCTTAATAGGCACAATATCAAAACCGTACAAAATGGACAATATTCCCCTAATAATTACCTAAAACTTTTGTCTGAAAGAATTTTTGATATGACCCACCATTACGCCAAGGGATGAGAAAAATGATTTCGGAATTATAAGAAAATGCCAAGAGCTATCAGAGGTTGCCATGGCAACACTACTAAATTGATGAGGGATGAGCCATCAGACGTTGCCAAGATAACGCACTTGCACGAGATCATATTCAGAATTCCATCTGACTAATTGTGAAGCGGCTTCGGTGACGTAACTGGTAGCAAGCATGCTGAATGTCTATGCCCAAGGTCGCGACTTCAAAGCCGGCCGAGGTCGTCGGATTTTCTAAGAGCGCTAAAAATCCCTCAGTATGCTTTCCTTTGGAGGGGAAGTTCCAACGTTCGTTGCGAGTTGCTGGCTGCGGTGGCATCTAGTAGCCAAGTTCACAGTTAGGTGTCGTTGACGGTAGTACCTGGTAGCAACATTAGGAACTACTGCTTGAAATTGACCGTCTGCAGCCCTTACCTGAATTACAGACTAATACAGCCATCCCTAAGTACACGGGGTTACATGACCGCGTTGTCGCAGCCCCTAAACTGAGGAACCAACCAAAATCTCTGCAGAAGATATAATTTTGCGTGAAGAAGTAACAGACCGTTACATAGTTACACATCAGTGTCGAAACCTTGCATAAGGACAGTGTGACCACAAGTATAACAAGATGTTCAGTAAAGAACATATAGCCTACTTTCTCCTAAATGCATGGGTATTGTTTTGACTTTTTGTCCTTTTCAAGGAGTATGATTGAATGTTGGTTGTAGTAGCTTGTTGAAATACAACGTGCTATAGGGATATTAAACATGAATATGAGGTGCCCTTTGCTAGTGCTACCTCTGTACCAAATTTCGTTCAATTCGGTTTCACCGTGTTTGAATTGATAGGGGCAATCGATTTGCACACATACTCGGCCACCATCTGCAAACTATTGGGCTGATGTTCTTGCAATTTGGTCTGAATATGTTTCCCACATAAAGATATGGTGTTGCAAAATTTGGCAGAGACTAGATTATTAGGTTGGTCGTAATTACATTTTAGCTTTTAACATTTGGGTGGCCGCGATTACGTTTCCGTCAAGATAGCGGTGATATAAAACATGACACTGAGGTGCCCTTTGCTAGTGCTACCTCTGTACCAAATTTCGTTCCATTCGGTTTCACCGTGTTTGAATTGATAGGGGGAATCGATTTGCACACATACTTGGCCACCATCTGCAAACTATTGGGCGGATGTTCTTGCAGTTTGGTCTGAATATATTTCCCACATAAAGATATTGTGTTGCAAAATTTGGTAGAGACTAGATTATTAGGTTGGTCGTAATTACATTTTAGCTTTTAACATTTGGGTGGCCGCGATTACGTTTCCGTCAAGATAGCGGTGATATAAAACATGACACTGAGGTGCCCTTTGCTAGTGCTACCTCTGTACCAAATTTCGTTCCATTCGGTTTCACCGTGTTCGAATTGATAAGGGGAATCGATTTTCACACAAAGATGGCCGCCATCCGCAAAATATTAGGCTGATGACCTATTAGTTTGGTCAAAGGATGCTCCCTCCATAAAGGTATGTTGTTGCAAAATTTGCTAGAGATCGGATGATTAGGCTAATCGTAATTTGATTTAAGCTTTTAAAATTTGTGTGGCGGCTATTACGTTTCCGTCAAGATGGCGGCGATATAAAACATGACACTGAGGTGCCCTTTGCTAGTGCTACCTCTGTACCAAATTTCGTTCATCCGGTTCCACCGTGTTCGAATTAATAGGGGGAATCAATTTTGACATAAAGATGGCCGCCATCCGCAAACTATTAGGCTAATGGCCTATTAGATTGGTCAAAGGATGCTCCCTCCATATAGGTATGTTGTTGCAAGGTTTGGTAGAGATCGGATGGTTATGTTAGTCGTAATTTGATTTAAGCTTTAAATATTTGTGTGGCCGCCATTACGTTTCTGTCAATATGGCGGCGATATAAATCATGACACTGAGATGCCCTTTGCTAGTGCTATCTCTGTACCAAATTTCGTTCCATTCGGTTTCACCGTGTTTGAATTAATAGGGGAATCGTTTTTGACACAAAGATGGCCGCCATCCGCAAACTATTAGGCGAATGATCTATTA
The DNA here is from genome assembly GCA_946902985.2 of Meconema thalassinum. Taxonomy (NCBI): domain Eukaryota; kingdom Metazoa; phylum Arthropoda; class Insecta; order Orthoptera; family Tettigoniidae; genus Meconema; species Meconema thalassinum. The sequence continues at coordinate 1,322,525,657 of OX336388.2, read as the reverse complement.
GATTGGTCAAAGGATGCTCCCTCCATAAGGGTATGTAGTTGCAAAATTTGGTAGAGATCGGATGATTAGGTTAATCGTAATTTGATTTAAGCTTTGAACATTCGTGTGGCCGCCATTACGTTTCAGTCAAGATGGCGGCGATATAAAACATGACACTGAGGTGCCCTTTGCTAGTACTACCTCTGTACCAAATTTCGTTCCATTCGGTACCACCGTGTTCGAATTAATAGGGGGAATCAATTTTGACATAAAGATGGCCGCCACCCTCAAACTATTAGGCTAATAACCTATTAGATTGGTCAAAGGATGCTCCCTCCATAAAGGAATGTTGTTGCAAAGTTTGGTAGAGATCGGATGGTTATGTTAGTCGTAATTTAACTTAAGCTTTGAACATTTGTGTGGCCGCCATTACTTTTCTTTCAATATGGCGGCAATATAAAACATGACACTGAGATGCTCTTTGCTAGTTCTACCTCTTTACCAAATTTCGTTCCATTCGGATTCACCGTGTTTGAATTAATAGGGGGAATTGATTTTCACACAAAGATGGCCGCCATCCGCAAACTATTAGGCTAATGACCTAGTCATTTGGTTAAAGGATGCTTCCTCTATAAAGGTATGTTGTTGCTAAATTTGGTAGAGATCGGATGATTACGTTATTCGTAATTTGATTTAAGCTTTGAACATTTGTGTGGCCGCCATTACGTTTCCGTCAAGATGGCGGCGAAATAAAACATGACACTGAGGTGTCCTTTGCTAGTGCTACCTTTGTACCAAATTTCGTTCACTTCGCATTCACCGTGTTCGAATTGATAGGGGGGGACAGACATTCAGAGTACACGCACTCTCACACACACAGACACACACACACAGACTCACACACACACATACACACACACACACAGACTCACACACACACATACACACACACAGACAGACACACTTTTTTCGCCCTGTGTTGATCTCATAAGTCTACTTTCATTTTTTGCAAAAATCGAAAGTAGGCTAAAAATGGACCCCAAATGACAAGAAGGTTACCGTTCCCATAAGACAATAAAATTTTTAAAATAAGCATAAAATGACGAAAAACAAAGTTAATTAAGCTCCAATTATAAAATACCTTCTCGCAATAAATGAGGTCTGATCCTTCTACGAAAACCTGCATACTCTGCCTATTTTCGCCTAGCCCCAATTTTGTCCGGTGAAATCTACCTCCGCCTTCCGGCGTGTCGAGAGGGCTTTTTCTTCCAGAATTTCACCCCTCCCCATAGGCCTCATAAATTGGATTTATGAAAAAACGGTCGAACACCAATTTTTTTATTTTTTTTTTATTTTATTTTTTTATTTTATTTAAGGTGATTGATTTCTCCGAGTTTCAAACTCCTCGCCTAAGTCGTTTTAGAGATACACGCTCCGTTAGGAATCCTTCAACCCCCACTTTTCACCCCCTTTCACCTCATAATATACACCACATCGAAAAACCCTCAGACACGTGTCTTCTTATTTTTAATGATGAGTTTATATGCCGAGTATCACATTCCCAATGAAACCAATCGGGAAATGCAGGTCTTCCCCCTTAACACCCCTTTAGAACCTGAATATCCAAAAATCCTTTCTTAGTGGGCGTTTGCGGCCCTTGAGGAAGCTGCATACCAAATTTCATTCCAATACGTTCGGTGGTTTCTGATATTTCGTGATGAATGTATGAGTGGTATTTGAGCTATATATAATAGACTAGCAGGTACCCGCAGGCGTCAAGACAATGGGGACGATGCATTATTGCTGATAATTGGTCTATTCTATTACAGCAATCGCGGCTATAGGTGGGTCCATTCTAATTCTGAATATTCAGATACATAGAGTATATTGATATGAGCAGCAAAGTGGGAATTTTATAGAGTTGTGAAAGTCTGCAGGGTTCGAAGTTACATTATGTTAACACATTTTAAAATTACGTTTTTGGTTTTGCCATCTTTTGCTGAGACATAACGATTTTGTTGTCCGGATGCTCGCGAGCACGCCAGATACAGTTGCCCATGGGAAAAAATGGTTTTGTCTAAATGTACACGTGCTATTGTTAAGTGTGTCTCATTGCGCTTTGTTAAAGAAATTGCTAATGTTGTTTGAAGAGGGAACTGCACTCTTGCACACGTGAATGGCAAATCTATCGGAATAGGGGGGATTAAAAGTATTCTTACTTAAGCTATTCTGGATGTAATTTGGCCATACTTATTGATGATTTTAACTCAACATATAGCTATTAATAGACCTATAGTTAAATATCTCTCACCTTGGCCGCTGATGTACATTATGCAGTCTCTTCCAGTGTTACATCCCAGGGATTGAAATTCTCCAACCACCCTTTTGCCTAACATGCCTCTCTAAGTAATTAAAATTCCTGATTGTTGTTGTTTTTGGGTCTTCAGTTTTTTAACTGGTTTGATGTATCCCTCCATGTCTCCCTCTCCTGAGCTAATCGTTTCATCTCTACATAGCTACCACACCCTGCATCCGAGGCAATCTGTTTAACCCTGGTTTACCCCTACAGTTCTAGTCCGCGACCCTCCCATCCATAACTAAGCTTGCTATTCTTGGGTGTCTTAACATGTGTCATACCCTCCTATCTCTACTCTTCATTAGCAGTCGCCAGAAACATCTCTCCTCTCCCACTCGTCTTAATACCTCTTCATTTGTTACCCTATCTACCCATCTGATCATCATTCTCCTGTATTACCACATTTCAAAAGCTTCAATTCTCCTCTTTTATGCTGCACCATTGGTCCATTAGTCCAACTCAGCAACTTTTCTAGTTTTAAGCCGTGCCTTGTGCGGGGATTCAATGGCCGTGAAAGACAAAATACCAACTTTATTGAAATAAGTTTGCCCAATTCCTCAGTAAGAGTAATTAAGAAAAAATAATAATTAACATGACAGCCGGTAGAATACGACATATTCGACTGTGAATATGGGTTGCTGATCATGGTAAAAAGCGAAAAAGAGCGGATCGAAATTGGCAAAAAAAATATTCAGTTAACAAAAAACAAATTTATAAAGAAAATGAAAGCATACCGTGCCAAATATAAAGCATCTTAACACTGTAAATTAGAGTAAAGTTCTGCAAGCTCGCTTAAAATAACCAGCTAAAAGAGTATAAAATTAGACTCAAAATCACGATCGTATTCAACCCCAAAAGCCACCTCTATAAATAAAATATATCTCATGTTACGCGTGTCAATGCGAGGAGCAATTTTCGTGGTTAGAGGTGGGAACCGAAAGCCGCGTTTTAAGGCCATAAACCGAACGGTTTTCGAGATATTGCCAGAAAACTATCCTCGGTCTGCGAAATTTCAGCGGTTGCCATAGTAACGTTGATCTGTTTCTCAGAGGGAACACAGATATTTGGGAATATCTCCGAAACCGTTCATTTTAGGAACTGAAAAAGTGTGTTTCGGGGTCCCTACAGGACCTCCGAGTATGTTTCTCGTATCTGGCGGCTTAAAAGGAGCTAAATCCGAACTTTTTACCGACTGCCCTTGATCAGTGCCAAAGGGCTGAAAAAGGCAAACAAATTGAATTTACAAAAACCGTTTCTTAGTGGGCCTCTACATACTCGGATCAACCAACATGCAAAATTTCAGCCTTCTAGGTCTAGTAGTTTGAGCCCTGCGTCGATGAGTCAATTTTGGATGGTCAATGTCAAAGGGCCGAAAGAAGTCACTTACAAATTGAATTTTCAAAAACCGTTTCTTAGTGAGCCTCTACATACTCAGATCAACCAACGTGCAAAATTTCAGCTTTCTAGGTCTAGTGGTTTGAGCCCTGCGGTGATGAGTCAATTTTGGATTATATATAATAGATGATACTTTCTAAGTCGATTTGCTCGTAGAAATATGGAATATAGCTCTTTTTGTGCGTATCAATTCGAGGAGCAATGTTCGTAGTTTCCCCTTCTATGAAGTGGGAACCAAACCCCGCGTTTTGAGGCCCTAAAACGAACGGTTTTCGAGATATTGCCAGAAAACTATCCCCGGTCTGCGAAATTTCGGCGGTTGCCATAGTAACGTTGATCTGTTTCTCAGAGGGAACACAGTTATTTGGTAATATCTCCGAAACCGTTCATTTTAGGAACTTGAAAAGGGTGTTTCGGGATCCCTACATGACAACGAGTATTGTATTTCGTATCTGGCGGCTTAAAAGGAGCTAAATCCGAACTTTTTACCGAATGTCTTTGTTAAGTGACAAAGGGCCGAAAAAAGTCACTTACAAATTGAATTTACAAAAACCGTTTCATAGTGGGCCTCAACATACTCGGATCAACAAACATGCAAAATATCAGCTTATTAGGTCTAGTGGTTTGAGCCCTGCGTCGATGAGTCGATTTTGGATGGTCAATGCCAAAGGGCCGAAAAAAGTCACTTACAAATTGAATTTTCAAAAACCGTTTCTTAGTGAGCCTCTTCATACTCAGATCAACCAACTTGCAAAATTTCAGCTTTCCAGGACTAGTGGTTTGAGCCCTGCGGTGATGAGTCAATTTTGGATTATATATAATAGATGAGAATTTCCAAGTAGATTTGCTCGTGGAAATATGGGATATAGCTCTTTTTGCGTGTATCAATGCGAGGAGCAATGTTCGCAGTTTCCACTTCTATGAAGTGGGAACCGAACCCCGCGTTTTAAGGCCCTAAAACGAACGGTTTTCGAGATATTGCCAGAAAACTATCCCCGGTCTGTGAAATTTCGGCGGTTGCCATAGTAACGTTGATCTGTTTCTCAGAGGGAACACAGTTATTTGGAAATATCTCCGAAACCGTTCATTTTAGGAACTTAAAAATTGTGTTTCGGGGTCCCTGCAGGACCTCCGAGTATTGTTTCTCGTATGTGGCGGCTTAAAAGGAGCTAAATCCGAACTTTTTACCGACTGTCTTTTTTCAGTGCCAGAAAGCCGAAAAAAGTCACTTACAAATGGAATTTACAAAACCCGTTTCCTAGTGAGCCTCTACATACGCGGATCAACCAACATGCAAAATTTCAGCTTTCTAGGTCTAGGGGTTTGAGCCCTGCGGTGATGAGTCAATTTTGGATTATTATATAATAGATGAGACTTTCCAAGTCGATTTGCTCGTAGAAATGTGGAATATAGCTCTTTTTGCGCAAATCAATGCGAGGAGCAATGTTCGTAGTTTCCACTTCTATGAAGTGGGAACCGAACCCCGCGTTTTAAGGCCCTAAAACGAACGGTTTTCGAGATATTGCCAGAAAACTATCCCCGGTCTGCGAAATTTCGGCGGTTGCCATAGTAACTTTGAGCTGTTTCTCAGAGGGAACACAGTTATTTGGGAATATCTCCGAAACCGTTCATTTTAGGAACTTAAAAAGAGTGTTTCGGGATCCGTACATGACAACGAGTATTGTTTCTCGTATGTGGCGGCTTAAAAGAGCTAAATCCGAACTTTTTACCGACTGTCTTTGTTCAGTGCCAAAGGGCCGAAAAAGTCACTTACAAATTGAATTTACAAAAACCGTTTCTTTGTGAGCCTCTACATACTCAGATCAACCAACGTGCAAAATTTCAGCTTTCTAGGTGATGGGTCAATTTTGGATTATATATAATAGATGAGACTTTCCAAGTCGATTTGCTCGTAGAAATATGGAATATAGCTCTTTTTGCGACAATCAATGCGAGGAGCAATGTTCGTAGTTCCCGAACCCCGCGTTTTAAGGCCCTACGACGAACGGTTTTCGAGATATTGCCAGAAAACTATCCCCGGTCTGCGAAATTTCGGCGGTTGCCATAGTAACGTTGATCTGTTTCTCAGAGGGAACACAGTTATTTGGGAATAACTCCGAAACCGTTCATTTTAGGAACCCTAACAATTGTGTTTCGGGGTCCCTGCAGGACCTCCGAGTATTGTTTCTCGTATCTGGCGGCTTAAAAGGTGCTAAATCCGAACTTTTTACCGACTGTCTTTGTTCAGTGCCAGAAAGCCGAAAAAAGTCACTTACAAATTGAATTTACAAAAACCGTTTCTTAGTGGGCCTCTACATACGCGGATCAACCAACATGCAAAATTTCAGCTTTCTAGGTCTAGTGGTTTGAGCCCTGCGTCGATGAGTCAATTTTGGATGGTCAATGCCAAAGGGCCGAAGGAAGTCACTTACAAATTGAATTTTCAAAAACCGCTTCTTTGTGAGCCTCTACATACTCAGATCAACCAACGTGCAAAATTTCAGCTTTCTAGGTCTAGTGGTTTGAGCCCTGCGGTGATGGGTCAATTTTGGATTATATATAATAGATGAGACTTTCCAAGTCGATTTGCTCGTAGAAATATGGAATATAGCTCTTTTTGCGACTATCAATGCGAGGAGCAATGTTCGTAGTTCCCGAACCCCGCGTTTTAAGGCCCTACGACGAACGGTTTTCGAGATATTGCCAGAAAACTATCCCCGGTCTGCGAAATTTCGGCGGTTGCCATAGTAACGTTGATCTGTTTCTCAGAGGGAACACAGTTATTTGGGAATATCTCCGAAACCGTTCATTTTAGGAACCCTAACAATTGTGTTTCGGGGTCCCTACAGGACCTCCGAGTATTGTTTCTCGTATCTGGCGGCTTAAAAGGTGCTAAATCCGAACTTTTTACCGACTGTCTTTGTTCAGTGCCAGAAAGCCGAAAAACGTCACTTACAAATTGAATTTACAAAAACCGTTTCTTAGTGAGCCTCTACATACGCGGATCAACCAACGTGCAAAATTTCAGCTTTCTAGGTCTAGTGGTTTGAGCCCTGCGGTGATGAGTCAATTTTGGATTATTATATAATAGATGAGACTTTCCAAGTCGATTTGCTCGTAGAAATGTGGAATATAGCTCTTTTTGCGCAAATCAATGCGAGGAGCAATGTTCGTAGTTTCCACTTCTACGAAGTGGGAACCGAACTCCGCGTTTTAAGGCCCTAAAACGAACGGTTTTCGAGATATTGCCAGAAAACTATCCCCGGTCTGCTAAATTTCGGCGGTTGCCATAGTAACTTTGATCTGTTTCTCAGAGGGAACACAGTTATTTGGGAATATCTCCGAAACCGTTCATTTTAGGAACTTAAAAAGAGTGTTTCGGGATCCCTACATGACAACGAGTATTGTTTCTCGTATGTGGCGGCTTAAAAGAGCTAAATCCGAACTTTTTACCGACTGTCTTTGTTCAGTGCCAAAGGGCCGAAAAAGTCACTTACAAATTGAATTTACAAAAACCGTTTCATAGTGGGCCTCTACATACTCGGATCAACAAACATGCAAAATATCAGCTTATTAGGTCTAGTGGTTTGAGCCCTGCGTCGATGAGTCAATTTTGGATGATCAATGCCAAAGTGCCGAGAAAAACCACTTACATATTGAATTTTCAAAAACCGTTTCTTAGTGAGCCTCTACATACTCGGATCAACAAACATGCAAAATATCAGCTTATTAGGTCTAGTGGTGTGAGCCCTGCGTCGATGAGTCAATTTTGGATGATCAATGCCAAAGGGCCGAGAAAAACCACTTACATATTGAATTTTCAAAAACCGTTTCTTAGTGAGCCTCTACATACTCGGATCAACCAACATGCAAAATTTCAGCTTTCTAGGTCTAGTGGTTTGAGCCCTGCGGTGATGAGTCAATTTTGGATTATATATAATAGATATATACATACATATATACATAAATGATATATAAAGTTTTGAACTGACGGTGGTTTTCGGGTCTAGGGGAAGTGAAACGCGAAGATAGGTCGAAATTTTCCGGAAGTCGGAACATAGTACCCATTGCAATAAGTAGTGGTTTTGTGGGGGTTCCGCACCCTCCACCTCCACACCCTCCACACAAGATGGCGGCAGCCCGATAACTCCCTAACCCGTTGTTGGATTTTAACAAATGAGGTGTTGTTGAACTCAGGCTAACACCCCCTTTCCAGTGGACAACATATCTCCACCCTAAAATAAAACCTACCCCTACTAGGGGGTGAAATTGTAATTTTTTAGAGAATCTCTCTTTCCAATTGCAACATGTGAGAGTTTGAATGCCGATATGGAATGTAACGTTGTTTTACATAAAGTGCATGTATTCGGTGAATAGCCACTATGAATTAACATGCTTGTTTTTGTTTTTTACGCATGTCCACTCATGGCTTTTGTAAGAGGGTGGGGGAGCGGATCCCTGTGGATGGGTTATTGTTGACAGGTCATTGTTGGCGGGGTCATTGTTGTCGGGTCATTGTGGTCGAGTCCTTGTGGACAAGTCCTTGTTGACAGGTCCTTGTGGACAAGTCCTTGTGGACAGGTCCTTGTGGACAGGTCCTTGTTGACGAGTCCTTGTGGACAAGTCCTTGTGGACGAGTCCTTGTCCCTTTGGACTGATCCCTTTGGACGGGTCCCTTTGGCCTGGTTCCTACGGACTAACCCATGAATTTATTTAAATTATGTCAAAGGGCCTAACTACATTTGTGTGTGTTGAATTGACGTTGTTCACCACTACTATAATGGAATAACGATATGAAAGGAAAGTGACGAAATACATGTGAACACGTGTGAAATGACCTTATTACCGTCCTCCTTGTGAAACAAGTCACATCCTGTTTTGCTTCATACGTGAGAAAATGTGAGTTCGAACCCGTGGTCGGATTTTGACGAATGAGGTGTCATTGAACTCAGGCTGATACCCCCTTTCCAATGAACAACATATTTCCACCCCAAAATAAAACCTACCCCTACTAGGGGGTGAAATTGTAATTTTTTTAGAGAATCTCTCTTTCCAATTGCAACATGTGAGAGTTTGAATGCTGATATGGAATAAAACGTTGTTCCACACAAGAGACATGTATTTGGTGGATAGCCACTATGAATTAACATGCTTTTTTTGTTTTTTGTTTTTTACGCATGCCCACTCATAGCTTTTGTAAGAGGGCAGGCTTTTTAAAAGATGGCGGCTGTAGTGTAACCTAACCTAACCCAACCCACGAGTGGTGATCAAAAAGTATTTTAATTGACGCTTGTCGATTGGCAAACCAATAATCAAAGAGGGATATGTCAGGCCTTGAGGTGATAGCCCCTTTTGATTGATCCCTGTTGATTTATCTCTGTTGATTTGTCCCTTTGGACTGGTCTCTGTTGACTAGCCCCTTTTGGACGGGCCCTTTTTGACAGGGGGTCATTTTTGATGGATCCTTTTTGACATGTGCTTTTCGACGGGTCCCTGTTGACGAGTCATTGCTGACGGGTCCTTGTTGATGAGTCCCTGTGGACGGGTCATTGTTGACGGGTCCCTATTGACAGGTCATTGTTGACAGGTCATTGATGACAGGTCATTGTTGACGGGTCATTGTTGATGGGTCCTTGCTGACAAGTCCCTGTTGATGGGTCCCTGTGGAAGGGTCCCTTTAGACCGGCCCCTTTGGACTGATCCCTATGGACCGGCCCATGAAATTTATCCAAATTAAGTCAAAGGGCCTAACTACATTTGTGTGTAAAGCAGTGTGTTGAACTGACGTTGTTCACCAGTCCTTACTACTACAATTGGATAACGATATGAAAGGAATTGATTAACTAGACATTAGTTAACTACCAACGAAACACTTTGGCGACTCTGCTTGTTATTGACCAATGAGTAGGGTTTTAGAAAAACTGTTTGTTATTTTGGGTTATATACAAAAAATGCTTAGACCTTTTGAGTGACTATGTTTGCTAAACAAGACATTATACCAGACACGATTAGGATTCTTATGTAGCTCAGACAAGGAAAGAATTTCTACAGAATCTGTTGACATTGAATATAGATTTAGGTATTAGGAAGTCATTTTGAAGGCCTTTGTCTGGAGCGTGGCACTCTATGAAAGTAAAACTTAGACAATTGGTGTAGCAGAAAAGTGGAGAATTGAAGTGTTTGAAATGTAGTGTTACAGGAGAATGATGAAGATTAGATTGGTAAATAGGGTTACTAACAAAGAGGTATTAAAACGAGTGGGGGAGAAGAGATGTATCTGGCGACTGTTAATGAAGTAAAGAGATAGGTTGGTAGAACACGTACTAAGACACCCAAGAATAGCAAACTTAGTTAAGGAAGAAAGGTTCGAGGACGAGAACTGTAGGGGTAGACCAAGTTTAGAATATGTTAAACAGATAGCCTTGAATGTAGGGTGTGGTAGCTATATAGAGATGAAACGATTAGCTCGGGACAGATAGGCGCTGAGATCTGCATCAAACCAGTCAAAGGACTAAAGACTCAAACAACAACATGTAAGTTCACTAAAATAATGTTGTGTAACGGTATATGTTAGTCAACGAACAGTAATGCATTACTGAAACCCATGACACGATACCTAAGAGCTTTTCTAAAATGATTTTAAAATGCCTTTAACCCTATATTGAACACCCAGTTCACAAGACTCATAACTGCAATGTTATGGTAAAACAAAACAAAATCTATATTTCAAAACAAGCAAGTGGTTTAGTCAATGTATACTGGAAAAAGTTTTGTAAACACTCAAGTCCTCAAGACTAATTAAATTAGTAACTGTCAGGTTGACCGAGTGGTTAAGGTGTTTGACTTAAGATCAAATTTTCTGTATAAGGAAGCAAGGGTTCGAATCCCTTACCTGACATAACTATTGCCTTGACATGGCTTGACCACACTGCATTATTATGACACTCGGTACACAAACCATAGATATAGTGTATTGTTTAAGGCCACTCTCTTTCTGAACATAGTCAGAGACTGTTGATGGTTAACAATTGTATTAATAGTGGGACATGGGGATAGTAATTAAGAAAAACAGACAATACCCATACAATATTTTTATTAAATTCATTTTATAATAGTTACACACTGAATTCAAGTCTATCTCTTTACCATTGTTCTATATAGATTTTTAAACACAACGCTTGTTGTAGATCCTTTTACAACTTTCTCCAGGTACTCTTGCTCTTAAAAACTGGGGAAGCCGCAATGGTTTTATAAACATAAAACCCTCATCCTCTTCTTTTTCATAATTATCATCATCATCATTATGAATATTATCATCAAAATTATTATAGTCATTGTCACCATCATTATTATCATCATCATCATTCTCAACATCACTAGAACTATCCAATTCCTCTTGTTTGTTTTCCACAGGGACCTCTTGTAGAGTCTGCGTTGCTTTTGATAGTGTTAAGGGTTTTTTGAACGATGGTATTTGTCCTAACATGTCTTTTTGAGGTGATGATGAATGCTTTTTAACAAACAATGCACTATCTTGAGCAGCAATATATTTTTCTTGGACTTGCTTTTTTATCTGGGTTAGAGTATTTTGCGTATTTAAATGTGTATTAATTTGAGATTCACAATGATGTTCTTTTGAAGTAAGTACGTTGGAGTCTTTTGTTTTAATCATTCCTCGACACTTTTTGGATCGTTGTTTTGAACATCGCCAAATAACAGTTCCATCTTTATTGGTTGTTTTTACAATATATGTATATCCTTTATAGAAGACACATGGCTTGCCATGACTGGTTGTTGAGACTTCCATATCAACTAATACATATGAATTAAATTTTAGTAAAGTCACATGAACAATCTTTAGATTACAAGTGATTTACAAACACTTTCCTAAATGTCAAGATTTATGGATGTTGTTTTCCGCCAACAGCTGCTTACTGCGTATGACAAGGCTGGAGACTGGTAGGTGAGACGGTCTTTCACGATGTGAACACTGTAACAGGCAGTAGTCAACTGACAATATTCTTATACCCTATTCAAGGTTAACAGGTACTTACTGCGTATGACAAGACCGTACACTCGTAGGTTAGACCGTATTTTTTGTTTGTCGCTAAGGATCCCATATATACTCTAGACATGTTAGTTCTGAACACTTAGTGGTTAATTGTATATATTGAATTTAAATACACAGCTCATTCAAGCACGTTTTGCGGATGGGAGGGGTGAGAGGCTGGCAAAAAAGGAAATGTTTTAGTTTAATGAAACGTTATGTCCTAGTAGGCGTGATTTATAGTAGACGCAATTGATAGTAGACGTAATTGATAGTAGGTGTAATCGATACTAGACGTGATTAATAGTAGACGCAATTGATACTAGACGTGATTGATAGTAGGCGTGATTTGTAGTAAGCGCGATTTATAGTAGACGCAAATGATAGTAGGCGCGATTGATAGTAGGCGTGATTGATAGTAGACGCGATTGATACTAGGCGTGATTGATAGTAGGCGTGATTTGTAGTAAGCGCGATTTATAGTAGACGCAAATGATAGTAGGCGCGATTGATAGTAGGCGTGATTGATAGTAGACGCGATTGATAGTAGGCGCAATTTGACATGGGCGCGACTCAGATCATTTTTGATATCATAAAGTTACAGTGTCAATGTTTATACAAAGTACAAGGTAGAGGGTATTTTAAGACATAACCTCAGCTCACTTAACATAACCTAACTTTACCTAACCTAACTTTGTCACGTGACATGTTCTCAAGTTTAGACTTGCTTTAAGACTGATTATGACGTCATAGATTGATGGGAGGGGTTAGAGGCTGACAAAAAAGAAATGTTCTGGTTTAATGAAACGTCATGTCCTAGTAGGCGCGATTTATAGTAGACGCAATTGATAGTAGGCGCGATTAATAGTAGACGCAATTGATAGTAGACGTGATTGATAGTAGGCGTGATTTGACATGAGCGCGATTTATAGTAGACGTGAAAGTTAGTAGGCGCGATTGATAGTAGGCGTAATTAGACATGGGCGAGATTTATAGTAGACGCAATTGATAGTAGGCACGATTGATAGTAGGTGTAATTGGTAGTAGGCGCGATTTGACATGAGCGCGATTTATAGTAGACGCAAATGATACTAGACGTGATTAATAGTAGACGCAATTAATACTAGGCGTGATTGATAGTAGGCGTGATTTGTAGCAAGCGCGATTTATAGTAGACGCAAATGATAGTAGGCGCGATTGATAGTAGGCGTGATTGATAGTAGACGCGATTGATAGTAGGCGCAATTTGACATGGGCACGACTCAGATCATTTTTGATATCATAAAGTTACAGTGTCAATGTTTATACAAAGTACAAGGTAGAGGGTATTTTAAGACGTAACCTCAGCTCACTTAACATAACCTAACTTTACCTAACCTAACTTTGTCACGTGACATGTTCTACAAGTTTAGACTTGCTTTAAGACTGATTATGACGTCATAGATTGATGGGAGGGGTGAGAGGCTGACAAAAAAGGAAATGTTCTGGTTTAATGAAACGTCATGTCCTAGTAGGCGCGATTTATAGTAGACGCAATTGATAGTAGGCGCGATTAATAGTAGACGCAATTGATAGTAGACGTGATTGATAGTAGGCGTGATTTGACATGAGCGCGATTTATAGTAGACGCGAAAGATAGTAGGCGCGATTGATAGTAGGCGTAATTAGACATGGGCGAGATTTATAGTAGACGCAATTGATAGTAGGCGCGATTGATAGTAGGTGTAATTGGTAGTAGGCGCGATTTGACATGAGCGCGATTTATAGTAGACGCAAATGATACTAGACGTGATTAATAGTAGACGCAATTGATACTAGGCGTGATTGATAGTAGGCGTGATTTGTAGTAAGCGCGATTTATAGTAGACGCAAATGATAGTAGGCGCGATTGATAGTAGGCGTGATTGATAGTAGACGCGATTGATAGTAGGCGCAATTTGACATGGGCGCGACTCAGATCATTATTGATATCATAAAGTTACAGTGTCAATGTTTATACAAAGTAAAAGGTAGAGGGTATTAAAAGACATAACCTCAGCTCACTTAACATAACCTAACTTTACCTAACCTAACTTTGTCCCGTGACATGTTCTACAAGTTTAGACTTGCTTTAAGACTGATTATGACGTCATAGATTGATGGGAGGGGTGAGAGGCTGACAAAAAAGGAAATGTTCTGGTTTAATGAAACGTCATGTCCTAGCAGGCGCGATTGGTAGTAGACGCAATTGATAGTAGACGCGATTAATGGTAGGCGCAATTGATAGTAGGTGTGATCAGGTACTTACTGCATATCAAAAGGCTGTACACTCGTGTGTTAGACACTCTATCTTGTTAAGGACCCCTATATATTCCCTATACAAGGCTATACATGTTAGTTCTTAACACTTAGTGGTTATTTGTATTTTAAATTTATATACACAGGTTATACAAGCACGTTTTTTCACACAGTAAAACTTTGTCAAATAGCCACATGCGATACGCAAAGTATGTTTCCGCTATCTAGCGGTGACTATGGAAACTACCCGAACATATCCTAATCTAATCCTAGCTAACTTCACCTGACGTGACCATACCGGTTTGTAAGCAACAACAACAACACACTAAGATTCCATGAATTCCAGAGTACTTTTAGATTAATTATCGACTCTCAACTCTTATAACTATGTCTATCCCACTCTGTCAAAAACACGATTTTTTTTAAAAAATTTTCTTGATGTCAATACTAAAGTGATAATGGGTTTTCCGATCCTATCACTATAAATTCATTACCCCCACTCTTATTTCGGTCTCGATAACAACCATGCCTATTTTTATTATGTCAGATGATGTAATGTTCGAGTGCAAAGTGGGTGTAAAAGTGAGTGCAAAGTGAGTGCAAAAGTGAGTGCAAAGTAAGTGTAAAAGTAGTTGTAATAGTGAGTGCAAAGTGAGTGCAAAAGTGAGTGCAAAAGTGGGGTGTAAAAGTGGTACCCTATTTGTAATGTATTATTTGACAAGTTATTTTGTGGTACCCTATTCGTAATGGCTTATTTCACAAGTTGTTTTTGACAATGTATTTAGAGGATATTTCTCTTGTTCATGGAAAGTATCTCAGCCCTTTTTATGATAGCATAATGCTTACCGTCATGTTTGTAAGCAACAACAACACACTAAAATTCCAAGAATCCAAACTACTCTAAGGTTAATGATGGTCTCCCAACTCCATTCCACGCCTGGTCAAAAACATTATACATTTCAAATTTTTCAAAAAAGGTAAATTGAGAAAGTAGGCTATATATTTAAACTAAAAAATCATATGCTAACTCCAACACCTACGTCTATCCCATTCTCAGTCAAAAAATATATATATATATATTCTTTAAATTTTTCCAAAAAATATTTGGAAAGTAGGCTATAATTTGAAAACTAATCATCCTAAAAAGTCATATATAGACTCAAACCAATGGCTTTTATGTCCTTAATGGTTAGAACAAAACATGGAATCTGACATTTTTCCAAATATTGATCATTTTTAAAAATGGGCTATATTTTGTAAACTATGAATTACACAAAAAATGTGTTTGACATAAAAATGACAGGTATTTACCCCCTCTACCCAAAAACCAAGTCCCAGGTCTCTGGGACAAAATCCAAAAAGGTTCAATTTTGAAAGTAGACGATATTTGGAAAACTAATCATTCTAAAAAGTCATATATAGACTCAAACAAATGTCCTTTAAGTCCTTTAACGTTAGAACAAAACTTAACATTTTTCATTTTTTCAAAAAAAGTCCAATTTTCAAAATTGCCTCTATTTTGGAAACTAAGAATTAGTTCCAAAATGGCGGTCGTAGCTTAACTCAACCTAACCTAACCCAACGAGGTGTGATCAAAAAGTTCCAAAATGGCTGCCGTAGCTTAACTTAACCTTTGATTGATCCCTGTTGATTAACCCCTTTTGATTGATCTCTGTTGATGTATCCCTTTGCACTGGTCCCTGTTGACTAGCCCCTTTGGACGGGTCTTTCTTAAAGGGGGAGTCATTTTTTTACGGGTCCCGGAGGACGGGTCCTTGTTGACGGGTCCCTGTGGGCGGGCCCCTTTGATATAATTTGGATAAAATGCACGGGCCAGTCCATAAGGATCAGTTCAAAGGAATTGCGCCTACTATCAATCGCGTCTACTATCAATCACGCCTACTATCAATCGCGCCTACTATCATTTGCGTCTACTATAAATCGCGCTTACTACAAATCACGCCTACTATCAATCACGCCTAGTATCAATCGCGTCTACTATCAATCACGCCTACTATCAATCGCGCCTACTATCATTTGCGTCTACTATAAATCGCGCTTACTACAAATCACGCCTACTATCAATCACGCCTAGTATCAATTGCGTCTACTATTAATCACGTCTAGTATCGATTACACCTACTATCAATTACGTCTACTATCAATTGCGTCTACTATAAATCACGCCTACTAGGACATAACGTTTCATTAAACTAAAACATTTCCTTTTTTGCCAGCCTCTCACCCCTCCCATCCGCAAAACGTGCTTGTATGAGCTGTGTATTTAAATTCAATATATACAATTAACCACTAAGTGTTCAGAACTAACATGTCTAGAGTATATATGGGATCCTTAGCAACAAACAAAAAATACGGTCTAACCTACGAGTGTACGGTCTTGTCATACGCAGTAAGTACATGTTAACCTTGACTAGGGTATAAGAATATTGTCAGTTGACTACTGCCTGTTACAGTGTTCACATCGTGAAAGACCGTCTCACCTACCAGTCTCCAGCCTTGTCATACGCAGTAAGCAGCTGTTGACGGAAAACAACATCCATAAATCTTGACATTTAGGAAAGTGTTTGTAAATCACTTGTAATCTAAAGATTGTTCATGTGACTTTACTAAAATTTAATTCATATGTATTAGTTGATATGGAAGTCTCAACAACCAGTCATGGCAAGCCATGTGTCTTCTATAAAGGATATACATATATTGTAAAAACAACCAATAAAGATGGAACTGTTATTTGGCGATGTTCAAAACAACGATCCAAAAAGTGTCGAGGAATGATTAAAACAAAAGACTCCAACGTACTTACTTCAAAAGAACATCATTGTGAATCTCAAATTAATACACATTTAAATACGCAAAATACTCTAACCCAGATAAAAAAGCAAGTCCAAGAAAAATATATTGCTGCTCAAGATAGTGCATTGTTTGTTAAAAAGCATTCATCATCACCTCAAAAAGACATGTTAGGACAAATACCATCGTTCAAAAAACCCTTAACACTATCAAAAGCAACGCAGACTCTACAAGAGGTCCCTGTGGAAAACAAACAAGAGGAATTGGATAGTTCTAGTGATGTTGAGAATGATGATGATGATGATAATGATGGTGACAATGACTATAATAATTTTGATGATAATATTCATAATGATGATGATGATAATTATGAAAAAGAAGAGGATGAGGGTTTTATGTTTATAAAACCATTGCGGCTTCCCCAGTTTTTAAGAGCAAGAGTACCTGGAGAAAGTTGTAAAAGGATCTACAACAAGCGTTGTGTTTAAAAATCTATATAGAACAATGGTAAAGAGATAGACTTGAATTCAGTGTGTAACTATTATAAAATGAATTTAATAAAAATATTGTATGGGTATTGTCTGTTTTTCTTAATTACTATCCCCATGTCCCACTATTAATACAATTGTTAACCATCAACAGTCTCTGACTATGTTCAGAAAGAGAGTGGCCTTAAACAATACACTATATCTATGGTTTGTGTACCGAGTGTCATAATAATGCAGTGTGGTCAAGCCATGTCAAGGCAATAGTTATGTCAGGTAAGGGATTCAAACCCTTGCTTCCTTATACAGAAAATTTGATCTTAAGTCAAACACCTTAACCACTCGGTCAACCTGACAGTTACTAATTTAATTAGTCTTGAGGACTTGAGTGTTTACAAAACTTTTTCCAGTATACATTGACTAAACCACTTGCTTGTTTTGAAATATAGATTTTGTTTTGTTTTACCATAACATTGCAGTTATGAGTCTTGTGAACTGGGTGTTCAATATAGGGTTAAAGGCATTTTAAAATCATTTTAGAAAAGCTCTTAGGTATCGTGTCATGGGTTTCAGTAATGCATTACTGTTCGTTGACTAACATATACCGTTACACAACATTATTTTAGTGAACTTACATGTTGTTGTTTGAGTCTTTAGTCCTTTGACTGGTTTGATGCAGATCTCAGCGCCTATCTGTCCCGAGCTAATCGTTTCATCTCTATATAGCTACCACACCCTACATTCAAGGCTATCTGTTTAACATATTCTAAACTTGGTCTACCCCTACAGTTCTCGTCCTCGAACCTTTCTTCCTTAACTAAGTTTGCTATTCTTGGGTGTCTTAGTACGTGTTCTACCAACCTATCTCTTTACTTCATTAACAGTCGCCAGATACATCTCTTCTCCCCCACTCGTTTTAATACCTCTTTGTTAGTAACCCTATTTACCAATCTAATCTTCATCATTCTCCTGTAACACTACATTTCAAACACTTCAATTCTCCACTTTTCTGCTACACCAATTGTCTAAGTTTTACTTTCATAGAGTGCCACGCTCCAGACAAAGGCCTTCAAAATGACTTCCTAATACCTAAATCTATATTCAATGTCAACAGATTCTGTAGAAATTCTTTCCTTGTCTGAGCTACATAAGAATCCTAATCGTGTCTGGTATAATGTCTTGTTTAGCAAACATAGTCACTCAAAAGGTCTAAGCATTTTTTGTATATAACCCAAAATAACAAACAGTTTTTCTAAAACCCTACTCATTGGTCAATAACAAGCAGAGTCGCCAAAGTGTTTCGTTGGTAGTTAACTAATGTCTAGTTAATCAATTCCTTTCATATCGTTATCCAATTGTAGTAGTAAGGACTGGTGAACAACGTCAGTTCAACACACTGCTTTACACACAAATGTAGTTAGGCCCTTTGACTTAATTTGGATAAATTTCATGGGCCGGTCCATAGGGATCAGTCCAAAGGGGCCGGTCTAAAGGGACCCTTCCACAGGGACCCATCAACAGGGACTTGTCAGCAAGGACCCATCAACAATGACCCGTCAACAATGACCTGTCATCAATGACCTGTCAACAATGACCTGTCAATAGGGACCCGTCAACAATGACCCGTCCACAGGGACTCATCAACAAGGACCCGTCAGCAATGACTCGTCAACAGGGACCCGTCGAAAAGCACATGTCAAAAAGGATCCATCAAAAATGACCCCCTGTCAAAAAGGGCCCGTCCAAAAGGGGCTAGTCAACAGAGACCAGTCCAAAGGGACAAATCAACAGAGATAAATCAACAGGGATCAATCAAAAGGGGCTATCACCTCAAGGCCTGACATATCCCTCTTTGATTATTGGTTTGCCAATCGACAAGCGTCACTTAAAATACTTTTTGATCACCACTCGTGGGTTGGGTTAGGTTAGGTTACACTACAGCCGCCATCTTTTAAAAAGCCTGCCCTCTTACAAAAGCTATGAGTGGGCATGCGTAAAAAACAAAAAACAAAAAAAGCATGTTAATTCATAGTGGCTATCCACCAAATACATGTCTCTTGTGTGGAACAACGTTTTATTCCATATCGGCATTCAAACTCTCACAAGTTGCAATTGGAAAGAGAGATTCTCTAAAAAAATTACAATTTCACCCCCTAGTAGGGGTAGGTTTTATTTTGGGGTGGAAATATGTTGTTCATTGGAAAGGGGGTATCAGCCCGAGTTCAATGACACCTCATTCGTCAAAATCCGACCACGGGTTCGAACTCACATTTTCTCACGTATGAAGCAAAACAGGATGTGACTTGTTTCACAAGGAGGACGGTAATAAGGTCATTTCACACGTGTTCACATGTATTTCGTCACTTTCCTTTCATATCGTTATTCCATTATAGTAGTGGTGAACAACGTCAATTCAACACACACAAATGTAGTTAGGCCCTATGACATAATTTAAATAAATTCATGGGTTAGTCCGTAGGAACCAGACCAAAGGGACCCGTCCAAAGGGATCAGTCCAAAGGGACAAGGACTCGTCCACAAGGACTTGTCCACAAGGACTCGTCCACAAGGACTCGTCAACAAGGACCTGTCCACAAGGACTAGTCCACAAGGACTTGTCCACAAGGTCTCGACCACAATGACCCGACAACAATGACCCCGCCAACAATGACCCATCAACAATAATCCATCCACAGGGATCCGCTCCCCCACCCTCTTACAAAAGCCATGAGTGGACATGCGTAAAAAACAAAAACAAGCATGTTAATTCATAGTGGCTATTCACCGAACACATGCACTTTATGTAGAACAACGTTACATTCCATATCGGCATTCAAACTCTCACATGTTGCAATTGGAAAGAGAGATTCTCTAAAAAATTACAATTTCACCCCCTAGTAGGGGTAGGTTTTATTTTAGGGTGGAGATATGTTGTCCATTGGAAAGGGGGTGTTAGCCCGAGTTCAACAACACCTCATTTGTTAAAATCCAACCACGGGTTCGGGAGTTATCGGGCTGCCGCCATCTTGTGTGGAGGGTGTGGAGGTGGAGGGTGCGGAACCCCCACAAAACCACTACTGCAATAGTTAGCTTTCTAATGAATTCTACCTAAAAGTATTAGTTCGTAAAGGCCTATTTTACAAAGAGTACCAGGCAGATGACCTCGTAGTTCCACACCTCAAAACCTCAATAACTAACTAACTACAAATAGTACAAATCATAAAGGTACCACCAGCGGTAGCTACGCTCGCTAACGCGCAGCGCTAGGCCACGGGGTCAAACTACCTGTGGACACAGTGGACGTGGGTGCGAGCCCCACCGTCATCCGTCCTTGGAATGGATTTCCGTGGTTTCCCATTTTGAACTCCAGGCAAATACTAGGACGGTAGACTACCTTCTGACAGGCCACGGCCGTTTCCTTACACATAATAGCCCAGTTTCATTCATCTCTCATTAACTTCTCTCATTATTAAAACTCGGCAATTTTTGTAGGTTTATGCCGTGTCCTGTGTGGGGTTTCGCCTAGGAACACCAAGCTGGCTCATCAGCGGGCTCTTGATGTTACGCGCCCGGACCCCCACAGGAGTAGCGAACTGTGCACTACCTCCCTACTTATGAAGCGCGCGTGCGCCGCTAACTGTGAGAGCTAAAAGCTCAAGCAGCCTTTCACCTCGCTATAAATGCTACCAAGAGGATGGTATATTGGCTTTCATGGTCCGTGAATTAAAACTCAGCAATTCTTCTAGGTTTATGCCGTGTCTTGTGTGGGGTTTCACCCAGGCGTTAGGTAGGGCGTCCGGCTCTAAAACCTCACCACATAGCAGTCCATCGTATCTCACCCCCATCCCGTTGAAAAACGGGAATAATAAGGCCATGAAACGACCATTAATTTTAAACCAATATTAATAAAGTGAAGTTGAAGTGCGATATTCAGTGTCCACAACTACCTTATAAACAACTAGCAAGTACCCGCGGCTTCGCTCGCGTCATAGTCATGTCATATTGTTATTCAATTTTATTTATTTATCGTGTCAGAAGTACAAAGTAAACATAGAAAAATGAAACAATAGAAATATTAAACACTGGTTGACCAATAATTTGCCACGACGAGTGCATTTGAAGTAGCTCCCATTAAGTCTTTAATGGTGCAAGTGTCTGGAGAAGAAGGACACAGTAGAAGATGATCATTGGTCTGCTCAGTACCACACTCGCAGTAAACTGATTCCACAGGAAGGCCCCATTTCTGCTGGTTAGTCTTGCATCTCGTGGTACTGGAGCGTAGCCGATTAAGAGCCTTCCATGTTGTCCACTTTTCTGAATGTCCAGGGGGAAGCTCTTCCTTTGGGACCATCCATTCTCTTAAATATTGGCATTTTCCCCGCCACATTGAGATTCTTGCTTGCTGTGATGTTCCTTTAAGAGCTTCAGTGGTTTTCAAGAAGCTCTTTCTTGATTTCAGCCTAGGATGCGCTGGCTGACAAGCATACAATGGGTGAGTTTCCAAAGTCATAGCCTTGCTTTTCTCATATCTAGCAGCAACCTCGCGTCGGATTTCAGGTGGTGCAATACCAGCGAGACAGTGAAGTTTAAGTATGGGTGTAGGTCTTAAACAGTCCGTGATAATACGGCAGGTGTCATTTAATGCCACATCTATTCAATGAAATGCAGGTTTAAACCCGTTAACACCCCTTTAGAACCTGAATATCCAAAAGTCCCTCCTTAGTGGAAGTTTTCGACACACAACAAACAAATCCCCAAAATATCATTCTTCTAACTTTAATAGTTTTGGATGGTCGATGAGAGTGAACATCCAAAAATCCTTCCTTAGTGGACGTTTTTCTTCCAGAATTTCACCCCTCCACAAAGGCCTCTTAAATTGGATTTATGAAAAAACGGTCGAACACCAATTTATTTAATTATTTATTTATTTATTTATTTATTTATTTTTAAGGTGAATGATTTCTCCGAGTTTCAAACTCCTCGCCTAAGTCGTTTAAGAGATACACGCTCCGTTAGGAATCCTTCAACCCCCACTTTTCACCCCCTTTCACCTCATAATATACACCACATCGAAAAACCCTCAGACACGTGTCTTCTTATTTTTAATGATGAGTTTATATGCCGAGTATCACATTCCCAATGAAACCAATCGGGAAATGCAGGTCTTCCCCCTTAACACCTCTTTAGAACCTGAATATCCAAAAATCCTTTCTTAGTGGGCGTTTGCGGCCCTTGCGGAAGCTGCATACCAAATTTCATTCCAATACGTTCGGTGGTTTCTGATATTTCGTGATGAATGTATGAGTGGTATTTGAGCTATATATAATAGACTAGCAGGTACCCGCGGGCGTCAAGACAATGGGGACGATACATTATTGCTGATAATTGGTCTATTCTATTACAGCAATCGCGGCTATAGGTGGGTCCATTCTAATTCTGAATATTCAGATATATAAAGTATATTGATATGAGCAGCAAAGTGGGACTTTTATAGAGTTGTGAAAGTCTGCAGGGTTCGAAGTTACATTATGTTAACACATTTTAAAATTACATTTTTGGTTTTGCCATCTTCTGCTGAGACATAACGATTTTGTTGACCGGATGCTCGCGAGCACGCCAGATACAGTTGCCCATGGGAAAAAATGGTTTTGTCTAAATGTACACGCGCTATTGTTGAGTGTGTCTCATTGCGCTTTGTTAAAGAAATTGCTAATGTTGTTTGAAGAGGGAACTGCACTCTTGCACACTGGAATGGCAAATCTATCGGAATAGGGGGGATTAAAAGTATTCTTACTTAAGCTATTCTGGATGTAATTTGGCCATACTTATTGATGATTTTAACTCAACATATAGCTATTAATAGACCTATAGTTAAATATCTCTCACCTTGGCCTCTGATGTACATTATGCAGTCTCTTCCAGTGTTACATCCCAGGGATTGAAATTCTCCAACCACCCTTTTGCCTAACATGCCTCTCTAAGTAATTAAAATTCCTGATTGTTGTTGTTTTTGGGTCTTCAGTTTTTTAACTGGTTTGATGCATCCCTCCATGTCTCCCTCTCCTGAGCTAATCGTTTCATCTCTACATAGCTACCACACCCTACATCCGAGGCAATCTGTTTAACCCTGGTTTACCCCTACAGTTCTAGTCCGCGACCCTCCCATCCATAACTAAGCTTGCTATTCCTGGGTGTCTTAACATGTGTCCCACCCTCCTATCTCTACTCTTCATTAGCAGTCGCCAGAAACATCTCTCCTCTCCCACTCGTCTTAATACCTCTTCATTTGTTACCCTATCTACCCATCTGATCATCATTCTCCTGTATAACCACATTTCAAAAGCTTCAATTCTCCTCTTTTATGCGGCACCATTGGTCCATTAGACCAACTCAGCAACTTTTCTAGTTTTAAGCCGTGCCTTGTGCGGGGATTCAATGGCCGTGAAAGACAAAACACCAACTTTATTGAAATAAGTTTGCCCAATTCCTCAGTAAGAGTAATTAAGAAAAAATAATAATTAACATGACAGCCGGTAGAATACGACATATTCGACTGTGAATATGGGTTGCTGATCATGGTAAAAAGCGAAAAAGAGCAGATCGAAATTGGCAAAAAAAATATTCAGTTAACAAAAAACAAATTTATAAAGAAAATGAAAGCATACCGTGCCAAATATAAAGCATCTTAACACTGTAAATTAGAGTAAAGTTCTGCAAGCTCGCTTAAAATAACCAGCCAAAAGAGTATAAAATTAGACTCAAAATCACGATCGTATCCAACCCCAAAAGCCACCTCTATAAATAAAATATATCTCATGTTACGCGTATCCATGCGAGGAGCAATTTTCGTGGTTAGAGGTGGGAACCGAACCCCGCGTTTTAAGGCCATAAACCGAACGGTTTTCGAGATGTTGCCAGAAAACTATCCTCGGTCTGCGAAATTTCAGCGGTTGCCATAGTAACGTTGATTTGTTTCTCAGAGGGAACACAGTTATTTGGGAATATCTCCGAAACCGTTCATTTTAGGAACTGAAAAAGTGTGTTTCGGGGTCCCTACAGGACCTCCGAGTATTGTTTCTCGTATCTGGCGGCTTAAAAGGAGCTAAATCCGAACTTTTACTGACTGCCCTTGATCAGTGCCAAAGGGCTGAAAAAAGGCACCTACAAATTGAATTTACAAAAACCGTTTCTTAGTGGGCCTCTACATACTCGGATCAACCAACATGCAAAATTTCAGCTTTCTAGGTCTAGTGGTTTGAGCCCTGCGTCGATGAGTCAATTTTGGATGGTCAATGCCAAAGGGCCGAAATAAGTCACTTACAAATTGAATTTTCAAAAACCGTTTCTTAGTGAGCCTCTACATACTCAGATCAACCAACGTGCAAACTTCCTGCTTTCTAGGTCTAGTGGTTTGAGCCCTGCGGTGATGAATCAATTTTGGATTATATATAATAGATGAGACTTTCCAAGTCGATTTGCTCGTAGAAATATGGAATATAGCTCTTTTTGCACGTATCAATGCGAGAAGCAATGTTCGTAGTTTCCACTTCTATGAAGTGGGAACCGACCCCGCGTGTTACGGCCCTAAAACGAACGGTTTTCGAGATATTGCCAGAAAACTATCCCCGGTCTGCGAAATTTCAGCGGTTTCCATAGTAACGTTGATCTGTTTCTCAGAGGGAACACTGTTATTTGGGAATATGTCCGAAACCGTTCATTTTAGGAACTTAAAAATTGTGTTTCGGGGTCCCTACAGGACCTCCGAGTATTGTTTCTCGTATCTGGCGGCTTAAAAGGAGCTAAATCCGAACTTTTTACCGTCTGTTTTGTTCAGTGCCAGAAAGCCGAAAAACGTCACTTACAAATTGAATTTACAAAACCCGTTTCCTAGTGGGCCTCTACATACTCGGATCAACCAACATGCAAAATTTCAGCTTTCTAGGTCTAGTGGTTTGAGACCTGCGTCGATGAGTCAATTTTGGATGGTCAATGCCAAAGGGCCGAAAGAAGTCACTTACAAATTGAATTTTCAATAAACCGTTTCTTAGTGAGCCTCTACATACTCAGATCAACCAACGTGCAAAATTTCAGCTTTCTAGGTCTAGTGGTTTGAGCCCTGCGGTGATGGGTCAATTTTGGATGATATATAATAGATGAGATTTTCCGAGTCGATTTGCTCGTAGAAATATGGAATATAGCTCTTTTTGCGACTATCAATGCGAGGAGCAATGCTCGTAGTTCCCGAACCCCGCGTTTTAAGGCCCTAAAACGAACGGTTTTCGAGATATTGCCAAAAAACTATCCCCGGTCTGCGAAATTTCGGCGGTTGCCATAGTAATGTTGATCTTTTTCTCAGAGGGAACACAGTTATTTGGGAATATCTCCGAAACCGTTCATTTTAGGAACTTAAAAATTGTGTTTCGGGGTCCCTACAGGAACTCCGAGTATTGTTTCTCGTATCTGGCGGCTTAAAAGGAGCTAAATCCGAACTTTTTACCGACTGTCTTTGTTCAGTGCTAAAGGGCCGAAAAAGGTCACTTAGAAATTGAATTTACAAAAACCGTTTCTTAGTGGGCCTCTACATACTCGGATCAACCAACATGCAAAATTTCAGCCTTCTAGGTCTAGTGGTTTGAGCCCTACGTCGATGAGTCTATTTTGGATGATCAATGCCAAAGGGCCGAGAAAAACCACTTACATATTGAATTTTCAAAAACCGTTTCTTAGTGAGCCTCTACATACTCAGATCAACCAACGTGCAAAATTCCTGCTTTCTAGGTCTAGTGGTTTGAGCCCTGCGGTGATGAGTCAATTTTGGATTATATAAAATAGATGAGACTTTCCAAGTCGATTTGCTCGTAGAAATATGGAATATAGCTCTTTTTGCACGTATCAATGCGAGAAGCAATGTTCGTAGTTTCCACTTCTATGAAGTGGGAACCGACCCCGCGTGTTTCGGCCCTAAAACGAACGGTTTTCGAGATATTGCCAGAAAACTATCCCCGGTCTGCGAAATTTCAGCGGTTTCCATAGTAACGTTGATCTGTTTCTCAGAGGGAACACTGTTATTTGGGAATAGGTCCGAAACCGTTCATTTTAGGAACTTAAAAATTGTGTTTCGGGGTCCCTACAGGACCTCCGAGTATTGTTTCTCGTATCTGGCGGCTTAAAAGGAGCTAAATCGGAACTTTTTACCGACTGTCTTTGTTCAGTGCTAAAGGGCCGAAAAAATTCACTTACAAATTGAATTTACAAAAACCGTTTCTTTGTGGGCCTCTACATACTCGGATCAACCAACATGCAAAATTGCAGCTTTCTAGGTCTAGTGGTTTGAGGCCTGCGTCGATGAGTCAATTTTGGATGGTCAATGCCAAAGGGCCGAAAAAAGTCACTTACAAATTGAATTTTCAAAAACCGATTCTTAGTGAGCCTCTACATACACAGATCAACCAACTTGCAAAATTTCAACTTTCTAGGTCTAGTGGTTTGAGCCCTACGGTGATGAGTCAATTTTGGATTATATATAATAGATGAGACATTCCAAGTCGATTTGCTCGTAGAAATATGGAATATTGCTCTTTTTGCGCGTATCAATGCGAGGAGCAATGTTCGTAGTTTCCACTTCTATGAAGTGGGAACCGAACCCCGCGTTTAAGGCCCTAAAACGAACGGTTTTCGAGATATTGCCAGAAAACTATCCCCGGTCTGCGAAATTTCGGCGGTTGCCATAGTAACGTTGATCTGTTTCTCTGAGGGAACACAGTTATTTGGGAATATCTTCGAAACCGTTCATTTTAGGAACTTAAAAATTGTGTTTCGGGGTCCCTACAGGACCTCCGAGTATTGTTTCTCGTATGTGGCGGCTTAAAGGAGCTAAATCCGAACTTTTTACCGACTGTCTTTGTTCAGTGCCAGAAAGCCGAAAAAAGTCACTTACAAATTGAATTTACATAACCCGTGTCCTAGTGGGCCTCTACATACTCGGATCAACCAACATGCAAAATTTCAGCTTTCTAGGTCTAGTGGTTTGAGCCCTGCGTCGATGAGTCAATTTTGGATGGTCAATGCCAAAGGGCCGAAAAAAGTCACTTACAAATTGAATATTCAAAAACCGTTTCTTAGTGAGCCTCTTCATACTCAGATCAACCAACTTGCAAAATTTCAGCTTTCTTGGTCTAGTGGTTTGAGCCCTGCGGTGATGAGTCAATTTTGGATTATATATAATAGATGAGACTTTCCAACTCGATTTGCTCGTAGAAATATGGAATATAGCTCTTTTTGCGCGTATCAATGCGAGGAGCAATGTTCGTAGTTTCTACTTCTATGAAGTGGGAACCGAACGAGATATTGCCAGAAAACTATCCCCGGTCTGCGAAATTTCGGCGGTTGCCATAGTAACGTTGATCTGTTTCTCAGAGGGAAGACATTTATTTGGGAATATCTCCGAAACCGTTCATTTTAGGAACTTATGAAGAGTGTTTCGGGTTCCCTACAGGACCTACGAGTGCTGTTTCTCGTATCTGGCGGCTTAAAAGAGCTAAATCCGAACTTTTTACCGACTGTCTTTGTTCAGTGCGAAAGGGCCGAAAAAAGTCACTTACAAATTGAATTTACAAAAACCGTTTCATAGTGGGCCTCTACATACTCGGATCAACAACATGCAAAATATCAGCTTATTAGGTCTAGTGGTTTGAGCCCTGCGTCGATGAGTCTATTTTGGATGATCAATGCCAAAGGGCCGAGAAAAACCACTTACATATTGAATTTTCAAAAACCGTTTCTTAGTGAGCCTCTACATACACAGATCAACCAACGTGCAAAATTCCTGCTTTCTAGGTCTAGTGGTTTGAGCCCTGCGATGATGAGTCAATTTTGGATTATATATAATAGATGAGACTTTCCAAGTCAATTTGCTCGTAGAAATATGGAATATAGCTCGTTTTGCGCGTATCAATGCGAGAAGCAATGTTCGTAGTTTCCACTTCTATGAAGTGGGAACCGACCCCGCGTGTTAAGGCCCTAAAACGAACGGTTTTCGAGATATTGCCAGAAAACTATCCCCGGTCTGCGAAATTTCAGCGGTTTCCATAGTAACGTTGATCTATTTCTCAGAGGGAACACTCTTATTTGGGAATATCTCCGAAACCGTTCAGTTTAGGAACTTAAAAATTGTGTTTCGGGGTCCCTACAGGACCTCCGAGTATTGTTTCTCGTATCTGGCGGCTTAAAAGGAGCTAAATCCGAACTTTTTACCGACTGTTTTTGTTCAGTGCCAGAAAGCGGAAAAAATTCACTTACAAATTGAATTTACAAAAACCGTTTCTTAGTGGGCCTCTACATACTCGGATCAATCAACATGCAAAATTGCAGCTTTCTAGGTCTAGTGGTTTGAGCCCTGCGTCGATGAGTCAATTTTGGATTGTCAATGCCAAAGGGCCGAAAGAAGTCACTTACAAATGAATTTTCAAAAACCGTTTCTTAGTGAGCCTCTACTTGCTCAGATCAACCAACGTGCAAAATTTCAGCTTTCTAGGTCTAGTGGTGTGAGCCCTCTGGTGATGAGTCAATTTTGGATTATATATAATAGATGAGACTTTCCAAGTCGATTTGCTCGTAGAAATATGGAATATAGGTCTTTTTGCGCGTATCAATGCGAGGAGCAATGTTCGTAGTTTCCACTTCTACAAAGTGGGAACCGAACCCCGCGTTTTAACGCCCTAATACGAACGGATTTCGAGATATTTCCAGAAAACTATCCCCGGTCTGCGAAATTTCAGCGGTTGCCATAGTAACGTTTATCTGTTTCTCAGAGGGAACACAGTTATTAGGGAATATATCCGAAACCGTTCATTTTAGGAACTTATAAAGTGTGTTTCGGGGTCCCTACACGACCTCCGAGTATTGTTTATCGTATCTGGCGGCTTAAAAGGAGATAAATCCGAACTTTTTACCGACTGTCTTTGTTCAGTGCTAAAGGGCCGAAAAAATTCACTTACAAATTGAATTTACAAAAACCGTTTCTTAGTAGGTCTCTACATACTCGGATCAACCAACATGGAATATTTCAGCTTTCTAGTTCTAGTGGTTAGAGCCCTGCGTCGATGAGTTAATTTTGGAAGGCCAATGCCAAAGGGCCGAAAAAATCACTTACAAATTGAATGTTCAATAACCGTTTCTGAGTGAGCCTCTACATCCTCAGATCAACCAACGTGCAAAATTTCAGCTTTCTAGGTCTAGTGGTTTGAGCCCTGCGGTGATGAGTCAATTTTGGATTATATATAATAGATGAGACTTTCCAAGTCGATTTGCTCGTAGAAATATGGAATATAGGTCTTTTTGCGCGTATCAATGCGAGGAGCAATGTTCGTAGTTTCCACTTCTACAAAGTGGGAACCGAACCCCGCGTTTTAACGCCCTAATACGAACGGATTTCGAGATATTTCCAGAAAACTATCCCCGGTCTGCGAAATTTCAGCGGTTGCCATAGTAACGTTTATCTGTTTCTCAGAGGGAACACAGTTATTAGGGAATATATCCGAAACCGTTCATTTTAGGAACTTAAAAAGTGTGTTTCGGGGTCCCTACACGACCTCCGAGTATTGTTTCTCGTATCTGGCGGCTTAGAAGGAGCTAAATCCGAACTTTTTACCGACTGTCTTTGTTCAGTCCTAAAGGGCCGAAAAAATTCACTTACAAATTGAATTTACAACAAGATGTTCAGCAAAGAACATATAGCCTACTTTCTCCTAAATGTATGGGTACCTTTATGACTCTTTGTCCTCATCCCTAAAACAATCACCCCAACCACAATGTATTGTTTGTTTTCTTTTATATTGATAATAAGCCAGTAAGTGTCAAGATCAATATTATATACTTTATGATGATTGAATAACAAAACTACTAACTTATTGTAATGCATTCACGTCCGTTAATCTCTATATTAAGCCAGCCTGCAAAATTAAGAATCTTCCGCCCCAATCACAGTAGGTGGTGCTGCGACCTATCAGTGAATTAATCTTTATCTTGTACGCCTATGCACTGCCATCGTAATGTACTACGATGGCAGTGTTCTATGGGTGTTGAATGAGTAGGCAGTTTAAAGTAGCCAAGAGGGAGGCGATCCAGCTGGCAGTGTTTAAAGGTATTCGGAGCGCGATCGTGGCTAATAGTTGAACTACCAGTATTACAAAATTGCCATACTTCAGGAGGCCAGCTCAGGCATTTACACAGCGTTATGTTTGGAACAATATTACCCACATAACCCACAAGAGGACAGCACCGTACAGAGGCATTAAGAAGGCTGTGGTTAATGACAACGTGTATCTAGTTCTTCTATTCTCCTTTTTCTAATGTCTTCTGTTTATGTGCGATGCTGGGACTGTGATTTTATTAATATACGAGTGTATACTTTATCCTCTCCTTTGAGCTAAATGACATTTTATTCAGTATCTGTGGAAAAAGCTCGTGCACATCATTTGTAAAAGAATTCAAGAAAAAAAAACTAACAGTAGCAGTACTCGATCCCCAGTCAACTGCGTGTCAGACTAACATGCTAGCCCAGAGCTAACCGTATCCATGACGTCAGGTGTTCTTAACTGACATATTAGATACAACCTGTTGGCAAATAATGACTTTAAATAAACGATTTCTTCACTGCAGTACATCTTCATTAAAGATCATTTCATACAAAGTTTATATTATTGTATCAGTACGGTATATCACATACAACATACTAAAACTACTGAAATATAAGACAGGCACATGAGGACAGCTGCCATCTTGTCGTGTGACACAAACGGCTCAGCTCTTTTAAGCCACTCACGCTGTATAATATTATAATATTAAATTATAATAAATAACGGATCACGACCTTCAGGATAGCTTAAACCCCCCTAGGCTCGATAATCGGAATTGGTGGGTCTTAAGCTATTTATTAAAATGGTTGCATAATTCACACGGCCGCCATCCTGAAATGGCATGGCCGATGACCTTGAATTTTGGGTGAAAGACGCGTCCTATATAAAGGTATGTTGTCACCAACGTTGGTAGAGATCGGATGATTAGTTTAGCCGTAATTTGATTTTACGTTTTGAACATTTGAGTGGCCGCCATTCTGTTTTGGTAAAGATGGCGGCGATATAAAGTATGACACTGAGGTGTCCTTTACTAGTGCTACCTCTGTACCAAATTTCGTTCAATTCGGTTTCACCGTGTTCGAATTGATAGGGGGGGACAGACATTCAGAGTACACACACTCACACACACACAGACACACACACACACATACACACACACACACAGACTCACACACACACATACACACACACACACAGACTCACACACACACATACACACACACAGACAGACACACTTTTTTCGCCCTGTGTTGATCTCATAAGTCTACTTTCATTTTTTGCAAAAATCGACTGTAGGCTAAAAACCGTTTCTTAGTGGGTCTCTACATACTCGGATCAACCAACATGGAATATTTCAGCTTTCTAGTTCTAGTGGTTAGTGCCCTGCGTCGATGAGTTAATTTTGGAAGGCCAATGCCAAAGGGCCGAAAAAATCACTTACAAATTGAATGTTCAATAACCGTTTCTGAGTGAGCCTCTGCATCCTCAGATCAACCAACGTGCAAAATTTCAGCTTTCTAGGTCTAGTGGTTTGAGCCCTGCGGTGATGAGTCAATTTTGGATTATATATAATAGATTATGGTAAATCCCCCTTCCGGAGTTCATATTACCAGAAGCCCAAAAGACTGATTCTCGCGCATATGACAAGAAACTGTCCACACAAGAGATCATTTTCGGTTTATTTTTATCACCAACCATCAAAAACTACCCTACAAAATTACTATCCCTGAATAATAAGGGGTAGACATACAAGACAAGACATACAAGACCTAATAGTTGAAGAGGATATTTGATCTTCAGTGCGATCATAAGAATCCACTTCATATAACCAAAGCTCACAGAGGACTACAGTCACAGTGTGATTGCGTTAGCACAGGCTGACTTCACAGATGTACCATTTTCATGAGAATTATCCCGAGTGTAGACCACCTTTCTCCTCTATTCTCTTCAACATTGCTCTCGAAAAAGTTATCAGATCACTAAAATTAGTTTCAGGTGGCATGCTTCTCGGACTGTATCATAAAGTGCTTGAATACGCAGATGATATCGTACTCAAGGGAAGAAATGAGATTGAGATAAGGAAATTGTTTGTTGAACTTGAGGATATAGCTTTTAAAATTAGGCCTTAGAATTAATATCCATAAAACTCAGTGCATGGTAATGAAGAGTAATATTGACGCGTATGGGAATCGGTTACCTCTTCTTGTTGGCAAGCATAGTTTTGAGCAAGTTGAACATTTAAAACTCTTAGGAGTCATGATTGATGAACAGAATCATAGAGAAGTGGAAATTTAAGTTAGAATACAGAATGCTAACAAAGTGTACTACTCTCCGCAGTTTTTATTGGGATCCAAATTTTTGACGAGAAATACAAAACTGAAAATATAAAATACCATCATTAGGCCATTCTGACTTATGGTGCAGAATCATGGAGGTTAACAAAACAGGAAGAACACCAGTTGCAGGTTTTCGAAAATAAAGTGTATAGGACAATTTTTGGACCATTCTTTGAATCCGCATCTCAAAGCTGTAAAAAAGATCAAATAAATACATACACTCACTATCACAGCAAGCAGGGGCGTATATAAGGTGGGGGGGGTGTTCTGAGGGGGCTCCCCCCCTAAAAAGCCAATAAAATTGAGAAAGTGTCGCTTTGGTAAGAGCATAAAATCATTAAATATTTGTAAATTTGGTTGTACCGTAATCTTAACTTATTGGCTAAGTTATAAACAATATTAAGATTCAAATTAGACTACCTCGTGGTGTAGTGGCTAGCATTCTTGGCTACCTACCCGGAGGTCCGAATTCGATTCGCTGCTCTTCCAAGAAATTTTAATTCTAGTCTGAGGGCTGTAACGGGGTAAACTCAGCCTTGTGAGGCAAAACTGTGAATTCCACAGTACGGTACTTTTGAGAAATAAATTATCAACTTGTAAAAAACAAGAAGTTCCGTGAAGAACTATACAGCCAACTATTCATGCCAATGATTATTCTACAGTATATGAACCTAGCTAGAATAATGACGAAATTAAGTTGGTAATATCGAAATATCTAATTAGTTCAAAATATACCTGGTATAATGTAGCCTAATAGAGCACTACAGTTGGCAGCCCTGGTGACTGAATATATTCTTAGTTCCATCTCTTAAGGTACAGAATACAAAATTTGGTTGAAGTCCAATGGACGTTACATGCAGTTAGACACTGGATCTATCAGCACGCGTAAAAGCATGTTGCCAACAATACCATGCTGGTGCTGGTCAGAAATAATCTGAATTATTGTGATATCTTGTTGTGCCAATTTTGGATGAAATCCATTTGTTAGTATAGAAGTTACATGTATTTTAAAATTGGACATATCAGCAGGCATAGAATCATGTTGGCAGCACTGCCCTGTATTAATTACTCCAAATTAATCTAGAATGTCAGGTGCTATACGTGTGCAAAGTATAGAGCTGTTGGCTTGCATATATTCTGATATATTGATATTTGGGTAAAAAGAATATAGACAGCATTTATTAACAGTTGGCAGCCCTGATTGATCTTAACAATACATATAGTCATATCTGTTATGGTACACATAGCACATACGAAATTTGGTTGAAATCCAACTGATAGTATAGAAGTTACATGTATTTAAAACTTGGTACTATCAGCAGGCTTATAATCATGTTGGTAGAACTGACGTATATAAGTTACTCCAAATTAATCTAAAATGTCAGAATATACGTGTGCATAGTTTAAAGCTGTTGGCTTGCATACTTTCTGATATATTGGTATTTGGATTTAAAAAAAAGAGAGAGCAATTATTAACAGTTGGCAGCCCTGGTGGCTCTTAAGAATACGCTCAGTCATATCTGTTTATGTACAGATATTACATACAAAATTTGGTTGAAATCCAATTGATAGAGTAGAATTATATGCATTTAAACATTGGACCTATCAGAAGGCTTAAAGTTATTTTGGCAACACTGTCATGGTTGGCCTCCTGGAAATTAAATTGAAATAGTATTATCTACATGTGTGCCAATTTTGGAATAGCTCCCATGCATTCCTTGCAAGATATCCAACATGGAGCTCAAATTTCTAGTGCGTTTTTTCAGCAGTTGGTAGCACTGACATCATTTTCAAATATGGACGTGAGCTATTCCGGTGCACATCTTTACTCATACTAAATTTGGTTTTGATTGCTGCAACCGTTTAGGAGTTGATAGGGGACACACACACACACACAGCCAGACAGACAGACAGACAGACAGACAGACAGAAGGACAGACAGACAGACAGGCACACATTTTCCCGTATCGATCTCATAAGTCTACTTTTTCCTCATTTTTGCAAAATGTGAAAAGTAGCCTAAAAATGTTTACCTTTCTGCTTAGTAAATTGACAAATATTTAGATATTTGCCATTCATACTCCATAGATCATAATAGAAAATTCATTAAGTATGAAATTTTATCTGTGTGTTGTGTTGTATTTTACAACTTTTTTGTGAAAATCCACAGCCTTCTTCCAGTCTCCGACCGGGTCAGGAATGGAATGAATGAAGCCCCCAGCTAGCGGCGTAATAATTGTAGGCTATATAAACTTTGAATTGTATCTAAAATAATTACACAAAGTTATATGCTCTAAGATACAGATTCATATTTCTGGGTATTTTGCGGTGATAAGCCCCTGATAATACTCACAATTTTCCAGGATAGTCAGCTCCCCCTCCCCCACCCCCCCCCCCCCCCCCCCCCGAAAAAAATTGCATATACGCCCCTGACAGCAAGCAACTCAACATCATTAACTTCAATGGGCTGAATATTTCAATGGGCTTGTCAGTTACTGAGGATGGAAGATGATAGGATGGTCTTACAAACCTTTGAAGGAGAACCAAAAGAAAAAAAGTCAAAGGAAAGACCTCAAATTTCCTGCAAAACTGAAATCTCCAAACTTTGTCGACATCTGAATGTAGACAACTGGCGAAAACTCGACCAAAACCGAGTTCAGTGGAGGCATTTTGTGAGATCGGAGCAGATCTTCGTGTATTATAAATGATATTTCATAGTTATTTGAATACTACTAGATATACGCCTTGGGGTTTTGTGGGTATACCCACATAACCTAACGGCGGTAATTTTTGAGGATCCAACCAGCCTTCGGGCTGACTACCTAACAGACAGACTAGATATACACACACGCATACGTATAGTCAATTTAAATTCAGTGAGTTTGCAAGCTTCAGGTGTTTCGTCCATCAAGTTCTGTGGAGAACATGTAATTAGACACAACTTGCAAACGAGGAGGTGGTTCATGGTTTGTTCCTCACCGCATTCACACAAAGTCGAGTCACAAGCAATTCCCCATTCTTTCAAGTTGGTATTAGTCCTCCCGACTCCAGTGCGAGATGGTCGACTACGACGTCGCAACAACAACAACAACAACCACTAAAAGAGCCCCGAATGCCATTGCATAGCATCACTAATACCTCAGCACTGTGAGTTACTAGGTTGACGATTAGCCTGTAACACACAGGCTTGCCTTTTACTAGATAAATCAGCATACAGCAGTAATAAATCACGCTTACGGAGGAGAAGATGATATAAGCTGCTCTAGTTCGTTACTTTGTTTGTTCCCGTCTTGAGACAGGCAGTGCTTGGCTCGGTCTGGAAATGCACCCACCCAGTCGTTTCTATGTTTACCCATTTTCTGCGACAAGCAAATAACTGTTATTGAGTTCTGGAAGCTTTATTAACCAGCTGACGAGCCGCTTGGCAAATAGCACAGGCTCTTTACGAGATTTCCAAACGGAATAACGTTTTACTCCATCAAATAACAGAGACCGCATTCGCTCCAAGCTCCAGAAATATGAATCCGTGCGCTGCGGTTAGCTAAGTATCTTCCCTCAGCGACAATTCTCCTTGTTATACATAGTGACTTGTCATTCAGTTACGACGTGATAGAGGAGGTAAAATACAGCAACATTTGAACGTCAAGGGTATATTCTCAAGCTATTTGATTTCTAGATTGTTGGTTGGTTCCTCAGTTTATGGGGTGCAACAACTCGGTCATGTATCCCCGTGTATTGTGTGTGTGTGTAGGATCGGTCAGATAGCCGGTGTTAATTGTGATGGCAGTATTAGTGTGTATTATCTGTAGGCCTAATTCAGGTAAGGATTGCAGACGATCAATTTCAAGTAGTTCCTTCTTTTGCAACCAAAAGCTACCATCAGGGACACGTAGCTGCGAACTTGGCTACTAGATACCACCGCAACTGGCACCTTGTGGCGAACGTTGGAACTTAATAGAGCGTTAATCAAATCTAACCAACAAATTTAGCTCCACACAATTGTAGTTAGTGGGAGGTTCTTTTGCATGCCATAAATCTATTGCATGGGCCCACCGGCTTTACTTCCCCTCCGAAGGAAGGCATACCGCACTGAGGGATTTTTTTCCGCTCTTAAAAAATCCGACGACCTCTGTTGGGTTTGAACCCACGATCTTGGGCATAGAAGCTCTGCATGCTACCAACTACGCCACCGAAGCCGTCTTCTAGATCGTTGCTTAGGGAAAATCAACGAGATATCTGCTCGTAGTGAAGACGAATGGATAAAATTAGTCAAAGAAATGGAAGGAAACGGTCGTAGCTTATTCAAGGGTATCATCCCGGCATTTGCCTGGAGTAGAAATGGGAAACCACGGATATCCGTTTCTAAGATTCCCGATATTGTATTCGAAACCACCTCTTCTCAGTTTTACCCCGTTCCAGCCCTCAGACCAGAATTAAATTTCTTGGCAGGGCCGCGAATCGAACCAAGGCCTCTGCAGTGACTGTCAAGAATGCTAGACACTACGTAACGAGGCGGACTGAATATAATTGAATACATGTATAATTTCCCAGGTAATGAATACCCTTTCCCAAGCTCTAGCCTTAATAAATTATGTTATAGAACACAAAACGTAACTGAAGTGTGGGTATAGCCGGCCCCGTGGTGTTGGGGTAGCGCGCCTGCCTCTCACCTGGAGGCCCCGGGTTCGATTCTCGGCTCCATCAGGGATTTTAGAAACTGACGTGAGGGCTGGAACGGGTTGCACTCAGCCTCGTGAGGACAACCGAGTAGCTGTCTGACAGTGAGGCAGCGCCCCGATCATGGAGACCAAGATTAACGGCCGAGGGGACCCGATGCGCTGATCACGCGTCACCCCAATATCTGCAGGCCAAATGGCTGGGCAGCGATCGCTTGGTTGTCCTAGGCCCTTCATGGGCAGTAGTGCCAGGGGTTATTTTTTGTTAAGTGTAGGTATGTCTACCTCTTATTAGTTCCGTCTTCAACGGGGTTGGGGATGTGATACGATGAAAGTCTAATTGGAGGGTGTTTTTACGGCTGGATGCCCATCCTAATGCAACCTCATGTGAGGAGTTGCTGAAAGATAAAATGTATGAAGGGAAATGAAACTGGGCAAGGAGATGGAAGGAAATGCCCGTGGCCTATTGGAAGGTCCCGTCCCAGCATTTACCTGGAGTTGAAAAAGGGAAACCACAGAAAAACATTTTGAACCCACGTCTACCGAGTCCGCAACTAGCTTGGCCCAGTGCTGTGCGTTAGTAAGCGTAACTACTGCTGTCGGTATTGGAGTGAATTGGGCCATTTTCTAATTTTTGTCAGATCCCATGTCCTCAGGTATATAGACTATATTTTCCCCAGAAGAAATGCATATTTTTTTGTATCAATTTTTCCCAGCAAAGTCAGGTTGCTGAAGAGCACTTTACACACTTCAGAACTTAGTTTGGTCGAAATCTTAACTTTTTACGTTTTTTTTTTTAATTTGGCAGAACTTTATGAGTGCACTGTCCCCACCCATATGTTCAATATTTGAACACATATATTTATTACCAAGGATGAGAAATAGAAATACAAAATGCACCTTTCATTCAGTTCAACGTATAGATTATGCAGAGCCTTTGATAGATTTTTGACATAATTTTTAAAAGATTTTTGTACAAAATGGATTTCGAATGCAAACACATTTGCCATTGAAAAAACAAATGTTTTATAAATCCGTATTGATAGTAGAATTAAATGTTAAAAATTATACGCCAAATCAATACTCAACACACATAATGTATATATATATATATATATTGTGCCCTTTCAGCAAGAAATATGCAAATCACAGTATGCCAGCAATGCTCAAATCGGGATTTTCGGGGTTATGGTAAGTTCTCCCACTCTGTGACTTACATATTTTGGATTAAATTGAGGATACAGTTTCAAAATAAGTAAACAAAATCAACTCCTACTATAAAACATTTAATTCCACAATTATATGGCGCTACAACAAATTAAACAAATTAAATACTGACCCATTCTAACTTGTTCAAAATAACAAGGAATACAATATAAAAACAAATGTTAAATCATAAATAAATGGTTTCTCATAAACCAACAAATATATCTCTATTTTCACTTCCATATAGTGTCCTTTTTAAAATTCCATACAATTCACAGCTCCAATAGGCTCTATACTTTCCAATATAAACTGTGTTATCACTTTTACCGCATATCACTTCCTTTTATATGAGTATTTTATAATTAAAACAATATATAATTCTTATTAAAGTACTTTTACTACTTTGCTTAAACTTTGGGCTTTCACAATGTTCTCAGTTACCATCTCTCTCAAATCAACAATTCACTACAGTGATTGGGAAAACATTTGCGCACTCCCGAGTTTCTGAAGACCACTTGAACTAGTCAAAAAATTAAGATCACTCCCGAAATCTAATTGTCTTCACTGAACTCGTGAATCATTACATCATAATTATAACATTATATTAGGGATTTATATTATCTGTCTTAAAAGACCATTATCTCATAAGAAAGCAACGATCTGAACTTGCAAGCGGTAATCTTCATCTACAAGAATCTCGGTTCGAAGACCGGGTCGTTAAACAAACTCTAAACAAGCTAGCGTACTATAACTTCAAAACAGACGGATCCCCAACCGACCGCAACATCAATGACAAGGAGTCTAGCCTGGACACTTAGCGTGAGTTATTGTAGGGAGGGAGACTTCACGGCCATCGCCCCCACGGGACGAGCGACTCCTAGTTTCAACACAGCTGTTTCTTAAATGCAGTTCTTTGAACAGGCCTGGCTTTTTATTCACATACTTTAACAACATATTTATTTTCATTAGACCATTCTCGTAGCCTTGGCAGTTATTAATTATGAAGTATCCTCATTGGTGGGTAAGAGTAATTCACATACAACATGGAATATTTAGGGGCTTCAATACATAAACGAATCTGGGTTCGACTCTCTCAACATGCCTCGGGAACCATTTCCCATACTGGAGGACTTATATAAATGCGACTTAGGGCGGCCTCGGCCTTTAACCTGCGCTCATAAAACAATAAATTCGCACCCTATTATAACACAACAACACACATGGCCTCGTGATCCACATCACTATATAGAGGACGTACTATAGCTCAATTACCACGACCAACTGCCCCTCATAATTAAATTTACCAAGTATATTTAGGTTCAACGCCTTCCTAGCGTGGCAAATTTACTTCAATGCGATACATTAGGCTTATCCTTTATTTCCAAATTGCCTTCAAAGAACTGATAAATTCAAAATCACATTTGATCTGCATCTCAATTTTTATATTAATCCTCTCCCGTACAATAATCGCTTTACCTTAAGAACATATGTTCACAACATGCATTTATTCCTTTAAAGGAGCTCAAAAGCTACTACTTTCGTATAATTCATCATAATCTTCATTTATCTAATTGTGATTATTATTATTATTACGCTTGCTTTCATATAATTAAATCATTTATCAAATACACTGATATTTTATTTCATATATTTCCCCTAAGGGATTTATTCATTTCACAGAATCATTTTATACTTTCTCAATTTTAGTTGTTCAGATCGCGCTATTATTCTGTTATTTGTTATACAAAAACATCCCTATTATCTCATTCTCAGGTGGATTGCACGAAAACATTTCCCAACACATGACATAATGAAATGGTTACTCACATGATAGGACGGTCCCCGACCGTATTTTCCAACGATGTTTCATTTTTGCCCACTTGAATGTGTTTAAGCCATCTTGCTTAATTCCATTTCATACACTGACATTTCTTGACACACATATAACTTATATACCTTATACACTGGTAACATTTTGAATACGATTTTGTATTCTTTTATAATACACAAATGAATTCACTGAAAAATTATTACACTAACACAAATTTCCTATATTTACAATACACTGCTTTTATCACTGAGGCTTTGATTTTAGCCTTACACACGTGATTTCTCTCTTCCCCGTCTCCAAGGGTGAAACTAGTAAATGTCGGCTCCCTATCTGACCAGAATATGAATGTCTCGAACACTCTACCCCTCCCTGGAATGGTACTTCTTCAAATCCGGTTTCCTGACGATCGGCTATTATTATTATTAGCTCGAAATTGTTTCTTTCTAGACACTATTGAGTTTGTCTAGCGAAAGTCTGTCTTGTTCACGGTCTCCCAAATACTCTATCGGTGACCTATTATTTTCTAGCATCTAATGCTCCTCCTTCAATACGTAACTTAGTGCTTTTTATAGTTCGTTTGTTTTCCTTGAAACAACGTCTTGAATTAAATTCTCACTTATGATTATTCTATTCTCTAATTCCTATCTTTTCAGAATACTATGCGGCCCTTATTTTGTCCAACCCTGATCGGGTTCTTTAACATTGATAGAATGTTTGTTTCGCTATTATGGTACTTCAAAACGTTACGATACTTTCGGTCGTTTAAATGAACTGTTATTTGAAAAACCTATCGCCTGTTCATTAAGTTCGCAGCCTATATTGACTGTAATACTGAACTTTTCACTATAAGACTGATACTGGCGGAACTAAATCCTGTATTAGGATTTTCCTAAGTCTTCACACGGCGATACTATGATGATACTTCTCGGCCACTCCTTACGGGTGCACGTTGTGATACAGAGTATCACGACCTCTCGAGGTCTAGTAAGTACTGCATGATTTTCCTGGCACAGCCAGGGCTTTTATACAAATCGGCGACAAAACGATAAAATCCTTGTCTTTTTCAGAACCAACTTTTGAAGTAATGGTCGCACAATCTTGGAAATTATATCTCTGGAAAGCTTGTTTTCTAAACGTAAACTGATTTCTTTGTACGTGAAAATCGATCGTACAATTCCGAGATATTAAATGAAATTTACTCTTGAGGTACGTGGGTGTTGTAGTTGATTTTTAATCCCCACCACCGTGGGTCTCGGGGAATTTTTTATGACGTATGGCCACGTTTGCACTTCTTTCCTAGGCAATTATTAAAACCTTTTTCTTCACACAAAAATCTCTATTCCGAAATGATTCACAATGATGTATTTCTTTAGTTAATTATATGCTCGCAAGTGCTTTAAATCTAATTATTCTTCTTCTTGCACAACTGCGAGGTTGCCAATTTACTGCAACGTAAGATCAATTTCCGAAACATGCTCGGTGTCACTCTGACGGAAAGTTCCACTCGTTCTAATTATTGCCATGATTCGCTCCTAACGGTGCGTCATGCGTGATATCATTTCCTGGCCACCTGGGCTCTCCTTTCTTGCACAACGTTATGCTCGCCTTCTTGTATAAAAT
This sequence comes from Meconema thalassinum, assembly GCA_946902985.2. Classification (NCBI taxonomy): domain Eukaryota; kingdom Metazoa; phylum Arthropoda; class Insecta; order Orthoptera; family Tettigoniidae; genus Meconema; species Meconema thalassinum. The sequence continues at coordinate 1,322,483,502 of OX336388.2, read as the reverse complement.
CATTCTATGTTCCACTGAAGACTGTGTATTTCCTTCCTTCTTTTTACCATAATACATGGATTCGACCCCTTGAACCAATGGTACATGGGTTCATCTCTCCCCTCGTTAGGTAAATAAATTTTCGAAATTTTGAGGAAATTTATTTCAATAATTTTCATAAAAATCTTATTTTTCTCCAGTATCGAAGCCATCATAACATCTCTCAGTACCTTTAGTTTCTATTCTCATGGAATCCCACGATAATTAGGATTTTCCACCTATAAAGTCATATCCGGTAATATTGTAGGTTGAGTACGCTCTGTCCCTACCCGTCCTTCCTCTCTTACTTTTCTGGACTAAAAGTCTGCAGAACATAATTCTTCATTACGGGTGTGGTCTATCCCTACCCGTTTCTTGATTTCATCATTCTCTCTTCTTAAATTGAAATTTTCTTTTTCAACAAGATCAATTATTTCTCTTATCTCACAATACAGTTTCTCTAATTCGCATTCGCAATCGAATGGTTGAGCTCTGTTTCCTTGTTCTACCTTACTCTTGTTTTTATCAAAAGTGGATTCATCATTTCTAAATTGTTCCATAACCAGGGCTTGTTCATTTGCTTCATCGAAGTCTTCGGGAGGGTAATATACTTTCAGGTTGGTTGAATTCTGGTCACTTCGTGATTCGTTTCACAGTGCCGAATTCTATAGGCATTATTTCTTAAATCTCTTATTATTTGATACGGTCCATGGTACATTTTCTGGAACTTCTTGTACACGCGGTTCCCTGGATCCGAAATGGCTGGTCTTTTCACTAACACCATTTCTCCTGCTAATAGTGGTCGATGATACCTCTTGTGCCTGTTTCTTCTTTGCCTTCTATCAGCTTGAGCTTTTAGATGCTCAAAGGCTCTTCTAATACGTACATCTCTTCCAGGCTGAGCGTCTGCTGGCCTAGGAATGACCAGACTCCAAGGTCTTTCTGGTTGATCATTCCGATGTAACGTTATTGGTATCTCTCCCGTAGACTCATGGATTGTGTTATTTATACAAAATTCGATAATATCAAGGATGTCTGTCCATTTCCAATTTTCCTCGGCACAGTATATCCTACAATACTTGGCCGTTTCCCTCATCACTCTTTCCATAGGATTTGCCTCAGGATGGCGAATACTAGACAGTATCTGGCGTATTCCAAGTCTCTCTAATTCCTGTCTGAATTCTACACTTGTAAAACAACTACCGTGATCCGATAACAAATTCTCTGGTTTACCCAGAATAGGTATCACTTTTTCTTTGAGTCGTTTTAACACTTGTTTAGTACTCGTCTTCTGTATGGGAGCAAGGACAACCATTTTCGTGAAAACATCCATAGCCACCATTATGTGTCTATTTCCTCACCTAGCCTTTGGCAAAGGTCCGAAATCGTCAATAGAAATGATTTGACCTGGCCTCTCGGGCAACAATGGTATTGGCTTTTGTCTCAACAAAAACGCATTCGGCTTAATCCTCTGACATAGATCACATGTCTTGAGCGTATCCCTTACAGTCTCTCTCAGTCTCGGCCATACAAATGCTTCTTTCAGCATCGAGACTGTTTTGTCGACTCCTATATGTCCAAACGATCTATGGGCTAACCATACCATTTTCCTCTGCAAAATCGCAGGTAAAACGATCCTCAATCGTGTATGGTCAGAGTCCACAAACTTATACAACAATCCATTAAAGAACGTGTAATCCTGAGCTATCTTATTAGCTTCAGTATACGCCGGTTTTCCCCTTATCAAACTCCCTTCCAAGAAAGATATGAGCATGTTCATCCATGGATCCTCACGTTGTCGTTGACCAATGGTTCTTAATTCATTCAAAGTACGCTGATCCCTGTCTTCCAAATCAATAGCCATTACTTCCTCTTCTGTGGACTCTGGCTGTCTACTTAAATAGTCTGGAACTACATTTTCTTTCCCTGGGCAATACTCTATATTTACGTCGAACTGTTGAATGTAGAAAGCCCAACTCATCAACCTTTGACTGGATAAATCAGTCTTCATCAAAAAGGTTAAGGCTTTATGATCAGTCCTTAATGTGACTTGAAACCCATACACAATTTTTCGACAATATTGCAACGCGTGCAATATCGCTAACAGCTCGATCTCGCTGATTGTATAATTTTTCTCGTGTGGTTTCAGTCTTCGAATTGTGAAAGCTAGATAATTTTTCTTCTCAGGGTTATCCGGGTTTTCCTGATATAGCATTGCCCCTATTCCAATCTGGGATGCATCTGTATGTATTACAAATCTCTGATTAAAATCAGGATATCCTAGCTTCACATAATTTAAGAGCATTTCCTTGGCCTCTATAAATGCTTTTTCTGTTTCCTCCGTCCATTTCCACTTGCCCCCTTCTTCAGAAGGTCCTGTAGTGGTGCAACAGTTTTGGTGTATGACGGACAATGTCCTGAGAAAAACCCAATCAATCCCAAAAACTGGCGAACGTTTTTCACCTTCAAAGGCCTGGGAAAATCTCTTATTGATTCTAATTTGCATGGATTTGGTTTAACACCATCTGTGTCTATCACATGCCCCTAAAACGTAACTTGTCTCTGACAAAAATTTGATTTCTTCAAATTAATCTTAAAGTTAGCCCTTCGTAAATCTTCCAATAATTTCTTTAATTTTTCCAAGTGTTCCTCAATGTTTTCCGAGGTAAGCAATATGTCATCCACATAACGGATAGTGCAATCTTTCACTTCCTCTGACAGGTTTCGATCAAGCGCTCTTATTAAGGCCGATCCAGCGGTCTTCAAGCCAAACGGACATCTCTTGAAGCAATACGTTTGTTGATCGAACTGAAATCCAGTTAAGAGACTGGTTTTCTCTTCCAGTTCGAGATGATGATATGAAGAAGTCATGTCAATATTTGTGAATATCTTCTTGCCTTTAAATTTCCTCAGTATTTCTTTTATGGGTGGTGCCGAATCATTTTCTGGTATGATTTTCGCGTTCAAATTCCTGGCATCCAAACACACTCTTACTGAGCCATCCGGTTTACTCACAATTACTAATGGACTAACATATGGTGTCGCCATCTTTTCTATAACAGCTGCATCACTCATCTCCTGCAGTGTTTTCTTCGTTTGTGGGTAATGTTTTTCTGCAACCGGGTATGGTTTTTATCTGAACGGTGCCCAATCATTTACTTGAAAAGCGTATTTAATTTTTTTATCTTTCCTGGCTTGGAATCAAATACGTCCCTGTAATTTAATAGTAATTCCTTTAATTTTTCCTTGTTTTCGAGGTCAACTTTAGCTTCCTCTATTTTTCCTGACAGGTTGGTTTCGAACTCAGTTTCCGAACTATCTTCAAGTTCTATGTTTAGGAATTCAAATACCTTTTCTATGTCCTTACAACCTTCCTCGTTCACTTCTTCCACATGCCATACCTGTTCTCCTATTTTCACATCCTGTTCCTGTAAATTAATGTTTTGTTCGTCCACATCCTCTCTTTGAATCCTAATGCAATTTTGCGCTAGGTCTATGATGACCTTATTCTCACGGATAAAATCAATACCTAATATGACATTATATGGCAATTGATTTACCAGCAAAGAGCATTGCGAAATTTCAGCGTTACCCATGATCAAATCAATGTATACCTGAAATTTACATGTCAAAGATTTTTCAGGAATAATTCCCTTAATCTTTACACTTGAGGTGGGAATTTTCAATACCTGGCCTCTTGTTTCCAATTCATTTAGGAGGGTTTGCGTAATTAAACTTAAGGTTAATCCAGTATCAATTAATGCCCTGACCAGTAATCCTTCTATCCTTAGCATGATAATAGGTAATTCTCTTCTAACAGGTGGGATTCCTTCCATATCCTCTTTAATTTGCTCATCTGGTCTTGCTATCCAATTCACAATCTCTACCTCCTCCCAGCTCCTGGTATGTTTCCACTTTTGATGATTTAATTTTGAAGTTTTTTTATCCTGAGGGCTTCCTTTCCCCTCATTCTTCAATTGAGCTTGTAACTCCAAGCTTTGAGCTCCTTCTAATCGGTCGGGTGATTTTCGGTTCTTTATTGCCTCACTCCAAAGGACTCTTTGCATTTCAGGTTCGTCCGTTCATTCATTCATGTAACGAAGACCTTCCTGATATCTTTCTTCTATTTCGGCCCGATATTCATCATTTCTGTCTTCCGGCCTCACATTCCTTCTGGGATAATTTTCCCATCTCTTTCTGTTATCCTGCCTCTGATTATTATTGTTATAGGGTCGATTCTCTTGTTGCCTATAACCCGTTTTTCTAGGATTTCTTCCTCGATATCCTCCTCTATAGTATGGCTGTATTCCCCTAGGCTCTTGATGTCCATATTCTCGACCCAATCCCTGAGTATCAGTGCTAGTGGACTGATTTCTGGTCGGTGGTTTCTCTCTGTTTTCTTGACTGCTGGCCATATGTACTTGTTCAGTCTGTCTTGACTGCCTGGGAGTAACGTGTGAAGTCGTCATATCTAATTGACGTAAGACGCTTTCCACTTCCACGGTACTTCTGGCTTTAGATGAGATTAACAACCTCTGTATCTCATATGGAAGTTGTCTTGCAATGGCGGCACACAGGTCGTTCTCAGCAGGAGCAATGTCAAGTTCCCGGAATTTACACAGCTGAGCGGTGAAAAATTCTGAATATTTAGTTGGGGCATTTGTACTATACTTCCTAGAGTACAGATCTAGCCTCAGATTTTCTTGGACATCTGCTGCCCAATATCGTTTCAGAAAAGCTTCTCTAAAACCTTCCACCGTGTCAAATGTATACCTGAAACTCCTGAACCAGGTGAGACAATCACCTGCCAACAGTTTCTCAATTGCTCTCAGTCTCCGATCCTGAGGAACTTTCATTTCATTCAAGTACTCTGCGACCTCCTTCAACCAGTATTTAGGAGTAATTGACATATTATTACCCGTAAACTTCACCGGTCTGTCCTCATTTGACCTGATGATATTTATTATTTGACCATTTGTTTGGTTCATATAAGGGGTTGACATCGCCATTGGATATCCTGGGTTCTTATAAGGGCTCTCCCCTCCTAAGTTCCTATCTTGATCTGTGCCTCGTTCATGGGGATCTACCCATCCTGTCTTTTGGAACTCATCCTGACTTTCAAATTCTACTTTCCTTTCTCTTCGGGCACTTTCCTCATTAGCCATGAGTTGAATTTCCATTTGACTGTTCTTGTGTTCAGTCCTTTCCAACCGTGATCCGAATTCATTCTGAATTCTTTCCTGATTCTTTTTACTGGTTTCCATGTCTTGTTTGAGTTGGAATTTCTCTTCCCTGAAACTATCCCTCATTTCAGCTAAGTGTTTTCTACCTCTTTCCTGAGGACCACGACCTGTTTTTCTATGATTTCTGGCTTAACGTCCCCTTTGGAATCCAAGTCTTCTCGTATCTCCTTTATCTTTTTCTCCATCTCCTTTTGTCCTTTGACCATATCTCCCTTAATTCCTTCAAGCTTTTCCTCAGTTTTCCCTTGACTCGTATATAATTTCGTCAATTCGTCTTGGACCTGGTTTACTTCAGTATTGGTTTTTCCTACTTGTACCTTTAATGTTTCCATGGTTTCCTGAACCTCATTAATACCCTTACTTATCTCATCTATTTTCTGAGTATTCTCCTTATTTTCTTCCTTTCGTTGTTCTCTTTCTCCCCGGATATGCTCTTCATATGTACCTAATCTCTTATTTATTTCATCTTCGTGCTTTCTCAAGTTATCATCCACCTGCCCGGTAAACCGCTCAAATTGACCTTTCATGTAATGCACATCCTTTTGATTTTGACTTTTCATCTCAGTTACTTCGGTCTGAATTTCATCGACTTTTCCCTCAAGTTTTCCTACTTGTTTCTCCACCCCTTTAAATTTGTCTCCTAATTCCTTAAACCTTTCTTTTATCTCACCCCGGGACTTTTCACAAAGCTTCATATTTGACTCTACTTGATCCACTAACTCTCTTCGCACCCCTTGGATCTGGGTTACAAGTTCATTTTTACATACATTTTCTTCCATGTTACTTAATTTGGTTTCCACAGAACCCAATTTATTCCCTAAATTCTTAAAATTTTCTTGACATTCAGTTTGGGAATTTACCATACTTTCATTCAAGGTATGTATTTGGACTTGCAATCCTGAATGAAATGCCTTACTTTCCTTTTCAATTTTAATTGTGATTTCCCCTTTTAACTCAGTTAACTTACTCTCCAACCCCGTATCAAAACCTTGAAATTTGGTATTCATTGTCCCTTCTATACTCGCTCGGAGTTCATTTGATTCTTTTTTTATTCCATCAATTTCAGCCTTCAGTACCTCATTATTTGCTTTACTGTCGGCTTTCATAGACTCTAATGTCTCTTCTTTTACAGCTTTCAACTGTTCTGCAATGTTTTCCCCATTTTCTGTTTTCATACTATCTAATTTACTTTCTATCTCAGCCTTCAATGTACTGTTCATCTTTATACAATCGGCTTGGATAGATCCTAACTTCAAATTTATGGATTCGACATCCTCTTTATTTGTACTCTGTTGGAGGTCCAGTTTATAGTCTATAGTCTCAAATTTATTGTTCATGGCCTACAACGTTTCTTTGCTATCGGCTTTTAAAGCGTCCAAAAGCTCCTGCCTCTCTTCCCTATTCTCTGCTTTTGCAACTTTATTACTTTCCGTACTTATTTTTATCGTCTCCTCCCTAGTCTTTTGGAAATGCTCATCCAAACACTCCTTTATCTCCATCATCGTACACATCTTATCCACGATATAAAAATACAGTGGGCTATTATGGCACATCGCTGGTTCATGCTTGAGAGATGGTACTCTGAACCTTTGTGTCCCAATTTCCAAAATTTTACCTTGGTACGGGTGTTTACTACAACGTACCCTTTTGATATACTCATTCAATGTCAAAACCTTTATGAAAGTATTTAAAAATTCAAAAATTCGAAGAACCATTTTTTTCAATAAAATGAAAAATTTTGATTTTTCATGAAAACTTGGGTTTTCCCTAGGAAAACTCAGCCCTACGTACTGGGCACCATGATTAGGGTTTTGCTAGGGGGTTTATTATATTTAGGGCTGCTCGGTGTGAGTTTCTAGGGTCCCATGCGGTCAGTTAACATTATATTTTGTAGCTACTTCTATCATTACTTTACGTTTACATAATAATGACCGTCTTAAGTGTTCCTCTAATTATTAATCCAAGCACAGTACTTCTATGCCCCCCTGTGCCCTTTCAGCAAGAAATATGCAAATCACAGTATGCCAGCAATGCTCAAATCGGGATTTTCGGGGTTATGGTAAGTTCTCCCACTCTGTGACTTACATATTTTGGATTAAATAGAGGATACAGTTTCAAAATAAGTAAACAAAATCAACTCCTACTATAAAACATATAATTCCTCAATTATATGGCGCTACAACAAATTAAACAAATAAAATACTGACCCATTCTAACTTGTTCAAAGTAAACAAGGAATACAATATAAAAACAAATGTTAAATCATAAATAAATGGTTTCTCATAAACCAACAAATATATCTCTATTTTCACTTCCATATAGTGTCCTTTTTAAAATTCCATACAATTCAGAGCTCCAATAGGCTCTATACTTTCCAATATAAACTGTGTTATCACTTTTACTGCATATCACTTCCTTTTATATGAGTATTTTATAATTAAAACAATATATAATTATTATTAAAGTACTTTTACTACTTTGCTTAAACTTTGGGCTTTAATGTTCTCAGTTACCATCTCTCTCAAATCAACAATTCACTACAGTGATTGGGAAAACATTTGCGCACTCCCGAGTTTCTGAAGACCACTTGAACTAGTCAAAAAATTAAGATCACTCCCGAAATCTAATTGTCTTCACTGAACTCGTGAATCATTACATCATAATTATAACATTATATTAGGGATTTATATTATCTGTCTTAATAGACCATTATCTCATAAGAAAGCAACGATCTGAACTTGCAAGCGGTAATCTTCATCTACAAGAACCTCGGTTCGAAGACCGGGTCGTTAAACAAACTCTAAACAAGCTAGCGTACTATAACTTCAAAACAGACGGATCCCCAACCGACCGCAACATCAATGACAAGGGGTCTAGCCTGGACACTTAGCGTGAGTTATTGTAGGGAGGGAGACTTCACGGCCATCGCCCCCACGGGACGAGCGACTCCTAGTTTCAACACAGCTGTTTCTTAAATGCAGTTCTTTGAACAGGCCTGGCTTTTTATTCACATACTTTAACAACATATTTATTTTCATTAGACCATTCTCGTAGCCTTGGCAGTTATTAATTATGAAGTATCCTCATTGGTGGGTAAGAGTAATTCACATACAACATGGAATATTTAGGGGCTTCAATACATAAACGAATCTGGGTTCGACTCTCTCAACATGCCTCGGGAACCATTTCCCATACTGGAGGACTTATATAAATGCGACTTAGGGCGGCCTCGGCCTTTAACCTGCGCTCATAAAACAATAAATTCGCACCCTATTATAACACAACAACACACATGGCCTCGTGATCCACTTCACTATATAGAGGACGTACTATAGCTCAATCCACGACCAACTGCCCCTCATAATTAAATTTACCAAGTATATTTAGGTTCAACGCCTTCCTAGCGTGACAAATTTACTTCAATGCGATATATTAGGCTTATCCTTTATTTCCAAATTGCCTTCAACGAACTGATAAATTCAAAATCACATTTGATCTACATCTCAAGTTTTATATTAATCCTCTCCCGTACAATAATCGCTTTACCTTAAGAACATATGTTCACAGCATGTATTTATTCCTTTAAAGGAGCTCAAAAGCTACTACTTTCATATAATTCATCATAATCTTCATTTATCTAATTGTGATTATTATTATTATTATTACGCTTGCTTTCATATAATTAAATCATTTATCAAATACACTGATATTTTATTTCATACATTTCCCCTAAGGGATTTATTCATTTCACAGAATCATTTTATACTTTCTCAATTTTAGTTGTTCAGATCGCGCTATTATTCTGTTATTTGTTATACAAAAACATCCCTATTATCTCATTCTCAGGTGGATTGCACGCAATCATTTCCCAACACATGACATAATGAAATGGTTACTCACATGATAGGATGGTCCCCGACCGTACGTTATAACGATGTTTCATGTCGCCCACTTGAATGTGTTTAAGCCATCTTCCCTTATTCCATTTCATACACTCACATTTCTTGACACACATATAACTTATATACCTTATACACTGGTAACATTTTGAATACGATTTTTCTTCACACAAAAATCTCTGTTCCGAAATGATTCACAATGATGTATTTCTTTAGTTAATTATATGCTCGCAAGTGCTTTAAATCTAATTATTCTTCTTCTTGCACAACTGCGAGGTTGCCAATTTACTGCAACGTAAGATCAATTTCCGAAACATGCTCGCAGTCACTCCGACGGAAAGTTCCACTCGTTCTAATTATAGCCATGATTCGCTCCTATCGGTGCGTCATGCTTGATATCATTTCCTGGCCACCTGGGCTCTCCTTTCTTGCACAACGTTATGCTCGCCTTCTTGCATAAAATCTTTCTATGTTCCACTGAAGACTGTATATTTCCTTCCTTCTTTTTACCATAATACATGGATTCGACCCCTTGAACCAATGGTACATGGGTTCAATATATATATATATATCATATAATAGCTGTTCCCGGCTTGCGTTCCAATGCCTATCAAATAAAGTTTTGGCGTTGTAATTTTCTTTCTTGAAGTGCTTTTGGAAACAATCTTTATTTCAATTTCCGTTAGCTGCCTCTAATCTATCGTAAAATGGATTAACAAATTTAGAAATATTTGCGGGAGCGTGCACAACAATTCACCAAAGTTTCATCGCAATCGGATGAATGGGATATGAACGCATACAGAATTTTTTAAAAACGGTTCGTGCGCTGTCACCACATTTTTAAAATTTACTCTTGTGCTACCTACTGTGAAATGGATTTACTAATTTAGAAACCTTCACGTAAATGTACACAACAACTCAACAAAGTTTCATCGCAATCGATGAATGGTATAAGAACGCATACTGGATTTTGTTGAAACGCTTCGTGCGGCGTTATTCATTTGTTGCATCTACTCGTACACTACCTATTGTAAAATGGGTTTACTAAGTCGAAAACCTTCCCAGGCGTGTACACAACAATTCATTAAAGTTTCATCGCAATCAGATGAATGGCATATTGTTGCATCCGGGGGATGCACCCCCATCCCCTTCCATCCACGACACATACATCCATCCCCAAACAAACGCCTTCGGAATACATTATAAAATTCTAACATGCACCTAAGCCTAATACATAGCAACAACCTCCAATAACCCCGGCCAACTCCTCACATCCTGTGAAATGTGCAATTCTGCACACTCGACACTCAAAAGGCTATAAAGCTGGAGAGGTGAGGTAACTCGGGGTCAGTCTTCCTCAGTGCCACCTCCTGTCAAACCGCTGCCGAGAGCTGCTCCGACGAACGCCAAAAGGTAAGTGTCTAAGCGATCACCACTCCTCACACAATCATCCAGACTTTCACCCCCTAGTGCTTGGATTGTAATAAGCATCAGATTTATTAACTGCTCGGTCAATGCTAGGAGTACTTCAAGTCAGATGTACCCCATTAAACTCAGTCATATTAGAAGCAACTGGTCTTTTAGTTTATTGCTTTAATCGTTAAGATACTGCCCTTCATCCCTCGTCCCGGTAGGATCCAGGTAACACATAACTAATTGTTTCGTGGCGCCCGTAGCCAGCTACTCGCCTACGTCACACTGCTTGTATCGCTTATTAGCGCGAGCCGTCCGCCGTCCACGTTAGCAGTATTTCAAACAGGGGCTCAGCTGTTCAGAGCTTCCAGCACCAAACCACCCTTAATCCCGATATCGCATCCCCGAATTACCCGATCAAACAGTACATTTTGGAGTTCTCCGTTCGAGCGCTTACACGCCCTCGAACCAGTCCACAACCGACACCTCTCACAATCGAGCCCCAAGCAGCCCCCAGCTACTCATCTTTCATCCCCCCAGACATTACATTGTAGAGGGCACCCTCTCAGGTCCCCTACAATTGGTGGACGCGCTAGGTACCGTGTCGTTGTTTTAGAACAACGCCCTATGGTTACAAACAACGTAACTCTGTGGTAAAGAAGCCAAAAATTACCTTTTACTAGCCAAGCTTACGCCACTCAAAATTGAGAAAAATTTTCAGAGTACGGGTCAGGTAGTATCTAGTACCCACCCAAGGCCGCCCCATTAGATATAACATTTTCAAAGCCACCCTTATATAGAAGCTAGCAATTTACCACCCCACAGGAATTTACACCCATCCCATACGATAGCAAGGGGCCACATTATTTAATTACCCGCCCATTCGGATCCCCAGTGCCTTAGGCAGGATACCGACGGTGATATTTAATTCACCAACCCCGTAGAGTAAGGGGAAAATACATAGTAACCGCGACATTCTTCCCACGGCTTGAATAGCCCATAAACATTCGCATTTTCCAGTATTTCAGGAAAATAGGATACACGAGATAATTAACGTGCCCCCATAAAGAATACGCCCCTGTACACACGTATTTAGCGCTCACAATACACAGCCCCCCGACCAAGCTGGGATTTAAATATGTTTAGCATCCCCGCATTAGGAGGGCATACATATTCACACGCTTACGAGCCCCTAGAATAACTCTACACTAAACATGGCACCTCATGCCGAAGTACCGGATGTACACCAGGGAGGAGGCACATCCTGCACACTGATAGGGAATCCGAATTACTCTTTAACCTCCTCAGAAGCCGCCAGCGCCGAATGTACAAAGTGCAGGTACATATACAGACCTTGCAGGCGAAGGTAAGTGCGGCACAGGATAAATACATCCGCACCCCCACCGATACACGGAAAGCGCTCCTCATCCGGTCACATCGCAATTTGAACGACCTCCATAGGGCATTACAGACAAAACATATTAGAACCCAGAGAATCCATAATGAAATTAACATGGTTTATGGTCACCTCCCTCCCAACGCGATCCTCCAGCGCATAAGGGCGCAGAATGCGATTTTGCATCGCCATTTCGCACAGCTCGTTGCCGAATATAGGCGGCTGAGCGCCCAGTTAATCGAGCTATACACAGCCCACTCCAATTAGGAAGGAGGGCGGCGTGGCCATTACATATATGCCACATACCGCATTCTCGCTTATCGCGAACACACAATTACATACTTTTAGGCCTCCACGTACACATATTCCACCTGCCGCACTTATACTGCCCGCTAGTACGTTACTGCATTTGCGAGTGAACGACGGCTCTACGTCCCGCCGAAAAGCCATAATAGTTCAAAGACAAATCCCATTTACACCCACAGAGGAGCCAAGATGGCTTAAACCTAAAATCTCCCTCCTCCAAACACCCCGAACACTGGTTGCATCCCCTGAGTGGATTCCGGGTGCTAAAATTGCATTAGCCATCCGAGGGCTACGGTAAACTCCGGCTCACGGCCTAGCATTGGAAGTCACATAACTAAATTCCAAGGCCATTTTTCCTTTTAGACACATAATAGAGGTATACATAGAGAGTAAGTCATGTCGAGTCAAGCTGCACATGTAGCAGCTAATCGTGTCCCAACATCCCCATAAGTCCCTAGGGACAGAATATCCTAGGACAGCATGGGCAAAAGCGCCAAACGCGCTATGACATCTGGTAGCCATATTCACAGCAAGTGTCGGTGCCAATCCCACACAATGCCAATACACGACCTAATTATAAGTTGCATGTTTAATTGTTAAGGATGTACTACCATATATCGTAATATTTTAATTGGGTACTTGTATTATACTCGGTTCAGACGGCAACCGCCGGAGTAAGGATGGTCTGCACAGTGAAACACATGTTTCTATATCAGCTATCAGCATAGGTCATTCCCACACGACCGGATACTGTCACCCGAACCCCAACGCTGACACGGCGACTGCCACGCTTTCATAGCTACAGACGTGCACTGCAAGTCACGTGCCCAGGCACACGCATACACAGCCATGCGTACTTCCGACCATTCACCCGAAGTACAAGCGTAAAATCACAGCAAAGTTCACCTGTAGTAGACGACCACACATACAGTATAGGTCACATCTTAGTATGACAGGGAACATATCCGAATGACATATTTGCACTAACAACCACACCCAGTCAGAGGTCCATTAGTTGACCGACGAAAGATTCAATTACCTTCAAACAGGGTCCATAGGACATACATGCATTCACAGAATACCTGTATAAACATTCTCTACTAATAACGATACACATACGGCATAATCGTATACACAGGCGGTAGCGACCGACAGAAGATGAAAATACCATAGTATAACAATTAGTGGCACCGCATCACATGGCAACAGCCATTTTATACAAACACATCCATACTAGAATTACCGCGAAAGATGAGATACGCGTAGCCATACTTCCCACACAAGCACGAGGTGCACGGGTTACGGAAGCGACCTCACACCGAGGCGAGGATACAACCTCCTTCCACTTAATTATCGCCGAGTCAGATAATACTTTAGCAGTATTTATTCCATATTACGTGTCCACATACGATTACAAACGTAGCTTAAGGTTAACCTCATGGACTCCACAATAACACAGGTTAGCGGCCTTCCACACAGGCCAACACTCCCTATTACAATAACACAGGTTAGCGGCCTTCCACACAGGCCAACACTCCCTATTACAATAACACAGGTTAGCGGCCTTCAGTACAGGTCCAGATTCCCATTGCAATATCACAGGTTAGCATCCTTCAATATAGGCAAAGACTCCTTACCAAACCAACACGAGTTCGATGCATCCACAATGCTAATTACAAGCTATCACAATAACACAGTTTCGCGGCCTTCCGTACAGGCCAAGAAAACCTACAATTGGACACAGCAGGTCATCAGGACCACACACTTGTGGGAAAATTGGATTAGAACATACTTACAGAGGTCACATAGTATCACACACTGTAAATTCATGTTACATCCTCTAATACATTTCACTCAGTCCCCACACATGGGAGTGTGCACTGATTCTAAGCAGTGACGCGCGGTCCATCCACGATACCGGAAACAGTAATGCTACCACAGCATCTCAGCCTGTGCATAGCAGGGCATCCAACACATACACGCCACATATGGCGCTGTCAATATCCACACAGCCCCTTATATATAAATTGTTTCCTAACATGGGATCTTTCATTATTCTTTTTGTTCAACGGTGGCATTGATCACACAATAACGTCATAGGGACATGCATAACAAACAGTTCTCCAACGAGGCGTCATCAATCTTAGCCGACGATTAGGGACATGCACTCAAAATTAAATTATTTCATCCATTTTTTTAGCCTTCGAAGGATCGGACTCACAGCTAGGCTGTGGGATTGGGGCGATTCCTCTAACGGTCCAACTAGGGCACCATTCTATCACCAACAGTAGTGGCTACGCGGGCTAAAGCGCTGCGTTAGGTCAAGGGGCCAAGCTCTCTGCTGACTCGGTAGACGCGTGGGTTCGAGCCCCACCGTCAGCTGTCCTTGAAATGGTTTTCCGTGGTTTCCCATTTTCAACACCAGGCAAATGCTGGGACAGTACCTTCTGACAGGCCACGGCCACTTCCTTCCACATCCTTGCCCAGTCTCATTCATCTTCATCCATTCCATCTCTCATCCCGACGCGCAGGTCGCCCACGGGCGTCGACTAGAAAGACCTGCACTTGGCCTCTCAGGAGGCTACACGAAAAAAAAAACATTATATCATCCCTCCGCCAAGTTATGAACTGTTCGTCATAGTATGCCATATGCCGACATAACATTAAGTAATAAATTAACGACATACCTGAACAAGAGCCACAAGGCTACCACAGGACCCAAAAGTCCTTATTTCGATCCCATTATATCTATATACCCATTAGTTACACACTTGTAACCACAATCATTGGCCAAAATAAACATCTCTATTTTCACTCAGGCGCCGACTTAAACCAATATACATATCACCTTATGTATGTACGCGTAGCATTAACGCTATGGCTCATAAATATCCTACGTTCAGTGGAAGAGTATTGTGGTGAGCCACATCAAAGAGTCCCTTCTCAAAACAATATAGGATACATATCCAGCCATTAGTGTATATGTATATAGGCAGCCCCTACTGAACCCATGTGCCATAGGGTCCAAGGAGGTCGAATCCATATATTTAGGGAAGAAATGAAAGAAACGTACAGTTTCTAATGTAACATAGAGAAAGATCAAGCCAGGATTCTAGCCTAACATTGTGCAAGCAGCGCGAGCCAGGTGTTCGAGAGATGAGATCACGCCTCTTGACATTCAGAAGGAGCTGGTCATGAGTATTAATAACCGAGTGGAAAATTCCGGCTGTTAGACAAGGAAGCCTGACTCGGAAATCGAGCTGAGCTTGCTTAAAAACGACAACACCGCCTATGCGCCAGAAGAGGAATAATTAAATTTAACCCGTTTACGAGTATAAAAATAAGTAAACAATTACAGTACGGTGAATCATTTCGAATTAGAGATTTTTGTGTAAAGAAAAACCCTTTAATAATTGCACAGGAGAAAACTGCAAACGCAAGTAGACGTCATAGGGGATTTACCAAGGCCTGTGGAGAGGGGAGAATGCAAATGAACAGCAACACCCACACAGTTGAGGACGAGAAATTAATTAATATCTCCGAATTGCACGATCGATTCTTATGCGCAATGAGATTATTTAACATTGAGAAGACGAGCTTTTTGAAGGTATAATTTTTATAATGGTGCAACCATTATTTTAAAAGTTGGGCACGGAAAGGGCTAGAGTCTTATCTTTTTGTAGCGTAAGAGTATAAAGCTCCTGGCATCACCAAGCCAAACATGCAGTTATTCTGACAGCCCGTGAGGGGGTGTTACTACGCATCAGTATATGCAGTTTCAAACAGTCCAGGGGACGTGACGTTGGAGCATCAGTACAAGCAGTTCCAAACAGCCCGAGGGGGGCGTTGCTACGCATCAGTATTCAGACAGCCGTGTGGGGCGTTACTCGGCTTCACACCGAAGACAGTTTACCAGTACTCCTTGAGGGGAGAAACGCTGTATTACACCGCAGAATTAATATCTGATAGCCACAGGCGTCGCAGTATTAACAACTTGCGTGCCTCCATAAGGAGTTATAAAGAAGAAATATTAAAGTATCGCCGTGTTGAAAAATTAGGAAAATCCTAGTTACAGGATTTAGGTCCGACAGTACACAAGTTTACAGTGAAAAGTTCGTAAAATATAGTCAGAGCAGGCTGCGAACGTTGGACTTAAGGCGATAGGTCTTTAAATAAACGACCGAAAATATCATAACGTACGGAAGTACCGTAATAGAAAGATAAACAGTTATCTAATTTAAAGAACCCAAATAGGGAAAAACAGAGTAAGGTTCGCAACGTATTTCAGAAAAGTAGGAGTGCGAGAACCGAATAAACAAAGAAGAACGGAGACTATAGACATTATCTCCAGAAAGCAGACGAACTATTCTAAAGCACTAGACTCGAGAAGCACTAGCTGCTATAAAATAAATCCATCGATCGTCGATAGGTTATCGAGGGGACCTCGATCCGAATACACTTTCACTAGGATCGACAAACTAGATCTAAAAAAAAGAAGCCGTTCAAGCTAGAGAAATAGCCGGTCATCCCGAATAGGATTCGAAGAATTAGGATTCCAGGGAAAAGTAGATGATTCGAGACTTTCGTATTCTGCAGGATAGGAAGCCGACATTGAATAAATTTCACCCTTGGAAACGGGAGATTAAGAGGTCACGTGTGATAGGCTAGGAAAATACGGCCTAGTGATCAAAAGTTGTGAAGTGTAAATCTATCAAGATTGTGTGTTAAAATAATATTTTTAGTGTTAATTGTGTGTTCTAAATGGATACACCAGTGTATTAAAATGTTGTCAATGTTAAGTGTATTGAATATGTGTCAAGAAGTGTTTGTACATGAGATGAATTTCTACAATATGGAGTAAGTTAAAAAGTGGGCCAAAATGAAACACCGCACAAGGATAAAGGTCATGAGACGACCTTAAAAACATGTGAGTAATGAATTTCATTATTTTTTGGTGTCGGGAAATGATTGTGTACAAATCCACCGGAGTTTTTGAGTAAAAGGGATGTGTTTAAATAAATAAATACTGAATAAAGAAAACGCGGTCTGAACAAAAATAGAATTTGAGAAACTATATATAATTATGTAAAAGAATAAATCCAGTAGAGGAAATATATGAATAAAATGTCAGTGTATTTGACGAATGTCATAAGAGCAAGCGAAATATTATTAATTATCATGAATGATATTTAAATAAAAGTAAATTTGAGTTATAGAAAGAAATAGCTTTTGAGCTTGTGTAAAGAATGAAGATATGAAATAAAAACAAGATGTTCAGTAAAGAACATATAGCCTACTTTCTCCTAAATGTATGAGTATAGTTATAACTCGTTGTTATTATCAATGAGTATAATAGAACTATTCTTTGTTGAAGACCTTAGAAACGATTTACCTCTACCAAACGCCACGACCTAGATAAAAACTGCTACCATCATTGAAGAAAGAAAGAAAGATAAGAAGTATATCAAGAATGTTATGGATCTGGAGACATAATCGACCGGACTGGCGGCGTGGCTCAGCGGTAACGTTCTCGCTTGCTGGGCCCTAGGTTGCAGGTTCGTATCCTGGCGCAGTCAGCTGGCATTTGAGGGTGCACAAATGCGAGGGAGCCGTGTCAGTACATTTACTGGCACGTTAAAGATCCCCTTCGGGCCAAAATTCCGGCACCCCGGTGTCTCTAAAAGCAGCAGTAGTTAAAAGGGATGTAAAACCAATAACATTATTATTATTATTATTACGACCTGCCGTGGGCAACATCCAAATTTGAGTTGAGGCATGTCTTTACACGTCTGGTTGTGCATGGCTTTCACAACCCTAATTGAATTAACAAATCTTTCCATGACCCTACAGAGACGTGTGTATACAAACTATGTGGATATTTTCGATAATATAATCCTAACAGAGCGAGTGCATTCTAGCGGCCAGAATAAGAAACTTTTCAATAAAATCTGGAAGTTACCTTTTTGGCACCTAGATGTCTCGAGTAAATCTGCTGGCGAATTATGTTTTAATTAAATATATATTTTACACCATAATGTGGACAATATAACGCTTAATAACATTTTCAAGTAACGCAAAATAGGCTGTTACAAACCCTTTAAAATAAAAAGTTAAAATGTATCGTAGTATCAACTTGTCATTCTTCAAATTCGATGCGCATAGAATGATAATGGTATAGTAATCAATGGATCCCCACGTAGACTAGTCGGGACATCTAGTGGTGAAATATCGAACAATATAATCCTAACAGAGCGAGTGCATTCTAGCGGCCAGAAGAAGAAACTTTTCAATAAAATCTGGAAGTTACCTTTTTGGCAGCTAGATGTCTCGAGTAAATCTGCTGGCGAATTATGTTTTAATTAAATATATATTTTACACCATAATTTGCACAGTATAACGCTTAATTTTAAAACATCTGAGTCATTACAAAACAATAAACATATAACATTTCAAGCAAAAAACCTAGCTCTGATCGGGTTTGAACCATAGGCATCTGAGCGACAGGCTATCGCTCTACCACTGAGCTAATTGTGTCAGCGAATATCGTTCTATTTAAAATGACTTACATAGAACTTGTTAGCAAATAATGATTTATACTAAACGATTTCATCACTGGAGTATATTATTTATATATAAAGCATTTCATACAAAGTTTATTTATTTTTTATCAGTACGCTATATTGCATTCAATACTCAAATTAGTGAAATATAAGTCAGGCACAAGATATCCGCTGCCATCTTGTCTTATTACTGAATCAGTTCAGCTTTTTAAAATCACGTCTGCACTATAGTATTATAAAATAAACTTTTAATTTCGAACGTGCCTCTTCCTTTAGAACAGTTAAAACGATTCTCGGCTCGATAATTGGAACTGGTGGGTCCCATGATATGGATTATAAAGTTTGCATAATTCGCACGGCCGCCATCCTGAAATGGTATGGCGGACGACCTTGTAGTTTGGTCACAAGACGCATCCTATACGAAGGTATGTTGTTACCAAATTTGGTAGAGATCGGATGATTTGGTTAGTCGTTATTTGATTTTACGTTTTGAACGTTTGAGTGGCCGCCATTCAGTTTTAGTAAAGATGGCGGCGATATAAAACATGACACTGAGGTGTCCTTTGCTAGTGCTACCTTTGTACCAAATTTCGTTCAATTCGCATTCACCGTGTTCGAATTGATAGGGGGGGACAGACATTCAGAGTACACACACTCACACACACACAGACACACACACACACACAGACTCACACACACACATACACACACACACACAGACTCACACACACACATACACACACACAGACAGACACACTTTTTTCGCCCTGTGTTGATCTCATAAGTCTACTTTCATTTTTTGCAAAAATCGAAAGTAGGCTAATAATAATAACCAAGTAAGGTAATATTAAATAAAGATCAAATTAATTGATGTGAACATAAGAGCGTTAGAGCCTTAATAAAAAGTATAGACATGATGTTCAAATGCATGTTCTTAAAAAGAGAGAATGTTATTGTCAAAGGAAAAGAATAATATAAAAATTGAGATGTGTATCAATTGTTAATATGATATTATCAGTTCTTTGGATGACGCTAGGCTTAAAAATAAAGTATAGCGCAAAAAGAGCGCAATTAAAATAAAATGTCACGCTAGGAACGCGTAAAAGTTAATGTACTTGGTAAATTACTTATGAGAGGTAGTTGATTGTAGCGAATTGAGAATTGGTGTAAGTCCTCTATTTGTGACGTTGAATCACGAGGCACTGTGTATGTTGTATTGAAAGGGAGCAAATGTATGGTATTGAGCGTAGATCTTATAAGCTATAGGCTGACCCTAAATCGCATTTTGTATAGTCCTCTATATGGGAATGGTTCCCGAGGCATGTGAAGATATTCGAACTCAGAATCCTTTTATTGTGAAAGCCCCTTTATTATCCGTCGTAGAATGTGTATTACTCTTCCCCAGTCAATGAGGACCTTTCATAATTAATAAATGCCAAGATTACGAATGTGGTTTATGAGCCCAATAATATTGTTGAATTTAAACGAGGAGTAGAATGCCAGGTCTCCCCAGAGAACTGAGAATGAACGAAAAGCTGTTTGTAAAAGCATTAAAGAGAGCTCTAGCTTAGACTAGACGGGAGGGTTCCCGCATTGTCATAAATAACTCTCAAGTATCATGGTCAGACCCTTGAAGCAGGAGGGGTGTCTGAAGGCCGTCTTGTAAGGAGTAATGAATACACCGTGAGTATTTAAAGTTGTTAACGACCCGGGCGTTGAACCGAGGTCCTTGTAGATTGATATTTCCGCTTGCCTGTTCAGATCGTAGTTTTTTATGTGATAATGGTCTTATAAGACATATGAGATAAATAACAATCCCTATTGTAATGTTGTATGGAAGTAGGATTCCATGAGTTAATTGAAGGCAACTAGGTTTCGGGAGTGACCATAGTTTTTTGACTGTGTCAAGTATCTTCATACTCTGGAGTACACAAGTAATTTCCTGATTACCTTAATGTATTTTTAAAACTAGAGAGAGATGATAAAAGCTGAAAACCTGTGAAATACCCAAATATTGAGTTAGATAATTAACATGTAATTTTAAATGTAATTATACATTACATTTTTTTTTTGATGATTAAGAAAATATAAAAAGTAGTATTTGAGGTGTACCAAGAATGACACCATTATTACAGAAAGCATTGAGCCAAAAGAGCTCGGAGTTATATGAAACTTACAGTTGATGCTTTATGGAAGTAAAAACAAGATGTTCAGTAAAGAACATATAGCCTACTTTCTCCTAAATGCATGGGTATTGTTATAACTCTTTGTCCTTTTCAAGGAGTATGATTGAATGTTGGTTGTAGTAGCTTGTTAAAATACAACGTGCTATAGGGATATTAAACATGAATATGAGGTGCCCTTTGCTAGTGCTACCTCTGTACCAAATTTCGTTCCATTCGGTTTCACCGTGTTCGAATTGATAAGGGGAATCGATTTTCACACAAAGATGGCCGCCATCCGCAAAATATTAGGCTGATGACCTATTAGTTTGGTCAAAGGATGCTCCCTCCATAAAGGTATGTTGTTGCTAAATTTGCTAGAGATCGGATGATTAGGCTAATCGTAATTTGATTTAAGCTTTGAACATTTGTGTGGCCGCCATTACGTTTCTGTCAATGTGGCGGCGATATAAATCATGACACTGAGGTGCCCTTTGCTAGTGCTACCTCTGTACCAAATTTCGTTCCATTCGGTTCCACCGTGTTCGAATTAATAGGGGGAATCAATTTTGACATAAAGATGGCCGCCACCCGCAAACTATTAGGCTAATAACCTATTAGATTGGTCAAAGGATGCTCCCTCCATAAAGGTATGTAGTTGCAAAATTTGGTAGAGATCGGATGATTAGGTTAATCGTAATTTGATTTAAGCTTTGAACATTCGTGTGGCCGCCATTACGTTTCTGTCAAGATGGCGGCGATATAAAACATGACACTGAGGTGCCCTTTGCTAGTGCTACCTCTGTACCAAATTTCGTTCCATTTGGTTTCACCGTGTTTGAATTAATAGGGGAAATTGATTTTCACACAAAGATGGCCGCCATCCGCAAACTATTAGACTAATGACCTAGTTGTTTGGTCAAAGGATGCTTCCTCTATAAAGGTATGTTGTTGCAAAATTTGGTAGAGATCGGATGATTAGGTTAATCGTAATTTGATTTAAGCTTTGAACATTCGTGTGGCCGCCATTACGTTTCCGTCAAGATGGCGGCGATATAAAACATGACACTGAGGTGCCTTTTGTTAGTACTACCTCTGTACCAAATTTCGTTCCATTCGGTTCCACCGTGTTCGAATTAATAGGGGGAATCGATTTTCACACAAAGATGGCCGCCATCCGCAAACTATTACGCTGATGACTTATTAATGTGGTCAAAGGATGCTCCCCCCATAAAGGTATGTTGTTGCAAAATTTGGTAGAGATCGGATGATTAGGTTAGTCGTAATTTGATTTAAGCTTTGAACATTTGTGTGGCCTCCATTACGTTTCCGTCAAGATGGCGGCGATATAAAACATGACACTGAGGTGTCCTTTGCTAGTGCTACCTTTGTACCAAATTTCGTTCTATTCGCATTCACCGTGTTCGAATTGATAGGGGGGGACAGACATTCAGAGTACACACACTCACACACACACACACACACAGACACACACACACACAGACTCACACACACACATACACACACACAGACAGACACACTTTTTTCGCCCTGTGTTGATCTCATAAGTCTACTTTCATTTTTTGCAAAAATCGAAAGTAGGCTAATAATTAGGAATTGTTGGTTTATATGGAAACCATATATTTTAATACAATATTTGTTTTATTCTTATGTTATTCCTTGTTCATTTGGAACAAGTAGATGATTATGGGTCAGTAATTTAATTGTTTAATTGTTTGTAGCGCCATAATTTTGATTAATTAAATGTGTTAAAATAGGAGTTGATTTTGTTGTTATTTTTGCAAGTGTATCCTCTAATTAATCCAAAATATGTGAGTCACAGAGTGGGTGAACTTACCGCTACCCCGAAAATCCCGAATTGAGCTACGCTGGTATACTGTGATTGGCATATTTCTTGCTAAAAGGGCACACTACGTCCATGGTCCATAAGTACTTTACGTTTTCTTAGGAGAGTACTGTAAAGTTTACATTAAAACACACCCTCCTAGGGTCACAATATAAGGTAAATATCAGCCATGGGCATAGAAATGCCAAGTTTTGTAGAAAATAGTGAACGAAGGCCCAATGATTTGCTTCCTTAAAACACTAAGTATGCACTTGTGTACACAAACATTTTATACACGTTAAGAGAACATATTCTCCCTGTTAACACATTGCATCACAGTGCTACAACATACAGCTGTCACTTCCATACGGCAGGTTGTCCGGTAGACATAGCCCATTACGCTAAGTCAGGCATTTGCGGAATACAGTAGAAATAATACTGACTACACATAAATATCCCTAGTTTATACACCCCGAGTGAACTATTATTGATCCCCATAGCATTTCTGCATTTTCCCGGAGTAAGTGGGACTAGACCACGGAAAGAATTTTTCTACGGGAAGACACACAGGACCTTACACGCGAACAGGGTCGCAACAGGCCTAAATTCATTACCAGTACTCTATATACAGCAGGCACAGAAGCCCCAGTTTTTTTTTGTTTTCCTATCTTTTGCCCCATTTTTATCACGCTTTTAAGACAGCCAATTCCCACCAACGTCCCCCCCCTTGGAGAGAGATACTTCGCTTTCCTATTGCATATACAATGCCACACTGCAATCACACCCACACTCTGTCATATACAGGCTATCTCGCATGCCAACTTTGCTTAGCCGTCACACACTCGTGTCACCAGACGACACGTGCGCTTGACAGTCAGCTCGCGCAACGTCTACAAACACCGCCATTTTCTTCAATTAACTCACAGAGCTCCTGTCC
Organism: Meconema thalassinum; assembly: GCA_946902985.2. Taxonomy (NCBI): domain Eukaryota; kingdom Metazoa; phylum Arthropoda; class Insecta; order Orthoptera; family Tettigoniidae; genus Meconema; species Meconema thalassinum. Next base: position 1,322,459,722 of record OX336388.2, on the reverse strand, counting down.
AATCAGCATAGCGCGCAAGTAGACGATACTCCCAAAGAGCGCCGTAGCCAATTAGCACAGCGTATTCAGCCCAGCGATAACCGCTATAGGACACTACACATACATACCTCTTATCTCGGTTCTGACGTCACTAAGCCTCCACTACACGTGACTCACAGAGCAGAGCAGCCACTATTTTCGCACAGCGACTAATCACCCACACACGCGCCATTCAAATGCCATTACGACCGGAACATCTACTTACCTGAGTACACACTGCCTCGCAGGGTGGACCCATATTTTTAATAGCATCCATCCCCTCACACACACCCTCACTAACACAGAGAGCGCATATTTCACGGCCAAATGTCCGTACTAGCAGTGCTACACACGGAGCGCATAGTTACATACGCACAGTTATATATTTGGCCCTTCTTCACAAAACACTTGCCCTTACTACACCCTCGTAAGGACACTGCCCTCCGATATAGGCCAGTACGGGCATTCCCCACAAACACAGGTAGACAAATACCCACGCTATTTAGAGATTTTTATTCCAGGCATAACAACTTTTAATGATAACACTGTATTCCAGTTAGGGACGAGAAAAATCGTTCACAACGGTGGCCCAACTACATTCCCCGGAACACCCTTCTTACCCCCTCTCGGATTATTATTCTACACGCCTACATCTGTTGGGATTTATAGATACAGATGACCCACGTTTCGCATTTATATTTATCCCCCCCAAATTCAAGGGTGGCAAGACACACTTTTGCTCCCACACACTTCCGCGTAGCGGATGATATAGTTTTGAACAATATGCCCCCCCCCCCCCTTACAGGTGAATTTAGCCCACAGGAGATGATACTAAATAGAACCCGCAGAGGCGGCATTCTAGATTACATACTCATAGATGATACGATTTGTTCAGAGCCAGACGGCGCACAGAAGTGCAGCCTACTATCTAAGGTAAGGATATATCCAACCCCCCCCCCCCCCACAACAACAAGCGGCACTGCCAATACCGATAGACCATTCACGGACGCAAAATTTCAGACATCGCCCGTTATACTTTTGCATCGGGATTCACTACTTATATAGCAAGTTCATCCCTACCAAATGATTATTTTGAGAGCACACTCGAGACAATATGCCACAGGAGAGATTTCAATCACAGGGTATCCTGACATATCCCTGTGACCCTTCCAGAAAGGTATAGTACAGTGTTACTATGATACCAGGATCATTCTATTAAACTGACCAGTGTTAGTCTATAAGATATCTAGAAAATAAGTCCAGTTTATATATTGTACATTGCAGGAAGCAGTACACTACGTTGTACGGCCACAGATGCCATAAATTACAGCACGCTGATCCAAGCTTAACAATATTCCCCCTCCCATGACACAGCATTTACACTCTACATCTTACTCATTATTCCCCCGTCCCATATTAATGCGAGGCACTTGGTGGTCATGCAACTGCCAAGGTGCACCCTATGCTTTTTCGCTCTGGGCTACATGTTATTCAACATTTCGGAACTATAAAGCTAACAGCTTAGCGTAAAATAATTACCTGCTGACATGATTGTATCAGATATTGTATTTTTCTCCCGCATGCCATTTTTTACCCTGATAGGGATCTTTAACGTTGCATGCGACAGGAGGTCAGCTATTGCTCATACGTACCCATACCTACTTCAGTACGGACTCTAACAACCGCACTGTAAACCCAATTCCTGGCCGATTACAATCCTAACCCTCACCAGTAGAGCGTTCCTTCCATTTAACTGTTGTCCCTCATCCACTTAGGACCACAATTCCTTGGTCGTAATTAACCATCCCATCCCCCAACTACTAAAAATTTTAACATGTATACATTCTCCCACTAACAGGAGAACACCCTCCCACGTCCTCAACTTTCCGACTAACATGTGAAAGAATAAACGCAGCTAAAATTAGTTTGCCATCTGAAAGCCAGGCGCAACGAGGTGCACTGTGCCAAAACAGTCCCCCCTACCCGGAATGGATACCACCCCCACACAAACATAAAACTCGCTTGACACTTTAATTATATGGTTTGTGCCCAGAGGTGCACTGTGGAAATTGTGACGCTATTTTCCGCTGGAAAATAGAATCGTGGTAAGTGTTGACCTGGACTTAGGGCCATCACAGCCCATGACGTGGACTCTGACGAACGACGGAAGGTCGACGCGGCGATGGCGTAGTGCGGTCAAGCGCCGAAGCTGACGGGTATACCTAGCCTGTCCCCCGACGCGACGGAGAGCTACACCCATTATGCACTACTGTCAGCAAATCCCGACCTGTGGGTGGACTCTTGATGGTTCGATGGGAGAAACAACCAACTCACCGTCGGACAGGATAGACCATCCACCCTGGGCGACCCTTTTGACCAGACTTGTAGCTAAATATAGGTAAGTAGTCAGCTTCATTGCGCGAAGCTAAGTCCTGTTCACGAACACAGGTGAAGACATAAGATTTGCAGCGGCAGGTGAAGATGAATAATAATGAATAATAATGAATAATAATGACTGATAAATAATGATGAATATATTATATACGATTATCTTCCGGGCCGAGGTATTGGTTACCGATGATCTCTTTGACCATACCCCCGAGGACGATTCTACCTTATAAACGATGATAGACAATTTGCGAAAAATGCCCACAGTTCTCTCTCTGGCTGAGGTATAGATCACCGGTGTTCTCTCTGATCATACCCCAGGGGGGGGGGAACTTCTTTGTATTGCCTTGCGGTTTGTCATTGGGATCCTATGGTCTCTAGCCTATTTCAGGCGTTGATTCGCGATGATATGCGATTTACAAGGTGCGATTGACGAGATGCGAGATACGAGATGAGAGATGAGAGATGCGATATGCGATTTACAAGATGCGATTGACGAGATGTGAGATACGAGATGATAGATGAGGGATACGATATGCGATTTATGATGTGGGATAATCAGCGATATGTGATCACACGGCACTTTGGACATACAAATACACTTATAGAAAGAGACACATACACGGGAACGATCGAGTTATAATCGATCGGCATCGGTCTTAGACTTTATGTCAGCCGTGTAAGACCGATAATACGCTACGATATCACCGAATACGATATGGGATACTTCACCGTCGCGATATGCGATGCGTCGATAGTGCGATTTGCACCGTTCCAACCTGCGATTCTACACAGGAGAGATCGATTGATCATCGATCGGTGTCCACTTTTGACTGCACGTCAGCTACACCAGTTCGATAATATTTCCACATGATTCCTTTTTACAGGTGAGCTCCAGCGTGGGACACCAACGGAATCCATATAGTACCTAGGGGTACTTTCACTACATGTGGCGTTAGACGCGCCATTCGCATATTATAATTCCCGGATGATCACTTGTGTTTATTTACATTTTATTCTCCATGTTTATCTGTTTTACTTGTATTTTTACACCCCCACAGATGAGAACACAGCTGCAGGCGAATAGGACATTATACACCATGGTTTCCATTTCTTTCTTTCTTTCTTTCTTTCTTTCTTTCTTTCCCCACAGGTGGCGTCTTGTATATAGTCCCATGTATATATCTTACCCACACCCTAACACGCGCTCGTCGCACCCTCTCCCACATACACAGAGCTAACACACCCCAGCTCTCACACTATTTTCCCCACACATTTCTACAGGTATCAACTAATATTCATCCCACGGTTAGGGATAACTGTGGGATATTCACTCCCGCTGGACGGATCCCAAAAAAGGCACCTATAATGAGAGATGTTATCCAGTAGCGAGGATCGTGCCCATAGAATGTAAGGGACAATCTTCCCTACTAAGATGGAACGTCGACCCACAGGGGACGATCCATAGAGGTTTAGTTTATCTGCATTGGCCATAGTTTAATTACTGCCTAAGTTAATTTTAGATACTAGCGAGCTTAAGCTACAGGACACAGGTTCCTATTTGTAAAGGTATTCCCGAGGGATAATATTGATCTTGCGATAATTGTAGAGGTATATATTAGTCTCAGGCACCATGGATTTGCATGCGATTACGGCCGATATGACAAGGCTAGCACAATTCACATGATTTATGTCTACACACTGTTTACATCTCACACGCACCACAATTGTTACTATTAGACATTATTTTATTTTTCCTTTCCTTTCTTCTAAAATATAATTGGTAAAATGCATCCTTTCTCCCCCACACAATAAACTCATTTATATATATTCCCCAAACTTTACACACCGAGGCATTTATTTCCCTATCTCTATTCTATCCCCTATTGCACATTGTTAGTTATGTATGCACATTGTCTACCTGAGGGCAGTTTTTCATCCCGTCCTTCATGACATGGACGGAGGGTAGATCCCACCCTTTTAGATGTTTTTTCCTCTCAGGGTAGCACCCCTTGGATTGATTTCTTGATTTGATTATGATTTATTGTAAGATGGTATTTACGAATGTTTTTGTTGATTGTATTATTATATGACGAGTTCCATGTTCCATGTTATACATTGTTATGTGCCCAGGGCACCCATGTTGTAAAGATGATCTGATTGTACCTAGAAATATTGCCCCCCCCCCCAACCGAAACACCTACACATGATCGCTAGACACGAACCGGAGGCACACTTCTTCTACAAGGCACTGTACACTGACTCACCCCACAATTCCGTTTACGATACTCCCCACATTTCCATCTACGATCTTTTCACTTCTGCACCTCACCCCACATGGGGATAACCACACACCCCCACCGACGTCACCACCTTCTTTCCGAAGGGACATACTAGCAGATCAGGAGAAACCAAGAGAAGAAAAGAAGAGAGAAGATATTAGAAGACCGAAGCAGGTGACCCTTCACACACACACACAAGACAAACTACCCCTACGGCCTAGTCTTCGTCCCGTCATCGAGGACGATGACTAGTTCCGTCGAAGGAGTTGTTGCATCCGGGGGATGCACCCCCATCCCCTTCTATCTACGAGACATACATCTATCCCCAAACAAACGCCTTCGGAATACATTATAACATTCTGAGATACATCTAAGCCTAATATATGGCAACAACCTCCAATAACCCCAGCCAACTCCTCACATCCTGTCAAATGTGCAATTCTGCACACTTGACACTCAAAAGGCTATAAAACTGGAGAGGTGAGGTAACTCGGGGTCAGTATTCCTCAGTGCAACCTCGTGTCAGACCGCTGCCGAGAGCCGCTCCGACGAACGCCAAAGGGTAAGTGTCTAAGCGATCACCACTCCTCACCCAAACATCCACACTTTCACCCCATAGTGCTTGGATTGTAATAAGCATCTGATTTATTAACTGCTCTGTCAATGCTAGGAGTACTTCAAGTCAGAAGTACCCCATTAAACTCAGTCATATTAGAAGCAACTGGTATTTTAGTTTATTGCATTAATTGTTAAGATCCTGCCCTTCAACCCTCGTCCCGGTAAGATCCAGGTAACATTTAACTAATTGTTTCGTGGCGCCCGTAGCCAGCTACTCGCCTACGTCACACTGCTTTTATCGCTTATTAGCGCGAGCCGTCCGCTGCCCACGTTAGCAGTATTCCAAACAGCGGCTCAGCTGTTCAGAGCTTCCAGCACCAAACCGCCTTTAATCCCGATATCGCATCCTCGAACTACCCGATCAAACAGTACATTTCGGAGTTCTCCGTTCGAGCGCTTACACACCCTCGAACGAGTCCACAACCAACACCTCTCACACTCGAGCCCCAAGCAGCCCCCAGGTATTCATATTTTACCCCCCCCCCCCAGATATTACATTGTTGAGGGCACCATCTCAGGTCCCCTACAATATGAACGCATACGGTATTTTGTTTAAACAATACGCGTGCCGTCACTCATTTGTTGAATCTACTCGTACGCTACCTATTGTAAAATAGATTTACTAAGCCTGAAACTTTTCCTGGAGTGTACTCAACGATTCACCAAAGTCTCATCGCAATCGGATGAATAGTATATGAATGCATATGGGACTCCTTTGAAACGATTCGCGTTCCATCACACATTTCTTGAATCTACTCGTGTACTACCAATCGTGAACTGCATATACTAAGCCAGCCACCTTCCCTGGGGTGTACACAACAATTCACCAAAGTTTCATCGCAATCGAATTAATAGTAAGTTATATGAACGCATATGGGGCTTTTTTGAAACGATTCGCGCACCATCGCTCATTTGTTGAATCTACTCGTGCGCTACCTATTGTAAAATGGATTTACTAAGCCTAAAAACTTTCCTGGAGGGCACATAACAATTCACCAAAGTTTCATCGCAATCGGATGAATGGTATATGAACGCATTCGGTACTTACTTGAAAGGATTCACGTGGCGTCGCTCATTTGTTGAATAAAATTGTGCGCTACCAATTGTAAAATGCATGTACTAAGCCAGAAACCTTCCCTGGATTGTAAACAAAGACTCACCCAAGTTTCATCGCTTTCGCACGAATGGTATATGAACGCATATGGAACTTTGTTGAAACGCTTCACGCGTTGTTGCTCATATGTTGAATCTACTCGTGCGCTACCTATTGAAAAGTGGATGATCTAAGCCAGAAACCTTCCCTGATGTATACATAACATCTCACCCAAGTTTCATCGCTATCGGAAGAATGATATATGAACGCGTACGGTACGGTACGTTGTTGAAACGCTTCGCACGTCGTCGCTCATTTGTTGAATCTGCTCGCTTGCACCTATTGTAACATGGATTTACTAAGTCAGAGACCTTCCTTGAAGTGTACACAACATCTCACCCAAGTTTCTTTTAACGCATCGTCGCTCATTTGTTGAATCTGCTCGTGCGCTATCTATTGTAAAATTGATTTACTAAGCCAGAAACCTTCCCTGGAGTGTACATAATATCTCTCCCAAGCTTAATTGCAATGGGATGAATGGTATATGAATGCAGGTGGCCTTAGTAGAAACGAATCGCACGCCATTTTGTTGAAGTTACTCGCGCGCCATCTATTTAAAATTAGATTTACTATGCCTATAACATTCCCGGAGGTGTGCAAAACAACTCACCAAAATTTGATCACAATCGGATGAAAGGTTTATGAACGCATAAAAGACGAACAAACGAACATCCTTTTTTATCATACTAATATATAACAAGTAGTTCCTTGAAGAACTCTACAGCCTATTTTCATATATCCTACTTAAGTTAATTGCCTCTATCTACATACAAAATTTCAGTCCGATTGCTGTAATAGATTCATATACATTGAGAACCGACTAAATATTTCGGATGTCGCCATTTTGGATTGTATATATGTAGGTCATAGAGTTTATGTACTGTTACATGAAGATTATTGTGTACGTGTAGCATTCAAACTTCAATCGCATGATTAGGACACAAGAAGTAACAAGGAGATTTTAAAATTTCGCACAGCCGCGATCTTGTGGTTATGGAAACAATTGAAATAAATTAGATGCCAGTGGATTAACATTCGTATAAGGATTTACTGTACCAAGTTTCACTGCACTCGGATGGTTAAATTGCGAGAAACGTCCATGTGAATATTTATACTTCGCGTCGCCGTCATGTTGGATTTGTGATCACCAAGTTATTTAAAGACCTATAGGTGAACTTAAGTGCATAGCCCCTATGAACATAAAAAATCAGTTTGATTGCTATAATAGATTCGTAGATATTCAGAGCCATCTAAATCTTTCGGATGGTCGCCATGTTGGATTGTTAAATGTATAGGCCATAGAGTCATGTACCATTAAAGGAAAATTATTGCGTAGGTTCATTATTCAAACTTTCACTTCGATCGCATGATTACGACACAAGAAATAAAAACTTAATTTTAAAATTCGCAAAGCCGCCATCTTGAGGTTATGTAAACAATTGAACTAAATTAGATAACAGTGCCTTACAATGTGTATAAACATTTTCTGTACCAGACTTTATTGCGTTTGGAGCATTAAATCGTGAGAAAGGTCTATTTAAAATTTTCAAATTCGCTTGGCCGCCATGTTCGTTTTGTAGTTAACCGGTTTCTGAAAGCCTTATAGATGAACTTCCAGTAGTGCCCATTATCTCCGTACAAAATTTCAGGGTGATACAACTAATAGATTCAGAGATATAGAATGTCGGTAAAATATTTTGCACATCCGCCATCTTGTGGTTCTGTAAACAATTGAACCAAGTTAGATGTCGGTGCATTACAATATGTGTAAACATATACTGTACCAAGTTTTATTGCGTTTGGTTGGTTCAATCGCGAGAAACGTCTATTAAAAGTCGCAAATTCGCATGGCTGGCATGTTGGTTTTTTAGTAACCAGATTTTCAAAAGTCACATAGTTGAACTTCTAGTAGTTCCCTTTATCACCGTAAAGAATTCCAGGGTGATATCGGGAGTAGTTTCGGAGATATTGAATGCTGGTGAAATATTTCGCACAGCCGCCATGTTAGATTTGTGAGAAGTAAGAAAATTTGAAGGGCACGGTCGGGGTCGTCCGAAATAGTGCTATGAACTTACCGAGTTTCATTGAAAACACTCCAGCCGTTTAAACGTTATTAGGAGACACACACACACACACACACACACACTCCTCACACTCACACACACACGCACACACACACACACACGGACATAAGGTGATCTCATAAGCCTATATTTTCAAAATTGAAAATAGGCTAAAAATGAGATGGTGTTTGTCGTCCTGTCTGTCTGTAACTCAATCACGCAAGAACCACTGGTCAGATTGAAATGAAATTTTGCATGAATGTAGCTGATTTACCAGGTTTACACATAGGCTACTTTTAATTTCGATATTTTGCACTATTTAACAAGTAGTTCCGTGAAGAACTATACAGCCTATTTTCATATATCCTAACTAACTAACCCCGTGGCACTACAGCCCTTGAAGGGCCTAGGCCTACCAAGCGACCGCTGTCCAGCCAATTGGCCTGCAGATTTTCATATATCCTGCTAATGTTAATTGCCTCTATCAACATACAAAATTTCAGTTTAATTGCTGTAACAGATTCGTAGATATAGAGAACCGTCTAAATATTTCAGATGGTCGCCAGGTTGGAGTTTTATTTTTGTACTATTACATTAAGATTATTGTGTACGTGTGGTATTCAAACTTCAATCGCATGATTAGAACACAAGAAGTAAAAACGAGATTTTAAAATTACGCACAGCAGCCATCTTGTGATTATGCAAACAATTGAAATAAATTAGATGCCAGTGGATCAACATTTGTATAAGCATTTAACGTGCAACGTTTCACGGCACTCGGATAGTTAATTCGCGAGAAACGTCCATTTAAATATTTATACTTTGCGTCGCCGCCATGTTGGATTTGTGCTCACCAGGTTACTGAAAGTCCTTTAGGTGAGCATATGTTCATAGTCTCTATGAACATAAAAAAAAATCAGTTTGGTTGCTGTAAAAGATTCACAGATATTGAGAACCGTCTAAATATTTCGGAAGCTCGCCATTTAGGATTGTTATATGTATAGGCCATAGAGTTATGTACCATTCAAGGGCAATTATTGCCTAGGTTCATTATTCAAACTTTCACTTCGATCGCATGATTACGACACAAGAAATAAAAACTTAATTTTAAAATTTTGCACAGCCGCCATCTTGAGGTTATATAAACAATTGAATTAAATTAGATGGCAGTGCATTACAATCTGCAAAATCATTTACTGTACCACATTTCACTGCGCTCAGAGAGTTAAATCACGAGAAAAGTCTATTAAAACATTTCAAATTCGCTTGGTCGCCATGTTCGTGTTGTACTTTACAGGTTTATGAAATATACATAGGTAAACTAGTATCAGTACCCTTTATCACCGTACATAATTGCAGGGTGATATCTGTAATAGTTTCGGAGATATAGAATGACAGTGAAATATTTCGCACAGCCGCCATTTTGAGGTTATGGAAACAGTTGAACAAAATTAGACTCCAGTGCATTACAATGTGTATAAACATTTGCTGTACCATGTGTCATTACGTTTGGATAGTTAAATCGCGAGAAAAGTATATTTAAAAGTCTCAACTTCGCTTGACCGCCATGTTGGTTTTGTAGTCACCATGTTTTTGAAAGTCTCATAGGTGAACTTCTAGTAGTGCCCTTTATCACCGTACACAATTTCAGGGCGATATCGGTAATAGTTTCGGAGATATTGAATGCTAGTGAAATATTTTGCACAGCCGCCATGTTGGATTGGTGAGACGTAACAAAATTTGAAGGGCACGGTCGAGGTCACAGGAAATAGTGCTATGAACTTACCGAGTTTCATTGAAATCACTCCAGCCGTTTAGATTTTATTAGGGACACACACACACACACACACACACGGACAAAAGGTGATCTCATAAGCCTATTTTTTCAAAATTGAAAATAGGCTAAAAATGGCGAGTATTTTCATATTTCCATTTCAAATTAAAAGAGAACGCAAAGAAATATCAAACGTTTGATGGCACATACGAGATTTAAAATTTAATTTTCTATCCGAAAGGTCCATATCGCTTTTCGTGTATCTCCAACGGTTAGCGAGTAAAACCCACATTTGTGACGTCACTACACCGTTTGGTCGCAAAATATCATATTTCCATTTCAAATAAAAAAAGAACGCTAAGAAATAGCAAAATTTTGATGGTATATGTGAGCTTTACCAAGATTACACATAGGCTACTTTTGATTTCGATATTTTGCACTATTTAAAAATGGCGACTTTTCATATCTCCATTTCAAATAAAAAGAGAACGCTAAGAAATAGCAAACTTTTGGTGGCACGTATGATCTTTAAAATTTAATTTTCTATCCGAAAGGTCCATATCACTTTCCGTGTATCTCCAACGGTTAGCGAGTAAAACCCACATTTGTGACGTCACTACACCGTTTGGTTGCAAAATTTCATATTTCTATTTCACATAAAAAAACAAAGCTAAGAAGTAGCAAAATTTTGGTGGTATATGTGAGCTTTACCAGGTTTACACATAGGCTACTATTGTTTCCGATATTTTACACTATTTAAAAATGGCGACTATTTTCATATTTCCATTTCGAATAAAAAGAGAACGCTGAGAAGTAGCAAACTTTTGATACGAGCTTTAAAATTCAATTTACTATCCGAAACTTTTGATTTCGATATTTTGCACTATTTAAACATGGCGACTATTTTCATATATCCATTTCAAATAAAAAGAGAACGCTAGGAAATAGCAAACTTCTTTTCGTGCATCTCCAATGGTTAGCGAGTAAAAACCACATTTGTGACGTCCCTACACCGTTTGGTTTCAAAACTACATATTTCCATTTCAAATTTAAAAAACGCTAAGAAATAGAGAAATGTTGATGGTATATGTGAGCCTTAGAATTTAATTTTCAATGCGAAAGGTCCTTATCACTTTTCGTGTATGTCCAACGGTTAGCGAGTAAAACCTAAATTTGTGCAATAAAACACGGTCAACACCGAGCGGTGCAGTCTATCTCTTTATATATAAAAATGAAAGTTTGCCTGTTTTTTTTCTGAATTTCTATGGAAAGTTGAGTTATTTACGCGTTTCAGACTGTTTTATGATGGATGCGCGCAAAATATTTTTTTTTCGTCTGTCTGTCTGTCTGTCTGTTTGTTTGTTTGTTTGTCTGTGGACAATATTGTTCCCTTATAACTCGAGAACGGCTGGGTGTATCAACGTAAAATTTGGTACAGATATCCATCAGAGGCACGACACTAATCATTGATGTAACTCTTCTCCGTACCTCTCATAAAAGGGGGCCTACTCCCTTAAAATACATGCTAAAATAGGCGTAGATGGACGTGACAAATCCATTTTCAGCCCCACAATGTGAAAGAAAAAACTCGGGGGCCCCAAAGGGTCCACGAAAACCACATTTTAAGACCCTAAACCATCAGCTTTTGAGATATTCTCAGATAACTAATTTCATTTAATAAACTAATGAACGAATGCAAGCCGGTAACCATGGCAACAGATTCTCAGAGGTCTATCTATTGCAATTCCATTAATCACATTAGTGTGAAAGTTTGCAAACGGCTAAAAGGTTATCACGGATCCAAATTAAGCTGTAAAATTCATCAATACGTATAATGCGCTTAAGGGGGTCAAGGGGTACTCTAGATTCTTTTCGCGCGATTTACACCTGCGGGTGTGGTCTGTCAGGTCTATTATATTCCTATCCCTATATTATATTATTATATTCTAGAAGGTTATCACGGAACCAAATTAAGCTGTAAAATTCATCAATACGTATTATGGGCTTAAGGGGGTCAAGGGGTAATCTAGATTTTTTCGCGCGATTTACACCTGCGGGTGTGGTCTGACAGGTATATTATATTCCTATCCCTATATTATATTATTATATTAGTATTATATAATGGCATACAACGACGAGACAAAGCCCCTCGGTGCCGGAAACAAAACTCGGGAGCTCTAAAGGGTCCTCGAAAACTACATTATCTATATATATAAAGCACAAAGTTTGTCTGTCTGTCTGTCTGTCTGTCTGTCTGTCTGTCTGTCTGTCTGTTATGTATACAAATCTACACCGTTTCACCGATCTGAACCAAAATTTGTATACTTACCCTTTGGAACCCTGCGGGTAACCGCGTCAACATTAAATTTCGGACAGACCACCCCATGCACTGCATTTAGGCCCTTTTGCACAAATCTACACCGTTTCACCGATCTGAACCAAAAGTTGTATATTTAACCTTTGGAACCCTGCGAGTAACACTGTCCACTTGAAATTTCGGACAGACCACCCCATTCCCTGCATTTAGGCCCTTTGGTCCAAATCCACACCGTTTCACTGATCTCAACCAAAATTTGTATATTTACCCTTTGGAACCCTGCGAGTACCACTGACCACTTAAAATTTCGGACAGACCACCCCATTCCCTGCATTTAGGCCCTTTGGTCCAAATCTACACCGTTTCACCGATCAGAACCAAAATTCGTATTCTTACCCTTAGGTGCCCTGCGAGTAACACTGTCTGCTTGAAATTGCGGACAGACCACTCCATTCCCTGCATTTAAGCCCTTTGGCCCAAATCTATACCGTTTCACCGATCTCAACCAAAATTTGTATATTTACCCTATGGAACACTGCGACTAACACTGTCTGCTTGAAATTTCGGACAGACCACGCCATTTCCTGCATTTAGGCCCTTTTTGCACAAATCTACACCGTTTCACCGATCTGAACCAAAATGTGTATACTTACCCTTTGGAACCCTGCGAGTAACACTGTCTGCTTGAAATTGCGGACAGACAACTCCATTCCCTGCATTTAGGCCCTTTGGCCCAAATCTACACCGTTCCACCGATCTCAACCAAAATTTGTATATTTACCCTTTGGAACACTGCGACTAACACTGTCTGCTTGAAATTACGGAGAGGCTACTCCATCCCATGCATTTAGGCCCTTTGGCACAAATCTACACCGTTTCACCGATCTGAACCAAACTTTGTATACTTACCCTTTGGAACCCTGCGAGTAACACTGTCCACTTAAAATTTCGGACAGACCACCCCATTCCCTGCATTTAGGCACTTTGGCACAAATCTACACCGTTTCACCGATCAGAACCAATATTCGTAAACTTACACTTTGGTACACAGCGAGTAACACTGTCTGCTTGAAATTGCGGACGGACCACTCCATTCCCTGCATTTAGGCCCTTTGTCCCAAATCTACACCGTTTCAACGATCTCAACCAAAATTTGTATATTTACCCTTTGGAACACTGCGACTAACACTGTCTGCTTGAAATTGCGGAGAGGCTACTCCATCCCATGCATTTAGGCTGTTTGGCACAAATCTACACCGTTTCACCGATCTGACTCCAATTTTATATACTTACCCGTAGAACCCGACAAGTAACACTGTTCATTGTGGTGTTTGAAGCCATATTTTCAGTGTTGCCTTAGTAAACAAGAGTTTAGTGCTTTTCAGTCGGTCAACACGAATGTACCCAAAAGAGATGGGTTATGCCCTAATCCTGAAATAAATTACATGAGATTAATAAAACACTAGGATGACCAGTTTCGATCGTCAAGCGATCATCATCAGATCTAATACACTTAGGCTATAAAATCTATGTTTGAAATACAGGTGAAAATATTTACAATATGTACAATTATTTAGTTGCAGTATTGGTACTGCAACTGTCAGTGTATGCTAAATGCAGTATATATGTTAGGTGAAATGCTAAATGGTGATGGCTATCCGGAGGTTGTACTTTAGAGAGATTATATGGTTGTAAACTATGGTTAAACTATAAAATTTTAGGCTAACTACTTATCTGATTGTCTTCCGTACTACAGCTATTCGCAGTTTCCGTGCTCACTTGAACTCGCTGTGCGGTCGACTGCGGTGGTTATCTTAACGACTGGTTTTTCCCTGCCTTCCCCCCTGTCCCTACGTGCTGTGGGGAGTGATCGCGATGTGTTTATGTGAGGTGTTGCCAACCTAGATAAGATGTATGTTATTGAATGAGGTGGATCTACAACTATTAAAGACCGTGGATTAGTCCTCGCCACGCGTGGAGCATAACCCATTCGAACTAAGCGTTGACGGTCTTATGAGGACGTCCCGGCACCTTTAATACTGCCTTTAATATGGGCCTTGGTTTATTGCAGAAGAAAAGTACATCGTACACCTGATCCAGATAACATTTACCTATTAAAAACCCCCTAATTTCCCCCCTTTTTTTATACTGCAACTAAATAATTGTACATATTGTAAATATTTTCACCTGTATTTCAAACATAGATTTTATAGCCTAAGTGTATTGGATCTGATGATGATCGCTTGACGATCGAAACTGGTCATCCTAGTGTTTTATTAATCTCATGTAATTTATTTCAGGATTAGGGCATAACCCATCTCTTTTGGGTACATTCGTGTTGACCGACTGAAAAGCACTAAACTCTTGTTTACTAAGGCAACACTGAAAATATGGCTTCAAACACCACAATGTTCACGGCTAGTCAGGCAAATCGTGAAGCCAAGAAATTCAAATCACTCAGGCTTAAACTCATGAATTTAGACAAGTCAATTTGGTTCAACAAAAAATGTATAGAACTAAACCTCACCCCTAAATACGTACCAATTAAAACCATACCGAACACACCAGCCTCGATCATTTCAACTAAACAAGCCAAAGCGCTTTGGATAAAAAACGAATTAAGATTTGCATACATAAGAAAGCAAAAAATTAACCAACAATTATACGACATTCAATTGCAACTAAGTAATTTCTGGCACGCAGCCCAATGGGACAGCTTCACCGAACACCTACATGACACCATCAAAATCAGAGCAACGAGGAAGCATGAAACGCTAGAAAATAAATTAAGAAAACTAGGAGAAACACGAAACCATCAATCTAACGAACAACACACGAATAACAATGAATTCAATTTCCACAGCAGAGTAAACAACAGAACGAACGTAACCTTTTCTCAAGGTGAAATGAATATGTTAGACAAAGGTTTGAAATACAACTGCACAGACGCACACACGAACCACAATATAAAACAGTTAATCACAGATATTGAGATAGCCAGTCACAAGCTCCCAGCAGAAGACAGGGAATTAACCAAAAATCTCGCCACCAACGAAGCCAAAAAAATCCTCAAACGAGAGGGCGATAGCAATAACATTCAAAACAACAAACAAATCAAAGAAATAAAGTCGTTGAAACAAAAAATAAAAGAACATGACTTAATCATCACAAAAGCAGATAAGGGAAACACTACTGTAATTTTGAACAAAACAGAATACATTGAAAAAACAGTCGAATTCCTAAACAACAACGAAATCAAGGAATTAACAAAAGACCCCACCAACAAATTCCAAAAACAAATAAAAAGTGCGCTAAAAGAAACAGAATACATACTGACCAAAGCTGAAAAATCAAAACTAATAAACATGAACCCGAAAATACCGTCATTGAGGGGACAACCAAAAATACACAAAAAGGAATGCCCAATGAGACCAATAGTCAATTGTAGGAATGCCCCTAATTACAAAATCAGCAAAGAGTTACTAAAAATCTTAAAATGCCGTCTTTCCAACGACAAAAACAACTCTGTAAAGAACACAACAGAACTAGTAACAGCATTGAACACCCTACAAATGAAACCTAGCTTCAGGCTAGTATCCTTCGACGTAACTAACATGTACACCAATATTCCGATTATTGAAGCAATCAACACTATCGAAAACAACTTAAAATCCAACAATTCGGTAAAAGAAATTGAAGAGATTGTGAGATTACTGAGGGTCGTTCTCACCCAAAACGTGTTTCAATTCGACAATAAAATATACACACAGAGAGAAGGCCTAGCAATGGGATCGCCACTAAGTGGGTTAATCGCTGACATCTTCATCAATGCACTAGAAAATGCGTTCTTAGAAAAGACTTCAACAAAGGGAATAGTAATATGGAAAAGATACGTAGATGATGTAATTTGCATCTACGATACTGAACTAACAAGCGAAGAAACAATTCTCCAATCCATTAATAGCCTTCACCATTCTATCAAATTCACTAAGGAATCCGAAATAGACCGGAAAATAAATTATCTCGATATAACTATTGAACGTAAAGACAACGACCTTTCATATTCCATATTCCGGAAAGCAACACAAACCTCGCATGCAATCGACAATCAGTCTAATCACCCCAGTACGCACAAACTAGCGGGTTTCAATTCAATGGTGCACAGGGCTTTAAACATACCCATGTCAAAAGACAACTATAATAAGGAAATAAGAACTATTATGCAAATAGCAAAGGAAAACAACTTCTCGCCAAGCAAAATAAATCAAGTTATAGCCAAACATAAAAATAAAGATAAAACTATTCCCAAACCGGACAGTAATGAGAAAAAATTTGCGCGTTTCAACTATGTGAATGCGAATACATATAAAATCACTAACCTATTCAAAAAGCAAGGCATAAAGATAGCTTTCACGACGAAAATCACAACCGCTAGGCACCTCCTAAATAGTAATCTAAATAAACGTGACCCGTATTCAAGGTCAGGGGTATATTCTATAACGTGCCAAGACACCGATTGTCAAGCTAATTACATCGGGCAGAGTGGAAGGCGAGTAGACACACGTTATAATGAACATAGAAATGCGATAAGATACGGAACACATTCAGCCGTGTGCGAACATATGTGTGACGCAGGGCATAGCTTTACCAACATAGAGTCGGACCTTAAAATAATCCATCACGAATCGAAAGGCAGAGCTCTTGACATAAAGGAAGCAATCGAGATACACCTAGCCAAACGAAACAATCCCAACAATCTAAATGAACACACGTTCATGGAGAGCTCACCCCTCTTCACGCTACTAAAAAACACACCCTGTCGGAAACAAAACACAATTTAGCGACACAGCCAAGCTAGATAAAAAAAAGGGGGGAAATTAGGGGTTTTTTAATAGGTAAATGTTATCTGGATCAGGTGTACGATGTACTTTTCTTCTGCAATAAACCAAGGCCCATATTAGAGGCAGTATTAAAGGTGCCGGGACGTCCTCATAAGACCGTCAACGCTTAGTTCGAATGGGTTATGCTCCACGCGTGGCGAGGACTAATCCACGGTCTTTAATAGTTGTAGATCCACCTCATTCAATAACATACATCTTATCTAGGTTGGCAACACCTCACATAAACACATCGCGATCACTCCCCACAGCACGTAGGGACAGGGGGGAAGGCAGGGAAAAACCAGTCGTTAAGATAACCACCGCAGTCGACCGCACAGCGAGTTCAAGTGAGCACGGAAACTGCGAATAGCTGTAGTACGGAAGACAATCAGATAAGTAGTTAGCCTAAAATTTTATAGTTTAACCATAGTTTACAACCATATAATCTCTCTAAAGTACAATCTCCGGATAGCCATCACCATTTAGCATTTCACCTAGCATATATACTGCATTTAGCATACACTGACAGTTGCAGTACCAATACTGCAACTAAATAATTGTACATATTGTAAATATTTTCACCTGTATTTCAAACATAGATTTTATAGCCTAAGTGTATTGGATCTGATGATGATCGCTTGACGATCGAAACTGGTCATCCTAGTGTTTTATTAATCTCATGTAATTTATTTCAGGATTAGGGCATAACCCATCTCTTTTGGGTACATTCGTGTTGACCGACTGAAAAGCACTAAACTCTTGTAACACTGTTCACTTTAAATTTCGGACAGACCACACTATTCCCTGCTTTTTGGCCCTTTTTGACCGTTTCACTGATCTCAACCAGATTTTACATAATTACCCTTTGGAACTCGACGAGTAACACTGTTCACTCGAAATTTCGGACAGACCACTCCATTCCACGCATTTAGGCCCTTTGGCACAATTCTACATCGTTCACCGATCGAAAACAAAATGTGTATACTTACCCTTTGGAACCCGATGAGTAACACTGTCCACTTTAAAGTTTGGACAGGCCACTCCATTCCCTGCATTTTGGCCCTTGGCACAAAACTACACCGTTTCACCGATCTCAACCAGATTTTACATAATTACCGTTTGGAACTCGACGAGTAACACTGTCCACTCGAAATTTCGGACAGACCACTCCATTTCCCGCATTAAGGCCCTTTGGTACAAATCTACATCGTTCACCGATCGAAAACAAAGTGTGTATACTTACCCTTTGGAACCCGATGCGTAACACTGTCCACTTGAAATTTCTGACATACCACTCCATTTCCTGCATGTAGCTCAGGAATTCCTCGGGGTTGCCAGCTTCCTAACTCACCAGTCATGAGCCCTTGAGGGTGTACCAGAAGTGGTTGGTCTACACACACCCTGCCTCTTTGAGGGCCTTGAGCAGAAGACAGGAGATATTATGAAAAGGAAAAGAAGGCAGACCCCTCGAAGAATGAGGGTATCAGGAAAGATGAGACAAAGCCAATTAAGGCGGGAAATTGAAAGACTCCCTAGCCCTCGGATACCCTAATACAGTCTGGGTCGGAAGAGAACAAGAGTTGACCAAGGGAGGCCGACAGGAAAGAGAACTGAAATGAGCCCGGCACCAGGAAGTAGAAGCGATGCCAGACTCAGCTGGGGTTCCGTGGTCGCCAACCCACGTCCCACAAGTTGTGAGACCCTGGGGGGGGGTCAGTTGTGAGAATAGCTTGCTGATTCATCGTGATGTGACTTGAAAGTACTTTCCAGAGCCCGCCGTGTTATCTCCTGCTGTCTATGCTGATGCCAGCACAGGGCCGTTGCGAAACAGTGAGTGATTCCCGGTCAATCTGTATAGGACGGGGAACCCCGAACGTGTGTCATCATATTTCGTCATCATCTGCGATCATCTCAGGTTCGTGCAGCTTGGACCTTTATTCTTTGTCTTTGCCGAGCAGTACGCTCTTTCACTAGACGCATCCAGTACAGGCCTAAGCCAGAAAATAAGGTTGAGACTTTGGAAGACATCGAAGCTAGACTCCTGAATTACCTATATCAGTTTTAAAATAACACCATGTTCGTTTAGTAGTCATTTTTTCATTACCTTATTATTATCATCATAAGTGCAAATGACCTAGATGTTACGCGCATCATACCAATAATCACCGCCGCATAAAGTCTTTCTCGACTGTGATTTTTAAAATATTTATTTTTGGTTGGTTGGTTCTTAAGTTTAGGGGCTGCGACAACGCGGTCATGTAGCCCCGTGTACTTTGCGTGTGTGTAGAATCTGTCTGATAACCGGTGTTAATTGTGATGACTGTATTAGTGTGTGTTATCTGTTTTTTAATTTAAGTACAAACTGCAACTTAGAATTCTTCAAATAGTTCGTACTTTTGCCGCCAAGCGCCACCGTCAACGACTACTAGGCCAAGTTCGGAACTTAGCTACTAGACGCCACTGCAGTCGGCTCTTGGCAACGGACGTAGACATCTATGAGCGTTGTTTACCTATCCAATTTAGCTTCACACAGGTGTAATTAGTGGAAGGTTCAATAACATGCCATAAATCTGACATGGGACCGCCGGCTTTACTTCCCCTCCGAAGAAAGGCATACGGACTGATTTTTAACGCTCTTAAAATATCCGAAGGCTTCGGCCGGGTTTGAACCCGCTATCTTGGGCATAGAAGCTCAGCATGCTACCAAATACGCCACCGAAGCCACCATATAGTTATTTTTATTACAGTACATTGTGTACATTATACGTTGAAGTGTCAATTCAATACCGGTAGTAGTTTCCCTTATCATCCTCATCATAAGAGCAAATGACCTACAGTAGATGTTACGCCCATTACACCATTAATCACCACACACAATAAGTCTTCCTCGCCTGTGAATTTTGAAATATGTATTTCTATTACGGTAGTTTGTAAGTTTGACGTGTCAATTCAACAGTAGTTTTTATTATCATACTTATCAAAAGGGCAAATGACCTAGATATTACTCCCTCATTGTCTTTGGGGGCAAATGACTTAGATTTTAAGTCCATTATATTTCTAAGGAGACCTTAAAACATTATCATCATTCCACCGGGCGAAGCCGGGTACTACTGCTAGTAAGGCTCTAAAACCAACAGTTTCTGAAGTAAAACTCAGCAATTCTTCTAGGTTTGTGCCGTGTCTTGTGTGGGGTTTCGCCTAGGACACCAAGCTAGGCTCATCGGCGGGCTCTTGGTGTCCCTGCCCGGACCCCCACAGGAGTATCGAACTGCGCGATACCTCCCTTTATATAGAGTGCAACTGCACTCCTTGACTGCGAGAACCAAAAGCTCAAGCAGCCATAACCTCCCTATGAAGGCTTCCAAAAAGATGGTGTATTGGCTTTCACGGCCGGTGAATTAAAACTCAGCAATTCTTCTAGGTTTGTGCCGTGTCTTGTGTGGGGTTTCGCCTAGGACACCAAGCTAGGCTCATCGGCGGGCTCTTGGTGTCCCTGCCCATACAACTAATTTAAACTTAATTTAAAAAATTAATGAAGGAATGCAAATCGGTAACCATGACAACATTATCTCAAGGAGTGGCATCCAACTTTCCATCTATTTCTGTAAGAAGCAATGTCAATCCATTTATTACATTTCTGTGAAAGTTTGCAAATGGCTATTAGGTTATCACGAAACCAACGTAGACTGTATAATTCAACAATGCAATTAAGGGGTCAAGGGGTAACCTAGAATTTTTTCACGCAATTTTCACGTGCGACATATAGTACAGAAGGTCTATTACATCTCCAAACAGCAACATCATTTTCAAAAATTCCTGAATTGAATCAGCATATTTTGCGGCTTTTAGGAATTTGTGCCAATTGAGGCTAAAGAACATGAATTTTCATGCACCACAAGCCTTTATAATTTATGAAAGGGGTCTTCCTGTGTATGGGGACCTAAGACAACGTAGAGGGTCAGTTTTTATGTGACGTGTATTGCGTTCCTTCTACAAGGCTTTCAATTCTATTTCACGTCATGAAGTACACGTTAGTTGAATTTAGTTTGAGAACACAGTTTAACTCATAATTTATTTTTTATTTATTTTTTGTCGACATACGGGTTCATCGTAAGGATGATTTTGTTTGATACTGTGTGGTAGATATACCCATATTTGGATATCTGGGTGATATGTTGTAGACAATAGAATTGTCTGTCTGTCTTTCTGTGTATCTTTATGTACGCCTATAATTCGTGTTCGGATGCTTGGTACTGCCCCCCGAATATTGAATTATTCTGGGACAAAATGAGAGTATTTTCCGTCCCCATGATAAAATATAACCAGCAAATATAAATTCTGGAAATGTGACACAGGAGGGTCGTGTTACAAGCTCGAGACCGTGGGAGAGCCCGATCACGTGACATATTGCACAATAGGCGCTTCTAGAAGGCTGAAATTGGCATAGCAACAGTTAGTTTGGATGTCAATACTATAAAAATTGTTATAAATTATGCTATTGGATCCCAGCCCAGAGCCAATGAGAAGAGGTCTTATTGAAGACGGGATGAACTTCAACTACATAATTTGGTGAAATTATGCATTTAGGCCTTTAGAAGAAGATTTTCTTATTTGGTATTGAAGAGAATATTTAAAAAAATATGTCTGATACTTTAAAAACCGCAGATCGGTTAATCTACGCAGTAATAAGCATTAGTAATCAACACGCTAAAATTATGGTGGGAGATTGATATGGCCGCCAAAAATTCGACTTGGTTGGGTGGTTCTTATTCCAGCAGTCTTTGAAGAGTGAGGAAGTGTTTTTATTGGGTTAACGGAGATCCCAAAGCTTTGTCCGAGTGCGACGACTGTCGACTCGTGGAGACGCTAGGTTAGCAAGGTAGAACGTTGGAGATTACCGCACTTCCATTTTAAGTGAAGTTGTGAGGAACATTGAAAACAGTATATATCTTACATAATCGAGATTAGAGTTCAACTAAGTGAATATAGAGAAAGAACAGGTCGAATACTACATTCTGCTGAAAGTCGAGCGTTCTAAGATTTACCGTTTCGACAATATAAGCCTGTTAAGACTGTTATTCAAAAGTGTTGGAAATAAAGCTGAATATCATTTTAGTTGCAACGTAAAGTTGGTGAACGCAGTTCAAGTGAACAGTAGCGGAGAACTTTTAACATTGGCGCAGCAAATAAACATTATCATAATGACTATCCTTATTCTTCAAGTGGTTTCATTCAACATAACTAACATTGTTGATATGATGAACTAAATAGTTATGCGCCAGAGACATATTCCATAACAGAAGTTAAGATACAACGATGGAACTTCGTTTGACGACGTATTCTCGAATACAGACGTAGTGTACGGGTCCATCTTGTACATTTTCGTCAGTCTACGAACACTAATGTTACATCAATTAGCAATAGAAATATTTCATTTACCATCTATATGAATATTTTTATAGATTATTTTCCAATGATGAGGCTGATATATATTTGCGACGGAGAATGAAGATTCTACAGAAGAGATTTGTCAAGATGCTAGGGTAGCCCTGCAACAACAGAAGAATTTGCCATAAGGATGTCGTTCGAGCCCAGGCGAATGTTGGTGAATTCCGGAGAGGGAACGTTTTCCTATCTCTGAGGTCGCAGATCCGAGGTTCGAATGCAGATCCATCTCAGTATCTTGAACTGAGGAAACATCTAAAGTATTGTGTGAATACTTACATAGATCTTCCTGATATCGTCCAAAATAAGGTAGCAGTGTCTCTTATTTTTAGTACAGAGCTTGATTAGTGACATTCTGAGCCGACGTTCTTACTTCATATTTTCACATTTCATGTATTTCAGTGTTTTCATGTATTTTACACTTCAGGTGTGTGCTAAGATTTTTATGCTTCAAGATTATTTAGGAGATGATTGTCTTTCATCTATTTTTCAATTTTATTCTACGGATCAGTTGTTGAACTGACATTAAAATTTTTGTTTGAAGAATCAGATTTCCTTATAGAAGACTAGTCGTTCCGACTCTCGAATTTTAATAATTTCATTTAAACCAAGTATTCAGACATTGTGTCATAGTTTCAAATTAAATTCTTTTAAATTTAATTTGAGCACTTTAATGTAACAACATCAAACTTCAAGAACAGAACAAACATCGAATGATATTGTCATATCATTATTGTACATAAACTTTCGACGATCTAGGAAATACTAGTCGTTTGATAAGTCCGAAGTCTTAATCCCTATAGACAATCTTTGTGTAGAGTGTAAAAACATTACGACGTTTACAAACTTCTTTTTTATTATTTGTAAAGCCGAGAGCTTTGTTCATTTAATATGTTAGAGGAAATATATTTTGATAGAAGATTATTCAAATCTTTGGCTAGGAATTCAAAGCTAGTTTATCCCGGTAAAGATTGAATTCTATTTGACACTATAAATAACATGTGTTATTTTACACTAATTGTGTAATATCACGTCATTATTTAGACCTGATATTACAACGATATACAATTTAAAGCTTGATAAGTGAGGTGAGACAGGAGTATTATTTTTATTACATGTATTTGCGACAGACGAGTTAACAGTTAATTATCTTTTTGTGTAGTAAACTTTAGGAGGTCAATCACGACAGTCTAATATCGTTCATTATGATTGGAAGTTTCGTTTAAAGAACTTAATGATGTATAATTGTAGATCAGTAGTCATGTGAAACGATACTGAGGGTCATGCCGTTATTTGAGAAAAGTTCCTACAGAAGAAATGTTAATAACAATTAATCCGTTTTGGTTATTGTTTAACATAGTGGATGATAATTGTTTATGCCATATATACTGTTATATGAGGATTTGTAGAGCTATGGAGCGCTCGTGCGAAGGAAGTTCCGCATTTTAAGGGAAGTCAATGCAATTATTGTTCTTTGATAAGAAAGGCATTGGATCATGATAAGAGTCGTTGTATACAAGTAGTCCAGTTCATGTGAAGTAACGTTTTAGCTGTGTTGACAGAAGGGTTTTAGCGGAATGCAATTAGAGAACAATTGTCTACACATGTCAATGATACCATTATTAAATATTTTATTAAACCCGAAGTTATGTAATTACGTACAGCTAACCTTTGTCAGTCGACTGTATTAGACCGACAATGTAATGAAACCTATATAAGATGATGTGTGAGCAGTATATGGAAACTAAAGAGTGTGAGAAAATGTTTATGTGAAAAAACAGAGTAAATAATTAATTGAGAGTTGTATTGTAACCGAGAATCCAGAATCTCGAAAGTAACGTGTTAGCAACGTTAAATATTGTCTCTTATTATGAACAAATTACTTGTAAATATTTTTCGGAAATGATTTAATTAGTTAAATAATTTTAGTTGGATTTATTAATCGAATGTTTTGGAATAGCGTGTGTTTTGTGAGCGGATGTTTTTGTTTGGAGGATTGTCCACTGTTAAGAGTGAATGTAGAACCGAATTGGCCTAGAACAATTTCGGGGTATGAATGAAAGATTGTGTGAAGATTTCAGAATGATTGTTAAAGAAATGTAGAAGTTATGAGCATTTTTGTAAGATCTGAATGTTAATTTTATACGTGTATTTTAAACGCACACAAGGCAGTCTAAATGCAATTCAGACAGAATGATTCACCGTTAGGAGTGGAGAGCTTGGTGTGACATAATGTGAACAAGTGGCGACTCACAGCCTCGTATAAAATGTAAATAGTTCTGAGCGCAACGCTGTGCTAGCGTTCATTGATGACGAATGCCATGAATGTAAGAGCCTCTGTTAAACAATTTTATTTACGTAGTGTAGGCCTATATATATGCCAAGCATTTTATGCTGATATTTTTA
Organism: Meconema thalassinum; assembly: GCA_946902985.2. Classification (NCBI taxonomy): domain Eukaryota; kingdom Metazoa; phylum Arthropoda; class Insecta; order Orthoptera; family Tettigoniidae; genus Meconema; species Meconema thalassinum. The sequence continues at coordinate 1,322,434,378 of OX336388.2, read as the reverse complement.
CACAGCAATGTAGTAAGATGTGTTGTGGAAGAGAAGTGTGTATGATTGGATGGTTTTATTTTTTGTTGTTGTTAGATTAGTTTATTGTTATTTTGTTTATATTAGATTAGTTTACTCTTGTTAATAAATTTATTCAGTTCGTTATCTGTCGTCGTTGACGTGTGATTCATTTTAAATATAAGGATTAGAGAATTGTGGATGTATTGTAGGCGAAGCTGAGTTCCCAGTCCCCAAGACACGTAAGTAAAGGTAAGTGTGCCCCGTGTAGTTTGTTGTTTATCCGCAAAATTCTCGTAACTGCTGTATGTAAATCCCTAAAGACCATGTTGGAGCGATTTCTAATGTAGTTATTTGCCGGTGCTGTAAGAAATAGGCGATCCAGCTGGGGCAATGGATATTCCAACAGGCTACTTTCCGTATTTACGGGTACAGTACATCGTAAAATTAGGTATGGCATGCATGAGAGACAATACATCAATCATTTATGAAATTCTTCACCGTACTTTTCATTCAGTAGAAAGGTGGATATAGGGAAAACTTCTCAAAATAAATGCTAAAATAGGCGAAATATAAAAATTATCCTAGAAAGACAACCAGAGCATATGTTGCGCTTCTCAATGTGAGACACAAAATTCAGGAGTCTATTTAGGGTGTCAGAAAACCACATTTTAAGGCCCTTAAATTAACATTGTGTGTGATATTCCCAGAAAACAAACTTCGTTCTGATAAACTTATGAAGGAATTACAAACCGCTAACCATTGCAACAGTAGCTCAATTGATAATGTTTGGTGTTAACACCGAACACCGTTCGAAGAACGGGTACTTCTGCTAGTATATATATACTGTAAGATATAAGATATAGAACATGTTTCGACCTTCAATGCGGTCATCTTCAGCTAAAAAATTAAAATCAATTAAGAATTAAACCAAAATAGTATATATGTACTTAAATCTAAATCATAAATGAAATGTTAATGATAAAATTGTAATAAAATGAAATAAAATACTAAAAATGCGTATCCTTAAAATTCAGAATTAAATAAAATAAAATGTAATACTGCTCCTTTTACAATAATTTTCAGAATGTAGTTAAAAAGCAAGAAATGTTACTGTTGATTGTAAAAAAAATTTAAGCTATATAATAAAAATGTTATCAAAATAATATACATAAAATAATTTAGAAAATTAAGTTCTAAAATCAATAATTAACTAACTGTACTAATTAATTATTGATTTTAGAATTATTTTATGTATATTATTATGATAAAATTTTTATTATATAGCTTAACATTTATTTAAAATCACCAGTAATATTTCTCGCTTTTTAACTACATTTTGAAAATTATTGTAAAAGGACAAGTATTAAATTTTATTTTATTTAATTCTGAAATGTAAGGATATCCATTTTTAGTATTTAATTTCATGTTATTACAATTTTATCATTAACATTTCATTTCTTATTTAGATTTAAGTACATATTATATACTATTTTGGTTTAATTCTTAATTGATTTTCACTTTTAGCTGAAAATGACCTCATTGAAGGTCGAAACATGTCCTTTATATAATATACTAGCTGAAGTACCCGTGCTTCGCTACGCGTCATATACACACATCAAAAAAAGTTTTGCATCACCTCGGTTCCAAGAGTTCCGGAACCGTTAAATACAAAGGGAATAGAGATCAACACAAACAACATTTCAGCTCGTTTTATTGCTCATGAGACCCACACATTGCATGTTGTACCATCATACAGCTAGACTTTCAGCATTTGTGGTCCAGATTGCAGTACACACCACTACCTCTAATACCCAGTAGCACGTCCTCTTGCATTGATGCATGCCTGTATTCGCCGTGGCATACTATCCACAAGTTCATCAAGACACTGTTGGTCCAAATTGTCCCACTCCTCAACGACAATTCGGCGTAAATCTCTCAGAGTGGTTGGTGGGTCAAGACGTCCATAAACAGCCCTTTTCAACATATCCCAGGCATGTTCGATAGGGTTCATGTCTGGCGAACATGCTGGCCACTGTAGTCGAGCGATGTCGTTATCTTGAAGGAACGCATTCACAAGATGTGCACGATGAGGTCGAGAATTGTCGTCCATGAAGACAAATGCCTCTCCAATATTCTGCCGATATGGTTGCACTATGGGTCGGAGGATGTCATTCAGGTATCGTAAAGCCGTTTCGGAGCCTTCCATGACCACCAGTGGCGTACGTCGGCCCCACATAATGCCACCCCAAAACATCAGGGAACCACCACCTTGCTGCACTCGCTGGACAGTGTGTCTAAGACGTTCAGCCTGGCCAGGGTGCCTCCAAACACGTCTCCGACGATTGTCTGGTTGATGGCATATGCGACACTCATCGGTGAAGAGAACGTGATGCCAATTCCGTGGGGTCCATTCAGCATGTTGTTGGGCCCATCTGTACCGCGCTGCATGGTGTCGGGGTTGCAAAGCTGGACCTCGCCATGGACGTCGGGAGTGAAGTTGCGCATCATGCAGCCTATTGCGCACAGTTTGAGTTGAAACGTGACGTCCTGTGGCTGAACGAAACGCATTATTCAACATGGTGGCATTGCTGTCAGGGTTCCTCCGAGCGGCAATCCGTAAGTAGCGGTCATCCACTACAGTAGTAGCCCTTGGGCGGCCTGAGCGAGGCCTGTCATCGACAGTTCCTGTATCTCTGTACCTCCTCCATGTCCGAACAACATCGCTTTGGTTCACTCTGAGACGCCTGGAAACTTCCCTTGTTGAGAACCCTTCTTGACACAAAGTAACAATGCGGACGCGATCGAACTGCGGTATTGACCTTCTAGGCATGGTAGAACTACAGACAACATGAGCAGCGTACCTTCGTCCTGGTGGAATGACTGGAACTGATCGGCTGTCGTACCCCCTCCGTCTAATAGGCCCTGCTCATGCATGGTTGTTTACATCTTTGAGCAGTTTTAGTGACATCTATGAACAGTCAAAGGGACTGTATCTTGGATACAATATACACAGTCAACGTCTATATGCCGGAGATCTGGGAACCGAGGTGATGCAAAACTTTTTTTGATGTGTGTATAAATTAAAATGTGAAGGTGACAGTTAAAACAGGGGATAGGCGAGGTGCTGCGCAGAGGGAGATTAAGGATGGAACATTTTGTCCAACTACACCGCTCGGCGTTGACCGTGTTTTATAGCACAAATTTAGGTTCTACTCGCTAACCGTTGGAGATACCTTTCGGATAGAAAATGTAATTTTAAACCTCGTATATGCCATCAAAAGTTTGCTATTTCTTAGCGTTCTGTTTTTATTTTAAATGGAAATATGAAAGTTTGAAACCAAAGGGTGTAGTGACGTCACTAAAATGGTCGCCATCTTTAAATAGTGCAAAGTATTGAAATCAAAAGTAACCTATATGTTAACCAGGTAAATCAGCTACATCCATGTAAAATTCGCTTCATAGTCGTGTCATATTGTTATTCAATGAAATGCATGTTTAACCCCGTTAACACCCCTTTAGAACCTGAATACCCAAAAATCCCTCCTTAGTAGACGTTTTTGACACACAACTAACATATCCCCAAAATATCATTCTTCTAACTTTAATAGTTTTGGTTGGTCGATGAGAGTGAACATCCAAAAATCCTTCCTTAGTGGACGTTTTTCTTCCAGAATTTCACTCCTCCCCATAGGCCCCTTAAATTGCATTTATGAAAGGACGGTCGAACACCTATTTATTTATTTTATTTATTTATTTATTTATTTTTAAGCTGATTGATTTCCTCTGAGTTTCAAACTCCTCGCCCATGTCGTTTAAGAGATACACGCTCCGTTAGGAATCTTTCAACCCCCACTTTTCATCCCTTTCACCTCATAATATACACTACATCGAAAAACCATTAGACATGTGTCAGCTTATTTTTAATGATTAGTATATGTGCCAAGTATCACATCCCCAAATGAAACCAATCGTGAGATATTGTTATTCAATGAAATGCACGTTTACCCCTCTTAATACCTCTTTAGAACCTGAATATCCAAAACTCTTTCCTTAGTGGACGTTTTCGACATACAACGAACATATCCCCAAAATTTCATGTTTCTAACTTCAATAATTTTGGCTCGGCGATGATGAGTGAGTGAGTCAGACAGGACATTTTCTTTCATTTATTTTTGATAATTTCACCCCTCCCCATTAACCCCTTAAATTGGATTTATGAAACAAACGGTCAAACACCTATTTACTTATTTAAAGCTGTTTTCCTCCTGAGTTTTATGAGTGAGTAAGTGATTCAATCAGTTAGGACACTTTCTTTCTTGTTTTTTTTTCCCCCAGAATTTCACCCCTCTCCAAGGGCCCCTTAAATTGGATTTATGAAAAACGGTCGAACACCTATTTACTTATATTTTAAGCTGTTTTTCCCGCCAAATTTCAAACTTCTCGCCTATGTCGTTTCAGTGATACACGCTTCGTTAAGAATCCCTCAACCCCCAATGTTCACCCCTTTCAACTCATAATATACACCACATCGATAAACCCTTAGACGTATGTCTGATTCTTGTTAATGATTAGTTTATATACCGAATATCACATCCCCAAAGAAACAACTCATGAGATATCGTTATTCAATGAAATGCACGTTTACCCCCTTAACACCTCTTTAAAACCCGAATAAACAAAAATCATTCCTTAGTTGACGATTTCGACATACAGCGAACATATTCCCAAAATTTCATGTTTCCAACTTTAATAGTTTTCGCTGGGCGTGATGAGTGAGTGAGTCAGACAGGACATTTTCTTTCAATTATTTTTACCAGAATTTCACCCCTCCCCATGGGCCCCTTAAATTGGATTGATGAAAAAACGCTTGAACACCTGTTAACTTATTTTTAAGCTGTCTTTTTCCCCTGAGTTTGATGAGTGAGTGAGTTAGTCAGTCAGTTAGGACACTTTCTCTCCTTTTCCCCCCCAGAATTTCACCCCACCCCATTGGCCCCTTAAATTAATTTATGAAAAAACGGTCGAACATCGATTTACTTATTTTATTAGGTGATTTTTTTTCGCTGAGTTTCAAATTTCTCGCCTATGTCGTTTAAGAGATAGGCCTACACGCTCCGTTAGGAATCCTTCAACCCCCAATTTTCACCCCTTTCACCTCATAATAATACACCACATCGAAAAACCCTTAGACTCATGTCTGCTTATTTATTCAATGAAATGCAGGTTTAACCCCCTTAAAACCCCTTTAGAGCCTGAATATCCAAAAATCCTCCCTTAGTGTACGCTTTTGACGTTCAACGAACATATCCCCAAAATGCCATGTTTCCAACTTCAATATTTTTGGCTGGGCGATGATGAGTGAGTGAATGAGTCAGGACATTTTCTTTCATTTGTTTTTCTTCAGAATTTCACCCCTCCCGATGAACCCCTTCAATTTGATTGATCAAAAAAACTGTCGAACAGCTATTTACTTACTTTAAAGCAGTTTTTCCCCCTGAGTTTGATGAGTGAGTGAGTCAGTCAATCAGTTAGGACACTTTCTTTCTTGCCCCCCCCCCCCCCAGAATTTCACCCCTCCCCATGGGCCCCTTAAATTGGATTTTTGAAAAAACGGTCGAACACATATTTACTTATTTTTATGATGATTTTTTCCCCGCTGAGTTTCAAACTCCTTGTCTATGTCGTTTAAGAGATACACGCTCCGTTAGGAATCTTTCAATCACCACTTTTCACCCCTTTCACATCATTAACACATCGAAAGACCCTCAGACACGTGTCTTCTTACTTTTTAATGATGAGTTTATATGCCGTGTATCACATCCCCCAATGAAACCAATCGGGAGATATTGTTATTCAATGAAATGCAGGTTTAACCCCCTTAAGACCCCCTTTAGAACCTGAATATCCGAAAATCCTCCCTTAGTAGACGGTTTTGACATACAATGAACATATCCCCAAACTGTCATGTTTCTAACTTCAATAATTTTGGCTGGGCGATGATGAGTGAGTGAGTGAGTGAGTGAGTGCGTCAGGACATTTTCTTTCAATTTTCTTTTTTCAGAATTTCACTCCTCCCCATAAACTCCTTACATTTGTATTTATGAAAAAAAAAACTGTCGAACAGCTATTTACTTACTTTAAAGCAGTGTTTCCCCCATGAGTTTGATGAGTGAGTGAGTCCGTCAATCAGTTAGGACACTTTCTTTGCTGTCCCCCCCCCCCCCCTCAGAATTTCCTTTCTCCCCATGGGCCCCTTAAATTGGATTTATGAAAAAACCGTCAACACATATTTACTTCTTTTTTATGTTGATTTTTTTTCGCTGAGTTTCAAACTCCTTGCCTATGTCGTTTAAGAGATTCACGCTCCGTTAGGAATCTTTCAATCCCAACTTTTCACTCCTTTCACCTCATAATATACACCACATCGAAAAACCCTCAGACGCGTGTCTTCTTATTTTTAATGATGAGTTTATATGCCGAGTATCACATCCCCCAATGAAACAAATCGGGAGATATGGTTATTCAATGAAATGAATGTCTACCCCCTTAACACCCCTTTAGAACCTGAATATCCAAAAATCCTCTCTTAGTGGGCATTTGCGGCCCTTGAGGAAGCTGCATACCAAATTTCATTCCAATCCGTTCGGTGGTTTTTGAGATTTCGTGATGAATGAATGAGTGAGTGAGTGAGTGATATTTGACAAATATATAGTAGAAGATAGTGTCAAGTCTTTGTTATGCTAAACTCGGTTGACAGTGCTGTGTGAGTAGGTGAGTAACTAACGGGATTTCAAGTAAAGATGCTCATTTTCTATACCGGTAGTGCAGAGCGCAACTGGCATCCAGACGGCCGTGTCTCGACTTGAGCTATGTTGCCATGGAAACTATCTATCTTGCCATTCCTTCATGAGTATATTTTATGATTTGATTAGCCTGTGCTTGAGTGCAAAAGGGCCGAAATCAGAAGAATGAGAAAGACTATCGAAAATTCATGTAGCCAGCGGTTCCTTCTGGGTCCTAAACTATGTGTATGCAAAATTTGGTTGAGATTGGTGGAACGGTGTAGATTTGTATACGGAACCAACCCACCCACATACATACATACAGACTTTCACTTTTATATATAAGATATATACATATATATGTATTGATTAGGCGTATAATTTTAAACATTTAAATCAAAATTGATTTGACCCCCGTTTTCAAAAAAAAATCCTCAGGAGTGTCATTGTGTTTGAGTAGCAGCATAGCAGTCATTTGTTTCGGGGAGTTCAAGATTTTGAGTCATTGAAGGTGGAGCTCGCTCTTCAGTGTTTTCAATTTTGCCTTCGTGGAAGGGCATGTGCTGTGTGGGCTTCACTCTTCAAAACATGGTAAGGGTTTTCTAAGGTTTTCAAGAGCGACATGCTTATTTTTATCAATATCAATTTATTTCCAAAAATTCTTATAGCCTATACCATATTTTGTAGCCTTACCATGGATCTTTATACAGCCTACTTCGCATTGACATAAAATATTATTCAGTAGGTCTAACGTACGCTTACTTTTAGTAACTCATGAGTGACACTTTCTAGGAAAATTCCGGACATGTCTCTCATGTGCTACTGTGTTACTCAAGAGTGTATTTTCTTTTTTAGCCTACTTTTCACATTTTGAAAAAATGAGGAAAAAGTAGACTAATGAGATCGATCCAGGAAAATGTGTGTCTGTCTGTCTGTACTTCTGTCTGTCTGGCTGTGTGTGTGTGTGTGTGTGTCCTATCATCTCCTAAACGGCTGCAGCAATCGAGACCAAATTTTGTATAAATAAAGACGTATGCCGGAATATCTCAAGCCCCTATTTGAAAATGATGTCAGTGCTACCAACTGCTGAAAAAACGCACTAGAAATTTGAGCTCCATGTTGGATATCTTGGAAGGTATGCATGGGATCTATTCCAAAATTGGCACTCATGTAGATAATACTATTTCAGTGGAATTTCCAGGAGGCCATATATGACAATGTTGCCAAAATAATTTTAAGCCTTCTGATAGGTCAAATTTTTAAATGCATATACCTTCTACACTATCAATTGGATTTCAACCAAATTTTGTATGTAATATGTTTACATAAGCAGATATGACTGAGCGTATTCTTAAGAGCCACCAGGGCTGCCAACCGTTAATAATTGATCTCTCTATTCCTTTTAACCAATATATCAGAAAGTATGAAAGCCGACAACTCTAAACTATGGACACGTATAGTACCTGACATTTTACATTAATTTGGAGTAACTTATGTACTTTAGTTCTACCAACATGATTCTAAGCCTGCTGATGGGACCAATTTTTAAATACTGTACATGTAACTTCTATACTATCAGTTGGATTTCAATCATTTTTCGTATTTGCTATGTGTAACATAACATTATATGACTATAAGTATTCTTAAGAACAATCAGGGCTGCCAACTGTTAATAAATGCTGTCTATATTTATATCAATATATCAAAAAGTATGCAAGGCAACATCTCTATACTTTGCACACGTATAGCACCTGACATTCTAGATTAATATGGAGTAATTAATATAAGTGAGTGCTGCCAACAAGATTCTATGCCTGCTGATAGGTCCAATTTTAAAATACATGTAACTTCTATACTAACAAATGGATTTCATCCAAAATTGGCACAACAAGATATCATAATATTTCAATTTATTTTTGACCAGCACACGCATGACATTGTTGCCAACATGCTTTTACGCGTGCTGATAGATCCAATGTCTAACTTCATGTAACGTCCATTGGACTTCAACCAAATGTTTTATTCTGTACCTTGAGAGATGGAACTAAGAATATATTCAGTCACCAGGGCTGCCGACTGTAGTGCTCTATTAGGCTACTTTAAACTAGGTATATTCCGATTAATTAGACATTTCGATCTTACCAACTTAATTTCGTCATTATTATAATTAGGTTCATATACTGTAGATTAATCTAATAGACTACTTTAAACAAGGTATATTCCGAACTAATTAGACATTTCGTTCTTACCAACTTAATTTCGTCATTATTATAGATAGGTTCATATACTGTAGATTAATAATTGGCATGAATCTTAATTTTAAGGAAAGTAAGCTCTTTAGTTCGTCACGGAACTTTTTGTTAATTAATAAAATGTTTACTCATTACATTGTTTCATGCATTAGGCCTTATCCAATGCAGAGAGATGTAAAAGGTGCAGGGAGAAAAGAAGAAGACTTACAATGGGGAAGAGAATACAAACTAATGCATTTTCGGAGGTAGGTACACCTACCAATACAACTTATTTTATAGTTTCATAAACCTTCGTGCAATATACAGTCTTTCCCTGTTTTATTTATTTTCTATTTTTCTCGAGTTCTAGGAATTCCCAATGACGAAAAAATTCAGATAAGATTCCAACGAAACAAAGAAAAGTGCAGAGGAATTGGAGAGTGTGGGATAACAATAGGAGGAACAAAACACATCCCAGTACCATCCCTAGTGCATCAACTTCGCAGTATACTCGTATGAGCACTGACGCTCCAGCGACGCTCATTAGACACAATGTCGGCCAAAAATCCCATCATTTACCAGGGATGCAACGATCAGACCTATCGGAAATGGCCAGTAGTGAATCTTCAGTCAGCACCAGCAGTCCAATGTTCCAGTTTTGGTTGATTAGACTGAAATTTTTTACACCACCCACATGAGTCCCTCCTCATCATAAAAGGAGCATACTGAAGCAAGTTCGACGGAACAGAAAGAGAACCAAGTTGGTAATTGGCGCACTCAAAATATTAATACAGGTGCTTGACCAAGAAAACCAAGCTATAAGACAACATTATTGGAAATTAAACAAGATGTTCAGTAAAGAACATATTAGCCTACATTCTCCTAAATGCATGGGTATTGTTATAACTCTTTGACCTTTTCAAGGAGTAGAATTGAATGTTGGTTGCAGTAGGTTGTTGAAATAAACCGGTTATACGGATATTAAACATGAATATGAGGTGCCCTTTGCTAGTGCTACCTCTGTACAAAATTTCATTCAATTCAGTTTCACCGTGTTTGAATTGATATGGTGAATCGATTTGCACACATACATGGCCGCTATCTGCAAACTATTGGGCTGGAGACCTTGTAGTTCAGTCAAAAGATACTTCCCACAAAAAGGTATGTTGTTGCAAAATTTGGTAGAGATCAAATGATTAGCTTGGTCGTAATTTGATTTAAGCTTTTAACATTTGGGTGGCCGACATTCCGTTTGCGTCAAGACGACGGCGATATATAACATGACCGGCACCCTTTGCTAGTGCTACTCTGTACCAAATTTCGTAAAATTCGGTTTTACCGTGTTCGAATTGATAGGGGGAATCGATTTGACACATACACGGTCACCGTCGGCAAATTATTCAGCTGATGAACTTGTAAATTAGTCAAAAGACGCTCGCCATATAAATATATTTTGTTGCAAAATTTGGTTGAGATCGGATGATTAGGTTAGTCGTAATTTGATTTAAGCTTTGAACATTTGGGTGGCCGCCATTACGTTTCCGTCAAGATGGCGGCGGTATAAAACATGACACTGAGGTGCCCTTTGCTAGTGCTACCTCTGTACCAAATTTCGTTCAATTCGGTTTCACTGTGTTCGAATTGATACGGGGGGACAGACATTGAGGGTACACACACACAGACAGACTCGCACGCACACAGACAGACACACAATTTTTCGCCCTGTGTTGATCTCATGAGTCTACTTTCATGTTTTGCAAAAATCGAAAGTAGGCTAAAATGCAATTTCAGAGGCAAATAAATCTATCAATGACACATGAATTATCTAAGACTACCAATTAAAACCAACTTCTGGCTCCCAGTAGGAAAGCTGTTCAACTTGTAATGCAAAAGTGGAATTGACATGTGAGGTTTACCTCCTAAAGAAAAACAAACTTAAGTATAAAATTTTAAGACTGTGCATTGTACAAGCTAAGTTAAGAATAATAATGTATTGTTGGTTGAGGCTGCAATTATAAAATGAAGCATGTTAACTGATGTATCTTTCTATAAAAGAAATAATAAAAACTTCTTTTGAAAATATACAATTTCTTGTCTCCCTACCTAAAACCACATGAGTGACACTGTTATAAAATCCATTATTTTGTACAACTTAAATCTCAAACTAACACCCAGTGGAAATGGTGAAGCATGAGCAACATCCTTCTTTAAAAATAACTTTAGTTTTACGCAATAATGAAGTTACAAAGATAAAGACAAGACGATGATATTAGATTCTATGACATTCATGAGAGACAATACATGGTAGGATGAAATATTCTTGGTGGCACAGCATGAAAACTCAAGTTTAATGTTGCAGTAGTTCATTATTATGAATGAGTGAAAAAATTGCTTTACACTGAGGGAAAATAAAAATAATTACTATTGTGTCACTCATGAGTTTCATTGCATTTTACTGCATTACAGCAATCAACATTCATTTTCCTGTCTGACCATCAACGTGCTGATGTGGAGAAGGTTATTACAAACCTTGTGAGCCCCTTTCCAATCTAATACGACGAAATTTCAATGTGGATAACCTTGCTAATTTTGGGTGATGAAATCGAACAGTAATATGAAAATGGCCCAACTACGTATTTTGGAGAAATCTGCATCATTGCGTAGTGTCTAGCATTCTTGACTGTCACTGCGGAGGCCCGGATTTGATTTCCGGCTCTGCCAAGAAATGTAATTCTGGTCTAAAGACTGGCACGGAGTAGCCTACACTCAGCCCCGTGAGGCAAAACCGAGAAGAGGTGGGTTCGACTCCTACCTCACCCATCCTGGAAGAAGCTTTTCGTGGCTTTCAACTTCTACTCCAGACAAATAGCGGGATGGTTCCTGACTTAAGGTCACGGCCGTTTCCTACCCTAATCCTACCTCAGTTCCAAATATACACATTGGTACAGTAATCACAGTGACGCGGGTTATCAGACAAGTTCAAAAGACACCCAATACACGGGGCTACATAACAAAGATGTCGCAAAGGCCCTTAAGTCACACTAAGAAACAAACGTGAAGGTCAGTCACCACTATCAGTATCTCAACAAAAAACAAGATGTTCAATAAATAACATATAGCCTACTTTCTCTTAAATGCATGGGTATTGTTATAACTCTTTGTCCTTTTCAAGAAGTATAATTGAATGTTGGTTGTAGTAGCTCGTTGAAATACAACGTGCTATAAGGATATTAAACATGAATATGAGGTGCCCTTTGCTAGTGCTACCTCTGAAAAAATTTCATTCAAATCGGTTTCACCGTGTATGAATTGATATGGGGAATGGATTTGCACACAAACATGGCCGCTATTTACAAACTATTGGGCTGATGACCTCGTAGTCAGTCATAAGCTTCTTTCCACAAAAGGGCATGTTGTTGCAAAATCTGGTAGAGATCAAATTATTAGGATGGTCGTAATTTGATTTAAGCTTTTAACATTTGAGTGGCCGTCATTCCGTTTCCGTAAAGATGGCGGCGATATAAAACATGAAACTGAGGTGCCCTTTGCTAGTGCTAAATCTGTACCAAATTTCGTTCAATTCGGTTTCACCGTGTTTGAATTGATAGGCGGAATCGATTTGCACACATACTGGCCACCATCTGCAAACTATTGGGCTGATGATCATGCAGTTTGGTCAGAATATGCTTCCCACATCAAGATATGTTGTTGCAAAATTTGGTAGAGACTAGATTATTAGGTTGGTCGTAATTACATTTTAGCTTTTAACATTTGGGAGGCCGCGATTACGTTTCCCTCAAGATGGCGGTGATATAAAATATGACACTGAGGTGCCCTTTGCTAGTGCTACCCCTGTACCAAATTTCATTCCACTCGGTTTCACCGTGTTCGAATTAATAGGGGGATTCGATTTTCACACAAAGATGGCCGCCATCCGCAAACTATTGGGCTAATGATCTATTAGATTGGTCAAAGGATGCTCCCTCCATAAAGGTATGTTGTTGCAAAATTTGGTAGAGATCGGATGATTATGTTAGTCGTAATTTGATTTAAGCTTTGAACATTTGTGTGGCCGCCATTACGTTTCTGTCTCTATGGCGGCGATATAAAACATGACACTGAGGTGCCCATTGCTAGTACTACCTCTGTACCAAATTTTGTTCCATTCGGTTTCACCGTGTTCGAATTAATAGGGGGAATCGATATTCACAAAAAGATGGCCGCCATCCGTAAACTATTAGGCTGATGACCTATTAGTTTGGTCAAAGGATGCTCCCCCGATAACGTTATGTTGTTGGAAAATTTGGTAGAGATCGGATGATTAGGTTAGTCGTAATTTGATTTAAGCTTTGAACATTTGTGTGGCCGCCATTTCGTTTCCGTCAAGATGGCGGCGATACAAAACATGACACTGAGGTGTCCTTTGCTTGTGCTACCTTACTACCAAATTTCGTTCAATTCGCGTTCACCATGTTCGAATTGATAGCGGGGGGGGGGGGGGGGGGGCAGACATTCAGAGTACACACACTCACACACGCACAGACTCACACACATACACACACACAGTCAGACACACTTTTTTCGCCCTGTGTTGATCTCATAAGTCTACTTTCATTTTTTTGCAAAAATCGAAAGTAGACTAATAACATATCTTGACTAGTTGTGCAAGTTTAATTACTACTGCAACTATATCTCTACATAGGATAGTATAAAACAAAGTCCCCGATTCTTGAATGTAACGGGTTATTTCGAGAACCACTGGATCAAATTTGATGCGGTTTTCACCATTCTGTAAAGGATTACTCGAGAAAGGGTTCTGTAAAAAGACATTCATTTATGACCAAAGGAATCCGAGCAGCAACGATTTCAGTGAATCGAGTCGAAGAAAAACCCACCGTCCGTGCGCCTTTTAATTTTACGCTGGACAAACAGTTAAAAATATACGTTTACTATGAGTATAAGAATTGTTCAGCATGAAAACTTATACAAAAACGTCCGCGACAGCATATCTCTATCTTTAATACATCGCCCACTATACGTGTTTTACCTTTTCATTTCTTCCAACAATCTCCACTCAGTGGAAATTTAAATTACTAGCTTCAGAGCGAGTTTACGAGCTAGTGGGCAAGCCTACTACCAGCTTCGGCCAGCATCAAACTGTCGAGTCGTGTCGAGTTAAGACTTTAGAGAAGAGTAAGCTATATGTGTTTGGAGTTTCGCTGTTCACCTCGGCTTTTCTGAATTGTGTCTGGGTAAACCGTTAAAGATACTGGACGAAGCCAAGGCGGGTTGATAGAAAGTGTATATATTGTAAATATCATGACCCATACTTGTAGACATAGATTTAATACCCTCAGTGTAAAGGATCTGATGATGATCGCTTTACGATCGAAACTGGTCATTGAAGTGTTTTTATTAATCTCATATATTTTTGTTTAGGATTAGAGAACCACCCATTAAAATTGGACACAGTCGTGTTGACTGACTGAAAAACATAAATTTAGATTACTAAGGCAACACTGAGTAATGGCTTCCAATACGATGATAAACTTTATTTGGCTCTTCCCAATTAATTGGGATTGCTTTCTTAAAATTTAAGAACATTCTTGAACATTCTTGCTTTCTAGCTAATGAAAATTGTCCCATACTTGCTTTTAATCTTCTACAGTTATGTTAGTAAAGCATCGAACCGCACACTTGCAGTTATGAAAAGTTTGAATTTTTGCTGTAACATGTTTACCACTGTAACATACTTAAGCATCACCTTTAAGTCTTGCTTTCCTAATAATATGTATCTTGTACTTATCCTCATTAACAACACCTTTTCTTCTTTTAGGCTTTGGCTGTATTTCTTCACAACTATCACTTCCACTCATTTTAAAAATGATTTACTATTTGGATAAAATACTACCGTACACATAAATGCAACTATAACTCAACTAGGTTATGTCTGTAATATTCAAAGTAAAGAAACAAAGCATTCAACTCCTGGGAACACCAACTGTTTTACTTAAATAAGCTCATTGCTGCCAACACAAACTGGTAGCCAAAAATTTCCCTTACTGCAGAAACAACACATGTGCATCACATGTGCCGTTTCTGAAACAAATGGAATTTTCAAATCGATTTTTTTCATGCTTGTAGACATTGCACATGTTTCTTTCCTGCATAAGAAGATGGGCCTAGGATTATTTTATCCAAATACGGTTCTTACTGAATACCCTCAAAAATGACACATGTGTCGTTACTGAAATAACCGCTTCAAATATGGGACAGTTTATTAAGCAACCTGTATATTATTAGGTCACTCTACTCATTACTGTGAGGTTTAGCTCCCGGCACCAGAACTAAACAAGAAAGAGAGAAAGAAAGACAAGCTGTGGTTAACAAGAGTGCGCTCATTTAATGTTTCGAGTTTTATGCTGCTATATGCTTTTACACTGCGATTTTACACTCGCAATTCACTCCACTCAAGGGCTTCGTGTATTATCTGAACTTGCCAAAGTTGAAGCAAATGTGAATACACACTAGGCTAGCAATAACGTGTCTTACAGTGGCATCTGTGTGCATAAGTAATTAGTGTTTTTGAAGCTATTTAGGTCAGAACAAGGTACAGTCCCAACACTAGCAGGAAATTAGTATGGATGAAGAAATCATAAAAACCACGCTCAGCATGTCCAAAAAAATAAGTTTTATCCCAGTATGTAATCATTCAATTTTGAATTCAAATTCTTTTCATCGATCGAGAACACTTACTCTCACGGGATCATGAATTTTAGCCGAAATTCCTACCTGTTATAGTGGACAAAGCATTGGAGGAGTGCTGCATGATACTAACAGCTGAGAGCTGAAAGCTGCTTGGTAATGTCATCAGCATAAATGGCCTTCCCCGTTATTCTTCACAAATGACATGGCATTGTATTGGTAACTATCAGGTGATCTAAATGAGAGAGTACTAAATATATGAAAAAATGATTATGATTAGTTTAGTGGAGTATGCAATTTGTTTGATGTTCATTTCAAAATATCTACACCACAATCTAGAAAGTTTAGAAATGTATATCCCTCTCCGCTGGTATCCTCCAGGACCATATTCTGCACTGATCCAAATGGAATTATCTATAAGGTGCGTTCAAAAAGTAACGAGACGGAGGCATGATTACAGAAACCAGTACCTGTATGTTAGAAGTATTGGCCCTGGCTGTTGAGGCACTTGTCCCACTGTGACACGAGGCGGTGAATGTCTGTCTCATAAAATTCCCTGGGCTGTGATGTGAACCAGTTCCCCACTGTGACTGTACCAAGTCATAAGGGATCGAACCCTCATTTGCTGGACTTAAGATTTTGTTGAATCGAGTATATATTTTTATTTGATGCTTTGAGATGATGTATTACAATTTATTAGAGTGTGTTATGTGACATGATTGATTTCGATTTAATTGGTTTAGTTATAAGATGTGAATTTATAGGCAGGACTCAAGTCAGGATTTTGTTCAATGTTATATTATATTTATTTGAGAGGCTGGAAATTGTACATATGTGAGACTATAACAAGTTGTTTACTTGAAACACTTCCTGGTAAGGAGTACTCTGAGCAAGGGTTTTACCCTGGCCGGGTAAACCCGGGTGACTCATGCAGGCAGAGCCTGAGTAGATTTGGCATCGATGTGTTGAGGGTGTGGTTTGGTGGAGTGATGTGTGATGCTTCCATTGGCTGAACCCGTTGAAGGAAGGCAGTTTAACCACGAGTCTGTAGGGGAGGGCAAGTTTGATATAATGATCAGGCAGGCTGTCCTGAGGACTTACTTCTGACTTCCTACTTAGAATTTTGGGTAGGATGGTCGTGAGACCGAGTGACGTGTGGTAGAAGCCAGTCAGGGACTGCTATCTGATAGGATGTTTGGACTTAGTGAGAGGTGAGAGATCTTGTTTGGTTATGCTGGATCCTCTCAGGGAATTGAAGTATTTCTGGACAATCACAATATCGTGATTAGAGTTTCACACTGAGCCGCAGGTTACAATACCTAGTTTCAGCACAGTTACTTATAAGCTGTCTGTCTCGAAAAGCGTAAAGTGTTGGAAACTCAAGTCTGTTTGCTAATATTCGAGGGCCATTTCAATTATTTTATCTACGGTATACGGGTGAAATATGCCACGTATCATTAAATACAGCTGCGAATCATGGTCTGAAATTCACCAAACAAATTCAGAGCTCTACTACAAAGACAATATGCAAGTAAAGAGTTCAGCTCATACGAGTATGAAATTCTACATGGTTAACCTCGATAGTATTCAACAAGTAAACGGGATACGTGTGAATAAGTTAGCTACTGTGACAGTAATTAGGACTGATTCTATGGGAATGCCCCAGAATCAGTAGAGTAACTCTTCAAGCCAGCCAGCCATCATCGGTGAGTAACAATCTGCAACATCCAGAGTCCTTTTGTGTATGTCATATAGAGTATGCCAATGCATATATGATAGGGAAATTATTCGTCCAGTCTGTATTCGACGAGGGTTCTGCCAAGTGTTATTTATGTCAGGCATCAAAATATATATTAATTTTTACCGGATATTTAGTGGTTTTATATTGTGCGGTCACCGGTGTAGTTAGGTGTGAATGTTTATTGCTGCTGTTTATATCGCACAGGTGTTTAACCCCCACGCACCCCGTACCTATATAAGTATTGAGAGGCGGGAAAGTTACAATTGACGCCCAACTGTGGAGCTCGAAGTACGATATAACAACAACAATAACATTCACGTGTACGCATACGCAAATAAGCTTAGTAATGTGTATGCAGGCTAAATGTTATGGGAGGATGGAGTTGAGAAGTAGAATCAGTTGTAAAGTTAACGGTAAGATGTGGGAAAGAACTTGAACATGGATATGGATAGGAGCGGGGTAGATGAAGGCTTGATAGAGGAACTGTCGGAGAACTCTATCAATTCCGAGAAAGATCAGATCACTATGCAGGGGGGTAGTAAGAATAAAGGTAATGGGGGGGGATATAAGCCCTGGGGAGTTCCAAATGATAATGAAGGCATTAGAAGTGTGCCGTTTCTTGGCACTAATCTCTGATCGAACGTACAATTTATACTTTGGCATAAACATTTGAATCGAGCGGCGGAGTTAGTTGTGGCTGGCCTCGATAGGTAGCATATCTTGCCGGTGCTGCCTTGGACAGGGATTGTAGTTTCTCCCTCTGTCCGATAGGAAGAGCTATGTTCTAGCGACAAGTATTTCACCATGTCGACGTTGACTTTAATGGTTTTGGAAGGCTGGGATTTTTCGAGACATGTATGATTCTCGTACTGATGTTGTTAGGCCAGTCATCATGGATCTACGTGGTTTTATAAATACATAAGAAGTAATCTGAAGTTCTACGGTATGTGAAAATATTGAATGATATTATCCCTCTTCGTCAAGTTATTGGCTGGTTACAATTGTAATCTTACTGGAGATAAACGTCAGGATATGATTCGTATATTATGGAATTAAGGTAGGCTATTTTGTCATCGTAAGTACTTGTGACTGTATCGACTGGCAAGGTAAATGTATTTATATTGTATTTTCCTACGTTGCGTGATAGGGCCCTTCAAGGTTATACGTTCAAACTTAATGTCATACTCGTGTATTCACACTGGTAGGCTAACTGACACTCATATTTGTTTTGCGTAATTAATGTTTTGTTTTCTGTTTTCTGTTAATTTGTAAATGCATTTTAATTACAAGTAGTATGCCTTATGGTCTGTGGAAAATTTATTAATGTAGGATTTATTTTGAGGTTCGACAACGCTAGTACGGTGATCGTTTTTCTTCTGTTCTTCATGATGGCTACTGTCGTATTGTTTTTAACTATGTGTGATCATCTGTTGTTAATATTTGGGAGATTTTTGGTAGCCATTGAGGTGAAAAGACGTAAATTGAATTAGCTCCGTATATTTTGTGTTGGAAGACATTAATTCTTCAGTTTTAGGCAACGTATTATATGGATATTGTAACATGCGTAGGCCTGGCTTTGTGACATGTATTGTCTCGGAAATTAATTAATTATTTATTTGTGTGGAAATGTATGAAATACGGTATGATGCATTATGCAGGGGCATAATGAAGCTATTGAATATTTAATTCGTCGTCCTCTTGATATTTGGCTTGGATTCTCATTAATGACAACAGATGATTGATTGAAAGCACCGCTTATTTACTTCATTGTAACAACTTTGGCTGGAATACTAAACTAATTACTACAGTCAACTGGAAGGAACAAATATTTGATGTCAGAATCCACATCTTGATTTGTAAGTGTTTTGTTTATATTGTATGCATGTTTATTGTGAATATATTATGTTTTTACCCGATCACCTTAGTATTATTTCTGGGTTCCAGGGTTCGAAGATGGTTTCAGACAATTACCCTCTGAGTATGAACTTACTATGGTCCAGTGCCTTCCCTACCAAAGGCCATTACTTTAGTAGTGGGTCAAAAGTGGTAGCAGAGCGTGGTTTCATTTTTAAGCTTAGAATGGTTTAATAATATGAAATCTGTATGTAAATTTGGAAAACTGATTGCCGAGAATAATGATGTGAGATCCGCGAATTCTTCTTCTCTGGATATTAAAGGGTACATAACAGTTAAGATCAGGATATTAAGTTTCACGTGGAAATTTAGGTTATTGGTAGTACATCGTCTGTCTTGCGATGTCATCCTTGGTGCTGATTTTTTGGCACATGTTGGGTTACTGATTGATCTGAGGGATCAATCATGTCAATTTAAGTTCAAGCCCCGTTTAAGGTTAAAATTTCATAATTATAAAGGAAGCTTGTAGTTTAACGTGACCGTTAATCTCGCGATCATAAGCCACGGGACCTCCGTTTTACGTGGAATCCGAACCACAGGACATGGCATTTCACATCGAAAATCTCACATGCATTGACCGGGAATCGAACCCGGCCCGCCTTGGTGAGAGGCATACAGAATTTCATAATTATACTTGTGGTGTTGGTATTAATTCTGCTCAGAGTGGTGACAAACCTAATGATATTGAAAATTTGGAGCTGGGACATCTAAGGGAGGATCAAGCTAATAGTATTCGTAAACTATGCTCTGAGTTTACTGATGTTTTAACCGACAGGTTAGGTGTCACGAATATTTTGGAATATGAGATTGAGTTATCCGATTCAGTGCGTGTTAAGTCTTCTCCTTACCGTCTGGCTCCACCAAAGATGAAAGTTTTGAAAGGTATCATCGATGAGATGATTAATGAGGGAGTAATTAGGAAATCTACTTCTTCCTATTCATCTCCCATTTTCTTAGTGCCCAAACCTAATGGAGAATTTAGACCTGTGGTTGACTACCGTGCCTTAAATAAGAAGGTGATTCTCCAACAGATTCCTTTGCCGGATTTACAGTCCAGTTTTGGGTGGTTTCAGGGAGCAAAGGTATTTTCCGTTCTGGACCTAAACAAAGCATATATGCAAATTCCGTTGAGTGAGAAATCCAAAGCAGTGACTGCGTTCACCACGGATTGGAATTTGTATGAATTCGAACGTTTGCCCTTCGGGTTATCGACAGGTGCCGCTGTATTGAGTCGTTTACTGGACAATATTTTTGATGGGATAAAATTTAAGTCAGTCTACCACTATCTTGATGATGTGGTGATATTCAGTAAGTCTTTTGAAGAACATCTTGAACATGTTAGAGAAGTTCTTAAAAGACTTAAAGAAGCAGGATTGACAGTAAAGTTATCTAAGGTGTCCTTCGCAAAACCCCAAATCTCGTTCTTGGGTCACATTGTGTCGTCATCGGGTGTTTTAGTTGATCAGACTCGTACTTAATCCATTCGCGATTTCAAATCACCTAGAAACGTGAAAGAAGTTGCACGTTTCGTAGGGATGATCAATTATTTCCGTAAGTTCGTTCCTAATTTTGCGCACAGGGCAGCCCCGTTGAATATGTTAAGGAAGAAAGGTACGGAGTTCGCTTGGGGTCCCTCGCAAGAATCAGCTTTTGAAGATTTAAAGATGGCTCTTATTAACGCACCTATACTTGCGATTCCCGACTTCTCAAAGCCCTTTATCATTCAGACTGATGCCTCCAACAGGGCAGTGGGCGCAGTTCTGTAACAGCAACATGAGGATGATAGATTGCCCATCGCCTATGCCTCACGTACTTTGTCTGATGCTGAGTTAAAATATTCAGTCTATGAATTAGAAGGATTGGCAGTTATGTTCGCTCTAGAAAAATTTAAGTTGTATGTAGAACACGTTGAGTTTGAGCTTGAAACTGACAACCAAGCGTTGAGTTGGGTTCTAGGTAGACCAAGGAAAACCGGAAGGATTGCTCGCTGGGCAACGAGGATTCTGTCCTTCAAGTTCAGGGTGAAGCATATAAAGGGCACTGAAAATGTGATTGCAGACTGTTTGAGCCGGATGTACGGAGAATCGTCTGATGATATTGATAATAAGGAAAATGTATGTAATAATGTTTTGATCAACGGGTCTTGTAATGCTATACTTTCCAATTATCCGTTGTTGTTCCGTGATGTATCGGGGTACCAAAGGGAAGATCCTGTGTTGTCAGAAATTATTCAGAAGCTTGAGAGGGGAGAATCGGTCAAACCGTATTTCCTGAAAGGAAACTTACTTTGTTGTTCAGCACGTAGTGATAAGTTGGCCAAAATCGTATTACCTGTTGTATTAATACCTGAAGTATTTAGGTACTTTCATGAGTCGCCTATCGGTGCACATTTAGGTGTGTTCAAAACTAGATTAAGGATAAGGAAAATTTCATTTGGAAGGGAATGGATAAGGAAATCAAACGTATGGTAAACCATTGTCAAACTTGTAAACTGGCTAAACCGGCTACCAACACTAGGGTGGGAATGTTGTCATCGGAAGTGGCTACTAGGCCAATGCAGAGGTTGTTTCTAGACTTTATTGGCCCTTTTCTTGTGTCTAAGTGGGGAAACAAGTTTGCTTTGGTATGTACGGATGGGTTCTCAAGGTTTAATTGGATATTTCCAACTAGGGCTGCTACAACGCAAGTTGTTATCCGATGTCTTGAAAAAATATTTGCCTCGTTTGGCCCGTGCCAGTTTCTGATCACTGATAACGCTCAATGTTTCAAGTCTAGTGTGTTGAGAAATTTCTTGTTTGAATTGTCAATTTCTCAAATTACTTCTTCACCGTATTACCCTAAAGGTTCGTACGCTGAGCGTGTCAATAGAAATTTAAAAGCGGCGTTAATTGCCTTTCATCACAGTGATCATAGTAAATGGGACTCCTGTATACCTTGCATAACATTTTCTTTTAATACCGCTGTCCATGAATCCCATAAAACCACTCCTTTTTCATTAATGTTTTCTTTCACTCCTAACACACCTTTATCTAATATTTGGTCGATTAATCAGTTGTTACCTGAACAGTATACCTTTAGTCATATCAAGGGTATTTGGAAAAAGGCTAAGGAGAACATGAAGGTGGCTCATGATAGATTAGAAAAAAGGTATAATCTAGGTCGTAAACCTGTTGATATTAAAGTTGGAGATAAGGTTTTTGTGAAGAATTTTTCTTTGAAGGAGGTTGGACCAAAAGAGTCGGGAAAACTAAGAGAGAGGTTTCGTGGCCCTTTTAAGGTTGTTAGTTTCTTGACTCCCGTTACTCTTCTGGTCAGTGATACTGTTAAAAAGAGAATTTTCAGGGTGCATCTGTCACATGTGAAGAAAGGTGCTAACGATATGAAATAGGGTATGTAAACGCATTTTGTCAAAATTGTGTAGACGAATTCGGGTCATTAGGACATGCATGTGTTTTTGATGTGTGTATTTGTCTACACGTGTGGTGCACATTCTGCCTGATTGTGCAAATCTATAAAGGTTCTTCTTGTTTGTTATTGTCTAAATTGTGTTAGGTCTGAAGTGACAAACTTGTGTAAATGTATTTGAGTGCATGAGTGTGGGTGATTGTTATTAGTTTTGTTTTGTAATCGGGTGGGTATCTTGATTGTTTCTTAAGGTGAATTAAGGTTAGGGTTTGTTTTTGCTTAATTTATAATTGAATTTAGTTAAATACGCCGTACGTATAAAATGATACTATGTTGGGATATCATAGGTAAGTAATTACAAACCTCTTCTGTTCTCCGAGTGATGACTTTGTCATTTATCTGTTTGTTGATTTATGAAGGTAACTACTTGCCGAAATGTGTTTTGGTGATGGAAAATAATGCTATGCCAGGGTAAAATGCGGCTAGTATGACATGTTGATTTCAGTGTGTTTTATTTAAGGGTTATTATTTATTTTGTGTATGTCGATGTCCTAACGGTGTGTCAATTTATATTCTGGAAAATTATGGGGATTTTGTGGGTAGTAAATGGTTTTATTAATTTTGGGAGTTTGTAAGGTCGTATGATTTCAAAGAATGTTTGGGTACGTTTGTAGCTTGGTGGTCGACACGAGTGGTCAGTTGATCTTCTTTCATTTAGGGTCTTCTGTTGGTCATTTATTGAGGGATTTCTGTCGAGTCTGTTCTTGACTTGGTCTTGTTCGCTATATTGCTTACTTAGTTTGATATACCAAGCTATATCTAGAGTGAATAATTGTATTGTTTATGTTATTGTCTAAATTGTGCATTTCCAAAGTCGGACATTCAGAAAGTATAAATGTGGTGTGATTTGTTTTGTTTTTGTAATTGGGTTGGTTTTCTTGTTGTTGTTTTGTGGGTGTCCAGATAAGTGTGGATGTATATTAATTTAAGGGGTAAAAGGTCATTGTATGTTACTTAGGATCGTGGATGTAAATTAGCATTTTGTTGACGCATCTGTCAACTTGAGTCTACCAAATGAATGTTATGGGGGTTCATTTGCTTAGATTTGAATTGAATATGTTGGTAAGTATTTATAAACAATTCTCCTAAGTCTTCAGTTGATTGAGTGGGCTCAATTTTTTTTGCTGTCTGACTGAGAAATAAATACTTTAGGTTAAGTAATGTGATGTGATATGATGAATTGATTTGTGGTATTTGGTCAATATACGGCGACTCACTATAGGCCTCATGAAATGCGTGCTTCGTCTCGTTTTCCTAGTTTCTGTTTGGTCTGGGTCTGTATATGATAGGGTATTTATGTATTTGTGTTTTGTGTGGATGTGTTGACAAGTGCTAATTCATATTCTGGTTGTTGTTTATTAATTATTTGAGGGTTGTAATTGTAATATTTTTTCTGGGGATTTTAAGGTTATGTGTCATGGTGTAAGGTTGTGGTGTGATTCTGCTTTGGTATGCACGTGTGTCCTGTTATTTGCTTGATAATAGGGTCTTTCTATTGTTCTTCTTGGAATTTTCTTGTGTTTTCCTGCTTGGGTGTTTCTTTTGGCATTTTCTTTTCTGTATTTTGGACAAATCGGTTGAACAGATATGCAATGTGAGACATTTGCCTTCGTCTTTTGAAAAAAAAAATGTTTTTAATTGTGAATATGAGAGCTCAAGTGCCATTCAGCATTATTATTATTAGAACTTATTTTTGGAAAATACTGTTATTATTGTAATATTTTCGGGATATTGTAATTTTCTAAAACATGCATGCAATTTTCTGTGTTAATTGAGGGTCATTGTTTAATATTTCACCTGTGAAGATGTGGATTCTTGATAGTACTGGGTTATTGTTATAAAATCTGATGCCATCATGTAATATTTTATTGTAATTTGTTCTTTGTAAATGAGTGTCAACGTTAGATATTAAGCTTTCCTTTACACATTACTGTCGCAGTCGAAATTTGATTTCAGCTAATTTCTTCGAGGTCTTATTATGCGTTTGGAGTGTTATGCAGTGCGAGAAGATGTCTCTGGCCAGGATATTGGACCAATCTATGTAACCTTCGGATGAAACTGTTCCTGCCATCGTTTATTCAAGATGCCATTTGTATTAATGTTGTGGAAATTGTACAAAGAAAACCTATTCGATGTATTCTACACTTAAGTATTTGTTTATGTTCTTGGCATGACATATTTTGGTGGTTATGGTGCTGATGAAAACTGAAATGAACTTTTAATTAAGTATTTCACATTCGGAAGCTACTGTGTTTGTGATAATTGGCAAAAACGTTTTTATGCTTAAAGATTTGCTTGATTATGCATGTTGATACACTTGTACCATTTACGTCGTCTCTGTTCTGCAAACCATCGACAAGTTTGGGGCCCGGGAGTTTGTGCCGTTTCTTGGCACTAATCTCTGATCGAACGTACAATTTATACTTTGGCATAAACATTTGAATCGAGCGGCGGAGTTAGTTGTGGCTGGCCTCGATAGGTAGCATATCTTGCCGGTGCTGCCTTGGACAGGGATTGTAGTTTCTCCCTCTGTCCGATAGGAAGAGCTATGTTCTAGCGACAAGTATTTCACCATGTCGACGTTGACTTTAATGGTTTTGGAAGGCTGGGATTTTTCGAGACATGTATGATTCTCGTACTGATGTTGTTAGGCCAGTCATCATGGATCTACGTGGTTTTATAAATACATAAGAAGTAATCTGAAGTTCTACGGTATGTGAAAATATTGAATGATATTATCCCTCTTCGTCAAGTTATTGGCTGGTTACAATTGTAATCTTACTGGAGATAAACGTCAGGATATGATTCGTATATTATGGAATTAAGGTAGGCTATTTTGTCATCGTAAGTACTTGTGACTGTATCGACTGGCAAGGTAAATGTATTTATATTGTATTTTCCTACGTTGCGTGATAGGGCCCTTCAAGGTTATACGTTCAAACTTAATGTCATACTCGTGTATTCACACTGGTAGGCTAACTGACACTCATATTTGTTTTGCGTAATTAATGTTTTGTTTTCTGTTTTCTGTTAATTTGTAAATGCATTTTAATTACAAGTAGTATGCCTTATGGTCTGTGGAAAATTTATTAATGTAGGATTTATTTTGAGGTTCGACAATGCTAGTACGGTGATCGTTTTTCTTCTGTTTTTCATGATGGCTACTGTCGTATTGTTTTTAACTATGTGTGATCATCTGTTGTTAATATTTGGGAGATTTTTGGTAGCCATTGAGGTGAAAAGACGTAAATTGAATTAGCTCCGTATATTTTGTGTTGGAAGACATTAATTCTTCAGTTTTAGGCAACGTATTATATTGGATATTGTAACATGCGTAGGCCTGGCTTTGTGACATGTATTGTCTCGGGAATTAATTAATTATTTATTTGTGTGGAAATGTATGAAATACGGTATGATGAATTATGCAGGGGCATAATGAAGCTATTGAATATTTAATTCGTCGTCCTCTTGATATTTGGCTTGGATTCTCACTAAAGACAACAGATGATTGATTGAAAGCACCGCTTATTTACTTCATTGTAACAACTTTGGCTGGATTACTAAACTAATTACTACAGTCAACTGGAAGGAACAAATATTTGATGTCAGAATCCACATCTTGATTTGTAAGTGTTTTGTTTATATTGTATGCATGTTTATTGTGAATATATTATGTTTTTACCCGATCACCTTAGTATTATTTCTGGGTTCCGGGGTTCGAAGATGGTTTCAGACAATTACCCTCTGAGTATGAACTTACTATGGTCCAGTGCCTTCCCTCCCAAAGGCCATTACTTTAGTAGTGGGTCAAGAAGAATGGGGAGAGTCTATGTGTAAGAAAATAGGAGAATGGGGAGAGTCTTTAAGTAAGCCTATAAGAGAGGTTAAGAAGCAGAGAGAATCTTTAAGTGAGAAAATGGGAGGTTTGAATGAGTCGATATGAGGTGTGAAAGAGTCTATAAAAGGGATTAAACAGCAAACGAAGTCTTTATGTAAAGAGATAGGAGGAGACAGAGAGTCTATGAAGGAGTCTGTGTGTAAGGAATTAGGAGTTTTGAATGAGTCTGTAAGCAAGGAAATAAGAGGCTAGAATGAGGATATAAAACAGCAAACGGGGTCTTTAGGTAAAGAATTAGATCAGAAGATAGAATCTCTAAGTAGGCAGGTTGAATCTATGAAATTGCATATAGGTGAGACAATCGAGAAACAGGGAGAGGCAACGAATGCTAAGATAGAGTCTGTGAGTAAGGAGGTAAGAGAGTGGAATGAGTCTTTGAGTAAGGAGGTAGGAGAAGCTAGGCAGCAAGGAGAGTCTATGGTAGTGGAGAAGCAGCAGTTAGAGGTGAGGTTAGGTGATATTAGCTTTGATGAGAGTGAACAGCAGTTGGAGGAGACGTTAGGTGAAGGTGGAGGAGAGGAGGAGAAGCAGCAGTTGGAAGTGACCTTAGATGAGAGTAGTTTCGATGAGAATAGTCAGGAGTTGGAGGGGACGTTAGGTGAGAGTAGAACAGATGGGGAGAAGCAGCAGGTGAAAGTGACGTTAGATGAGAGTAGTTTAGATAAGATGAGGCAGCAGATGAAAATGACGTTAGGTGAGAGTAGCTTAGATAAGATGAGGCAGCAGGTGAGGGTGACGTTAGGAGTAGGTAGAGGAGATGAGATGAGACAGCAGGTGAAAGTGACGTTAGGTGAAAGTAGCTTAGATAAGATGAGGCAGCAGGTGAAAGTGACGTTAGGTGAAAGTAGCTTAGATAAGATGAGGCAGCAGGTGAAAGTGACGTTAGGTGAGAGTAGCTTAGATAAGATGAGGCAGCAGGCGAGGGTGACGTTAGGAGAAGGTAGAGGAGATGAGGAGGGGCAACAGGTGAAAGCGACGTTAGGTGAATATGAGCAGGGAGTTCCTAGTAGACAGGACGAACAGATGGTGGAAATCAGGAATTATAGGAGTAGGAAGAAACCGAGTAAACAGATGATATTGCCTAGGAAGTTAGATTTGATTTATGAAGTAGTAGGCCTACTTGGTGATGACAAACTGAACAAGCAGAAGGTTAACATTGATTTTGAAACCGGAGTTTTATGTCAGGAGAGGGGCATTAAGTGTCAGGGAATTAAGAGGAGGTATGAATTAGTTGAGGAGATGGATGGTGCGTGCATTGGTAAGGGTTTGGAGGTGATGTCAGCAGAGGTGTCTGACGAGGAGGTACAGCTGGAGGCTGTTGGTCGTATGTTGGTTGAGGAACAACGAGGTGATCCACTTTGGGAAGTCGTGGACAGAAGTAAGTTGTGTGATGGGAGTAAGGAAGAGTTAATGGAAGTGTTATTGATTAACAAGGAGGTATTGAGTGAGAAACCTAGATTAAAGAACGTGTAAACCCATCAATTCGAGCTGATTGATAGTTCGCCTATTTTAGGACCAAGATATGTCATTCTTTTCAGGTATGAGGCCATCGTGGAGGATGAAAGTAACCATATGTTAGAGTTAGGGGTCATAGAGCCAATTAAGGGTACTGGTATGTATATCAAGGGACGGAGAGGTAAGTATTTGAGTTCGCCGGTAAGTATGGGTAAGTATGATGGCTCAGGGAGGTATGATTTTGGGGGAGTTGTATTATTGGTGATGATGATCACAGGGCGGGAGAAAGACGAGAGCGTGGCTCAGATCTTTAGTTTGATTTTTTAAAATGTTGGTGACCAGGTCTTGCTCGGAGTGCCATGTCCATCTTCCGCTGTTGACAAGGAAATGTCCAAGTTTTTTGAATTATATAAGGGACCCATCGTGGTTACTAAGCGTATTGGCGAGTGTGCGTACGGCTTAACAGACCACGAAGGAACCGCGATAGGGTCATATAATGTGCACAATTTAAGGAAGTATGTTAGTACGTAAGTTTATGGCAGATCCTCAATGACAGACATACTCTACAGAGTGATATATATACTTGGCATACTATCAAGAGAGGACGAAGAGGCTAACCCGCCAAGTGTTCAAAGCAGAGCAAATCTGTGAAGTGCGACGTGGCCAAATGTCAAGATTGTCACGTGTGAAGTTAGGAATTGGACACTTCAGAAATTTCGGTGGGAGTTAGCTGTAGGTAACAGACAGACATTTGAAAATGCATTTGTTAGATTGACTTCAAGAAAATGAAATTACTGTATTGAAAGGGTATTACTGTGCATGTGTTTATTGTATTGTGAAAGGGTATATTTGTGTTTACTGTATATATGTATCTTAGTGTATTTGAGTGTATATGGAGTCCCCATTCACTTGTATTCTTAGGAAATCCATCGGAGGGGAATTGTGACTGTACCAAGTCATAAGGGATCGAACCATCATTTGCTGGACATAAGATTTTGTTGAATCGAGTATATATTTTTATTTGACGCTTTGAGATGATGTATTACAATTTATTAGAGTGTATTATGTGACATGATTGATTTCGATTTAATTGGTTTAGTTATAAGATGTGAATTTATAGGCAGGACTCAAGTCAGGATTTTGTTCAATGTTATATTATATTTATTTGAGAGGCTGGAAATTGTACATATGTGAGACTATAACAAGTTGTTTACTTGAAACACTTCCTGGTAAGGAGTATTCTGAGCAAGGGTTTTACCCTGGCCGGGTAAACCCGGGTGACTCATGCAGGTAGAGCCTGAGTAGATTTGGCATCGATGTGTTGAGGGTGTGGTTTGGTGGAGTGATGTGTGATGCTTCCATTGGCTGAACCCGTTGAAGGAAGGCAGTTTAACCACGAGTCTGTAGGGGAGGGCAAGTTTGATATAATGACCAGGCAGGCTGTCCTGAGGACTTCCTTCTGACTTCTTACTTAGAATTTTGGTAGGATGGTCGTGAGACCGAGTGACGTGTGGTAGAAGCCAGTCAGGGACTGCTATCTGATAGGATGTTTGGACTGAGAGGTGAGAGATCTTGTTTGGTTATGCTGGATCCTCTCAGGGATTTGAAGTATTTCTGGACAATCACAATATCGTGATTAGAATTTCACACTGAGCCGCAGGTTGCAATACCAAGTCTCAGCACTGTTACCTATAAGCTGTCTGTCTCGAAAAGCGTAGTGTTGGAAACTCAAGTCTGTTTGCTAATATTCGAGGGCCATTTCAATTATTTTATCTACGGTATATGGGTGAAATATGCCACGTATCATTAAATACAGCTGCGAATCAGGGTCTGAAATTCACCAAACAAATTCAGATCTCTACTACAAAGTACAATATGCAAGTAAAGAGTTCAGCTCATACGAGTATGAAATTCTACATGCTTAACCTCGATAGTAATCAACAAGTAAACGGGATACGTGTGAATAAGTTAGCTACAGTGACAGTAATTAGGATTGATTCTATGGGAATTCCCCAGAATCAGTAGAGTAATTCTTCAAGCCAGCCAGCCATCATCGGTGAGTAACAAGCTGCAACATCCGGAGTCCTTGTGTGTATGTCATATAGAGCATGCCAATGTATATATGATAGGGAAATTATTCGTACAGTCTGTATTCGACGAGGGTTCTGCCAAGTGTTATTTATGTCAGGTATCAAAATATATATTAATTTTTACCAGATATTTAGTGTTTTTATATTTTGCGGTCACCGGTGTAGTTAGGTGTGAATGTTTATTGCTGCTGTTTATATCGCACAGGTGTTTAACCCCCACGCACCCCGTACCTATATAAGTATTGAGAGGCGGAAAAGTTACACCACGTACAGCTGGACGTCGACGTCCGAGGTGAATCGTTGGCCCCGCAGAGCCCTTTTCAGGTGACCAAACATGGCGTAATCACAGGGAGAGAGAGGTCTGTACTGTATGGAGGGTAACCGAGAACCTCCCATTAGAATTTCTGCAGGAGTGCTGCCACTGTGTTGGCCGTATGAGGTCGTGCATTGTCGTGGAGCAGAATGACCCCACGGGTGAGATTGCCTGGTCGTTTTGTTTTGATCGCTTGGCGAAGGGTGGTCAAGGTTTGCGAGTAACGCTGGGCATTCACTGTTGTCCCGTGTGGCATGAAGTGTATCAGAATGGGGCCATCTTGGTCAAAGAAGAACGTCAGCATTACCTTTCCTGCACTCGTGTGGATGGTCTTGCCTTTTTGGGTGGTGGTGACCCTAGATGCTTCCACTGGAGCAGGCTGTTCCAGCCAAGTAACTCGCCCGTGAGCAGCGGAGTACTCGCCGCCTTACGTGAGTAAACCTGCAGCATGCAATACAGCTCTGCTGTAGGGGGCTGCCGTCACTTTGCGGCGGATACATCATGACTGGCAGCAAGCGCATGGTCTTGTGCTATAACCTTCGCCCAGTAACGTATTGGCTCTCACCCCCAGTCCCTCTCCAACCGTGCTCCGAGCAACACTGCTGAGTACTCGCGTGTACGCGTACTCAAACTCATGGATTTGGAACAGCCTGCACTGGAGGCTTTGTCGTTTGGATTCTGGTTCGAAGTGATGACACCATGACTCATCTCCAACCACCACTCGTGCCAGGAACCCATTCCCTCCCCTCGCATAGCGCTGCAGATGACCAAGGGCCATTCGACATGCTTCCTGGTGTGGTTGAAGATTGTGGGGCACCCATAGGGCACACACTTTGCGCAAGTGCAGTCGTTCCTTCATGATGGTGTGCACACTTCCGACGCTCAATCCGACCACGGCGGCTATGGCGTTCACTGTCACGAGGCGGTCCTGGGTAATGAGTGCATCAACCAGCTGGACGTTGTCATCGGTAATGCAGGGGAGTGCCCCAGACCGGGCATCATCGGCTAACGACACCCGTCCTTCCCTGAAGGGATTGTGCCACGCCTTGACCCTTGCAAGGCACATGCAGTGTTCGCCTTACACTTGTGACATTCGGCAATTAATGTCCGTTCCCCCTACTCCTTCCGCTGTCAGAATCCGAACAACACCTCTTTGCACTTCGTTTGACGCCTCCATGTCACTGATTGCAATGCGACTGGCAGCGTTGGACGATTGATGCATGCTGCTGCTCGCTTTTGTTTATCGTCACGTAACGAGCACGGGTGCCCTCTAGCGACCAGCTGTGACCTTCCACGCTCTGGTCGGAACCACACCTCTTTACACACACCACGATTAGCCGATGTCGTCGCCGGTTTGCCCATTCCAGCCTCCGGCTCGTTACTTTTGGAACGCACCTCATATATCTTGTCGTCTCACGAGATCTTGAATATTAGCCTTAATCCCAAACAAGTACACGTTAGCGTATTGCTCTTAAAATAGCATCTGCAATATCAAGGGATTACGAATGAAAATTGTTTTCTTTGAACATAATTATTCCTCAGACTTTGTTTTGAAAAATTCTTGCAATTGAAAATAACTCTTGGCAGCCCAAAAATTCGTCAATGATTATTTTCTGAATTCCTTATCTGATTTATATAAAAGTAATGAGACCTTATGGCATATTGCATATCCATCTAGTCTCAAGTTTGTGTTTCCAACATTAATTCTATACGCAGACCGGCACAGCAGATGCAGAGTACAGAGGCGGCAAATACTTTTATTGGAGATGTGCAGAAACGTGTACGAAGAATAGCAGGAGGGGTGAGTGGTCATAAATGCACTTAGCAGGTTTCCAGGGAGTGCCGTGGGTGTACATGTACCGTGAGAAGACGAGTGAGGGTAGGACAGGCAGGTCGTTGAACGCAGGAATTTGTGTGGGAAAATTGCAGTTTGGCAAGGTCACAGCTTCAAGTTTTGGTACCGCCCAAATGTGACCTACTTAAGAATTAATGACCGGAGAGCAATGAGAGTTGCATGTATGGAAGCGGGAGACTCTCAGCCTCCCAGAAATGTAATTTGGTGCAATTTGGATGTAAGGCTGATTTAATTCAGTATAAAATGCCTGATGTGGGGGCGTTTCAGGGTCAGCCAATGAGAGGATAAGCGTCACCAAGCCGTGTTTGGCGCGTAAATTGGCAGACAATGAGGGATGATTACTGAGTTCATTTGATGAGGAGCCGGCCCCGTGGTGTAGGGGTAGCGCGCCTGCTTCTCACCCGGAGGCCCCGGGTTCGATCCCCGGCTCCGTCAGGGATTTTAAAACTGACGTGAGGGTTGGAACGGGGTGCACTCAGCCTCGTGAGGACAATTGAGTAGCTGTCTGACAGTGAGACAGCGCCCCGATCACGAAAACCAAGATTAACGGCCGAGGGGACCCGACGCGCTGATCCCGCGTCACCCCAATATCTGCAGGCCGAATGGCTGGGCAGCGGTCGCTTGGTCGGCCTTAGCCCGTCATGGGCTGGATAGTGCCAGGGGTTGTTGTTGTTGTTGTTGATTTGATGTGGAGCCCACGATCGATTCTTGGAAAGGACATCACCAATGAGACATTGAGATTACGACGAGTTCAGTGATATAAGTCAATTCGGGACAGAGCTATTATTTTGGAAAATAAATCTCATATTTTCCCCTCCTACAACCAGTTATGCCTCAAAAACTTAAATAGCTCCAACTGGGAGAGTGAAGTCAGTCGATTTTGTGATTCTGTCACGGACGCTCCACGTCAGTCGAGTTCGTGATTTGGACTCTGTTAATTTTCATGTCCAATGATAAAAATTGAGACAGTGTGGCGTTCTTTTTGAGAACATGTCTAGATACTATAGCATACGAGTGCGAGTTCTTGTTAGTGGCGAGATAAAACATTGAAAAACGCTAGTTCGCGAGTGCAAGTTCGGCTGAGAAATAGGCTAGCCATTGCGCTAGGTAAACATATAAGTTGTGTCGATAGGAGCTACGGCGGACAATCTGGATAAATTGAGTAGTTCAGATGGTAGCTATTTAGGAGAATGATAGGATTATCGGCTCGGAACAGTGAGTGCGAGTTACTATCTTGAATGCCGCATTAAAAAAAATTGTGTATTTCTGTGTTCTTCGTTACCACGAGGTACTCGAAGCAAGAGGAAGCTGATGCTGAGATTGGAACAATGGGAGGATCTTCAAATGTGGAATTCGTCATGTGTGGAATGATGGCGTAAACCCAAAACCGTGGGGCACGCTGCAATGAGGGAGAATCTGGGACCCAGGAATAGTGATACGTACAGCAAATTATCTTGCATAATTTAGTTGGGGGTGTATGGGTCAGCATAAGTGCAATGGCTGTGTACATATTCAATTTCTTAATGTTTGTTGTGTTTTTGTTGCTGTGTTTGTTGATACAACGTGCGGGTAAATATGTATAGTGTGGTAATGGTTTTCAATGTAGTTTGGGGAGATTATCATTCAGGGGAAATCTGGCCATCAGCTACTGTCACTGTAGATACATTTTCAGTTGAGAAGGTGGGGGAGAGTTTGTACAGTGGTCGTAAGCAAACCAGAGCATATTGAATATTTTGTGGTAAATCAGGTTCGTGGATCGCCTGTGGTAAGTTCTACCAGGTAATGGTTTTTGTTGCAATCTTCGATTGGTGACGGACAAGGCAGGCAAACCTGGCGATTTGAGGTATTTAAAGTGGAGTATGGCTGGATGTACTGATGCATATTGGTAAGTCGTGGATGTTGTGCCCACGTGTATTTGGTTGAGTTGGTGGAGGTTGGTACCCACCCATATTGGTAAGTTGTGGATGTTCAGAACCACGTAAGTATTTTGGTAATTCCGTGGACGAGGTAATTCCCACGAGGTAAGAATCACGGCCATGATGCTGGGGTCGGTCTGACGCCCGTAGGCAGCGTGCTAAGTGATGATTCTGCGAGGCTTGTTGAATTGAGCTATAGTGAGCTCGTGCTTCAGTCAGTACACGTCAGCTGTGGAGGGAGTGAAATCAGGTAGCCACTCCTCGCCGCGGGGTGCTCTGCTTGGCCTTGAGTTCTGTCCGAGGTTATTTGGTAAAGGTTAAAATGGCTGGTTTGTTAACATATTTTATTGTTGATTCTGGGATTTCGGTCATTTGTGTTTTGATTTTATTGTGAACCCACGTTACTAGTGTATCAGATTTTGTACCCTCCGGGTGGCCGCTAGACGGTTATAATTGATGTCTTGATAAATGTTTCACACGGGAACTGTTGTATGTGAATGAGGTAGGCACGTTGTATCTTAATGTAGTGTTTGTGTGGCCGCACTGCATGCTGACCGTACGCGACTCTAACTGAGGTCGTGAAGGGAGGTTTGTTTGCCAAACGGAACGGTCTCGTCTGTACGATTCACTTTTCCAAATAGAGAGCGTTAAAATGAGATTCCAGCTTGTAAAATTCAGTTGATTTGATGCTCCGTTGGAGTGTATAGTGTTCTGATCTGATTAACGTAATGATTCATTACTTGTGGCATTAATTTAGTCTTTTGTTTGTTCCATTTTGAACTCACTTGGGGTGAGAGTGCGCCACTTTGATTTTGATTTTATTTTATTTGGATTTGTTTTATTTGGAGTTCCATGATCCTGCAGTGTTTGATCAGGGGAAGCTGAGGCTTTGCCCGAACTAATTAGATTAAGGTACCCTGGTTGTACCATCTCTGTGGACTTTACGGCACAGAAGGATAGTGATGACGCAGTTTATTTTGTTGTGGTTCTACGTTGTTTATTAAGGGATTGTTTTTTGTTTGTTTTGTAGTTCTTCTAAGAATAAATTTTGTTTCCTTGTTCCCCTGGCATATGATTTATTGTTTTAAGTTCCCATGATCCAAATTTCGAAATTCCAAGGATGAAAAGTGTTAATTAGCTACCGAACGAGCCGCGCCCGAGATATGATTCAGCATCCTAGAAGGCCTTTGGAAGGGTATATAGGGGTTATGTGATAGTGCCTTAGCTATCCTTCCCTATTCGATTGCATTGTTGTTTTGATATCTAATTCAATGCATCATGTGGAAAGTCATATGCCTGTTTGAACTAGTCAGTGCTCATCGTAAAATCTCCCATCCGTGGTGGATTTTGCGTATGATTCGTACGGCTAGGGTTTAGCCTATGATGGCGCGCCAAGAGCGTGTGACTGATTTATTGTAAATAAAAGGGGTGTAAAATCATGGAGTTTGTATTAGAAGTACAGTTGACATTTTTTATTGCAAATGTAAAGTAGAGACATGTCAGCTGGGCGCCCGATTTGAATTTTGATAGTAACAAACTCCAGTGAAAATGAAATAGGAAGGCTGGTAGCCTATAGATTGTTAATATCTCTATTAGCAAGTCTGGGATAAATTAACGTAAAAACCGCGAGGGTAAGAATGAAAGAATTTATTCAAGGAAACTTTAAGGGAGTGTGCGTCACGTAGGAAGCTCAATATGCAGCTTGGATAGCTATTTGCTTATGGGATAGAATAACGTAAATAATTGAGCTGACTAAAGTAATTGGGGGAGGCAGAACATGGAACAAAAAGGAACTCATTTTAGCGCTAATAGATTATCTCCTCATTAAGGCATGCCCCTATTTCTCAGATAAGTGTATTTTGTGTGGTGGAGGAGATGGCTTCTTCAGAGGAAGTGCGAGCCATTATGGAGGCGATGTGTGCCCAATTAAAGGCAGACTTGAAAGCTGACACCAGCGAACAACTAGAGCGCATGAAAACAGACAATAGCGAACAGTTAATTCAAATTATAGCCGAGAACAATGAACACTTAAAAGCAGACTTGAAAGCTGACACCAGCGAACAACTAGAGCGCATGAAAACAGACAATAGCGATCAGTTAACTCAAATTATAGCCGAGAACAATGAACACTTAAAGGCAGATTTAAAGGCAGACACTAGCGGACAATTATCGGAACAATTCGCGAAGCTTACGCTAGACATTAAAGCAGACGCGGGCATACAATTAGAGCGCATGGAGGGAACATTGAGAGAGGCGATCGCGCTTAGCGAGGAGAAGACATTCGCTAAACTAAACCAAATAGAGTTAGCATGCAATTTGAGGGTGGAAGGATTAAAACTGACACAGGAGGAGATGAAAGGCAGGCTAGACATACTCGAAGAGGGAAATATCATGGCTCAGGGGCAGATAGCAGAGTTAAATAAAGCCGTGCGAGACATGCACAAAGACGTAGAAAGGGGGGAATTGCAAGCAGCAGAGAAATGGAGCGAGTTAGAAGCAGAGCAGGCAGCAATAAGAGAGGACTTGCGGGAGAGTAACGCTTTAATTGGAGAGAGGCTGAATCGGTTGGAAGAAAATAACGGAGCAGGAGGGAAGAAAGACGAAGAGAGATACTTGAGAATGAAAGAGGAAATAAATAAGACGTGCCTGCAGATAGGAGTCGAAGGGAAAGAAGATAGACAGAAAATATTTAAACAGATGGAAGAGAACCAAGAACGGATCAGAGAGGTCGAGAAATAATTCCTAGCCAGAATGGATGAGCAAGATAGGAAAATTATCAAAGCTGAGATACGAACTCTGGAACATGATGATTTCATGTTGGAAATGAGAACGAATAAAAGCGATGGGGTTACCGCAGCCACAGTACGTAGCGAAAGAGAAGCAAGCCAGGGGGCGACCGAGAAGGCTACGGTAGGTGAGACTACAGAGGGATTCCACCAATTTCGCGGACAAGCATCGACACCAATGGAGAATAAGCTAGCCACGCAATACGTACAGGTTATAAGAATGCAAGAAGACAGACCTCGGAGATACACAAATGATGGATCAGTAACACCCAAATCTTTCATTAAGGAGGTGGAATCATTCTTTGCCGATCACCCAGTACCGCCCAATAGACAGCTCAGAGCTTTAGAAAAAAATTTAGGGAACGAAGTATTGACCTGGTACCAGAGCTTCAGGTACACTTTCGAGGACTTTGAATGGTTTAAATCGGCGTTCCTAAGAAAATATTGGGGGCAGTCAGCACAGCTAAGCCTCAGGATGGAGCTGTACAGTAGAAAGTACCATGCTACGCAGCCCACACTCTACGCGGATTATTTCACAAAACAGATGTTATTGATGAGGGATCTTGATGTCGCTCCCGGGGAATCAGACATGATAATGACCATCGGCAAGCAATTACCCGCCAGCGTCCAGCAGATACTAGTGGCCGCAAACGTCAATAACGCGGTGCATGCCGAGGAAGTGCTCCGACAGCTTGATGACACTTCTATGCAACCTCAGATGCAGAACGTGCGAGCCATAGGACAGGTTAACACGGCTGTGTTACAGCAAGACACTGGTACCAGCAAGCGAAGTCAGGGTACGAACACCGGACCGCCAGCATACGAGCGCAGTGATGAAAATAATGTGCGGAACGGATACCAAGGTCATGAACGAGGAAAATGGGGACAGCACTGCGGAAGGAACTGGCAGCCGTACCAACAGAGAAGGGATGAATGGCGAAGAAGAAATGGCCCTTACGAACATGAGAGAGATGGGAGGCGGCCGTGGCACGGAAGGCGAGAAGAAAGGCAGGAGCCCACGCAAGACTATAGACAGGATTGGAATAGTCGGTACGAGGAGACTCAGCGATATTTAAGCGAGTTGCACCAGGAACAGGAAGCACAGAGAGAGAAATGGAAACATACCATGGAGAACAGGGATAACCCAGATATACAGGGGGCAGAAAGCGAGCTGGTAATGCAAGAGAGAGAGAGGAGCGCAATGGTACCGGACAGCAGGGTGCCGTGCACAAAAAAAAAGCTCGGCGGTAGACCAAGAAGACAGTCTCAGAAAGGAGCGAGAGGGAAATAACTGGTTAGTCGCAGACATACAGGAATGGGTCGCTACATCAGACGATTTTTTAAGTGATCTCAGTCAACCAAAACAGCAGGGATTACGCAAGTTACCTATTATCATAGCAAGAATCGGTGGAGTCAGCGTCCGGTCTCTCGTGGCTACTGGGTCACAACTGTGCCTGGCATCCGAAGCTTTAGTTAAGATGTTAAACAAGCAGAACAAAATACCTACAGTACCTGTCCCACAGATAACAAGTAGTTCCGTGAAGAACTATACAGCCTATTTTCATATATCCTACTTATGTTAACTGCCACAATCAACATACTAAATTTCACTTTAATTGCTGTAACAGATTCGTAGATATTGAGAACCGTCTAAATATTTCAGATGGTCGCCAGGTTGGATTTTTATTTTTGTACTATTACATTAAGATTATTGTGTACGTGTGGTAATCAAACTTCAATCGCATGATTTGACAACAAGAAGTAAAAACGAGATTTTAAAATTACGCACAGCAGCCATCTTGTGATAATGCAAACCATTGAAATAAATTAGATGACAGTGGATCAACATTTGTATAAGCATTTAACGTGCAACGTTTCATGGCACTCGGATAGTTAATTCGCGAGAATCGTCCATTTAAATATTTATAATTCGAGTCGCCGCCATGTTGGATTTGTGCTCACCAGGTTCCTGAAAGTCCTATAGGTGAACATATGTTCATAGTCTCTATGAACATAAAAAATTCAGTTTGGTTGCTGTAAAAGATTCATAGATATTGAGAACCGTCTAAATATTTCGGGAGCTCACCATTTAGGAGTGTTATGTGTATAGGCCATAGAGTTATGTACCATTCAAGGACAATTATTGCCTAGGTTCATTATTCAAACTTTCACTTCGATCGCATGATTACGATACAAGAAATTAAAACTTAATTTTAAAATTTCACACAGCTGCCATCTTGAGGTTATGTAAGCAATTGAGTTAAATTAGATGGCAGTGCATTACAATTTGCAAAATCAATTACTGTACCACATTTCACTGCGCTCAGAGAGTTAAATCACGAGAAAAGTCTATTAACATATTTTAAATTCGCTTGGTCGCCATGTTCGTTTCGTACTTTACAGGTTTATGAAATATACATAAGTATACCTGTATCAGTACTCTTTATCACCGTACAAAATTGCAGGGTGATATCTGTAATAGTTTCGGAGATATAGAATGTCAGTGAAATATTTCGCACAGCCGCCATTTTGAGCTTATGTAAACAATTGAACTAAATTAGACTCCAGTGCATTACAATGTGTATAAACATTTGCTGTACCAAGTTTCATTACATTTAGATAGTTAAATCGCGAGAAAAGTCTATTTAAATGTCTCAACTTCGCTTGGCCGCCATGTTGGTTTTGTAGTCACCAGGTTTTTGAAAGTCTCATAGGTGAACTTCTAGTTGTGCCCTTTATCACCGTACACAATTTCAGGGCGATATCGGTAATAGTTTCGGAGATATTGAATGCTAGTGAAATATTTCGCACAGCCGCCATGTTGGATTGGAGTGACGTAACAAAATTTGAAGGGCACGGTCGAGGTCGCCGGGAATAGTGCTATGAACTTCCCGAGTTTCATTGAAATCGCTCCAGCAGTTTCGATTTTATTAGGGGGGGACACACACACGAATCACACACACACGCACACACACACGGACAAAAGGTGATCTCATAAGCCTATTTTTCAAAATTGAAAATAGGCTAAAAATCAGAGGAGTTATTCCGGAGAAGTCAGCAGTATGCAAATACCAAGTACATCTAGATTTGGATATAATGGGCCATATTCTATCACAGAACTTCTGTTCGACAACCAGAGCTGGGTTTTCGCTAGACTCCCATTTGGCGTCAAGACGGCCGGGTCTGCACTCATTAGGTGCGGATTTCATATGCGACCACCAGGCAGTGATAGACCTGCATGAGAACACAATTACGTTCAAGAACGTGGAAGGGTTAAGCAACGTCAATTTACATATGAATGAGGTGAACTTGGAGCGCGAGGCAGATATGTGGATGCTAGAAACAATACCAGAGGAGGCCGAGAATGAAACGCAGGAGGGACATTCGAACCCGCAACCCATGCACGTTAGGGAACCTACACTGAGAGAGATATGGAATACGGCCGTGGAAGTTGACGGAGCCGAAGAACCATTTGAGAAGCTATTACAGGAAAAACTGAGCGAGGCCAGGTTGGACAGCGAAGGCAAGGCACGCCTAGAAAATATTTTGAGAGAGCAGGCATCAGCGTTCGACACATTGCCAGTAAAAATTCTAAATTTCCGCTACGCTATGCAGGTGGACGACTGGTCACCGTTCAAAAGCAAGCTTTACCCCGTTCCAGAGAAGCACTATCCGGAGGTTAAGAAAATTATTGGGGAAATGGCGAAAGTAAATATAATCAGAAAGACACCTACACCGTATTTAAATGCGATACTTGCAGTGGCGAAACCCAATGGATCTGTGAGGGTGTGTCTCGACAGTCGCACCTTGAATGCACGCCTTATACCTGAGCATGACAAAACGCCGATAATTAAGGACGTTTTGAAGCGTTTTCGAGGAAAGCAGATTTATTCGTCAGTTGACCTCTCGAGCTCTTATTACCATATCGAACTGGAGGAGAAATCACAGTTGCTGACTGGATTTCTGTTCGACAACCAGAGCTGGGTTTTCGATAGACTCCCATTTGGCGTCAAGACGGCCGGGTCTGCACTCATTAGGGCTTTGGACCGGAATTTAACAGAAGAGGTTAAGGAAATGACCGTAAGATACGTGGACGACATCTTGCTTGCGTCTAGCACAGCGGAGGAACATATGGTGAATTTAGAGAAACTGTTAAAGAACCTCAACAGGGCAAATTTTAAGATCAACCTCAAGAAGTCGCATTTCTTTCAGCAAGAGATTTTATATCTAGGCCATATCATCGATGGAGAAGGAGTTCGACCCAATCCGGCAAAGATTGAAGCAATTAGAAATTTCCCAAGACCAACCAGAGTGAAGCACATCAGAATGTTTTTAGGCATCACAAACTTTTTCCGCGAGAATTGCCCAGGATATACGGAGATAGTGGCACCACTCCAAGAGCTTCTGAAAAAAAAATCGATAGCAGTGGAGCGAGGAGAGCGAGAAGGCATTTGTCGCAATGAAGGAGCTACTAGCAAATAGTGTAAAGCTAGGATATCCAGACTTTACTCGCAAGTTTATCATACAGGCCGATGCGTCTATGATAGGTGTCGGAGCCATGTTATACCAGGAAGATGCCAGCAACCCGCAGAGTCGCATATATCTTGCGTCCTCTAGCCGCAGATTGCGCAAGCACGAGAAGAATTATACAGTCTCAGAGATTGAATTATTGGCGATAATTCATGCCCTCGAACAATGGAGGAAGATTATCTATGGTTTTCCCATAATAATTAGAACTGACCATAAGGCGTTGACGTTTTTGTTTAAGTCGGCTATGGTTTCTGAGAGGCTAAATAGATGGTCAATTTATGCGCAGCAATTTGACCTACAGATGGAATTTTGCCCTGGAAAATTAAACGTGATCCCGGATATTCTAAGCCGGAACCCGGAAGAAGGCGGAAGCACCGTGGAAGCAAGGGTCCATCAGATTGAGCTCACGCAGCAAGACCAGGATTTCCTGCGGGAGTTAAGCAACATTCAGGCGGAGCAGGAGAAGGAACCGTGGATGGGAATGATTATCAGATATTTCAAGAGGGAATTGGTACCCGAAAGCCCGGAATACCATGAGGCGGAAGCTCGAGCTAATAGTTACAATTATTTCAATAATCTCTTGCATAGATTTGTGGACCAGGACCATACCATGATGAGGATATTGGTTCCTGCCTCTCTCCAGCGAAAGCTAGTGTGGCATGCGCACTATACTTTAGGGCATGCCGGGACAGACAAAACGGAAGCGACGCTAGGCGAGGCATTCACGTGGCCAAAAATCAGGAACACAATATGTGAAGTGTTAAAGACGTGCGATACGTGCCAGAGGGTCAAGCCTAACAATTTCTTGATGAAACAGTACCCGAGACCTTTGTTGCCACAAAAACCATTGGAGCTCGTGGCCATTGACTGTTATGGTATGCTACCTAAGGGGAGAAGAGGATGTCGGCACCTTTTGGCCTGCGTGGACGTCTTTTCCAAGTACGTGGTACTTTGCACCGTCCAGAAAACAAATTCAAAACAGCTGCTCAATCAAATAAGGAATAAAGTCATACCTAGGATGGGGAAACCAGAGTTCATATTGTCGCACCACGGTAGCTACTTCACCAGCGCCGAATTCAAGAGAGGATTAGCGGAGCTAGGGATCAAGCATGTATTGAGTAGTGTCCGTTATCCCCAGTCGAACCCCTCCGAAAGAATTTTTCGTGAAGTGTCTAAATTCTGTAAAATCTTCTTCCCCGACGCGCATTACAAGTGGGTGGACGCCCTGAAGAAAATAGAGATCTGCATAAATTCTACACGACATGAGTCGAGTGATCAAATACCGAGCGTTCCACACCTGAACGAATATCCAGTGAGATCATGGGAAAGAGTAATAAACTGTCCCATGGATCCTAGACCAGCACCAGCCCTGAGAGTGGAAAGGACAGCTGTGTACCTTAGAAAGCAAGCAGACCGGAGATTGCGCCGGGTACGAGGAAAGCGGTTTCACCGTGCACTGGAACTGGGTGAGTTGGTCCTTGTTAAGCGCCAACCTGTATCTGATCCAGCAGCGAAGGTATTCCATAAATTTATACCACCTTACACGGGCCCGTTCCGCATAATTCGAAATTTGGGAAACAACGCATACAAGTTGGAAGAGATCAGTTCTGGAAACACTCCCATCTACAACATTTCTAATTTAAAAATGTATTATCCACTGGAACCATACGACGAGCCCAGGGCCGCAGCAGCAAACCATGCCGAGATCATAGAGTTAAATTAATAGCAAAACTCTGGAAGAACAGGACAGGTCATGAGACGGTCCTCAGATGTAAACACGGGCCGATGTTTACAGCAAGCACCTGATTGC
Organism: Meconema thalassinum; assembly: GCA_946902985.2. Lineage (NCBI taxonomy): Eukaryota > Metazoa > Arthropoda > Insecta > Orthoptera > Tettigoniidae > Meconema > Meconema thalassinum. The sequence continues at coordinate 1,322,390,887 of OX336388.2, read as the reverse complement.
TTCAGGCAAGTGGAGGCCATTGCTCGGAGAAGGAGAGAGAGGGGAGAGACATTGTCTAGCGCACGCAGGTAGTCCAAAGGAGCCAGAGGTCAGACCTAATCCGGCTGGCATACTAGAGAAGGGAGTGAGGCACCCTGTCATTTCAGAGCAACCTAGGAAGGGGGGTCCAGAGTAGAGACGGAGGAATGGAACCTCGTAGCAGCCGTGTGGAGTGTTAATATCATGTAATGCTTACCCTGATTTTTAACCTTGTGAGGGAGTAATGAGACCTTATGGCATATTGCATATACATCTAGTCTCAAGTTTGTGTTTCCAACATTAATTCTATACGCAGACCGGCACAGCAGATGCAGAGTACAGAGGCGGCAAATACTTTTATTGGAGATGTGCAGAAACGTGTACGAAGAATAGCAGGAGGGGTGAGTGGTCATAAATGCACTTAGCAGGTTTCCAGGGAGTGCCGTGGGTGTACATGTACCGTGAGAAAACGAGCGAGGGTAGGATAGGCAGGTCGTTGAACGCAGGAATTTGTGTGGGAAAATTGCAGTTTGGCAAGGTCACAGCTTCAAGTTTTGGTACCGCCCAAATGTGACCTACTTAAGAATTAATGACCGGAGAGCAATGAGAGTTGCATGTATGGAAGCGGGAGACTCTCAACCTCCCAGAAATGTAATTTGGTGCAATTTGTATGTAAGGCTGATTTAATTCAGTATAAAATGCCTGATGTGGGGGCGTTTCAGCGTCAGCCAATGAGAGGATAAGCGTCACCAAGCCGTGTTTGGCGCGTAAATTGGCAGACAATGAGGGATGATTACTGAGTTCATTTGATAAGGAGCCCACGATCGATTCTTGGAAAGGACATCACCAATGAGACATTGAGATTACGACGAGTTCAGTAATATAAGTCAATTCGGGACAGAGCTATTAATTTGGAAAATAAATCTCATATTTTCCCCTCCTACAACCAGTTATGCCTCAAAAACTTAAATAGCTCCAACTGGGAGAGTGAAGTCAGTCGATTTTGTGATTCTGTCACGGACGCTCCACGTCAGTCGAGTTCGTGATTTGGACTCTGTTAATTTTCATGTCCAATGATAAAAATTGAGACAGTGTGGCGCTCTTTTTGAGAACATGTCTAGATACTATAGCATACGAGTGCGAGTTCTTGTTAGTGGCGAGATAAGACATTGATATGCGCTAGTTCGGGAGTGCAAGTTCGGCTGAGAAATAGGCTAGCCATTGCGCTAGGTAAACATATAAGTTGTGTCGATAGGAGCTACGGCGGACAATCTGGATAAATTGAGTAGTTCAGATGGTAGCTATTTAGGAGAATGATAGGATTATCGGCTCGGAACAGTGAGTGCGAGTTACTTTCTTGAATGCCGCATTAAAAAAATTGTGTATTTCTGTGTTCTTCGTTACCACGAGGTACCCGAAGCAAGAGGAAGCTGATGCTCAGATTGGAACAATGGGAGGATCTTCAAATGTGGAATTCGTCATGTGTGGAATGATGGCGTAAACCCACGCTGCAATGAGGGAGAATCTGGGACCCTGGAATAGTGATAAGTACAGCAAATCATCTTGCATAATTTAGTTGGGGGTGTACGGGTCAGCATAAGTGCAATGGCTGTGTACATATTCAATTTCTTAATGTTTGTTGTATTTTTGTTGTTTTGTTTGTTGATACAACGTGCGTGTAAATATGTATCGTGTGGTAATGGTTTTCAATATAGTTTGGGGAGATTATCATTCAGGGGAAATCTGGCCATCAGCTACTGTCACTGTAGATTCATTTTCAGTTGAGAAGGTGGGGGAGGGTTTGTACAGTGGTCGTAAGCAAACCAGAGCATATTGAATATTTTGTGGTAAATCAGGTTCGTGGATCGCCTGTGGTAAGTTCTACCAGGTAATGGTTTTTGTTGCAATCTTCGATTGGTGATGGACAAGGCAGGCAAACCCGGCGATTTGAGGTATTTAAAGTGGAGTATGGCTGGATGTACTGATGCATATTGGTAAGTCGTGGATGTTGTGCCCACGTGTATTTGGTTGAGTTGGTGGAGGTTGGTACCCACCCATATTGGTAAGTTGTGGATGTTCAGAACCACGTAAGTATTTTGGTAATTCCGTGGACGAGGTAATTCCCACGAGGTAAGAATCACGGCCGTGATGCTGGGGTCGGTCTGCGCCCGTAGGCAGCGTGCTAAGTGATGATTCTGCGAGGCTTGTTGAATTGAGCTATAGTGAGCTCGTGCTTCAGTCAGTACACGTCAGCTGTGGAGGGAGTGAAATCAGGTAGCCACTCCTCGCCGCGGGGTGCTTTGCTTGGCCTTGAGTTCTGTCCGAGGTTAATTGGTAAAGGTTAAAATGGCTGGTTTGTTTACATATTTTATTGTTGATTCTGGGATTTCGGTCTGTTGTGTTTTGATTTTATTGTGAACCCACGTTTCTAGTGTATCAGATTTTGTACCCACTGGGTGGCCGCTAGACGGTTATAATTGATGTCTTGATAAATGTTTCACACGGGAACTGTTGTATGTGAATGAGGTAGGCACGTTGTATCTTAATATAGTGTTTGTGTGGCCGCACTGCATGCTGACCGTACGCGACTCTAACGGTGGTCGTGAAGGGAGGTCTGTTTGCCAAACGGAACGGTCTCGTCTGTACGATTCACTTTTCCAAATAGAGAGCGTTAAAATGAGATTCCAGCTTGTAAAATTCAGTTGATTTGATGCTCCGTTGGAGTGTATAGTGTTCTGATCTAATTAACGTAATGATTCATTTCTTGTGGCATTAATTTAGTCTTTTGTTTGTTCCATTTTGAACTCACTTGGGGTGAGAGTGCGCCACTTTGATTTTTATTTTATTTTATTTGGATTTGTTTTATTTGGAGTTCCATGATCCTGCAGCGTTTGATCAGGGGAAGCTGAGGCTTTGCCCGAACTAATTAGATTAAGGTACCCTGGTTGTACCATCTCTGTGGACTTTATGGCAGAGAAGGATAGTGAAGACTCAGTTTATTTTGTTGTGGTTCTATGTTGTTTATTAAGGGTTTGTTTTGTTTTGTTTTGTAGTTCTTCTAAGAATAAATTTTGTTTCCTTGTTCCCCTGGCATATGATTTATTGTTTTAAGTTCCCATGATCCAAATTTCGAAATTCCTATGATGAAAAGTGTTAATTAGCCACCGAACGAGCCGCGCCCGAGATAAGATTCAGCATCCTAGAAGGCCTTAGGAAGGGTATAGTAAAACACGCTTACTCTATTATGAACGGTTTCTTTGTCTTCAAACCTTTTCTCAGCTTATTTTGAACCCTTTTCCAAGAGTGAGTCTGTAGTAAGTGAATAAGTATGCAGTATAATTTTTAAACAATTGCTTGGAGCGATATATGGACTTCCAATCCCAGACGACTAATTTAAAAGTTTGGTTGGCTGGTTCCTTAGTTTAGGGGCTGCGACAATGCGGTCATGTAACCCCGTGTACTTTGGGTGTGTGTAGAATCTCTCTGATAACCGGTGTTAATTGTGATGACTGTATTAGTGTGTGTAACTGTTTTTTTTAATTCAAGTAAGGACTGCAATTTTGAATTTTTCACATAGTTCCTACTTTGGCCGCCAAACGCCACCGTCAACGACTACTAGTCCTAGTTCAGAACTTAGCTACTAGACGCTACCGCAGTTGGCTCTTGGCAACGAACGTAGTAACCTGAGAACGTTGTTTACATTCTTAACCTATACAATTTGGTTTCACACAGGTGTAATTAGTGGAAAGTTCTTTAACATGCCATAAATCTATGACATGGGACCGCCGGTTATACTTCCCCTCCGAAGAAAGGCATTCTGAGGGATTTTTAACGCTCTTAAAAAATCCGACGATTTCGGCCGGGTTTGAACCCGCTATCTTGGGCATAGAAGCTCAGCATGCTACCAACTACGCCACCGAAGCCGCCATTGTAAAAGTTTCATTCCTTATTTGAAGACTAGCAGGTACCCGCGGCTTCGCTCGCGACCAAGACAATGGGGACGATGCATTATTGCTGATAATTGGTTTATTCCATTACAGCAATCGCGGCTACAGGTGGGTCGACTCTAATTCTGAAAATTCTGATAAATACAGTATATTGATATGAGCAGCAAAAGTGGGAATTTTATAGAGTTGTGAAAGTCTGCAGGGTACGATATTACATTATGTGAACACATTTGAAAATTTTGGTTTTGGTTTTGCCATCTTCTGCTGAGACATAACGATTTTGTTGTCCGGATACTCGCCAGCACGCCACATACAGTTGTCCATGGGAAAATGGTTTTGCCTAAACGTACACCTGGAATGGCAAATCTATCGGAATATGGGGAATTAAAAGTATTTTTCCTTAAACTATTCTGGGTATAATTTTGCCACACTTATTGATGATTTGAACGTCAACATGTCGCTATTAATAGACCTACAGTAAAATATCTCTCACCTTGGCCGCTGATGTACATTATGCAGTCTCTTCCCGTGTTACATCCCAGGGATTGAAATTCTCCAACAACCCATTTGCCTCACATGCCTGTCTAAGTAATTAAAATTCCCGATTGTTGTTGTTTGAGTCTTCAGTTTTTTGACTGGTTTGATGCAGCCCTCCACGCCTCACTCTCCTGAGCTAATCGTTTTATCTCTACATAGCTACCGCACCCTACATCTGAGGCAATCTGTATAACCCTGGTCTACCCCTACAGTTCTTATCCTTGAACCACCCATCCATAACTAAGCTTGCTATTCATGGGTGTCTTAATATGTGTCGTACCAACCTATCTCTTCTCTTCGTTAGCAGTCGCCAGAAACATCTCTCCTCTCCCACTCGCCTTAATAGCTCTTCATTTGTTACCCTATCTACCCATCTTATCTTCATCATTCTCCCGTAACACCACATTTCAAACGCTTCAATTCTCCTCTTTTCTGCAGCACCATTAATCCAAGTTTCACTTCATTATAGTGTCACGTTCCAGACAAAAGGTTTCAAAAATGACATCATAGTACCTAAATGTATATTCGATGTCAACAGATTCCTTTTCTGTAGAAATGCTTTCCTTGCCTGAGCCAACCTGCTTTTTATATTCTCTTTGCTTCGTCCATCTATATATTTAAAACAGTAAGGTGATTTTGGTTACCACGAGATTGAGAAAACGACAGAACCGATTTACTTCGTAGAGCACTCTAACGAAAGCTCTTGGCCTCTAGATTTGCAGAGTGTCTCTAAAATAAACAAATATATTACGGTATATTTTTAAATTAATATAGAAAATATCAGAATTCTTGCCCCCTCACGCATGCGCACAATCCGCCTGGGGTCATGACAAAATGGCGGTGAGAAGTCCATTAAAATGTAAGTTATTTAATAAGCTGCCATGTAATTGAAAACATACATTAACCAAGTTCTGACAATAAAATATAATAACAGTATGAACGTATACGAATGTGCAACATTGATTTATTTGGATAATGAAATTGATTATTTCCTTCAAACAGCGGCTTTTGAATACAATGAATGGCTGCGTCTACTGCAAAACGTGAGTGCGAGAGTACCCATGTGGTTAAGGCGACCAAATGTGGTTCCAACAAGCGCCGGTTCGATCCTAGCCCTCCCCAGTAAGGTTTTATGTCTGTTAAAGATACTTATTTCTACATTCCCTCTAAATACGTTTTATTTTCGTTTTGCCATTGCATTGCAGCATGTGATCAAAAGAGCAAACTGTTGTCCGCAGTACGCCGTTTAAATATCTGCAATCAGTTCCTATAACTGACAACAGATGGCAGTACATCGCCCATATAGTTCCATTAACTAACAGCAGATGGCAACACCATTGCATCGATATATTTAAAACACAAGACATGGCATGTTTTCGCGTGATGGAAAATTATAAAGGAGGGGAATATTTAAGAAGGGAAATGTTGAGGAACATTAACCGACTGTTGAATGTGTAGGCTAGGTTGTTTATGTACCTTAATATTGCAATTTCTTTCCAATGCTTCGGTGGTCAAGTTATTGGCGTCCTAGACTAAAAGTTATAATTATGCATCGTCGATATACTCTTAAATTATTAAAGAAAAAAGTAGTTTTCCAGGCACTCGCGCGTGTCCACAATTGCTTTCGCCATGAGAGACACTTGGCAAATATAATTCGTTTAGGGCTCCGACATCTTGGTCACTCAGCCCCGTGTACTTGGGTGTGTATGTGTGAAATTTTCTCTGATAACCTGTGTTATTGTGATGGCTGCATTACTGTGTGTATTTGTAATTAAGGTGGTAAATGGCAAGGAGACGGCCAAGGCCTTAAGTTAGGAACCATCCCGGTATTTGCCTTAAGTGGAAGTGGGAAACCACGGAAAACCACATCCAAGATTGTCGAGGTGGGAATTAAACCGTTCTCTTCTTAGTTATACCTCAAGAGACTGAATGTACCCCGATTTTGCCCTGAGACCAGAATTAAATTTCTTGGCAGAGCAGGAAATGTAACCCGGGTCTCCGGGGCGATAGACAAGAATAGGTGGGCCTCCATGTGTTAATACGATTTTTGACATGCACGGGACATAGAATTCAAAAACTGCCTCCATTAGGGTGACTGTCGAAGTGAGTATTGAGTATAGGCCTATGGTCATTACAGTAGTTGGCGAAGTGATTCTATGTTCCCCTGCAAAATGTACTGCCATAACCTATAACAGGTGATGGAAATTGCTTATTTAGAGCAGATTCGTACTGTTTATAACAAAATGAAGAACGTCATTCTGAGCTGCGTTTTCAAGCTATTGCAAAAAAATTCGCTGGCAGGAACAATTATAAGGAATTTATTTTAAGCGATCAGTCTCATCGCATTCTCCTCACCAACCAACTTGAGTATGAAAGTCTCTGGACGGTCATGTTGAACTTTATTGTATAAGACAATTGTTTAATGATTATTTGTTTAGAGTACTGAGTCTAACTACGGAGTTGATTTCGGCAATGGAAGTATTATTTGCCATTTAATATTTAGCGGCTCCGTTATTGCAGGACACTATAGTGTTATCGAATAATACGGAGCCACATTTAAAATCCAATATAAATAGGCCATTTCAGAAACAATTCCAGATATTATGCAGTACAGTGTACTGTAAGGTCCTTGACGATCAAATGTAAACATTGTTCTACATTGTATTTCTCTTGCGTAAAATCTATGCGTGGTTACTTTGGTCTTTACTGTTGTGAGGGTAAAATTGATCTGCTGGAATATAAAATATTTGCCAAGCTGCAACAATGTAATGATATTAATTTAAAAGTCATTGAACTTATATCCAGTAGTTCAAACACATACATCAGCGTTAACAGATTGGATACTGAAGATGAAAGCCAGCTACTTCATTTCCCTATTATTGAATTTTTCAATTCCTTGGAATTAAGAGATTCGCCTCCACATACTTCGAACGTTTGAGCCGTAGATATGCTTCTTAGAAATCTGAACGTTTCCCAAGGACTCATATATGGTAATATATTAATTGTAAGAAATAGCTTGGATTCGGATATAATAGGTGCAGTAATATTAGGCAGAGAGCTCAAATCCTACGACTTGATTTAACACCTTCCGATAAAACACTTACAGGTACAGTACATTTTCTTTTAATAGGCAACAATGTCCTATTCTCTCGGCCTACTTTATCAAAATCAATCAAGCTCAAGGAGAAACTCTTGAACGTATTGGGCTATTTACCTCATCACGTTTTCAGTCATGACCAGCAGGATAGTGAAGGTGCAAAAAAGGTCCTGGTGGGGATGGTAACGAATAAGAGGCGGAAGGATCCTACGGATTATGTTAGAATGGTGAACAAAAGGGGACAAGAGATAGAATATAGGGAAGAACTGAAGAAAATGTGGAAAGAATATTTTGAAGAACTCCTGAACCCAAATGGAAACCACGGCGAGGAGGAAGAAATCGGGGAAGAGGTACAGTAGATGAACTGCAAACAGAAAAGGACTTTACATGGAAAGAAGTGGAAGATGCAGTGAGGAAGATGAAAGGAGGGAAGGCACCGGGTGTGGATGAGTTGAGTGTGGAGATTGTGATAGCAGCAGGAGAGGTGGGGATACAATGGTTGTACCGAGTGATGAAGACAGCATGGATGGAAAGGAAGACCCCAGAGGACAGGAAAAAGGGAATAATTGTCCCGATCTTCAAGAAAGGTAGTAGAACAGAATGCAGAAACTATCGGGGAATAACACTGATGAGTCATTGTGCAAAGATGTTTGGGAAAGTTTTGGAAAGGAGAATTAGGACAAGGATAGAAGGAGGGATGAGGGAAGAACAACATGGCTTCAGAGCAGGAAGGTCCACAGTGGATTTGATTTTTGCTGTAAGGCAGTTACAAGAACAGCACTATGAGTATGGAACAGATGTACTGATTGCCTTCCTGGACATTGAGAAAGCATATGACAGTGTATGCAGAAACTAAGTATGGAAGTCCCTAGAGGATAGAGGAGTAGAAAAATGGACTATAAAGAGGATAAAGGAGATGTACAAGGGAAGCGTGAGCTGTGTGAAAGTGGGAGGAGAGAGATCGGACTGGTTGGAACAGAGAAACGGCCTCAAACAAGGAAGTGCACTGTCATCGTTACTTTTCATTGTGGTGATGGATGACATAATGACCCGAGTGGCACAAGTAATTGGGGAAGGAAAGATGAAAGCAATGGTGTTTGGGAAGGAATAATACAAGGGTATGGGATGAAATTTAGCATAAATAAGAGTGAGATGGTGATCACAACAAGGAAGAAGGAAAGAACCACAACAGGAATAACAATTGGTGGGGAACAGCTGAAGGAAGTGGAGAGTTTCAAGTATCTGGGAAGCCTGATACAAGAGAATGGAAGAAACGATAGAGAAATAAATGAGCGGGGGAGACAGGCAGAAGCATTCCGGAGGAGTGTGAGAAGCATGTTATGGAGCAAGAATGTCCCTCAGAACAGCAAAAAGATCATATATCGGACGTACTATGTCCCTATCCTGGCGTATGCCTCGGAGACCTGGGTTATGAAAGGAAGGGAGAAGAGCAAAATACAGGCCAGTGAGATGAGGTTCTTGAGAAGCAGTATTGGAGCTACAAAGATGGACAGAATAAGAAATGAGAGGACCGGAGAATTAATGAAGGATGAACCATTACAGACTGGTATAGAGAAATCTAGACTTAGATGGTATGGATATGTAAAATGAATGGAGGAGAAGAGGATACCCAGGAGGATACACGAGACGAAGTGGGAAGGAAAGAGACCAAGAGGGAGACCGAGAGACAGGTGGCTGAAGGGGGAGGAAGAAATCGTGAAGAAGAGAGGAGAAGACTGGACAAGGGTGGAGGCTGAGAGATGGTGGGAAGACAGAAGACGTTGGAGAGACTTGTGTTCCTAACAGACCCGGCCAGTGGCTGGAAACTGTGCAAGATGATGATGACCTCATCACGTTTTCAGTCATGACCAGCAATATATTGCAATGCTGAGAGTGCTATCTTTTGACGCCCTTAAAGTTGCAATAGTGCTAAAAAGTAATCGTACAAAGAATGTAACTTATATAAGAAGCTTCTTCAGTAATTTTGTTTTCCGTTGTCCGTCATGTTTTGACGGGTTTCATCTAGTTACTGGTTATTTTGCTTCCTAAGTACCGGTAACAGAAGTCTCCTACTTCCCGTAGCGTTTCACCTGCCAATTTGATGTCCGTAGAGGTTTCTGATTTATTTCGGCTGCATTCCAATAATTTTGTTTTACATTTATTGATTTTCATCATGAATTCATTCGTCAAAACGGAGTCCATACCATTCAAAAACTCGTTCAAATCTTCAGGAGTATTGGCCAAGATTACGATGTCATCAGCAAATCTCAGAGATGAAATTATTTCTCCTTGAATCTTCACTCCTGATTTAAATTGTTCTCCTATTTCCTGATTATTGTGTTTTTAGAGATCATTGAAATGCGTTGCCCTCGCACATGGTGCAGATGCATTATCAAAGGAAAACATTCCATGTTACGAACATGGGCCGCATAACCTGTACCGAAAGCCTATTCTGGACAGCAGTTCCTTGAACTCAGATTTGCCAACATTTTATTGTATCTTTCCATGTGGTATGTCTCTGTACCTCAACATACAGAAGAGTGCTTTAAAAATCATGTCTTGTGTAAATTTTGGAAAAGGTAGTGAGTGTGGTTTTTGCCGGAGTGGATACTCGCTAGTAGAAATTCTTTTCAGTAAAATAGACCGGTTCACAATTTGGTAAGTGCACATTGAGGTATATGACGGCGGGATGCCTTAAGTGTTAAGGAAACGGCAATAGCCGCCTCAGAGCTTCGTTGCTACTGATATAATGACCAGACTGATATTTTTACTTACCTATACGGGATTTGTGAGCCCAGTATTTATGAAATTGAACGTAGCTATATCGCTACCTTTATTTAATAGCCGCTACTGTAGTGTATAAAAATTAAAGGTGGTATTAGAAGGCGCTTCCCCTATTTTTTTACCCCTGGCACTACAGCCCATGAAGGGCCTAGGCCTATCATGCGACCGCTTCCCAGCCATTTGGCCTGCAGATATTGTGGTGACGCGTTGTCAGTGCATAGTGTCCCCTCAGCCGTTAATCTTGTTCTTTGTGACCAGGGCGCTGCCTCACAGCTACTCAATTGTCCTCACGAATCTGAGTGCAGCCCGTTGCAGCCCTCACGTCAGTGTCTAAAATCTCTGACGGAGCCGGGAATCGAACCCGGGGCCTCCGGACGAGAGGCAGGTGCGCTACACTGTTCTTATTGTGTTTATATATATCTTGAGAAAGATAATAAATGGATTGGCATTGCCTCCTACAGGGATATATAGAAAATCGGATGTCATACCTTGAGGTTCATTTGCCATGGAAACGGACTTGCGATTAGTTCATCAATCAGAGCGAAGATAGTTTTCTGCAAATATCTTTGAAACTGTTGGTTTTAGGGCTTTAAAATGTAGTTTTCGGTGTCACCGAGTATTGTTTCTTGCATCGAGGGGAGTAAAATGAGCTTTGTCTGGTCTTTATGCGACAACTTCGATATTTTGTCCTGGTTGAGTATTTTTGGTGACTTTTCAGTTATGTTGCCCGTTCCACGGGAACAATGATTTATTTCCGGACGAAAGGCAACCTATATGTTATCCCATGGTATAAGCTGTCTACATTTCAAATTTCATCCAAATCCGTCCAGCCGTTTTAGTGTCAAGAGGTAAACAAACTAACACACACACACGGACACACAGATTTTCACAATTATAATATATATTATAATTATAATATATATAGGGATATAGGGATTGTCTCGTAGATTTATTAATAAGATGAACCCTTATGGCTTACGTTTATCACTGGCGTATTTACAACAATAACGCTACGGGTTTTACGTTCTTTTGAATTACGACAGCTTTTGAGATACCAGGGGCCGAAATTTTGCCCTGAAAGAGAACTTCAGCGTACCACAAAATCTCCTGACATGGTACTTTCACGTGTAAGCACTCCCAAATGGCAAATGACTGCATCGAGATTCGATCTTGCGACCTAGGGCACGGCAAGCAAGAACCTTACCGTTGCGCAGCGCAGCCAACTGGCTAACTAACAAGTTATATTTAATGAGTATACAGGAATTGTGCGAATGTTCTTAAAACGATAAGATATATCGAATTAACGTAATATTTCACTGAATTTAACAAGTCACGTGCTAATAGCTTTGCTGAAACGGTGTTGTTTTTAAATGCGTTTTATGGTTAAGATAATGACACTGAATTTCAAATTTACCACGGCTTTTCGGAGCAATATTTTTCTCCAATTAGGCCAACCCCAAGTGGAATACGACCAATGATAATCAAGCTCAATGTATGGTAGCGATTTTTAGTAGCGAATCTCCAATGGGATTCAACTGTTGAGGATTGCTAGAGTAGGCTGTTAATACGAAAAATAATGCTTTTAGCCTATATCCGCTTGTTAAATTCACAAAGAGTGATGGTACTACAGGCATTAGCAACATAAACACTGCCGGCATTGACTGACAAGCTAACCAACAAGATAAAATATTTTCATAAAACACAAGGATAGATTAATTGCTGTTGTTTCAAACATACCAATTATATACGGGCTCTGCAATATTTTCACTGTGAATTAATTTATTGCACATGAAATCACTTCATGTACGTATGCTGGTATTACTACTCTCAGTAATTATGTACGAATCCATCCATTGTTCTGTTATCAACCTTACTTTTTCTAAAATGTAACATTTGTATTCACAAAGAATAAAACAAGATGTTCAGTAAAGAACATATGGCCTACTTTCTCCTAAATGCATGGGTATTGTTATAACTCTTTGTCCTTTTCAAGGAGTATAATTGAATGTTGGTTGTAGTAGCTTGTTGAAATACAACGTGCTATAGGGATATTAAACATGAATATGAGGTGCCCTTTGCTAGTGCTACCTCTGTAAAAAAATTCATTCAATTCGGTTTCACCGTGTTTGAATTGATCTGGGGAATGGATTTGCACACATACATGGCCGCTATTTGCAAACTATTGGGCTGATGACCTTGTAGTCAGTCATAAGATGCTTCCCACTTAAAGATTTGTTGTTGCAAAATTTGGTAGAGATTAGATTATTAGGTTGGTCGTAATTACATTTTAGCCTTTAACATTTGGGTGGCCGCGATTACGTTTCCGTCAAGATGACGGTGATATAAGACATGACACTGAGGTGCCCTTTGCTAGTGCTACCTCTGTACCAAATTTCGTTCCATTCGGTTTCACCGTGTTCGAATTAATAGGGGTAATCGATTTTCACTCAAAGATGGCCGCCATCCGCAAAATATTAGGCTAATGACCTATTAGTTTGGTCAAAGGATGCTCCCTCCATAATGGTATGTTGATGCAAAATTTGGTAGAGATCGGATGATTAGGTTAATCGTAATTTGATTTAAGCTTTGAATATTTGTGTGGCCGCCATTACGGTTCCGTCAAGATGGCGGCGATATAAAACATGAAACTGAGGTGCCCATTGCTAGTGCTACCTCTGTACCAAATTTCATTCCATTCGGTTTCACCGTGTTCGAATTAATAGGGGTAATCGATTTTGACACAAAGATGGCCGCCATCTGCAAACTATTAGGCTAATGACCTATTTGATTTGTCAAAGGATGCCCCCTTCATTAAGATATGTTGTTGCAAAATTTGGTAGAGATCGGATGATTAGGTTAGTCGTAATTTGATTTAAGCTTTGAACATTTGGGTGGCCGCCATTACGTTTCCGTCAAGATGGTGGCGATATAAAACTTGACACTGAGGTGCCCTTTGTTAATTCTACCTCTATACCAAATTTCGTTCAATTCGGTTTCACCGTGTTCGAATTGATAGGGGTAATCGATTTTGACACAAAGATGGCAGCCATCCGCAAACTATTAGGCTAATGACCTATTAGATTTGTCAAAGGATGCTCCCTCCATAATGGTATGTTGTTGCAAAATTTGGTAGAGATCGGATGATTAGGTTAGTCGTAATTTGATTCAAGCTTTGAACATTTGTGTGGCCGCAATTACGTTTCCGTTAAGATGGCGGCGATATAAAACATGACGCTGGGGTGCCCTTTGCTAGTACTACCTCTGTACCTAATTTCGTTCCATTCGGTTTCACCGTGTTCGAATTAATAGGGGCAATCGATTTTCATACAAAGATGGCCGCCATCCGCAAACTACTTGGCTGATGACCTATTAGTTTTGTCAAAGTATGCTCCCCCCATATAGGTATGTTGTTGCAAAATTTGGTAGAGATCGGATGATTAGGTAAGTCGTAATTTGATTTAAGCTTTGAACATTTGTGTGGCCGCCATTACGTTTCCGTCAAGATGGCGGCGATATAAAACATGACACTGATGTGTCCTTTGCTAGTGCTACCTTTGTACCAAATTTCGTTCAATTTGCGCTCACCGTGTTCGAATTGATAGGGGGGGACAGACATACAGAGTCCACACACTCACACACACACACACAGACTCACACACATACACACACACAGACAGACACACTTTTTTTCGCCCTGTAGTGATCTCATATGTCTACTTTCATTTTTTGCAAAAATCGAAAGTAGGCTAATAAGGTCCGAGGTCGTTTCCTGGTTCTGCCACCAAATTTAATTCTGGCCTGAGGACTGGAACGAAGTACCCTGATCCTCGAGAGGCAAAAATGAGAAGGGAGGTGTCCGATTCCTACCTCAGCTATCCTGGAAGTCGTTTTCCGTGGTTTCCCACTTCAACTCCAGACGAATGCAGGGATGGTTCCTAAATTAAGGCCACGACCTCTTTCTACCCAAATACTACCTCAATTACGAGTACACACACTAGTACAGCACAGACATCGCAATAACACAGTCTATCAAAAAAATCCACACTCACCCAAGTTCACGGGGCTACAGCACTACGATATCACAAAGCCCCTCGTGAATTAACAACAACAACAAAGAAAATAAACATATCCAGAAAATGACACTTATTGTCAAAGTTTGAGATAAAACGAAAATACCGGTTTCAGTCACATTATGACCTTCATCAGCAAGGTATATAAATCAATGTTATGTGATAGTTTGTCCATCTGTGTGTATGTCCATGCGTTCAAATACCATTCATCCGATTGCGATGAAACTTGGATGAGATGTTGAGTACACACCAAGGAAGGATCCTGGCTAAGTAAATCCATTTTACAATGGGTAGCGCACGAGTAGATTCAACAAATGAACGACGACGCGCGAAGCGTTTCAACAAAATCCCGTATTCTTTCATATACCATTCGTCCGATAGCACTGAAACATGGGTGAGATGTTGTGTACACTCCAGGGAAGGTGTCTGGATTAGTAAATCCAGTTTACAATAGGAAGCGCACGAGTAGATTCAACAAATGTGCAACGACGCGCGAAGCGTTTCATCAAAATCCCGTATTCATTCATATACCATTCGTCCGATAGCGATGAAACATGGGTGAGGTGTTGGGTACACTCCAGGGAAGGTGTCTGGATTAGTAAATCCATTTTACAATAGGTAGCGCACGAGTAGATTCAACAAATGTGCAACGACGCGCGAAGCGTTTCAACAAAATCCCGTATTCTTTCATATACCATTCGTCCGATAGCGCTCAAACATGGGTGAGATGTTGTGAACATTTCAGGGAAGGTTTCTGGTTTAGTAAACCCACTTTAAAATAGGCAGCAAACGAGAAGATTCAACAAATGAGCGACGACGCGCGAAGCGTTTCAACAAAGTCTCGTATGCGTTCATATACCATTCGTGCGATAGCGATGAAACTTGGGTGAGATGTTGTGTGCACTCCAGGGAAGGTTACTGGCTTAGTAAATCCATTTTACAATAGGAAGCGCACGAGTAGATTCAACAAATGAGCGACGACGCGCGAAGCGTTTCAACAAAATCCCGTATTCTTTCATAAACCATTCGTCCGATAGCGATGAAACATGGGTGAGATGTTGTGTACACTCCAGGGAAGGTGTCTGGATTAGTAAATCCATTTTACAATAGGTAGCGCACGAGTAGATTCAACAAATGAGCGACGACGCGCGAAGCGTTTCAACAAAATCCCGTATTCTTTCATATACCATTCGTCCGATAGCGCTCAAACATGGGTGAGATGTTGTGTACACTCCAGGGAAGGTGTCTGGATTAGTAAATCCATTTTACAATAGATAGCGCACGAGTAGATTCAACAAATGAGCAACGACGCGCGAAGCGTTTCAAAAACGTCCCGTATGCTTTCATATACCATTCATCCGATTGCGATGAAACTTTGGTGAATCGTTGTGTACACTCCAGGAAAGCTTTCTGGCTTAGTAAATCCATTTTACAATAGGTAGCGCACGATTAGATTTAACAAATGAGCGATGGCCCGCGAATTGTTTTAACAAAGTCCCGTATGCGTTCATATGCCATTCATCCGATTGCTATGAAACTTTGATGAGTTATCGTGTACACGCCAGGGAAGGTTTTCGACTTAGTGAATCCATTTCACAATAGGTAGCGCACGAGTAGATACAACAAATGAGTGACGACGCGCGAAGCGTTTCAACAAAGTCTCGTATGCGTTCATATACCATTCGTTCGATAGCGATGAAACTTGCGTGAGATGTTGTGTGCACTCCAGGGAAGGTTTCTGGCTTAGTAAATCCATTTTACAATAGGTAGCGTACGAGTAGATTCAACAAATGAGCGACGACGCGCGAAGCGTTTCAAAAACGTCCCGTATGCTTTCATATACCATTCATCCGATTGCGATGAAACTTTGGTGAATCGTTGTTTACACTCCAGGAAAGCTTTCTCGCTTAGAAAATCCATTTTACAATCGGTAGCGCACGAGTAGATTTAACAAATGAGCGATGGCACGCGAATTGTTTTCACAAAGTCCCGTATGCGTTCATATGCCATTCATCCGATTGCTATGAAACTTTGATGAGTTATCGTGTACACGCCAGGGAAGGTTTTCGACTTAGTAAATCCATTTCACAATAGGTAGCGCACGAGTAGATACAACAAATGAGTGACGATGCGTCAGCGTTTCAACAAAGTCTCGTATGCGTTCATATACCATTCGTTCGATAGCGGTGAAACTTGCGTGAGATGTGGTGTGCACTCCAGGGAAGGTTTCTGGCTTAGTAAAACCATTTTACAATAGGTAGCGCACGAGAAGATTCAACAAATGAGCAACGACGCGCGAAGCTTTTCAACAAAATCCCGTATTCTTTCATATACCATTCGTCCGATAGCACTGAAACATGGGTGAGATGTTGTGTACACTCCAGGGAAGGTGTCTGGATTAGTAAATCCATTTTACAATAGGTAGCGCACGAGTAGATTCAACAAATGTGCAACGACGCGCGAAGCGTTTCAAAAACGTCCCGTATGCTTTCATATACAATTCATCCGATTGCGATGAAACGTTAATGAGTCGTTGTGTACACTTACGTGAAGGTTTCTAACTAAGTAAATTCATTTCCCAGTAGGTAGCGCACGAGTAGATTCAACAAAAGAGTGACAGCGCACGAATCTTTTTTAACAAAATCACGCATGCGTTCTTATGCCATTCATCCGATTGAGATGAAACTTTGGTGAGTTGTTGTGCACGCTCCCGTGAAGTTTCTAAATTAGTAAATACATTTTACGATAGTATAGAGGCAGTTAACGGAGAATGAAAAAAATATTGTGTAACCAAAAGCACTTCAAGAAACAAAATTATAACGCCAACACTTTCTTTGATTGGCATTGCATCGCATGCCAGGTTCAGCTTGTAATGAATATTTATAAATAGAAACGGATATGAAGTTGCAAGTTCGTGAAATAATATGATAGAGGTAAAACAATTTTCTAAGTGTTGTCGAGAGAAATATTTCAACAAGTAAAAATTACATTTATAAATGAGGTGAGATTCAATAATATTTCTACAATGAATTCCGTCCACATGACTTTAAAAGAATAATAAAATCAGATTTAATTTAATTTAATTTAATTAATATTAAATATGTTCTATAAAGACTTTTACAGAACAACGGCATTCCTACATGGAGCTGCTTTTTGGATAAACATTTTTCACATAATCAAAATTTTTACCAGATACGATTGTATTATTTATACCTATTATTTTTAACTGATTTAGACTAAAATATTTTAGAAATATTATTGAAACTCACCTCTCTTTAAAAAAGAAAATGTTTACTTATAAAGCTATTTCCCACGACAATACTTGGAAAATTATTGTTTTACCTCTATCATATAATTGCACGAACTAGCAACTTCATACTTGTTTCTATTTATAAATATTCCTTAAGGCGGGTACACACGGAGTCGTGAAGAGGGCGAGAGCACTACTGGTCGATCAGCTGGTCGTGGACTCGACCTCGTGTGAACCAGTGGTAGTGGGAGTGGGGGTCGTGCTCGCCCTCGAAAAGGTGGGCCGTGAAATCTCCGACTGGTTGGAGTGAGCACGATCGCTTCAGTCGTATTCTTTCGCTGCTTCACGTTTTGTCATGATTGAACAACGAGCGAGAACACTTCGTCCGTGTGAACTGAACAAGGTCGTAGGTTCTTAAGTTGAATAAGCAAGTCGTGACGCATGCTCAAAACTAGTAGTGCTCTCGCCCGCTTCATGATTCCGTAATAATGTAATGTTATTGGTTTTACGTCCCTTTTAACTACACTGGCTTTTAGAGACGCCGGGGTGCCGGAATTTTGCCCCGAAGGGGATCTTTAACGTGCCAGTGCACCCTCAAATGCCAGCTGACTGCGCCATCATGATTCCCTGTGAACCCGCCTTTATACATTGCTGATGAAGGTCATAATATGACTGAAACCGGTGCTTTAGAACATTAATAATAATTGTATTTGTGTGTGTGTAAATATGTGTTGCCTAATAACAAAGAAATAAATGTATGATTAAAAAATGTTCTCATTTATTCTAAATATCATTTACCAAATATTAATTACTGTACTCCAACATCAGCACACAATTTTTTTTTTCTAATCTGTGGTTTTAGCTTAGGATTCTAGATGTCACCAGTTCGTCTTAAATTTGCTGGATGTTGTTATTATACGCCATTCAAAGAATTCTTGGACGCAACCCTATAGCGGGCAACAGATTAATCTAAACTAACGTTACAGTTGTTCCCTTGCCAAGATAATTAAAAGTTGGAAAAAATGGCAGCCAAAATCGGACTTTGAGAGTTCGAATCCCGCATGCGCAATACATTATAAATCTATATTTATGTTCAAAATGACAAAGTAATATACAATATACAACCTACTAGTGGAATGCTGCAATTTGCTGTCAACCTATTGTATTCCCATGATGATGTACTATCGCGTGCATAAATAACGGGCCGCCTTGCCGAGCGGGAGTTGAGTATTCGAGCCATCACTTGGTGTGTTCTCGGGAGGGGAATGCTCAGAGTCGTGCTTGGGCTGCTGTCCTTGTAGGAAATGGGGGAGAGGAGGGGGGATTGTGGTATCACCTGTTAATCACAAGAGGCTGACAGTGGCTCAGTAACACGACAGCGAACTCGATGTTGAGGTCCGTGACCTTTAATATGAATGACCGTTTGGTGAGGAGGGGCAGATGGTTGGGCTCTGTGATGCTGGCGTCGGAATAACAGAAATATAATTAGTTTAGGACGTTTGCAATTTCTTCTTTTTCTTCTTATTAAACTGCGTTTAGTCCCTAACTGTGAAAACTCGATTCTCAAAAGAATTCACACACAGTAAAACTCAACAGTGCCTTTCTAACGAGATTTAACAATTAATGGGTTACTTAGCATTTCAATTTAGATTTATTAAAACCGCCTCGTTATCTGTAACAATCTTCCAAGCGCGAAACTAAAGAAAATCAAAGTTGGCGCTGCGCTCCTCGATCTGTCCCCCTCCTCTCCCCCCTTGCCTACAAGAACAGGTGTCCAACCACGGCTCTGAGCCTTCCCCTCCCGAGAACGTCCCAAATGATGGCAACCTGATAGCTCGAAAACTCAACTCCCGCTTGGCAAGTCGGCCCGTTATTTATGCACGCGATAGTACAGTTGCCATAACAAGACACACGCCAATCAGAATCAGTGCTATTCTTGAGCGAGAATATGGTGAACATAATAGCATGAAAACTCAGCAGTTCTTTTAGGTTTTTGCCGTGTCTGATGAGCCAGCTTGGTGTCCTAGGCGAAACCCCACACAAGACACTGCACACACCTAAAAAATTGCTGAGTTTTAATTCGCTGGCCGTGAAAGCCAAAATACTTTAAGGCTGTGCGGACGTTTCTGCTGACAGTCGCTGGACAAGAGATGGCAGCACTGCTGTCCCTTGCAAGCCACCGCATGTGAATAGCGACTTCCCCTCCTCCCTTCCATTACTCCTCATCCGCACACTATCTTCCACTCTCTCAGTTGAAGCATTCTTTGCGAGTCACACAGCGATCTGTTTCCGAGTCGTAAGCTTATTGCAACCTTGAGATCTGTCCTCCAACCGGATAAAATGGGTCGGGGCGTTTGATTGATAGGACTATGCATTTCAATTTTCTTCTGCTACAAGGGAAAATATTAACTTACTTATTGTTAAGTAAAGTGCCATGTGTTCAGATTTTCTGTAGACGCCAGGTTTCCTTTCTTGTCATTTTGAAAAGAAAATCGAAAAAACATCAACATTGGCAAAGTTTATCATTAAAAAACTTTTTTAAAATATAAATATTTGTAGGCTTTGGGCCTTCTATAGCCATGGAAACCCATTCAACTTGGACGAAAGAATGATGACATCAAGGTCAGTTGTTTAGCTTTCGCAGACGACCTAGCGATACTAGCAGACAGCGATATTTTAACGATCAAACAGATTGAAGTCCTCAAG
The DNA here is from genome assembly GCA_946902985.2 of Meconema thalassinum. Lineage (NCBI taxonomy): Eukaryota > Metazoa > Arthropoda > Insecta > Orthoptera > Tettigoniidae > Meconema > Meconema thalassinum. The sequence goes on along the minus strand of OX336388.2, from coordinate 1,322,370,478 downwards.
GAATGCGCTGAGAAAACTGGGTTACAAATCTCATTCGAGAAGACCAAGTTTATTTGCACTAGGTTTGACATCCAGGAACTACAAACAAAATTTGGGCACATCAAACGGGTTCCACACTTTAAATATCTCGGTGAGATCCTAGAACCAACAGGATTGGAAAAGGAAGCTCAGAAAGTTCGATTACAAAAACTCAAAAGAGCGTATTGGAGAACCCGTGACATCTATAACAAGAAATGCATGTCCATACATACAAAAATCAAACACTATAATACGGTGATTAAACCTGAAGTGCTGTATGCAAGTGAAACCTTGGTACTTAATAAGAAAGGTGATCTGGAAAATATCTTGAAGGAGGAAAGAAAGATCTTGAGGAAAATTCTGGGCCCAGAGAAAAGTGAAGAAGGGTATAGACTCAAATCACGCAAAGCCACGGAAAAACTATCCAACCTCGCCGCAGTCATCAGGAAACGAAGACTGAAATTCTATGGACACGTTCACAGACTCTCTTCTTCAAGGTTAACTCACAAGATTTTGACATACTCTGGAAAACTGAAGAACGTATCTTGGATACAAGATGTTAAAAATGACCTGGAAAAGGCCCGGATAGAAACGTCAGAAATACTAGACAGAAATGTCTACCGTCAGAAGATAAATAAATGGGTGGTACAGCCAGAGAATGAAGTCCCCAGAAGATCGGGGACTAAGTGGTCAGAAGAAAGGAAACAAGCGCAAAGTGAAAGAATGAAAGCAATATGGTCTGTTAGAAAGGCGAATCATAAATGTAATGCGTGATTCAATAGGGTCCATACGCACATAATAATAATAATAATAATAAGACAATATACCTAAATGACTGCTTAGGTATTGAGGGATGTAGAATCCAATTCTGTATTCAGTGTTTCTCAATCGTGTCACGTTTTTTTGTTGTTGTAATTTTTTGAAATAAGAACGAAAAACTTCAAAATTCGATCAAGAATTTCAATAACGTCAAATTAGGTAACATATTACTTTTTAAAGTCGCCTCCGTTGCGTAGTGGTCAGAGTGATTATCTGCCACCCCGGAGGTCCGCGGTTCGATTCCCGATTCTGCCACGAAAATTGAAAAGTGGTATGAGGACTGGAACGGGATCTACTCAGACTCGGGTGGTCCAAATGGGTAGAGGGGGTTTGATTCCCACCTCAGCCATCCTCGAAGTGGTTTTCCGTGGTTTCCCCACTTCGTCCAAAGGCAAATGCTGGGATGGTACCTACCGTAAGGCCACGGCCGCCTCCTTCCCACTTCCTTGCCTAACCTCCCAGTCTTCCCATCCCTTCATCAGGCACCCTGTTCGCTTTGAAGGTGAGGCCGCCTGGGCGTAGTGCTGGTCACACACCCCAGTTGTATCCAAGACCCAATTTTCTAGCTCCACGACAATGCCCTCAGTGGCGGTAGAGGTGGAATCCCTCTTTTAGTCCGTGGGAAAAGCCAACCCTGGAGGGTAAAACGATGGCGAAGAAAACAAAATATATTTTTAAGCGTGTTTTAACACCACAATATAAAGCTACTATAAAATCATGAATTATATTAATACAATGTTCTTCCAGCCATTCAGAAGTTCAATTTGTCGTTTGAATTGTGCAGTTCAACAGGAAGTAATTATATGACACCACTTAACCTTCTCAGATCCACTACATATTTTCTGATCACAGATTTACTGCGCTGGATATATGACACATAAAATGAATACACAATTAAAGCTTACAGTATACCTACCAGTTTCAAGGATTGGAATTAATACAAATGTAGAAATACATTGAGTTTTTAGTTTCTTTGCAATATTAACCAAGAGAAAAAATATACGGATACTTTGCTCATAATTGTTAATGCCAGTTATTTTATAAGATTTCAGGGATTCCATTTGTATAAATTACCAGCTTTAACGCAATAATAATAGTATAATTGATGTAAAGATATATATCAGTTTCAGTATTTTGACAATTTCATAATTTCCAAAAAAGTTTTTTCTTAAAAAAAATTGCGTGCGTGAAACGAAACTACGTATGGGCTTTGTAACTACCCATAGGGGGGAAGAGTTTTTCTGTAGCGAAGTGGTTGCATATCAGTGATATAACTATAAAATTAAAACACAAAAGAAGTGTTTGGATGGATCATAAACCTTTTATTGCGCACTGACAATACTGCAATGGAATGCAAATCATTATATAAAAAATATAATGCAGTAAACCACAAAAGGTGATTTATGTAAACAAAATGACTGCTCATTCAGTAATGAAATTTCAAGTTCACGCATGCAGAATTTTATGAAGTACAATGCATATTTAACATTTTGTGAACAAAACACACACTTTCACAATTAAGAGCCAAAACAGTGAAAACACATAATATTTGCTACATACGTATGTAAATGAAAGTTCATCTACTATAAATTATAACATCATTTCCAAATAAGAAACCATCTCAGGATTTTTTTCCAGAAAATACCCAAATTATGCACTATTATCAAACAAAAATTATTTTTAAAATGTAAGCAGCAAGTTCAATGACAATCGGCTGCACATACACACTAGCAAGAACATGAAAAACACAATAACACGCAGCTATTGATATATTTAAGTATGTTAAAGTTGTTATGTTATTAATTATTTCACATTAAATAATAAAGAATAATTTATTATTCACTTCCGAAACCAAAGACACTTACAAGGCAACTGATAAAAAAAAAGATATTTAGGCTACGTATTCTGAACAATTTACAGTACGTTCGAGTATCATTCAACATAATTAGCTTCTTGTTGTTGCTTATTTTAGGGCTGCGACATCGTGGTCATATAGCCCCGTGCATCTGGGTGTGTTTAACCTGTGATATTGTGATGGCTGTACCACTGTGTGCAGTTGTAAATTAGGGATAAAACAAAAAGAGGCGGCCGTGGCCTTAAGTCAGGAACCACCCCGACCACAGAAAAACACTTCCAGGATGACTGAGGTAGGAATTGAACCCTCCTCGTCTGAGTTTTATCTCACGAGGCTGAGTGTACCCCGTTCCAGCCCTCACAACAGTATTAAAATCTCCTGGCAGAGCCGGGAATCGAACCCGGACCTCCAGGGCGTCAGCCAAGAACGCTAGCCACTACACCCCCACGTGATTAATGTTTTTCTTGTCTGTGAATGTGTCAGTGGTTTCCTCTTCTTTCGTTTGTTGGTATTATTTGTTGCCTGCTTTTGTAGTTGTGCCTCTAGCACAAATGAGGGATATTGGATGTTCATGCCTCGAACAACTCGACTGTCTAGAATTTCTGGCAAAATATACTCCAGTAGTGTATTTTGGACAGTTCTAGCACCACCTCCACCTCCCCACCTCACAAGATGGCGGCAGTGCGATATCTCTCGAACTTATGGTCGGATTTTGATGAATGAGGTGTCATTGAACTCGGGCTGACACTCCCTTTCCAATGGACAACATATTTCAACCCCAAAAATAAAACCTACCCTACTAGGGGGTGAAAATGTATTTTTTTAGAGAATCTCTCTTTCCAATTGCAACATGTGAGAGTTTGAATGCTAATATGGAATGAAAAGTTGTTCTACACAAGAGACATGTGTGCTGTGGAAAGCCACTATGAATTAGCATGTCCACTCATGGCTTTTGAAAAGGGTGGGGGAGCGGTTCCCTGTGGACGGGTCCTTGTTGACAGGTCCCTGTGGACGGGTCATTGTTGTCGGGTCATTGTGGACGAGTCCTTGTGGACAAGTCCTTGTGGACAGGGCCTTGTGGACAAGTCCTTGTGGACAGGTCCTTGTGGACGATCCTTGTGGATGAGTCCTTGTTGATGAGCCCCTTTGGACTGATCCCTTTGGACCGGTTCCTACGGACTGGCTCATGAACTTATTTAAATTATGTCAAAGGGCCTAACTACATTTCGCGTGTGTTGAACTGACGTTGTTCCCCAGTCTCTACTACTATAATGGGATAACGATATGAAAGGAAAGTGGCGAAATACATGTGAACACGTGCGAGATGTCATTATTAGCATTCTCCTTGTGAAACAAGTCACATCCTGTTTTGGTTCATACGTGAGAAAATGCAAGTTCATGTGTAATATGACCTAAAACACAGGTGTTCACCTGTGCACGTGCACGATAAGAGCTAACAAGTCACAACCTGTTTTGACAGTGGTGAGAGGTGAAGGGGGGAGAGTCAGTGAAAGAGAGAACACAGGTGAAGCGAGAAAGAAATATGTATTGCTCATCTTATGAATCAATAAGGTTAGGGACCTGTATGAGAGGTCGTTGGACTTGAGGTGACATTCTGTTTTTGAATATATTATTTATTTATGTCAAAAGGGCCTAACTACACTTTTGTTGATATCTCGCTAACTAATAATCAGAGAGGGTCAAGTGAGGTGTCATGGGACTCAGATGGTCAACCCTTTTCCATGACCAATGAATTTACCCAAAAGATCTAAGGTCATTAGCTTTTTAATATCTCATGAATCAATAAGGCTAGGGACCTGTATGAGAGGTCGTTGGACTTGAGGTGACATTCTGTTTTTGAATATATTATTTCTTCTTCTTGTTTCAAATGGGCCTACTTTGGACCACGCTTGTTCAACTGTTGAGCTTTGATCTTTGCCCAGTGTTGTCGCATTTTCTGCCGGTGTAACTCCTTCCTTTCATCTGTCCAAGGGGTACCTTTCTTCCGGGGTTTTTCCTGAAATCCATGGACTTCCTTCAGGGCATGTCTCACAGATTGCCTGTCTTGAAGATCTGATATTCCCAGTTCATTAATGTCTTTCTCAGTTTCTGTCAGCCAAGTGGTACGAACCTTCTTGTTCTGCCAGAAAGTGAACAGCCTATTGGTCAGTCTTTTGGGAGGCAATCTTGCCACATGACCATAGAATGCTACTCTCTTTTTCCTAGCACAGTCAGAGAGCCTTTCTATATGTTCGTAGAGCTCGGAATTGTGCCGCCTACGGTATTCCTCATCTTCCTTTACCGGACCTAGGATCTTCCTGAGAATTCTCCTCTCTCTGACTTCCATTTTCTCCATCAGACCACTTCGGTTCAATGAGAGACACTCCATGGCATACAGGACTTCTGGTCGTATGACTGAGGTGTAGTGCTTCAGTTTCAGGTTGCGTGACAGGCATTTCTTGTTGTAGATGTTCTTTGTCAGTCGATAAGCCAGTTCCAGCTTGTTGACTCTCATGGATAATGATGCTCTTTCTGATAAGTTGGGTTCAATCCATTCGCCGAGATACTTAAATTTCTCAATCCTCTTGATTTTTCCCTGTTCTAGTAGCATCTCTCTGTTAGCTTCTTTGATGTTGGTGAAGAATTCTGTTTTTTCCAGCGACACTTGAAGACCCACTTTGGCTGCCTGTCTTCTGAGGCAATTGACCTGCATTGTTGTTGTATCCAGAGAATCGGCAATAAGTGCCATGTCGTCAGCAAAGGCCAGGCAATCTACAACCAGTCCTTCCTTCCTACGCCCCAGGTATATCCCACTCTGGACACCCATATTGGTCAGTTCCTTGCGCCATTCTCTCACAACCTTTTCAAGGACACAGTTGAAAAGAAGTGGAGAAAGTCCATCCCCTTGTCTCACCCCTGTTTTTATCTCGAAGCTTGCTGAGACCTCGCCTCTAAATTTAACCTTGGAATGGGTATTGGTCAAGGTTTCTAGAATGAGTTTGCGGGTTTTGTTGTCTAACCCTACTTCTTGGAGAATTCTATTAAGTGTTTCCCTATCAACAGAGTCGTAGGCCTTCCTAAAATCAACAAAGGTGACAACCACCTTGCGGTTTCTCAATTTGGAGTATGCAAGTACAGTTTTCAGGTTGAGGATCTGTTCAGCACAGGATCGGCCCTTCCTGAAGCCTCCCTGATATTCTCCGAGTTGACTGTCCAGTTGACTTTCTGCCCATGTTAGTAATGCCTTGGAGAAAATCTTGTATGTTACCGGGACGAGAGAAATCCCACGGTAGTTGTTTAGGTCAGTAAAATCTCCTTTCTTGTGGAGGGGATGGATCAGAGCTGAGGTCCAGTCAGGTGGTAATTTCTCTGTTTCCCAGATGTTCTGTATGATCTCGGTGAGTTTGCACACAGCATTGCTTCCAGCACATTTCCAGAGTTCACCAACAATGGAGTCCTCTCCAGCTGTCTTGTTGTTCTTAAGAAGTTGAATGATTTCACGAACTTCTTCCAGTGAAGGAGGCAGCGAGTCCGGGTTTGGTGTTGTTTGTATGTAGTCAAAGTCTTCGCTGGGTGGAACACAGTTGAGCAAGTTCTTAAAGTACTGAGCTAAGAGGCGACAGTTGTCCTTGTCGTTAAAAGTCAGTTTGCCCTGTGAGTCTTTGAAGTGGAGACTTGGTGGAGTGTATTTTCCGAGTGACTGCTTGAATGTTTTGTAAAAGTCTCTGGTGTTATTTTTAGCGAAGTTCTCTTCGATTTGGGTTAGTTGGTTGCGTGTGAAGGCCCGTTTGGTTCCTCGGATTATCTTGGTTGTAAGCTTCCTTTGTTCCAAGTAGTTCTCCCAATTTTCCTTAGTCTTTTTAGAGTTCCATTTCATCCAGGCTGTCTGTCTTTGAGCTATTGTGTTGTCACAGTCTTCAGTCCACCACGGATGTTTCTTTCTTCTAGTGAGGGGAGCAAGTTCACTAGCCGTCTTGACAAGAGCTTCTTTCAGTTGGTCCCAGTTGTTAAGATCTGCACTGTTCAGTCTTCGACTGACTTCTTGATTGTTCTTAAGTCGCTCTATATCAAATCTGACCATCTTGGAGGTTCTGTGTAATCTATTGTTTCTAGGTTGGAGTCGCAGTTTGATCTTTGAGAGGTAGTGGTCTGAGTCCAGATTGGCGCTTCTTAATACCTTCACGTTTTGTATTTCCTTTTGGGATTTTCTTGAGATGGCCACATGATCTATCTGGAATTCACCCAGGTTGATGTTAGGAGAGATCCAAGTCTTTTGCTTTCTTGGCAGATGTTTAAATGCTGTAGACTTCATAACCAAGTCGAAAGCCCTGCACAGTTCCACCAATCGTTCTCCATTGCGATTAGTTCGTTTATGCGCTGGATAGTTGCCCACTATGTTTCTGTATTTTTTCTCCCTTCCTAACTGGGCATTGAAGTCACCAAGCAGTATGGTGGTATGTCGGTCTGGGATTTTAGAGAGAATATCTTCTAGGTCTTCCCAGAATTTGTCAGTTCTGTCTGGGTTGCGCTTGTTGTCCTGGTTGGTTGGGGCGTGTACATTGACTAAAGTGTAGCCCTTGTTAGCACATTTGAGAGAGAGGATAGATACACGACTGCTTGGAGAACTAAAGTCGATGACTGAATCCAGTATCTTATGGCTGATTATAAATCCTGTACCTAAGTGGGGTACGTTCTTCATTACTCGCTGACCGACTTTTCCTTTGAGGATTCTGTACCCTTGGGATTCAAGGGCATGGTCATCAGTGAATCTGGTTTCCTGTACTGCTGTCAGTACTATGTTATGTCGTGTTAGTGAGTCTGTCAGATGTTTCAGTTTACCCACTTTGAGCAGTGAATTGGCGTTAAATGTTGCGAAGAAACTTTGCCGTCTTGATCTGAGTTTACGTCCAGGAATTTCAGGATGCTCCGACTCATCCTTAAAGCATGTTAGTGCGGACTCCCCAGAATCCGAAGGTCCGCTAACGTTGCCATGGGCAACGGTGGATTGGTTACCACCTGGGGTAGTGCATTTAGCGAAATTTTCCTCCATGCTCAGTTGAAGATCATTCTTCATGGGGCAGCGACGAGTCACTGTCCAAGGTACTGCTCAAGTTGTTAGCTTGAGAGGCTTATTATTCGGGGTTGTCACCCCTAGACAGGTTGCCTTCACTGTGGCTAAGGAGCCCTGTCTACCCCACCCTTGCCAGGGACTACCCTCCGGGCCAGAGGGACCTGGGGCTGCTTGGGCAGGGGCGCCACTCCCTGAGTGGAGCTATCCATTAGGAGTCTCCACTAGCTACCCCGTGAATATATTATTTATTTATGTCAAAAGGACCTAACTGCACTTTTATTAATATCTCGCTAACTAATAATCAGAGAGGGTCAAGTGAAGTGTCATAGGACTCAGGATGGTCAACCCTTTTCCATGATCAACGAATTTACCCAAAAGATTCAAAACAGCAAGGTCATTGACCTATGATTTTATAAGCTAATAATCAGAGAGGCTCAAGTGAAGTGTCATGGGACTCAGGATGGTCAACCCTTTTCCATGACTAACGAATTTACCCAAAAGATTCAAAAAACAGCAAGGTCATTGACCTAATATTTTATAAACTAATAATCGAATATCAACATGTGAGGTGTTATAGGACTTAGAATGGTCAACCCTTTCCCATGGCCAATGAATTTACCCAAAATACCCAATACATCAAGGTCATCGACCTGAGATTTTATAAACTAATAATCGGATACGAACATGTGAGATGTTTACCATGTATGTGATGAAACATAGCTAGGTAGAGAAAGAATTAGTGTAGGCTACATGTATAGTGATTGACAAGTCTTTTACCATTGAAACTTGTTTTTCAGATCAAACTGCAGTATAGAGAGAGTATAGGTTGTAGGTATGGGTTAATAAATGACGAACGGTGTACACACAAACTCTGATTTATCGATTCAAGAATTAAGAGTAGACTATCTTTAATTGATTGGTTAAAGAGGATAGCTAAAACACAAAAATGCTCAGTGGTTACCGGGACAAGATGGTCGCTACACACACAACAAGCTTTAAATACTTGAGGCTAATAATCTATACACACACACTCGCTTGTTCTAAACTAAACTGTGTTGCTGTCAGTGCTCAGACAGTAGGCTGATGACAAAAAATGCATTGCTATCAGAAATATAATCATTTCCGGTTGTATAATGTTACCAGCTATCCATTTTATGTTGCAGTGTTAAGCACATTTAGCTCTTGTACTGGTGGTCTTAACTCGATTTCCAGGTCTCATGCCTAGAACGAGTCAAACTAAGAAACAAGGGCATGGTGGTGTAGTGGTTAAGCTGTTAGCCTTTTCACTAGGGTTCTATTTCAGGTTAATATGCATGTCATAAACATATTAAACAAAACAAAACAGAGATAACGTTCAAAACTGATTACATTTGTGTCTTTCCAAATTATTACTTGGATTACAAATACAAAGGTGAACTGGGTTTGATATACAGTTAATGCTGTCTATCACACACTAGACTGTAAGAAAGCCAAAAGAGCAAAAGGCGTAGGTAGAGCAGTGGTAAAATTGTTATATGTAGAGAACTACCTAGCAGTTTTATGACCTGGCAAAGCTATATCGCATAAGCAGTGCAGGATACAATCCAGCAATCAAATTTGTATCTTGTGGAACAGAGAAAATGCACTTTTACCTTGATGAATAGCAAATGAGTGCAAATGAATGACCTATGCATTAGCCTACCATAGGGTTATAACCACGTGGTGGGGGTGTGACTTCTATATTTTATTGTTTAGAGACATGGCTTTTTTGTAACCAGTAGATTTAGTATTTTGTAAATATTCATTTTTGTAATTGTAAAATAGTGGAAACATTTTTTTTGTAATAGTAAATGTTAAATGTAAACCTAAAAGTTATTTGGGATAAGTGTGCATGTCAAGGATAAATAGCGTGGTTGTATTTGTTTTTCAAAGACAGGTATGATTGTGTGAATGTATGACTATAGATAGAATGATAGAGAGAGAGAGAAAGTGTGTGTGTGTGTGTGTGTGTGTGTAGCATTGATTGTTCAACCAAAGCAAACACGGCAAGGTGGGATGGTGGGGTAATTAATGTATATAGCAAATGGTAAATAGTATACTGTAGTTTTTTTAACACTTGTGTTTTTTTTAATGCAGCGGTAGATAGGTGTTATTTTGTAAAACAGTCTTACCTACAGTCGTAGTATTAGTAGTAGTAGTAGTAGTAGTAGGTCTATACGTTTTTGGAAACAAACAGAAAGAGAATGCACTATTGCCATGGCCAAGCACTTCCATTAAAATAATTTCAAGAAAATTTTAATCAGCAAATGTGTGTTTTACAAAACTAAACTTTCAGCATGGACTAAATCATAAACGTGTCGTCTGTGATATGAAAAAAATAGGAAATCCATGTTTCCATATCAACACAATTTAAAAAACTTAAAACTGACATTTAAAAAATGTAAATGGGAAATTGACAAATGTGTAAACAACAAAATGGAAAGTTCTTGTTTCCGTATCATGAAATCCAAAAACTTTAAACTGACATTTTCAAATCGTGTACATGGAAAATTGACAAATGGCAATGTGTGAAATGTGAAAATGAAAAAAAAAATGAACAAATGGCTATCATTATTTTAAAAAAATTAAAAACCGTCGTGTTCTATCGTTAAAGTGTGAATCAAACCACATCTACTTATTTGAATCACCCGAGACTTAGTAGACCTGTTATAGTTCTAATATACTTTTAAAATTTTATGATAAAGCTCGATTGAACTCAAGAGCTTTAGAGTGCCAGCTAACTAGTATAACAGTTACGTCACAAAGACAACTTTACACTACTCTTAATGAACAATAATAAGAAAAAGAATAATAAATATTGACATTTTTTAAAGAATGAACATGGTGACACTGTTTCTGTTGCACTGTCTGCTAGCTACTAGCCAGCAGCTGGGGTCTTAGAAAACGATACAGTTGACATTTTGCAATGAAATGTGACATGTTTCAAAGTATAGTATTATGGGTTGCTGTTGAGTAAGAACTAATCCTGTACAAGGAAGCAAGGGTTTGAACCCCTTACCTAACATTACTATTGCCTGAACATGGCTTGACGACACTGTATTATTATGATACTCGGTACACAAACCATAGATAGAGTGTATTGTTTAAGATCACTTTCTTTCTGAACATAGGTGGAGATTGTTGATGGTTAACAATGGCATTAATATAGTAGGACGTGGGTATAGCAATTAAGAAAAAACAGACAACACCCATACAATATTTTTATTTATTTAATATAAGTACTTGTACAATAGTTACATTCAAAATACATTTCTTTTTTCTCTATTACTATTTAGTCCTTTTTGATTCTCTTGCATATGAAGGGTAGATAACCTTGTAGTTCAGCCCCTTAAAACAACAACAACACAACCTTTTGCATAGTTTGTGATGTTGATGACTCTTGAGATGTATAAGATGTATTAAACATTACTTTTACAGCAGGGGTTAAATGTTGCTCAATAAACACTGCACTATTTTGAGTAGCAACATTTTTTTCTTGTACTAGCTTTTTAGCATTGTCATGATTAATTGTTGACACCAAAGTGTTTCATTTGGTGCACCACATTGATGATCAATCACACTTAAATCTTACCATTTCTACTTTTCAGATTGCCTCGACATTTTTTTTTTACCTGTCTTTTGAGCATTGCCAAAATATTATCCCTTTTACATTTTGATGATTATAGTTATAAGAGTAGCCTTTATAGAGTACACGTTGTTTACCTTTGTTAGTTTTAGTAAGTTCCATATTAGCAACTAACCTGTTAGTATGATTTGCTCACTACAAAGGTTATAACTGTTCTGATAATAAAATCATTTAGCTTTGGCTTTTATATTTAATATGTGCAGTTTGAAGTGATAGCAAAAGTGAGAGCAAAGTGGTAGCATAGTGGTAGAAAATATAACATGTATTGTTAAGAAATAGTTTAAGCGGTTATGTGGATCCATTACATAATAATTTTTGCACGACGAAGCTCATTTTCTATATCCAATAGTTCTTCTTCATATTCAGTATAACCAGCCTGTTTATAGACATGCAGTTGCTGAAGTCGCCGGATTAGCTTACTTGGATTGTTCCAGTAGACAAATTTAACAAATGATTTTTTAGGTGTAAACAAAGCATTACCATTATCATTATTATCTTCATCATCAACATCATCATCATCATAACCATTATCATTATCATCATCATCATGATCATTATAATCCTCATCACTATTACTATATAGTCCTTTTTGATCCTTTTGCAATACCACATTTTGCACAGTCTGTGTTGTCTTTGATAATGTTGGGAGTTTTTCAGACATTGACAACTGTCCTAACACGACTTTCTGAGGAGATGATACATGCTTCTTAACAAACAATGCACTATCTTGAGCTGCAATATCTTTTTCTGGGACAAGTGTTTTAGCATTTTGAAGAGTTTTTTAAAACAGCAACGATGTTTTATCTGGTACACTACATTGATGATCACTCACACTTAAGACATCACTATTTTTACTTTTCAGCTCACCTCGACAATGTTTTGAACGATGTTTTGAACAACGCCAAATAACAGTTCCATTTTTATTAGTTCGTTTTACAATATATGTATATCCTTTATAGAATGCGTATGGCATACCATTGCTATTTGTTGATACTTCCATGTCAATTGTCAAGCATGAACTAATCTCTAGCAAAGTTCACTCGATAATATAAATAATAGTTTAAAGTGAGAGGAAAAGTGGGTGCAAGAGTGGGTGCAAGAGTGGGTGCAAGAGTGGGTGCAAGAGTGGGTGTAAGAGTGGGTGCAAGAGTGGGTGCAAGAGTGGGTGCAAGAGTGGGTGCAAGAGTAGGTGCAAGAGTGGGTGCAAGAGTGGGTGTAAGATTGGGTGCAAGAGTGGGTGCAAGAGTGGGTGTAAAAGGGAGTGTAAGAGTGGGTGCAAAAGTGGGTGTCGCTTATAGTAGGCATGAATTTTACTAGAATGTGATTTGAGTAAATGTAATTTCTAAACCCAAGTAGTGAGTAGTCAGTTGGTTTTGATTTATGCAAGCGTAAACATGTCTCATACACTGATGATGGATACTCAAGGCTTCATGGTCAACAAAAACAAGTATATAGTTAAAGAGGTAACTATTATTGATTGCACAACACTGAATCTATTTTTTGAAATTTTGACAAAGGGCCTAAGTGCACTTTTGTTAATATCTCGCGAACCAATAAGACTAGGGCATTGTATGAGGTATTGTTGGACTTTTGCCGAAGACTGCTGGTAAACACCTATGTTCCCACGACCTTTTTAAAGATGGCGGCTAACCCACGAGGGGTGATTAAAAAGTACTCCAAGTGGCGCTTGTCGATAAGCAAACCAATAATCAAAAGGGGGGGGGGGGTATGACAGAGCTTGAGGCGATAACCCCTTTTGATTGATCCCTGTTGATTTGCCCCTTTGGACTGCCCCCGTTGACTACTCCCTCTGGACGGGTCCTTTTTGAAGGGAGTCATTTTTGACGGGGTCCTGCTGACGGGTCACTGTGGACGGGTCCCTGTTGACAGGTCCTTTTGACTAATCCCTTTGGACCCGTCCCTTTGACATAATTTGGCTAAATGCATGGGTCAACCCATAGGGATCAGTCCAAAGGGACCGGTCCAAAGGGATTAGTCAAAAGGACCTGTCAACAGGAACCCGTCCACAGTGACCCGTCAGCAGGGCCCCGTCAAAAAATGACTCCCTTCAAAAAGGACCCGTCCAGAGGGAGTAGTCAACGGGGGCAGTCCAAAGGGGCAAATCAACAGGGATCAATCAAAAGGGGTTATCGCCTCAAGCTCTGTCATACCCCCCCCCCCCCTTTTTGATTATTGGTTTGCTTATCGACAAGCGCCGCTTGGATTACTTTTTAATCACCCCTCGTGGGTTAGCCGCCATCTTTAAAAAGGTCGTGGGAACATAGGTGTTTACCAGCAGTCTTCGGCAAAAAGTCCAACAATACCTCATACAATGCCCTAGTCTTATTGGTTCGCGAGATATTAACAAAAGTGCACTTAGGCCCTTTGTCAAAATTTCAAAAAATAGATTCAGTGTAGTGCAATAAATAATAGTTACCTCTTTAACTATATACTTGTTTTTGTTGACCATGAAGCCTTGAGTATCCATCATCAGTGTATGAGACATGTTTACGCTTGCATAAATCAAAACCAACTGACTACTCACTACTTGGGTTTAGATATTACATTTACTCAAATCACATTCTAGTAAAAAATCATGCCTACTATAAACTACACCCACTTTTTCACTCACTTTTACATTCACTTTTGCACTCACTTTTGCACCCACTTTTGCACTCACTTTTACACTCACTTTTCACCCGCTTTTGCACCCACATTTGCACTCACTTTAAACTATTATTTCTATTATCGAGCTAAATTTATTGGAGATTATTTCATGCTTGAAAATTGATATGGATGTATCAACGAATAGTTATGGTAAGCCATATGCATACTATAAAGGTTATACGTATATTGCAAAACGAACCAATAAAATGGAACTGTTATTTGACATTGTTCAAAACATCGTTTCAAACAGTGTCAAAGTGAACTAAAAAGTAAAAATAGTTAGGTCTTAAGTGTGAGTGATCATCACTGTAGTGTGACAGATAAGACATCGTTGCTGTTTAAAAAAAATACTTCAAATGTTAAAACACTAGTCCGAAAAAAGGTATGATAAACCGCCTGTTGTGCAAACAATGATAGCCACCTCTTTAAATATATTCTGTACTCGTTTTCCTTGACCTTAAAGCCTTGAGTATCCATCACCAGTGTATGTGACATGTTTACGCTTGAATAGATCAAAACCAACTGACTATTCACTACTTGGGTTTAGAAATTACATTTACTCAAATCACATTCTAGTAAAATTCATGCCTACTATAAGCGACACCCACTTTTGCACCCACTCTTGCACTCCCTTTTACACCCACTCTTGCACCCACTCTTGCACCCACTCTTGCACCCACTCTTACACCCACTCTTGCACCCACTCTTGCACCTACTCTTGCACCCACTCTTGCACCCACTCTTGCACCCACTCTTGCACCCACTCTTACACCCACTCTTGCACCCACTCTTGCACCCACTCTTGCACCCACTCTTGCACCCACTCTTGCACCCACTTTTCCTCTCACTTTAAACTATTATTTATATTATCGAGTGAACTTTGCTAGAGATTAGTTCATGCTTGACAATTGACATGGAAGTATCAACAAATAGCAATGGTATGCCATACGCATTCTATAGAGGATATACATATATTGTAAAACGAACTAATAAAAATGGAACTGTTATTTGGCGTTGTTCAAAACATCGTTCAAAACATTGTCGAGGTGAGCTGAAAAGTAAAAATAGTGATGTCTTAAGTGTGAGTGATCATCAATGTAGTGTACCAGATAAAACATCGTTGCTGTTTAAAAAAACTCTTCAAAATGCTAAAACACTTGTCCCAGAAAAAGATATTGCAGCTCAAGATAGCGCATTGTTTGTTAAGAAGCATGTATCATCTCCTCAGAAAGTCGTGTTAGGACAGTTGTCAATGTCTGAAAAACTCCCAACATTATCAAAGACAACACAGACTGTGCAAAATGTGGTATTGCAAAAGGATCAAAAAGGACTATATAGTAATAGTGATGAGGATTATAATGATCATGATGATGATGATAATGATAATGGTTATGATGATGATGATGATGTTGATGATGAAGATAATAATGATAATGGTAATGCTTTGTTTACACCTAAAAAATCATTTGTTAAATTTGTCTACTGGAACAATCCAAGTAAGCTAATCCGGCGGCTTCAGCAACTGCATGTCTATAAACAGGCTGGTTATACTGAATATGAGGAAGAACTATTGGATATAGAAAATGAGCTTCGTCGTGCTAAAATTATTATGTAATGGATCCACATAACCGCTTAAACTATTTCTTGACAATACATGTTATATTTCCTACCACTATGCTACCACTTTGCTCTCACTTTTGCTATCACTTCAAACTGCACATATTAAATATAAAAGCCAAAGCTAAATGATTTTATTATCAGAACAGTTATAACCTTTGTAGTGAGCAAATCATACTAACAGGTTAGTTGCTAATATGGAACTTACTAAAACTTAACAAAGGTAAACAACGTGTACTCTATAAAGGCTACTCTTATAACTATAATCGTCAAAATGTAAAAGGGATAATATTTTATCAATGCTCAAAAGACAGGTAAAAAAAAATGTCGAGGCAATCTAAAAAGTAGAAATGGTAAGATTTAAGTGTGAGTGATCATCAATGTGGTGCACCAAATGAAACACTGTTGGTGTCAACAATTAATCATGACAATGCTAAAAAGCTAGTACAAGAAAAAAATGTTGCTACTCAAAATAGTGCAGTGTTTATTGAGCAACATTTAACCCCTGCTGTAAAAGTAATGTTTAATACATCTTACACATCTCAAGAGTCATCAACATCACAAACTATGCAAAAGGTTGTGTTGTTGTTGTTTTAAGGGGCTGAACTACAAGGTTATCTACCCTTCATATGCAAGAGAATCAAAAAGGACTAAATAGTAATAGAGAAAAAAGAAATGTATTTTGAATGTAACTATTGTACAAGTACTTATATTAAATAAATAAAAATATTGTATGGGTATTGTCTGTTTTTTCTTAATTGCTATACCCACGTCCTACTATATTAATGCCATTGTTAACCATCAACAATCTCCACCTATGTTCAGAAAGAAAGTGATCTTAAACAATACACTCTATCTATGGTTTGTGTACCGAGTATCATAATAATACAGTGTCGTCAAGCCATGTTCAGGCAATAGTAATGTTAGGTAAGGGGTTCGAACCCTTGCTTCCTTGTACAGGATTAGTTTTTACTCAACAGCAACCCATAATACTATACTTTGAAACATGTCACATTTCATTGCAAAATGTCAACTGTATCGTTTTCTAAGACCCCAGCTGCTGGCTAGTAGCTAGCAGACAGTGCAACAGAAACAGTGTCACCATGTTCATTCTTTAAAAAATGTCAATATTTATTATTCTTTTTCTTATTATTGTTCATTAAGAGTAGTGTAAAGTTGTCTTTGTGACGTAACTGTTATAATAGTTAGCTGGCACTCTAAAGCTCTTGAGTTCAATTCGAGCTTTATCATAAAATTTTAAAAGTATATTAGAACTATAACAGGTCTACTAAGTCTCGGGTGATTCAAATAAGTAGATGTGGTTTGATTCACACTTTAACGATAGAACACGACGGTTTTTAATTTTTTTTAAATAATGATAGCCAATTGTTCATTTTTTTCATTTTCACATTTCACACATTGCCATTTGTCAATTTTCCATGTACACGATTTGAAAATGTCAGTTTAAAGTTTTTGGATTTCATGATACGGAAACAAGAATTTTCCATTTTGTTGTTTACACATTTGTCAATTTCCCATTTACATTTTTTAAATGTCAGTTTTAAGTTTTTTAAATTGTGTTGATATGGAAACATGGATTTCCTATTTTTTTTTCATATCACAGACGACACGTTTATGATTTAGTCCATGCTGAAAGTTTAGTTTTGTAAAACACACATTTGCTGATTAAAATTTTCTTGAAATTATTTTAATGGAAGTGCTTGGCCATGGCAATAGTGCATTCTCTTTCTGTTTGTTTCCAAAAACGTATAGGCCTACTACTACTACTACTACTACTAATACTACTACTGTAGGTAAGACTGTTTTACAAAATAACACCTATCTACCGCTGCATTTAAAAAAACACAAGTGTTAAAAAAAACTACAGTATACTATTTACCATTTGCTATATACATTAATTACCCCACCATCCCACCTTGCCGTGTTTGCTTTGGTTGAACAATCAATGCTACACACACACACACACACACACACTTTCTCTCTCTCTCTATCATTCTATCTATAGTCATACATTCACACAATCATACCTGTCTTTGAAAAAAAAATACAACCACGCTATTTATCCTTGACATGCACACTTATCCCAAATAACTTTTAGGTTTACATTTAACATTTACTATTACAAAAAAAATGTTTCCACTATTTTACAATTACAAAAATGAATATTTACAAAATACTAAATCTACTGGTTACAAAAAAGCCATGTCTCTAAACAATAAAATATAGAAGTCACACCCCCACCACGTGGTTATAACCCTATGGTAGGCTAATGCATAGGTCATTCATTTGCACTCATTTGCTATTCATCAAGGTAAAAGTGCATTTTCTCTGTTCCACAAGATACAAATTTGATTGCTGGATTGTATCCTGCACTGCTTATGCGATATAGCTTTGCCAGGTCATAAAACCGCTAGGTAGTTCTCTACATATAACAATTTTACCACTGCTCTACCTACGCCTTTTGCTCTTTTGGCTATCTTACAGTCTAGTGTGTGATAGACAGCATTAACTGTATATCAAACCCAGTTCACCTTTGTATTTGTAATCCAAGTAATAATTTGGAAAGACACAAATGTAATCAGTTTTGAACGTTATCTCTGTTTTGTTTTGTTTAATATGTTTATGACATGCATATTAACCTGAAATAGAACCCTAGTGAAAAGGCTAACAGCTTAACCACTACACCACCATGCCCTTGTTTCTTAGTTTGACTCGTTCTAGGCATGAGACCTGGAAATCGAGTTAAGACCACCAGTACAAGAGCTAAATGTGCTTAACACTGCAACATAAAATGGATAGCTGGTAACATTATACAACCGGAAATGATTATATTTCTGATAGCAATGCATTTTTTGTCATCAGCCTACTGTCTGAGCACTGACAGCAACACAGTTTAGTTTAGAACAAGCGAGTGTGTGTGTATAGATTATTAGCCTCAAGTATTTAAAGCTTGTTGTGTGTGTAGCGACCATCTTGTCCCGGTAACCACTGAGCATTTTTGTGTTTTAGCTATCCTCTTTAACCAATCAATTAAAGATAGTCTACTCTTAATTCTTGAATCGATAAATCAGAGTTTGTGTGTACACCGTTCGTCATTTATTAACCCATACCTACAACCTATACTCTCTCTATACTGCAGTTTGATCTGAAAAACAAGTTTCAATGGTAAAAGACTTGTCAATCACTATACATGTAGCCTACACTAATTCTTTCTCTACATAGCTATGTTTCATAACATACATGGTAAACATCTCACATGTTCGTATCCGATTATTAGTTTATAAAATCTCAGGTCGATGACCTTGATGTATTGGGTATTTTGGGTAAATTCATTGGCCATGGGAAAGGGTTGACCATTCTAAGTCCTATAACACCTCACATGCTGATATTCGATTATTAGTTTATAAAATATTAGGTCAATGACCTTGCTGTTTTTTGAATCTTTTGGGTAAATTCGTTGGTCATGGAAAAGGGTTGACCATCCTGAGTCCCATGACACTTCACTTGAGCCTCTCTGATTATTAGCTTATAAAATCATAGGTCAATGACCTTGCTGTTTTGAATCTTTTGGGTAAATTCGTTGATCATGGAAAAGGGTTGACCATCCTGAGTCCTATGACACTTCACTTGACCCTCTCTGATTATTAGTTAGCGAGATATTAATAAAAGTGCAGTTAGGTCCTTTTGACATAAATAAATAATATATTCAAAAACAGAATGTCACCTCAAGTCCAACGACCTCTCATACAGGTCCCTAGCCTTATTGATTCATGAGATATTAAAAAGCTAATGACCTTAGATCTTTTGGGTAAATTCATTGGTCATGGAAAAGGGTTGACCATCTGAGTCCCATGACACCTCACTTGACCCTCTCTGATTATTAGTTAGCGAGATATCAACAAAAGTGTAGTTAGGCCCTTTTGACATAAATAAATAATATATTCAAAAACAGAATGTCACCTCAAGTCCAACGACCTCTCATACAGGTCCCTAACCTTATTGATTCATAAGATGAGCAATACATATTTCTTTCTCTCTTCACCTGTGTTCTCTCTTTCACTGACTCTCCCCCCTTCACCTCTCACCACTGTCAAAACAGGTTGTGACTTGTTAGCTCTTATCGTGCACGTGCACAGGTGAACACCTGTGTTTTAGGTCATATTACACATGAACTTGCATTTTCTCACGTATGAACCAAAACAGGATGTGACTTGTTTCACAAGGAGAATGCTAATAATGACATCTCGCACGTGTTCACATGTATTTCGCCACTTTCCTTTCATATCGTTATCCCATTATAGTAGTAGAGACTGGGGAACAACGTCAGTTCAACACACGCGAAATGTAGTTAGGCCCTTTGACATAATTTAAATAAGTTCATGAGCCAGTCCGTAGGAACCGGTCCAAAGGGATCAGTCCAAAGGGGCTCATCAACAAGGACTCATCCACAAGGATCGTCCACAAGGACCTGTCCACAAGGACTTGTCCACAAGGACTTGTCCACAAGGACTCGTCCACAATGACCCGTCCACAGGGACCTGTTAACAAGGACCCGTCCACAGGGAACCGCTCCCCCACCCTCTTCAAAAGCCATGAGTGGACATGCTAATTCATAGTGGCTTTCCACCGCACACATGTCTCTTGTGTAGAACAACTTTTCATTCCATATTAGCATTCAAACTCTCACATGTTGCAATTGGAAAGAGAGATTCTCTAAAAAATACAATTTCACCCCCTAGTCGGGTAGGTTTTATTTTTGGGGTTGAAATATGTTGTCCATTGGAAAGGGAGTGTCAGCCCGAGTTCAATGACACCTCATTCATCAAAATCCGACCATAAGTTCGAGAGATATCGCACTGCCGCCATCTTGTGAGGTGGGGAGGTGGAGGTGGTGCTAGAACTGTCCAAAACACACTACTTACTCCTTATAAAATTGTACCAGGTTTGGAAGCATTTTTCTTTGCCATAATATCTCATCCTTTTCTATCCTTTCTACGAATAGTTCTCCTTTCTTCGTATAAACTACATTGTCGCACCATTTTCTCCTGGTGATATTCAATTGACTTTGGACCTAGAAGAAGTAGCTGTAGCTTCGTTTCAATTGCAATTTTCCTTCTGACAGTTCCAAGCACAAACTTTTTTTTTGTCACCTTGTCTCTCAAATCTGATTCAGTGACGGACGCAAGGCATTTTACTTCTACGAGGCCACCACAAGCAACCAAACCATCAGGACTGGTTCCTAAAAATGAATGATCTTCTTCTACGAAGAACCCACACTTGGTGACCATGTTGCCAGTTTTGTCTTCGTACATTTTCAACACAGCGTCCTCATTATCTCTTCCAAATATGACGGAAACTGAGGTGAGATTTTTGGGATACAAAGTTGATTTTACAAGGTTGTGGCAAGGGGTGTGAGATAAATGCTATGACTAGCCCAAACTTGGAAGCTGTCAAGCGATTCACTCTTTGGTCGTGCCACATGTGGTTAGTGTGTTGTCCAAGAGTTGATACCTCAATAGGACTACCGTTTGTTGCCTCATCGGCCATTTTCTTTGAAACGTTGATCATTCTTGTCTCAAGAACTTCATCTTCAACGTCAGGCAACTGTGCTAGTGGCCCATAGTTTTCATCACACTTTCGTCTCTTCTTTACTGGTGTTTTTTGAGAAAATGCCAGTGCCCTTCGAGATCGTCTTTTCTCTCTGGCGACAATTTTAGCCTTGAAAATACTACCTGGGCTTCCATGTAGTTTTCTCCAGGGACTAAGATGCCATGTAGACACAGTGGTGTGACTTAGCTAAACAAAAGTAAACATCGCCATTTTGCAACGAAAGGAATACGTGAAATCCCTTTAATATTTCCCAAATTCTTACAACACCACTCAGCGAGCTCATCCCATGTCCATACGACCCCTTCGCCCAGCCTCCGTCGCTAATAACAGATATGTACGGAACGCAATTCAAATAGTTGTTCTTTTCAATGGCAATACGTCTTTCTTCTTCTGGATTTTCCTTCATTTTACGTATGAGAGCTACTTCCTAAACCTTTAAAAAGAAAATAATAATATTAATAATTTACAGAATGTATTTATTTTAAAATCTTAAATATGTTTTGAATAAATTGTTTAAAATTGTCTTAATTTAGAAATGTTTGAAGAGAGGCTTTTCTTTGCATAATTTTCATCTAATAATGAACAACAACAACAACAAAATAGTATTCATAATTCACTGAAACCACTTATTCAGAATTGTTTATAATATATAGGTCATAAGGAAATATGGATCAATATACAGTACTTATATCACCAACTCGTATTTCATGGTTTGCGTATTTGTTGTGGCCCACGATCGGTATGTCCAAAACACTGAACATTTCCTCGACTTGAGAAAACCCGATACCTACTGCCATAGCTCCCCACACCAGAGCATCGTTCACTTCCATTTTTTGGTAAACAGGCTCTGAAGTTACAGCATATTCGTTTTCGCAGTTATCACAATAATAAATCCATGTACAATATAATGCATTTTGTATTTCTTTTTTGTATTTGTATTTTCCCATGGTACAATGTTTGGAATGGATCGTTACTAATTCTATTTCTTTCATAACGTGACCAATATCAACGATGCGTCGCCCTATTGGAGGCAGTTCGTTGGCCTCAGTATTCCTTTCAATTACCATCGGTGGTACATCACGATCAGACTCATTGTCATCGTCTGTATCACTTCCTGAATCGTTTGGAAAATTTATGGAATAATCTTGATCTTCATACCTGAAATCACACAATGTTAAAAAATATTACCTTGATTATTATTAACATACAGAAAGCAAATACGCATTAAAACTAACTCCAGGCAAATGCTGGGATGGTTCCTCTCTAAAAGCAATCCTATCCCCAATTTAGAAATTCACACAATAATACAGCCATCACATTAACACATGTAATCACACAAATTCCATAGGCCTACACACCCAAAAATACATGGGGCTATATGACCGCGATGTCTCAGTCCCTAAAATAAGCAACAACAACACGTTTTACAAGTAGGTAATCTACTAAAAATGGCAAGTTCTTTCAAATTAATTAATAATTAATTTATATATTGTAGCAATAGTTTACTTACCGACTTGCATCGTGGCCTATTGGGGGAGTGCTTTCAACTAACAAGCTGTTGAATATTTCTTCGGAGTCTTCAAATTGAGCAGAATCGTTTGAAACATTCACGGTGATTTCTTGTTGTTTTCTTTTCTTTTCTCCCACGAAGTCTTTGCTGCGCGGCCTCTTCTGGAACGTTTCCTTGACGGAGAATGCTTTCGTGGCATTGAAGAATAAAGTGTGAATGTTATAGGAACACTCAATCACTCAATCACGAAACACAAACGCAGAATTAGGAAATGAAACGAGAAAGGGGCGAGGTATATTCTTCTATTTCTTCCTCAAGATTAGGTCTAGTCAGACTGAAGTGTTAGCGACTTAGCGCGCAGGAAAAAGTTATGGAAGAAGGCGAGTTATTTTGTTTTCTTTGCACTCCACGGTAAGTAGAATGGAATGCTGCGTAAGGAAAGGAATGACCCGCAACGGGAGGTGCGGTGCGGTGCGGTGCGGTGCAGTGCTAGGTAGTAGGGTGGGGGAATGAAGCTCGGTGCAAGTGGTAGTGCGGGTAGCCTATCGTGTAGCCTGTGTAGTTACCATTCTGCCGAGTTGAAGACTATTCAAAGGTACATACGTTACGGGTTTATCACTAAACAGTTTCTTTCATCAAATATTCGAACTGCTCAGAATTAGACCCTCTACAAATTGAATAAATTTGAAGCTATTATAGCAATTTTTTCACAATAAAAAAGGTTATTGAAATATTAAGCTTTTATAAAATATGGGGAATTTTGAAATAAAAATAGTTCATAATGAAGCTACTATTGCAAGGGTTATTGCACAGAAATTTCGAAATTCTCGTGTTATTAGTTTTGTCGTGACGTATGTACCTTTAACCCTTAAAGTAGACACTTTGAATACATGCCCTGAACAAACAAGCAGTCTATATTTTACAAAAGTGGCATATAACAAGTCCCGAAGACCTATATAACAGATTAAGAAGACAAAATAAAAATAAAAAATATTTTATTTTTCGGTAGCACAGCCTTAATAGCATGAGATAAATCAAGACATTCTTTCTCCTGCACTCACTACGCCGACATGTTATGGAATGAAGGAATCTTGTAGTTGTAAGAGACCGTTAATTTCGCTGATATAAACCACGATACCTCCTTTTTACGTGGAATCCGAACCACTGGATATGATATTCCACTTCGTTGTTGTTGTTGGCTTTGTGATATCGTGGTCATGTAGCCCCGTGTACTTAGCTGTGTGTAAAATTTAATAGTAACGTTATTGGTAGTCGCCTACGTAGCGTAGCGGTCAGCATGGTTAGCTGCCGTCCCGGAGGTCCTAGGTTCGATTCTCGGCTCTGCCACAAAATATAAAAAGTGGTATGAGAACTGGAACGGGGTCTACTCAGCCTCGGGGGGTCCAAATGAGTAGAGGGGGTTCGATTCCCACCTCAGCCATCCTCGAAGTGGTTGTCCGTGGTTTCCCACTTCGTCTTTGGGCAAATGCCGGGATGGTATCTCCTGTAAGGCAACGGCCGCCTCCTTCCCACTCCCTTGCCTATCCATCCCAATCCTCCCTTCCCATCTCTCATGAGGCTCCTGTTCGCTTTGCAGGTGAGGCCGCCTGGGCGCGGTGTTGATCACATCTCCCCAGTTGTATCCACCCCGACCACATGTTCCAAGCTCCAGGACACTGCCCGTAGAGGCGGTAGTGGTGAGTTCCCTCGCAGAGTCCGTGGGAGCCACCAACCTAGAGGGTAAATAGACTAAATAAAATAATAAAAACTGTTATTGGTTTTACGTCCCTTTTAACTACTGTGGCATTTAGAGACGCCGGAGTGCCGGTATGTTGCCCCGAAAGAGATCGTTAGCGTGTCAGTAAATCTATTCACACGGCTACCTCGTATTTGTGCACCCCCAAATGCCAACTGGCTGCGCCAGGATTCGATACTGCAACAATGGGCACAGCAGGTGAGAACATTACCGCTGAGCAACGCAACCAGTCGCGTGTGTGTCGAATTTGATAACCTGTGTCACTGTGATGTCTGTGTTGTTAACTAATCTTCAAGTTTCAGTGGAAATAACGAGAGTTTGCTAACGAAATAGTAGATCGTATATTTACACGTCCATCACGCTACAAGCAAGACCAACTACTACAAGGCACAAACAACACAAGGAATACTAAAATATAAAATCAATGCTGCCAACTTAAATTGTTAACTACCAACTCCAACACTTCCCCTGGTAGTTAACCTCAAACAATGACAATCCTTTAATTCAACAAAAAATACCAAAAAAATTCAGTTCCTGTTATAAACTAAACCAAATTGAGGATCTTTATGAAACTCTGGGTCTTTGCCCCATTCAATGACTTCGTAAACAAGTCTGCAACATTATTGTTACTTGGAACATATTCGAAAATAATGTTCCTCTTACTTACATGGTCCCTACAAAACTGATACTTAATATCAAAGTGCTTTGTCAATTCAGAATCACCACTGTTTCTGGTGAGCTTAATGGCACTTTGATTGTCACCTCTGATGACAATTGGTTTAGGCAAAACCGATTCCTGACCCAACTCGTTTATTATTTGTCCTAGCCATAATGCCTCCTTAGCAGCATGGAACATAGAATCATACTCTGACTCGGTTGTAGATGTGGCAACCGTGTCACGTTTCTTTGGTAACCTCGTGTTCCAGCTAATTGGTGCATTTGCTAAGATTGCAACATACCCACTCACAGATTTCCTGTCTTTGGCATTAGCAAAATCTGCATCACAATACATTCGGACATGTACATCAGATTTTTCAAAAAACAATTTTACATTACATGTTTTCTTCAAGTACAACATAATGTGCTTTACATCTTGCCAATCTCTCTTTGTAGGCGAACAATTTTTCTTGCTCACTTTACACACTGCAAAAGTTATGTCTGGCCTAGTCGTTGTAGCCAGATATAGTAACATACCTACTGCTTTTCTGTACTCGTACTCATCATGTTTCTCATCACCTGACAATTTTCCGTCATCTCTATTTATTTCTAAAGGAGCTGACCTGCCCTTCCCATCTTCAAGTTTGAATTCTTTCAATACCCTTTTAATGTAGTCAGTTTGATGAACAGACATTACTCCTTCCCTGTACTCCACATTCATAGAAAGAAAGTTGGTCATATTTCCTAACTTCTTAATCTCCAATCTAATGTCCAACTCTTCTTTGAACCATTCAACCCGTTCTCTTTTTCCCCAGCATGCCAAGTCATCAACATAAACACCAATGAACAGATCCTTATCTTTGTTAACAAACACACATGGATCCTTCACCAGAGGTTTCAAACCTAATTCTGACAAATTCATATACAAGGTCGAATGCCATTCCATAGCACTTTGTTTAAGCCCATACAAGCTTTTGAGCAATTTACACACCTTATTTTTATCCACCTCAAAATATTTAGGTTGTTCCATGAAAACTTCCTCATTCAACTCACTGTGCAAATATGCTGTGAGCACATCAATATGTTCCTGAACCCACCCATTAATGACAGTTATGGCCATCATCAGTCGAATCGTTTTTCTTTTAATTACTGGAGCATAAGTTTCATTAAAGTCTACCCCTGGCACTTGGGAAAAACCTTGTGCTACCAATCTCGCCTTAAATCTATTAACAGTACCATCTGGATTTCTCTTAAGTTTCAAAACCCACTTACAACCCAACACATTTCTACCAGAAGGCCTGTCAACCAAAATAAATGTCCCTTTACGTTGGATACTGTCTAATTCGCTTTTCATTGCATCTCTCCATTCATCAGAGAACTCCCCATTCAATGCCTCACTCACACTCAACGGTTCTTCGATATAATCAGCAACATATACCGACAAATTACAGCAAGAACATTCTTTACGCTTCCTTAACCTTTCACTCCTTCTCAAAACGTTCTCATTATTTTCAGCCTCAATCACATTAGTATCATTCTCTTGGACATTGCTTTCAACCTCAATCTCTGACTCATCACTACAATAATTTCTTATCATAACATCAGTTTGAACATGCTTAATAGTAGGCCTAACCTGTTCTACCATGGGAAATACACTTTCATCAAATTTTACATGATATCCAATCACAAATGATTTAGTCTCAAGATTAAACAATTTATACCCTTTCACATTGTTTTCATAACCTATGAATACACATCTCACTGCTCGGGGCTGAAATTTACCTACTTTATGAAATAACCAAGCTTTACAACCAAATGCACGTAACCTTGGATATTCTTTTTCAGCACTCTCTCCCTTCCACATTTCATATGGGATCTGATTCCCAATAGCCCTAGATGGACATAGATTCCTAGTAAGGCAAGCAGTGTTGGCTGCTTCAGCCCAAAACGAATCTGACAAACCTGACTGCACTAACAAACACCTTATCTTATCTTCTGCAATCCTATTAAACCTCTCAGCTATACCATTTTGTTCTGGAGTATAAGCTACCGTCTTTCTATGACCTATCCCATTCGCTTTCAAATAGGTCTCGAATTTATTACCACAATATTCGCCACCTCCATCTGTTTGAAAGCATTTAAGTTTCAAGTCATGCATTTTATCTACTCCAGCTTGATACTCCAAAAACTTTGAGAAAGCCTCACCTTTACTTTTCAAGAATTTAACAACTGTAAATCTGGAATAATCATCCACAAAACTCATCATGTATTTATGACCACCATTTGATTTAACAGGAGATGTTAACAAATCACTATGTACCAATTCCAGTGGTTTACTGCATTGGCGTTCACTCTTCTGCGGGAAACTACATCTAGTCATCTTCCCCAGAACATACACATCACAACTCTTATTCTCACTCTTTAAACCTGACAAATATGGAATTTTCTGCATAGCAGCTTCATGTGGATGCCCTAACCTTACATGCCACAAATCTGAACTCACTGCTCGCAAGGCTACAGCTTCAATTTCATCACTGATCTCATCTTCACTGACATCAGCATTCGATATACAAGCTACACTGTGATTAGGTTCCAACAAATACAACCCATTTGATTCGAGACTTGTAAACACGCACTCATCATTAAACATACCTTTAGCACCTTCTTTGTTAAAGTGAACAAATACATCATTCTTGGCCAAGCGCCCAACTGAAATCAAATTGAATGCTAAATCTGGAACTTGCAAAACATTTCTCATCTCAAGCACATTACCACCACACTTATCAGATAATGCAAGTTTGACAATACCTTTTCCACTAACTGGGAGTTGCCCTTGTCCAATCTTAACATTGCCCTTACACTCTGAATAGGAGGAAAACAACTCTCTTTTAGACGTCATATGTTCTGACGCTGCCGAGTCAAGGTACCAAACATCAGAACTGTTCATTGACACCATTGCGAACACACTGATACAGGCTATAGTCTTCCCCGTTTTATTGGAATTTCCATTGTCGTCCCTTTTTCCATTATTTGATTTCATTTTGGTACAATCTGATGCCCAATGACCATACTCGTGACAGTTAAAACATTTAACTTCTGGACAAAACTTGCTAATATGCCCTAACCTCTGACATTTGTAACATTTAACACTATTACTATCACCACTTTTTCCACTCTGCACACTATTCTTCTTACTGTTTTTGTACACTAATTTGTCATTCTTGCCTTTCTTGGAGATGAGTGCACTTGATGCGGAAGTCTCCTGCGCGGCTTCTAACTGGGTCCGGCGTCGCTCCTCGTCTAGAAGTCGTCCTTTAACCTTCCGTGTTGTAAGATCCGGCTCCCTCAGTAGATTTTGGACGAAGGTCTCGTACTCCTCCATCGGTAGCCCGACTAGCAGGAAGTTGGCCATCATCTCGTCGTCGAATATTATGCCACCCCTGGCAATTTTTTTGTTCAATCTCTGGATACTGGCCGCATACTCTTGCATCGACATATTTGGGGTCTTCGAAATATTTGTCATTTCTTTCAAGGACTGAAGTGCATTAAACTTGGTAGAAGAGACGTGAATTTCTTCCAGAATTTCCCAAGCATGCTTCGCTCTAATACAATCTTCCACATCTAACAAGAAATCATCCCCAACGGATTTGTATAATACCGACAAAGCTTTCCTATTTAAGCGTGCCTGATCCACATTCAACTCGTTCTCATCGAAGCCTGGTTCAATCGCCACCCAACAGTTCTTATCGATCATATGCGCCTTCACTCTCAGTTTCCAGGCGAAGTAGTTTCCATTTGCTAGCTTTGGAATGGAAACGAGGTCTTTGTCATCTCCGTCAGCCATCTATGTACTGTTGCTGTAACGTTCGCCGGTTCAGTCACAAACACTCACAATCTGTTTTTAAAATTCAGATTACATCTCAATCTCAACAATCCGTAATTCACGCTCTGATCTACGTACTTCGCACTGCTCTGGGCTCATAACCTGTTGTTAACTAATCTTCAAGTTTCAGTGGAAATAACGAGAGTTTGCTAACGAAATAGTAGATCGTATATTTACACGTCCATCACGCTACAAGCAAGACCAACTACTACAAGGCACAAACAACACAAGGAATACTAAAATATAAAATCAATGCTGCCAACTTAAATTGTTAACTACCAACTCCAACAGTCTGTACTAGTGTATGCACTTGAAATTGCGGTAGGATTTGGCTAGGAAGCGACCGTTGCCATGTTAAGTACCATCCCGACATTTGCCTGGGGTAGCAATGGGAAACCATGAAAAGTCACTTCCAGGTTGACTGAGGTAGGAATTGAACCTGCCTCAGTTTTACCTCACGAGGCTGAGTGTTCTCCGTTCCAGCCCTCAGACCAGAATTGAATTTCTAGGCAGAGCCAGAAATCGAACCCAGGCCTCCGCGGTGTCAGCCAAGAATTGTAGCCACTACGTAACGAGGCCGACATTCCACCTCGAAAACTCCACATGCATTAACCGGGAATCAAACCTGACCCGCCGTGGTGGAGGCCCGTCATAATATCCCTTGCAACATCTACTGATGCTAGTTTACTTTAGGGAGTGTACTGTATTTGCAGGTTGTGTATTGTACAAGGAGTACAATCGTTCAAATTTATTGACGTATAACATCTTTCCCCTCGGTTGATGGATAGTTTTGTGGGAGTGGTTTTGAAAATTGGGGACGGAAGTGGATCGGAACGATCGAGCTGGCAGTGGTGGATCGAACGGAAGTATGCACAGCCCACTCGATCGATCGAACGGAAGTGTACTAGCTGACAGTGGTGGAAAACGGAAGGATGCACTGCCCGCTCGATCGATCGAACGGAAGTATACTAGCTGGCAGTGGTGGAAAACGGAAGTATGCACTGCCCGCTCGATCGATCGATCCAGTGGGCAGTGGTAAGACCCAGCTGGCAGTGGTACGAGAAACAATGAGCGCGCGGTGTCGGAAATTGATACCACGAAGTACTCTCGGCCATGTGGAATGTATATGACATACTGAACGGAAAACGCTCATGCGAACTCTAGTGTCAAGTGATTGAAACAAATGACATGGTACATGTTCGAAGTCTTCGTATCAGTATTTAAATGATAAATTGCCTTAATATCAAACATTGTAAGTAGTCGGCATTGCCGGTATTATGTTTCTGCACAATGGCTATTCAAATATTAACCCACATAACGGTAATGCAGTCATCAATATACTGTAATATAATTGTTGTGGTTATACGAGAATTGAGCAAGCCTTCATTAACTATTACTGAATACATTCTCTTTACTCACAAAAGGGCCTATTCATAAGGCATTTTAAACTCAATTTCACGTAGGAACATTATCGAGACAAGCAAAATATAAATGAAACTTAATTCCGTAATGCAGTATTATTGGAACGTGGAAATAAGTCACCATCTTGTGCACAAAATTTGCGTAGTCGAAATAGCCGCGTGGTTAGTGCTTTTGACTGTGAATCTAGAGATCTTGGTTCGAATCCCGGATGGGGTAGATATTAGCCTACTTTCGATTTTTGCAAAAAATGAAAGTAGACTTATGAGATCACTACAGGGCGAAAAAAAGTGTGTCTGTCTGTGTGTGTGTGTATGTGTGAGTGTGTGTACTCTGAATGTCTGTCCCCCCTATCAATTCGAACACGGTGAGCGCAAATTGAACGAAATTTGGTACAAAGGTAGCACTAGCAAAGGACACCTCAGTGTCATGTTTTATATCGCCGCCATCTTGACGGAAACGTAATGGCGGCCACACAAATGTTCAAAGCTTAAATTAAATTACGACTAACCTAATCATCCGATCTCTACCAAATTTTGCAACAACATACCTTTATGGGGGCAGCATCCTTTGACCAAACTAGTAGGTCATCAGTCTAACAGTTTGCGGATGGCGGCCATCTTTGTGTGAAAATCGATTGCCCCTATTAATTCGAACACGGTGAAACCGAATGGAATGAAATTTGGTACAGAGGTAGCACTAGCAAAGGGCACCTCAGTGTCATGTCTTATATCACCGTCATCTTGACGGAAACGTAATGGCGGCCACACAAATGTTCAAAGCTTAAATCAAATTACGACTAACTTAATCATCCGATCTCTACCAAATTTTGCAACAACATACCTTTATGGAGGAAGCATCCTTTGACTAATCTAATAGGTCATTAGCCTAATAGTTTGCGGATGGCGGCCATCTTTGTGTCAAAATCGATTACCCCTATTAATTCGAACACGGTGAAACCGAATGGAATGAAATTTGGTACTGAGGTAGCACTAGCAAAGGGCATCTCAGTGTCATGTTTTATATCACCGCCATCTTGACGGAAACGTAATGGCGGCCAACCAAATGTTCATAGCTTAAATCAAATTACGACGAACCTAATCATCCGATCTCTACCAAATTTTGCAACAACATACCTTTATGGAGGAAGCATCCTTTGACAAATCTAATAGGTCATTAGCCTAATAGTTTGCGGATGGCGGCCATCTTTGTGTCAAAATCGATTACCCCTATTAATTCGAACACGGTGAAACCGAATGGAATGAAATTTGGTACAGAGGTAGCACTAGCAAAGGGCACCCCAGTGTCATGTATTATATTGCCGCCATCTTGACGGAAACGTAATGGCGGCCACCCAAATGTTCAAAGCTTAAATCAAATTATGACTAACCTAATCATATCACCGTCATCTTGACGGAAACGTAATGGCGGCCACACAAATGTTCAAAGCTTAAATCAAATTATGACTAACCTAATCATCCGATCTCTACCAAATTTTGCAACAACATACCTTTAACAAGGGAGCATCCTTTGACAAATCTAATAGGTCATTAGCCTAATAGTTTGCGGATGGCGGCCATCTTTGTGTCAAAATCGATTACCCCTATTAATTCGAACACGGTGAAACCGAATGGAATGAAATTTGGTACAGAGGTAGCACTAGCAAAGGGCACCTCAGTGTCATGTCTTATATCACCGTCATCTTGACGGAAACGTAATGGCGGCCACACAAATGTTCAAAGCTTAAATCAAATTACGACTAACTTAATCATCCGATCTCTACCAAATTTTGCAACAACATACCTTTATGGAGGAAGCATCCTTTGACTAATCTAATAGGTCATTAGCCTAATAGTTTGCAGATGGCGGCCATCTTTGTGTGAAAATCGATTCCCCCTATTAATTCGAACACGGTGAAACCGAATGGAATGAAATTTGGTACAGAGGTAGCACTAGCAAAGGGCACCTCAGTGTCATTTTTTATCTCGCCGCCATCTTGACGGAAACGTAATGGCGGCCACACAAATATGCAAAGCTTAAATCAAATTACGATTAACCTAATCATCCGATCTCTACCAAATTTTGCATCAACATACCATTATGGAGGGAGCATCCTTTGACCAAATTAATAGGTCATTAGCCTAATATTTTGCGGATGGCGGCCATCTTTGTGTGAAAATCGATTCCCCCTATTAATTCGAACACGGTGAAACCGAATGGAACGAAATTTGGTACAGAGGTAGCACTAGAAAAGGCCACCTCAGTGTCATGTTTTATATCACCGCCATCTTGACGGAAACGTAATCGCGGCCACCCAAATGTTAAAGGCTAAAATGTAATTACGACCAACCTAATAATCTAGTCTCTACCAAATTTTGCAACAACAAATCTTTATGTGGGAAGCATATTCTGACCAAACTGCTAGATCATCAGCCCAATAGTTTGCAGATGGTGGCCAAGTATGTGTGCAAATCGATTCCCCCTATCAATTCAAACACGGTGAAACCGAATTGAACGAAATTTGGTACAGAGGTAGCACTAGCAAAAGGCACCTCAGTGTCATGTTTTATATCGCCGCCATCTTGACGGAAACGGAATGACGGCCACCCAAATGTTAAAAGCTTAAATCAAATTTCGACCATCCTAATAATTTGATCTCTACCGGATTTTGCAACAACATGCCTTTTTGTGGAAAGCATCTTATGACTGACTACAAGGTCATCAGCCCAATAGTTTGCAAATAGCGGCCATGTGTGTGTGCAAATCCATTCCCCAGATCAATTCAAACACGGTGAAACCGAATTGAATGATTTTTTTTACAGAGGTAGCACTAGCAAAGGGCACCTCATATTCATGTTTAATATCCCTATAGCACGTTGTATTTCAACAAGCTACTACAACCAACATTCAATTATACTCCTTGAAAAGGACAAAGAGTTATAACAATAACCATGCATTTAGGAGAAAGTAGGCTATATGTTCTTTACTGAACATCTTGTTTTTGCTACCAGATTATCATTTTAAACGATATTTATCATATCAATATGACTCATTTTAACAGAATCCATATGAAATTTCGTGTTGGTCTGTGAATGAAGAGGACCTGTTTATAAGGAATTTAAAGTTATGAGCGGTGTCGCATCTATTAATCTAGTTGATCCATATCGTATTCTTTATTTAGGCTAGTGCTGGTGGAAGCTACAAATCATCTAATAAAATGAGTTCCGTATTATAAACTACAATATCTGTAAAACACTCCCTTTTACAATAGATTAATATTTGTGCCAATAATAGTATAAAATACCGGTGTATCAAAAATTTCACCTGAGGTTTCTTCTAGTCTATGTCAGATGTTACACATGATATGCGACAACTGTAAGGCTCGTAATTTTTTTATTTATCGTATGGCTTTTAGTGCCGGGAGTGTCCGAGGACATGTTCGGCTCGCCAGAGGCTGTAGCTGCTTCAAGCGGTCACCCATGGGGTGAGCTACAAGTTCCGTTCAATTTCAAGTAGTTCCAACTTTCGCTACCAGATGTCACTGATACCTAGTAGACCGCGGGCTTTACTTCCCCTCCGAAGGAAGGCATACTGAAGGATTGTATCGCTCTTAAAAAATCCGACGACTTCGGCCGGGTCTGAAACCGCGATCTTGGCTCAACAGTTCAGCATGCTACCAACTAGGCTACCGAAATGTACAGAATGAAATTGTCTGTCGAATGTGGCAAGAGTGAGCCGTCTTTGAGGCATAATACTTTACCACACAATGCTCTAACTTAATGTTTATACCTTATAGAGTAAGCCTTTTCAAACAGTGACCCGCTGGCAAGATTCGTCTCGACGAGAGATTTTTGCTGGCCCATCCGAGATATATTAAGTTTGATTAATTGTTTTTCTTAAGACGATATTGCGACTTGGTTAGATGTTTGAAATAAGTTCTACATTCTTATTGACCACTTCCGGACCCCGAGTACCTTTATTAATGGTCAAATTAATCTTCTGTATGTGTCCCTCAGGAAAAATTTAATTGAGAACGTCTGTTACAGAGGATGTTGTTTGAGTCTTCAGTCGTTTGACTGGTTTGATGCAGCTTTCCATGCCTCCCTGTTCTGAGCTAATCGTTTCATCTCTACATAGATACCACACCTTACACCTGAGGCAATCTGTTTAACATACTCTAACCTTGGTCAACCTATACAGTTCTTGTCCTCAACCCTTCCTTCCATAACTATGTTTGCTATTCCTGGGTGTCTTAGTATGTGTCCTACCAACCTATCTCTTCTCATCATTAGGAGTTGCCTGAAACATATCTCTTCGCCCACTCGTCTTCATACTTCTTCATTTGCTTCTCTTTCTACCCATCTGATCTTCAGCATTCTCCTGTAACGCCACATTTCAACCACTTCTATTCTCCTCTTTTCTAGTCCACCAACAGTCCAAGTTTCACTTCCATAGAGCGCCGAGCTCCAGACAAAGGCTTTAAAAATGATATTCTAATACCTAAATCTGTATTTGATGTCAACATATTTCTTCTCTGTAGAAATGCTTTCCTTGTCTGAGCCAACCTGGGTATCACAAAATCAATTGCTGTAATCCGTGACATTTTGAACGAAACACAGTAACATTGTATACAGTGAGTCAGTGCTATACCTTAAATTTTCTGTGCGTGTATCTCTAGTGTAGTCCTTCAAAATTATTCATCATAAGACCCTGGAGACGTACTGACTGATAATCTACGACCTCATTTTGACCTGCATCTCATCAAAACACTGTGAGGTTTGACACCCCTGTCCTTGGTACATCAATGCACTGCTAACGTGAAGAGGAAATGGAATCACAACGAGGTTGACGAGTTCACCGTTGTGGGGATACAAAAAGCATGCATATATGTATTGAGATTGTAGATAGCGAAGTTTCCGAACAAATTGACACGTTTACATATTTGTAAATTATCATTTTATTACTCGTGTCGTGGGGCCTGTTTATCTGTAAGCACCGCTGGCTAACATCCATACATACAGACTGCTGTGTATGAATAGTAATTCCCCTGTGGCACGTTATCGCATCGGCATCATAAGCTACAAGCGTCCATATTCACCTGCTAAAAGTGGGTGTTCCACTGTTATGTTATCTTCACATCAGAGGTTATTGCATTATTTAAAACTTTCTTGTCACTATTTCCATACCAAATAATACCATTATCTTTTATTGTGACGATTATTATATTTGCATGGCCTGTTTACAAATCTTGATATCTAAATCTATTGGTACAAGCTACAGATAAATGTGAATGTCTCCGTCACACTTGCATTACATGGAAGGTACTCACGTAAGAGTTGGTGTTGAGTGATGGTATTCAGGACACATCTGATGCCTCTGAATGCTGTGAAAGGTGTCACTCATAGGGTTTACGCCCTTATTGCTTGCCACGGTGGGTGAGTGGTCAACGTGTCGGTCTACAAACCCCAAGCTTGCAGGTTAGCTCCTGGCCGTGGTAAGTGATTTTTGAAAGGCGGCAAAAATTGCGACACCATGTCATACGATGTTGGCATGTCAGAGAACCCATTTGAATTCAGTAGGCCGTGTTCATAATTGCCAAATTAATCTCGGGAGTTTCCGCCAACACAAAGTTCCTCATTTTTCTACTGGAAAGCGCCATAGTGTTCAAGGAGCTTAGATATCTAACCTCCTTGACTTTCATAGTGCTTCAAGGAACAACAAAATTCGACATGCAAGCTACCCTTTGGGTGTCAAATAAGAAAGCTTGCACCCGGCATCCGAAGCCATACGATATTATTATTATCCCCTTATTATTATTATTAGTACTATTATTATTACATCACAAATTGTTCTTAAACACACTTCTTCTTGTCTTCGGTAATAATTTGGTGGGCTTACTCTAGAAGATTTTGACTGGTACAATCTGTATTCAAGAACTTCCTGACTATTTGACAGCTGTTCAGTATTAATGCATTCTGTATATTCTGTTGAATGGTAGATACTAATAATAATATCATATGGCCTTCGGTGCCGGGTGTAAGCTTTGTAATTTGACGCCCAGAGGGATGTTGAATTTTGTTGTTCCTTGGAGAGCTATGAAAGTACAGGAGGTTAGATATCTAAGCTCTTTGACACTATAGCGCTTTCTAGGAGTGAAAGGAGGAACCTTATGTTGGCGGAAAATTCCGAGATTAATTTTGCCATTATGAACACGGCCTACAGAATTCAAATGGGTTCTTTATCATGCCAACAACGTATGACATGCGTTCCGTGATTTTTGTCACACTTCAAAAATCACTTACCGCGGCCGGGAGTGAACCTGCAAGCTTGGGGTTGGTAGTCCGACACGACAACCACTCACCCATCGTGGTAGATTAAATTGGTGTAGAGCTGTTTTGGTATTACTTCTGTGACTGAGAATACAATTTGGGATGACAGAGACTGTTTTTTTTCCAAAGGCGTTTGATTTGTTGTCAAGTTCTTATAATTGCTGCATTTTTAGTGGATCTTACTTCAGATGATGTGGGAATTTGTTACGGCGTTGCCTGTGAGCCATGTGTTCATGTGCACTTTGTTATAGTACTGACTCAGTGTACAAATGTACTATTATGTTCGACGGTGTCGAAATGTAAATATCAGAAAACTGTATCATAATGAGGGTCATTATAACTCTGTTTTTTGCCTACTTTTCACATTTTGCAAAAATGAGGAAAAAGTAGACTTATGAGTTCGGGCAAATGTGTGTGTGTCTGTCTGTCTGCCTGTTCTTCTGTCTGTCTGTCTGTCCTTCTGTCTGTCAGTCTGTCTGTCTGTCTCTGTGTGTGTCCCCCCCCCCTATCAACTCCTAAACGGCGGCAGAAATCGAAACAAAATTTGGTAGGAGTAAAGATCTATACCTGAATATCTCACCGCCATATTTGAAAATGATGTTAGTGCTACCAACTGCTGAAAAATCGCAATTGAAATTTGAGCTCCATGTTGGATATCTTGGAAGGTAAGAATGGGAACTATTTCAAAATTGGCACACGTATAGATAATAATATCGCAGTTTAATTTCCAGGAGACCATACAAGGCAGTGTTGCCAAAATGATTAAAAGCCTGCTGATAGGTCCAAATTTTAAATGCATATAACTTCTATACTACCACTTGGATTTCAACAAAATATCGTAAGTGCTATGTGTACATAAACAGATATGACTGAGCGTATTCTTAAGAGCGACCAGGGCTGCCAACTGTTAATAAATGCTCTCAATTTATTTTATCCAAATACCCATATATCAGAAAGTATGCAAGCCGACAGCCTTAAACTATGCACACGTATAGTACCCGATATTCTAGATTAATTTGGAGTAACTAATGGACCTCCGTACTGCCAACATGATCTAAGCCTGCTGATATGACCAATTGTAAATACATGTAACTTCTATACTGTCAATTGGATTTCAACCAAATTTCGTATGTGCTATGCGTACTATAACAGATATGACTATGCGTATTCTTAAGAACAACCAGGGCTGGCAACTGTTAATAAATGCGGTCTCTATTTTTTTACCCTTATATCAATATATCAGAAAATATTCAAGCCAACAGAACTAAACATTGCACACGTATAGTACCTTACATTCTAGATTAATTTGGAGTAATTAATATACGTCAGTGCTTCCAACATGATTCAAAGCCTGCTGATTGGTCCAATTTTAAAATACATGTAACTTCTATACAAATAAATGGATTTCATCCAAAATTGGCACAACAATAGATCATAATAGTTCAGATTATTTCTGACCAATACATGCATGACATTGTTGCCAACATGATTTTACGCGCGCTGTTAGATCCAATGTTTAACTGCATGTAACGTCCATGCCATCCATTGGACTTCAGCCAAATTTTGTATTCTGTACCTTAAGAGATGGAACTAGGAATATATTCAGTCACCAGGGCTGCCAACTGTAGTGCCCTATTAGGCTACTTTATGCCAGTTATATTTCGAACTAATAAGAAATTTCGTTATTACCAACTCAATGTCTTCATTATTCTAATTAGGTCCATATAGATTAATCATTGGAATGAATCTTACATTTTGAGAAAAGTAGGCTCTTTAGTTCGTCACGGAACTTCTTATTCATTATGAACCAGTGTCTCCCACCAATCAGAGATCAAGAAACAGTTGTGTGACCAATTAGGTAACGATAGTATCGCATCTGCGCTGACTTCCACGGCCTCCTATTTTAAATTTCACTGCATGGCTTCTGGTGTCATAGTGGGGTATTCGAGGAGGCCATAATCAAATACAAGGTATTCTCTGCGTCCCATGCGCTTTGTTCAGTACATAAAACTGGCGAAATCTCGACAGATATTTATGAATATTTATGTTCGAACATAAAATAGTTATAATTATCGTCGAAAGTACACAGTCGTGTGCGACTCACCTATAATGGTAATTAAGACACTCGTATGAAAATTATAAAACTCGCTTCGCTCGTTTTATAAACATACTCGTGTCTTAATTATTGCCTTTATAGGTTCGTTGCATAATGTACTATTATTTTATTATTTACTCGTTATGTCCAACTAGGGAATGCATTTTTCTATTTTCTCCTCCAATATCTCTTCATCCGTTCACTGTGCTCTCTTTTGCGTTCTTCTGTCCATACTGTATTCTTCCATGTTGGTTTCTCAGCAATTTTGTGTCCGTTTATTAAGGTTCTAAATTATGTTTTATGTAAATTAATTTTTCTGTAATACAAATTTCTAGCAGGTCTTGTGTTATTTCTACCAGTCAATTGTTGTGGTTTCTCAGATATATTAATTTTAGTATACACCCTAGGTTATCGTCGGAGTGTCGAGTTTTGTTTTTCACTAAAGGGAATGTTTGCTGTTGTTGTTGAATCATTTAGGGGCTTCACGACACCATCGTTATGTAGGCCTATGAGCTAGGTGTGTGTGGAATATGTCTGATAGCCTGTGTAAATTTTAAAGCTGTAAAATTGTGTTTATTTGTAATTGGGGTAGGGCTTCGGCATGAGGTGACCTAGACATTAATTTAGATACCATTCCAGTATTTACCTGGAGCAGAAGTAGGAAAACCATGTAAAACCACTTCTAGGGTGGTTGAGGTAGGAATCAAACACACCTTTTCTCAGTTCTTCCTACCGAGTTTGAGCGAACTCCGTTCCAGCCCTCAGACCAGAATTAGATTTATTGGTACAACCTGGATCCAACCGGGACTTCACCACTGACTGTGAAATATACTAGTCACTTAGCCACAGTACGGACATAGCAAACCTTTAACGTGACACTACACCACGAAGACAGCCAAATTGATGACGAAGCAGACTTAATTATTCTCGCGAACATCACTACAAGATTTCTTGGAATTACCTTCATGTCGGTTACCCAAATGGTCATACGGAATCCCCATAACAGCATTGCGATGAACTTAGCGAGTTTGGATGCGTACAGGATTTTTTTTTCACTGGACAAGCCTAGAAAAAGAGGTAGACTACTACGTTTCAGGAGCATGGTGTACACTCGCAGTCCACCAGTTGTACTGGTCATTTCCTGACGTAACGTTGTTAGTTGTTGCCTCATACGATATAACTGTCCACCTGTATAATATCATGAAATGAATGTTACTTTGTTGCTCAATTTGTCTTAACTGACGCTAGGAAGGTCTGTTGGGATCATGTTAGTGATGGATAGGGTTATGTGTCGTCCCCACGCAACATATGCAAGCAAACCACAACTGCCTTTTGTACACTGTGACCACTGTTGTGTCACTCACACAACTATGCTATTCACCAACCCCTAATGTTCTGGCCCGAACTTTCCAGTTATAGTACAACAAGCAATCTTTGAACATATATAATCAAAATTGCACTAAGCACATGTGGGCCTGGTGATTCGTAGTCAGATTGAATGAAACAAAAATTTCTAGCAATACTGCTCAAACAACCCTGTAGACAATACACAATTCAGGTTAGTAATCACATGAGACGCCGGCCCCGTGGTGTTAGGGTAGTGCACTCGGAGGCCCCGGGTTTGATTCACGGCTCCATCAGGGATTTTAGAAACTGACACGAGGGCTGGAACGGGGGTTCATTCAGCCTCGTGAGGACAATTGAGTAGCTGTCTGACAGTGAGGCAGCGCCCCGGTCACGAAAACCAAGATAAATGGCCGAGGGGACCCGATGTGCTGACCACGCGTCACCCCAATATCTGCAAGCCAAATGGCTGGGCAGCGGTCGCTTGGTACGCCTAGGCCCTTCATGGGTTGTAGTGCCAAATGAGATCTTGGAGCACATTAATAGTAGACAAACACTTGTAGGGCATTTCCGCATATTAGCTTATTATTCTATAGTACTTAAGGGCGTATTCCTATAGTGAATAAGAGTAATGATAGCTACACCTCCATAGATTAGTAATAATTACCACACTCACTAAGTTACTGACAGGTTTTAATGTTTTATTTTGATTTCGTTTTTGGAGGGCAGAGACTATCTGCGAGTGTCTCTGTGGGCTTGGTAGTGTTCTGTAGAGTCATTTGTCTTGTAAATTAGGATCTGATGATGCTCGCCTGACAAGCAAAACATGTCATCTCATTGTTTTCTCATTTTTCTTTAGCCCATAACAATATAATCTTAATCACACATATTTTATTTTGGGTTAATTTTTCACATATTCCAGTAATTGGAATTATTTGTGTTGACCGACTGAAAGTTATAATATCAAGTGTTATTATGGCAACACTGAAAAATGGCTATCAAAGTCACCATTAGCTGTCAACTTGAGAGACCTGCTCCAGGCCTTCCCGGAGGCCACACGCGGTTATTATTGTCATTAGAATTATTTTTGCTATTGGTATTCATTTTCAGGACATCTTGCTCATCAACTCCGTGTACTTTGATATTGCTTGAATTTGTCTGCATGTCTGTAGTAACTTAAAAGCAAAAGATGATTAACTGTAAATTTTACGGTCTAGACATGGATAGGAGCCCCGTGACATGAAATAAGGCAATATTCGGGAGAGTGTGGAGAAATCCGAGGGAAAACCATACTTACAATGATCGTTGTCAGTGCCGGGATTCAAAACCTTGTGTCTCTGAACTCCCAAATTCCCTTTGGAATCGTGTTGCGTTACTTAACTCGCACGGCCACTCCTCTGGGTATAATGATTATGATAATGAGTATGATGATGATGATGATGATGAAGCTAATGTTGGTGATGAGTGCGATGACTGGTTCAATGAAGCATATAAAGTTAATTAACACGCTAATGAATGCTGGCTCGGCCGGCGGAGTGAGATGTTAAAATCTGGCCTGTGTAACGATCACAGCACATCACCTGGCCGTTCGCGAAACAAAGTGGAAACAAAAGATCGATGCAGCGGCTCCGGGAGTGGAGTGGAGAGGAGTGAATAACGACCACAAATAAAGTTTTTGCAACTCAGGAAGGTGAATGATAAATTACAGTGCAGTGCTCGCTCCGGTCTGTTTCACACTACTCACCGATATTAAAAGAGAGCGCACACCTGGCCGAGATCTCGTCACACTGCACACTGCAAGACAGAACATCAATTTTAATATGTGAGCCAAGCAACCAGGAGAAGTGTACGTAAGAGGACATATGTCAGTGACAAACCGCCCACTGTGAGACAGAACACTTAATATGTGAGGCAAGTAACCAGGAGAAGTGTGCGTAATAGGACATATGTCAGTGACAAACCGCCCACTATTAGACAGAACACTTAATATGTGAGGCAAGTAACCAGGCGAAGTGTAGACCGTAAGAGGATATCGGTCAGTGACAAACCACCCACTGCGAGACAGAACACTTAATATGTGAGGCAAGTAACCAGGAGAAGTGAAAGTAATAGGTCATTTATCAGTAACAAACGGCTCACTGCGAAAAAAAAAAACATCCATTTCAACAAGTGAGGCAAGGAGGATTATAAGTAAGATAACATTAGTAAGTGACAATCCGCTCACTGCGAGACAGAACACTTAATATGTGAGGCAAGTAACCAGGAGAAGTGTACGTAATAGGTCACTGATCAGTAACAAACGGCTCACTGTGAAACAAAACATCCATTTCAACAAGTGAGGCAAGGAGGAGTGTAAGTAAGAGAAAATTAGTCAGTGACAAACCGCTCACTACGAGACAGAACACTTAATATGTGAGGCAAGTAACCAGAAGAAGTGTACGTAATAGGTCATTGATCAGTTACAAACGGCTCACTGCGAAACAAAACATCCATTTCAACAAGTGAGGCAAGGAGGAGTATAAGTAAGAGAACATTGGTCAGTGACAATCCGCTCACTGCGAGACAGAACGGTCATTAAAATGTGAGGTAAGTAACCAGGAGAAGTGTACGTAACAGGACATTGGTCAGTGACAAACCGCTCACTGCGAAACCAAATATCAATTTTAACATGTAAGGCAAGAAGGAGTATAAGTAAGAGAACATTGGTCAATGATAAACTGCACACTGAAAGACAGAACATCAATTAATTGTAAAGGAAACTTGTAGTTTTACGTGATCATTAATCTCGCGATCGTAACCCACGAACATCCACTTTTACGTAGAATCCGAACCACAGAATTTCAGATATTTCACATACATCGACCGAGAGTTGAACCCGGTTTACCTTGGTGAGAGGCAAACCACTGCGCCACCACGCCTCACATACATTTTAACGCTTGAGGCAAGTAACTAGGAGGAGTATAAGTAAGATAACATTGATCATTGACAAACTGCACAATACAAGACAGAACTCTCGTAAAGGAACTGTTGATGTTGCATTTTAGTGGCTAGTGATATAAGTGTATTTAAATGTGTGTCGCGTCTGTTTCATAACTTGTTTCCTCGTGGTGCCTGTAAATCGGTTCTGACATTCGCCTACTGTAAATATGAAAACCACGATAATCAAACCCTAAAACAACTGAAGTGCGTATTCAAACTACCAAATTATCCTCACAAGGCTGAATGATCCTCGTTCCATGCCTCAGA
Organism: Meconema thalassinum; assembly: GCA_946902985.2. Lineage (NCBI taxonomy): Eukaryota > Metazoa > Arthropoda > Insecta > Orthoptera > Tettigoniidae > Meconema > Meconema thalassinum. The sequence continues at coordinate 1,322,326,897 of OX336388.2, read as the reverse complement.
CCAGAATAAATTCTTATCGGAGCTAAGATCGTTGGAGATCATACTGTCTAGGACACTGATCAGCCTAAAATAAGTGGTAGTTCTTATCTGGTGTATTTGTTCGATTGCTGAATATACTGTATTTGTCTCATGATTATTGCATTCTTAAAGACAGGTTTGGAAATACAAAAATGTTCATATAATATACTTGTACATAGGCTACAAATTAAATGCTTATTAAGTTAGTTAGTTACTGGCATATTGGCTTTCATTGGCCGTGGAGCCTTCTTAGGGAGGTGATGACTGCTTGAACATTTAGCTCTCGCAGTGAAGAGGCGCAGATGTGCTTCATAAAAAGGGAGGTAGCGCACAGTTCGCTACTCCTGTGGGGGTCCGGGCGCGGACACCAAGAGCCCGATGATGAGCCAGCTTGGTGTCCTAGGTGAAACCCCACACAAGACACGGCACAAACCTAGAAAGATTGCTGAGTTTTAGTTAGTTATTGTTGTTTTAAGTGGTTGAACAGCAAGGTCATCTGCGCCTATGAATTAAATACTTATTCCGTTCACAACAAAATAACTTCTTCTTCTATATTTACTAAAATTCTAGAATGTTTGGAAGCCTTTCTTTGTAGTGTCAGTTATTCACCGTTTGGAACACCATGTATACTGTATACACGCGCGTGTCCTTCTAACGGCTGACTGAGCTTCGTATCGCATATACAGTAATACACACACTGTGTTGAGGATAATTCCCTGTCAAGTGTCATTAACCTTGTCTGACCACCTTGTGGTGTAACGGCTGTCACTTGAGGGTTCGGGTTCGATTCACGGATTTGCCAGAAAGAATTCTGGTCTGAGAGCTGGAACGGGGACAACTCAAAAGAAAGGGAAGTGGGTTTGATTCCCATCTCAGCCATCATGGAGGTGGTTATTCGTGGTTTTCCCACTTCTATTCTATGCAAATAGTGGGTTGGTTCCTAAAGTAATACCACGGCCGACTCCTTCCCAATCCACAATTGAATTACAATTACACACACTAATACAGCCACCACAATAACACAGGTTATAATACAAATTATACACACACCCAAGTACACTGGACTAAATGAATATAATGCTCAAGTTCCTCGAGTGAATGACCAACAACTTGGTTTTGCCTTGTCCAATGATAATGTATTGGTACTCACATACACACACACACACACACATGGACAAAAGGTAATTCAGTGATTGGTAATTCAAGGAGGGAACATCTGCCGATATAAGTAGATCAAAATACGAATGTATTCAAATGATGTTACCAATCGGGATGGCTACATTCACTAAGGTGCAAAGCCACGGGGTCACACTATCTCCTGACTTGGAGGATGAGCGGTTCGAACCGCACCGTTGACCATCCTTTGAAATAGTTTCTATGTTTTACCATTTTCATATCCAGACAAATGATGGAATGGCAATCTCTAACATTTCACGGCCACTCCCTTCCAAATAGTTGCACAGTTTCATTCATCGTCATTCAATTCATTCCTACTTAAATCCTCTGATGAGGTTGGTGACGGGAGCATTCGACCGTAAAAAACCATCCACTACATAGAAAACTAAATTTAACTCATCCTTGACTCCATAAAAACGGGAATAATAATGCGTAGACTTACAATTCTACCGAAATTTGATGTTTTTCAGTCTGTAAACACGATAGTACGAAATTGTGATGGGTTATTCCTTATCCTGAAAAAATAAAATACATGAGATTAAATATGATTATAACAATAATATCGTATGGCCTCGGGTGGCAGGTTCAAGCACTGATATTTGTCGCCCAGAGGGCAGCTTGCATGTCTAATTTTGTTGTTCCTTGGAGCGCTATGAAAGTCAAGGAGGTTAGATATCTAAGCTCCTTGACACTATAGCGCTTTCTAGTAGAGAAAGGATGAACTTTTGTGTTGGCGGAAAATCCTGAGATTAATTTTGCCATTCATTATGAATATGGCCTACTCAATTGAAATGGGTTATTTAACATGCCAACAACGTATGACATGCGTGTCGTGATATTTGTCGCTTTTCAAACATTACTTACCACGGCCAGGAGCGAAACTGCAAGCTTGGGGTTGTTGTTTTTTTTTTTTTTTTTTTTTTTTTTAGCGTATGGCTTTTAGTACCGGGAGTGTCCGAGGACATGTTCGGCTCGCCAGTTTTTGTAGCTGCTTCGAGACGGACACCCAATGGGTGAGTTACAAGTACCGTTGGGGAGGGAAGGATGGAAGTTGGAATGTAAGGACGAGGAGTTGGAAGGTAGCGGCTGTGGCCTATAGTTAGGAACCAACCCCGGCATTTGCCTGGAAGGAAGATGGGAAACCACAGAAGACCATCTTCAAGGTTGCCGGCGGGGGGATTCGAACCTCCCCGCCTCCCGGATGTGAGCGACTGCCATCAGTCATGCCGTAACGACCACGGCTAACTCACCCGGTTTGGGGTTGGTGATAACCACTCACCCACCGTGGCAAGCAGATTAAATATTAATCCCATGTAATTTTTTTTAGGATAAGGAATATCTCAGCACAATTGGGTACAATCGAGTTGACCGACTGAAAAACATCAAATTTCAATTACTAGGGCAACACTGAAAATGGCTTCAAACGCCATACCTGTAATTACAATTCTATTGTATGTTAATTCCAGGCCGGCCAATATATCAGGGCTTGTCCAAGTGTGGAGACTGGAGAGTAGCAGTATTATCACACAACTGCAATAGGAATTATACTGGCACGACGCTTTCGGGCTTCAAGGATCTAATGTATCATTTCCTCGCTCTGGCATATTTACCAACCCATTAACTTCTTCAAGCTGCAATTCAAATATGATTTGGCTTTGTTGCCATGTAATGACACCATTCTTGTTGACTGTCAGATGTTCTGACTTTGAAACTGAATAGATTGCTTCTTTGAAGTCACATCATTACAGTACAGGTGTGGTGTTGTGTGACGTACTTTAGGGTAGAAATTTAATTCTGGTCTGAGGGAAGGAACGGGGAATACTCAGACTTGAGCGGCAAAACTGAGAAGTGATGTATAAATAATTCATGTTTTTTGGGCTAATGCCGTGTGTATTTAGATTAGAACTATACGTTTCGGAGAAACCTTGCCTCCTTTTTCAATGGAAATCAAACAATGTGGCCAAAGAAAGTATATCAATGAGATTACAAAAATTACAAAAAAATATAGATAAATTCCTCTGTTCGTCACCAGAGAGCAGCTGTCAGAAATTACTGTATGGACCATGGTAGAACGGCGGACAGAGTAGTAAGTAAGGAGAAGGTAAAGGGGGCGGGGTGAAAATATAGAGACTCCTCGAAGAATGAGGATGTCCAAAAGGGGGGGGGGGGAGGTGGGAGGGTTAGATGGATATAAGGAAACATAAACAAAAGGGAAGTGTATCTGGACGATACCTAACATCATACAGACAACGGCGAAAAAACAGATGGAAACTCCTCCAGTGACGAACAAAGGAGATCAAATCCAGGCTCTTTAGCCATAGAGGGAAAATGTACAAATTGAAATAGGTGAAGAACAGACAGACTGAGAGGAACTATCTTCCTAGTTCCTTAATAACTGGTAGCCAAGTGTCACTTAGCTGATATCCGGTGTCTCTGTTAAAATTATTGGGATGTTTACGAATTTCAACTGCCTCCCTTATAATTCTAGACCAGTTGTGCTTAACAAGGGCAAGCGCATGAGCATCCTTGAAACATACATCGTGCCCTGAAGACAGGGCATGTTCAGCTATAGCTGATTTGTCAGGTTGGTTTAGACGGATGTTCCTTTGATGCTCTTTGATGCGAGTTGCAATGGACCGTTTTGTTTGTCCAATGTAGACTTTTCCGCAAGTACAAGGGACTTCATACACCCCAGGTTGCAGTATTAGTTTAATGCTAAACGTTGACCAATTTTCGTCATAGTGCCGAAAACTGTTTTTATCTTGTGCTTGCGGAGAATCTTAGCAACGTGGTCAGTGGTGTTGTGAATATAAGGGAGGTAAGCAGTTCCCCTCACGTCGGAGCTCTGACAAGGTTGTCTATCCCTCCTTCTGGGATGTATGGACCTATATATAGTGGATTCATTATAGCCATTACCTTTAAACATGGTTTGTAACGCATGTACCTCTTCCTGAAGAGTTGATGCCTCACAAATACGTTCCGCTCTTTTGGCTAAAGTTGTTATAATTCCTTGTTTTTGTGCTGCGTGGAGGTGGGAGTCTGCATGTAAATATCGGTTAGTGTGACTTGGCTTACGGTAGACACTGTGCCCCATGGAGCTATCCGCCTTCCGCCTCACAAGAACATCCAAAAAAGGTAAGCATCCACCCGACTCTAGCTCCGTTGTGAAGTGGATTGAAGGATTCAGCTGATTTAGGTGGTTCAAAAAGTGGTTCAGTTTCTCAGAACCCTCCTCCCACACCACGAACATATCATCCACATACCTCCACCAAATAACAGGTTTGAAAGACTCCGAAGATATAGCCTCCCCCTCAAAATGTTCCATGAAAAATTTGCCACGACAGGCGAGAGAGGACTAAATACACACGGCATTAGCCCAAAAAACATGAATTGTTTATATAATCCGGGCCGTGAAAGCCTTAATATTATTCACACACTGAAGTACATGGGGTTAAATGACCACGATGTCCACGCCCCTCAAATGAAAAAATAACACTGATTCCACGGCCGCCTCCTTCCAAATCTTCATCTGCTTTACAAGTATACACACTAATACATCACAGGTTATCAGACAAACAATTCTACACACACACACTCAAGTTCAAGCAATAACAATGAATCTATGGTCGCGTTTCGACATCATGGTCATTTAGCGCCGTGTACTTGAGTGTGTGTGTGTGTATTTGTAACTGGGGTTAGAATTTGATTTGGATAAAGCCGATACGTTAAGGGACTCCGGAATGCCCAAATTATAAAAAAACATGTTGTTTTTGCGCCATATTTATCTACGAACTTATAGCTTCTAACAGTACATACATGGTGTCCGTAAAACACCGACAAGGCTTAGTATGATGTGCGGGAAGGCAAACTGATCGGGTTTCAAGAAGGAACCCATATCCAGAAACGCACTACTTGGACGCTTTAGCGCATCGAATTGTGGGAGGGGTGTGCGTTCCACAGGTCGTCAATAAACTCAACATGGAGCTCAAGGGTTCGAACTGTGTACCTCTGACGTCATTGCAGATACTACGTCGGCGATGCTGACAAGGGAAGTATGAGGTAAGACAGGTTGAAACCTATCTTGAAACTCTGTGGACGCAATCATTGTATTATAAGAGGACAACGTGCAGAAAATCAGCCGCCAGATTGAACTGCAAGGCTCCGAAATCATACCTGACATCCTGGTACGCAGGCATGACGGCTGTCAGAGCTGGACATCCCTGTGGCTTTCGGAGTAGTAGCGAGGTGGGGCGTATATGCTGACTGGAGCGTGTAGTTGCTTCCCACCTGCCTTGAATGCCTGGTCAGGACTGTCCCTACCAACATGTACGGGACTCGCTACATCCCATTGATTTATATGAGAGATTCGCCACATGATTTCGGAGCTTTGCAGTTCAATATGGCGGCTGATTTTCCACACGTTGTCCATTTATAGTACAACGATTACGTCCACAAAGTTTCAAGATAGGTTTCGACCTGTGTTATCTGATACCTCCCTTGTGAGCCGCTCGCACATTACCCAATACGTGCGGTTGTCTTTGAAGGATGGCAATTGTTCCGTGGACTCGAGTAATAAGGTCATCCGCTGACGTAACAGGGATGGCATACACCATACTTTTAATACTACCCCACAGAAAGTAGTTGAGAGGTGTCAAATATGGCGACCGTGCTGGCCATGAAACCGGTCCACCTCGACCAATCCAAAGACTGAGTACTCAACCACGCACCTTTTTGTAATAAACGAGATGGTGGAAAATCAATTGTAAAATATTTATTCCGGCAGTCATGATGGCTTGCCGTAAATTATAAAATGGGGGCATTTAATGCATAGGCTAAAAATCTTGCTACTTGCTACTTCTTCGTTCAAACTGTGTACAACTTCTGATGCTCCTGTTGAGATTTTAGAAGTGACGGAAGTAATACAAAATATGTATTGTATAAAATATTGGTGGCAAACATAGGCTCAGCAGGAGGGAATATGCATAGATATGCACAGGATTAATGCATTATTACCAATTTATACGCCTAGAGTGTGTGAAACAATCCTCTTTATATTACGTCAGAAAAGATTATCAAAATCATCTTACATAAAATTTATGAAATTGTCGTTACAAGCCCCATACTATTTGTCTTTCATAAAATATCGAGAGTTAAAAGTATTGCCAACTAAAATTAACAATATTTTTCAGAGCTATAATAAATCATGTATCAAATACTTAAACTCAATATTCAGTTTATGAACTTCTATTTTCACTCGTCGTACATTGGGACATGCATAAGAGAAAGGGATATAAGGGATTTGGGCTTTGTTTGAAGCTTAGGGATATAAAAGAGAAAATCTGCGAAACAAACGTAATCCCTCGTGCGGCTGGACAAACAATGCAGTAATTGGAATTTTATGAATAGACCGACCGTCTCATCACGCAGTTTGCCATGATTAATCAAGTGATCCTTCACTCGCTCAGCGCCTGACTGGAAGAGAGTGCAATATTTATAACGGCTCAGGGAACGAGACGCCACTCCACGCTGTGTAGACAGCATTTTGAAACATTCACCATAATTCTCTCCTGCGCTGCGTCCCCAGTCCACACTTCCATGTACCGGTGTCTTGAACAAGTGAAAAATTCAGTTACTCGATCAAATCTCTCAACACCTACCGTCTGTGTGAAGGACGAATACAGGTCAGTGTCTCTCTCTGCACACCAAGACCCCGTTATAACTATACAATGCCTTTAAACCAATGCATTCTGTTCATAATCGAGTAAATAGGCACACAAAATTAACACTCCAGATTCCTATACACCGAACAATGAAGTTCAATAAATCTTTTGTTGCCTCTTCAACACCTTCGAATTATATAAGTTTGTCAACATTGCAAGCACTGCAGCTCTCAAAATTCGTATTTCACCCTGCTTCTTCGAGCAGTATACCTCTCACATCTGATTACTGCACTATGTTAAAATGTTATTAGCCTACTTTCTATTTTTGCAAAAAATGAAAGTAGACTTATGAGATCTACATGGCCAAAAATAGGTTATCAGTCTTTGTGTGAGTGAGTGTGTATTCTGTCCCCCCTATATCAATTCAAACACGACGAAACCGAATTGAACAAAATTTGGTACAGAGGTAGCACTAGTAAAGAGCACCTCGGTGTCATGCTTTATATTGCCAACATCTCTACCAAAACTTAATGGCGGCCACTCAAATGGTCAAAACTTAAAATTAAATTATGACCAAACTAATAATCGGATCTTTACCAAATTTGGTAGATACCCAAGTAGAGCTTGTGTGTGACATTTTCGAGTAATGCGGATTGTGTGTATTTCCAATAGGGGACGGAGCTTAAAAGAAGTTTGTACTTCAAGGCCAGTTTCTGGTGGATAATGTTGGCAACTTGATCGTGTCGATGTTTTTAGTCAGTGTTGGCAAGGTGGGAACAACCTAATATAAAGTGTTGAATGGTCTCACTATATTTTCCACAGTGGCGACACTTCTCACTCTCTGTTGCTAGATCTTTGATGATAAATTTCCGGTAGCTTCGAGTAGCAACAACTTGGTCTTGAATAGCAACAACAAATCCCTCTGTTTTCGGAAAGAGGACCGAGTGGGTCAGCCATGCGTGCGACGATAACTTGTCGATATGAGGCTGGTCCAACTCATGTGGAAACTTCCCTTGAAGCGTCTTGTGTTTCCAATTCCCGATCTTTTATTCAGTAGTTTTCATTTCATTTACTGGTGAATCCAAATATGACAGATAAGCGGTGTGTAATTATCGTCAGCTGAAGATACAGTGCGATGGAGAGGTGATGTTTCTCCTTTGCGGTGGAAAAATGCACGCAGAGTTGTTTTGTATGAAGGTTCATGATGTATCAGTCCTCTACCACCGTCAGACCGAGGTGGATTCAGGCGCTCTGTTGCTGATTTCGGATGGTGCATACAATGGAGTGATAAAAGCACCAATGTTTTTCTTTGCAGATCGTGCAGCTCAGTTTGAGTCCACCTGATGATACCAAAGGAGTATGTAACTACAGGCATTGCAAATGAGTTAACTGCCTTAATGATATGTTTAGCGCTAAGTTTTGAAGAGAGAACACTGCGAAGTCATGAAGTATACTGCTCAGTGATGTTCTTCTTGATATCACCATGTCTGAGACGGGTACTCTGGGGGAACCCAAGGTATTTGTACAATGCGCCTTCCTCCAACGGCTGAATACTTTGCTGTCCCTCTCCAACAGGTATTCCTTGTGCAGAGTGCGAGCCTCTAATAACAGTCTGTGTTCTGCACTTATCAAAACCAAACAGCATATGAATATCTGAGGAAATGCTCTGAGTGATAGAGATGAGGTATTGTAGGTGCACTTTAGTTTATTATTATTATTATTATTATTATTATTATTTTCCTTTTTTTATATATATAATCGTTTCGGTCGTCTATGGACCACGTTATTTCAACTGCCTTTTCCCTCTTTATTTCACATTGGCCCAGTTTTCGCGCATTACCATCCTATTGTTACTATCGTTGTTAGACTGTTATTATTTAGCGTCTGTGAAACTCCCCACTACTGAACTATGAAGTTGAAGGTATGATTTCCATCTGGTCGATTAATTGATTATTTAAGGGGACACATACAGCATAAAGAGCCAAAACAATGAAAATCCACAGCCTGCTTCCAGTCTCCGACCGGGTCAGGAATGGAATGAATGAAGCCCCCATCTAGCGGCGAGGATATGAACTGTGCCGGCTGCCGAGGCCTGACGCACTCCTCCGGGGCAATGATTAAATGAATGACAGATGCAATAAAATGATAGTGGAGAGTGTTGCTGGAATGAAATATTGACAGGGAAAACCGGAGTAGGCTACCCGGAGAAAAACCTGTCTGCCTCCGTTTTGTCCAGCACAGATCGCACATGGAGTGACCGGGATTTGAACCACGGACCCAGCGGTGAGAGGCCGGCGTGCTCCCGCCTAAGCCACGGGGGCTTCAGCCAAAACAATAACGATTATAATTGTATGACTGTGTGTGTCATAAATCTTGTAAACCAATTATATTGTGAATATACTTAGGAGTATAAGGTTTTTTCGTTTCTTATTAGGGGCTCGGATATAGTGGTCATATAACCACGTGTACTAGGATGAGTGTGGAAGTTGTCTGATAACCTGTATTATCGTGGTATAATAATAATATCGTATGGCCTCGGGTGACTGGTGCAAGCTTCGTTATTTGACACCCAAAGGGTAGCTTGCATGTCGAATTTCGTTGTTCCTTGAAGCACTATGAAAGTCAAGGAGGTTATCTAACCTCCTTGAACACTATAGCGCTTTCTAGTAGCGAAATGAGGAACTTTGTGTTGGCGGAAACTCCCGAGATTAATTTTGCCATTATGAACACGGCCTACTGAATTCAAATGGGTTCTTTGACATGCCAACATCGTATGACATGGTGTCGTAATTTTTGCCGCCTTTCAAAAATCACTTACCACGGCCAGGAGTGAACCTGCAAGCTTGGGGTTAGTTGACCAACACGTTGACCGCTCACCCACCGTGGCAAGCTATTATCGTGGTGTCTATAGTAGTGTATGTATTTGTAATTTAGGTGTGGATTGTATAAGAGGCGACCTGGAGTAGAAGTGGGAAATCACGGAAAACCATTTCCAGGATGGCGGAGGTAGGAATCAAACCCACCTCTTCTCAGTTTTGTCTCACGAGGCTGATTGCATCCCGTTCCAGCCCCAAGACCAGAAACAAATTTCTTGGCAGAGCCACGAATCGAACCCGAAATTCCGGGATGATAGCCAAGAATGCTAACCATGCTGGAAGTGGATTTCCATGGTGTCCATTTATACCCCAGGCAAATGCCGGAATGGTTCCTTACTTAAAGTCACGGCCACCTTCTTCCTACCTAACTACTACAGACCCCACAATAACACAGGTTATCAGACAAATTCATTCTACACACACCCGGGGCATAACAACTTCCACTTTTATTCTTGTCACACAACAGTCAGAGAAAGGCAGAACAAACGGTCATTTCGACAGTGTCCACCTCGTCGTGTAGTGGCGTTAACATTCTGGCGGTCACCGTGGAGGTCCGAGTTCGATTCTCGGCTCTGCCAAGAAATTTAATTCTGGTTTGAGGGCTGGAATGGGGTACACTCAGGCTCGTGAGGCAAAACTGAGGAGAGGTGGTTTAGGTTCCTACCTCAACCATCCTAGAAGTTGTTTTTCCGTGGTTTCTCACTTCTACTACATGTGAACGCCGAGACTGTACCTCAAATAAGGCTATAGCCACCTTCGGCCCATATCCTAGCCATAATAACAAATACACATGATAGTACTGCCATCACAATGGCACAGTTTATCAGACAGACTACACACTCACTTAAGCACACGGGGCTACATGTCAACGATGTCGCAAACCCTCTGTATGAATTAACAACATTTTAGCAGCTTTCCAATATGAAATATATTATATAAAACGTCCTTTTCTTTTCTTTCATAGGTACCGACAAAAAATGTAATTGTTTTTAAGTAGACAATTCTGTGTTTACATGTGGAGCACTGTAATGGATTTTGCGATCTCCCCAGCCTCTTCATGTGGCACAACATTCCAACGTTTCTGATAGTATCGACCCAGCCGTCTGTTTATACTCATCTCAAACCTTTTTATTTGATCCCTCTACGCCATACAGTAAAATTGAAAAGGTAAAGAAATTATGAAGCTTCATTCAGATGTAATGTTTTCAGTCGGCCAACACGACTGTAATGGGTGTTTCCCTAAACCTGAAACGAATTTACATGAGATTAATGAATTCATTTGTTAGTAAAGTTTTAAGGGGCTGAACAAAATTCACTTCTATCGGCAAGCGATCATCATCAGATATTTTACCCTTAGGCCGTTAGGATCCGATGATAATCGCTTGTTGATCGAAACTGGTTATCCAAGTGAATTTAGTAATCTTGTCAATTCTTTTTTAGTTTTAGGAAACACCCACCATTCGGGTACAATCGTGTTGTCCGACTGAAAAGCGATATATCTCGATTACTAGGGCAACTCTGAAGAAGTACTTCCATGAAGAACTAAATAGCCTATTAGCCTACTTTCGATTTCTGAAAAAATGAAAGTAAACTTATGAGATCTACACAGGGCCAAAACTTTGTGTCTCTGTCTGTGTGTGTGCGTGTGTGTGTGTGTGTGTGTGTGTGTGTGTGTGAGAGAGAGTGTGTGTACCCTGTCTGCCTGTCCCCCTCCCATGTCAATTCAAACACGGCGAAATCAAATTGAACGAAATTTGGTACAGAGGTAGCACTAGCAAAGGGCACCACAGTGTCATGTTTATATTGCTGCCATCTTTACCAAAACGTAATGGCGGCCACTCAAATGATCAAAACTAAAAATTAAATTACGAGCAAACTAATCACCGGATCTTTACCAAAATTGGTAAAAATATACCTACATAAGGGAAGCGTCTTGTGCCCAAACGACAAGGTCATCAACCCTACCACTTCAGGATGGCGGCCATGTGAATTATGCAAACTTTATAATCCATAACATGGGACCCACCAGTTCCGATTATCGAACCGAGAATCGTTTAAAATCTGCAAAGGACGTGGTACGTTCGAAATTAAAAGTTTATATTGTAATATTATACTGCAGAAGTGGTTTTCAGAAGCTGAGCCGTCTTGGTTACTAGGCAAGATGGTACCTGATTTCTCGTTTTGACCTATATTTCACTAATTTGAGTATGTTGCATGCAATATAGCCTACTGATAGAAATAATATGAACTTTGTATGCAATTAACTTTGTGAAATATACTTAAGTGAAGGAATCGTTCAGTCAAAATCATTATTTGCTAAGACGTTGTATCTAAATCAATTGATAACGTTGAACTTGAGAAGGCATATTTGGGTCTGTGGATAGAGCGTTGGTCGCTTACCCGGCCGGTTGTGGTTCTAAACCTAACAGAGTTATATATTTTTGCTTTATTAGCCTACTTTCGATTTTTGCAAAAAATGAAAGTAGACTTATGAGATCACTACAGGGCGAAAAAAGTGTGTCTGTCTGTGTGTGTGTATGTGTGTGAGTCTGTGTGTGTGTGTGTGTGTGTGAGTGTGTGTACTCTGAATGTCTGTCCCCCCCCCCCCTATCAATTCGAACACGGTGAGCGCAAATTGAACGAAATTAGGTACAAAGGTAGCACTAGCAAAGGACACCTCAGTGTCATTTATTATATCGCCGCCATCTTGACAGAAACGTAATGGCGGCCACACAAATGTTCAAAGCTTAAATCAAATTACGACTAACCTAATCATCCGATCTCCACCAAATTTTGCAACAACATACCTTTATGGAGGAAGCATCCTTTGACAAATCTAATAGGTCATTAGCCTAATAGTTTGCGGATGGCGGCCATCTTTGTGTCAAAATCGATTACCCCTATTAATTCGAACACGGTGAAACCGAATGGAATGAAATTTGGTACAGAGGTAGCACTAGCTAAGGGCACCTCAATGTCATGTTTTATATTACAGCCATCTTGACGGAAACGTAATGGCGGCCACACAAATGTTCAAAGCTTAAATAAAATACGACTAACCTAATCATCCGATCTCCACCAAATTTTTCAACAACATACCTTTATGGAGGAATCATCCTTTGACAAATCTAATAGGTCATTAGCCTAATAGTTTGCGGATGGCGGCCATCTTTGTGTCAAAATCGATTACCCCTATTAATTCGAACACGGTGAAACCGACTGGAATGAAATTTGGTACAGAGGTAGCACTAGCTAAGGGCACCTCAGTGTCATGTTTTATATCGCCGCCATCTTGACGGAAACGTAATGGCGGCCACACAAATATTCAAAGCTTAAATCAAATTACGATTAATCTAATCATCCGATCTCTACCAAATTTTGCATCAACATACCATTATGGAGGGAGCATCCTTTGATCAAACTAATAGGTCATTAGCCTAATATTTTGCGGATGGCTGCCATCTTTGTGTGAAAATCGATTCCCCCTATTAATTCGAACACGGTGAAACCGAATGGAACGAAATTTGGTACAGAGGTAGCACTAGAAAAGGCCACCTCAGTGTCATGTTTTATATCACTGCCATCTTGACGGAAACGTAATCGCGGCCACCCAAATGTTAAAGGCTAAAATGTAATTACGACCAACCTAATAATCTAGTCTCTACCAAATTTTGCAATAACAAATCTTTATGTGGGAAGCATATTCTGACCAAACTGCTAGATCATCAGCCCAATAGTTTGCAGATGGTGGCCAAGTATGTGTGCAAATCGATTCCCCCTATCAATTCAAACACGGTGAAACCGAATTGAACGAAATTTGGTACAGAGGTAGCACTAGCAAAAGGCACCTCAGTGTCATGTTTTATATCGCCGCCATCTTGACGGAAAGGAATGACGGCCATCCAAATGTTAAAAGCTTAAATCAAATTTCGACCATCCTAATAATTTGATCTCGACCGGATTTTGCAACAACATGCCTTTTTGTGGAAAGCATCTTATGACTGACTACAAGGTCATCAGCCCAATAGTTTGCAAATAGCGGCCATGTATGTGTGCAAATCCATTCCCCAGATCAATTCAAACACGGTGAAACCGAATTGAATGATTTTTTTTACAGAGGTAGCACTAGCAAAGGGCACCTCATATTCATGTTTAATATCCCTATAGCACGTTGTATTTCAACAAGCCACTACAACCAACATTCAATTATACTCCTTGAAAAGGACAAAGAGTTATAACAATACTCATGCATTTAGGAGAAAGTAGGCTATATGTTCTTTACTGAACATCTTGTTTTTTATATTCATTATTTTTTGAGTACCGAGGCGTTATATAATTGAGCGTTATATTGTATATTTTGCAATGGAAAATATATAATTAAAACAAAGTTTTCCAACAGATCTGCCGGAGTGACATCTATTAGCAACCAGTTGAACTACAGAATGCGGGAGCTATCCACGGCCTTCTAGATGCGTGCTGCGCTCTATCCCGGCTAGTTAGTTAACCCATGCGTACGGTGTAATTGAAAATATCCTCTTATTGCCGATAGAGCGCACTGCCGAGGATGGGCGAGATTAAAAATTAGGTTTGCTTAGGTATATAAAATGTGTTTCTCCCAGTGATACGTTTAGACCAACGAAGTTTCAATTATTGTCAGTAGTCGGTGTTAATACCGTATACTGAATTCCTACGTTGTTTGGAGTTTGGAAATTTTGGAAATTGCAAAATACAGGGGTAAATTATATACTATGGTTTGAACGTCGCTGCTCAAATCCAGTGTGCCAATTTGCATTTCGAATAGAAAGGAAATAGGAGGTGATAACGACAAAGAGTTATAACTATACCCATACATTTAGGAGAAAGTAGGCTATATGTTATTTCCTGAAAATCTTGTTTTCATATATCTTAGCCTTCTGTTATTTTACGGACTCTCCCGCCTATTAAGAAGGATTTTCTATGCGACGTAACTTACTAAATAGGTTTTTGTGCATGACCTATGTCTCCACCAACACCATTGCATATAGAAATTATATCCTAGAATATATAACTTCTAGTATCGGTGATTAACCCTAGAACGGTGGTGCTAATGGCAACATTGTTATAGTTAGCGCTTCGCACCGGCGATGACGAGATTCTAGACACTGTTAATAAATACGACTTACGTCAACTCTTATTTCACTCTCGGGGCTAGCAGAATGGAGACTGTTTTTGAATATTTTTGATTGATTTTAGTTATATTTTTAATTTTGTTGTTGACTAATTTTGTATTTATTTAGAACTTTTGAGCTGGTTTTCACTAATTTCGACTAATTGTGATTGTTTTCTTTTTGTATTTTGACTACCTATTTTTTAACTTTTTGAGCTTTTTTGCCTAATTTTGATTGTTTCTTATGTTTTGTATTTTGACAAACTTTGAATGTCTTTTTAGTAATTTGTCTAATTTTGATTATTTGTCTTTTTAGATTTTAAGTAATATTGTCGTTTATTTTACTTTCGGAGCTTTTTTGCCTAATTTTGATTGTTTCTTATGTTTTGTATTTTGACAAACTTTGAATGTCTTTTTAGTAATTTGTCTAATTTTGATTATTTGTCTTTTTAGATTTTAAGTAATATTGTCGTTTATTTTACTTTCGGAGCTTTTTTGCCTAATTTTGATTGTTTCTTATGTTTTGTATTTTGACAAACTTTGAATGTCTTTTTAGTAATTTGTCTAATTTTGATTATTTGTCTTTTTAGATTTTAAGTAATATTGTCGTTTATTTTACTTTCTGAGCTTTTTTGACAAATTTTGAAAAATTTTGATTGTTTTATGGGATTTTACGGATTTTGACATTATTCTTTTCTTTATTTTGACTAATTTGCTTTGTTTTTATGACTGCCGAACACTTGTGGGCATTGGACAAAATCGAGAAGTGAATCCCGTTTTCGTCGCGGAGACGAACGCTTCCATTCTAAGGTTCAGATTCCTTCCGCGAGATAGCAACTTTCTGTGATGTGTCATGGGAGTTTATTCTATGAAAGGCAAATGCACGGCTTTTATGATTTATGAAACGTAAGCCACATAATTTAGACCATTCGATAATGATTATCATAATACTCTATTATTGGAATTTTCTCTTCAATCGCTTAAATACAGTATGATACGAGAAGAAAAGAAGGTTTTAGAAACAATTAGTATTGCGATCTTGAATTTTCTAAAACAATTGAACATGAGATGTCTCTACACTAAGCTTTGAATGAAGATTCGCTGTGCTAAGTTTCACTGTTCTTGGGTGATGAGATCGCCAGAACAGTCATTTTAAATATTTCAAAATCACTTGACCGCCGTGTTCTTTTTGTGTTTCTCGCGATTTTAAAAGTCACATTATGTACTTACTTTAATAGTCCTCTATCACCATACAAAACTTCAGGCTATACAATTATATTCCAGCAGATGAATATTATATTGATGATTTACTACCAATCTACATTGTATAGGACATAAGAAATAGAAATGCGATTTAAAACACTTTGCACAGCCGTCATCCTTAAGTTCTCATAAAAAGTAAATTGAATTAGACGTCAAAATATTAAACCTTGCATTAAGATATGCCGTGCCAAATTTAACAGCAATCGGTTGATTAAAGTCGCAAGAAAATCCATTTACTCGTACATCATGTAAAATTTGCGTCGTTGCAATGCTGGTTTTTGCACAACAGATTATTGATAGTCCCATAGGTGAACTTAGTTTAATGGGCTCTATCAACATACACAATTTCAGTTTGATTGCTGTAATAGATTAGGGTAGGTAGATATTGATAACCTGTGAACTATTTCGGATGTCCGTCATGTTGGATTATTTTGTATGTAGGCCATAGAGTTATGTACCTGTAGATGAAGATCATTGCGAAGGTTCATTATACAAACGTACACTTCGATCACATGATTATAACAGGAAAAATAATAACTTTATTTAATTTTTTTTTACATCCGCCATCTTGAACTGAATTAGACACCAGTAAATTAAATATTGTACAAACATTTACAGTACCACGTTTCACTGCGCCCGGATGATTAAATGGCGAGAAAATTCTATTTAAATATTTTAACTTCGCTTGGCCCCCATGTTGGTTTTGATCTTAACAGGTATTTTAAAGTTATGACTGTGAACCTTTGTCTTCTCTTTCACCATACAATTTCAGGGTGATATTGGTAACAGTTTTGGATATACAGGATGCCAGTGAAATATTTCGCGCGGCCGCCATGTTGAGTCGGGGGACGTATTACAATTTGTATGTCACGGTCGAGGTCGGACAAGGTTGTAGTATGTCCATAGAAAGTTTCATTGAAATCGCTTCAGCCGTTTAGATTGTATAAGGGGGACTCACATACACAGAGATCACACACTCATACGCACACA